>JAJKFL010000009.1:23169913-25569913 GCA_021186555.1 Reticulitermes speratus
TAAGGAAGTACAGAATTTGTTTTACTTATGCTTCAGAATTGTTAAAAATTTTGTAACTCATTAGGAAGAAGGACTGAAAATTTGGCTGATTTGTTTCCAGCAACATATCTCATCTCTCTTTGTTCAGAATTGTAATGAACTGTTTAAGAACATATGCCATGAACTGTCCCTTAACTAGCTGTCCAGCTGATCTGCTGCCATGATTCAAAAAAAATTTGGGGGGGGGGGATTTAATAAGTTGCATAACTGTGACATACATTTAAAAATCAGTATTGTCTGGTGTGACTGTGTAACTGATAAATAATTGTTGTATTTAGTAAGTGCCAGTGATAATATTTCTCTCAAAACTGTATTTTTATTACTTTTTACTTATTGATCTCTATTGTGGATTAAACAGCTTTGTGCTGAATCCTATTGTGGCAGTTAACGGGGGTCCATTGTGTTGAACTTTTTTTACGAATGTAATATTAAATTACACTTCCATATTTAGGCTACTGTTTTGATATCATATGTTTATTGTCCAAAGAATGTACACTTTTATTCACTATTAATTTGTGAAACACAGTCCTACATGTTTTGAACCTTATCCTGGTTCATCCTCAGGGACTTCAGTATTTTAAATCACATATATTTTACATCAATGGTACAGTTGGTTAAAATAGTAAAAACTGAATAACAAGAATTTTACAATCGAGTTATACACTGGTTAAGATGATAAAAAGTGAATAAATGTAGCAGCTGTTTGTTTCTGTGTTACAAACCGAGTCTTACACAGGTTAAAATGTTAAAAGCTGAATAATCTTTGTTGTTATGATACCGTGTGTATTGGAGTTGGTAGGTTGGCTATTGGGTGGTGAGGAGTACTGCTATAGTCAACCTACCAACTCCAATACACAGGGTATCATAACAACAAAGATTATTCAGCTTTTAACATTTTAACCTGTGTAAGACTTGGTTTGTAACACAGAAACAAACAGCTGCTACATTTATTCACTTTTTATTATCTTAATGAGTGTTATAATTCGATTGTAAAATTCTTGTTATTTAGTTTTTACTATTTTAACCAATTGTACCATTGATGTAAAATATGTGTGATTTAAAATACTGAAGTCCCTGAGGATGAACTAGGATAAGGTTCGAAACATGTAGTACTGTATTTCACAATTAATAATGAATAAAAGTGTACATTCATCGGACAATAAACATAGAAAAGAAAATGTACGGAATGAATAATATTAAATGTTTTGATATTCTTGTGGTCCTTACAGAAACATCCTTATTCAGTAATACATGAATGTAACACACACACACACTGAATACTTACTCTAAAATAAAACTAAATATATGTCATACTTCTTCCTGACAAGTTTTGTGCGGCTTTTTGCCATATTGTAGATACCATGGTGTGCAGAAGTAGAATTGTCCAAGTACTTTATTGTTGCAGAAGGTAGTATTCTGAGTAAAAATAATCCTTCATTCTGTTGTGTTGCAAAGTGATATCATGTCAGAATAGTTCTCATTTAAACGTCTAATGATGGGAGGCATTTTCATAGCGCTGTTTTAACAATGTGTTGTTTACAACTGGAATGAAATAAGAAACAAGCACTGCCATTGATGCTGAGAGCATCTTATGAAGTTTTCATATCAGATTCTTTTTCAGGTATTGTAGTTTCTGAGTGGGGAAGAAACTGCGATAATGGGCTGAGAGTCAAGAGATTTGATTAATCAAAGTTTATATGTAATGAATTCTTTGAATTGTGTTCATACAAAAAGTATGATAAATATTAATGATAAATAATAATTAATTAGTCAGTTAATGTAATTTTATTTTGTACATATGTGTAAATGGTGAAACCATGTATCTTAAATGAAATTCATGTTGTAACATACTTGTGAAAAACATTATAATTTTGTTTGATTAATGGTATGTAAACTTTAAGTCAATGGTTTGAGTTCTGATTAAGGAATTGCTCAAAGACGATCATTATAATAGTGCAGATGAACTGCCTTTGTAAGTGTCAAACAATATTCAGATCTTTGGTTGGTCCATTCCTCTTGAAGATGTAGAGGTAAAGGAAGTCAGTAGTGGCTTTTAAGTGACTGTAAGTAATTAATGTGTAGATCATGAAATGTTTCGGATGACGAACAAGCCACTTACAATGGCCTGAGAGTCAAGAGACTTGATTAATCAAAGATTGTATGTAATGAATTCTATGAATTTTGTTCATACAGAATGTATGATAAATATTAATGATAAAGAATAATTACTGAATCAGGTATTAATGTAATTTTATTTTGTACATAAGTGTAAATGGCAGAACCACGTGTATAGGTTAAATGCAATTCATGCTGTAACTTACTTGTGAAAAACACTTTAATTTTGTTAGATTAAGTCAGTGGTTTGAGTTCTGATTAAGGAATTGCTCAACGACGATAATTATAATAGTGCAAATGAGCTACCTTTGTAAGTATCAGTGTTCAGATCTTTGGTTAGTCCATTTCTCTTGAAAATGTAGACGTAAAGGAAGCCTGTAGTGGTTTTTAATAACTGCAAGTAATGAATGTGTAGATCATCGAACATGTTTTGAATTAGTCACCAATTTATGTAATAACATTTGCATTTCCCTCAGCTCACCTGTGAAGCTATCTTTCATATAGCCATTAGCATTGTCAGAGATGTGAAATGAAAATACAGCAAAGTTGCTGATAGGTTGAGCTGAAAGGAAGAGCTCACAGTACTGATTATGACAGAATGCATATGTAATTCACTGCACTTCTAATACAACTTGTACTGAAGAACGGTGAAATTATTTTATGTCCATTGATAGTATGTACAGGATTATGACATATTTTCTTGTATCATACTTCCTACATGTACCTCTATAGAAGATTTGAAGTCACAGATTATTGTAAATGGTTGAGAGTGTAAATTTTTCTCCCAACCAAATTGAGGTAAAGATGTGGTTCAAGACAGACATCGTCTTAAGGAATGTTCTAAGAAAGCAACATTTGCATAGTTCTTCTTCTTGGAGGTAGGTAGAGCCTGTGAGGTCATGTAACAAAATGGCTGTCTTTGTTGCCACAGTTGTGTTCTGTGTGGTGCATATAATTAATCTTGAATGGAGTTTTGAACAACAGGTAAGAGTTTAACACAATGTCATCTTACAAGTTCACATGTGGGAAATGTGACTCCTTGTTGTGTATAAGGTAAAGGGACTACTTTGATGTACCAGCACTGAGAGAGAAAGATAGGTTAGGGATGTTTTTTCCAATGATTTAACAACTGAAGCTGGAATACTTACAAATATGATGACTTATTTCCATCAGTAAGTGAATCCATGAGTTTCATAGGTCTTGGTAAGTTAAACCAGGCTGTATTACATTACATTCCATACTAAGAATAAACTGTTCATTATGTGAACACCCTGCCTGCTGTACCCAATTTCAGCCGCATGATTTCTTGTGGCTGACTATCACACTGGATTTGACGATATTTTTGTGAGTTGCCTGATACACTACTGGTGCTTGTCAGTAGCTGTTACTGCTAAGGACTTGGAGGAGCAATGCTATAAGCAGTGTGGCATTTCTTACTCTGTGGTGTGATTGCATGATTATTTTAAGAACTTTTCTGATGAATTCCAAACATTGGCAGAAGTTCACTAATATGTGAAATATGTGGCCAGAGAAGTGACATTTCTTCAGCATAAGTGAATTTGATAACTTATTGCTGTTTGAACAAAATTTTTACTTTGGTCATATTGTGTGATGTTATTTGGCATGGGGACTCTATACTTAATTACACTACAGCATATTTAAATTTTTTACTTTTTGAAGGACAGAAGATGTGTATATGGGAAAGGATTTCTGAAAGTGCCTCTGGTTAATATTGGTGAATGAAAATTTTCTTGTTGTCATCAGAAATAAGGGCATTGCTTTGAATAAAGTCATATAAAATTGGCCATTCTTGTAAATTACAAGTTTCCATCTTCTGTAAAAATGCCTTGCATGTCATGTAGACTTTTCAGATGACACAAGATATAATAGAATCTTTCTGTGCAAGGACTTATTATCTGGATGGTCACTAATTTGAAACTATAGGAATTTATAAAATTTAACTGGAGTCCCATGAATGTCTGTTATTCACAAGAATATACCTGGTGGGAATATAACGGGTCTTTGTAAACATGTTTGGAATTCATAATTTTAAAATATGCTTGTTTCTGTGTGTGAAAACATTGTTACATTATTTTTTATAAACTAAAATATTAAATTACATATATATTCCACTAACAACTATATTGTGTCAGTTGCATGTCTTTGTTGTGCAATATCTTCGTCTTGTAACACCAAGAACAAAGTAGATGACCCTGCAGAACTCTGTGGAGTCATTTGCATCTTGGCAGATGCAAAACTAAGATAACCAGTGGCATTTAGGTAGTTATCTGTAGGTGATAGTGATTTGTGCCTAGTAATGTATGAAAGGAAGGGGTTTCAGGAATATCACAGCATTTTATTATTTCTAAATTCATATCAAATTATAGTAAAGATCTCATTAACGAATATTATGATGAAAGCAGATGCTAATAGAGTAGTTCACATTCCAAACTAGAACATATTCTACAAAAACTACATATTTTATGACAAATATATCACTTGAAATTAGACGTACAAATTTCCATACTTGTTATAATGTATTAAAAATGAATATATATTCTGCTTTGTCTGTCCAGTGCATTGTGTACTTTATACATAAGTATGTAACATTTTCATTAATAATTCAGACTGATGTACTCCCCCACCCCCCGAATTTAACAGGCATTGATAATCAATGTTTTGTCACCAACTAAATGCACTTTATTTTTAAAAAAGCTGTGTAAGGTTTCTCTAAAACGTTTTTTTAACATATTAGAGAAACCTTACACAGGTTTTTTTTAAAATAAAGTGCATTTAGTTGGTGACAAAACATTGATTAGTGAAAATGCACTGTGTATCTAGAATAAAAAAAGGCAGTGATAAGTTTAATAGAAGGTGGATCTCCATAGTGTTTCAAGAGAAACAGGTGATAGCTGATTATCTGTTAGGTTTGACTCTGCGATGAGTCAGACAAGATTAAAAGCTGTATATTACATTGGTAACCTTACCTGACAGTTGACTTTATTAGACATATTAAATGTGACAGAATCATAATTTTTGCAGGATTATGTTATTTATGTAGTAACTGTGATCAGTTACGTCAATTTTAAAGTTTTGAGCTAGCCAGAAAACAGTTTTTTTTTTCCCCATCATATTGAGAATATGACCGCATCTTCATTTCTGTATTTTGGAAAAGTTTTTATGTTTATTTTTCGTAAAGGAGTTTAAAATATCTGCCAGGCAGTGAAAGATTTTAAATATTAAATATTAATGTGACTGTTCTGTGTTGAAAGAAATGTTCGAATTTGAATGGCAGCCACCTTCAGTCAATGGAGATCATTTCTCCATCATTTAGAGGTTAAGTACTTTTTATGTAGATAAGAGTTATTGGTAGTTAGACACATTGTAACAATTTTTTATGGATTCGGTACAAGTGTAATATGCCATGTTTTGTAATTTAAAATGTTACATCCATCATACGTATTAACCAGCGAGAAACTAAATTTCTGATGCACCCAAAAGATGTCTCTCCACCTTTTAAACTCGTGTTAATAAATGATTAATACTGCAGTTTTGTAGAATATGACAGGTCAGACATTGATGTGATGTAACATTTTGTATGTACACGGCCATTCAGAAATAAAATGGTTGTATTTTCACGTCTTATTTTACGGAAATGACATTGTACATTCGTTGAAGTGTGACTTTAAGTTTAGACATGCAAATATATTTTTTCGATATAACTCGATTGGTACCTGTTTTATATTGCATATAAACTACAAGAAAGATGTGGATTTTATGCGTCAAATTACTAAGTATGGATTTCTTCCAAACACTAAACCCATTTTTAGATCAAGTGTTGGAGTTACCAGAGACGTTTGAATTTCTAACTTTTTTTACCTGTAGATTGTTGGGTTATGTAATTATACAGTTATCATTTGCATTATCTGAACTTCCATGCAATAGTTTGCACATTGAAGACTTTAACCAGTGACTCGTGTTCAGAAAGATATACATACGCAATTTTGTTGTCTTTTAAATTCATATTTGCATATCGTGATGAGTAGGTGACAGTGCATTCTCAATGGTGCATAATCATAGCACGCTCATTAAAGTTTCACTTTGTGGTAACATCCGGTTTTCAAATCAGGTAATGAGCGATGTCATGTAGATCAACTTTTCATGGTAACTCCAGCTTACGAATGATTGGCGTGTAATCCATAATAGTTACCCATTTTATGTAAATTATTGATATGCATGTCAAATAATAGGTTATGAATCTTTTTTGAAGTACAAAGTGGATGTAAAAATATCTGCACCCCAAATCTCGAGATAGTAATTTTTTGGCTGATTTACTTTATTATACGTTTCATGTGTATCAAAATTGAAATAAGAATATAAAGATATGTATTGTGGAAGAAATAAATTTTTAAACTTTATTATATTTTTTCTTCTGTTTCCTAAGTTTGACTCATTATGTTTTACCCTTGCCGATCCCAATGCCCGCGCGGTCAAAGGCGTAGGTCTGCAGCCGCTCGCTTGCGGGATTGCGGGTTCGAATCCCGCCGGGGGCATAGATGTCTGTCTGTCGTGAGTGTTGTGTGTTGTCAGGTAGAGGTCTGCGACGGGCCGATTCCTCACCAGAGGAGTCCTACCGCGCGCGCGAGAGAGAGAAAGAGATCTAGAACCCTTCAATAGTGAGGCGGCCTGTGCACGAGTTGGGCTGTGGCGCTGCAGAACAAAATGTTTTACCCTTACACATTGTTCCGATTACCTGCACGGAAGACTAAATAGCTTTGTAGAATGGTGAATATCAGTACGCTTTCTAATTTTTTAGTTCTTACAAGCCAGATACGATGGCTGTTGCTTCACGTATAGCAATTTCACAGTGTGTGGCGTTATTGAAGAGTTAAATGTTTGGCCGTGTGTCTGATCCGAACACATCCATAAGGCACAAACTCTGCGATCGGGAGTTCTGAGGACAACTCAGGCCTGCTTTCCATTTGAATATATCTGTAGTTCCACGTGTCCTGTTATTTTTTTGTTTGTTTGTTCCTGTGAAGAACGTATTGAAGTCAGATTTTATATAGGGCAATGGTAAATTTGTTGGATATGGCTAATATTTCGCATCGTCGCCATGTTCATAATTGACGTAAACATTTTATACACAGTGTGTAGGGATTTTTATCACGTACCAAATTTCACATGCCTGACTCGAATTCTTCATTAGTTACCGCTATGAAACAATATAAAGAAATTCTTTTCACGGCAACTTATTGTGTATTCTGCATTAACTTGCCTTAACACAAGTTGCGTACTCTTCCAGGGTGAAAATAACGTCAGTGTCGGTCGCGCCTTAAGATTTTGCGCGTCCTCCATGTTACTGGGTTGAGGTGTCTCCCAACAATATATGTTTATACCAAGTTGAGGTGTCTCCCAACAGCATATGTTTATACCAAGTTGAGGTGTCTCCCAACAGCATATGTTTATACGAAGTTGAGGTGTCTCCCAACAGCATATGTTTATGCCAAGTTGAGGTGTCTCCCAACCAGCATATGTTTATACGAAGTTAGGTGTCTCCCAACAGCATATGTTTACACCAAGTTTCGTGAACATCGGCCGACTGGTTCAGAAGTTGATTTGGATGTGCACACGAACATGGCGATCTTAAAAGCTTGCCTTCTTTTTTTCTTCGAGGAAGAAAAGTATGCCGAAAAAACGGTTCTGTTTTTCAGTACATGACGCTGGGTATTCCTTTTCAGGCTTTGTTCTGGGCATCTGGATTAGTCGGACTATACCGCTAAGCATTTCACTTATCAGAACAAAAGTCAAGAGAATCACTGTAGAGCTACAAAAACATTATATTTTTTCTACATGTTTCGATGGTTACAGTCATCCTCTGGGGAGGTCATCAAGTAGAACATTATGGCACGGTATGAAAATAAGATATGTTAAAGTGTTAGATGGGTCTGATGGGGCACTCTCGCCGAAGCAGTTGATGTGGGCGAAGGCAATGACTAGAGTTTACATTACGAATTGCGTTAAAGAGAGTTTGGAGTATGGAAACTTCTCGTGGCGTATCGGTTAATGATCTGACGGCGTTAACGCTAGTTTCTCAAAGTGGCTTATATACCTCCCAGTATCGGTTATGTGGCCTGTGGTATATTTTGGATCTCGTTCAGTACGTGAGGAGGTTGGCGCACATGTCTCAAACCTTATTTGTGGTGTACCTTCTATGGAGCACTGCACGTTACATTCCTTTAGTAAACCGGTGAATATTATTGTGTTTGTGAGTTAAATTTAGATGCAAGTTACATAAAAATGTTTGTGCATTGATGGGGATGATATCTCTGAAAGGATTGTGGTACGTGTTGTGGTTGTGTTTCGGTAACTTCTTATTTACGTTAAATGAGGTATGTACAATGTAAATGAATGACTCGTGTTCATCCATGACAGCTTTGTAATTTTAAAGCGTGTAACGTGGATAAAATGTGATGGCATGCTATTAATAATTTAAGATATACAAGCAGTAACCTTGTCTTGTGCTGGGTAGCAATGCAAATTGTAATTACATAGCCAGTAAATATAATGCTGTTGCAGTGCATGCAAGAGTGAAGGTCGTGGAAGATGTTATAGAGGACGCTGAAAGGAGAGGCCTGTTATTTCATTTTCAAGCATGTGAGTATACAGCCGAACTTGAGTTCGTTTTGCTAGTTTCAAAGTGAATATTATTATTATTATTTTATTTTGTCTTGTGTACGTCAAGTAGTCTATACATTGTCGCAATCTATAAGACTTAAGAATATGCGCATAACTATAGGACCGCTGGGGGGTTGGTTGGTTTATAGTTGTGGTGTCTGCAGTCAGTCTCTGCGCACAACAGGCAGTGTTTAGCGTGTGTTGGGGAAACTTGGACGGCAAGAGCAGTGTTGACTGCGTAATAGAAATGTTTACCACACGTACTTCTGCGTCCGTCCCTTGCGTAGTAGTCTGTAAGTTAATAATTTATATGCCAGTGATAAATATACGTACCACTTTTAGCACTGACAAATTCTGCATTTAACCACTCGGTGTATTAAAGTGTTTTATATTATTCTCACAAACAACGACTGTTTCCCTACGCGGCATTAACTATAGGCAGAGTTTGTTCTGTGTGAGGAAAAATATGAATAATAATATATATTATATATATGTATGTATATAAAATATACGAACGTCAGTCATCAAAGGCTTGAAGTTAGTTGTGTTTTATATACAGAGTTCAATTTTGTGCTACTATTATTTTGTGAAAACACTGGATTTTTCTAGCACTTAGAAACGGACGTAAGAAAGTAGTTTGTTCTGCTGCTGATGGTGATATTTGTGGGGCTATTTGAATCCGGCAGGGATGATGATTCTGTACTTTATGCGATTACTGTTGCAAGCATTGGCCACATATGAATTTTCTGTAATATTTTTTCGTGGTGTAATTTTACTGAAGGATGATAATGGTTGGAGAGCTATGCGTAAAGTAAAGGGTAGTATTAAAATTAGTCTTGAAGAACTAGCCCATATTTTGTCAGTTTGGAGTTACATTCAACTGGCCGAGAAAAGGGGTCAAACGGTGGGCTATTAGCACGGTAATGAACCTTTAGATTCTACACTAATTCTAGGCGGGGGGGGGGGGGTTGTGTTATGTCGAGTTATGTGCTAGTGTAGTTGTTAAAAGGAAAGGAACGCCTTGTGCAGTGCTTAGACAACATGTCGTGGAAATACAATTTTTTTTTTACATAAAGTATTAAACTAAGCTTAAGCATTTGTGCTTGTTCTATTTATGTTTACATATTTATTTTCTACAGTACTTTGTAAAACGAAATAATTTAACACCTCGCACACTCGCAGTTAGATTTATAGAGGCAAATATGACTGTGATGCTTGAGAACTAATATGATATGAACTTGGCTCATATGAAGGGCATTGTACTAGGGTAGGAGGGCGTGGACAGGATTTGTCTTGTTAGGGAGGGTTGCAAGTAGCGGGCTCTTATGAACACGGTGATGAACATTTGGATTCCATAAAATGTGCGGAATTCCTTGACTGAGGACCTACTAGCTTCACAAGAAGGTTTATGTTCCACAGAGCTAGTAAGTTACACCAGAATTTACACACGGCAAGTATGAAGAACTGCTGAAACGTGGGCATGGATATGCGATATGTGCCGTGGCTGAGCAAACTGTGGTGAGGGTGATACTTTAGATATAATTAGCGAATAGACTGTTTATTCACTCTTAGTTTCTACCTACTTAGGATTGTGGGCTGGGATATCGTAGTCGGTATAGCGACTTGCTACGGGGTGACGATTCGGGGTTGTAACGCCGGTGGGAGTGATTTTCCGCGCCCTTCCAGACCAGCCCTGGGCCCCATCCAGCCTCCTATACAGTGGGTACCGGGTCATTTCCGGGGGCGCGCGGTGGCGCAGTTGGTTGAGGCACTACGCTACAAACCGGAACGTCGCGGGTTCGATTCCCGATGGTGTCATTGGAATTAATTCCTTGACATAATCGTTTCGGTCGCACTATGGCCGTGGGGTCGACTCAGCCTCTAACAGAAATGAGTACCAGGAATATTTCCTGGGGGGTAAAGGCGGCCGGTGCGTAGGGCTGACAACCTTACCACCTTCATGTGCCGATTGTCTACAAATCTGGGAGCCTCAACCTCCTGGACCCTCAGGGCCTGTCTAGGCCTGTAATGGGGTTGCTTTTTACCGGGTCATTTCCGAGGGTAAAGCGGCAGGGGCGTGGCGTTGACCACCCATCCCCATCTAGTGCCGGGGTTAAAGAAAGAGTAGAGCTATACCTTTACCCCTCATCTGTGCCTGCATGGCATGTTACAGGAAGAACTTTATTTGTTACCTTCAGCTACGTATGATACCTCAATACAGTCCGCAGTAACCAAAAAGAAGTATACAAAATGGATACCAATGTACTCGTATATTTAATCGGAAATTCAAGGTTTTGGAGTCCTAAGTAAGCAGGCCTGTGCTGTACCTGTTAGTGGGTATGAAAATATCAGTTGTTGCCCACTTCAGATTCAGTTAATTGCTTGTCTTAGCGCTTTGAGAATATTAATCAAATTTGAGAGTAACCTCTACGAATTAATTTCAGTCGAGCTCGGTTATAACGTCATGAAAGTGACTGAATATTTTGTGTCGTTATAAACGAGTGTCATAATCGAGGAGAGTCATGTTATGGTTAACTGTGACGAATTAATTGGTACCATAGAAAATCTGTATAGGCGACGTGTCTTATAAATGTCGTTATAACCGGGTTCGAATGTGTATGAATAAGGTAATGCTTTGCATGTCAGTGGCTTTATAATAGATATAATGGTTAGCTACTTCAGATTTTAAAGACACAGTTTTCCTTGCGAGGCCGTTCAACCAGCAGTCAGTTCGAAATATGGGCATCCGGTCATCGGGCTAATCGATATTTGCTTACCTCTGACCCTGTGTGTAGACTTAATCAGAATATGAAGCTAGTGCTGTTAACACTATTGTCAAAACAAGAAATATTAAGTATTCGTAGGACTGCTGCTTGTGAGGAAAGAGATTCATGCCGTGTCTATAGTTGCATTTAAGTCGGTTATGTGTTTATATGCTGTAGATCCTCACATAGTTATCTCAGTAGCTCATTTTCCTGCTAGTTACTCTATGACACTCGTTGACATGCTTGAATACGTGACGTCTTTTTTTTTTTCAACGAATATCTGACAAAGTTAAAAACAGCATAAAAGCGAGGAAAGGTATGGCGGGAAAGAATAATCTTATATCTTATTTCCGGCTGGGGTACCCCCGTGCATTTCAAGATGCCGCCTTAGCATCATAAAGGTTCCGCGGTGCGGAGGAGCCCTTCGCTTGCACCTGATGCTGGCCAATACGTGCGACGTGGCTGCTGTATGGGGAGAATCACTAACGAGAGGGAGACTAGTGTCTAAATTATTATGAGGTATCGTATTGCTGTCGCAAGTCGAATTTACGCACTCGCCAGCGACCCAGGGTTTATCTCATCGTCCATCGTTCCATTCTTTCCTTATTTCTGCCTTTCTTTGTTTCCTTTATCATTTATTTCGTGGGAGTGACTGAAGAAATTCGTGACGAAGGGAGACGGTCTTAGAATATTCAGACTGAGTAGGTATCCCTCGTGTGACTTCCACAGAAGCTTTTCGGCATACAGAGAGACAATTAATGTAGGTTGTGTTAGCTTCTGGTCTATGCTGATGTGTTAGTCTATTGAGAGGAAACATGAATTGCTGTTAGACAGCAGTAGGGAAATTGCTCCAGAACTGAACGTAGAGAAAACTAAGACAGATTAATTCCATATCTCGTGAAGAGGAGGCAGCAATATTAAGAATATACTTAAGAACAGGATCAACAAATACTGACTGTGTTCAACAGTCAAACGTGTTACTTGTCAGATATTTCCCCACATGACGAACCATGCCTATTACAGCCAATACGATTGCACAGCACTCGGATACTATCACAGAACACGTGACGCACAAAATGGCCTTACTGTCCCTCATATTATTCTGTATGTATACAAAATATTATTTATTTTGAATATTTATTTTGCAAACTTTTTGGAGAAATATCAAAGAAGCGTGTGGAAGAATATACTCGAATAAGGATTTTGCCACTCATTGACTTCGATTTATAGGCGCTTTCGCAAAATTGCGAAAAGCGACTATTAGCATCGTCATATCTGTCTGTCCGTCCGTCTGTCTATCCTCATGGAACAACTCGGCTCCCACTGAACGGATTTTCATGAAATCTGATATTTCAGGATTTTTCTAAAATCTCTCGAGAAAATTCAAGTTTCATTAAAATCTAACAAAAATAACGAGTACTTTACGTGAAAACCTATATAAATTTATGATAATATCTCTTTGAATTCTTCTTAAAACAAGAAGTGTTTCGGACAAAATTTGTAGAGAAAATCAAAACACACATTTTATGTTCAATAATTTTTTCTTTCGAAAATCGTGCGTTTATGAGATCATGTGGAAAAATCTGGTAGAGCCGGACAGGCCACAGATGACAATATAAAACGGTACAGGAAAGATGCACTTTGCATGCTGGATAACTAAGGCAAGTATACAGACACACACTCATAACATTTAATACTTACTGCTTTTCCACGGCAACAATAGGTGCACGAACGCGCCATAGTGTTACGTTATACGTACATTACCTTTCTAGTTCATTCCTCATGTACTATCATGCGAGTGAGTTTTCTGAGCCACGCCTATGGAAACGGCAAATTAATGTGGCAACGTAAGGAAGAAGTTAAGTTTACGTTTTCGAAGAATTTAACAGAAGTTTAAATTCTGGAACTGCTTCCTACAATTCACTTCAAAATATTTGTGTCCTTTCGAGAAATGTAAAAATCAGAGTATACAAAACAGTGTGTTTTATGGTGAGTGGAGAATTGATCTGTCAGTTCTGAGTGCATAATATAGATTGAAGGTCTTTAAAAACAGATTATTGCAGGGAATGTTTGAAACCATGAGAAGGTAGTCGGCGCAGGCTCGAGAAGTTGCGTAATGGTGAGGTTCATAATTTGCAGATTTCGCCAAAGAATGTTGAACCAGTATTGACAGATGGACAGTGCGTGAGGCACGCCTGGGAGAGCTAAATATATACACAGTTTTATTCAGAAAACCTGGAGGAACAAACCACTTGAAACACCTAGGTGTAGATTGTAGGATAATATTAAGATAAATGTGAAATATATATATATATATATATATATATATATATATATCAGTGGTGGGGGCTTCTTTTTACTCGCATATTTATTCAGTTATATTACGGTTTATTTAACAACGCTGTAACATGAAATGGTGAGAATGTGGAAAGAATCTGCCATATCATAACTTATACTAGCCGGGTTTTTGGCTAGAGGAACTGAGGGGAATTAGGAAGTTCTCAGTCAGGATACTCGGTACCCCGCAGAAATTCGAATCGGACATCTTCGAACCGCGAGTCAGAAGCGTTATCACTTGAGCTTTCTTTCTAGGTTCAGGACTTTTTTTAATACAGTTTTCAGGATTCTTAAATTGCGGACAAATTCTTGGCTTGTTGAGCGACTCTTTAGCTGCTCAAGAAGGACTCTCTTCCGTATAGTTGTTACAAAGTGCAGACTTTGAAACTCTAAGAATTAAGAATAGGTTTATTCTCTTGTACAATGTTAGTGTGTGGCTTACAGTTGTGTTTTCTAAGATGAAACCAAGCATACATTTTTTTGACTCAGTCGAAAGAAATTTATGTTATGTCGATTAGGTAAAAAAGAAGTATTCTTGGTTTCATATTTTTTTTGTAGAGTTTGATATCAGTACTATTGAATGACACAAATTATTGGGCGCATTATGTACCATTGTACCACGTACTGTCAATTACATCTGTTAGAAATGTGTTTGTATTTGCAGCAACATAATTTCAGGACTAATGCGAATCGAATTTTAAAATCCTGATATTATTACACATTTGACTGTATCGACAAACTGACGCCATAAAACGCAATGACAATGACTTCCCGTCGATGACTGCTGTCTCATGTAGATGTTGGATACAGGCCAGCAGAAAATGTGGGAACTTTAAGGCTCGTGATCGATGACGTCACGTCCGTGATATATCCTTACGCGTACTTCCGTTGTGTTACACCGGACGGACGGATGAGTGGAAAGTACAGTGAACTGTCAGATCATTGAATATGTACATATGGCCAGCCCTTTGTACAGGTCTAAAATCAGGATATAATGACTGTATTAAGCCGGGATTAGACGGCGCGTGGCTCGTCCAGTGACGTGACGTCACTTGCTCGGCCAACAGATCGGAACAGAAAAGACAATCTGGCTACACGACGCGGCGCAGCTCGGCAAATGGCCGACCAGCGGCCTTGCTCGGGTAGGTTCGGTTCGGCTTGTGGAATAAGTCGTGATGTTCTATGAACTTAAAAATGTCCTCGTTTGACCACTCCATTCTAGCCAATACCAATTGTGGGACAGAAACTTTCACTCTTCGCGCACCCCGACAGCAGAAAACAAAGACCAGACCTAAGTGTATACAGGTTGGACGAGACTGGCTTGGCGCGTAGACTGCAAGCGCCGTGTAGCCGCAACAGCTGCCCGCGCCGAGTCCCTTTGAGGATCGTGAGAAAACCGCTTCTGAGGCGATCCCACGAGCCTCGCTCCACCAATCACACTCCGCGCCGCGCCAGGCCGGTTACTCGGCGCGTTTGAATACGATTCTTTGTCAGTGATGTCAGTTATGACGTAAAACGATCCGAGCCACGCGCCGTCTAATCCCGGCTTTACGCGTACTTCCGTTGTGTTACACCGGAAGGACGGATGAGTGGAAAGTTCAGTGAACTGTCATATCATTGAATATGTACATATGGCCAGCCCTTTGTATAGGTCTGAAATCAGGATATAATGACTGTATTACAGTGTCAAACACAACACAGGCAAAGCCAGCGTTTTACAAAATTTTAGTCGGAAAATCTGAAATAAGAAAACCGGTTGGGCAAATCAAGCGTGTATGGGAGGATACTATTACGTAAAACGGATCTTGAAATGTAGGACATGAACTAACGTAATTTGGCTCAGAATAGGCACCACTGATGGGCCCTTATGAAAACGGCGTTGAATCTTCTGGTTCAATGGAAATGAGAAATTGGTTAATCGGCTTACTGACTGTGAGCTTCTGAACAGCGCCTCTTCGGCGTGGAGTTACTCGCATTATGCCTGTTGTGTCGGCAATGAAATGCTTCATTTTGAAAGAGTATGGGTGCAGGTTTCACGTTTAATTTTTGTAGCTTGTAATTATTGCGTAAATAGTTAATATTTTATTGGAGTAATTTAATTTTGCCAATTTATTTTTATACAATAAAGAAAACATTATTCATTAAATAAGCATAACCAAAAGTATTCAAGAAAAATTAATTCCTTGCCTATAAAATATACCACGGTGTATCTTTTTTTTCGTTATGCATCTAATGTAGCTTTTCTTGAACTTCTTTGTCCACGATCAAAAATCTTCAAAAGAAAATTTGTCTAAAATGAAACCGTTTCTGTAGCTTGTCGTTTTACAATGCACCATAAGAAATAAGTTGTCACTAAAAAATTGTGAAGCGAAGTGTCAGTCTAAGATCAAGGGGTGTGTGTGAAAAAACGTTACGTAAGGTTAAGAAACCCTGGCTGGCCTATAGATGGAGTGGGAAGGGTTTTATTTTATACACATCGTTCAAAGAACGCTTAATATCGTGTTACCCAGAATATCCTTATTGACTGCCATTAGCACTTGTTGCTCCACTAAGACCTGTCTGCAAGTGACAATAGGAATTGTTATTTTACTCATATTGATCAAACAGTTGTAGATTAAGTTGGAAGTTGTCTCTTAAAATCGCCTTTCTCGTTCGCCCAGTTGGTTGTTATCCGTTTCGAATAATGGGGCGAGAAAGTCACCCAGCGTGAGGCTGTAGGGAACATGGCCACCCCTTTGCATGCAATAAGGGAACAAGGACTACCAATTGGGGAACTAAGATTATGTCAGTCAATTAAAACTTACGGTTTGAAATAAAATTATGCCATTATAGTATACCGAATTTTGTGTCATATTTGTTTATATTGTGATTTTTGTCGTATATGTTTCGATCTTAAAAATCATCTTCAGGAAGATCATTCAGTAGTAATAAGAATGGAATCACAGAAAGCTCTGTTGTCCACGCTTAATGTTACTGAATGATTTTACTGAAGATGATCTTTAAAATCGAAATATTTAGGAGAAAGTTTGTAACGTAAATGAATATGAGATAATCCAGTGCAGAGGTTAAGAATGAATGGAGCTATACCTCTGCCTTTCATACGCCTTCATGATACGGACAGGGACAACTTTACCGTTACCTTTACACAAAATTCAGTGTACTGTCAGTGTATAATTTTACTTAAATTGGAAACAAATCACGGTATGAAAATTGTTTCAACACGTTTATGGTTTGTCTGTATAATTTATTTTAAGACGCCGTGAGCAGCTGAAAGTGTAAGCTAGTGCTGAATGGTACGGTGGTTGTTGTGTAGTGAACTGCCAAGGGTGTGGCAAAAAGTGATTATGCTGTATTTTGAGATACTGGAGTGAATGAGGGAAGTCACTAAAAACATCAAATATGGTAGCTGGTGTCCGGACCGATTTTGAACCGAGGGCCTCCCGAGAAGTTCCGCCAGCTTGACCACGACTTTCGGTATAAATAATTTACGACGAAGTATTCACACTAATTGAATATCATAACGTATAACTAAATATAAACTTACACTCCTTTTTCTGCAGTGTTGTCCATCATATTTACATTTTCTTTCAAAGTAAGGGTAAAGGGTAAACCATCACTCCACGAAAACGTATATGGACAACAGAGGTAGAGTTTGCACTAGATTGTTGTGTATCCTCAGCTTTACTCCTTGGCCGCTTTTTCCCATTTTATGGATCGATATATTCTGGCAGTATTGTCGTATGCATAGATGATTATTACCAGTGCTACACTGGATTCAAATGTCTGTGGGTGTAGGTCCCCATTAGCATTCTTTCTTCCAAACAGTTTATTTTTGCAGTAGTGGTAGCAGTGTTTTGCATAGCTTTCACTCAAACTCAGGACTGTTACTGACGATGTCAATATCTGGACTTACATCTTTCAAGCTTCGTTGAAACCTTCGAGGCCTTACCATGACTCAGGCGGTAGTCGCCGACCTCTCGCCGCTGAGGCCCGGTCTCCATCCCAGACCAGTCCATGTGGGATTTGTGGTAGGGAAAGTAGCACAGATGCAGGTTTTTCTCCGAGCACTTCCATTTTCATCTGTCAGTGTCATTCCACCAGTATTCCATAAAAATTCATTCATCTATCACGGTCGCTATATGAACTTAGCAATTAGAAACGTTGTTAAATAACAAACGTAATAAATACAATCCTTGCAATAACGCACAGTGCGGCAGAAAGCGCGGACACAGTATATATTTTAATAAAACAAAAATTAATGACATGTGTTTGTGTTGATATCGACCCGTTACGATTAAGACCTTACTTTAGTTTAAGCAATGACCTTATGAAACAGTTCTCTTCAGAGAAAGTTGACGTATATGAAGTAAATTTTAATAAATGATCGTATTTTTTCCAATACTTAAGCTTACATTGTACCCGGTTCTGGTTTGATCATGTATTTTATGGTAAGCACCGTATTGCACTTTGATTTTGGATATAAAACAGCAACAACTTCTTCTTCCATGGCGTTACAGCCCGGGGTGGGCCAAAGCCTCCTTCTTTTGGGATTTCATCCCGAAGGTTTCCTGGTCGGTAAGTGTGCATTCTGTAGTGAGTGACCGGCTCACTGACCGCACAAGTTTTTGCTCGATCCTGATGAGACTGCCAGAGCCATCTGGCAGGCAGTCAGGAGACTTGGGTGAGAAATGGCCGCTTGAATTTTGATTACGGACACTACTAGTTCTATTCATGCCCGAAGGTTCTTTTACATGCCGTAAATCTACAACATGGGACCGACGGCTTTACTTCCCCTCCGAAGGAAGTGATGTTTAAAAATCCCTCGGGATCGAACCCGCGAATCTTGGGTCCAGTGGCGAGCACGCTAACCACTAGTCCACCGAGGGCGACAAAACAGCAACAACAACAACGATAAATAGAACGTCTGAGCCTTGTATTTAGTGCTTCCTCATATTCCGAAGGTCCCGCGTTCAAATCCGGGCCTGAGCTTTCCGTAGTTTTCTTCAGCCCCTTCCCATGCTGGAATAGCGTCTCAAATTAGATCACAACTGTTTTTTACACGTTTCAGTATTCGGTATTCACTCACCGTACACAATTCGACCTGTATAGTGTAATGTACTTGCAGCGTCGTTAAATAAACAACTATACGTACAACAAAAATAGCAGCTGTGAAGATTCATTCTGTGTTCTTGGTTCTGACAGCGTGTAGTCTGGTATGTGGGGACTAACATTCACTGCCTCTCTCTTTAGGGTAGAAGTGACCAAGTTGTGATAGTGGCTGCAATGTATCACGAAGGGTAGGACACAGCTACCAGAGTGCACGGTGTTAGCCCAGAAGATTAGTTTGAATAACAAGCTAAATTACCGTGCAGATTGGTAGCGGTGACGCTTCTGACTTGTGTTCGGGAGGTGCGCAGTTCGAATCTGACCAGTTATTTTAATGCGATCCGCCAAACCACTTTCCTGCCTTCGGTGTTTTTACTTTACACTGCATTTCTTCACAGAGAAAATCTGCCCTGCTTTCTTATATTCCTCGTAAGAACTACTGTCATCCCATCGTCGCTACTGAGGTTTTTATACCTGCGTCTGCAGAGAATTTGCGAAGTTTGTCTCTGTATCAGGTCATTTATCCGGTATTCTAATTTATCATTAACTGCATTATATTGTTCTTGGCATTTTGTTTACAGAAACTTTAAAGTCTTGGTTTTACCTGAAGGCAGCAAACTTCCTTTCAAACTTGCAAAGGAATTGGTAAAATGATCGTTTTAATTTATGATCATATTATTACGAATTTTAAATATCTTCGTGGTTTAAAAAATCAAAATAGGCCGCAGGAAGGACTGTTAAATGTTTATAGACAGTTATTATATCACATTTTATGTTCCACTCACTGATTTTCTGGAAGATGGTGATGAACCTTGGTTTCTTTGGACGGTGTGAATGATCTGTTGTGTGACGACGCCATATCAGAGGCTTAGATAATTGATGAAACCACTTGTAAGTGTTCAACTAAATGAAGTCATATTTCAGTCCCTTACATCCTTGTAGTATTGAGGCAACCAATTACAAAACAACAGATCTCCAACACGGAATCATCGCATGTTGTAGCCGCGAAGCTATCGAGCGCGGCGGGGGTCGTAATCGAGATATCGAAGTTGTTTGCAATGGCATCAGACGTGATTGGCTTGCAGGGGGCCGTCTGTAACTATTTCCATGGCTCCACTGGACGTCTTACGTCCGTCCGCATCTATGTCGCTATGATACACTGAAAGAAAAAAGTGAATAGAGAACTTTGGATTGTTGAACATAGCGTGGCATGTAGTCACGGGGTTGCATTACGGCGTGGATAAATGCTTTGATTGGCAGGACTAATTCCACAATTTACATATTATTTTGGATGTTTTGGCGTGAATGCATAGATGCCAACTCTTCATTTCTGTTTCTGGCTGTAAGGCTGCAAATCGACTGGTGTCTGTGAACACTAAAGCAACGAGAGGTGCTATCAAAACTTGAAATTAATTCAAATAAATTATTGTATTAAATATATTTATTACTAGATACTGGGGCCGTCATATGCTGGACTGACAGACTACTCACCTCCTAATCCTCCTTCTTTTCGAAGTTGTACACAACACTGTAATGTTCTCCCTATCTTAGCTACAGATTTATTGTCGATCGTGACTTTTTTTGGGGGGGGGGTGTCTTGAGCTCATCTACTGGACAGCGGCCATCTGGTTTTGCTATCATGATTCAGATTTTCATATAAGCTCTGCCACTTTGTGGTGTCGATAGAAAGAATGCAGTTTTGCAGCTGTAGGATCCACTTGTAACAGCAGTTTATTTTACTGATGATCGATAAAAAACACCCCCATCCCTTACAACGATTTTGATCATATATGGAACGGCACACCTCATGAACATCCTAAAACTACCGCCAAAATATTAACTTCCTACCTTTATTTCCTGGGACACGAGGTGGCGCGGTTGGTAGAAGCACTGCGCTACAATTCGGAGGGTCGCAGTTTCGATTCCCGATGGGGTCATTGGGATTTTAATCCTTCCGGACGCACTATGACCCTGTGGTCGACTCAGCCTCTGATGGAAATGAGTACCAGGTGTATCTCCTGGAGTGTAAAGGCGGCCGGTGCGTAGGGCTGCCGACCTTGCCACCTCATGTGCCGATTGCCTAGAAATTCTGGGAGCCTCAACCTCCTAGAGCCTTAAGGGCTTGTCCAGGCCTGTAATGGGATAGCTTTACCTCTTTACGTATTTCGGGGAGAAAAATATGTTACCGGTGCTTTGTGATGGTGATCATAAAACACTTTCCTGCTGTGAAATATGGCGAGTAATAATCGCATGATTCTTATTGTCTTGCGACGTAAAACAATGGAGATAAATATATCCTGCAATTAACTGCGTGTTTCAAATATGTAGAAGATTGCCTCTTCATTGTAAGCCTTCAGTTATTTTTACGTTACCGGTAAAGGCGTGTCACATTCGAAGGCGGCGGACATTAACCTTGAAGGTGATTTTATAATCATTAATTACATGTGCATGGGAACACAATTGCTACTTTCACTGATGAGAGAAGGCTAGGCATGCTGTACCACCAGCGATGCAGGAACGTAGAAATTGTGCTAAATGTGCGATCGGCAGAGCTCTTTCAGACACACCGAACTTGAATGGTACTCTCAAGATCGGAAGTCAATTTGGCTTTGCTGTACTTCCTTCTTGTGCGAAATAAGGGAGACAAAGGAAATAAGGAAGAAATGGAGGTAATAAACGAAAGACAGTAAAATAAAAAAGGCGGTAGACAAGGAGTACATATGCGAGGCTAGAAACTAGATTTCATGCACAACAGAGCCATTCTCTTCAGAAGTAATAGTGACAAAACATGTAAAAGTAAACCGAAATTGTGGCGATGCTATGCTAATATAGATATTATCACTCTTATCAGTTTTATTGGTCATTAGAGTGTAAAGTATATATGGAAACAGAAAAGTAACATACGTCATAACCTGCGATGTTTTGAGGACATTTAATTTCTGCAGTCCCTGGTACACATAGTCATATTTATGTGCATTACAACTTGATAGCATAATAAATTTAAATTACTCTGGCTACCGGTCAGTTCTGGATATTTGATCGACAATTAAAGTAAGTTCACGAACTTGTAACTTTACCTGCAACGTTTCCTGAATATGAGATGTGTTTAGGGGCCTCAGGAGTTATAAGCCTCGGCAAGTGCTATTAGAGTGATCAAATGCAGGTCAGTGAGATTGGAGGAGCATGTGGCATGCACGGGAGAGCAAGCTACACACTGCGATCGGCTGGAAAACCTGAAGGGAAGAGAGAAGTTCGTAGACATAGCTTTAGGTGAGAAAATAAAATAGGCTCAAAATGGGGACCAATGTTGGGGTCTTGTACACAGAGTGACGGAAGACTTTTTTGCCATTATGGGCACAGAATTTCTATAGATTAGCGACGGCGAAATGTTTAATAAGGTCCCCGTTCCACAGATTTCGAACATAGTTCCAGCGCTTATGTGTAGTTACACTACAGTAGATACTTGTAACAATAGCTGGTACTGTTCCTACAACAAATGGACTGAAATAATTTTGCACGCAGACTCGCAAAGAACAGATTTTCATCCCGTTTCTAGTCAGCAGTCTATTCCAAACCAGCACTTGAAAAAGAAGGCATAGTGTTGAGATGTGTAATGATTAGGGATGTGTTGAAATGAGTACATATGTCGTAACATAGTATTCTTTCTTAATTCAAAGTAGATATTTCTAAACCATTCACATCTTGCTTTAGTATCTGACAGACGACATTGGAATCAATTTTAATTTGGGCCTCTTCCCATACGAATGAGAAGGTGGGGTATGGTTATGGGGAGATTTGTACACAGTAAATTGATGCCAGCCGCGAAATGAGCCTTGAAATCGAAGGTGGCGTAATGGGTAGGCCTAATTCTTTCCATTTCGTATGGAGACATCTGTTTTACAAGATCAAAGCCTTTTTCGTGATATAGCAATTTCTTCTGTAGCTTACGTTTGAAACCCTTTGACTAGAAATAAATCGAAGCTTACATGACTGATAAAGTAAAGGTAAATTTCACCCTAGAACAGGCCATGAAGGCCCAGAGGGGGAGTAGAGGTATAGCTCTACTCTTTCTTTAACCTCGGCACTAGTTGGGGGTGTGTGGTCAACGCCACGCCCCTACCGCTTTACCCTCGGGAATGACCCGGTACCCATTGTACAGGAGGCTGGGTAGGCCCCAGGGCCGGTCTGGACGGGTGCTGAAAATCTCGCCACCACCGGGATTCGATCCCCGGACCGTCCAGCCCGTAGCGATTCGCTATACCGACTAGATAATATCCGTAATTTAAAGCCGATGGAATATTAGAAAGGAATCTTGGGATCTTGCTTATATTTGGTAGGCTCTGGTTTTGAATACCTCACAAAGTCATATAATGACATTGTTTTTTTCCTCAGCTGTTTTTTTGTGGCGCAACAGCTCAACTCGGACCTAGGCCGCCTCATTGTTGGGGTTTCTAGACCTCACACACACACACACACACACACACACACAGTAGGACTCCTCTGCACGAGTGATCAGCTCGTAGCCGAGGCCGCTGCCTACACAACACACAACAAACACAACAGAATAACATCCATGCGCTCAGTGGGATTCGAACTGACAAGCCCAGCAATCGACAGGCCGCGGACCTACGCCTTAGACGGCACGGCCACGGGATTGGCCTTTTTCTCAGTTCCTCCAGACAAATTGCGGGATAATACCTAAAATTATGTCACATTCGCTGGCTTCCTTGTCCTTTGAAATTCATGTTTCGTTAATCATCTAAATGGTTGTCGCTATAGCCGTGTAGTCTCAGCTACTGATATCGTCATTAAATAACTGAAGAGATGGTATATTGAGTTTGCCTAGTCATGACCTTTCTTAGATTGCTACTGGCTGTAACCCTACAGACAGGCTACCAAATTAACGAATAAGGAGCGCACTTAGAAATAGAAACATTTTGGAATTTGATTCGAAGCACCCAGTCATTGTGAGAGGAGGAGGAAGAAACATGTTTGCGTGGAGAGTCAAAATATAACATGACTAATATATTGATGGGAGAAACATAAGTAGGCCATGTTTTAAGACCACGGCTTTCATGTCTTATGTTTAGGCGCTTTCGCAAATTGCGAAAGGCGACTAAGCTTTGTCATGTCTGTCTGTCTGTCTGTCTGTCTGTCTACTTTACATGAAGACCTATGTACATTTATGATAATGTATCGCTGAATTATTCTTAAATTGAGAAATGTTTCAGACGAATTTGTAGGGAAAATCAAACCACACATTTTATGCTCAATAGCTTCTTTCCGAAAATCGTGCCTTTTATGAGACAATGTGGAAAACTGTGGTACAGCCAGACAGGCCACAGATGACAATATAATATGGCGCACGCGCTTTGCATGCTGGGCAACTAAGGCTATAGACACACACTCAGAATATGTAATACTTATTGCTTTTCCACGACAACAATGGTTACGCCAACGCGCCCCAATGTTATATTATACGTACATTGCCTGTCTTCTTATATATATATATATATACATACATGTATTCGTTGGTCCATAAAAGAAATTGATTTGCCAATTATAACAATTTACGAAGTACGAACACGTTTACTGTACACAGATTAACAAAGAAAAACGCCATCTTCCGCTTACCTTGCGTCATACGTGTGCAGGATCGTGTAAGTCTCAGTCCCCCTGTGGCTGACGGCAAACGACCTAGAGGTCGAGCTGAGGGCGGCTCCGGGCGGCAAGTTAACTACTTGTTGTGGAACTTGAGGCCGCCTCAATTTCAGATCGAATTTGAAGAAGGAACAAGCTAAGAATAAAGAGAAAGGGAATAAGACAAGATAGAGTGGAATGGAATAAGATATAGTGATGAGAAAGTTTTTATGGGGCTCCTAAAAGTACTGGGACAACGGGCGAGAATGCTTGAAAATGAGAAAAAAAAGTTAAATTGGATATGTGAGATTACAGGGAGGGGAATGATGCTTTATATAGAGTGTCTTTGCATATTACCTTGGATTAGAAGAGTAAAGTTCGGCAGTAAAACGCATTGCTGCGGTTTCTGAAACACAATGCTGCTCCCATTTTCTCTGGCAATTTCGCTGGGTTGACAGACGATTGATCTCATCCTCATGACCAAGCAGTGACACCCAGAAATTTATCACACAAGTTCGCTACTAAACAGTTTTGTTCTCGTCCTGCCGGAAAACGCTCTTATTGTAGTCAGTCGCCGTAACCCTTTAAAGGACAGTAGTAGGCTATAACCTGCTTCAACATACGATTATTCGTTATGCTCCCAGAGGGTGTTTACGTCTTTTGTATGGTTCTCAGAATAAGGATTATTTTTGTAAACAGAATTAACCAGTTTTCTTTCTAATGCAGACATATTTTACTTTTCCGGAGCAATAAACTGAATTTATGTGTGTTGTTCAGACGAATTTCATGCTTCGACAGTTTAACGTGATTGAATTAACATTAGGCTGTGGAATTACTCGTTATTGTTGATAAGAATTCTCTGTGTGTCGTCACTTAGTGGGCTGTATTAAGAGAAAAGACATGTGGACGTGTCTGAAGCCTGGGCAATCCTCTACTTCCATATTCTCCAACAGTACGGATTGATGTAAATATTTTGCGCCCAATTTGCCTTATTGAAGAGAGAAAATAAGCTTACGGAGTCAACATGTACGTGACATCTTCTTTCAGCTTTTGAGCCAAATGAAAATTTATATGAATGTGATACCATTAGAGGCAACCCATAACTTCTAATTTCGTACCCTTAATAGTAATGAGAAGACTGTTTTCACCAGACAACTGTACTTAAATTTAAGGAAGTAACTAGTAAAGTGATACATTTGGGGCATAGCTTTATATGGTGCTGAAACGTGGACACTTCGGAAAGTAGGTCATAAACACCTGGAAAGTTTTGAAATGTGGTGTTGGAGAAGAATGGAGAAGATCAGTTGGACCGATCGTGTGAGAAATGAAGAAGCATTACATAGAGTTAAGGAGGAGAGGAATATCCTATGTACAATAAAAAGAAGAAAGGCTAAATGGATTGGTCACATCTTGCGTAGAAACTGCCTCCTAAAACACGTGATTGAAGGAAAGTAAGAGGGAAGGATAGAAATGACGGTAAGGCGAGGAAGAAGACGTAAGCAGCTACTGGATGACCTTAAGGAAAGGAGAAGATACTGGAAATCACACTCTGTGGAGAACTCGCTTTTGAAGAGGCTAAGGAATGAATGAATAGTAATGACACAGCTCACTCACGATGTTGTGATGTTAGAGCCACACTTAATGTAGGGTCTGAAGTTTCCATGCACTGTATTGATGGCAGTATGTAATGGAGTGTTGAAGCCTGGTATATCGAAATGTGTACGGGGATAAGAACAAGTTCTGTGTGAAGCATTTTTATATGTTAAAAATTGTGACAATTGGGCGACACTTTGAGCTTACGTTGGGTGCATTTAAAATGATAGAAATTTGCGTGTCGAAATTATGCATTATTATGATGAAATAATTATTGGGTCATAATTCCTGCAAGCCATATCGCATGTATTGAAAGATTTCAAGGAAAGTAAATTTCGCAAGTTGTTTAGAACTTTTTTCTTATATGCCCCTTCGCTTGGATTGAAGTCGATGTATAAATTCAAAGTGAAAAAAAGGCAAATTCCTCCCTGTGTACTCCACGAAGACATGTGGGGGAGTATAGGTCATAGCTCCACTTACTTTTAACATCTTCACCAGATGGAGGTGAGTGGTCAGCTTCACACTCCTGACCGCTTTTCGCAGAAGAAAGAGCCCCCGAGACCCTTTGAATACGAGCCTGAGTGGGTCCCAGAGTCTTCTGGGCCTTATGGAGAATAGGTAAATCCCTTTGTCCTAGCCGGGAATCGAACGACAATTCCTCTGTTGTTCAGCCCGTAGCCTACTCACTGTACCGAATGAAGTTATCTCGGCTCTTGTCAATTCGAAATGTTTAAAAACATGCGCTAAAGTAGTGCCAAAATTCTGATGTATTACAGATTTTACATTTGTAGCATAAGGTGACAACCGATGGTCATTCCAATGGCACGCTCCCAACAAGTCCGTGAAAGTAAACCAATCACAGATCAGATGCACTTGTATAACGCCAGTTGTGACACACACAAAGCATATTCGATGCGAATGTTTTGGGCGTGATTATATTTTGTATGAATTGTTGCTAAAGTAGAGGTGTTTCCATGAGATACACGCACGATGAACACACTGAAGGTGTGACTGTACACGGTACTTCGTACAGTAACGTAACGTATCCGTGGAGTAAGTTAACATGAGTTGCTACAGCCGTGACAATGTCGGAGTTGTGAATGTGAGACTTTCCCTCACTGCCTTCTAGATACCACATGTGTACCAGATTACAACTGGCACAACCGTTACGCCACGGCACAGTCTTAGAGGCCTTCCAAGCAAGTTAAAGAATTGTTTTCCAATGGCTCGACAGCCCCTAGTGGACCAGGGCCTCCTCATCGTCGAGGCTTCACGATCACACTCAGACACACCACACTCGGTATGATTCCTCTGGACGAGTGTTCGGCCCGTCGCTGAGACCTCTACTTTACAACAAAAAACACTAAGAAGAGACAGACATCCATGCCCACGGCGGGATTCGAAACCGCATTCCCAGCAAGCGAGCGGCCGCAGACCCACGCCTTAGATCGCACGGCCACTGAGATCGGCATGTTATAGAATAATATTTTAAAATAAAATTCTACCTTTCAAGTCACGTTGTAATTTAAAACTCATCGTTTTAAATAATCCTACCGTTGAAAACTGTGAAGCTTAAAGCGGGTTTACTTTGCGTAGCCTGGATGATCATCGCGGATGAATCATCCAAAGTGAATTCAATAGATGACTCAAATTCCGTTTACATTGTTCATCAAAATTGAACAGGGTAGGTCATTTCACAATGGCGGCAACTGAACGCGTGCGTTTAGGTATCAATGTTGTTTGTGATTCTTTAAAGAATGTATGTAGAAACATTAAACAATCACAAACAACACTGATACCTAAACGCACGCGTTCAGTTGCCGCCATTGTGAAATGACCTATCCTGTTCAATTTTGATGAACAATGTAAACGGAATTTGAGTCATTATTTTTTGTGGTTGTTTAATGAATGTATGCAGAAACATTGCTCAGGATAAGGACAGGTGACGGGCTCTTGTGAGTGCGGTAATGAACCTTCGGGTTCCATAAAACGCGGGGAATTTCTTGACTAGCTGACGACCTGCTAGCTTCTCAAGAAGGACTGCTCCATGGAGTTAGTTAGTTGTGTAGAAACATTATGGCAAGGAAAGCCTTTGCTGAAACGAGGTTCGTGAAATACAAAGGCCTTGCAGGAATGAATGTGTTTGTTTGAAACAAAACAGTTTCGACACAAACTTCGTCTAGGCCTCCACCACTTTTCTCTGATTTTATTGCCTTAGCTAGCTCAGCAGCGTACATAGTACGAACTGTTTTGGTATTCAATGTTACCTCCTCTACGGTGAGTTCCGAAAAATTCAGCGCCTGCACAATTTCCTGTAATGCATTTTTACGCTGTTTTCCTTCTACACAGTTCAGATTTTGGGTTCCTCAAGCACTCAGGACCTTTCATAAAATCTAGGGCCAATTGTGTGTGGTCGTCCTTCCATTTAAAAACCACAGTAGGTTATTTTCAAACAGAACAATAGAAAAAGAAACCAGACAGCAAACAGGAGAAGCACATGCTGTTCACTGTGGAGAAGCATGCAGTGATAGCTTTGTTTACATTATTCAATTGCGATGATTCGTCCAAAGTGAACCAAAGCTGGTTGCAGCCAACTTCTTTCATCTTTCATCTTGGATGATCACTCTTGAAGAATGGGCTTTTTAGATTATTTACTTTTAGTGATTCATCCAAAGTGATGGTCCAGAGTGAATAATGTATCGCCTTTACACAGGTACAGCAGTGTCAAATAATCCCCAAAACATCATTCTCTGATATACATGAGTATAAGAAAAGAAGCATTTTTAAAGGCACAGGAAAGTTCTTTATATACGACTTTCTTCGAAGTATATCACGAATTTAGGTAAACGAAAATTATTAGGTTGGCAGCAATAGGTATTCCGAAGTCTGCTTTAGCAAATTGAATTTGAGAGTCTTTCGTGATTCAGAATTACTCATTTCGAAACCCTCCTGGCTTTTTGTTCTGTAAAGATTATGCTACTATCTGATAGCTTGTATTTAATAGGTCTACAGCTTAAAAATTACCGTATGTCCATAAGTTTATGCTTCTTTGAACTTTTGCATATTCGCGCATACTCGTAACAAATGACTGCCACAGAAGTAAAGTATAAAAAACGTCGAAAATAGCTGGCCCTTTTGTGATTGAGAGGAAATTGGACCAAGTGGACAAGGAATTTGGCAGAATACTCAATAACAGAGCGTTTAGTAGCTTTACAGTCTTATAGTTACAGTGTAATTCTTTTCGTTTATAGAAATTTATACGTTATATTCAGCCTAAAATGAGTGTGATAAAACTTTTGCTAGAGAAAATTACGATGGCACTTATCAGTTACAATTTTGATATTTGGGGCATTTCACGTGTTTAGTTTGTGTCACTAAGACGATGTTGCAATTATAGAAGGAATTATGTTTATGGTGCCTTCTGCGTTATGACACGCATTGTACTCGTATAAAGTATTGCAGTACAAACAGTTCATAATGTTTTCATGCGTCTGACCACTTTGTGTTTGGAACTGCAGCTGCTGAGCTCGTAAACTGTATTAACTGTACCACTTACATTGCATGTTTTTATATCTTCAGATTGCTTCAGATTCCTCCACGTTAAGCTATATCTAATTAAGCACCTTCACACAGTAGAGTCCTTCTAGAGAAACTGATATTCTTTCAGATATACGACAAGTTACATCTTGTCTGGAAGGCGAAGAAATGTTGCCACTTTTACTGCACGTTATTCTCAGCCACCTGAATCCATTTCACGCCCTGGACTAATTTTTTTTTAAGACGCGTTTTAATGTTTTTAATTTTTAGTATGTTCCTCGTATTTGCTAGATACAATCTGAAGTATAATCACGTTACTGAATTTGGGGAAGCAAACAAATGCATGTAAAGTATGTGAAAGGGATACGAAAGAAATGATTCCCAGAGTAATTTAAATTGGACTTTTCATTAACGGAAAATAAATATTTGTGGTGGTAGTAGCGGTGGCCGTCATGTTGAAGTTACTTGGTCATAGGTGGCTTCTGTAATTACGAACATAACTACCATTAACTAAGGTATTACAGAGTGACATGGTGGTTATTTACGAGTATAGTGATAATGATGATGATGGGAATAATAATAATAATGTTAATATAAATATAATAAATATAATATAATATAATATATATTATAAATATAATATTCGCTCTGAAAAAACCAAGAAGCTAGCAGCAGCAGCAGTAGTAGTAGTGGTAGTAGTAGTAGTAGTAGTAGTAGTAGGAGGAGGAGGAGTAGTAGCGGAACATTTGTAATAATAATGTCTCTTTTTCCTTTTCTGAGTATTATTTTTTTCCTGTCCTTGTGTAAGGAATGTGTGTGTGTGATTAAACACAATAAGCATAATATTAAATCCAATCAACTTTCAAGTACCAACTCATGCTCACAAAATAATGTTTTTTTATCTTGTTTCGCCTTTACACGCCGCAGCCACACCGTCCTCATGTGATCCACCTTCAGCCTCAGGGTGTTGTTTGCTCAGAGCATACCTATATATTACACTAGACGAGCGAAATTCTAAACACTGTTCTAGTTGCCAACAAAAAGTCTCAATAATACGTTGTTACATCGCCTTGAGTAAGCGACTAGGCCTCGGGATATTTATTACGCTAATTGTAGGACACACACAGTCCATTAATGAGCGTAATGCGTCCTCTTCTTGACAAGACGTGATAGTTGACAGACATAAGAATAAAACAAATTACAGTGTTGCGGCCCGCAAACCAAACGTTGCATGGCCCTTTTAATTTCAAAGGTTCATCACCGTCATCACAAAATGTATCATTATTATCATCATCTTCATCATCAATATCATGAGAGCAGTAGCATGTACTGCAAGATCCTGGCCCATTCTGGTTACAAGAATTGTTTCTTCCAGAATTTTGCTCGCTGTTGCTTAAATTGTTACAAATTCGCAATAACATATTCAAAAAACACGGTACTCTACATGTTTCGGACCTCGTTGGTCCATCATCAGGGAGCACATGAGTCGTTGCATAAAACAACCGTGAATATCCTTGAATCTTCCACACGCTGCTCTTATCTAGTGTGTAACATTTCACTACACCAAAAATTACCAGCAGTTCTTCTACATGTGCAATTAGACCATACATTATTGTTCTATGCAACGACTGATGTGCTCCCTGATGATGGACCAACGAGGTCCGAAACATGTAGCAGTGTAGTGTGTTTTTTGAATTTATTGTGAATTTATTGTGAATGTGTGACAATTAGAGTGCATTTGTTGGTTGATATAAAAATAATACCTCTTAAACATTAGTACCTGTGTGGGCCGCGATAGCTCAGTTGGTATAGCGACTCGCTACGGGCTGGACGATCCGGGGATCGAATCCAGGTGGGGGCGATATTTTCCGCAACCGCCCAGACCGGCCCTGGGGCCCATCCAGCCTCCTATAAAATGGGTACCGGGTTTCTTTCCCTGGAGTAAAGCGTCCGGGGCGTGGATTTGACCACCCACCCCCATCTAGTGCCAGGGTTAAAGAAAGAGTAGATCTATACATCTACTCCCCCTCTGGAACTTCACGGCTTGTTCTAGGGAGAACTTTACCTTTACTTTTACCTTTACCTTTACATTTACCTTTACTTTTACCTTTACATTTACCTTTACTTTTACCTTTACCTTTACGTTTACCTTTACATTTACTTTTACCTTTACATTTACCTTTACTTTTACCTTTACATTTACCTTTACTTTTACCTTTACCTTTACTTTTACCTTTACCTTTACTTTTACCTTTACATTTACCTTTACTTTAGTACCTATATGCAGAACTACAAGGCGTCACAGAAGCTGAATACCATAATGTTAATAATGTGCCTTGAGAACCTCAGATGTCTCTCACTGATGTGACCCAATCAGTAGAAATCCCTCCTGATTTTGTTGAGACTAACAAAATGAATTTGTAGGAAGTATTACATGCATAGCCGATCCCAGTGGCCGTGCGGTCTGAGGCGTGGGTCTGCGGCCGCTCGCTTAATAGGATCGTGGGTTCGAATCCCACCGGGGGCATGGATGTCTGTCTCTTGTGAGTGTTGTGTGTTGTCAGGTAGAGGTCTCTGCGACGAGCTGGTTCCTCGTCCAGAGGAGTCCTACCGAGTGTGATGTGTCTAAAAAAAATTGTGATCGTGAAGCCTCGAAAAATGAGGCGACCTAGGCCCCCAAGGGGCTGTCGAACCATTGGGAAAAAAATTACATGCATTGCTGCCAATTTATATATCGTGGTAGAACTACTGTACGTCCGTTTATATGGCGGAAATATACTGTATTAAGTTACGTCAGTGGTATGCAAATTGTGGTTCGCCGACCAAAAGTGGTTTTCCTACATTTCCATAGCCCACGGCATAATTTTCTGTATTAAATGTAATACAGTGAGGTTTACAAAAGAGACGCGACAGTAAAAATTATATGTGGTTCTTACGGTCACACCTAAGAACAATAATGTTTTCTGAGTTTTGAAGCCGTGTAGTCTGGTAGATATGTACCGACGTTTTAGAACACTCTGCTGCCTCCATCGTCAAGGTTGATGAATAATCCGGGCCGAGTCCGAGCTACTGTACGATTGACAGTTATTCAGCAGTCGGCAGTCAGTGGTGTTGCCTCCTTTTAAGTACCCAGTCTGTCCATTACGGGCGTAGCCATTGCGGGCCCTCCTCTTTGACAAAGGGACGGGTCCGTCTTCTGACAAAGTTTTGATTTTTGTCAGCTGTATATTTTGACATTATTTACACCTATATAAGATATATAAAATAGGCTTTCGTTGTTAATTTACAAATGCGTCTATCATGATTTTTGTCACTCAAAGACCAAGCTAAAGTTTGGAAACAGCCTGTCTGATGTAAATTCGTAAGGAGTTTGGGGTGTTTGTTGATGACAATCCACTTAACGCGGACATTTGTAAAGTATTTTCATAAAATTCTAGAACTGCATTATGCAAGTATAAGAAGAATGAAGCCTGCATTCTCTGTTTTAACCTACATTTCCTACCTGCATCTTCTAGCACTTAGCACCGTACCGTGAAGTCGTACTGGGGTCTGGAGATAAGGCTGCCGTCTTCTTAACGTGTGCAAGAGACGGAAACTCAGGTTGTTTTATATTCCTAGAAAATATTAATTTCAAATTGCGGCGAGTTTTATATAAAACGAAACCGTGAACCAAATTTTTGTTTTGGGTCAACCCGTTTTGATGGAAGGAATGTCTGAGTTCTCCCCTCTGATGTGCTCTCGCAAAAGATGTTTACTACATTCAAACTTTTTGGGTTCCATACTGTAGATACAGTAACATTTTTCGAGTGTGAAACTTAATATAACAAACGCAAATATATTTAATTGTTTTCTTTTACTATGAAGTTTGGAAATGAAATATGGTTTAAATATGTTCATACTCTAAAATAAGAACTAAACAAAAATTTAGTAGGTGAAAAACTTTCTAAAATAAATCTTTCTAGGCTGACTGCTCCATTGGCCACACAATTCGTGCACAACATCACGGCCCTCCGGATAATTTAATTACTAACATGATGCGGTCCTTTTTACGGCAGTCTTATTTTCGTGCGCACATTTGTAAAGATGTTGATTTTCTTGTCGGGATTTGCGACTCGGCGTGACCCAGAGGTCTTGACCTCATCCTAATAAATCTCGCGATTTAAGCGAAAGGATGCTTTAGCCGGAATTATTATAGAACATATAGACTGGGCCATGCATGAGCTTAACATTTCATTAGTGTGTTCCTGCCATGAGAAGAATAAACTGTACCATTCCCAGAGTCAGCAATTTACAAGTGCACACTGAACCCAGGTGCAGGAAAGGACTATAATAAGCAAAGGGTCTGTACTATCTTGTAACTTCGGTGGTAGCCATGTCGAGAATTTAAGTGCAATATTACAGACGTACACAGGTTTTGAGTGCAATATTACAGACGTACACAGGGTTTTGATTGCAATATTACAGACGTACACAGGGTTTTGAGTGCAATATTACAGACGTACACAGGGTTTTGAGTGCAATATTACAGACGTACACAGGGTTTTGAGTGCAATATTACAGACGTACACAGGGTTTTGAGTGCAATATTACAGACGTACACAGGGTTTTGAGTGCAATATTACAGACGTACACAGGGTTTTGAGTGCAATATTACAGACGTACACAGGGTTTTGAGTGCAATATTACAGACGTACACAGGGTTTTGAGTGAAATATTACAGAGTACACAGGGTTTTGAGTGCAATATTACAGACGTACAGGGTTTGAGTGCAATATTACAGACGTACACAGGGTTTTGAGTGAATATTACAGAAGTACACAGGGTTTTGAGTGCAATATTACAGACGTACACAGGGTTTTGAGTGCAATATTACAGACGTACACAGGGTTTTGAGTGAAATATTACAGAAGTACACAGGGTTTTGAGTACAATATTACAGAAGTACACAGGGTTTTGAGTGCAATATTACAGAAGTACACAGGGTTTTCAGGCTTTCACGGCGGCGATTTTTCGGTTACGGTTTCTGGGTTGTGACACCATGTAGGATTTTAGATTAACACCCTGAAGACGTAGGCAGTGCGTGTCGACTTACGAAGCTACACGCCGTGAAAACCCACAAGTTTCCCAAAGACTCTCATCCTCTTTAGGAATATGTTTGTATTTGGCCATCAATGTGACTGATGGAGCATTCAAAAAATATATAAATTTTAAATAGCGGCATTGTTCTAATGGCCTGCCTGTACCGTGTGTCAGATAATGCAGTGTGACAAGTCATCTTCCTCTCTCTTATGAACCATGGTATTCTGCACAAGTGAATTAATTAACAGTATATACCTGGCTTACTGACCAGCTAATTAACTCTCAGGTAACAGCCCTGCAATTTCAGCAGCGTTAGTAGTACAGCCTGTTAGTAGTACAGCCTGTCATCGGACGTGACCCTGAGCCAGATATATCCAGTTATTGTCCTCAAAACCATCCGCCTTTATGGTGTCCTTTCATGTCCTTCTTAAAAATAATTGCTTTCCAGCAAGTTCACCCAACAAAATTCTATTTACATTTATTGTTTTCAAATCCAAGCTATGTTTGTCTGTCGTAACATTCTATATTTTCCTAAAAACAGAACACAAATCATGAGGAGTAACGAAATGTTTGGGCATATCACCTTATGCGTTTGTCTAAGCTATTTTATATTAGACTTTTACGTGTATTGTACTATACATTGTATAGATTAATGCTATATCTGTCTGTTAGGTCTATCCAGGGTGCGATGTGCTTCAGAGTTTTAACACATTTTTAACTGCGGATTTTCCTTTTTAAGTTACTAATGATAAAGTGACAAAATTTTCAATTTGATATGTGAATTTTGTTTTTGTACGAGTATTATAATGTGTTACTCTCCTTACTCATGGCAGTTCTATGAGTTTCAAGTTTTACTTCGAGGGAACCCACTACCAGTAAGTTTAGGGAAAAACACAAGGAACGAGAATTTCTTGAAATTTTTTGAGACGTGTGGAAAATTTCTTAATGTGTTATGACTAAACGTTGCTACACGTTTGTTAAATGCGTGGTACATGCCGGCCCATCTCACTGTGGGTTAGTTACATGGCTTCAATTGGAAAACGAGAGATAAGCATGCATTATGTATGAGTTTCAGACGATGGCGAAGGAAACTTGCACAGTATTTTGTAGTGCGCTCTTTCAGCAAGTGACTGGCGTGTCAGATATAATCCATGAAAATTTCGTTGACTTAAGAAAAATAACCACTCGATAATTTCTGACATTACATTTCCTGTCAGCGTCAGAAATAAAATGAATTATTTTACTTTATTAGGAAAGGATATCGGATTTACACCAAAGAATTTCTTCCTACGAAAAGAAACAAGACTTTGAAGCCAATTTCGAGGTTCAGAATTTAAAATTATTTCTGCTGTCTTTTCTGACCTTCCCATATCTTTTTTATGCCCTAAAAGAATATGTGTCTACAATTTTAGAGACCACATTTTCTTACATTCTGTGTAGGTCCGACATATGTTCCGTGATTTAACTAGTTTTTCTTTTATATTCTTAATTTTCATGTTTCTTTCATTTATCCGTTATAGAATGTTTTATTACTACTGATTACAATTTTAATATGTATTTACCTTATGTGTATTCTTTCATTCAAGATTTCATTTGACTAACTAGAAGTTTTAACCTTGATTTCAGGCTTCAGCCGCGATGTTGATGCAATCTGTAACTAAAGATTAAAATGAACGGATGGTAAATAAAACATATTTCTTCAACCAAATCCGAATGCCCACAAAGATTTTTTTATTATTTATTCAAAATGAATTAATAAATCTCAAACAACAGTTGGATTGACTTTAATTTCCAGATCTAAATAAGACATATATGTTCTCTCACACAAAGGAAAAGTGTCTCCTAAGTTTTTCTGAAAAGACAAGAAAGTAAAATTTTTATTTGATAAATTTCTATTGCGGAAAACACAAATAGATAAAACGCGTGGTGCACCCTGATGCTTTCACATAAATCGCTTTTCATATCGCTCAGCATGCTGAGTTGTCTTATGCTATTATCACGGCTACTAACAGAAGGCACGTGATATTCTAGTAATCAGACGGGTCCATTTTCGAGGCGCAAGTATCCACTTTTGGGTTTCGTACCTCTAATATGATGGCTGAATGTTAAACATCGCACAAGGTTTCTCGTTGGTTTCTTTTAGTAAATATGAATGACACGTACACTTTCATAGGTCCATGTTGTAAAATCTGTAAAACTCTGTTTATTGCCTCGTCCTTTTTGGTACACAGGATTCAAATAGCTTTTCTTTTTACTAAAATAAATTAGTTGATGAGTCAGTGAATAAAATACATCCTTTCAAACAGCTCCATGAGGCTATTTGATTGTTGAGAATCGAGGACAAAAAATCCGCGGATTTAATAAAAAATGCAAGTTTCAAAAGCTTTAATTCAGTATTGAAACAGCCGTGAACCTGTTCATACAATTTTGCTTTTATTAACTGTGTCTTTCCTCTAACATGAGTTTGTTTGGGAAGAAAGAGCAAACTCGCTGGAGTGTAGCTGTAGATAGGTTGGCAGCACCTGTACGTCTTGACCCCTCTCTATTCTAGGGATCACTGCACCCATTATTGATGACCAGACAGACGTGTAGACCCCGGGTTAGATATGTAATGAGTTCTTTTTCACATCGTGCTAAGTAAAAAAAATAGAAATATGTAGTTGGTGAACCAAAATAATAGTAGGGTTTTTTGCAGATATATGTATAACATTCTTATTCTTTTTTTTATCATAAGCCTTATCCATGTGGCTTGTCTTCTGGATTCAGAATGTTGTAAGGTGGGCATGGTTATATATTGCTGTTGCGAAACAAAGCTCACGTTGTGTACATACATACATAGTTGTGCGTAGAGATGTTGTATTAAGTACTTTTAAACTTGTCGGGAAAGCAATATAAATTGGAAGACACGTAAATTGAATTTGTTTGTACTTCTGTGTGTAATACTACAAAGAGTGCTCCCTTTACAATGCTTAATAAAGACTTTCGTGTCTTCAACTTCAGCTATAGAAGAATTTAATATTAATATAAGTAAGTGTCTTTATTTTATAGGGATTCATAAACTTTTCAGGAAAGAATGTTACTCGTGAAATGCATCCTCCAGTTTCAAATGTAGTATATTCACTCAATAAAATTGCGTTTTATATGATGCGAAGTATAAAAATGATGAATTATATAATTGAAGACCATTTTAGTTCTCGTAATAGGGATATTAATTAGAACTCAACATCAGAAAAACCTTACATTTATCACAGTAAAGTTAAAATCCTTTTAGTGCCAGGTTTTCTTTTGACAGTTGATAGATGCTGAGGCGGTCAAGAAATTGTTTGCTTTTCTACGGAACCGGAAGTTCTATTAGTGTGAGAATTCAAGTCTTCTGAGATATGTCGCCTTTCGGTTGATTCATAGTTAACCAAAATTCGCAGAAAATTTCTAATTTTACATTCAGAGTCAAAGCAGTCCAAGAGGACTCTTCTAGAGGAGAAAATGAATATTTTTATTGAAACATTTTCCGTACAGTCTCTAATTTTTCCTGCAGTCAGAGACATTAATAACGTTACTAACCCAAGGATTAGATTAACTTACAGGCACTCCTTACATAGATACGTTCTGTGTTCTTGCTTTGGTATGGAAAAGTCTATTATAAACTCATGTACACCTTTCAGCGGCATTTCAGGGTTAGTGATATCTTTGTGTGGTAGTCTACATGTACAGTGGAGGAGGACTCCTTTATCTTTTGACCCTGCATAATGACAGCTCGTTCGGCAGGTGAATCTCGGGTTGTCAGTTCTGTATCCTGTCATGTCCACAGTTCTGCAATCCGACGGTTAAGCAGACACGTAGAACAGCGAGGAGTCTCGCGGTGTATGTCACCGAATAACCGTCATTCTTCTATTCTTCTTCTCTGTCGAGCAGGAAAATGTATTAGAAAATCTAGTAACGTTAGCCCAACCTCAAGTCATACATAATTCAAAGAGCATTCGTAAACATTATAATCAGTATGTCACCAGCGTACTGTACTGGAGAAAATCAACACACACGCTATTTCAATACATTTCTTTATTTTTACGAGGAATTACTCATGTCACAGTTTTAAAACAATGGTATTTTACATAGTTGATGTATTTTTATTATTATTTCTTGTATATTCTTTATGCAAGAAGTCGCCACACGATGTAGACATCAATTTAACATCTTTCCTCCAGAGAGGTTGTCCATGGGAAAAAGACCAGTGGACACGTACAATCACTTCCTGCTTGAAAACGATCATAATTCATAAAGTTGAAATCGTAGTGGCAAGTGTTGCCTAAACTTGTTTATATACACTTTTTATGAATAAATTTTCTTGAAATCGAAAGTTATTGTGAAATAAAATATCTTTTGTTGATTTTTGTGTCACAGAAAGATGAAATATTTGAGACTCCTTAAACTATGTTAGCCGAACGGATGCAATTTAGACGACATATCAAACACAGGTTATGTCTAGGGCTAGAAAACCAAAGCGGTAGATAGGAAGAAATATACGAACATAGCTGAGGCTGTCAATAGCCGATATGACTGTAGTACCGCAGAAGGAGAAGGATGTGTGAGAGGGAGAAGGCGAAGAACAAAGTGGACGATGAGACACATGCAAACTAATTTTGACTTAAAACGAAGGAAGTTATTTTGACATCAGATGCACAAGGTTGATGGGATGTGAAATATTCTAATATAACCACTTTGCCTCTTCTACCCTGAAGTTGGAGGCAACAGGTTTCTTTGATACGTCGGTGTACTTTTGTCAGACTTCACTGCGTCACGATACAGGAGGCAGCACTCTTCAGTCTGATTGGAGTTGAGTGAGATGGCTGGCAGCTTAAGTTCTTGACTGGCTGAGTGAATATCTGTTTTTGAAAAATAACCCTTATGAAAGCCTGTGCTTGGTTAGGTGCCTGTTTGGAGTAACTTCCCACCATTTATTCTCTTATTTCTTCAAGTCTGACATTATAATTTCTTTATGATTAGTGTTTTTGTTTCCCATAAAACGTGTACACTTTCAAGACATTATATTTTAGACATATAATCACTATTACAGAATATCCGCTCCCATAATAGAATTAATTTTAACAAGTCACAAAAAATGTAACAGTGTCCGGCAAACGGTACCGGACTTTCATTACAACCCTAGTTTCTTGATGCTCGAATTATTGGAACTTTTTAAAGGGGGAAACCTGTGACTTTGGGGGGGGGAGGGTGTGAGGCGGTTTTCATGGCAGCTGACAATCATTACGTACCGCTCTTGGAGGAAAACTGGGCTGTGGTACGCAGTTTGTATGACGCTGTATGTCTCCTTCCGAACGCAGTGTAGAGTGGCAACGGTCAAACGTCAGGTGCATGGCGACCATGGGACGCCTTGTTAAAGTACAGGGGAGCAGTGTGTTGTAATTAAACGGGCATTCTGGTTTGACCGTGAATGGTTATTTATTCAGTTAAACTTCGATGATGCACAGATTTAGATTAAAAATGTTTAATTTATTTTGATAACTCAATCCATATTAAACCTGATTTATTTTTGAGTTTTATTTTAAAAATAACTCATTACGGGTATTAACATTGAATTGTAATAAATATTGATTGTTTTTATCCAAGACAAAATTTAAATTTAAATTAGCGCAGTTTGTGTGTAACTTACAGTAATTAACTGCCTGAATGACTAAGTGACTTACTAATTAACTAAATAACTAACTAACTAACTAAATCCATTGAGCAGAGCCCTCCTCCAGAAGCTAGTCAAGAAGTTCCCCACATTTCATGGAGCACGAGTGTTCATTACTGTGTTCACAAGAGCCTGCCACATATCCCTATCCTGAGCCAGATCAATCTATCCACGCCACCCATGGCATTTCTTGAAAATCCATTTTAATATTGTCCTCTTATATGAACTAAAGTAACTATAAATTTAAGTGATTTATTCCATAACGGTAATTTTGAACATTTCTTGCCACAAACTTGCCTACTCTTTCTTGCTTTACAGCCTAACATATACATCAATTGGACGGTTACTTACCGAAAAGGCTTAGCACGGAAAGTGTTAAAGGAACGTACCATGTTCTGTTCTTTGCAATACTGAATGGAGTTGCAGTGGGTCACGGGATAAAAGACGGAGGATTACAGTACGTAATACTGCGTCCTCGCTGTAAAATCCATATATGTAAATTCGAAGAGTCCTTCCGTTTTTCAGTTAGTCATATAATTCCGTCCCGTATGGAACCTTAAGGTTCATCATTGCAGGAGTGACAAGAAACAAGTTCGACACTGAGGACCACAAATATTCGACGCCACTGTACCAAATTTAGTCGCCCGGGCGACCTGACGCCTGGAATTTGTGCACTCTTGCTTTATTTATTTTTTTTCACAATATTCCATCACAGGTTTCTGTCCTGAGTCAGTCTAATCCAGTTCAAAGACTTTTTAAAATTTGTTGCACTTTTTCCTCCCATCATATGTCCATATCTTTTCATTTTTAATTCTCTTTATTTAATATAATATAATGCTTGATGAAACGTGGGTTTATAAATTGTGATATTTCTTATACCGTCTATCACCCAACTCCTCTTATGACTCTTCCTTTTAGTTGCACGTGTTCCTTATGTGTAAAAGTAGGCGATTTAAACTCAGCCCTTTAATTGGCTTTCTCCAGAAACGGGTTTATTTAAATGTAATTGCCATTTACACCCATGATGTAAATTATGAAACGTGGTGCAAATCGAACATATTATTCACAAGTATAAAGCCAGACAATTTTTATTATGTGGAATATAAAAACATAATTTGCCTTCTTAACGTAAGAGCTCATTACAAAAGCAACCACCGTAGCTGGTATATACAACATGACATATCCTAATAATCTATCCACAGTCACCTTGCAAAACCTTAAGGGTAGGCCTTAATTGAGACTGTGATTTAACTGATTATTTACTGATTGTTGAAAGCGCAACGGGATGACGTCCATAAAAAGCTACTTGAGAGATCAAGCCGTGGAGGGGAGGATAATATTAAAATGTTACCTACGAAAGAGGATGTGACGTGGCTATGAGCTAGATTCATATTTCAGGATAGATTCCGCCTCTGACTTCTTTTGAATATTGTAATAAAATTTTCTGTTTCGTAAATGTAGGGAGATTATTTGACCAGCTGAATATCTAGAAGGCCCTCAAAGGCCCTCCACGTTGAAGTAAAGGTAAGATTGCACACCATAAAAGCTTATGGGAGAATGGAAGTATAGCTCCATATGTTTTAACCTCAGCACTATGTGGAAATGAGTGTTTAGCTTAACGCCCTGGCCATTTTACTTCTGGGGTATAAGACCACGTTACCAATGTAATAGGAGGCCGGGTCCAACCGAGAGACTTCTGATGATCTGGACATATTTCTGTCTTGCCTCTGCCTGGAAGGACCGAAGCACGACTGCTCGGTTGTCCAGCCCGTAGGCAGAATAGCTCAGCGGGTATAGTTACCGGCTGAGCTATCTAGGTTTCATGTCGTGAAGTCAGTTCTTTCGGATATGTCATACACTAGGCATCTGCGAGCGTTTGCAGAGCCTGATATTTACTCTGATATTTTTACACCATTTAACACGGTTATTAGTACTCAGTGTGGATTTTGTGATACAAGTAGACGCACGGAGCGGGTTTGTCACGTTGTTAAATCATTTAGCCTGGTATTATAAGAAAATCATTTTTTTAACAAATACGTAAGCCTGTGTTCCGAACTTAGCGGTCTAGTGTTTAAGTCTCCTGTTGTATATTCATGGGGCCAGCTTGCTGCGTTTGGAGCTTTCCAGTTCAGTGCTAACCTCTATCTAGTAATACAGGTGAAGATGAGAAAGCCTGGGACTGTGCCTCCACTTCACTATACGTCTAGCTTTGTGCTTAATTGCGCACAGGACATATTTATCTTCATTTTTATCCCTTCTGAATATTGGTCAGTACATAGGCTTCCTGATGGAAGATTATTTCTTAATATATTAAGGGACAGTATTGCTGTAGTGTATTGAAATTGGCCACGACAGCTTCCACCACATCATTTATATCACATCACACAAACAACATTTCTCACAACTGACGTATGGATTATAAAAGTACGTCTTTCCTACTAGGTAATGTCGAATGAGATCTTAGGATGACACTGGAATTTGAACAGGTTAAGGCTTGAAAAGAGGCGATAGTGGCCTAAGAAAGGAACGCTAGTGCATGCTGTTGAGGAACACGTAAAATTGCAATTCCTGTTCGAGCTGTATTAATTACACTTATTTACACTATATTAGATTCTGTTCATTTCTTGGTTTGTAATTCCAAGTTTTATCATGCATCCTGCTTGTTGTAGGCAATGTCATTTCCGTCAGTAGTAATTTGTTCTGTAATTATTTGATTACAATTTAATAATTCATAATACGTGAGTGTAGCCTGGAATAAATTAGTTCAGGATAGCGTCCAGAGTGGCGAGTTCTTGCTAGATGGTAATGAAGCCAGGTTACGTAAAATGCGGGCCATTTTTTGGCTGACTAGCTGAGTCATATTCAGTTTCTCAAATCTGCTTCGTGAATTATTCAATAATGTTTTTTTTTTTGTGTGTAAAAGTTGCTCCTTTATTTAATATATCTTTTCTTTGGAGCAAAGGGACTGAGATGCTGAGGAAAACAAAGACTTAATGAATATCCCAACCGAGACTGAACACACAACCTCCGGCATACAGGGCTACAACGTTACTAGACCTGCTACTTTAATCTACCGGGGTTATAATTTCTTATATAGCAACTACACTAGGTATAACCTCGTAGAATATACCAAGAAATAGCAACATATACGACTAAGTAAATAATTACGAAATGTGGTTAAAATCAGTTTGAGACACGGAAGTACACTTACATATTCTATGTAAAAATGGTTAAATCCTGAAGAACCAAGTTAAATCTTTAAGATCTGATTATCAGATCATGATTACAGCGATGAAACCGAAAGGATGATATCGGTGGGGCATATGGGAGAGAAGAGAAATTTGTACGAGGTACATGGTTTTGGTGGGGAAACCTGGAGGAAACAGACCACTTAGAAGACCTAGGATTAGGTGGGAGGGTAATATTAAGACGGATATTAAATGTGCAGAATGGGATGGCATGAAATGGATTTATCTGGCTCAGCATAAGCACAAGTGATGGGCTGTTGCGAACGCGGTAATGAACCTTTGGGTTCCATAAAATTAGGGGAATTTCTTGACTATCTGGAGAACTATGAGCTTCTTAAGAAGGCTTCTGCACCACGGCCTTAGTTAATTACAAGATAACTGTCGATGGGTTTGGATGCAAGTTTCCTTAGGAACTAATATACGTAATGAGATGTAGGCGTGCCAGCCGTAAGACTCTCATGTTTTCATACAGTTGGGATAATTAACGTGGTCCCTGCACTGCCGTACTATAAAACTGCACCTGCGCCAAGTCGTCATTAGCCAGCAGTAAGCCAGCGACCTTCTGACCCATCCTGAGATTTGTATGGCCTTTCTCTTAAGTATTATCTTTAATAACTAAGAACACCTCTGCAAGAAGGGTGTAATTTTTGTACCTTGGGAATATTCTGTATGTAGTACCTGTACTTACACTTCTCTGAATCCCCCCTCCCCCCCAAATTGCGTTCCGCCCGAATTGCCTTCATGATGGTCTGGGTTTATAGCCCTAAAACCTGAACTTTTGGAGGGACATTGATTAGCGCTATAAAGTTATTTGAAGCCCAGAGTGAACACGTGACAACAGGGCCGAAGTGATCCTGAAGATGAGGGCGGCATGATCCTCCGAAACGCTGTAACCTCTTATACTACCAAGCAACCTGGCTAAAGCGTTAGCGCTTATAACTTGTATTTGGGAGGTGTTAGGTTCGAGTATCGGTCGATAAATCTACTTTAGTTTTTTAGGTTCTTTTTGTAGTTCTCAGTACCTCTAAGCAAATACCTGAATAGTGCGTAAGGTAGGCCACCACCGTTTCCTTCAACATGCTTTCCAATTCTTTATTCAATAATCATTGTGACATTTAGCGTTATATAACCTAATCTATTGAGTGTTTCGTTAAATATACTGGCAATACCTAGATAACACGTCGATCTCAGTGGCCGCACGGTCTGCGGCCGCTCGCTTGCTGGGATTGCGGGTTCGAATTCCGCCGGGGTTATGGACGTCTGTTTCTTGTGAGTGTTGTGTGTTGTCAGGTAGAGGTATCTGCGATGGGCTGATCACTCGTCCAGAAGAGTCATACCGAGTTTGGTGTCTCTGAGTGTGATCGTGAAGCCTCGAAAAGGAGGAGGCCCTGGCCCACTAGGGGCTGTCGCGCCATGAAAAAAAAACCCTTGATAACACAAGGTATCACATTACACACAACAAGATATTGATTAAGCACCGCCTGACCTTTGACTTTCAGACCTTACAGTACGTCATGGTGCCTACTGGCACATGTGTGATGTGCAAGGCAGCTCTTTACATTTTGCTACACACAAGTGAGAAATGAACCCGCGTAGTGAATTCTGATGTACAGCCACGGTACCTTCTCTTAGTGACGCTATTCAAATTCAATTAGTTCTTCTTCGTGTTCGGCAGGATCACTCCCTTTTGTCCATAGCTTTTCCACGTGCTTTTGGCGTTCGGTACAATACACACAGCTCTTAAGTACTGGTAATAGGTATGTCATGAACTGGGTATGTTTCAGGGAGAGCATTTGCTTCTAGACTTGAAAAAGCCATGGAAAGAGACATCTCGCTCGATTCTTCTTAGAATGAGAGGTTCCAGACAAAAGTTGTAGAGAAAATCAAAACACACATTCTATGTTCAATAACTTTTTTTTTCGAAAATCGTACCCCTTATTATATAATGTGGAAATTTATGGTACAGCTAGACAGATCACACATGACATGCAAGTTGCGTGCTGAGTAACTGAGGCTGCAGATTCACAACATTCAACCAACAAAATGCACGATGTTCTACCTTAGGTATTATAATATCACGTTGAGTATTCCTACATGTTTCAATCCACAAGGGATGATCATCAGGGAACCAACCAAAGCAATACCGCATAAAACCAAATTAGTCACTTTTATACGCAGTTGACATGGTGTAAAAGAGTCAAATAGTTAAAATGTAGACAACTCTTTGTACAATTGTTGTGCAAGTGAAATGGAATATTGATACACAGAGCCTCCGAGGCAACTTACGTACTTAACGAAAGTTGACACAGTACATTCTCCAGAACTCTGGATCATATTGGGGCCTACATTGTCATGCACTCTGGCTCATATTGGGGCCTACATTCTATAGCACCGTGTCTCATACTGGGCCTACTTTTCTGCTATTCTGATTGACGTTTTCGCTAATTTCTTCACTCTGTCCAAGAAACTGCCAAGACAGTACCTCAAATTAGCGTGCGAACGCTTCCTTCCACATCCTGTTCTATCCATTGTGCATTACTTAATCCTATTATTGGACGCTGTAGCTACAGCGTGGTTTACTTTCAGCTTCGTTAAATAAAGTACGGTGCACATAAAGACATGTAGGGCTGTAGTCGCGTTATATCTACAGGGCCTATGTACAAACACAAACACAAACACAAACACATTCTTCTCTTCCGACTGATGTTTCTACTGCCATCAGTACAAAATTACATAAATCAAGCACAATAAAATTACGTGTAATACATGTACGTCGTGGTGTGGACGTGTGAAAAAAAAAGTCACATTCAGCCTCTGCAGGGGGCTTCATCAGTAAACAGGAAGGTGAATAATGTTTAGATGTAACAGTTAAATGAACATAAGGAGGCAGAAAAGAAAAAGAACATGTTAACAGGGGAAGAGACAGATATTGAAAAAGTACAGAGTGATAATAAGCAACGAAAGTGTACTAAATGTCTGTCAATGGGGGGAGAGAGAGAGAGAGAGAGAGAGAGAGAGAGAGACATATATAGGCGGTATACTGACATAAGTGTAATTAGATTATGCAGCCGATTTATGAGTATTATGTACGATCTGTTGTTAAATGATCGCAGCGTTACTCTTCGCAGTACGGCGTGTGCATTAATAGTAGTAACGACATGATTAAAGTGGTCTAAGTCTATGGTATAGGGATTTCCCTGATGACTTGATAAGTATGTTCTGGGACCAAAAATTCCCTTTTGTCCGTATAAATCTCACAATATCGTCACCATGTTAAAATAAACACCGTTGCCCCCAACAAATTCCTTCCAATCCACAATTTTATATCCTATGCCTTTAATAAAGATAGAGGTAAGGATAGATGTGACTGGAAGACGAAGAAGAGGTAAGAATATACTGGATGACTTTAAGGGAAAAGAGGATACTGAAAATTGAAAGAGGAAGCACTAGATCGCACTCTGTGGAGAACTCACTTTGGATGAGGCTACGGATTTTTTGTAAAATAGACTAAAGGCTGAATGAACGGATGTCTTTACGTTAAATTTTAACATAACCTTACTGTGTTTGTAGTCATTTAAGTAGTCTCTTTCCTTTATGTTTTCACATCAAAATTTTGTGCGTAGGCTTATACCTAAAGTTCGTCATGCGTGCTACACGTCGTGCTTATTACTTATCGTTAATCACATGTTATTCTTAGAGCCTGACCATACTCTGACTCTTTTAAGAGTACAATTTTTGAATCAACTATTACTTAACATTCTCAAGTCATTTATTATTTTATTTGTTGTATGTAGAAACATTTTTCTATTCTCTTTCTCAGGTAACTTACACACATTTTCCTTCTCTCAAGTAATAGATGCAATTAGTAAGGAGGCAGACACACAAAATTTGATTATTTATCGTGAAATTCGTGTATGTAGGAAATAATCCTGAATGAAGATTCAAACGATGTAATTACCCTGAATTTAGTTTTGTGTACAGTAATAAATTTTGGGTCCTATAACCGGTAGGTAATTTTTTGACCAGCTGAGAGAATATTAGCTTATCGGGAACTCTAGCCTACAGAGTTAAGCTCAAGAGTTTCGACACCACTGTAATATAATGTTGTTCTATTACTCACTCTTGAAAGAGTTCATTACAATACAAATAATTTCTGAAAGTTTATCTTGGTATAACGTTATCTTTACTTCGCCCTCTTCCAAGTGACCACTTTCTAATTTTTCTTTACAAAAATTGCATTTAATTTAACTTTGTTGCTATAATTCAGTATGACTTTGTGATAAACATGTAGTATGATTAGGCGGATTTACAACGTTATTGGAATTTGGTTTAAATTTTAGCCAAACAAGAGGTAAAATTATCTTGTGTAATGACGAAACCTGTGATCTACAGCTATAAAAGTTAATTAGTGTTAAATTAGATTTCACATTTTGCTTCACCATATTATCAAGTTTTAATGTATACTTAACACAAAATCGCGCGCGTCGCTCTCCAGGCATTACAGAGAAACACTATCATCAGGCTCAACCCGAGTCGCATTCCTGCTAAACCGCAATGGAAACCAGTAATTTTATTCAGCAAAATCCTCGGCTAATGCAGAAACAAAACTTGCTGTAACTTAAGAAGGCATAGAGAAGGTTCTTTTAAAGTATGTAAGGATTAGGACTGAAGATATGAAATGCAACTGAACCAGGCATAGAATTCAATAAGAATTATCCTGTTAAACGTTCCGTGAAACAAAGGAATATGATATGGTTAAAGGGGCTTAATTTGCCACGTCAGAGGAGGGGGTGCAGATAACGACCGTTTAGTTGGAAATAACTGTCTTTTTTATTTGTTACGGGCTCGGATATGCAATAAGTTGACTGTTTTTTGTTGTAGTACAGTGCAGTTAATAATTACACTCAAAGGACAGATATTTGTTTTCATGTTTATCCATGCAATAGAGGAGAAGATGAAGAAGTCTTCGACATAAAGGAAAGGAGGAACAAAAGAAATGGTGATGATGGTTGTGATATTATTATTATTGGCCATGGTGATGGTGATGGAGTAGAAGAAGCGAATGAAAGTGGAGATAGTGAAGATTAATAAAAAGTAGTTAAATAAGGCAGTGGAAGCTAAGAAGGAAAAAAATTAGGATTCAGGAAATTAAGAACGAAGAATGTGACAAAAAATAAGAAGCAGAAGGAAGGTAAAAACGAAGAGGAAGTCGAAAGGGAAGAAGTTGAAGGAAGTGGAGGAGGAAAAGAGAAGGAAGAAGAGGACAAGAAGAGTAGTATATACATATATACATATACACGTCTGGTGTGATGGATAGCAGGTAACTGTTGACATAATTTGTACATACGAGTATACAGTATTTTACATTTTAGAGTTTTAATTTTATTTTGTCTTTCATTTTAATTTTATTGTAGTTCGTATTAGGCCTATATGATCTGAAGGTCTTTAAATTTGAGATCATTTGATCCCTAACGATGGCGGCTTGGCGAAACTTGTTGGATCTTTAATAAATACGTTTTTAATCGTTTAGTCTCTTGGTACACTACGTCACAGTATTATAATCCCGTACACGGTCACAATGTTCTACAACATTTTTGGACAGATTGTCTTGCGTCTTGGGGTACATGCGCGTGACTTTCCTTCCTGTCGTGTATGAATTCGAACGTGCATGGAGCTAACGTTGATTTTTAAAATTGATTTAGATCAATGAAATTAGAAACTTCAAAGTACCAAATAATGTGAAATGCGGAAGCGTAAAAGAATTGCTCAGATCTCTGTCTTTTCACGTCAGGAAAGACTGTGGTGACGTCACAATAAAATAAAGCTAATGGCATTCCGAGAGATTATACGTGAGTAATGGAAGTGACACTGCGGCATATGACGGAGACACAAGTTGCAGGTGGCTCCACTGTGTTGGTCAGATCACGTACTTCACTACAGTATTGGCCATCCATAACAATAGATCACAAACACCTTAAGAATATAACCCCACCTCGTTCTTTCTTCACACCCTCAGTGCGGTCATTCCCTTTCTTTGTACGTGTGACAGTATGTACTTTCTTCAGACGTTTTTTATTATTTATGATTTTATTTGATTTAATCTTTGAACCTCAGTCCGGATTTGATGACATAATTGTGCGTGCTGCACAGTATGGAGTTCCATTGCACTACACCTGTAGACGCTACCGCTGCTGCTGTAACTCAAATGCAGGAATATAATTACTTTCAAAATGCTGTATTTACTATCTAAGGCAGGAATAGCTCAGTTGGTATAGTAAGTATTCTACGGGCTGAACAACCGTGGAATCGTGTCTCCATTGCCGAGAGAGTAAAGAGATTTTTCTCTGAGGAATTCGTTCTTCTGGAAGGGGATGCTGCATCAGTGGGTAGGCGGTTCAGGCGTTTTGAAAAAATTTAGTTCATTTTAATGGGTCTAAAATATTAAACTTTGAGACCCAGGATACGACGTCGTGTCCTTCGAAAGGTCGGGAGCCGCTTACTAATTGACGCAGCCTTATATCTTGAAATAAGACGTGCAATGTACGTATAAACGTGACACTGAGACGCGTTTGCTTAACAATTGTTGTCGTGGAAAAGCAAGAAGTATTACATATTCTAAGTGTGTGTCTGTAGCCTTATTTATCCAGCATGCAAAGTGCATGGGCCATATTATATTGTCATCTGTGGCCTGTCTGGCTCTACCATATTTTTCCACATTATCTCATAAACGGAACGATTTTCGGAGAAAAAGTACTGAACATAAATTTTGTGTTTTGATTTTCTCTACAACTTTTGTCTGAAACATTTCTCATTATAAGAAGAATTCAACGAGATATTACCATAAACGTACATAGGTCTTCATGTAAAGTATCCGCTTTTCTAGTCAGATCTTAATGGAACTTTTTTCTCGACAGATTTTAGAAAAATATAAAATTTCATGAAAATCCGTCTGATGGGAGCTGAGTTGTTCCATGCGGAGGTACCGATAGACAGACAGACAGACAGAGTGCCTGGAACAGTTATTTTACTTGTGCTAAAATTGTGACTCAAGTGCAGCATAGATCATCCTGACAACCGAGCCTTCAAATCGATCGGCACAATTTGTTACCAGCTGACACGGAGACAGACGTAATTGCCCTTCGTAGTGAAGTGAAGCTGCACGTCCTGATGGCAGCAATTGTTACCGGCGCGCTTTCTCATCGAAATCACAAGCTTCAGTCGCTGTTACGGACACTTAGGTACGCCCTCTGTTCTCGCCTTCAACAATACAGACTGCACCAAATGAAATGCAACACCGCGCTGGCAGTGTGTGTAGTAGAAGACTTCGCCCGATGTGTGCTGTACTTGAAGTCGCTGCCAGTAATTTAGACTTGTTTTTAGACACGTTCGCATAGTCGCGAGAAACGCTGATGAGCTTCGTATTGTCCGTCCGTTTTATGTCCGTTTCCGCAGGTATCAGCGTGGTTCTCTCTGGATGCATTTCCATGAAATTTGAGACTGGGGTATTTTTATGGAAATCTGTCGAGGAACTCCACATTTGGTTAAAATCGGACAAAAATATCGAGCACTTTACATGAAGAGCTAGGTAAGTTTTATTGTTGCCGGCGACATTACATCTCCACAAAAGCGCTCTCTTCGACTGCAATGGTATCAGGCTGTTAGGATAGACTAGGAGACATACATATTACGCGAACGCAATACAACGTTACGTTATACATACATTGCTTATCTTGTGGCTAATGATTGGATGATAATTATGAACGGGAATGAGGTCGTCGTAGCCTATGTTAAGATCCTATCCCGATATTTTCCAGGAAGGAAGGAGAAAGACCACACACATCTCAGAAATGACAGACGCTTTTCGACCAAGGCCCAAACCGGTCATCTGCCGAATAGAAATCAGAAGTTCAAAAGTACCCTTCTGTCTTTAGACATTGCCCATAGTCCGTTACACAGTTTAGGAAAACTCTCTGCTTTCGTCGTCAGGAACAAACCGAACCTGCTAGACCCGTGACGTACTCTTGGCCACCTGAGGACGGAAGCAGAGCCGGCTGCAGAAACGTGGTGTTTTAGTTGTATAATAGACGATGGATAAAGTCCAAAGAAAGACGTGTGCCCTTGAATAAGATAGACCATGTGTTCTCAAACTTTTTAATGGCGTATCACTCAATGAAATTTAACAATTTCAATGTACCACCAAGTTTTTATTATTTAAATAAAAAGCTGGCATTGGGAAGACTGGCTGATAGCGGGGACGAGTTAGTATTAGCAAATATATGTTGCTTGTGTTTTATTTATTTTTAAGAGTTCTATCCTTTTTTATTTTCTGATATTTTATTAAGGCTGCGTACCAGTAAATCATGGTTGGTGTACAAGTAATGGTACGTGTACCACAGCTTGAGAAACCATGTTGTAGACCATCGCTAAAGTCCTGTAGAGCTGAAAAAATCAGAAGTTCTATCACTTATGCTGGCTGGTTCGATGTGTTGAGCGATTAGTGACAGGAGTTTTCTATTCACAGTCTGCCACCAGACCCTGTTCTTGTGTCGCTTCACACCCTCATAACTTAAAAATATTTCTTTATTAATGTATTTAGAGTTAGGCTCCATTATATGCCTACGGCACCTAAGTGGTCTCTTTTCTTCAGACTTTTGGTTTAAAATTATGTGCACCTCTCTCTTCTCTCCCGAACTTGCTTCATGCCTCGCCCACCATATCCTTCTTGATTTGAACACCATAATTAGACTTACATTAGATAAAGAGTAAAAGTTTGAAAGTTTTTTTACGTAATTCCTTCATCCTTCCTTTACTGTTTGGTCTAGTTATTCCCCACAGCACTTTGACTTCACATACTCTCAACCTGCGTTGTTTCTATCCTGATATGACGACAAGTTTAACACCATACAGAACAACATATAAAATTATAAAACTAACTTTTGAATTCTTTAAGTGGGAAATGAGAATGGAGGGTTCCCGTTATTACGAGTTTCTAATTTATTCTGGCCTGCCAGTTTTATGGGCTTCTTCAGTGACGGAGCCATTTCTGTACGAGCATACCTGCGTGACCAAGGAAGAATAAAATCCATTTTGATGGACACATTTTGGGAGACAACTCTACAAGTTAGACGATAGTGTAGCTAGAACTAAGCCATAAAAGTAACTTCTCTAAACACACACCATAAATGTCCTAATTTTGTGTTTGAATGGTGTAAAGTAATGCAGCACTTCGTAGGCAGTCTTAAGTACGTGTTCCTTATTCTGTCTATCTACCTATCTATCTATCTATCTATCTATCTATCTATCTATCTATCTATCTATCTATTCCCTTTCGCTCCTTGCGGAGCATAGGGGCCTCCTTGCGGAGGTTTCATGGTCGTGCGCATAGATGTAGTGAGTGACCAGCCCACTGACTGCACAAGGTCTATTCAATCCTGATGTGACTGCTAGAGCCATCTAGCAGTCAGTCAGGAGACTTTGGGTGAGAAATGGCCGCTGAATTTTGCTTAGGAAACATTACTAGTTGTTCCTTATTGGTATCATTAAATCCTACAGACTTTACTTCTTTGTTCTCCGAATAAACAGCAATTGTTTCCACAAACGCCATGATCTTTCTCATGGAGATGTGCTGTGTTTTCTTTAAGTAGTAACAGTTTTTAAAATATTATGTAAGAAGCTTTGCCATATGAAGGATTAAAGTCTGTAATTTGCGGCCTTCAGATTCTTGTGAGTAGGATTGATTACAAATATTATGAATATTCAGTATCGGATTTGAGTGTTGCATGCTTACGAACTCTGTTAGCCCTACACGAAAAAGTATTACAGTAAACTGACAGAAGATGCACCGTTATTCCCAGAACATTTCACGTTTTGTAGGAAGTACGTAAGGGTGGTGTTCTGGAACACCTCAAGGGACGTGGCTGTCGCTAACTTCTTTGACACAGTGCGCTCCCCAGGAAATAAGAAAGTCCGGTATTGTAAAGGGGGGAACCGTGTGCATAATATTCTTTGTCACAGGTGGTTGAGGGCGGTAGAAATCGTGCTTCAGGGGCAGGGCTAAATAGTAGAATAACAGTCTCTAGATCACAGGCTGCAGGACGAAATGAGGCTGTATTATTGATGGATAATCGGGTACGTAGGACCAAGCCACAAAGCAGAAACCGCGGCTTATTATACGCCAAGTACTTACGTACAAAGCGACTTCGTATCTCCCCCACCCCCATCGCTCTCTGTCTTTCTCTTCCTTTATAAAAGATCGTAGACCGTTGATTTCAAACGCCACCGCTGCCGATGCTGAAGAAATGATTTCAAATTACCGACGAAACGTGCCGTTCTGGACATAGTGTAATAAAGTACGACAATAAACCATAATACAGATCTGTGACAGTAACGTATTTGAATGTTACGAATCTGTATTTTTATATAACTTTTAAATTTCTGTTTCATTGGGTAGTTTGCAGCAATAATAACATTCGCATTTCATTGGTGAGGGTTAAAAAATGCAAGTAATGTCCACAACCTGGAGTGTTCGATGCCAAATAAAGTGTATGATTATTACTATGATTTCCAGCCTAAACATTGTAAATAATGTAGAACGTGGGATTTCAAAGAAATGCTCAGAAGAAGACAAAGCGAATGTGGAGATTTTCTTATAATGTTCGTTTTCTTACAAGAATTTGAGGATATAAAGTTTGCATTCTGTTCCTTAATCGTAGCATTAATTTACAGCATAAAGCATTATGTTCCCCCAGTTTTTTCATTCCTTGTTTTCTGTATGGTGATTGTAGGAGACCATACAATTTAGCAACTGTAAGTAGAGTGAGGTGTGTGAGTTATTAGCAGAATAAGTGCAATTGTCAGTACATCCGACGTATGAAATATATCAGGGGCATCTTGCCCACAACGGCTACAGGGCTGCACCCTTCCCAGAAACATTTTGTGAAAATTAATCTAGTATCTGAATAAAAGTTTTCGCGAGGAGATAATATACATTCTTTAAAATAATATGAATGAAATTATTTTAAATTTAAATACTGGTGAAATACTCTAAGCGATGCGGAGAGTAGAAAAGCGAGCGGCCTCTGCCCTAGCCAGACGTTGGTGCTGGCTTCTGTACGGCTAGGGTGAGTGGCGGTTAAGGCAGCGAGCTAGGTCGGTGGCCGGGCTGCAGTCAGTGCAGCCGAGAGACTGTTTCAAGGAGGACTTCCTATGTCTGTTTACCTCTTCTAAGGTTTCAAACGCTGGGATTTTGTTGGCCGCTTTTACCTAACTCTTTTAAAAGCCCTGTTTGTGAGTGTTGCAGTTTAATTAGTTGCAATTTTAAGATAAACATGAGCAAGGACATTTTGAACTATTTACGGGGAATTAATTTTTGGCAATGAACTCTCGCAAAGAAAACCGAGATTAAGCACAGCTTAAAAATAAGTAACATGGAAAATTAATTAAAACCCTTCTGATTAATCTTATTATAACCCTAGCCCCATCTCTACCATCAAAATATCCCACAAACCACGACTGATATACGTACTGACCCGAACATTTAAACTCCTCTCACGTTGTTTAAATTAGAGCATTAAGGTAACATACACAAGGTGCACGATGCATACACCTACCGCTCTTGGGGGTAAAAACCATATGTTTATAAAAACATGTATTTTCACCAACTCGAACACAAAAAAAACATGTGGAAACTTCACAAGAGTCCCGACATGTTTCGGTGTACTATCACACCATCTTCAGGGGAACACACTGAACACTTAAAGTACACAAGCCCATTTATTAAAATTGTTAAAACACCATTTAATGACGCAGTATGTTGAGATATTATGTAAGTTGTTGGTGCGTTACAAGTTGTCCAGTTATAGAAGTAGCGCTGCGGAGTAAAGCATCGCGTTGTTTTACATTTACAAGACCTATCACCACGAGGCCTAACGGCGGTAAATAAGCATTATACATATATGATGCCGATCCTTTAGTTTTTGGAAACTGAATTAAATTACGCTAATATTTCAGACGTTTCTTGTACTGTACTAATACGATGTCCCAGTTAAGATTTTACAGTGCCGTGTTATAGTTTATGTTGTTTATGGGGTTTATTTTAGAAGCATGTGAAACGTTACGCCTAGTATAATTAATACACTTACTTACAAGCATTATGCGTGAGTTTATTAAATTAAAGTGATATATAAAATGGGAATTTTATTTTTTCGGTAAAACGGTGAGAATAGCAGAATGATTTGTGAAACATGAATTGGGGGGTTGGAGCGGTCGTAGCCGGTTTTAAGGCATCGCGTAATATTCTGAAAATCTCTGCGAGGCGTAGGTTTTCCTGAGCCTGAACTCGGCGCCGACGAAATAATAAATGGGATTGCAGAGCACTTCATGCCAACGACTGGCTTCTTGTGGCTATAAGCTCAATATGATAATAAATTAAAAGACTTCACCGTATACGACACTTTGGCCCTGCTAATTGTGTGGACTTTAATGCCAATTTGCAGACACGTAAACCGCCCATGCCGATCCCAGAGGCCGTGCGGTCTAAGGCATGGGTCTACGGCCGCTCGCTTACTGGGATTGTGTGTTCGAATCCCGCCTAGGGCATGGATGTCTGTCTCTTGCGAGTGCTGTGTGTTGTCAGGTAGAGGTCTCTGCGACGGGCTGGTCCCTCGTCCAGAGGAGTCCTACCGAGTGTGGTGTGTCTAAAAGGTGTGATCGTGAAGCTTCGAAAAATGAGGCGGCCTAGGCCCCCAAGGGGCTGTCGAGCCATTGGAAAAAAAACCGTCCATACTAGTGACACATATACGTCTGTTGTTTTATTCGACGTGGGTTGTATTAAATATTGAGCAAGCAATCAAAGATGAAACATTGGTCCATCTGTTTGGAGATAAATTAACTGAGTCAGAACACGGGTGTATGCAATAGTGCTAGAGTCCACTCGCGCCGGGATAAAGTCTTATACTGTGTCATTTTATGAGGCCATTTGTCACAGTTCGTGTTGCCTGAATGTAATTGCTAGGGTCTCACGTTATTAGCCCGTGAGTGTGGCAGGCCTGTTCCTACTGTTGCTTTCTCACATGGGGACTCTCACGTATCTCTCAAGTCTCTGTAAATATCTGCAATTTGGTTTCTACTGCTGAGTTATAGCGCGTAGGCCCTCAGATATTTCCAAGTCTCTGTAAATATCTGCAATTTGGTTTCTACTGCTGAGTTATAGCGTGGAGGCCCTCAGATATTTCCAAGTCTCTGTAAATATCTGCAATTTGGTTTCTACTGCTGAGTTATAGCGCGTAGGCCCTCAGATATTTCCAAGTCTCTGTAAATATCTGCAATTTGGTTTCTACTGCTGAGTTATAGCGTGGAGGCCCTCAGATATTTCCAAGTCTCTGTAAATATGTGCAATTTGATTTCTACTGCTGAGTTATAGCGTGGAGGCCCTCAGATATTTCCAAGTCTCTGTAAATATCTGCAATTTGGTTTCTACTGCTGAGTTATCGCGTGGAGGCCCTCAGATATTTCCAAGTCTCTGTAAATATCTGCAATTTGGTTTCTACTGCTGAGTTATAGCGTGGAGGCCCTCAGATATTTCCAAGTCTCTGTAAATATCTGCAATTTGGTTTCTACTGCTGAGTTATCGCGTGGAGGCCCTCAGATATTTCCAAGTCTCTGTAAATATGTGCAATTTGGTTTCTACTGCTGAGTTATAGCGTGGAGGCCCTCAGATATTTCCAAGTCTCTGTAAATATCTGCAATTTGGTTTCTACTGCTGAGTTATAGCGTGGAGGCCCTCAGATATTTCCAAGTCTCTGTAAATATCTGCAATTTGGTTTCTACTGCTGAGTTATCGCGTGGAGGCCCTCAGATATTTCCAAGTCTCTGTAAATATGTGCAATTTGGTTTCTACTGCTGAGTTATAGCGTGGAGGCCCTCAGATATTTCCAAGTCTCTGTAAATATCTGCAATTTGGTTTCTACTGCTGAGTTATAGCGTGGAGGCCCTCAGATATTTCCAAGTCTCTGTAAATATCTGCAATTTGGTTTCTACTGCTGAGTTATCGCGTGGAGGCCCTCAGATATTTCCAAGTCTCTGTAAATATGTGCAATTTGGTTTCTACTGCTGAGTTATAGCGTGGAGGCCCTCAGATATTTCCAAGTCTCTGTAAATATCTGCAATTTGGTTTCTACTGCTGAGTTATCACGTGAAGGCCCTCAACAGGCCAGTAGCCAGGGGGGTGCAAGTGGGTGCACTGCACCCATTCAAAATCTGCATCTACTAGGAATTTGCAAAATATCAAAGAAAAACACGCTGATCATGAGTGAGCTCCATAAAGACAGTGTCACGAAGCCAAAAAAAAAAAAAAAAAGCACATTTGGGATTGGCAGAGAGCGCGTGCAGCGAACGATATATATGTAATAGATTCACACATAAAGACTGCGATATTCTAGTTAGAGTACTTAGCGTAAGCGTGGGTGCGTTGGTTATAGTGCTATAGTGCATTCCACTTCTGGGAACCCTTTCGTCTGCAATGGTCCAGAAGCTTCGACTAACATTGCGACTCTTCTACGTATTGTGGCATATGTCTGGCACCTTCGGCTACACTTTGGAAAGCTGGCGCCGCATATCATCCACAAAGCATACTACTGTGATATGTATGCTCGCTGATTATAAAAATTTTGTGTATATGCAAGATGTTTTGTGCAGTTTTATAGGCCGCGTTACGTAACACGTTGATTTTGTGGTCCTGACAAAGGCGCTTTTTACGCTTATGCATACATAATATATGTACAAAATATATGTATATTAAGAGCTTTATAGACGTATAAAACTTATGTACATATATGCACCCATACTGGAAGGCTCTGTGCCCACTGTGTTCATGGTCTGGCCACGGTCCTGGCCCTCAAATATCTCCCAAGTCTCTGTAAATATCAGTGACCTGATACTTGCTGCTGGGTTTTCGCGTGGAGGGACTTAGTATCTCCCGAGGTTTTGTAACCTGCAGTAATCTGGCTTCTCCTTCTGAAAACTTGCTTCAACGCACTTAAAATATCGCAGTTTTCTGTAAATATCGGTAATGTGGTTTCTACTGTTAAGTTCTCACACGGAGGTTCTTGAACATCTATCATGTCTCTGTAAACGTCAGTGATCTGATTTCTACTACTGGATCCTCGCGTGGAGGCGCTCAAATATCTGCAACCCGCTGTACCTGATATTTCCAAATAATCAAGCATAACGCTTCTTGTTTCTTGTTAAAGAAGTAAAGTGGTAAGTTAGGTAAGATGTCTGTATTAACCCTTTAAAGAAATATTAAGCTGAATTTTATTTACGGATTCAACCCTCTGCGTCTCTGTTATAAAACCATCCACTTATTGTTGGATAAAGAAATAGTCCCTGTTCTGATACCCATACAATAGACATCAATGCGCTCTGTGTGCTCAAAGTAGTATTTTTTAACGTCTAAACTGTTGGTACATAAAGTAACCATTAAGCTTTACCGGGTTAAATCATACAAATGTGTTAAAACCTGAAAATTCTGAAGTTTAATTTTACACTTCTCAGTAATCATAGTCTGTACGAGTAGAAGAGTGTACAGAATTTGTTTAGTTTAGGGTCTTTAAGTTACACAGGGATGTTTATATGTTACAAGGGAACACTTTAAACATCTAAAGCATAAATCAATCTAAATAAAACACATAACTTCATATCCTACCTCAAAATTAAGAGTCTGCATTTCCGATATAAAAGCCAACCGGTTGATGCTCTTTAGGGGAACAATCGCTCTTGATTCTCACGATCATATCAGTTACACACATACGGTGTGGGTACAGTGCAGAGTTTTAAAATGTGACAGCAGGTTGTACGTAGAATAAACATCGGGCTTTAAAATGTTAATGGAAATTTATTTAAATTTCTTAACACATTTTCACTAGCACTTTCTTCACGACTAACTCCACGGAGCAGAGTCCTTGTTGAGAAACTATAGTAGTCCTCGGCAAATAAAGTATTTCCCCTTATTTTATGGAACCCCAGCGTTTATTATCGTGTTCACAAGAACCCACCACTCATCCATATCCTGAGCCAGAGTAATCCAGTTCACACACCTCCATCCTATTCTTTAAGATATATTTTAACCCTCTCCCTTCCATCTAAGCCTAGTTATACAATTGCAGAAGTCGGTTTCTTTAAGACCAGTTTCAATATTTTCTTCTCCTTTGCGTCAAAGTCTTCTCTCAGCGTTGTACTTTCTTCATGCCATCTCTACTGAATTAAGAACACATATTTTGAATGTGATAAATGTTATTATCACCTTATAACGTCTCCGTGTCTGAGTAGTCACAGGGGCCCAGATTGTGTATCGAAACTGAAGCGGAAACACTAGCGGCCGACTGCTACTGTTCCCATTTTCTTTATTGAGAAAAGCTCTTCTTCCTGTTTTATTTCCATTTTTTGTGTCTGTACGTTTTGGAGTTTCTTCTTTACCGATTTTACGAGTGTCGCTACACTATCCTCGTGGGATAGCTCATAACCGAGGTTTTACTGTCGGTGGTTTTGTTGTGGTGGAACTGCGGGTGAGGGGGGGAGGGGGGCGAGGGGGGGTGAGGGGGGGGTCACTCATGGATATTTTTCCGAGGGTAAGTCAGCTGTAAAGGATGTACAGGGACAGGAAGTTAGGTGGCGGAAGTGATGTAATAACGAGGAGTGAAAAAGAAGGGAGAAACGGATAAAAAATAAGATATATAAACAATAATGTGGTATTAAAGTAGGAGAGTGTGCGTGAGAGAGAAAAGTTAATATAAGATATTGGAGCATTGAGACGTAGAGACTGTAGAATTGGAGTCTTTCTGCCTGCTATCTGTTTCGGTGGAAAACGGACCTTTCTAACGGGAAAGTAATTTGCGTCTTCAGCGTTTTATTGTGGTCGAAGTCTTTATAACTTGTGGTGATCACATTACATTAATCTAAATAGCTAGATTACTTATAATGAACTTTAAAATAGAACGTAATTTTATCTAACTGCATACAGAAACTTTAAGCGCATCAAGTAGTAAATTTGTACCTGAACTCAAAAATGAAGTGAAATATGCAAATATTTTAGGAGTGCCGGAGATCACGAGTGGAATTTTTTGGACCTAGAAGAAAGAAAGCTACAGCAAGCTGCAGAAAAATAAATGAACGGGATATTTGCAATACGTATTGTACCCCAGATATCATTAGGGATATCAAATGCGGGATAATGAGGTGAGAAGGAGTGCAGGACGCGTGTGTTAAATGAGGTTTAATGAGAAAATATTGAAATTAGTAAAGAAATTGGTTAGACACGCTTATCTAGGGATGAAATTAAATGGATATCAAGCAGGAAGAATGTAAGAATGTGGACTGGATTGAACTGGCACATTATGTGGTCTGATGACGGGATTTTGTGAAAACGGTAATAAACCTTCGTGTTCTTTGTAAGAAGAAGAAGAAGAAGAAGAAGAAGAAGAATTGTTTGACAGGCTAAACGACATCCAGCTTCTCAAGAGGATCTGCTCTATGGAGTTAGCTTTTGTCCATGCTTTGGCATTTGTCATTTCTCAAACTGATTTAGTGGAATGTTACATGTATCTGTGATCTGCAAATTACTTTTGGTGCGTTTCTGAGTGTTGTGCATTTTCTAAACAGTACTAGTGTAAAAATAAAATAGTAAGTGTCCCCCGATTACTTCGGTTTTCTCCTGTCAGTTTCATTCCACCGGTGCTCCATTACAAGGAAAAACGAAAAAGCTAACCATCTTCATCACAGTAATGCACAATATGCCCCAAGGCTGCGGTGCGTCCGTAGCATCTGCTGCGGGGCTCTTCACCACAAAACAAAAAGTTTCTCAAAATCCGTGCAACAAAATTGAATATAAAAGGCCCAATTATATGGTTTATCGATTACGATATTATCAGAATGCATGCAAATTTTAATTATATTTCTTAATAAAATGTTGATAATCTGCTATAATTAACTATAGTGAAAAAAGATCTGCGGTTTACCTATGACAGCACTTTATCTATTACACTTATATACATATAGATGGATGACACTGCATCACGAGGAAGTTACGTCCAGAAAGGGCTCTTGATTTCTTGTGATAAAATTATTTAAAAAAAATCAAATAACAATACCCAAAGGATTTATACCAAAGGAACGACAATCTTCCCACAAATTACACATTTTTAAGTGTTTGTCATCCATAAATATTTCAGGAACCTAACACACGCTTCAGATGTCTCACGGAGCATGATATTAAAATTGTGAACTTTCCAGTAAATGGAGGTTGTGATGAAGGTCGCCTATTGAAGTATCCCCTAGGGGGACATGGGAACAGATAAGGCTATTGACAATGAGTCTGGAGAGCAGACCACTATCGATGTCATATTTTGGACCTAGACTGGACTTTGAAACGAAGACATCTAGAACGGTGTCCTCTAGGTTTAACTGATGCCGCGTATGAAGCATATTTTCGCGTACACTTGTTGGAGAGGACGTTTCGGGAGTCATTTCCACTCCTTTAGGTTTTCTTTCATATTAATTAATAAATAGGCTAATTGTATCTGTATTCTTCATTTTAGGTATTTACGACAGCAGTTAAAATCGAATTCAGGATCCGTCAATTATAGATAAGCTTAAATGTTGGACCACTGGACCAACAGATTTTAACAGTCGCGGCAAGTTGCCAGTAACATCTGAAACAAATACAATAAAATTATATCAGTATATTGGCAAATACATCGAGGCCTCGAAAAAAGTCCCACGCATCAATCCCAGTTGCTGAGATAAGGCCACGCAGACACCGCGGCACGGGAACCTCGTATCTACAGAATACTGAAGTTAGTTGTGGATTCTTTCAGACTGGAATTCTTTCTTATGTTAGAAGGCAGCGTTCTGGATCCTTCTTAAGAGATCTGGCAGTAACTTGGGGTCTCGCTTATCCAATGGCAGAGGGGCCCCAACCGGTCATCTACGCTATAATCAATCCACTTCTCATGTCCTTCGAATTTTAAAACTTCCCGCCAGCATACTATTCTACATCCTCCTTTAGTTTTCTGGCCGATGGCCTTCGCTAGGTACATGTGCTTTGGGCTGATTGATATAGCCCAGATTAGACTGCAGGGGAATACAATTGGTAGAAAGGGGACGCCTCTTTTGCCGTCATCCCCACCATCAGTAAGAATTCTTTCCTTGGCTTTAGTATAATCGAATGAAATGGAATAGACAAAACTCCTGAATGTATTAGATAACCCTCAGGAAATGGGTGGTGAGTAACGAACTAGTTGTGATATAACGAAAACTTTGTCACCACCCTGAGGAAAGGCATGCCTATGTTGGGCAAGCCAGGCTAAACTTCCATTTCACTAACTTTTATTAGTGGTGTCTTGTGCTGACTCTTCATGCAACTAGCCACGGTAGATTAAAGCAACAACTGTAGGGCAGAGATTCTAGTAGAGATAATTATGGAATTATTTTACAGCGGGAAATACGAGCTTCATAACAGAAGCTTGCTGTCAGCTAGAGAGAGATCACAATCAACGCTATTATATTATTAGAAGACCTCTTGTCTCTCCTCTTTCCCTCTCAAACATGCCTTTCACCGTGAAATATAGGAAGAAAATTCGTCTATTGCTCCGTCGTATCTCAGGTTGGGGCCTCAATTAAGTTGCTGCTGATTGAGCGCCGATAGAGGTCGCTTGTTTCAGCTGCTGTATTCCTCTTATTTATATATTCTCAATACGGAACTCGTGTCCATCTATCCTTGTTGCCACTCTCATTACACTGTAGAGTAACTTGATTTAAAGCCGGTCTATATAAATGGACCATGTAAAATGTTTCAAATATGACCTTTGTCTTGCGTATTATGGATGGCAGTGGGCAATGTTTGCTTTTGTTCCTTCTTCCTTGTGTTATGTCTTAGAGAGAAATAATTATAATAGTGTGTTGGAAACGGGAATGAAACATTTTCAGACGCCTGTTTCATGTTTTGTGTATACGGATAACAACTTATAGTAAGTTTATTGTTGAGAAGTTACGTGCACGATGGACGTAACACTTCACAAAATCAAAAATATTTTTCTTTGTATTTCTTGAAGTATTCACCACATAAGTATTATTTTAAAAGGAAACTTGCTGATCTGAGCGAAATCTGTCTTTATATCATATTCTACCTTGTTAAATGATAAGCTATTTTGAGAAAACAATTTGTTTTTACGTGAATTATTGTTTAGCAAGTGTAGGTACCAGAAAGAAAGTCGATGTAAAGATTGTAGATTTGAATTCACGTATACCTAGCAAATTTTACTGAATTCTGTTTAGTGGTTCCTTTTCGGTTAAAAATTCTTAGCGACGGACAGGTCTTACATTATATACGTTTATTGGTGGTTTTTTTTTTTTTTTTTTGCAAACAGTTCGTAGAGCCCGCTAGGTCATTAAGCACTGAACATTCTCAGCTCTCAAACAACAGCCGCTGTGCACACAGCAGTGCGGTGCAGTACATCTTATGGGGAGAGCCCACCAGACATTCAGGTGCCTTTGGTAGGTCTAGAAGGTCAATGTGACCATTAGTTAAACATCATATATTTTCTGTGTTACACGCTAGTCTTACCTTTCCTAGCACGAAGCACATACAGACCGGTATGTACGTTTTGGACACTTGTCGCCAAGCTGGGCTGTCAGAACCGAACATCTGTAAAGACTTGGCAGTTCTCAGGAGAAATTTATATTGGTGCTTCCCAAACGATGAAGTCATGAATGGTGGTATGTAACTAATGTTCGCGGTTTTATTCTTCTTTTCGCTTCAGATGGGAGCCGGTATAACTTAGGCCATATAGTGACTAACCTACGGGCTGAAGGACTGAAGAATTATGGTTTGACTCCGGGCAGGAGCAAAGAATATTTTCTGTGTTTAATATGTTGTAAGAATTTGTGTTCGTTCTTCTCTGCAATAATTTTTATCTCCTTTGATTCAATAAACACTTACTTGTAATACTTGAGGTCCTCAAGGCTTTAGATATGGAAATTACCGTATAATTAGATATAATGCCGTTTAGTCTGGTACAAATTTATTGATGTTCCTATGAAATGTAAATAAATTTATACCAGACTACACGGCGTTACACCATACAGGATGGCATTCTTGAAGCATTCAGGACCATGTACCTTCATTTTGAATTGTATCACTCTCCGTGGCTTGTAGGTGTCCCTTATCACTCTGTGGTTGTAGGTGTCCCTTATCACTCTCTGTGGTTGTAGGTGTCCCTTATCACTCTCCGTGGCTTGTAGGTGTCCCTTATCACTCTGTGGTTGTAGGTGTCCCTTATCACTTTCCGTGGCTTGTAGGTGTCCCTTATCACTCTGTGGTTGTAGGTGTCCCTTATCACTCTGTGGTTGTAGGTGTCCCTTATCACTCTCTGTGGTTGTAGGTGTCCCTTATCACTCTCCGTGGCTTGTAGGTGTCCCTTATCACTCTGTGGTTGTAGGTGTCCCTTATCACTCTGTGGTTGTAGGTGTCCCTTATCACTCTCTGTGGTTGTAGGTGTCCCTTATCACTCTCTGTGGTTGTAGGTGTCCCTTATCACTCTCCGTGGCTTGTAGGTGTCCCTTATCACTCTGTGGTTGTAGGTGTCCCTTATCACTTTCCGTGTCTTGTAGGTGTCCCTTATCACTCTGTGGTTGTAGGTGTCCCTTATCACTCTCCGTGGCTTGTAGGTGTCCCTTATCACTCTGTGGTTGTAGGTGTCCCTTATCACTTTCCGTGTCTTGTAGGTGTCCCTTATCACTCTGTGGTTGTAGGTGTCCCTTATCACTCTCCGTGGCTTGTAGGTGTCCCTTATAACTCTCTGTGGTTGTAGGTGTCCCTTATCACTCTCTGTGGTTGTTGGTGTCCCTTATCACTCTCCGTGGCTTGTAGGTGTCCCTTATCACTCGTGCATCTTTATAAATCAAATTAAACTAAATTAAACCAACTGATGCACAAATTAAACTCCCTTTATTGTAGCGTCTCTATTATATGCCCTATTATATGCTCTATTATATGGGGCATATAATAGAGACGCTACAATAAAGGTAGTTTAATTTGTGCATCAGTTGGTTTAATTTAGTTTAAAGAACAGCTTGTTTCAGGCGGCGTATTTGCTTTTTACATTGATTGTGCGCAGCCAATCTGCTACTCAGATACATAACATTTCTGCCTGGATCGTGTACTGCAACACGTAAGTGCTTATCAAACGTAGTGTTTTCTAAAATGTATTATCATAACTCTTTTGTGACTCCACTCACTTCCTTAATGATGATGAAGTTATGAGAGATACTTAGAATTCTGTCAGTGTCCTCCTAGTCGCTCCTGCTCTTAATGTGATTTTCCCTACCCCTGATTGTAAACTTGGTGCATGCATCTTTCACTCTCCTGGGATCACAATTAATATACAAGGATTCATAAAACGAGTGTGATGTATTAAGCGGCATATATTTCTCAGTCCTTTTCAAAGAATATCCTTCAGTGATTTGTAGCAGCAGACATATAAGAGAACACAGGGTCTTAACCCCTTCTGCTCTCAAGATTCTCTTGGCAACGGGGGGCCCTTCCCTTGGGAAGCTCTGTCCTTTTGAAAAAAGACTTATGGAATTGCTAATTGAAATTCTGTTATTTTTTATTGAGTTACATTCTTTTTGCTTTCTTTTTGTCAGAGGTCCCTTAAATTAATTTTGACTGTTTATTGTCTTTGTCTAATATTTCTGAAGCTGTAAGTTCGATTTACATGTTTAATTTCTTTATACTCTCTGAGTGACCGAGAAGTTGTGTAGCAATAATTTGTAGTTTAAAGTACACAAATTTCTTTACGCAATAATAATTGGTGTTGAGAACACAGTGTTATTAATAGGATATTTTAAATGTTAGGTTTACGAATAATTCTTCAGGGAACATAACATATGTATTAAAATCAGTAATGCGAAATTTATGAAAGCCCATATTCATCGCTGATATTCTTAAATATTTTTTGGTCTTCAGGGATTACTCGCAAGTAGTATCTGTTTACCGTACTTACATATAAAGCGTGAAGACTGAACTTGTGATCACGAAAGTATATAGTAAATTTTATAGAACAAAATTTTACGTAACTACTATTTCAAAATCAAATAAGGAGAGAAGGGGTATAATACAAAAAACAGATATTGTCAATTTTTAAAATTGCGTACATTAAGATGATTTGAACATATTGAAGACATGAATAGCGAAAGAATGCCAAAACATAGCGTCTACCGAGATGGAAGAAAAAGGAAAAAGTGAAGACCACAGAAAATATGGCCTGTTGAGGTTGAAGAGGATCTGAAGATGATGGGAAGAAGGAATTGGCAGGCAGTGGCCAGAGGCCGGAAGGAATGGAGGAGAATTTTATTTCAAGCCAAACGCCATAATGGACTGTGCTAGAAGAGGAGATGGAGGGGGAGGAGGAGGAGGAGAAGAAGGAAAAGAAGGAAATTATTATTATTATTATTATTATTATTATTATACTTTGCACTACATTCCTATCTTGTGATCTCCTTTCTCCTGTCATTATCATCACCACCACCTCCATCACCATCACCACCACCACCACCACCACCACCACCACCACCATCATCATCATCATCATCATCGTCATCATCATCATCATGTAGTCTGTCTTACGACAGGTCCATAGCCTCTTACAAAGCGAGTTCTCCACAGAGTGCGATCTAGTGCTTCCTCTTTCAATTTCCAGTATTGTCTCTTTTCCTTAAAATTATCCAGTAGCTGCTTACGTCTTCTTCCTCGTATTTTCGTTTTTCTATTTTTCCTTCAATAACGTGTTTTGCGAAAGATGTGACCAATCCAGTTAGCCTTCTTTCGTTTGATTTTATGAAGGACATTTCGTTCTTCTTTGAATCTTTGTAATACATCTTCATTTTTCACTTTATCGGTCCAAATGAGCTCCATCCTTCTCCAGCACCACATATCAAAACTTTCCAGATACTTCTGATCCATTTTCCGAATTGTCTACGTTTCAGCACCATACAAAGCTATGCTCCAAATGTAGCACTTTACTAGTTCTTCCTTAAATTTAAGTCTAATTTGCTGTTGAAAAGAGTCTTCTTCTTGTTTAATGCTGCTTTTGCCATGACAATCATAGATTTAATTTCACGTGTATATCTTGCATCATTTGTTATCACGCTACCCAAATAGTTGAAATATTCCACATTCTCCAGTTGTTGTTGAGCTATCATAATCTGTACTGGGGATGGCTTTCTTGAGATTCTCATTACCTTAGTTGATTCCAAATTCATTTCCATTCCATAACCTTTCTTTAAAATTCACCAAAATTACCAGTTTCGGATACCCTCAAATCCCATCTGATGTTACTACTGTAACACAACTACCTGTTTAAAGCAGATTCTCTTAAAGACTTAACAGCCTCCATTCTCACTCTAGATGGCTAGAGGTTAGCTTCAGTCTTTTGCAGTTTATCCCCTTATTTCTTTGCTATGAGGTCAGTTACACCTCGGAGCCAGCAACTATGCCTGTTAGTAGTTCCGGTATTAATCCGTCTAGTGACATACGTGATTAACTACTTCTCGTTTTAAGAATTTCCCACGAATAAATTACGTAATTTAAACTTCAACCTGACGAAGTTAATATTATGTAAAATATATGTACTTTTTCAATTAGAATTAATTTTTAAAAAGCTTGGTTTGCGGTCTTGTACTTGAAAGAGGCAGGAAGCGAAGCTCCCCTGATGTGAATAACTCTGGGCTTCCCGCAGTTTCTTCTCCTTGATGCAAGTTCTTTTTTTCCATACAGATATTTTCCTTTTCCTGCTTTTCTTCCTCTGTCCACTGCAGTAGGAGGTTCTGTAGGTCGTCCAGCTCCCTGCCTACTCTGTATGACTGCACACTTATGAAACGGGTAGCCCTATTGAATTACGTTTGAGGGCTGGGTCAATTAGGCCATTCACAAATTACTGTACACTGCAGCGCTAACAGGTGCCAGAAGCACTGTACCAGCACCAAAACAACACGAATTTGAACAGGTGGGCTTTCTTGTGCGAGTCACACGGCAGCTATTATAATTTTCAGGCATGAGATGGGCGGGATGTGTAGCACGAATAATGCTTGTGTGGGTTTTATACAAAATTTAGTCGCAAAACCTTAAAGAATGAGATTGGTTGGGGCAACTGGGTACAGTTTGGAATATAGGCTAATATTAGCATGGATTTTGAAGAATGGGTTTGATGTTGAAATTTGAATTTATGTGGCTTAGACTTTTGTGAAAACGATAATGAGCCTTCCGTTTCTATAGAAAGAACTTTTTTGAATACTAAAGCGGATAACAGCTTGTCAGAAAGTGTTGTGCTCATCAGAGTATTTCTTTTATCGTGTCCCCGAACACTGCAACTTTATCGCATAGAAAGACTGCATCCGCCAGGACATCCCGTGACAGCTGTCATGCTCAGGGACACGATAAAAGGGACATACTGTATAATAAGGAGGGAAATAATGAGTACGAAAAAATTTTTAAAGTAGTTCGCGTGAATCTCCAATTATTCATTGAATAATCTGAAGGAAGTAGGTCGAAATTCGTAGTCCAATTGGCAGCCTTGATAGTCTGTATTTGAGAGATCCTGAGTTCAGATCTCGGTTTGGGTACCGGTTATCTTGAATTAAATTAGATTGAGACTACTTCTTCCACACCCTTCCCATTTCACCATTCAGTAATTACCCTGTCATTCGGTGGTATATAATTTGAGTTACTGATTATTTGTTTTAATGCCCACGTACTTGGAAATAGACACGCTGCAGGTAGATTCCCCGACAGCGTGAACACATTACTCTATTTACATTTACCATAAACTGGTTTCGATCCTGGGATTGTTAATAGAGAGAATTATTAAGCTACTTCATGTGGTGCAAACGACCACTGCTTTCGGCATACAAAGACCAATTGAGACACCCCGGTTAGGGAAAGCTACAACAATCGAGATATTCCCGGTGGGGAACAATGCAACAATTGAGACTCCGGGTACGGAATACTGCAACAATCGTTAATACGAATTGGCGTGTAATACTTGCTACCGTATTTATGACATTGGTTAATGATGATGATATTACCTGTTGCGTTCTATTATGATAACTAGTGATGACGTCACATAAGGCCACACACATCGCCAGAGATCTCTATATCTTTCTGTCTCACACACACACACACACACAGTTACATTTGTTCTTTGATAGCTTCTCGTCTTCACCTGTGACTCCTTAGCATCGTCGTAAATTGTTTGTAGAAGTGAACTATGTGCATAGGACTGTTGCGAATTGTTAGGTGATCATGGCGGTGGCTGTGATTATTACTGTGTTGTGGGATGTGATTCTGTGAATGCTCTGGGGATGGAAGCGGCAAGCTGTACCGAAACTTCGGAAATTTATTTCACATAACACATCATGTCCTAAAAGACACTATTATGCAGAGTAAAAGTTGGCTGAACATATTAGTGTAATGGTAGTGCTTTGGATTCGTATTAGAAGTACCTGGTTCAAATATTTTGGGTACTTGTAGGGCTTTTCTTTTCGTACCTTGTCAAAACTTGCAAGTAAATAGAATATCAGGAATATATTTTCGGATTTTAATGGCGGGGATTTTTTAGACTGTGGTCGTCTGCGTTTCGAAACAGTATAATTTTATCGGTGGATGCCGATGTTTCGGAGAAACGTGCTGCTTCCATCTTCAGGGTTGCAGGATTAGGTCCAAATTTGGCACTGAAGTGATTAGGTGCTGGTACTGCTGGCATTGCGGCCGATCTGTGCCAATCTTTATACTGAGTTCTTTTTTTGCCTTTCAGAAATCGAATACAGCACGACATTTGCATTCGTGGGACATTTGGTCTACTCTCTGAGGACAGGAGTTGTTAGATGTGTTGTGGGGTGTAAGTGTAGTGAGGATAGGCTCGCATTTCTGTCACGAAAAGACTATAGACAGCGTTCATGATGAACGCCAATTGATATCATTCTTCACACATTCACAATGATCACAAAGTGATATAGTTCTTCATATATTCACAATGATCACAAAGTGATGTAGTTCTTCAGACATTCACGATGATCACAAAGTGATATAGTTCTTCATATATTCACAATTATCACAAAGTGATTTACTTCTTCAGACATTCACGATGATCACAAAGTGATATAGTTCTTCATACTTTCACAATAATCACAAAGTGATATAGCTATTCATATATTCACAATGATCACAAAGTGATATAGTTCTTCATATATTCACAATGATCACAAAGTGATGTAGTTCTTCATACTTTCACAATAATCACAAAGTGATATAGCTATTCATATATTCACAATGATCACAAAGTGATATAGTTCTTCATATATTCACAATGATCACAAAGTGATGTAGTTCTTCATAACTTTCACAATGATCACAAACTGGTATAGCTCTTCATACTTTCACAATAATCACAAAGTGATATAGCTATTCATATATTCACAATGATCACAAAGTGATATAGTTCTTCATATATTCACAATGATCACAAAGTGATGTAGTTCTTCATACTTTTACAATGATCACAAAGTGATACAGCTCTTCATATATTTACAATGGTTTAAAGTGATTTAGTTCTTCAGACATTCACGATGATCACAAAGTGATATAGTTCTTCATATATTCACAATGATCACAAAGTGATGTAGTTCTTCACACATTCACGATGATCACAAAGTAATATGATTCTTCGTATATTCACAATGATCACAAAGTGATGTAGTTCTTCATACTTTCACAATGATCACAAAGTGATATAGCTCTTCATATATTCACTATGATCACAAAGTGATGTACTTTTTGATACTTTCACAATGATCACAAAGTGATATAGCTCTTCATATGTTCACAATGATCACAAAGTGATGTACTTCTTCAGACATTCACGATGCTCACAAAGTGATATAGTTCTTCAAAATCTCACGACGGATGTTGTTCAAGTGACAGACTTCTGGGTTCTTACACTGTGTACGATCATAAGTTGATTCCAAAGTTTCGGAGGAACTTACTGTCTCCATCGTCAGGGTGACTGATTTGGGTTCAGGAGGATGCTGTAGTGATACACTATCAACTTTACCTAATACATTCACCCCTACGATGGAGGCAGCAGGTTTCTCCGAAAGGACGGAGTCGACATATGTTCCTAGATGGTGTAATAACTCAGAAGACCGTTGACTAAAAGGTGGCTGTCTTCGTTTCCAGTTAGCAGTTCCCTTCTCGTTTTGCCGTGGTATCTTCTCGCCACTGCTGCATTTACTGGTCGCTGACTTGTTTGGTGCTCTCTCACAATATGTAGTGTGGTTGGTAACGATTGGTGTGGTTGCTGCAACGAAACGTTAAGACCTACCTGACGTAAGCAATTTGGACTCAAGCCTACGACCATCTGGTACGCTGTGTCTGGAAACACCTTCTTCATCGAGGACATCAACCTCCAGAAAACATCTTGTAGGCCTACTAAAGATTACTGCAAGAAAGGCACAAAATGGCAATTGGCCAAACTGAAAGTGTTCTACAGTACTGACGTAATGCTAACGGATGACTGGAAAGGAAAATTTCAGATTTTGGCTTACTTAAACATGGTTTGTTGTCCGCGGTTTTCACGGCATGATTTACACACAGATGAGCCGCTGCGAAACTGACTCGATTTTATTTACGATGTATGTACTGTATGTACTGTACAGAGACAGCAGCAAGTGCCGTTTTCTAAAGCGGTACTTACAGCCCACAGGCAGCGTAATAGAGGTGGACGGCGGGGTATTTTTTCAAGGGCCCCTCGATTTCACGCAACTTTACAGCAAGACTTGCTCCTCCAGCCAGAGGTTGGCTTCCTTTGTCATCCACTGCTATTACTATTGTGATGAACAGCATGTGAAGTCATTTACAAACGTTACTAAATTCATAAGTGTGTTTGTCATTACAAACACGCCCCCTCTTTTGCAGCATTTACGTTGCGGAGGGTTCGGCTCAAGTCGAATTTTGCATAAGTCTGAATTGAGTATATATATGGTCAAGTATCTGTGTATATAAAATGGAGCTCAAGTGATAATCAAACTCCAGTACACTGGAATCTGCTCGGACACGGGATAATCGCCCCGCCGACTGTGCTATCGCCCAGGAGTATTCTTCTGCTATCTTCGTCTCGTTGCGCTTTCATTGCCGCAAGGAAAAATTCGGCTGTCTTTTCTATTTATTCAAATTTTATTTTTTTAATTGCGTTATTTGAAATTGCGTAAGTCGGAGAGTGTCTGTATGTAGTTAAGCAATTAATGGACACAAAAGCTACTACAAGAAGTAGCACGTGGAGATTTGAGATTTCTTTAAATTCAAAGGGTCTCCTGGTATTCGAGAAGATCGTGAGCAGCAGGTATAAGGGACTGTGACAACAGAACACAGTCATAGATTTACCTCACAGCAAATTAATAACAAAACAGAAATATAGTTCTCATCCCATTTTCTAGTGTGTACTCTCTACAAATTGTATTTTCTTCTTAATAATAAATAGCCAACGGACCGTTATATCATTTCAGTTATACGAGGCTTTTTTGACTGTCAAGATTTCAGTGCCTACCCTCCGATTAAACTCCCACGCCTTCACCTTTCCGATTTCCTCTCTCATATTTCCTTTACACACACGTATTTTCCGCCTCATGAGACCTTACAAGCGATAAGACGCACCGTACAATTAGTAAGGTGTTTCTGCGGATTTTAATAGCATGTTTATGTAACAATTTGCATTCGGTGTTAAGTTTCCAGGTGATTTGATATTTGAGAGCATTAAAATGGGTTTTATGATAAGGGACATACGTACTTTCTTATATTTTCTGTCTTCTCTTGTCAATTTCTTTCCATGGAGCTACAGCCTTAGTGGGCCAAGGCCTCCTCATTATCGAGGCTTCACGATCACACTCATTTTAGACACATCACACTTTGTAGGACTCCTCTGGACGAGTGATCAACCCGTCGCAGAGACCTCTACCTGACAATGCACAACATTCACAAGAGACAGACATCCATGCCTCCGGCGGGATTCGAACTCACAATCCCAGCAGGCTAGCGGCCGCAGACCCACGCCTTAGACCGCGCGGCCACTGGGAATGGCTGTCCTGTCATATTATCAACCACAATGTCGCCGCTGATTTAGAAGCAGTTTTGTCACAACAGGAGTATAATATGCACATCACATCTGCTCTGTGTTCGGAACTGCAGGTAGTGGATATTTGTACATCTCATTAACCTCAATAATGGCCAGATTCATGTGTTTCCTGAAACTTATCAACGCTATTCCTATGCACTCGGTGCACAAATAACTGTCACCTCCTTAAAATGCTGTAAACGCATCAGTAAACTTAGGGTTACGTAGTTTCTTGACTTGTCCATCTTCTGGTATTCAAAACAGGATGCAACATTTAGAGAACTGAATCTGTGTCCGTCCTCAAGTGAAAGCGCGTTGAGGTTCCTACTCAGTTTTGTCCGACAGAAAGAGCTATTGTCAGACACTGAATGTGTCGTCAGAACACCACAGAATTTATTTAAATTTGTAAATATTTGATAAAAAATAGGCTTTCTAGAAGGGACACCTGTTTTCTTTCAAATGCTTAAACATTTCAGAGTATGAGGATATATAAATTATTCATCACCACCACTATGAAGCCTTAATTTCTTTACAAGCCTCCAGTTTTTTGTCGAACATCCGTGACACATTCTATCCATCATTTTATATTAATAGGGCAGCTTTATGGTGATTTTTAGACACTTTTTGCACCCGTTTTAAGGATCTTATTTTTTGATTTGTAACTTATCTTTCTTAACTATCAATTTTTGATTCATCTATTTACGCTATGTCAACTGAGGCCATTCAAATTATATATTTTCCAGCACGCTGTCAATACACAATTATTAACTTGCGTGCATGTAATGGTTATAAGTCACGGAACGAATATCCATTAAAATTTTATTTCGGGGAACCTTGTTTAAAATGTCTCGCACATATTACCTCTATTGAAACCCAGAGAAAAGTAACGGATACTACATGAACACTTGCTCAAATTTTTGCGCTGATCTCGAGCATAATTCTACAGACGTTTCCAGCAAAGGTTGTCGAGATACGTGTGTGAAACATTTTATACACAATGTATTTCTTGGGGTTTTTAGGTCATTAAATCGAAAATATTTTAGTTGTTATGCTGTGAGACACATGTATATCAAATTTTATATTGTATGCCGTTGCACAACTAGTAGTCGTGTCAAAGTGCTTACATTGTGATTATGTTTCCTAACTTATTTGCCTTTCAGACAGTAATATCAACATGGTAGGCTCACGAACTTGTGAGGTGGATGCAACACTAGCACCACTTAACATACGTCTTGAAATAATATAAGAGATCGTCGACATATTTGAAACTTCTCTTACATTGCTCTTTCATTCTTTCAGTCTTTCTTTCTTTCGTATAATTTACAAATAATATTACAAATAAGGTAACAAACCGTCTGATCCCAAGAACTTTATTTTGACTTCGATGAATGTATAGCACCTGGATAGCAGTTCGTAAGCACAATACCTCACGCAGTTACCACTGATATAGGGTGTATAAGCATTTGTTTTAATGTGCCCGCAAGGCTTGTGTCCTAGCGTACAAGAAACCGGTGCCAAGTGTCTGTAGCAAGGATGTGGAGTACAGTAGTGTGGGCACTGCAGTGACCCTTGCACCGCGACCATTTCCGATCTTTTGTACAATATCAAGGAGGTAAAATCTTGCTTCACTTCGACGTCTTTTGCAAATCTGTTGCCAGCAAGGTTTTTGTTAAGGGGTCCAAAAAGATAGAAATATCTTGGCGCGATGTCGGGATTGTCGGCAGGGTTGTACATAAACTCCCAGTCATAGGACCGTAACTTGTCCCAGTTTCTATTAGCAGTAATGGCGCTAAATTGTGAGTGTTCCCGAGTGAGTCAAGAATTATCATAGGCTACATAACACACAATTAGCGGGAAAGGAATTGTTTAATCTCCAACCTATGCATCTGTAGTAAAATTAACAAATTTCTCGACACTTTCGTAATGAAAAAATAACTTATTTTTACGCCTTCCACAATTATTAGCAGTGTTTGAGGCCGTGCCATAGCTCAGGTGGTTAGTCGCTGGTTTCCCACCCCAGAGGCCAGAGTTCGACTTCAGGCCAATCCACGCGGGATTTGTGATGGACAAAGTGGTATAGGGACAGACTTTTCTCCGAGTACTTCGCTGCTTCCCGTTAATGTTATTCTACCAACGCTCCACATTAATTTATTTATCCATTACTGCCTCCATATAATCTCAGTAATTGACAGTGTCTTTAAATAACATATTAACGAGGTGATAAATAAATAAAAAATAAATATATATGACGCCATCGACTGTTTATTTATTACTTCTCTATATATGTGTCACAACGGTAGGCCTATGTATAAACGAAAGACTAACATATATTTTTTTGCGATGTAAAGTTACGAACAGGCCGACAGTTACCTCGGATATGTAAGCTTACACATAGGCCTATATGGATTTTGTTCTTATGTGTGCTACGAAGATATTGCCATGAAGTTTTTGCAAATCCCCCTCTGTACCATATAATATGATGAGCAGTAATTGCCTCGGGAAGGTATGTGATATATAAAATTATGGAAAATAACAAAAAGGAAAGTAGTAAGGAGTAGATCAGCGTTGCTGATTGTAGGACTGAACTCGTCAACTGAGTCGGCTAACAAACTGAAATGAATTCAGCCTTGAGGTATAATAACTGAGGTTTCTTATTAGGAAAAGTCGAGAGGAATATAATCTGCTGGTTAATCTGTGGTCTGCATCGCAGTAAGTACATGGGATCCGCCCGCCACTTGCAGGCCAGCCGTCTGAAGGCCCATCATTATAATCGTAGCCACAAGACACAAATGTCGATGCTTGTCACAACTTAAACTTGACACACAGTGCTACTGGAACCTCATAGCCTCATTAAGTTGCCCTGTTTTCTGACAACCATAGTTGTTCCTGTAATTTTCACAAACATTTTCCTGTTTTATAAGGCTGATTACTATTAAGGTATATTCCTGTATGATTTTTTACAACACTATAGAGTGTAAAGCTTGAAGTGATGGGATTAACGATAAAGAGCAAATTGGAAAGCTTTTTTAGGAATTGGTGCCATGCCGGAATTTTCGCGAATTGAGGAAGTTTGCAGGATACTTCGGGCAGCGTAGCCGGCTTCTCTTTCGAAATTCGAACCGGGAACCTTCCGAATAAAACCCTAGACCGTTTTATCTACATCTGTCTGCTCGTTTCTTTGTGGTGCCAGTTTGTCTGTTTTCTCGTCCACGCGTCAGTGACAGGCTGTTAGACTTTCTAGTCTTTAGTTTTGTTACCATCATTAATACCAAAATCACGTTACTTCGATTTATGATATTGACAAGATAGTATTGTGCTTTAGCGTGCGCCTGAATTTTTGTGCCTATAGATCGATGTGAAATATGCAGATTTTTTCAGGTAATTTTCAGATCATCATAAACTATTGACATGATGAACAAGTGAAGTTTATTCTTGCCTTCCAGTATGATGACAATATTTACAAACTTCAATTCAGCTTCAGCCTCAGTTCCGTTTGTAGCAAAGCGCTGCGATCTGTGTTGGAGTTTTAGTCGTCAAAGAATGTGGAAACCAGTAATATTTAAGGAAAAATTACATATCTATCAGTACAAAACATGAAAATGAAATTACGAAATTGAGTCAGTTGTGTTGATTGTAATTATTAAATTACTCTAACAAATTTTTATCAAATATGCCGGTCATGGGAAACTGTCTTTACAAGGATGTTGATTTTGATGATCACATGATAAGAAACAAGCAATTTGGGTTAGCTAGTGTAGGTTAAAAGTGGCTGTAGGGGAATATGTCAGTATGCAGAGAGAGGAAAGCCTGATGTCTTGTTATTCCCGCTGTTCTAGGCACTGTTTATGTGGCCTCAGTACAGGCGTCTTTAATACGTAATTGTTAAATTCCACGTTCCAGTGCAGACACAGCTCCGCAGTGTCGTAAGCGAATGAGTACGAAAGAATAGGTATTTTAAACGGATGGGATTTCTTAGTATATACAGTAGAACCCCCGTATCCACGGTTTACCGCGGCCCGAAAATATTAAATGGAACATTCCAGAAATAAACGATTTATGAGTTTCAAATTGCTCTCCATTCTGAGTAACATGGTGAAACCTACCAGCCCCATCACTCTCAGTACATGACTCATCTCTCTTTGTCCTCTGTACCCACGCTGGCCCGCTTTACTCGCATCCAATTAGCTTCTAGCATTCTCGCTGTCCGCATTCGTGGTGCCAAGATCACTAGCCTAATGCTGGTAATGTCTTATTGTGCGTAATTTATCAATTAAACTTTATTATAGGTATGTATATAAATGAAAAACGGCTTATATATAGGGTTCTCTTCTATCCGCGGTTTCGGGCATCCGCGGTAGGTCTTGGAACGTATCACCCGCTGATACGGGGGGACTACTGTATTACGTGAATCTTGTAGGACAATTTGTGTCCTGTCCACATGAATGTCATTGAAAATTGGGCTATGAAATAGAACTTATGGCCCTTCAATGAATACCAATTAGGCAGATGCACCGATAATACAAAGCAGTTCGTCTTAGCCATTCAAATTGCTAATTAAAAAGACGGGCAGTATGCAAACATCTCACAACAATTCACGTCTTCCGCTGCACGCACGCACGCATCACAAGATGTTTGACCGGGCTGTAGGGGTCACCGTGTGGTCACACAGGATTGTTGCCCTGCGTTGGCTGGGTGACGGATCCCGCGGCGGCGTACTTCAGATGACCCGGGCGTTCGGCACCTATTTGCCGGGAGCAATGACGACGACAACTCTCCGCAAGAGGGCACTGCTGTGACCACCGTCGTTGAAATCAAAAGTAAAATAATATTGCGAGAATTCTGCCACAAACGGTATTTACATCACTAGACACTTTCTCGAATTAACAAGCCTGAAGATTAACTTGTGAATCTTCTTCAGAGATTTGAGGTTTTCGCAGTGGTAACAATGTAGTTTAGCCTACTGTCTTCTGGGATATGTTGCCACGTAGCCTTAGAGAAGTGTCCCAGATTTTCAGAAGATTCTGCTGGTTTATCATCAGAGTGGCTGTAACAGGAATTTATGGCACAGGCTTACCGGACTACACAGTGACAAATCCTGGGAAGCAACAATTTTCAAGTTAACTTCTATTCCTGCAAATAATAATGATCCGCTTTTATTCATTCTGTTGTCTGTCTTACGACAGGGCCATAGCCTCTTCGAAAGCGAGTTCTCCACATAGTGCGAGCTAGTGCCTCCTCTTTCAATTTACAGTATCATCTCTTTTCCTTAGGTCATCCAGTAGCTGCTTACGTGTTATTCCTCGTCTTCCCGTCACTTCTGTCCTTTCCTTTATCTCTCCTACAATAACGTGGTTTAGCATGCAGTTCCTACTCAAGATTATCCGCATATAGTAAATAATTTGTTTTATGTTAAAAAATATTATTTATTTTCATTTATATGGGCGTGGCCTTAGGCGTAACTTGGCTAATAAAAATGAGGGGAGGGGGCAAAATCGACCATGGGTATTAGGAACTTTACGAAGTAGTCAAGTTAGAAAGACAGGGAAGATTGGTTTGAACCAGTACTTAATACACATATAGCACTTTCCCCCCATTCTCTCCCCAGTTTTTTTTATTTGCCCCTCTTCAACTCAGTCAAAAAACTATTATTAGGTATAAAAACATTGGGGGCATTTGCCCCCCTTGCCCCCCCAAGTTACGCCTATGACGTGGCCTTATCTCCCCACCCCCATCTGGCGTCGAGATTAAAGAAAGAGTGGATCTATACCTCTACTATACTCCGGGCCTTCATGGCCTGCTATAGGGCGCACTTTACCTTTTTTTACTGTTACGTCATGTGTGAGTGAAATTACTTTCATCACATTTGCGTGCCAAGCAGATATGTGGAGGGTTACCGATCTACAGAGTGTTTATAGGTGCTTGTTCGTCTTTATGTAAATAACAGAGTATACTCAAAAGAATAGAAATCGGGCTGGTCATGTAGCACGTGGGGAAGTTGAGAATTGCATGCAGCAGTTGAAAAAACGGAAGGTAAATTACTAATAGGTAGAACTGGACATAACACATAGGAGTAAAATACAGGCCTCAGAAATGAGATTTTTGAGAAGAGTTGAAAAGGTAACAAAACGGGATAGAATCAGAAATCAAGTAATTAGAGAACAACTGCAGGTGGAACCATTACAGGAGTGTATTGAGAGATCCCAGTTGAGATGGTTTGGTCACTATGTTGGATGGATGACCAAAGATACCCTAAGCAAGTCTTTGAAGCAAGACCAGAAGGAAGGAAGAAAGAGGAAGACCAAGAGTGAAGTGGGAAGAAAATGTAAGGAGCGGACTCCAGGAGAGAGGAGTGGACTGGAGGCAGGCCAGGAAAAAGGCTATGGACAGATCTGCATGGAGATCCCTCGTGTGAACCTCGACACCGGAAGGTTGAAGAGGACGACTAAGAATAAGAAGAAGAACTGGACATAGATGGAAGTGTAATATTAAAATTGATGTTAAAAACTAAAAAAAAAGAATATACGTAGAATGAATTCAACCACCACAGAATAGAATTGAATGACTTGCTTTTGTGAATACGAAATTAACATTGGTTTTCATAACTGGCACCGGATTTATCGAGCAATTCAGCAACTGTTGCTTAAGACTGCTTATGCATTGTGTTTTAATAAATAAATAAATTAATTAAGTCAAGAAAATGGCCTACAGTAAAACAGTCAAAGGATCCGAAAGTTTTGACTTCCTCTGCTTAAATTTGGGAGTTGGTCATATGATTTATATTTCCGGTGCTGTCATCTTTTATTCACTCCGTAGATACCAGCTACCACTAGTCCTTTCTTCCTGGGTAATTCAGAACTATTGGATAAAATGTATCATAGCCGGAAAAGGTTTAGAAAGGCAAATTTTACATTTTCTTGAACTCCTCGTCTGTATGCGTATTTCATACAGGAAACAAACAACCATTTTGGTAAAAGAATATATTGAGTACAAAAGTGGCTTATTGGTCTTATGGGCCTAGACTAATAATTACTTGTTGACTTCACAGAAAATTATTAAAATTATTTTGATAAATATTTTTAAACTCTGTTATGTGTACTTGCATGTGAAGCATATGTGTAATGGTAGATGGAAGGATTAATGAGTGAATTATTTAATTACAGCAGAAGCTTTCTATTTCGTACAAGTACATTTTGATGAGTGAATGTGAATACGAACCCACTTGGGAAATAAACTGATTATTGTTAATAAGAATCGAAATTTGTAGGCTACTTCTAATAATTACACACGTCCTAATTGAGTGCTGTGCTGTTTTTCCTACCTTATTGACTTTGATGTTTATTAATTGCAGAAAGATATATATATTTGGTAATTTAACAATAACAGTAATGTCAGTCTGCTTACAGACAGAACAGGGTGTAGTAGCGGCAAAATTCTACGCTAGTATTCCGAAGGCACCCAGTTCGTATCCGGAACGTCTATACTGATTGAGGGTTTTCATGATTTTCCTAGGTCATTACAGGTAAATTCTGCGATATTACCATGACTAAATCAAGATGATTTTTTTCAAACCTTTTCCAATTCATAATTCCCCAGTGGTCTTACTGTCAACGCTATACCTTGAGTTACTGATAGAGTCGCAAAATGAACCACAAACCACAGACTGCTGAGTCATAAATTATTTTACTTGTATTGCGTTAAATATTAGGCGCATAGAAAAACACTTCAAATAAAAGTTATGTATTGTAATGACGTCCATATTTTATTACGTAGTCTATTAACTTCCTGTATACCTCCTACGGCCGAAGCTTGTAGCTGGGAACGATTAGAATTCAAAATAACGACAGTCGATGGGAGCGGTGTGTGGTATATGTTGTGTCTGTTTCAGAAATATTCACTACACGCGGGCTATATCCAGCGACTCGCAAGGTTTTACACGTGACGTTTACTGCGAGGCAAGTACTGCAGACGCACTCTAGAACGCACTGCCAAGCATATTATAATCCTATTTAAGAAAGTCTGATTAATTCAGTCTTGCTCTTCACGTAAATTTGTGAGTTGTATGTGATCAACAAGAACCAAAATTGAATTTTTCTATCAATTTTTGTGCAGATTCTCCACAATTTTATCGAAATGGTTTCTTTTGTTACGGAGGTGAAACATGAGCACAAACGGTCTGAAACCGGTAGCCGCTTTCTGTTCATTTTATGCAAGGAAAGAAACATAATTACATTTGGTTGCAGCAGCTATAGTTTTATGAAAAGCTTTTGTGAGTTAGACCCATTTTGAAATACTAGCTTGTTTGTATGTAAGGTAGGACCTATATGACTTAGGGTTGTGGACTGTGTTGAGTTAAGAGGCAGAACAACACAATGTCATACAGTTTGGTTGATGTGATGGATGTGTGGGTGGTTGGTTGGGATCGCCAGCAGAGATATGTGTGACTACGCGCGGTTTTACGTGCATCTGGAACTAGCGAGTAGATACACACATAACTCTCAGTGCCAGCTTTGCCTGTCTCTCTGTCTGTCTTCTGTCTGTCTGTCTCTCCACTCTTTTAACAAGTGGCGTACCTCCAGCGCAGAAATTCCCCTTTGTTTTATATACTTGTCTGCTAGCTTTTGTTTTTCTGATATCCTCTTCTCCTCATAATTACCCGCAGTTTTCCCCGTGTCTTCTCTCTTTCCTTGTCCACACTCTTGGCGGGAAACTTGAAAGTAGGAGACTGCGTAGAAGGTCTAGAAGTAGATGATGTGTTAATATTGAAATGCTTCTTAGGGAAATAGGAGGGGTGAGCGTGGACTGGATTTATTTGGCTCTGCATACGGACCAGTGGCGCGTTGTTATGGATGTGGTAATGAAACTTCGGATTGCATAAAATGTAGGGAATGTTATTTACTAGATGAGGAACTGTCAGACTCTGAAGAATGTCTCTGCTCCATGAGACTTGTAATTCTCCGATGTGTATAATATTCAGATCTGGGTTACTGGAAATTTTGTACAATACATAACAAATGAAGAAATACATACTCATTTCAATAATATACAGTGATCCCTGCTTAACCAGCCTAAACCGAACCGAATGGTAAGTAGGTTAATCCAATGTTCGTTTAATCCAGAGAAACAACAAATAAATGAATATTAATAAAATGCTGCATAGAGTAAAAGTTTACAACTGGATATATGCAGTGATATTACCAACAAATGCACAAAAGTGTATTGAAATTAGTTTATATATACAATGACCCCCTACATGTTTCGGCAAACCATGTGGCAATCTTCAGGGAGGTAAAATACAAAGGATAGTTACATTAAAATATATAAAATGAAATATAATACATCTATCCTTTGTATTTTACCTCCCTGAAGATAGCCACATGATTGGCCGAAACTTGTAGGAGGTCATTGTGTATATAAACTAATTTAAATATACTTATGTTCATTTGGTTGTGCTATTAGGCCTATTGTATGTATTCGATTAATGCAAGGATTGTGGATCATACAAAGTTTATCACTGGACAGTCTTGCTTCAGAAGGTATTACTCGCTGAAAAAATGCATCTTTTCTTCAGAACACAACTGTTCTTTGTCGTGTTCCTTATAATCCCTTCCTGTTCGCATCCCCACCATCTTTTATTACAAAATTTGTGGCTTTTAAAAACTTCAGTGCAGAACCAAATTAAAATTTTTTTTGCCTACACTCGAAAGATTAAAGAATAAGTCCAAATCCAATTTCTGTAGAGCATCCTGTTTTATGGAACAAGGTTGATGTTGACCGAGTATGAAGTAATAAGGTTCATACTGAGGAACGTCAAATGCTTTAAGGAGAAGGAACAGTTACGGTTTTTTTGCTTTCGTATTTTTATCCCATAGTTATTTCAGCCAACATTCTTCTCTCAAGGTTATTCTGAACCTAGACGTAGGCGCTGGGAAATCAGCGTGAACTACGCTCTGATATATCACCTATTTATCAGATGTTCTACATACTTTAAACGCTCCGAAAAACATTAGACTACTAGAACGTGAGAGTTCATCAACTATTTAGGGACTTCGGGGTATCATAAGATTGAGTTAAGAAAAAAATTGTCTTAATATTCATATAATTCCAAATAAAGGCACTTAAAGAGTTAACACATATAGTATATCTCATGGTGTAGACTCTCCTATATGTTTCGGCTTAAGTAAGCTATCTTCAGGGAGAATCAAGCACGAAGGGAAAAAGTTGTATATATATATATATATATATAAAGTAAACATGATCGTCAAATAATATAAAACACATGTGTATAGGTTATGTCATTAAGCTATCAATATTTTAAATTATTTTTAATATTTGTAACTGATATACGTAAATTTTTCATTATTAACAATTACATTAAAAATACATATTCTTTTCCTCCTTCTTCTTTTTCTTCTTCTTCTTCTTCTCCTCCTTTTCCTTCTTCCCATGGCGCAACAGCCCCTAGTGGGCCAGGGCCGCCTCATTATCAAGGCTCCACGATCACACTCAGGCACACCACACTCGGTAGGACTCCTCTGGACGAGTGACCAGCTCGACGCAGAGACCTTTACCTGACAACACACAACACTCACAAGAGACAGACATCCATGTCCCCGGTGGGATTCAAACACACACTCCTAGCAGCGAGCAGCCGCAGACCCACGCCTTAGACGGCGCGGCCGCTGGGATCGGCGAAAAGACGTACTCATTCCTAACCTCGGCACTAGATGGAGGTGTGTTTTAGCTTCACGCTTCAATGGCTTCACCCCCAGGGAAAGAAAGTCGTAGGGACAGATTATGTCTTTCGAACAAGAGACAAATTTCAAGTATTTTGAAATATGGATAATAAATTTCAATTTTGTTTTCGGGGAGATATGAAGAGCAGATTAAATTTGAATAGTGTTGTTAATTAAACTTAGGCCTAAAAGCGCTATAACAGTAATCGGTGAAGTATTGTACATAGACCACATGGTCTTTTATTGGGAAATTTGACACATATACTTAGTTTTATGAAGTAAAGGGGAGACAAATTACGCAATTTTGACGCTCTGAAGCATGGAAGTTATCGAAATAATATTTAAAAATATCCTTGTAATTCCAACCCTCCACTGACAGTTTATGCAGTTTAGGGAATTTTTTGTTGCTTATTCGGGGAGTCATAAAATACATAGAAATGAACTAATTGTTCTTTGTGATAAATAGAGTTACCACAGTTCCTTAAATAGTTAAAACCTTCGAGGTATAATTTTTCGCAACGTTAAAACGAAACACGCCAGCGGCCTACATTCGCTAATTTCGTGTTGGAAGCAGGTATAACCCGCACGGCCTGCAGGAAGATGTACTGCAGTTACGCTTCTGCGACACCTCTACGACAACCGATAACTGCATAAGATGTACTGCAGTTACGCTTCTGCGGCACCTCTACGACAGCCGATAACTGCATAAGATGTACTGCAGTTACATTTCTGCGACACCTCTACGACAGCCGATAACTGCATAAGATGTACTGCAGTTACACTTCTGCGACACCTCTACGACAGCCGATAACTGCATAAGATGTACTGCAGTTACGCTTCTGCGGCACCTCTACGACAGCCGATAACTGCATAAGATGTACTGCAGTTACACTTCTGCGACACCTCTACGACAGCCGATAACTGCATAAGATGTACTGCAGTTACGCTTCTGCGACACCTCTACGACAGCCGATAACTGCATAAGATGTACTGCAGTTACACTTCTGCGACACCTCTACGACAGCCGATAACTGCATAAGATGTACTGCAGTTACGCTTCTGCGACACCTCTACGACAGCCGATAACTGCATAAGATGTACTGCAGTTACGCTTCTGCGACACCTCTACGACAGCCGATAACTGCATAAGATGTACTGCAGTTACGCTTCTGCGACACCTCTACGACAGCCGAAATCTGCATAAGATGTACTGCAGTTACGCTTCTGCGACACCTCTACGACAGCCGATAACTGCATAAGATGTACTGCAGTTACGCTTCTGCGACACCTCTAAGACAGCCGATAACTGCATAAGATGTACTGCAGTTACGCTTCTGCGACACCTCTACGACAGCCGATAACTGCATAAGATGTACTGCAGTTACGCTTCTGCGACACCTCTCCGAAAGCCGTAAACTGCAGAAGATATACAGTTGCACCAGACAAAATACACGCTATGTATTCTGGGGCGAAAGGCGACATCTAAGAGTGATATGTAGTTAAAGATAATCAAGCCGGATGGGGCAACCCAGTGGTTAACTTTGTGGCGGTTTTCTTGGTTTGCACTATCTTGCCTATTTTTATGCACGGGAAGAGCTAGTTCTTCCGGAATATGCGACATTTTTGGTGACAACTAAAGGGGAAGATGCAAATGGATCAGGATATATGTGGAAAAATGGAGCATGTCAAATTGCCTTGGCTTGGTGGCTGTTTTCATTGTTCAAGCATTTATTAACTCGCTACAAGGAGAAGGAAGATTAGGTGATATTTGAAAAGAATTTTGATGATGGTGTATAACATTTGGAATTATTCAGTTTTTTGGGCTTTTCAGCATCATTAAGAAACTAAAACAGGATTAAAATTAGTTCTCGTATTCAGGCAAAAGAAACCCTTATTTGGGTCTGATAGGCAAATCTATACTAAACCTCGGGGCCCAGAGTTTTATAATAGGTTTTCCACTCGCGCCAAACGGAGTAAGTTTTTCTCTTTTGTCTAAGGAGAGGGACCAATTCTGTCCCCAAAACTTAGTGGTCTTAATTTTAATCACAGGATAAAGTGAAAAGTTCAAAGATTGAATGATTACAGAGAGATTGAAGCAATTATTATAACACAACGGGATTTTTCTGTGAAAATTAGATTGAGGTAGGTTGAGAATAACATTCTGAGGGGAATAACTAAATTTATGGCAGGAGACGTAAAGGACAAGACTGCTAAAATGACATGATAAAGATTGTCGTAATTAGTGCTGTTTATTAATAATATTATGATAATGGAGTATGAGGTGAGCGGGACATGTAGCACATAAACACGAGATGAGAAATGCATACAAAGTTTCAGTCAGAATACCTAATGGTACCCTTTCAGCTACCTCGGTTACTCTTTGGCAGTATGAAGTTTTGTTTATAGTATTTGTTGCTATTAGTTTTGTAGAAGTAAAGGTCGCATAAATTTATTGGAGATTATTCAGCTTCTCAAATCCATTTCGGAATTTATCTGCTGTGATATTTCTGTTTGAAATAAAAATTCTTGGCAAAATTTCTATCAACATTTACTACTTTGGTGTTTATGTAAATTGGAATCACGTTTTGCGATAAAATGATTGGTTTAACTATTTGAAACACGGGTTTAATCTGGTAATTACGTCGCAATAAAATTGAGTCCGTACAAAGAGACAGTCCGCCCTTCTATTACAAAAGCCTACAGGTTAATTCTGTTTAAGGAAATAATTGAGTTTATTATGAAAACCATATAAAAGCATCACATATACTGCTAGGGAAAAATGTAGGTCTTTTTTAGTGTTAGGAACGACGTACGTGTAATTACTACTGCCATTTATAAGGTTAATATTAATTGCTGTTCTTCTTTAGTACCATTTTGCAGTGAATATTTGTTGTTTTATTTTCTGACAAGTATAGTACAAACGGTACAGACGTGGACAACACACGTAACCACTAACTACAATTTAGCAGCGCGACATGTGTTCCTGTGTGCTTAGGTGTTTTGTTAATTCAAGGAAGTAATGGGAATTCTCTTACACGCTCTCTTCCTGTACGAGTCGGTTGGGGCAAAGAAGCTGTGTTAAATATTAACGTTAATGGCCGTGACTTGAATCAGCGTCTGACAACTTCTGTCCCACGTAAAAAGCGACAACGACCCTCAACGGCCACTTCGGAAGTTAAATAGGCAAAGGAAGGAAACTTATATAAAAAAAAAGTCTTGACTTTTAAGACTTCAACTCTGGCTATGTCTTCCACTCTGTATGTAAGAAACGAGAAGAAAGAGTTAAAAGTTCTTGTCTTTCATTATTCGAAATTAACGCATGAGCTGCTTTTAAAAGTCCCTCCTGTGCACTCTTCTTTAATCCTTCGTTGACTTTTACACCGCTAGTTTTACTTGAGAAGGGCGAAAGTAAGAAAGATTGTTCTTCCGTCTATGGCTAGAAAATCCTTCTTGGATTGTGGCTGGGTGCTTGAATAGCACCTTACAGTTCGAAACGAGACTTAGAACTTCCACTGCACATTGAATATGTTTACGTATGCAGATATGCTCTTATATTGGCCCACTCATTGCTGTCTGCTATGGATAAGCATGAACTGTTATTAATATGGAATTCCTGAGTATATTGTCATATGTTTATAATTTCAAAAATTATAATATTTGTTTGGGACATTAAAATTATCAATAAATTACGACTTAGTGTAGAAAGTAAATTTATAAGAATGAAGGCATTAAGTGTTGTATTCAGGATTCCACATGGAAGTAGAAATGTAGAAGTACCTTTCGAGTAGCCCTGCACATATTTTACATCTACATTCTTTGTCACGTTATGTATGTATATCGATTTAATGGAACCAGAATAGCATATTCGGTACAGTGATTTCCCATAGTTCAATAGCTTCTAGGGTAAAAGCCCTTTCTCTTCTCCAAAATGCCCAGACCAGGTCTGGGGCCCACCTAGTTTCCTACTCAATGGGCACCTTGTTTGTTTCTCAGGGTTAAAGCAGCCGGGGCCTTAACGTCACCACTCACGTCCATTTAGTGCCGTGGTTAGGGGTGAAAGATCTAAACATCTACTCCGCCTGTACGCCTTCATGACGCGGACAGGGAAAACTTCGCTTGTTTTTATATAGATTTGATGTTGCGTGATTTCACCACAAAAAGCTTAGTACGTAAATTCACAGAAATCCATTGGTCGTTTTGTGTATATTTTGTGCTGTTTCGGCTGTTGTATGGAGAACAATTTGCTTGTCCGCACAACAGAGGAAACATAACAAAGCTGCAACACAAGGAACGTAAAATGCTGTCTGCAGTTGTCTGTGACCTGAATAACACATGTAACATCGGCAACAAAGAAGGCAACTAAGCAATAACATATGTAACATCGGCAACAAAGAAGGCAACTAAGCAATAACACATGTAACATCGGCAACAAAGAAGGCAACTAAGCAATAACATATGTAACATCGGCAACAAAGAAGGCAACTAAGCAATAACACATGTAACATCGGCAACAAAGAAGGCAACTAAGCAATAACATATGTAACATCGGCAACAAAGAAGGCAACTAAGCAATAACATATGTAACATCGGCAACAAAGAAGGCAACTAAGCAATAACATATGTAACATCGGCAACAAAGAAGGCAACTAAGCAATAACATATGTAACATCGGCAACAAAGAAGGCAACTAAGCAATAACATATGTAACATCGGCAACAAAGAAGGCAACTAAGCAATAACATATGTAACATCGGCAACAAAGAAGGCAACTAAGCAATAACACATGTAACATCGGCAACAAAGAAGGCAACTAAGCAATAACATATGTAACATCGGCAACAAAGAAGGCAACTAAGCAATAACACATGTAACATCGGCAACAAAGAAGGCAACTAAGCAATAACATATGTAACATCGGCAACAAAGAAGGCAACTAAGCAATAACACATGTAACATCGGCAACAAAGAAGGCAACTAAGCAATAACATATGTAACATCGGCAACAAAGAAGGCAACTAAGCAATAACACATGTAACATCGGCAACAAAGAAGGCAACTAAGCAATAACATATGTAACATCGGCAACAAAGAAGGCAACTAAGCAATAACACATGTAACATCGGCAACAAAGAAGGCAACTAAGCAATAACATATGTAACATCGGCAACAAAGAAGGCAACTAAGCAATAACATATGTAACATCGGCAACAAAGAAGGCAACTAAGCAATAACATATGTAACATCGGCAACAAAGAAGGCAACTAAGCAATAACATATGTAACATCGGCAACAAAGAAGGCAACTAAGCAATAACATATGTAACATCGGCAACAAAGAAGGCAACTAAGCAATAACATATGTAACATCGGCAACAAAGAAGGCAACTAAGCAATAACATATGTAACATCGGCAACAAAGAAGGCAACTAAGCAATAACATATGTAACATCGGCAACAAAGAAGGCAACTAAGCAATAACATATGTAACATCGGCAACAAAGAAGGCAACTAAGCAATAACATATGTAACATCGGCAACAAAGAAGGCAACTAAGCAATAACATATGTAACATCGGCAACAAAGAAGGCAACTAAGCAATAACATATGTAACATCGGCAACAAAGAAGGCAACTAAGCAATAACATATGTAACATCGGCAACAAAGAAGGCAACTAAGCAATAACATAAATCATCGTCGATGTCGTAAGGAATTATAATATTATCCGGATAGAAGAATTACACTGATATTGTACAGAAATGAGAACAAGACAGGTCCCTAATATCCGAAATAGTCTGCAAGGTTTCTACTAACACGGAGGAAAACTGTATACATGACATATACCTTGAAACTTGTATTGTGTATTTACGTTTTGATACATTTCAAAATAGGTATTGCAAAGTCCTGGGATCCCAAGATGTAAACGGAATTACGGAATTTGTTTACCTATATTTATTTTTAATAAAATGTTAACCTGATGATGACTGAACGAAGTCGTAATATAAGTCTATATAAAGTTGTTGGGATTTTAATCAGTATTATATTTGTGCAGGCCGGAACATTTTATTGTATTCGTTACATACACAGGTTTCACTTTTGTTCTATGTGTGGGCTTTATTTTTTTCGATAAATTTGTCCATGTTTATGCGAATAAATGAGAATCTGATATGTCTGTGACCCAGAGGAAACCTCTGTCTTTCTGTCGATTTTAGACAGTCAAGTAATTAGAGCGTATAATTAATTATTCCCGCCTCTTTCTCCAGAGGTATGGTTTAAAATAAAAATTAAATTCAAGGAATAGGTACATTCTTTTAGTGTGTTAAGAAGTGTATTCTAAATTGTATACGGATATTTTTTTCTCGTTGGCGCCGAATTAGGGCACTTTGAGGGTTTATTCGAGGGGTTGTAACGCGCTAATGAAAGAGATACGGAGCGACTTCCCCTAGTTCTTAATGCATTATCTTGTCTTTCTTTTCTACCATCAAGTTAATGATGATGGTGTCAGGGGACATTTCTTCTGTCGCAGTGGTCTCATTCTACCTTCATGGAACAGCAGCGCTTGCTTTTCTGTATCAGTATCTTTTTCTATTGTAATCAAAACGCGGGGAATTTCTTGACTAGCTGACGACCTGTTAGCTTCTCAAGAAGGACTCTGTTCTATGGAGTTAGTTAGTTAGTTCTATTGTAATCTGTCTTATTCGTCCTTACAGGAACTTGCCTGAAGTCTGTGTTTTAAGACAGAATTCTCATATTCGTAAATGTTTTCTTTTTGTAGACAATTGTATTTAAAAAACGAGACGATGTGGAATATTCTAGTCTCCGGGATATGACCCCGTGTGAATTGGTGTATAGATTTTAAGGTTTCGAAGGACCGTAATGCCTTATTCTTCAAGACAGTCCAAGAAAATAGAGGCAGGAAGTTAACCAGAAACGTGTGTCCTTATATACCACTCTACAAGATATCATATACCAGTAGACTGGGACCTTCACTGGCGCTGTTGTGAGAACCTCACACTCTGAACGCAAGTGGTTTATTGCTAGAAACGAACATCAACATGCCAATGATATGGAACTGCCTACCGATTGTAGGCGACACTAAGCCTGTAGCTTCTTCAATTGTGTATTCCCTATATAACAATCTATAATCCATTATTCTTATCGTGTATGGGCGTTTGCAGAGTCGGCTGGAGGTGGGGTGGGGGGAGTAGGCAATGACATACAGGCGGCGCCCCACCGTGGGTTGCGGCACTGGGGGTAATGAGTATCACATACATGAAGATCACGTCACACCCCGTATATACCCACCACCACCATGACGATGATGATGCGCGCCACGCCATGTTTTAAACATAACGCTGCCACTACGCGTAACAGTGGCGACAACTTGTGGTGTGCAGGTAAAAAGGAGCTAACTCTCATGTGCAACAAAATCCGTGACGTATTAGCACACATTTTTCCCCCTAGCTATATCATGAACTGGATTGATCTGGCTCAGGATAGGGACAGGTGGCGGGATGTTGTGAATGCTGTAATCCACCTTCGGGTCCCATAAAATGCGGGGAAATTATTGGCTAACTGACGACCTGTTAGCCTCTCAAGAAGGACTCTGCTCCATGGAGTTAGTTAGCTATATCAACACAGTTATTTTTCGAAATTAATGAATGTGAGTGAACATCATTTTAATTTTTTCGAGACACATATTATTATTATTATTATTATTATTATTATTCGTTATCACCTTTAAACAGGGTGTTTACAATTATCTATCTTAAACGGACCATGTTTCTAGGGTATATAGTGTTGCAGCTGTTCTGCAGTTACAATTCAAGGCACATGTAATGCGATTTCCTATGTTGAATGTGTAGTACTTTTACATTAGTACTTTCCGAAGTATGTGTGATGCCCAGTATGGCTGTTTACTGCAGTTCCTTGATTTCGTGCTTTTATTATTATTATTATTATTATTATTATTATTATTATTATTATTATTATTTAAACTAACAGTCATAATACCGACCCCATCCCTCATCACCTTAAGAAATAATTATCTTTTAATATAATATCGTAACACTGGAGACACAGGTTGTGACTCACTCACAAACCAAGTTATTTTTTAACCACGAAACCTGGGTGTGTCTCACTCTGTTACCCATTCACACCAGGTGCTTCACATGACTTAGAATTTATTTTTAAATTTAAAAACAGTCCGGACCCTTCTGCAACCCGATTACGAGGTCTTAAACGAAATTACATAATCACATTTGAGGTAAAACTCGTAAAAAATGACATACTAATACAAAATATTTTTTGAACTGGGACATAGTTTTCGCAGGTGTCGGACTATAATACGATGTTCTTACGGATATAAGATGTTGAAGGGCAATTCTTAATGATAAATGAAGAGAACTTTTGCCATCTGGATAGCCTACGTGATCTTGGGAACACAAGTTGTCAGATTCAACCTTACAGAAATCTGGCAATGGCATATTTGCATAATAATTACTGGTGCTCTGGACAATGTACATCGCCTTGGGTTTCTTTTTTTTATAACACATCTTTTCGGAAGCTGGATCTGCCTACGTCTTCAGGCCTAAAGGGACGTAAAGAAACCCAATCTGGCGGGCTTTTCTGAAAAACCTGCTCTTTATCACTATCCCGTGACAGAAACTATCTCACAAATCGAATTCAACTATTTGTCTAACATAGAGACACTTTCTTTGAATGTCAAACAGTTTTCCGTCAACTTTACATGTAACCGGCTTTCGTCCTGGACGATTGCTAACAAATGAGACTGAAACTTGCTTGTGGGCATAGCTATTACACTCACACAGGAGAATCGTATCTGCAAGTGATTTTATTTCTAAGGACATCAACTAGTGACATCTTAAGGGAAACGCTTTCCGGCTTTGTATTTCATTTAAGTTTACGCCACGATATTTGTCAGGAGTGAGTACAGTTCGAATGTTTATGTATGAAAAATGGTTAAATGTACTTGGTTAAATGGAACTGCTCGGCTCCCACTGGACGGATTTTCATGAGCTTAGATACTTGATTATTTCTCGAAAAATCTGTTAAGAAAATTCAAATTTCTTTGAAATCTGGCAAGAATAAGGGCACTTTACGTGAAGACCCTTGTCAATTTATGATAATATCTCGCTGAATTCTTGTTAGAATGAGAAATGTTTCAGAGAAAATTTGTAGAGAATATCAAAACACATTTTATGTTCAATAACTTTCTTCCGAAAATCGTGCAGTTTATGAGATAATGTGGAAGAATATGGTAAAGTCAGACAGGCCACAGATGACAGTGTAACACGGCGCATGCGCTTTGAACGCTGGATAACTAAGGCAAGAATACAGAACCACATTCCGAATATGTATTGCTTATTGCTTTTCCACGGAAATAATGGTTAGGTGACCGCGCCGCATTGCTACGTTTATACGTAGATTGCAGGTCTTGTTAATTTACGTGTCTTGTATTTGTCAATATTATTGTTTTCTTATTTAGGTACATGAACAGTGTTTTTACTGACCATTTTCAATTTAGGACTTAATCCCTTTTATCATTTACATACCCAAGCACATACAGATGTCAAAAATACGCATCAGGAACAACAACAAATCATGGCGTGACATAACAAACACGACTGTCCCTTTGCTTTTGTGTCCCTGACGTAGAATATCGCCACTGCAGCTGTATTCGTCGTACTTTTTAAATTTAATTAGTGCAATATGTATTGCAGTCATGCGATATTTTTCAGAAAAAGTACATTTCATTGTTTTATAAATTCCAGAAACAGCCGCTGTATGGTATGTCACAGCTTGGTCACAAGGGAGGGGTGAAAGAAAAGTGGGTTTGTGGTAACATTTAAACCCGTATTGTATGAAGCTCAAAAGCAGCATGTGTAGAGAATTACCGTCAGCACAAACGGCAGGCTGTACTGCAACAAGAGTCACTTACGTCACTCGTTTAACTACGTGACACATAGAGGAACGAGTAGTACAAAGTGTCAGAAATGAGGTTTTCGATTCTTATGTCTGTGAAGATTAAATTGTGTTCCTCTGAGTTGTGACGCTGTATATATTGGTAGTTACTAACGTTTGGGATTAGTATGCTGGTCTCCACATGCAGACTGTTAGGAAGAAGTAGGCGGCGGGTTGCTCCGACATGCTGGTAGACACATATCGAATTTCTTTACGTTATAATCCATGTAAAGTAAAAGCAATCCCATTACAGGCCTGGACAGGCCCTTAGGGTTCCAGAAGGTTGAGGCTCCCAGATTTCTAGACAACCGGCACATGAAGGTGGTAAGGTTGTCAGCCCTATGCACCGGCCACCTTTACCCCCAGGAAATATTCCTGGTACTTATTTCTGTTAGAGGCTGAGTCGACCCCAGGGCCACAGTGCGGCCGAAAGGATTATGTCAATGAAAAATTCTAATGACACCATCGAACCTGCGACCTTCCGGCTTGTAGCGCACTGCCTCAACCAACTGCGCAACCGCGTGCCCCACGTTATAATCCGTAAAATTACAATCTAAATTATTAAGAATGTTTCTAATTTTCCCAATATAACGTTATATGAATCTATGAGTTCTGCAAACATTTGTTAATTTATATTTTAGGTGTTCCTTGAAAGTGGTGAATGCAACTTGGAGACTGATGTGACTCCGCTGTATTCACTGCCTGTTCTTCGTGACAGGACACTTCATATTACAGCTTTACTAAAGCCTCACTCCTCCCCTACAGAACTTCTGTCTCGTGCGTCTCGCATTAAATGCCGTGAGAAGACACGCACCTTATGCCATTGTCGTTTACTCCCTTTATAACCCCGTATTTCCAGAGACGTATGATGTTAAGTGCTGAGTTTGACTGTTATGATTGTGAAGAGATTATGGGAACAAACAGGTGTGGGAAAAATCTTTTCAGTTATTGATTATTGTAAATTACAATTTGTTGTTCAATGGTAGATGCTTTTTGGGTTCGTAGCCATCATGCATATGACGGTTGTCATACGCGTCATGGAAAAGTCTTGAATGTAAAGAAATAAATAAGTAAATACTTCAGGAATAATAATAATAAATATAATAATAAATTAACTGAATAAACATATAGGAAAAAATAAGAGAATGAGCAATACGTGGTTAAGAAGACAACCAATTAATTAAGAAAATATGGATGTGAAATTTGGTCTCACGCAGTCAGGGGAAACCATAAGTTGAGATGTTTGGAAAAGCGTGGGCCTGCTGAAAAAGAGTGAAGATGCTGGGAAAAAAGGTTGTGGGAACCTTCATAGTTTCTGCTGTATACCAGATTTGTTCTGTTGATGAAATCAAGGAGGTTGATGTGGATGCGGTGTGTAGCGTACATGGGAGAGATCAGAGATGCATGCTAAAGTTGGTTGGAAAACCTGAAGATAAGATAAGTCTTGGAAGACTTACAGCGTTAGACGTAGATTAGAGGATCACATTACAATGGATCTTACAGAAACAGGGGTGGAAGATTTTGGACTATAGTTATCTAGCTGAAGATGAGTCCATTGGCGGGCTATTATGGGCACGGTAATGAACCCCCAGTTTGCGTAAAAGACGAGTACTTCCTTGAGTGGATGAGAGAGGCTTCTAGCTCTCAAGAAGGGGTCTGCTCCGTGGATTAATTTAAGGAACTCAGGAAAGAGTAACGCAACAATATAACTACATTACAGAAAGAATATGTAGACAAATAATTAATTAAATCAAATAATAAATGAACAATTAACTGACGCACATAAAACATTTTATAATTGTGAGAAGCGTTTGAGCTCTGAACCCTTGCCCACTTTGTGGGAGGTCCGGGAGTTGGTCACGGAACTGCGCAGTGACGACTGGTGTGAAAGAACTCTCCCCTTCACAATCCTCTGTGAACCTAGCCCCTTACAAACGTACTGGTCATAACTTATTTGCCTTCGTATTTTCTCGTCCTGGCCATCCATTACATCAAGGTGTTTATTTTTATAGGTTTATTGATCTCATATCTTAGAACACCAACCAAATGTGAGGGTTTAGATGACACCAGACAGTTTAGTGATGAAGAATTTACAGTGCTGAGTGTGACATTGTTTATACCAGCCCTAACCATAAAGATTACTAAAAGCCAGCTGCGAAACTTTCTAAACCTGTTACAAAATTTGCTTTTTCAAATGATGACAAACTCAGCCTGCCATAACGACTAAAATATACAACCTTCGTTGGATGTTATTTTTGGGAGGGGGGGGGGGGAGAATTATACAGTGATGCCAACTATGAGATAATTATAGTCGTACAAACTGAATTCCAAGTGATCCTGATATCGATAAGCAGCTCGTACGTACACAGGAGATCCTGGAATCCAATCCTGGCCTGAATTTCGGCTACCCTGACTAAGAATTTCCTTGGTTTTCTTCAGTATTTCTCGAAAATTTCTCGGTTATTGCGCAGAAGTAGGCTACAGTCTCTTCGTTTAGCGCAGTTTAAAATAAATAATACATAATCGGCGTCTAAATTCAGAAATGTTTAAAAATATTGTTATAAAGCCTGAAGGAAATAGAAATAGAGTGTGAAGGGGTGGAGTGGAGTTGTTTGGATGAGATTAACTTCCAGTGGTAGGCTTTTGTTTTGCACATAGTAACGATTATTCTGGTTTCATAAAATGTGGGGAATTTCTTGGTTTGCTGTAGAGCAGTTAGCTGCTCAAGAAGGGCTTTTTCCCATGAAGTTGTTTGGTTCGTCATTTGTTGTCGATATTATTCGTAGCATGTAACGGTATACAGCCTAGCTGTTTTGTCCCAAAATAACCCCCTATCCATTTATTACACAATGGGTACCGGGTCATTCCGGCCGGAGTGTGGCATTGACCACCCACCCCCATCTAGCGCCGAGGTTAAGGAAAGAGTAAAGCTATATATCTACTCCCCCTCTGGTCCTTCATGGCCTGTTCTAGGGTGAAATTTACCTTTACCTAATCCGTTTATTACATCTTTGCTGGTACTAGCCCCTGAGAATGATAAAACAGTTGGTAAGTCTGAATCCACTTCTTTTTGGAATTTGTAAACTTAAAGATTGACACAAATTGTTTATCTTAAATTAACTGAAAACAGCAGAAAATAAAATCTAGAGGAGAGGAATGAAATAAAATAGAAAGAATCAGGGCAAGAATAAAAAGTCTTTCAATTATCTATGTAAATAGTAAATGAGTACTCGGTTGACTTGTCACGTTTGCACTTCATTTCGTTTCTTGTACTTCACCCTCCATCTACATTCAGAATTTTAATTTAGACTCCTTTCTCAATTGGCTTTTCTTAAAATTCTGTTACAATTTAATTTCCGACAGTAAAGTTTTATGACTAAATATCTGTCCACTTCAATAAGCAAAGGGAATTTCTGAGAATATTTGATGTAAAAAAATTAAGAATGTGTTCTTCTCTGTCTTCTTTCCTGCATAAGTAGAAATGGAATTGCAAGTCATTATACGATGTCCAAAATTTTAAGAGGATCTACTTTATCAAAAAAGGCATTGTTTAATTGGTTTCCTGGACTGTTATTGTATCCTCCACAAGTTCCTGAACATACAAATTGAAGGTTATACAACCTCTCTGATTCTACAGTGTATATTCTACAGTACACATATATTTCTATTTCCACAAGGGTTATTTCCAATTATATATCTCTTATTTAAGCAGTAGCTAAGAAACTTCCTACCTGGTGTGGGGACCTTCTTGAGGAGATGATAATTGCTATATGAGCAAAAAGTTCCCCACCGTTTATGGATCCCGAATATTTATTACGATGTTCACAAGAACTGTCCTGCATATCATATCCTGAGCCAGTTTAATCAATTTCACATCGTGAAAATTTCATGTTAAGTAACATTTTAGACAGGAAATGACTCGAGGGACACAAAGTGAGATGTCTGAGGATATGCATGTTCGTTGGAAAGTTTGAATTGGTTTTACCCACCAGTACATCTTGGTTAGCTTCCAACGCGGCTTGTATGCTGCGCACAGTAGCGACATAGAGGCATTGTTTTGTCAATCTCTCATTCAAGTACGCTCACGTGAGTAAGAAAACGGTCTCATGCAGTAGGGAAATTTCTTACGTCAACAATCCCATACTGGTCTCTGAGATTCCTTACCAACTCTAAGCATTCCTCGTGAAAACAAGGGCGAAAATGACACCACACACGACTGAATGTCACTAAACGTCCCTGTTACTCATCTTACTGCCTTGTGCCTTGTAACCAATAACGAACAGCCTGGTAATACAGGGATGCACAAATAGCGGGCACCAGGTTGCCGTGGCGACTAATTTTTTTAAGGTGACGCCTCATAATTTTAGGCCCTCCGTATGGAACTTGCTCCATGTCAACATTCTGGTGCTTAGAATTATATGATGGCTTCTAGATTTTTGGAAAATTTGTGCACCCCTGTGGTAATAGACATGATTGTGGCAGTTCTGTCCACCTCACATACTCAAACATATGACTGTGAGCAGTTCTGTCCACCTCACATACTCAAGCGCATAATTGTGGCAGTTCTGTCCACCTCACATACTGAAGCGCATAATTGTGGCAGTTCTGTCCACCTCACATACTGAAGCACATGACTGTGAGCAGTTCTGTCCACCTCACATACTCAAGCGCATAATTGTGGCAGTTCTGTCCACCTCACATACTGAAGCGCATAATTGTGGCAGTTCTGTCCACCTCACATACTGAAGCACATGATTGTGGCAGTTCTGTTCACCTCACATATTCAAGCACATGATTGTGAGCAGTTCTGTCCACCTCATATACCAAGCACATGATTGTGGCAGTTCTGTCCACCTCACATACTAAAGCACATGATTGTGAGCAGTTCTGTCCACCTCACATACTCAAGCACATGACTGTGAGCAGTTATGTTCACCTCACATATTCAAGCACATGATTGTGATCAGTTCTGTCCACCTCACATACCCAAGCACATGATTGTGAGCAGTTCTGTCCACCTCACATACTGAAGCACATGACTGTGAGCAGTTCTGTCCACCTCACATACTCAAAATCTAACTCTAAAAATCCTTGTTAATATTGGCTTTTATCGTTTTCCAATCCTTATAATGCCTCTTTAAAGCAATATTCCCATTCAACACAATGTATATGTTACTGCTTTTCCAACCGACGTATGTACATGACTGGTCCCTCGTAATGACCCTGAATTAAATGTTTCAATAATACTACGTGACCTGTACATTTCATAAATCTTTTCGTTGTTGAATGCGTATAGAGATTGTGACGGTTTTGAACTAAACAATAATAAGCTTTCGGAAATGTTATTTTCAAAATTTCATCAGGAATCTCATTTATAGGTATAATTTTTGGTAATCTTTCCAGACTTTTAAAGTTTGGAACATTCTCAGGCTATTTATGCTTGTGTAGTTTTTTGAACTTAATCTGCTAATTTTGTGGTTTGTATCTTTCTTAGGCATTTAATTTGGTTCACAGTGACATTTGATTCTGTACCAATTTAACGTATTTTTTCGTCTGTAGGAGAATTTCGGCTTTACTAAGGATGTTAGCTAAAGATTTGATGATTTATCATACGTTTCTCTCGTCATAATTATGTATAATCATGATTCTCTACAAACCATTTCCCGGCTTATTTTGAAACCATTTCCTGTGTTATTTACTAGCATTTCCTGACACGTTTAGTGATTACATCGAGATATATACGTGCGTTCTTCTTGAGAATCCAAAGCATATGAGGGAAATCTACACAAAATGTAATGTACGTTTCACGAAATACGTTTTAAATCATGTAAACCTTTATTTTGTATACATTTAATTAAATTAACAGAGAGTTATTTCTCCTAGTTGAAAATATATTTTCTAAAAATGTATTATATGAGGCACTACTGATATGTGCATTTTAAATATCTGTCACAGTAAGGGAATTGTAATAATTAGTCAAATATGACTTAGTAAATTTTATGTTATTCATACCGTATATTTCTTATTATTTTGGTCCTATCCGACAAATGTACACTTTTATTTTCTATTATTCAATACATATATTTCATTGAAGATGGTCCAACATGTTTCGAACCTTATATGAGGTTCATATTCAGGGACATCAGTTTTAAATTACACCAGCCCTTCTTCAAAGTCACATGTTAGATTTTACACTTTAAAATGTTGTCTTTGTCGTCTTGATTACTGAAATTAATGTTAAAATACTTAAGTTAAAAACAGTTAAAATCTGTATATAAGGTATATAAAATATTATTTGTAGAATATTCAGTTAGGTAGAACGAAGTTGTAATAGTAATTCTGTACATACCTATATATCAAGTTGTATGTTTGCTTATGGATGGTTGAAACAGTACTAACTGTGGTGTGATAGAACAGGATATAAGTAAGTCAATGTCACGTGTTGAAGTGACGTCTCTGTGTCTCGGAAATGATTTGGAGTATTGGGTTGTATTCTCCCGTGTTTTGTTTTTGTACCAGTTTTTTGTTTTGTGCATATGGTTGAATATAAAATTGTTCCAAAGAATTCATAGATGGTCCCTTATTTATCTGTTTGAGCAAGGTCATGTTGTTGTTAATGTTTCCATATTCATGCATATTATTTAGGATGTGTTTTGCGTAAGCTGATTGTGGATCGTTATTTCTAATATATCTAACATGTTCCAAATACCTTTGTCTTAAGGTCCTACCTGTTTTTCCAACATATGAACAATCGCATGTGGAACATGTCAGTTTGTAGATACCACTTTTTGTGTATTGATCGACTGTGTTGTTTTTCTTGGATCTAAAAAAGTTATGTATATTATTAGTACTGCGGAATGCAATGAATGAAATATATGTATTGAATAACAGAAAATAAAAGAGTACATTTGTAGGATAAAACCAAAATAAAAAACAAATATGATGAAGTAATGAACTTTTTCAACAGTCAATATTTTATAATCGCATGGAATGAAATTCGTTTCGCGAAGTCGTTTAGTCACCAATACCTTTAACTACTATAATTTAATATGAAACGTGATATAAATGTTTCTTATTGCTCTATAAGATTGTTTTCTCACGAAATCGTTTAGAATACGGGACAGATTAAAGCTGTTGTGAGACTACAATACTTCAAACCACCATAATTTAAATAGAAATGCTGTTACAATATGCAATGACTTTTTTAAGTTGTAAGAAACATCGTGCTGAATCATCTTATTTAATGACTGTTAAATTCTTAAATTAATTAACACACGTAACTAATCAGTTAATTACATTTGTAGCTCCCAAATTTAGCCTCACTTTGAGGTATACAAAATTAGCTATTAGTGGCTGGAACATCAGATATCAAGAATTGAGTCGCTTTAATTCATTCATCAGGAGGCTAAAATCTTTCTTGGGGTCTCGAAAACGAGTTAATGTTTTTTATTTTCTATTGTGTGACAAAGTACACCTTAATTAAATTAGAGTCTTAGAACATAATTAAAGTACCGCTGTAACTAATGACACCAAGGTACAGGACGTTTATTGAAAAAAATTATAAAATGAAAGTGGCCAAGGAATTACCACTTTGTACGAAATAGGTAGGCTTATCACAGTTTTTGCGGACGTAATCAGAAGTCGACTGATTGTCATCATAGAGCTACACGTACCGCCTGGCTTAACACTAAAATGTCTGCATTTTCCTCACACAATGTATTTATGATTTCCTTATAATTCCCACAATAACTTATTTACCCATGCACATCCACCGATCGGTATTTCTAAGGAAATACACTATGTTCTCTGTAAGGTATGAATTGAATTTTTATGTTCGTATATCAAGCGGATTAATTATGAGGATTCAGCAACCAATGCGAGAAGCTGCCATTGTCTTCGTCGTGTCTCTTTACCCGCCCGCATATATCAGAGCAACTCCCAACGGACAGATTTGCCTAAATTTCATATTTCGGAAATTTACTAATATTTATATACACGTTCTTTTAATTGGTTAAAATCGGACAAAAATAACAGGCACTTCACACGAAGAGCTATGTACGTTTCTTATATCTCGACATAATTTGTTTTTATAACTGAGACAATTTGCTCTCTGTGACCTAGTCGCTGAGTCCGAACAAAGAATTTTTTTTTATAAAGGAATTAGATTGTGACCTCCATGGGGACTATAACGAAGCGAAACCTCCAGAAACTTTACACCCTGCTGACATTGCCTAACTTATTTTAGTGTTCAGACCATGCCACGACTCAGGTGGTTAATCGCCGGCTTCTCACCGCTGATACCCGGGTTCGATCCCATGCCAGACCGCGTGGAAGTATATGTTGGACGAAGTAGCACTGGTGAAGGATTTTGTCAGTGTACGTCGAATTTCTCGTGTCAGTATCATTCCACCGATGCTCCATACATCTTCACCTTAATGCTACGCTTATCACAAAGACAGTCGGGCAAAGCCTGGGAACTATCAGGCAAAACAATGCTTTTTTGGATATCAAGAGAGCACTGGGGAGAAAGGTACTTCCACATTGTTCAATCTTCGGATGGTCAATTCAAGATCCACTTTTCGGGTTTCTTACTTTGAGTTTTTCTGCCAAAATTTGGTTTCTTATTGCATAAGCGTGGGGCACGCTGTGGCGCAGTTGGTTGAGGCAGTGTGCTACAAGCCGGAAGGTTGCAGGTTCGATGGTGTCATTGGAATTTTTGATTGACATAATCCTTTCGGTCGCACTGTGGCCCTGGGGTCGACTCAGCCTCTAACAGAAATAAGTACCAGGAATATTTCCTGGGGGGTAAAGGCGGCCGGTGCATAGGTCTGACAACCTTACCACATTCATGTGCCGATTGTCTAGAAATCTGGAAGCCTCAACCTCCTGGAACTCTCAGGGCCTGTCCAGGCCTATATAGGTATTGCGTTACCTTGCTTTACCATTGCATATGCGTGATACATATCTCGCCTTTACCATCAATTAAGATTTAAATATTCTAACAATAATAGGCAACGAGTAAAAATATAAAAGTCCTTAATATTTATGTTTCTGCAGCTGATTTATGCTTAATTTCCTTTACCTGTTTTGTAACCCATTTTTTACGAGGGAAAATCTTGCCTTGAAACATCAATCCTCTGTTTTTGAAACAACAATTTCTACAACTATTTGTTGAATTAGAGATCAAAATTCCCTTTTGCCATTGTTGTTAGCGCTGGTCCTCTTATCGTAACACACACACACACACACACACACATATATATATATTATTATATATATATATATACTTCCTAATTTCTTTTCCACGGAAAGAAAATCACAGCCTCATACTTTTCTAGGTATTTCAAGAGAAGCTGGACGCAAACTTCCCCTTTAAGTACAAACTTCTTTACAAGTTTTACTTATTTATATTCTGTTATGTCCTCCGCCTGTCTGGTCTTGTTTTATTTTATTCTGTTCTAGGAACAACAAGGAGCAGAAGACCTGAATGTTTATCTTGTCCTTGTTTTCTTGGATGTGAGTGTACCGCGGTTGCTTATGCTTGTCCCATTCTGAATTAGCTGTTGTTTGCTTGGCCAGATTGTTCAGAGATGCAGAGGCCGCAATATTTCATTCTCCGAAGAACCATAAAGCACTGACTTTGCAGGTGACTCTTGTACGGGTGTCAGGACTGTCGCAAGTATTAATATCGCTGAGTATGATTTGTTTTGCCGTCATTTTGACAACGCATAATGCTGCAAGCTACAATACTTGGCCTAGGTTCAACAGTAGGCTTTCTACTTTATATAATGCCCTTGGTGTGATTGGATGGCTGAGTGAGTGTGTGAGTCGCAACCATGGTTACAAGTGACGTCACACCCGACTTGCTGTGGTTGCGACAAGGTGGCGAGAGACGTTGTTCTCTGAGGGGTACGACCTGAAGCCAAAGAAGCAGTTGATCATCTAACATACAGTACAACAGAGTACGTTCTCTGTATAGTACAAGATGAGGCTGAAGAAAGAGTTGAGCATGGAGCATATAAGAATACATAGTACAAAGAGATAGGTAAACACCGATAGATTAAAATAACGCTAGGTCTACTGTAGCAATAAAAGTTGACCGACCTCAGAAACGGGTTTGTTTGGTTTGTGTGGGTACCGTGGATCGTTGTCGTAGCGTGTGAATATTACGGCGGTCCGTCATGTGACGGGCACATGTCTAGTAATTCAGATCACGCACATAACTCATAAAACCGAGATAAATTTTACAGCAGAAAATTTCGTCCTTCTTAAATAATGGGAAAGAAATAGGTTGGCTTCAAATAAATCGGTTAGGCTGATGATAAAATGACGGCCAAAATTTTGTAACTCTCATTTCTTTAATCCTCTATCTTTATTTGTTTTTAAAGACGTATATCTACACGCCGCATATTATGCTATTTGGAATATTGAGGTTATTTATATGAGAAACACCTTTCACTAATAAAATATCATATCGTCACATTTTCACGATCTTCTGACATTTTTTAAAATGTGTTTGTAAAAAAATGTCATTGTAATTTTTTTAACTCGAGACTTTATGTGAAACGTTTTCTTCCAAGTTTGAAATCAACACATTAAAAGTACTGTGGGAACTTAGTTAACTTAGTGCTATTTTATTTTACCATAGAATTATTGACCTGTATTATTGTTGAAACATACTGTCTCATACATATTAGGGAAAAGAGAAAGCGGAATAATCAGGCTAAGACACAGTTTATGAAGGGTTTGAAATTATAAACATAGATTGAAAGTATTTGAGAGTAACTTATGTACGTAGGATAACGTTTGGGTCAAAAAGGAAGAAGCAAAATGAGAGAGGATAAAGTTTTATAAAGAGGCGTTTTATAATATATTCTAAAAGCTATTATTCGGGTGGTCAAATCCAGGATGATATGATTGATAAAACATAAATCACACGTAGGAGAAATGGGGAATGCATACAAAATTTTAGTCGGAGAACCTGAAGGTAAATGACAACATGGGAGTCTACGCATGGGTACGGAGATAATATTAAAATTGATCTTTAAGAAAATGGAATGGAAGTGTGTGAAGTAGATTAATTTTTCTCAGGACCGGAACTGTTGCAAAATTTGCCATGAATGGCAAAACCATTGCAACTGTATGTACCGTGTCAAACATGGTAACAACTCAGATTATGGCCGCTATGGTCATTATGCTTAGTTTTGATGTATATTAACGTCTGAGGTCAATTGACAATTTAACGTAATATTTGAAACCTTCACGACGACACAGTGCAACGCTGTCGTTTCAGGCCAACAGCAGTCAGTGTCAGCATGGAACGAATTTGAAGAGTTCTGTAGCTTCTCCCTATGTTCGTCATTATTATTGATTGTTACGTAGTGACAATGCCGCAAGTCTATGAAGAATTGCTTGATCATTTATTAATTCACCGTAGTTCTTTCGAGTGGGGTACATGTTTTGTTACCATGTATTTTCATTTTGATTTTTTTAAGAAGGTATTTTGTGTGTCTAGGGAACTATGTGCTTCCACCTTTTTCGCTATCCAAAGCTAAGCTGTTAGGTCCTCTCTTCTGGTCACCATTATCATCATCGTTTTCAAGTTGTCATTGGGATAAGAATGGAAAATATAATCTTTCTTTGATTTTAGGTTTCTGCCGCCATGTTGATGAGATCTGCGCTCTTCTGGGATATTACGCGGCGTCGTGTGGTAATTGTTTATCGACGTTTCAGGACAACGTATCGGTCCCATCTTCAAGGGTCAGGAGCCGGACTCTTGACCTACCTTCTACCTGATTTGGGCTGCAATTTATGTTTATTTCAACACACATTCGCGTTCTTAACTAGTAGTTCACTTTCTCACGCACCAAGAATGCAGTACGCCTATCTTGGATCATTATAAGCAAAGAGTTTGTCTCATCCCACCTTGATACGTGTTGTAGAATTCAACATGTGTCTCATGAGGAGCTAAATGGCAGTAGACCAGTAACTTGCAAATGCTGAAAGTATATACGTTGGAGTGCCTTGGGACTGTTTACAAGAAGGACGCAGTGTGCAGAACGGGCGGAGAAAGAAGACATTCATTATGAAACGGACTTGAACCGCATGAACTATGGCGTAACAGACACTATCAGATCAAGTTATCATCTTCTTTTGTTTCGTCTTTTCCGAGAAGTGAAGTAAGATGAAGGTTGTTCGTAGATGGTATAAAGAAGACGTGTTGTTATTTATTTTCGGACATGTCCATGTGACGACAGCTCCGCCATCTTAATTTCTTATTTTATCCAATCTTACCTCAGGACACAGGATAGCTCAGTCATTATAGCGACTAGGTTACGAGCTGGACGTTCGGCGAGTCGTCGGTTGATTCCCTGCAGGAACAGCATGTTTTTATCTCCTCCAAAATGTACGGATCGGCTCGGGACCAACATAGACTCCTATTTAATTGGTAGCAGGACTGTTTACCAGGCAATAAGGCGGCCAAGACGTGAAGCTAATCATTCATCTCCAAGTGCGGACGTTAAGAGTTAGTTGAGCTATAACTCCACTGCCCCATGTGTCCTCATGGCGTGCACAGGGACGGTTTTACCTTTACTGTGCCCAATTCCCTCCCCCATTGCTCATTTTGAGTTGATTGTGCTTCTAATATAATGGAATTTATTTATTTATTAACGGCAATTTCAGTTGCTTAGACTCTACACATAATATAGACAGACGAATGTGGATAGTGTTCAGTAAATATAGAACTCTATACTCAAGGAATATAGGATAAAGAGCTTGTTTTACAGTACTGAAATGTGGGGACTTAAATAAAATAAGCGGTTGTGTCGTGAATTCCTTTATTAATGTGCTTATAAAACTGTTTCTCTAAAAAAATAAATAGGGAAATTAATGTACTTGCTAACTATAATAGCACATCCGAAAACAGATAGCTAACTGTCTTTAAAAGATACTGCTGAAAAAGGTATTTTGAACTAAGTTATGTCAAGTAAAAAAGAATGAATAAAATCACGTAATGAGCAGTTTTATAAATTTGACTCTGCGCCGGACATTACTATTGACGGAGTAAATTCCAATTATATTGGCAGTGTATTCATTTATTTGTGGTTCATTTAAAGGCTGTCATTAGCTTAGACTGCATAATGTCGAATGATACGGTGATTGATATATTAGAAATACGTTAATGTGTGGACGGAAGTGGCCGTGGATTAATATACAGATAGGACTGAGCAAAACCTTCAAACACCTCAGGCAGTAAGCATTTTCCGGATATTGATTTGAACCCGGTACTTCCAAACACGAAATCTTAGTTCTACAGATTCTGTTACAAAGTTTCGTGGGTGGCACAAATAGTAGACATGATAAATTGGGAAGGGCATGCAAAACAAATTACTTAGTAAACCTGAAGATATGTAATCACGTGGGAGGAGATATAGATAAGAGGATAATATTAAATTGAATATGTGTAGTGTATGGTGGAAAACTTCACAAATATGATAATAGAATTTATAAGCAGGCTGTATATTAGTTTCTTAACACACAGTGTATGTAAACCTTCGCTCTAAATACGTAAAAATGTGAGAAGATATTTACATCACAATTTTTTTTGAATGGACTTTTGAATACACTATAGGTATACAGCTTTAGAATCTGTTCACAGAAATATGTTGGGAGACGAGCGTTATAAATTCTGCTTTTTGTCTCAGTGTTCTTATCAAGATGTCTGAAATGTTGGGTCAAGTTTTTATGACGAATAAAAAGTAGCGGTCCTTTGGGTGTCAACTGTAACTAAAATGAAGAGGTGCGCCCGAAATTTATAAGTGTGACCCTCCTTCTTTGAGCTGTGAAATAAATTATTACAATTTATTTTTTTGTATTGTGATTTATCTTGTATCATCGGGTTTCAGGTACAACAGGTAGTTGGTACATCGTTTGATATTTATCGGACACTAATTTCTATCTCTATCTCTGTCTCTCTCTCTCTATATATATGTATACGTATATATATGTATATATATATGAATCATCTGAATAGGTTTGAAGTGTAATTTTGCGTTACATGTTCTAAGAATACTCTTACACTGTGCATATTCTTTGTGTGTTCACTTCCTTCAGATCAGGGCCGTCCAACATTTGTTGGCAAAGGGTTACCACCGTTATTGTGGACTTCTTCGCAGGCCACAAGTGTCAAAATAACAATAACTGGTAATCCGAGTGCCTAAATTGTAGCATACTTTTTACAGTATAGTTATATGTTCTTTACAGACGTGACTGCTGGCCGCCTAACACAAACTGGCAGGCCGCGGGTTGGACAACCCTTCTTTAAATGAACCCGCAACGTATCTTTAGCTTTTGTGTTATGTTTCTATGCTATAATGTTGATACTCATTTAGATATTTTGTCAATAATTAGCTATAAATGTTAATGTTCTTAGGTACAACTGAAAACGGGCCACTTGATACGTCATGTATGACCTATGACCTATCTCGTGCCTTTCATGTGCTCACACACCGATAATCTAAGATGTCATTGCTGGGTTACTTTTATAACCGTCGGTATATCCGTAGCCTTCCTCAAACGAAGATAAAGGGAAATTTTTGTAACTACTGTGAGAGAAATGTTAGTACAGAAACTCCGATACGGTTACTCGTAATTTTAATGTATTACACTTCACGTTTGAATTTGAGCCTACTCCCTACCGTGTTGACATTTGCGAATAATACGCCAATGAATCAACAATTCAATTTATTATTAAACCCAGATTAAAATACTTGTCAATTAATCAATCAGTTAGTAAAACAATACATCAACTAGCCTGTTAGCCATTCAACCAACCAACCAACTGACCTAGACATGGATTTACCAACCACCCAAACAACCAATCAGCCAAACAACCATCCAACGAAATTAACTCCACCTATCAAGTAATATATTGCTCTTCAGCCCGCTTTCGGGCCATGGCCTCCCCGTTTCTGCGGTTTCGGAACAGTGAAGTTTTTACTAATATACCAGTGAACCAGCCTATCAGACAAACTATCAAAGGGTTAATATAACAGTCGACCAATTAATCGAGCTCCATACTTCCCACTCATTCAATAAACGAACAACCTGTCAAATATCAACCAAACTAATTGCTAAGCAATCTTTTAGTCAGCTAATCTGTGAGCCTAGAAAGTGTTCTACCTGCTCTTCGTTTAGTAAACCGCCCAATCAAACAGTTTATCAAGTAATCATTCAGCCAATGAACAAACCAAGCAAATGTTCTTTTTGTGCAGCATATCGCATTGATCCTAACTTCCCTGCATTCCGATGTGGTAGCCTATATTCAGCTGCTGGTACAGGGCTCGACTGGATCGGCGGTCCGTCTGTTGCAACAGTAATTTTACTGTGCTTTGTCAATAATGCCTTATCAAGTTCGGGCGTTTTTATCTATGAATAAAATGGATTATTATACGTGATCATCTGAAGAGGGACACTATAGTACTGCAGCCACGCAAAGAAGCCACAAGTATCCTTTCATGTGTCTCTCCAGGTGTTATTCTTCCATCTTCTTACCATACTTCCTCATACTCCTTTCTATTTTTCTATCCATCCTAATCACACGTATTTTTGTAATGACAACACTTCATAATTTTCGGTATTAAAAAGCGCTTTGGGCTGGATGCTGCACCACTGTAGGCAGAGAGGACAGCCCCGAATTCCGTCTTCCACCCCATCCAGGAGAATTTTTCTGTTGGCTCATTACAGTGTTATCTATAAATAATCTTTTACAAAACCATCAGAGAAAATCACACATTTCTAAAGATCAGTGCTCTTGTGTACGGTAGACCTTTACGGTTCTGTGGAAGCTGAATAAGAAACTGGAAATTATATCCTTAAACTTCATCAAAGGAAATTAAAAATTGTTAGAAATGACGAAGGTAATTAAAACTGCTTTTGTAATGAATACTTCTGAGTTCTGTTAGTGCGTTGCTCATCTATAAGGCGATGTTGTTAAAGACGCGATCAACTTTTTCCAAACATGGCCTTATAAGGGCCCAGTGTCTACCTGCTTGCTACTTGCACTGTGTTTTATCTTGTTGGTATACACTGATATAGACTGTCTCAAAGCTAACTGATTGCACGTGATTCATTGCGGAATTAGTAGAGATATCCTAAGAAGTTTCAGACTGTAGGGACAGTCGAGTGTATGTGCTAGTAGTGATAATCTTATTTGTTTCTCAAATATGCCCTCCGCATATATTATACAGTTCTATAGGTGTTTTTAAAACAGTGATAATTGTGACTTTTTGGGTAACAAATCATCTCGTTGCCGCAACACACGTCCTTATTTTTAGCTTTTCCTTTGAAAAATGCTTTTATATCTAATCACAGTAAGACTGTACATATTGTTAATCTATATTATACGAATATTTATAATTTAAAGTGTGTATTTTTAAAGTTTCCTCCCTCATTTGATTCAGACACTTTTTAAACTCTTTCAGGTTTGCCAAGCCCAAGCGCTCTGAGAACCGTATGTGCCTCAGTATCGGAATACAGGCCAGTATTTTCTAACTTGCCATTTATTTCCTTCGCTATGGAGTTGGAGGTAAGTGTGCATGCATTCTTAATCAATACGGCAGATGTAAATTAACTCTTAGATGAAGGGAGTTTTCTTTCAGCGCAACTAAAACTTCTAGCTACAACATTTTGTGACATTTTTACACGTTTTCATAACAATTCTATTGCATATTACATTACAATGTATTTGCTTTTTTAGGTTATTATGTCACATTTCAAAAAATTATTTTAAATCCTGCTAATTATGGCATGTGTCTCATTATGTTGCCAGTACTGTTGTAACTGAAATTTATTCTGGGTATCTGTATCATAGAGTAACACTTTGTGGGTAGATGTTTTTTTCACAGACATTGAAGTTCATTAATTTATTCTGATTTCGCCTTTCAGGATTAGAGTTTTAAGTTAAATTTAACAGTTTATTTTCGCTTACACTTTTACCTTCCTGAAAATATTAATCACACAGATAAAATATTACATAATAACAAATGTCCTTGCACTGTGTCTAAACTCTGTGGGTCTGTCGAACGTCTCATTCTCTCTGCAGATTTTTAAAATTATCTTGGTACATCGTAATGGCTAATATCAGCGATTTTCACGTACTAATATCCTACGGGATGAAGAATAATATTTAATTCTGTGTCGAAGATTGGGTCATGCCTTTAGCGTTAATGAGATGTAGGAGCGGAAAGTGGCTGAATCTTTCAAAAATATTTTTAAGCCTAAAAATTAATTTCGTAATTCACAAATAAAAGTATATATACTATGTTAAAAGTTATTTCACAACAGGTGAGCTCCATTATGGCAGCATTCATGTAAATTATGGTTAATATTTGAATCTACGTTTGTGTTAAATAAACCGAATTAAGCTTTGAAGATTGTCAGCAAAGAGAAGGAAGCATAACATACTACTACTACTACTACTACTACTCCTCCTCCTCCTCCTACTACTATTATTATTATTATTACTACCCCTACTACTCCTACGCCTACTACTACTGCTACTACTACTACTACTACTACCACTACTAGTACTACTACCCCTACTTACTACTACTACTACTACTACTACTACTACTACTACTACTACCACCACCAGCGCCACCACCATCACCAACAACAAAAACAACAACAATGTATTTTACGTTACCTTTAAACCAGAAACCCTCTTTTGTTTAGTGATTAAATGTTCTAGGTATCTTTATATTACTGTCTTATCCAAATTCGCAGTAACCTTAAGGACGTTTAATCTGAGTCACCTTACTGCCGTCATACACTCGTGATTCTGCTCTTTTTTATGATTTTATGTGACAGGCAGTATATGAAAGCAGTACAGACTGTACATAATCACTTCAGAGTGGTGACGCTTATTTACACTACCGGGCACTTGTAGTTCTTGAGGTGCTGTACAACATGCGAGTGTGTGAGCACTTCGTCGTGGATTGGGGGGGGGGGGAGCGGGAAAGGGAATTCTCCATGGTTTAGGCCTATATGTATATGTAGCATGTCATATTTATGTATTACGTTTTACTAAACGATGCTGTCAACAGCTCAGATAATACAGAGTCGAATATTAGGGCATTAATAAACAATAAACTGCAAAGGACTGGTAAAGAAGAATTCATGCCCTACTTTCAGGTAGCATCCTGATATTTCTTTCTTGAACCGAGAATTAATGAAACGTCAATCAAGAGAGTGGCCACAAGCGCTAAGATTTGAACGCGAAACCTTCCGCATAGGAAACAGGAGCTGTCCGACCAACCGCGACATTTCATAATAACTACCAACTTTCGCTATAAATAATACATTTTCTTACAATGGCAGTGATATTTTTTTCTCCATTGCACACATACCATTGTTAACAAAAAATTAATTTATAAGATTTAAATTGTTGACGGATTCTTGGTTACTGAATATTTGTAACTGTATAGGTTTATGTACCATGAAACTGTTGGGTGTGTTATGGATGCTGAACTGAACAGTTATTGCGGGAAACGGTGGTGACTGTAGCATACCTTTCAGTTATTTACCCACATGACTGAAGAAAATATTTGAAGGGTAAGGTATTCTGCTTCCGATCTTAAATTTGAACAAGAGATTTTCTGAATACTTGAAGTCTTGTGTTGGAATTTTAAAGAAAGTACTCCGTATTCGCGATATATACAGAAGTTTGAGAAAGAATAAGGTAACAAACACTCTTATGCCGAGAACTTAATTCCGACTTCGGTGTGGACATGACACATAGGTGGCAGATAGTACTCTTGTTCAAATCCCTTGCTAGTCAGCTGTTTCTTAAGGGGTCCAATCAAATGTAAATAACTGGGCCTCGCATAGGCAGCCGAACTTGTGAGTGGTTACGGTGTGACAAATGGGAGGTTCTGGAACGCCTTCCCTGCAACCACGAGCCCAAATTTGCGTTTCTTTGGACACTCCAAGAAGCACCTGGCTGGCAAGCGATTTGCAACAGACGCCGACGTGAAGCAAGCCGTCACATTCTGGCTACACGCACTTGATACAGATTGCTTCTGCTCCGGGATACAGGCCTTGGCGCCACTGTAAGACAAATACTTAAATGTCAACAGTGACTGCATGGAGGTCTAATATGTAGCATCTGCTACCCGTATGCTACACATACAGAATACATTTCTTGGCATCGGAGTAGTTGTCACCGTAGTATTTGAATTTCCTTTTTTATTTGTACAGGAGACAAAGAGTTTAAAACTGAAGAATAAACACGTTTACGTCGAAGTAATGGCCGTATTTTTTCCTATTTTAGGAACATGATAAGGTAAGAAATTGTACGATTATTATGTTCCTAAGTAAGAAGAAAGAAAATTACAAAAAACGAATTCAAAAATATGGAATGAACATTTTGCAACATAAAGAAGGAAAAAAGAAATGGATTATATAAAAGAGAATTTTCGAGCTCTCAGAAAAAAATAAAATATATGTTCAAAACAACTGAAGCGGAAAGAGCAAGTCTGGAAAGTTAGGAATGTTATATAAGTGTATTGGAGCATAACTTCCATGCCAGAAAATAGAAGGCTTATAAAACACACGTAACACAATTCACCAAGTTAGACCTACGTTACAACCGAATCTCACCCCAGAAACATAATGGCTACAGTCTTTTTTTCGTGTAGCTGGGAATCCTCATCAACAGTGCTGTGAGAACCTCAAATATCCCAATTAAGAATTTGGACTATTCATTGTGGAGATCAAAATAAACACAGAAGGAAGGGGCCCACTACGATGCATTAAGTCTCAAATACTTCAGAGCTTTAAAGAACTTCGGGGAGCAGGTTCTACTTGAGAAGCTAATGGCTGTACACCTAGTCAAATAATCCCCCTCCTTTTGCGGAAGCTGAATGTTCATTACGGTCTTCAAATATTGAACATCAAAGTAGGCACTTACATTGTCTTGATATCTGTTGGACGTACTGCTACATGTTTCTGTTTGTATGTACTATTCTCAGGGATTTTTAAAATTAAATCATAAATTATTGACTACCCTAGTTAATAATTTTATTATTGTGTTCTAAGACTCCCTAACGGTAGCTTATATAAACCGAAACTTGTAGGAATATGTACAACAGATGTTAAAATAAGTGTCTAATTTGATGTAATTCTTTCAAGATTGGTGATGAAATACACTGAAGAGGTAAATCGCTTTGGAGTTCATTGCCATACTCACAAGAACCCGTTATTGAACCCAGTTTCAGCCAACTGAATCCATTCCACACTTTCATATCTTTTCTGAACAAATAGGGCAGGCTTAACGTAAGTATAAAGCAGCAGGTGATTGAGTGGTCAAATTAAAAAGAAAACATTTCGCAAAAATATTTGTCAAGAATAGACTTTTGCAGAAAATAGTTTTTACAAACTGGTGCATGAACACTGGGACAAATGTTGAGATTTGGTTAAAGGTCCTGATTTATATATATTAATATACATGTTGAAATGGACCTTTTTTTTGCCATAATGCCACATAATATCTCCTATATTTTGTATTATAAGAATTTTTTTTGGGGGGGGGGGGTCGTAATTGTTTTAGGCTTACATGAGGCACACATTTTTCGAGTCTTCCTGTACACCGCACACACTCGCTATAATATCACTACGCTATAACATCACTACGCTATAACATCACTACGCTATAACATCACTACGCTCTAACATCACTACGCTCTAACATCACTACGCTATATCACTACGCTATGATATCACTACGCTATAACATCACTACGCTATAACATCACTACGCTATAATATCACTACGCTATAACATCACTACGCTATAACATCACTACGCTATAACATCACTACTCTATAACATCACTACGCTATAACATAACTACGCTATAACATCACTACGCTATAACATCACTACGCGGCCTGTGTTGCGCATGCAAATATTTGCCAATTCATACCAAACGTTTTCTGCACTGTAATAATTAGCCAACTTGTGCAAAGAAACCAGCACAATTTGTTTCCTCAAGCATACAATTTTATTATTTATATTGTGTTAATTTTTTGTATTTATGTTTTACTAGTAACATTGTGTGACAGTCAGCTTACTGGAGTGCTTCTTACAGAACTTCCATTTTTCCTTCAGCTGTTTTCTTCTTCATGTTGGAAGTAATTTCTTCTACGTGAATATTTTCGTAATGTGATTAATGCTACCACTCGTGTAACTAATGAGCAAGACAACGTACTTATGTGATTCATCCTCGGGCTCGTTTGTTATTCAAATTACATTATTTATTTTACTACTAAAACCGCTGATATTTGACGTGGAAACTGTTCCTTCCATCTTCAATCTCGCTTCCTTTCACCCTTCCTTTTTTCTTTCGTAATCCAACCCCTGCCTTCGCATCTCTGACTTCTGTTAAGTTTAAAGAGCAAATTAATTTTCATTTTTAGACCTCAATAGGCGTAAAAACATAGAAAAATATAATTTTGTCTCCTGTTTTTTATGGGTGCGAAAATTTGTTTCTCACATTGAGGGAGGAACATAGGCTGAGAGTGTTTTGAGAATAGGGTGCTGAAGAGGATATTTTGGCGTAAGAGAGAGGAGGTAACCGAGGAGTGGAGAAGTCTATATAATGAGGAGCTTAATAATTTGTACTCATCACCAAATATTATAAGCGTCATCAAATCAAGAACGAGATTGACGAAGTGTGTGGCTCATATGAGGGAGAGGCGAGATTCTTGCAGGGTTTCGGTGGGGAAACCTGAGGGAAAGAGAACACTTGGAAGACGTAGGCGTAGATGTTAAGGTTATATTAAAATTATATTCAAGAAGTGGATTAAGGGGTATGGACTGGATTGATCTGGCTCAGGATAGGGTCAGGTGACAGGCTCTTGTGAATGCGGTATTCAACCTCCGGGTTCCGTAAAATGCGGGTCATTTCTTGGCTAGCGGAGGACTTTTTAGCTTCTCAAGAAAAGACCCTGCTCCCTGGAGTTAGTTAGTTATTTAGTTAGTTAACCCTCAAATGACATATTTTTGAAGATATGGCTTCCGTACATGTACGTACGCACAGCAGTATATGTCCGTGTAAGCAGCACAGACCCTACACTTAGCCAATGATAAAGAGTACCCTGTTACGTACATCAAATAAAAGCTGCAGGCTGGATGATATGATATTCTGTAAGTTTTATGCCATGCATCTATCTTGTACGATGGGCCGTGCCATGGCTCAGGCGGTTAGTCGCCGGCCTCTTACCGCGGAGTCCCGGGTCGGTCCATGTGGGATTTTTGGTGGACAAAGTGGCACTGGGACAGGTTTTTCTCCGAGTACTTCGGTTTTCCCTGTCAATTTCATTCCACCGGTTCTCCTTTAGAATGGAAAAGCAGAAAAAACCTCATCTCCATTATCTTCCTCATAGGGTTGCACAAGAAGCCTTCAAGGCTGCGGTACGTCCGTAACATCTGCTGCGGGGCCCTTCAATAAAATAAATCATGTACGATTGTTCCCTTTTGACAAGACCTGTGACGTCCTATTTTATTTTTAAGTTTTTGAAGGAAAAGCCGCATTGTAGCAATAATACACAAACTATTTTGCCCTCAAATTTTACAGTAAACTCTTCCCCAGTAATCACATGGGATTGATGTTTCTTTAATAGTTTGAGAGTGGAACACGCAGACAGACGGATAGACATGGCCTGCCCATTAATGCTGTTCGTTCAAAGAACACATACAATGTTAATTGTTACTCATTTGTTAACGTGCCGTTGCTCCTTCGTCCCATTTTCATTTGTTAACGAGACATAGAGCCTTATTTTCTTTACGAAGGAACACGCCGCAGCATTCGATCCCAGTTGCCGCTCGGCCTCAGACGTGGGTTTACGGCGGCTCGCTTGCTGGGATTGCGGGTTCGAATCAGGCCGGAGGCATGGATGTCTGTCTCTTGTGAGTGTTGTATGTTGTGAGGTAGAGGTCTCTGCGACGGACTGGTCACTCGTCCAGAGGAGTCCTACCGAATGTGGTGTGTCTGGGTGTGATCGAGGAACCTCATAGAGGAGGTCTAGGCCCACTAAGGCTGTCGAGCCATGCAAAAAAAAAAAGCTGGATTATGGCTCGGGGGGTTGTTACCGGCCTGTCATTGCGATGACGCGGGTTTGATCCCAGAACAGTCCATGTGAGGTCTGTGTTGAAAAAATGGCACTGGAACAGTTTTTTTTCCTAGGGCTTCGCTTTCTTCTGTCAGTATCATTTCACTAATGCTCCATACTCAAACTTATTTCATCTACTATCGATTTTATAGAATCTTCGCAAATAGCAACGTCGTTTGTTATAACACTTCACGTCTGTAGAAGGTTTTACACAATGTGTGTTATCTTAACTTTTATCTCTCTTGCTATATGGGCTCAGCTCAGGGATGTCGGTAAAACTTAATTCTTTAGTCGTTATCAAGGATGCAGGAACTTTCCAAAAATCTAGGAGCCACCTCAAAATTATAGGCGCCAGACGGTTAACATGAAGCAAGTTCCATACTCTAGATCCACCATTATTAGTCGCCACCGTACAAAATTTATTCGCCAAGGCGACCTGGCCCACGGGATATGCGCAACAATACTGGCCAGTATGAAAGGTTAATTGTAGAATTCTTCGCCCGTGAAAAGACACTTGGACACTCGCCGTAAGGTAAGATTATAAAACAGGACATTTTGGAAGTAGAGTATTGAAGTGGATACTTGTATATAAGAGAGAGGAAGTAAGAGAATGTGAAAGAATTTTATATGTTAAGGAATTTCATAATGTTACCAGCTGTATCAAGATGGTTTAGGAAAAGATAGGAAATCCCAATCCGTCCTTGCGCATGATGATGATGATGATTATGATGATGATGATGATGATGACGATGATGATGATGAGCAGTGTTATGCGTCCTAGTCTGTATTTGGAACGAATATTCCTCGAGAGGATATTTCGATTTTGGCATGCAAAGTGTTAATCGTCCTATGAATTGTATCTACGTAGGCCTACATGAACTCGCTCTCGCTTGACAAGTCGGCTACTGTTTATCCAAACTTCCAAGGAGAAAAATGTACACGCATTACAACTGTTAAATCGTTCTGTGAGTGATTGCAAATATTTATCACAGTTAAATTTGAAAAAGGATGGCAGGCAACCCTAGCGGCCCTTCTACCTGTCTGCATCCAGCTATTGATAGCAAATCTTTTTCAACTGATTGTATAGAAGGTCTACCAAAATATTCGTCCTTGTCTTCTTCTTTCCCCTAGTTGAAGCTGTAAAGCATTATGGTGGTACGAATTAATAATTCGACCTTAACTTTGAGCTATACGAACCGACGAAAGTGACAGATGTAAAGAGCAAAGTTTAAACACAGTGGGGTGAGGGCAGTGTTGCAGTCTGGAACTGTTAAGAGATTAATGACTGTTGCATGTATTCTGCTTCGCTTCTTATGCGTGCCCTACTTTTTTTTATTCTCGTGTACCTACGGCACACTAAATGCGTGTGACCGTGCTAAAATGACTCTTTTTATGCCAGTTTCATACCACATGTTGCTTCAATAATATCAGGATATATTTCATGTCATTATTTGGGGTTTACAGTAGCAGAATTCTCAGCACTGTTGCCATGTCAGTGGCATGCGATATCAACAGAGGCTTCCTCTTCCTGTATTATAATTTACATATTTATCTGCCTGTTTCCTCCCCCACTTTCCACGTTTCTGTGTTTTTCTACTTTTTCTTTTCTCATATAATTTTTTCTTTCCCTTTCTTTCTGCGTTTTACCTTCTTCCTTCCTCTCCGTCTCTTTTTGTTTATTCTTTCCTTTCTCACAGGAGTAAACCCACCATATGCACTGTATTTTCATACACAGAGTAAATTGCCCCTACACATGTTTCGGCTTTAACAAGCCATCATCAGGGGGTCCCAAGTTTACACGTACTACACATCCATTAGTTCATCTAGTAACGTCTCTTATATCACACATATACTCAAAAATAGAACGCAGCCCTTTCCTTTCTGTTTGTGTCATTTCTTTCTTCGTTCCTTTCTCTTACTGAAATATTTTTATTAAATTACTATGTTGAATAAATAACTACATAACTAAACTAACTAACTAAACTAAATAACTAATAAATAACTAAAAATATGTTGAAGGAAGAGGATGGTATAGTGTGGAGTGAAGTCAACAGGCTTTGAATGGGACCAATGGTGGGGCCCTCTGGACAAGGCAATAAAATTTCGGTTCGCCAAAAAGACGGGGATTTCCTTCGGCAGATGATCGCTTAGGCTTATAAAGGGCCAAAGCAGGATTCGACTTCAGGAAATCAGTTGATTATGTGCAGTATAATTACAGGTTTAGGCACAATAGTAGGCATATTTGCAGTGATACTGTACAATTATTTGCACCAACTATTTTGGTGATAAGTAATGTTTCATACAGAGAGAGAGAGAGAGCTTTACACCGAAACGGCTATGGATAGGACTATCTGGTTTTTGGACGTCAAATATAGTCGTGGTCCACCCCCCACATATATTAGTCTTCCGTAAGATCAACCCCTATAGAAGTCGTGTTAAGTTAAAGTTTGGGAATTCTGTTTGACGAAATCAAAGTTTCCGTGCAACTTTCCTTGCAGGTGTTAAAATGGGATTTAAGGTGGCAATATACACGAATGTGTGCAAGGACGCTATTGTAGATTCTTTTTCTATTTTAGAGGAACTTAACAGGCATTCAGTAAAAGGAAAAAACGTGACGTAAAAAGACAGACTTTGTCTTTGCTTGGATTCATCCGTCTGTGATGAGAAAGGCCAACTCTTATGGGATTCGATACAAAAATTCTTGTGTAAGGAAACCGAAGAGTAAATGGCATGGTATGTAAATGAAGAATTAAAAATCAAGTAAAAATAAAGCTAAAAAAGACTTATTCTCTAGCTTATCAGTGCTGACGGCTATTTTATGTGACTGGGCCAAACAGACAACCAACGTTAATCCAGACTGAAGCACATTATGGTGTTCTATAGACTAATGAATTGCGTTGAATGTGGTATAAACTGGCGGGGGTAGTGTTGAAGAAGTGAGACATGGTGCTGCAGTTTTCTTCACTCTTCTGAACCTGATTACGTGACTGTAATTTGTATTACACCACCATGTAAAGACAGAGACAGGCAAGAAGTCTGATGCTTGTAAAATGAAAGACATAAAAACAAGAAAGAAACAAAGTAGAAAATAAGAAAAGAGCAAAGAAAATGCTCGGGGGTTAGAAGTGGTGAATTGCCCACAATTTAATGTATATTTGGTTAATGAACATAAAGTTATAAATATTGGTTATTACATCCTGACATACACATGTCATTTAGAGCTTGGAATCTGACTGGCATAGAGGAATGAGCAATACAAATTTTATGGGTTTATCTATCAGAAAACGTCCACGTGGAAGACCAAGAGTAAGGTGAAAGAATAACATTCAGATCGATCTTAGGAAAGACCTACTGTGAACGTCAGAATTTGATGAAACTGGCTCGGGATCATGTCTATTTTCTGGATTTTGTGTTAGTGATATTAAGCTGTTTTATTTTCTTCCCACAATTTTAGTGTATAAGGCACAAGTATATGTATGATCAGATTCCATAATTACCGTAGTCTCAACAATAACCTCTGAAGTATAAGTGTGAAGGATTTTGGCTCAGAAGTTCTCTATGCTTGTTTTATTACGTTATACCCAAAATGTGAACTGTTTAAAGCTCAGTGGTTTTGTGTATCACTTGCTGTTGCATTAAGGATCTCTCCTTTCTGCCCACACTGTATTCATACGTTCCGTACAACTATCACAATAAACAAGAATTTTCCCCCCTAACACGTCATTAAGTGATTAGTCTTTCTAATGCAGAAACAGTGTGTTATCTATGAGGTAGGGACTGAATCGTTGTATGTCTGGATAAAATTCAGGCTATAATGTAGGTATTTTCGCAAGGGTTTGCATTTTTGAAACCGGACTGCTGGCTAGAAGTCAGTAAGCATCTGGAAGGTCCTGCGACCGGCCTACAAAATTATGGATTTCCTTTTTTTCTTCAATTGTAGAATAACTGCTTCTCGTGCAGCTCTTCCAAAATTAACTGCAAAATTTCCATCCAAATGCAGCCCTTTCTTTATGAAGATTTTGTCATAATACAACCATGCAAATAAAATCGTCAACGAAATTCAAAATTCGCCCCAGATTCTCACCTTTTTCCTGCTGCGCACTCAAACGGCACAATAGCCATCATATTTTCTGCGTCACTTCCCAACGCTTTTGTCTTTCTTCCAGCCGCTTATAGTATACCAAATGGGGAGCCGGCACTGTCTCTCACTACTCGTCCTACTCCTCCTCCTATTCCTCCTACTCCTCCTTCTCCTTCTCCTACATCTCCTCATCCTCCTCCTCCTCTTCAGGCTATATAGGGCTAATAAAATTTTCTTTCAAAATTTTGGATTCAGAGCTCTTTTTGGAATAAATTGGCACACATTTAGTGTATGTAATGTACTCATAAAGGGATATCAAAACCGTGTTATCTTTCGAGCTATTTAACGAATATCAATGCTGTTAGGATAAGGGATACCAAGTAAAATTTGTGACTTAAATTAATTGTTCTTTTGCCTGGATCCATTTTACGCAACAAATATATATTTTAAAAGTGTTTCAAACGGAATTTTATTTATCTTATTGGAAACAGTACGTCGTTAAAGAAAACTACACGATAAAATATACTGCCGGTCTTATTAAAACATGTAAGATATATTTTTTTTTACAGATTATAAGTACATCATAATTTATCCTTTCAGATTTTCTGACTAAAACTTGGTATGAACTTCTTATTTCCATGTGCACGTCACATGTCCCCCAATCTCATTTTCCTTGAATTGCTAATTTTAATATTTGGTGATGAGTACAAATTTTAAGCACTCTTGTATGCAATTTTTTCCTGATATCCTCCTACTCTTTTACTCTTTTGACCACCTGTAATCTAGAATGTACAATACATTCCACTAGTTCTAACGTTCAAAAATTTTATATTCTGCTCACAGCATGTTTTGTATGGATCTCTGACCAAACGGCTATTATTTCTCTATACATCATTAACTAATTGGTTTTCATAGTGGAGACGTAGTTTGTTTACTGCGCGGTACGTACTGAATCTTTAAATACAATTAAGGTTAGTATTTGTCTTTAAAGTGTTAAATTTAAATGATTTGAAGTGCAGGCCTACAAAAGAAATTAAAATTCTGAGAGTATCGCTTCACAGTTGATTACCATGCTTTGGACCAGTGACCTATAACAACTAAATGATTTAATTACATATCGTTTTCGGGTTGTTAAAATGCATTTCTTCAGTAGTCTCGGCAGGATACCATTGTTCAGTTGTTTTAGCCTTAGCTACATGTTCGGCTTTTTTTTTTTGTTCTAGTTCCATGTCTTAAATTGTTTTCAGTTGTATGTGTCTAAATGTCGCGAGACGTTCGGATTTGTGAGGAATACAAATCTCTGAATACAACCAAAATAAGACTAATCAGCAGTTTTTCTGGTAGACTGACACAATGACGACTGATGCATGACATTAATACCGAGAAATGGTGTTTGAAAAGAAAATATTTGTAGACCTGTCTCAGAGACGAGAACATTCATCAGAACTAGGATACGACTGAAGCACAGTGTGGCTTTAGATGTTTATTATTGTCGTACTGCAAAATCTCACACTGTTCCAAGATTTATTATTCTACGCTTCTCAGAACAAGGCTCATGATATGAGCCCATATTGGGGAAATGAATTTGTCCTTACCGTCTTTTACCGATAATTTTCGACAGATTTTGGTAAGGCACTGTTTGTAAGTTTGTGTTGGACATTTTCTTTTCATGACAGTAGTTTCTGTCAGTTTTGTATCACTCCGTATATGAAATTTTTAAGACGGTATATCACAAAATTCTAAAATTTCTTCGTAAAATATTTGTATGCCTTGCAGGTACGTTAACTTTTTCGGGAACAGGGTGCTGAGGGGAATGTTTGGAAGTACAGTGGAAGACGTAAAGGACGGCTGGAGTAAGCCGTGTAAGTTTGGCTGTCGGTCCGTGCCGTAATAGGAGAGGTTTGTCACCAGTTTTTCACAGGGGAGACCAGAGTTCGCTCTCACGTGGGATTTGCGGTGGACAAAAGTTCACCGAGATAGGTATATCTCAGATTCATTTAGGTCTCCCTGTCAGTCTTAATTTTACCAGTGCCCTCTATTATTTCACCTACAGTCTGGGGATGTATACAATGGATCCAGTAGAAGTGTGCTTCCAAGAGACAGTTTCACCCAAACCAAGTACAATAAACAATAAATTAAATTACCTTTACAAGGTTTTAAGCTTAACATATTTTGGTACCAAACCTACAGTTACCTTCCGTGCGGCATCACAAATATCGGTCTTTGATATACCTAAGGAAAAATTAAAGTTTTTCCTTTACAGTACATGAAACATATGGCTGTGTGGAGGTACAGATTCATTCTTTCTTAACTTCGGAACTAGATGGAGGTGAGTGATTAGCTTCACATCCCGGCCTCCTTACCCAGGTATAATTTGTGTATAAAATAGCAGCACCAACATGCAAGTTAAAATATTCTTAAACTTGCTTGTTAATTTTCTTAATTTTTTAAGTCACAGCTTTCCTTCTCGTCAGGGATCAAGAAAAAAAATTTCCTACTCATTGGAACCCATTAGAAATAATTAGTCTCGATTACTGAAAAGAAAGTCGGGCCCAACTGATTGGGAAGTTTACCCTCGTGAGAACTGATACCGGAAACACATCCTGTTTCCGAAACATTATTTTCACAAAAGTCTCTATTGGCTATTGAATTTGTCGAAAGTAGTGATTACTCTGTTGTAAAAAAAACAGCACAAACGCTTGTATTTAGCTTAAAACATTCATAACTTCAATTAACTGTTTAGTTTCTGTACTATTTTTTTGCCAGTGCAGATGAATGGACTTTAAACCTATTAGGCCGGTTATCAATTAATCTGATGCCACGTAATCCCAACATCGTCCATCGTGATATCTTCCTCATAAACATCTCATTATTCACCAACTCATCTCCTAATTCAATTAATTTCTTGTTTCCTTCAAGCATTTGACTGCCCGTATCTTATTAGGCCTCTCGCTATCTCATCTTTCATGTGGTTGGTAATTGATTGCTGGCTGAGGTATGACACCCTCGTTAGTCTAATGATATTCACTCTATGTCCGCGGGAGGTAGTCGGCCCTTTCCAGCCTCCCTGCGGCTCTTAACCCCGTATAAGACCTGCCACGCTCTTCAGCCGAGCATCATAGCTGTATTCTTTCTTAATTATGGAATCTCCTTAATATAATCTGTTAATGACTTTATTACTTTTTTATACGAAACGCAAAGTAAATAATCTTGAAATGGACACACTCCTTTCGTGGATAAACGTTGTTTGCCGTAGGCATAATTATTCATCCGCTGAATTTAACGTTAAATGATGTCCTGTAAGAAAATATGTTATTAATAAAATCTGTGGTCTTCTGGGTTATTACACGGCGTCGTGTGGTAAATAATTACCACACGACGCCGTGTAATAACCCAGAAGACCACAGATTTAATCAATATCGCGGCGGAAGCCTGAAATCAAGGTTATTAATATCTTATCTCGTACCTAAAACGCAGTGGTGATTGTGTTTTAAGATAATGTTTATCAGAATATCTTGTCAGTAGAGCTGAGCCGGGATAGCTCAGTCAGTATAGTGAGTAGGCTACGGACTGGAAGACCCAGGAATCCTAATTCCATTTTCAGCATTAGCAAGCGCTTTGTTTCTCCTCCAATGTGGCCATATGGCTTTCGTGCAAACTCATATCGGGCGCTTCTTGCCTGGAAGTAAATTTGGCGGGGTGTGAGGCTGACTTTTCACCCCCATCCAGTACCGAAGTCAAGAAGAATTGGAGCTATGTCTTCGAATGCCCATACGCCTTCATAGCCTGCACAGGAACAGCTTTGCTTTTACCTTTCATACTCCAGAAACTTAATTAAATTTTCAAGCCTCTAGATATTCATTGCAAAGGATCCAGAAGTCCATGTGCGATGTTTTCATGTCAATGAAATTAAATAGGTTCCTGAAAGGGTGTAATTATGAATCACTTTGAGGCATTTTAGTGATTGTTACAACAGAACACTGGTTACACCGCTTTCGGAAAGCGGTTTCTGGCAGTTCTTTCGGACATGGTGCAGACTTAAGTCGGAAAGCTAGTATATTCAGTAAGTTTCGGTGACAACAGGCCAGTGGGCTTCGATAACTAAGGCATGCCTGCTGCAATGGCTTCTGCGTTTTAATAGACGTAACTGATCAAGTGGGGCCATAGGGCACAGAACATTACTGCAGCTTAATGAAGAGCGTCGAGTCTCTTTGTATTTTGTAAAAAAAAAAATGTTCATCAATTATAGGCCGAGATCTTTTGAAGTTGACTACCCTTGTCTGTCAGTCTCCGTATATTATCCCGGTTATCCAGTTTGCTGGAAAAGAAACTATCATTGCAGCATAGGGTAATTCCGAGAGAGACGCCACACTTTTTGCAACTTTCGCTGTAACTCGATCCGAAAATCGTCAAAACGGCTGAAACAGAGATATTATATTTAAGGTTTCTACTTTACTAATTGTGTGCAAAATATCTGCAGACGTGAAAGTCTCTGAGATACAGGGCGACGAAAAAGTTGCCTTTGCGGCGTCTCTCCCGGACATGCCGGTAGAGACGCCGCTTTTTGGCAGGGATAGATGCCGCTATGTAGGGAGAGATGCCGCTATGTAGGGAGAGATGCCGCTCTTTGAAAATATCCTGTGAATTCAAGAAGCAAGATAAGTAAATGTGATTCCGAAGATGGAGGGTGGACAAAAACACAGCATGAGAAAACAATTCTTCGGGCCCTAGGTTATTTTTAAATATGGGTAATAAATATATGGTCTTTTACAAAATTTTAGGCGCATTTGCAAAGTGAGTAGCGACTACTACGCTTGTCATGTTCGTCCGTCTTCATGGATAGAAGCGGCTCTCACTGGACAGATTTTCATGAATGAGATTTTTACTAAAGTTTTTTACTTTAAGACTTACGTACATTAAGTCACTGGTCTTTATGATGGACACATAAGTAACAAACTGAGGCCGAAGAAACATGTGACAGTCTACTTTTACGAGAGTGGTTACTGGAAACTGTATACCTCCCAGTTTATGAGATGAATACAGGACACAATATATATGTACCGTTTTGTGAGAGAAGTACAGGTAATGCAATATGTCGACCGTAAGAGATTCGTTAAGGACAACATATTAGTAGGGCCAAAGAAGCGGGAGAAAATTTAATCTAAACATATCATCCCACACGAAAGACGAAAGAAATTGGTGATTTCTTTTGGACTGAATTGAAAGTATTTACGAATATTAGTGACAATAACAGAGCGAATGTGCCAGAAGTGCTGTACAGACACTTCTGACTTCTATGTTGCATAATTATGTTTTAAGTCTATGGAGAAGGTATTTCAGTGGCAGAACTGCGTATACTTCTTTGCACACATTTAAGTGTAATAATAATAATAATAATAATAATAATAATAGCTAGCTTTTAGACTGCTTAGGTACCTCCTACTATGAGGAAGATGCCTATTCCAGTGGCCGCGCGGTCTAAGGCCTGAGTCTGCCGCCTCTCGCTTACTGGGATTGTGGGTTTCAATCCCGCCGGGGGCATTGATGTCTCTTGTGAATGTTGTGTGCTATCAGGTAGAGGTCTCTTCGACGGGCTGATCACTCGTCCAGAGGAGTCCTACCGAGTGTGGTGTGTCTGAGTGTGATCGTGAAGCCTGGATAATGAGGAGGCCCTGGTCCACTAGGGGCTGTTGCGCCATGGGGCGCGGGGGATTTTAAAGAAAATGGGAATATTCAATGTATGCCCTTTTCAATGCATATTTTACATCGAAGACATCAGTCAGGTTTTAGGATATAATATTCTTATTAATTTAACCTAAAAGGCCTAAACGTGGTTTTATGTAGACGGAATTAAAGCTATAGCTCGTAAGTGGCTAAATCGTATTCAGTCTGTGCAAATGATTGGTGGCTATTCATCAATTTTTGAAATAGCCTTATATAATTTTTCTTCGTGCCTCTAGATTCGAGATCACTCAGGGCAACCCCTTCAAATTTATAAAATAATTTCCCCATAAATGCTTTTACTGTGGGCTTTACAATTTTCGTGAATTCGTCTAAAATATCTCCCCAATAGCAATAGATCTTATTCTGGTAAGGTAGAGCTATTTAAGTTGCAGCTCTAGAAACACTATAATAGCAACCCTATTCACACGCGATAGAATAAGCCAGCATAAAAGACTGAATTTAACTTTTAGCACCTAAATCTTCACATTTCTTATGTTCGTGCCAATAACGGTTCCGCAAATTAGACTTTGGTTTTACTGAACAGAAATTAAATGCAATCCCAAGGTCTGATAAGGCGCAGAGAATAAAGATGTGTGTTTTCTATATGCTTTTGAATTGTCAGAGGTGAACTCAGTCTAAATAGAACTCTAGGCATGTGCTTGAGGCTTATTTGACTGCGGGAAAAGCAAACAGGCCTACCGGACACTGGATACAGGCCTATAGCCTACTTGAACAGCCTGAGCTTGTCAATACAAACCCGCATAGAGCTGGTTTAGGAAACATTTATTTACATCTTATTTTAACCATGTTACCATCTTATGTTTCTACTACTACCTGTCAGTAAGGGGATCAAAAGACGAAGATGGATGGGTTATGATATAGCATACAATGTCTCTTCATTCTTTTGTTTTATTCGCATTAGTGGGAGTTGACAGGAGGCCGGACTTGCCGAATGCGCCGCCGCGAGTTACCGTATTTTTTCACTTGATGGGCGTGACCAATGTTCAGTCACGTGGTAGGTGACGTTACCACGCACGCGGGGTCTACTACAACTTGGCTGGAAGGCCTGCCCCCTTCTGGCTGCTTGGTTGTTCCACCGAGAATCAACTCTTGCCCTACGGCGACCCTAAAACTTGTGTCTGCTGCCTAACCCTCACGGCTGTTGTTCGACTCGCCGTCTGTAGCCGCAAGAGCTGTTCTTCACTCTATGGCCGAGTGGCCAAGCACGTGGAAGTGTCTGCGCTGAGACCAAGAAATAATGTGACGTGTGAAGCAGTGAAGCGTGTGACAGTGACACTGTCGTCGGACTGGAGTGCGTGTTACTCTGTGCGCTGTGTCGTGTTATAACGTTTCGAGTGTTCGTACACGCACACACATCACCCTCTGATGGAAATGTGCGTTTGCTGTATCTAACTTCTTGCGTCTTCGTCACATGTCTCCTCCTCCGCCCCCACCAAGTCGGAAGTACCAAGCATTCTCATATTTGCACCGTGACGTCACGAACATCTAGAAAGACACGCATGCACTGTCAGCGTTATTACAACAGGAATGGCTGCGGCGTGATTTACCCGGCTGTTTGTATATTAGTGGAAAAGTGACGTATTGTGGTTATGTATACATTCATGGAAGTTTGTTTTCAGGTTAGATTCGTTTTAGGATAAGTGACTTAAAGAACGAAAACTTATATCAAAGCAAGAGTGTAATATTTCTAGGCTTATATCTGGTTTGAAATTTCATTTGCCATATACTGGGGCATAGAGTATGCCTATACGAATGTCGTCTGTCATTTCCATGTGATGTTGAAAATATAATGCGTTAAAGATGCAGTCTACGATCGAAAATCGGGAGTGTGGCATTTGAAGTAACGCATTTTTGTAGAATGGAGTTGGAACATAAGAAAAATTAGCAAGATGAGAATTACCTGTAATTAAGGTATTATCCTCAGTTTATTTTGCAGTTTGAACAAGGAAAAATTTATAAGATACTTTCCATTTATATACAAGAGTAATTGGCGTTAGCTGCTGCCTGCCACACAGTAAATGCCTGTTGACGGTAGCACGTGTTCAAAACGGCCTGGTACGTTATAACTGCGTAAACACATGTCATTCATGATTACTACAGCCTAATTCGAATGTTCTGCTGAATGCAGCTTTCGATAAAAACTTTCAGTGAGGAATGACAAAAAGCGTAAACTCTTCCAAGATTGGAAACAGACTTAAAAAGTGAATGATTCTGTGGGAAGCTTCGTGACCACAAGGAAGCAATAGTGCATGTGAGATCTACGTGTGTTCAGTGTTTAAGTGTCTAACAGGGGTTATTTTAGACAGCGATACACAATTCAAATATTCTGGAAGCCTTCCCTTCAGTATTGTTCTCTCTTCTTAACTCTTTCCAAACAAGTGACAAGCAGTTTAAAACTTGTGGAATTATACCTTCCGTGTGAGACAATATCGATCATCGAAAGATGTAACCCAATAAGCCAGTAACCGCAAAGTGTTGAAGTGTTGACGGCGATGTTGTAAGGTACCACGACCAAAGTATCGTCTTCGTGGTGTTGGATGCACTGCAGTGTGGTTGAACGAGGCTTTGAGCTGGATCACCCGGGCGGGTTTGCCTCTTCGCCGTGGGCAGCTGCGGTGCTTGCTGGCCACCACCACTCGGCCGCCGCCGCTGCCGCCGCAGCCGCTGTCGGAGGCGGCAGCAGCATGATGCAGGCTGCGGCCGCTGCCGGTGAGCACCATGGCTACCCACATCCGGGGGCAGCACATGCACACCACCCCCACCCGGCGGCGGCCGCAACGATGCCCATGGATCTGCATGTTCCTCAGGGATTCCCATACTACAGGTAAGATTACCTGACAGTCAGTTGCTAATTGGAATCCTTTCATGTAGGATTATCCATTGCCTGTGCCAGACAAAGGGACCGGTACTTCTTCAGTTACCTTGCGAAGACAATTGTATCCGTTGTGTACGTTTTTCGTAGCTTCTGCCATGCCAAGGAGATGGTACTTCTTGGTGGTTACTCGACGAAAACAGTATTAGATACGCGATTGATAATTTTATTTGCCTATGAACGATAATACTTGTTATCCTTCAGGGTCAATTTAGCGGAAATTTTCGTGTCACAACAGCTGTCAAAGTCAGGCCAGGGTACCAGTATGTTTGGTTCTGCTGGAAAACAATGCTACGTTGCTGCTTCTGTACGGCAGATTTAGCTGTGCCAGACTAAAAATGGCATATACACTTCATTGCTCTTTAAGGACAAGCTCCTTAATAAATTAGACCGGTATGCCAAGTAAGAATATGATGACAGTGTAACACGCGTCCTGAGGTCCATCGAAGTCGCCTACAGCAGTAATTATCAAAGGATGGTACGCCTACCACTGGTGGTATGCAGACGGTCGCCTGGTGGTACACGAAAAATTTAGAAGTTTTTTTAGTAATTGAAATTTAGAAACGTTAACTGCACTGTTGTTTTAAATGTATTGAAATATAGAAAAAAACATTTATAAAGTGTAAACCAAGATACTATTTCATTTTTCGAATATATGTCATGTAATTGCGTTAAATTAGAAAAGTTGCAACTGTGAAATTTGAGGTGTCCACAGCGCTGTTGTTTCGCTGGTTGGCAGGTTTGAAGACTTCAAACCTGCCAACTAGCGAAACATCCCGGAAGACCAGTATCCTAAAAGTAGGCATTAACATTTGAAGTACCAAGTGGTAAGCGTAGCTTACATGTTTTTAGTGTGATATTGGTACGCTTACATGTTTTGTATTGTGACAGTGGTACGTGTACATGTTTTGTATTGTGACAGTGGTACGTGTACATGTTTTGTATTGTGACAGTGGTACGTGTCCATGTTTTGTATTGTGACAGTGGTACTCGAGAAAAAATGTTTGAAAACACTGGCCTACAGTAGTTATGGACATGGTAGTGAGTAAAAAGTAGAAAACTGATGTAATATAGACATTTGTATTAATATCGCTGTAGTTAATGTGGTATTAATATATCGCGAAATTGAGTAGGGATAACTACACGATAATTAAATCAGTGTCAAAAAACGGCCATAAAATTGATTAAAGGGCATTGGGCATTGCGGAACCTAGTTCGATGAGCTGTCATGAATACAGAAAATCGTTTAGACCTCGTGAGTGCGAATTTACCAAAATGTATGAAGTGTCGAGATACGTTCGCCCCACGTTGTTGCTGTGTCGATTGATAGCTGAACAGAACATAGTAAGCAACCGCTCCGTGTGCAGTGGAACGCGAACGCGAATACTCTTAGTCAGAAACGAACGTAACTTGCACGTTTTAAGAACGTCTGTGATGCAAATGTTGCGCCTCACTTCCTCTCCATGTGGAGAAAAGAAAATATTCTTCGGTGATGCCTGGAATTCAGCTTGCGTTCCGTCAAATGCGAATTAAATTTAAAGCATGAAATTACTCATCAGTGGATGTGGAAGGGAAAGACTATTAGGTCTGCTTAATTGACTTTATTTCGCATGTTCATACAGCGATATTTGTCGGCAAAACGTCACAAAGTTACATGTGTTACTTTGCATTCAATTTTTTCTTATTAATTCATACAGACTATAATTGGTTTTCGAAACGTCGTTGAAAACCTCAATTTTTAAGACCGAGACTGAAATCACACTATAACATTAAAGGCTGTTTGTGTGGGTTCGGAGCGAATGGAAGTGGCTGAAGATTGAGTCAAATGGCGAGCTTTTTGTATTCGATATAAAATGCCATTATAGCAGTGACTGATAGGAGCTATACTTTCTATGTTCTTAATCTAATGGTTAATAATAATAATCATTAAACATGAAAAGTTCATTCACTAAAGTCGCTGGCTACGGGTTGGACAACAGAGGTTCAAATCCCGGCATCGTCATGGATCATTCCGTTTGCAGTGTCCACCGAGCAATAATACACCAGGTATCAGCGGGGTTTTCCTGGGGGGATATAGCAGCCGGAGCGTAAAACTGGTTACTCTTTCTTAATGCTGATGTTAAAAACACGTGTAGTTAGGTCTTTGTCATTTACCGCGTATCTTCATGCGTGGTACTTAATGTGCAGGAAAAACTTTACCGTTTTAAGAACAGTGACTTGGTAAAACGTAGGAAAGATAAAATCATTTTGAAAGAATACTTTTATTGTTCAAGTGTTTGAGAATTGACCTGTAGAACCACATAACGATAACGATCACTTTCTCTTGACATCTGCATGTACATCAACAGTGTATATTTATCGGTGGAATACCCGTAGAAGCAGCCTACTTTCGCTTGCCAGAGAGGTAAATGAAATACAGATCTCCCTTTTATTGTCTCCCCTAGCACGGCAGCTTTATTGCACAGAAAGCGATGAGTGAAGGTATACATCCACCCCTTCCACTTTTCCATATATGGCGTGCACAGGAAATAATTTACCTTTACCAACAATGAGTACAATGTTTATTTACAGCTTTGTTTATTTGTATTGGCTTATTCGTCAAAAGCAGTAATACTGTTGTTACTTTCATATGTTCCGTGTTGGTGGACTTTGTTGTACTCGTTGCTGACTGGAGTTCATAATCGAATAGGTCACATTTGTTATGAACGAGGGGCATTTGTAGAAAGTGGTAAAAAATGAACGCTTAGTGAAAAGCTTGAATAAGAATTAACACTTCAGAGCCATTAACAACTTATACAAAGGAGAATATTAGATAATAAATGAATTGTAAGGGTGGAAGATGTGCTTGTGTATTACGAATGGCTCATGAAGTGTAGTGTACCGTGCGTGTGGACCATGTGTACCAGCGTGCACTTTGGTAAGCGTACTTTAGCGCCAAAAGGAAGGCTTTAATTACATACTTCTGTAATTAAAAATGTTTGTGTTATTTTACGTTGTATCACAGTGTATTGTGTTGAGAAGACACGATGTATTGTGTTGATTTGAGACTGAAAAATACGGTAATATTTTAAGTTTCAGGTATTGTATTTTATTGCAGTATATAGGAAAGATGACTGCCACATAATTTAACCTTTATGTTGAGTTTACTGTACAAAACAGACTTTATTTCTTCCTAAATTACATTTGTAATGATGGGAAGATTCCTGTCAGCGCACAGTGTGAACGTTTGTTCTAACGGATAGGCATATTAAGCTATAAAGACGTTCAGAAGAAGCTCAAGATCTTGAGCAAGGTATGTCGCTTGTAGAATGGAATGAGCTAACCCGTTTTATAACTGAGGTAATTTGTTTCATTATAGTGTAATTAGTCAGTAAATAAGGGCTTATATCTCTGTGAGATTATTCGTGATACGATGGATATCAAGTTGTGAATTTTGTGGAACAATCTTTAGATCCTCCCTGCTTCAAAAGCAGGGTAGCTCAGTTAGTGTGGAGACTGGGATATGGACTGGACCTTCTGAGGATCGAGATTTGATTCCCGGTGGGGGCGAAAAGTTTCTTTTATGAGCCTACGTACAAACGGGCTCTGAGTCCTTCTCAGCTTCCCATCTAGTTGGTACCGGCAGCACTTTCGCCGGATGTAAAGCGGCCGGGATATGCATTTTAACAGCTGAATTCCATCTTGTGCTGAAGAGAAGGAAAGACTGGAGGTAAAGCTCCACTCCCTTATATGGCATTCCTGACATAGTGATTAGTTAATTAACCACATGGCACATTTGTTTTAGGGTCTTATTATTCTGATTATCTTGATAAAAATTTCGATTCTAGTTTAATGCTAAACTGAAGAGCAGTTGGAGTGTTTTCTGTACTACGTGCATATTCTGTGGTAGTGTCTTACAGTGTGAAAGATATTCACGTATAATAGGCATTTGTATATATGAAGTTTAAGGTCATTATAAATTAGGCGCTTATGATTAAATTAAATTAATGATCAGCCTATAGAAGGCGAGAAAATTCGCATATAGAGAAGTTTGTCTGCGAGAGTTTTGACAGGATTTCAATTACCTATAAGGCCAGAGATTTTTCTCCGCGCTGCTATTCTGACTCTTCTCAGAACGTTTTAGGAGAGCCTTCGTCTGAGGCTAAATCGTCCGGAAGATTCGCCTCCATTTAGTGCCAGGTTTAATTTATTCATTGTTTATTTAAAAGCGCTGTCAGTAGATAGAGCTATAGCTTTCAATGATTAGTATACCTAGGAAGGAATGTGGAAGGGTCGGTTGTGACCTTCGTCAAGGTACTTACTATGCTGGCATTACCCGGAGGGACCGAGGAAAACCACTAAAATATCAGGTCAGCCGGTGTGTCGACTTAGACGAATCTGTCACTTGCTGAATACAAGCTAGAAACATTATGCTTTGGGAAAACTTGTTTGATGCTGAAGTTAATAATGCAGGAATCGTTATGTCCATCATGCCAGACCTTTTCGTGACGTAGTAGTTAAACACAGGGACTACTTCAGGCTAAAGTTTTTGTTCATATAACCAGAATATTGTCACACTGCGCAGTCTTCAAAACAGAGAAATGAGCTAATCATTTGTATCACAGAAATAGTGTGGGAAATACAGACAGATGGAAAGAAAATATAGAAATTGATTCCACTTCATTGGTGTTTGTATTAATCTGGAGATTTAACGTTATTGGACTATGTTTGCAGTCAAGGGTGTAACTTTATTCTTTGCAAAATGGGTGGTTGTAATTCAACAGCTTTGTTATTTAACTCAGTTTCTATTACATCCTTTTGTCATATAATTTTTTGACACACGCTTTTCAAGTCCTGTATTTTGAGTCATTTTTAGTGTCTAATTATACATCGTTGCTTTACACATGTTTCGTTTTGTTAATGTTTCTGTTAGACTCTCACATTATCTCCTGTAATTATCCACGTTTGAAATGAACTTTATGAAATGTTTTAATCACATATTATCAGAAATAGGACAAAGTGTATATAATACTGTACGCAAGAAAAAGATGAGCAGTAACTGTGAGACAGAAATTAAAAATTAACAAAGTGACTGAAGTGAAGATAAATTGCAATGCGAGTGAAGTATACATTTAGTAGCTGATAATTTAATGTGGCAGAAGAGCGACAACAAAACGCACAGTAGTAATAAGTGCGTAAACACAAAGTTAGTGGTCAAACGTAATAAGCAATACAAGCACTTTTTATGACGCCGATCGCTAGTCGTTTCTCGTCGGGTCTCCTATGTCATACTTACAAAACCCCTCACTGGCTTTCTCCCACACTGCTTATCAGAGCATCCTCGATTCATCGTTACTTTCTATGCAGATGTCCCGTAACATAATCACTGAATACATTTGCTAGAAGCAGTGTCTTGTAAATTCGGACGGAAGTTTCTTGAAGCGTCTGTTTCAAGCAGGACATCAACTGACAGTACCTGAAAGGTTTTCGAAAAATACGTTCAATTCTAGACAGTAAGAGAATATGCAAAACACGGGGGCTAACAGCATACACATAAAGACAAGTAACCGTGTTTCACATGCTCTATGGCAGGGGTGGCCAAACTTGCTTAACGTAAGAGCCACATACGATAAACTTCAGATGTTTGAGAGCCGCAAGACATGAACAAATATTACACACACCTTAATATGTTACATGCATATTTTGTTACAAAAATATGATGAAGGAAACTTTTCCACCACCTTCTTTAAACGTGGTGAGTGAAAACCTAATGTACAAGAAGACCTTTTGACCCTCGAATATAAGACGACTACAATGTCTCAAAATCTGGGGACCCGTTAACAAGTGAGATGGCTTCATATTGCAGAAGAACGGATATCTTTCGTAGGCCAATGTAAACCAATGTGTCGTAATTAAACACTGAATATGATACACACATACGCTTCGAAAAGCATACGTCCATTTCATAAATGAAAACAGTGTATAAAATGAAGTTGGTGGATTATATAAATTTGTCAAGTGTTAAGACTGTGCAAATTAATGCTAATTACTGACTTACGTTTTAATGAATCGTAATATATACAGATACGCTTTAATTACTTGTCGGTATTATTGTAAACTACTCCCCCATTCGGATCTCCGGGGGGGAGTGTTTCTAGGGGAGACACCACGCGGTAATGACTACAGACAAAAGCAGAAGACACAGAATGAACAGAACAGCTTCAAGATAGGCACTTGGAACGTAAGGACCTTGAATCAAGGAGGAAAACTCGAAAATTTGAAGAAAGAGATGCAGAAGAACGCAGTGTCTGTGCTAGGTGTTAGTGAAGTGCGGTGGAAGGGTCAAGGTGAAATAAAAAGTGGTGATTATACAGTGTATTATTCCGGGGGTGACAGTGCTGAAAGAGGCGTAGCAATAGTAGTGCATAAAAGCGTAGTGAAAAGTGTTGTTAAGAAGAGTGTGTATAGTGACAGAATCATTGCTATTAAATTGCAGGCAGAACCGGTAAGTATTTTGATAGTGCAAGTGTATATGCCAACATCGGACTATGAAGATGAAGAAGTGGAAGAGTTGTATGATATAATTGAAGAAATTCTTGAAGAGGATGGAAAGGGTGCGACAAACACGATTATAATGGGAGATTGGAACAGTGTGGTTGGAGATAAAGCACATCACAACACTGTTGGACCATATGGACTGGGAAGGAGGAATCAGAGAGGTCAAATGCTTATTGACTTCTGTGAAAGAAATGGACTTGTTATAACAAACACATGGTTCAAAAAACCTAAAAGAAGATTGTACACGTGGAAATCACCAGGAGATAGGAATCGATATCAGCTGGACTATGTACTAGTGAAACAACGATTCAGGAACAGTGTGAAGGATGTGCAGACACTACCTGGAGCAGATATTGACTCTGACCACAATTTACTGGTTGCAAAGATCTGCACCAGATTGAAGAAGATCATGAGGTTCCACAAGAAAAAACCAAGATGGGATTTGGAGAAGCTATATGCTCAACGACAGGTAGTACACGATAGACTAGAAGAAAAGCTTGGTGCAATCAAATGTGAAAGTGGGAATGTGGAAGTGCAGTGGAACAATATCAAGAAATGTGTGTTAGATACTATGAGTGGTTTGGTTGGAAAAGTCGAGAGGAGAGCAAGAAAGCCATGGATTACACAGGAGATGATCAGTAAAATGGATGAACGAAGGAAATGGAAGAATGTCAACAATGAAGAAGGACGGAAGAACTACAGAAGACTGAGGAATGAATTGAAAAGAGCCACGGACAACGCCAAGAAGGAATATCTGGAGAGCATATGCGACGAGATCATAGAATTTCAAAGAATAGGACGTTATGATTTAATGTACATGAAGACAAAGGAACTAGGTTGGAAAGAAAACCATGGGATTCAAAACATTGGCATCGAAGACTCTCAAGGCAATATAATAATAAATCAGAGAAGAGTACTGCAAATTTGGGAGAATTATATCACAGAACTCTACGATCGAGCTAATCGACCAGAACATCTAGACGTCGAACCTGAAGATGAAGTAGATGAAGATGAGAAAGGCCCTCATATTTTGCAAAGTGAAGTGGAAAAAGCTATCAAGGAGATGAGGGATAAGAAGGCTACAGGAGATGATGATGTACCTGGGGATGTACTCAAATTGTTGGGAGAAGGTGGTCTAAGGCTAATGACACAGATGATCAACAGCATGTATGTAACTGGAGAATGGCCCAGAGATTTTATTGAAGTTACAATGATTGCCTTAAAGAAGAAGCCCAAAGCTACAAAATGCAGCGACCATCGCACAATCAGCATCATCGCTCATGCAGCAAAGATAGTAGCGAGGATACTTAGAAGAAGGATTGAGAGGAAAATTGAAGATGCACTTGGAGAAGATCAGTTTGGATTTAGAAGAGGAAAAGGAACTAGGGATGCAATTGGGATGCTGAGAATAATATCAGAACGAACGTTGGTCATAGATGAGGAATTGTGTGCTTGCTTCATAGACTGGCAGAAGGCATTTGACCGTGTCAACTGGACCAAATTAATGCAAATCCTAAAAGGAATTGGGATAGACTGGCGCGAAAGAAGATTGATCAGCAAATTGTACATGGAACAGAGTGTCAAAATACGACTGGACCAAGGGGAGACGAGAAGTGTGAAGATTGGAAGAGGAGTTAGACAAGGTTGCTGCTTGTCACCGATTCTGTTCAACTTATACAGCGAATACCTTACCAAGGAAGCTCTTGAAGGGTTTGGAGACTTCAAAATAGGAGGACAAGTAATTCGCACTGTGAAATATGCAGATGACCTTGTGCTACTGGCTAGGGGAGAAAAGGTGCTACAGGGCATGATTGATAGACTAATTGAAATTGGAAGACGCTATGGAATGGAAATGAATGTGGGAAAAACTAAAGTAATGAAAATCTCAAGGCAACCATCCCCAATGAAAATTATGATAGATAAAAAACAATTGGAGAATGTGGAATATTTCAATTATTTGGGTAGCATGATAACAAGTGATGCAAGGTGTACACGTGAAATTAAATCCAGAATTGCCATGGCAAAAGCAGCATTCAACAAGAAGAAAAATCTTTTCACCAGCAAACTGGAATTAAATTTAAGGAAGAAACTAGTTAAGTGCTACGTTTGGAGCATAGCTTTGTATGGTGCTGAAACGTGGACACTTCGGAAAGCAGATCAGAAGTATCTGGAAAGTTTTGAAATGTGGTGCTGGAGAAGAATGGAGAAGATCAGTTGGACCGATCGTGTGAGAAATGAAGAAGTATTACACAGAGTCAAGGAGGAGAGGAATATCCTACATACAATAAAAAGAAGAAAGGCTAACTGGATTGGTCACATCTTGCGTAGAAACTGCCTTCTGAAACACGTGATTGAAGGAAAGTTAGAAGGAAGGATAGAAATGACGGGACGACGAGGGAGAAGACGTAAGCAGCTACTGGATGACCTTAAGGAAAAGAAGAGATACTGGAAATTGAAAGAGGAAGCACTAGATCGCACCCTGTGGAGAACTCGCTTTGGAAGAGGCTACGGACCTGTCGTAAGACAGACTACAGAATGAATGAAGACTGTGCAAATTAATGCTAATTACTGACTTACGTTTTAATGAATCGTAATATAACAGATACGCTTTAATTACTTGTCGGTATTATTGTGGTTAATATAGTTGTTATGAGGTCAGAATAACGTACTCGGGTTAGCGACTCGCTACGGACTGGACGACCCTGGGTTCGAACCCCAATGGGGGAAAGGGATATTCTTTCCTAGATACCCATCCAGACAGGCCTTGGGGCCCACCTAGTCTCCTATACATACATACATGGCGAAGCTAATTGTTTATTTTCGCAATTTTGCGAACACGCTTAAAAAGCAAAGTTTACTTATCTTACTGTTCTTGTTATGTTTTGGCTAAAATAACAGAAGGATTTAAAATTTTAATTACATCTAGAATCTGGTGTTTGCCTCAGATCTAAGCTATGTGGCTGTACATGTAACGTACACACATGATAATTTTCCGGTGTAGTCCAGTGTCTGAGAATGATTCTTAAAGACTCCTGATGATAATTTGACGGTTGTGAATGGTTTACAGTTCTTAAAACGAGTAGTTGGAACAATAAATATAATAAAGAGTTAGAGCAGATGCTGTTTGCAATGACGCGTCTGATTTGTAGGCGGATGGTATTCGATTCGAATCCTTTAGACTATCATTTTTATTCATATCCTCGGTTCTTCAAGGCGAAACACCGTTAATGTATTTAAATATTTCGCGAGCATTTCCTCTCCACTGTTTTTCAGTTCTCCAAAACCATATAACCATGCTCTCATGTCAGTGAATTGCAAAGAAACCGTATCAATTGGTAGGCAATCTGTCTGATCATCATACCGTAAGACGATTAGGAAACATGTAGATAAAATATCATGTATTCTGGATTTCTTCACTAAGATCACGTGAACAGTCGGCTTCGCTGTACGGCCGTTTTATCCTCAGCATATATATATTTCATAGCAGTCAAGGTGGGCTTCAGAGATGTTCTAGAGTCTGTGACGAAACTGTTCTTCTTCTTGTCAGAATATCAAACCACTAGACTATTTTCTGTTATACTGACCGTGCCAAGTTCAGCCCGGTTCAGTAATAAATCAGTAAATAAAAGGTACGGACTCTAGAAAGAGAATTGTACATGTTTACTTCGATATGTAGTCCTTGTTAGAGTAATGTCAAGCTGTAAGATAAAGACAAGCAGCAATAATTGTCACTTTCCTTCTTCGCGTGTTTCTACACACATTCTATGATTTGTAGATATGTTATTCTGATTGTCATTAAGTAGAACAACTTAGATCCGTGTGAACATTTACTAAAGTTATTTATTTCAATTGAAGTCCAAGGAAGTTTGTGCTGACGGATATAATACTGCTTTAACAACCTGCTGTTACGTTAAAAACGTCTGCATTTATCCTTTTAGTGTAAAGGTAAAGGTAAAGCAATCCCATTACAGGCCTTCACAGGCCCTTAGGGCTCCAGGAGGTCGAGGCTCCTAGGTTTTTAGACAATCGGCACATGAAATTGGTAAGGTTGTCAGCCCTACGCACCGGCCGCCTTTACCCCCCAAGAAAGATTCCTGGTACTCATTTCTGTTAGAGGCTGAGTCGACCCCAGGGCCATAGTGCGACCGAAACGATTATGTCAGTGAAAGATTCCAGTGACACCATCGGGAATCGAACCCGCGACGTTCCGGTTTGTAGCGCAGTGCCTCAACCAACTGCGCCACCGCGTACCCCCACCCTTGTAGTGTAGTGATGTGTTTTATATGATTTTCATGACAAACATTGGTTATTTTCCTAAACGCCATTAACCTGTACGGACTCTGTTTAAGGTAGAGACTGGCGTCATATTTGTAGGGTCATTATTTTATCTAACATCTTTTGTCACTTTCCGCCGCCATCCCAGCGCGCGTGTGGACAGGATATATATAACGGCTACTGTTTAAACGTTTAGCGAGCCGACAGGAAGTGACAACCGATACTGCTCCTATAAAATAATATTCCTGTATAAAATGGAAGCATATCATTTTCTGTTTTTGAATACGTGACAAATCATCAAGATCATTTTTTTATTTCTGTATTTCTTAAAATGTTGCTTGGGTTGTCTGACTGATCGTGACAGAAGACTGAAAGAAAGAAAAGAGTTAACCCACCCTTTCTTTGGTGTGTAAACCAGACATGTTTGTATGAATATAAAGAAACGAGCAGTCTTCCCAGATCAGTTTCGCTCACCACAAATTCGGTGTGGTTTGGTAAGACACATAAGAGTTCTGCGCGGCTGTTTGATACAACCATCGCACTGCAAATAACAGAATTTGTTCTCAGGTAAAGCAGATATTCTTGTTTTGAAAATCTGTGCATCAACTAGCTGACTTAGGGCTCTCTCAGAATCTCCTAACTTCACACAAGCTATGTGAGGATTTTGTCTAATTTTTCAGTGCTTAGACAAACCAGTTTTTAAGTAACGTTCAGAAAGGAAACTCAGTGTTCAACAGAGTAGCCTACATGATTTTTACCAACCCTAAGTTTTTAACTTTTATTTGCTTCAAAATAACACTTTTTTTCTCTTTCACACTTTACTTCGTTAATTTCAGTCACTGTAAGGGTATTAACACTTTGCGCAAGACCTCAATTTCTCGTAGCGGTGCTGATGATCACACCAGTTTCCTCGCATATGAGGCTGTGTAGACTTGTATATAGACAACAACATTTTTGGGGATGCTTTTTTCTTGCACTCTCTTGAAGATAAATTTATTTAACTCTTCCGAAATGTTGGTTCCTATATTTTAATGCACACCGCGTTATATTTCCTTGTTAGAGGTTACGTCAATAGTGACGTCATGTTCTTCAGCACAGTGTTAGCAAATTGGGAAAATAAATCCTTTACAGTTGCTTGTTTCACTCACACGTCACATATCATAAAATCGATTTAGTAATTTCGGACCGAGAAATATGACCCAAGCAGTAACGCTTCTGATTTGTATTCCTGAGGTACCCTGTTCAAATATCGGACAGAACACCTAATATCTTAACTGGACGTTTTCCGGTTTTCTAAGATTTCTATTAGTAAATGCTAAAACGGTTTGCCGTCGGCCTATTAGGAGACTGTTGCGTTTTTTCTAATTAATCGTTTTCTGCCTTACAATCATTCGACTTTACTAGGTCTGAGTTTCTGACGGCGTCGCTAAATAAACTACAGGTGTGCAAACCGTAATGGGAGTATGGAGCGGGGTTTAAAATACGTGTTCCATTATAGATAACTGTATATAATAAAAAGGTAAAGTTGTCCCTGTCCACGCCATGAAGGCATGTATGGGGAGTAGAGGTATAGCTCCACACATTCTTAACCTCGACGCTAAATGTAGGTGAGTGTTAAATTTTGCGCACCGGCCTCTCTACTCCCGGAAAAGAATAGGAGGTGTTTCTCTGTTTATAGTAAATTACGTAATTGTCACCCACTGAAATTTTTCTGGGCATAATTAATGCTAGTCAGACAAATTTGTATATTTATGTTATTTGAATTTACCCCCGAGAAACCTATTTATAGTATCAATTATTAAGTCGGTTACTGATCATTCGGACAAATTTGACAACACATTTCTGCATTTCGTCTTCTGAATGGTGTTAAGTATCTCCATGGAAGGAATTCCTTCTTGGAAAGCTGATGATCTTTGAGCTGGTGCATAATTTCCCGGGATTAACGGAACGTTCCCCTGTGGTGCGCCAAGTGGTTCAAGTCCATACGTATCTGAGAATCATTTGAATATTAGCGTTCCATCTACGACCTTATCCTCGAAGTGGTCTCTCCACTTCAGACTTTTCAACAAAAATGTTATATATTTTCTCTTGTCTCCCAGGCGTACTACATGGCACACTCAACCATCCCAAAGTGCTTGCTACTAGAGGATTTTACTATGTGGTTATAACTACGAACATTCGTTTAAACAGAATGGGGATATACTAATGGGGTAAGTGGAGGCAATTGCGTTGGAGGAAGAAGCGTAACAGATGGAGGGAGACGTGGACGGTGTCGGTCAATGGGACATCTCTGCGTCCTCGCTATAGCTGTAGCCTTTCCATAAGCTCTGTTGAATATAAAACATAAAGTTGTTCCAATGCGCCCTATGAAAGCCTGTAGGAGGAGCAGAAGTATGTGGCGTCACTTCCTAACCTTGCCACTAGTTAGAGGTGTGGTCAACATCACGCTCCGGCCGCTGTGTCCCTGAGAAGAACACCTATTGAATAAGTTAAATTCATCTGAACATATTTAAAGAAGAGTTTAGCGAAATTTCAGATCGACGGTTGTGCAATACGCGTAATACTGTATAGCTGCTCTATTTACAGATGTACTGAAAGTCAGATACACCAGTTCTTGTGGTAAATGGGTTTAAAATTCGCATTTTCAAGTAGCATAATCCTATGTCTTGTCTAGTTTGCCGAATATCTTATTTTCCATCCCACGTGATAAAGAATTTTTTTTGTATAGTGTTTTAACGATCCCAGTGACCGCGCGGTCTAAGGCGTTGGTCTGCGGCCGCTCGCTTACTAGTATTGTGGGTTCGAATCCCACCGGGGCATGTATGTCTGTCTCTTGTGAATGTTATGGTTGTCAGGTAGAGGTCTCTGCGACGGGCTGGTCCCTCGTCCAGAAGAGTCCTATCGAGTGTGGTGTGTCTAAAAAGTGTGTGATTGTGAAGCCTCGAAAAATGAGGCGGCCTAGGCCCCCAAGGGGCTGTCGAGCCATTAGAAAAAAATAGTGTTTTAGCATAAACATTTTTTAATAGAGTGTGTGTTATACGTAATGATGTCAGTAATGCACAATGTATATAGCGCCGTTGTTTTAAATTATAGCCCTTCTGGGCTTTAATATCCAGCCAATGTTACCATCGCCGTTTCTTCTGCTGTCTGTGAATCACGAAATTTTTAAAACCGACTGAAATGCCTTCCTACAAATAGGCCCTAATAATGACACTGATTCTCTGGATGTGAAACTGAGGCACATGAAGACATGGGCTCAAATTTAGACTGTATATCTTCTCAGGCGACAATTGTTTCAGAAACGACAATATCCCTGGACACTTTACATTACACTGGACATTTTGCGCACTGGCACTTGATATAAAAATGTTTACCTTTAATTGTATAAGGTAAAGCAATCCCATTACAGGCCTTGACAGGCCCGTTAGGGCTCCAGGAGGTCGAGGCTCCCAGGTTTTTAGACGATCGGTACATGAAGGTGGTAAGTTTGTCAGCCCTACGCACCGGCCGCCTTTACCCCCCAGGAAAGATTCCTGGTACTCATTTCTGCTAGAGGCTGAGTCGACCCCAGGGCCATAGTGGGACCGAAACGTTTATGTCAGTGAAAAATTCCAGGAACACCAACGGGAATCGAACCCACGACGTTCCGGTTTGTAGCATAGTGCCTCAACCAACTGCGCCACCGCGTGCCCCTCTTTAATTTTATATTCCCTGACATTTAATCATCACTTCAAGTAATTTTTCTGTCTTTCTTGCTATTTGTTTCTCCCTTTCCGTCCTTTTCCATGGTTCGTATGTGTATTTTTCTTTCCATAATGCTTATTTACTATTTCTTTAAATATTTTATTTTTCCTTCTACTATAAATATTATGCTTGCTACAAAGGAATGGGTACTGAATTTTGACTGTTATTGTTTTAGGACGGAAATAAATATCTGGGAGACATATTACACAAGGAAACTTGAATTTTCAATCTGCCATTAAAAATAAATATATGCTTATGAAAACTGTTATTACTAAATCGTGTGAGACTACTTTTATTTTATAGAACTTTAGTCTGCAGGTTACATTATAACAGGCTGTAAAGCTTATGACTGCGATGCGTAGGAAAGATTACCGCGGACCGACTGAGAGAGTATCAGGCGGCAACCGGTCCATCACCGGCCGCTAAGCAGGTTCCAGCATCCCCGGTCTGCATTTTATGAGGCCAGTAGCAGGTAGTTGCTTGTTGTTACTGTTGTCCTTGATATTATTACTCAGTATAGTGCTTTACAAGAGCGAAGGCTCTATAATAGGTAGCTGAATAAGTGACTGACTCTGCGGAGCAGAAACCTTCTTCAGTAGCTTTGCCGGTGAAGAAGTTGTTCTTTAATGCAACGAGAATCTTTCCTCATTCAGATATCTCAAACCCCAACACTGGAATATTACTAACAATCTTATTACTCGTCTTACACATAGGCCCAGAATTTATTTCTTCCCTTGAGGTTTTCAAACTAAAATTTTGTATGCATTTCTCATCTCTTCGTGTGCCACAGTCTGTTTGATTACTTTAACGTTATGTCATTATTGGGGCCCTTAGTGTTTTTCCGTACAAATTAAAAGGCCCCTACGACGCGATGCAATTTGCGGTTGATGTCAATACTTCCTTCTTTTATCCTCCAATTGTTTCATTTAACTTACTCTCAAATATTCTGTTCGGGACTTTATTGCCAGACTCTGTCGATCTATGTGTATCTTTTTCACATAGATTTGGGCTCAATAACCAATCGAGTACATTCGAGTCGAATCGAGCCTGACTCACTAAGATGCTGCAGACACTCAGCCTCACTCGACTCGACTCTACTCCACTCGCCTCAACTCGTGCAGCATGACTCGTTGAGGGAAGTCTATGCGACGGCTACAGGCCTGCCTTTGCAGCACCTGTGTGAGTGACAAGCGCGTCGACTTGACTGGACTCGATGCAGCTAGTGTGTCCGCAACATATGGCATTTATCCAGTTTCACACCCATATAAAATAACCGAAATTGTAAAATAATATTTTCTAAGAAAAACTCACAAACACGTAAAATAATAATAAAAAAAGGAAATGAAAACCAAGAAAACTTAACAAGGTATTGGCTGTATAGTACAAATATAAATAAAATGTATTAGGGTCTTTTATTGCTATTAATATTATTATTAATATTAATATTATTAATTGTTATTATTATTATTAATCTGTAATTGGCCTTCTGGATGTTGATTCGGCACAATAATAAACCAGAATTGAATTGAATTGAATTGAATTAATATTATTTCCGGTAGTAGGAGCAGTAATTTGTTCTTTCAATAAGGGACTTGCAAATTACCTTACCTTCATCAATGCGTTTAATGTTACACGCATTAATGCAATGATTGTGCCTACTTCTGCGACCAGCAACTATCATACAAGTCACACTATTTAACACATATGTAACGTATCGTTCCTGCAGGCGCTCCCTCCGCTGTGTCCACACTGCAGTCACGATATCCGCACCTGTTGCTTTGCTGTCTGTTGGCACTGGCACTACATTCCCAATGAGAATTGTGTGCTTATTTATTGTGAAATCCTCTGAGTACTTTTGTAGGGTACACGTTTAGATTACGCACGTAATTTTGGTAACTTAGCGGTGTTAATTTCGAAGTTCTGTACAAGAACAGCGAATGAAGGAAAATATTAATTTTATTCATCGCTGTAAAAATGGAACATAATTAGCATAAATTTAGGAGCGACACACATTATACGCTAGCTATATAGGTCTCTTTCAGTTTCAGCTCAAATATTACAGTAATACTGTTTGACGAGACCCGTTTAAATTCACCGAGTAATTGTTTTTGTCTTATATCCATTCGTCAGAATCTTTCGTACATTTCTCCTTTAAAAACTGAATTGAAATGTGTCTTTCTGAGTTTGGTGAAAGAAGCAGTTGAAAGGTATTCATGTAACTTGAGTACACACGACCGCAGAGACATGCAGAAATAGCCTTTATTTTGCGTGTTGTGCTAAAATATTTGTTTTTCTATATGAAAAGAAAAGTGGAGTTGTCCATGATCTTTGAATTATTACATTAAGCTCCTTACGGAGTCCATAATCCTAATCCGATAACAAATACACATATAACAAGCGGGACTTTATATACCGTAAATACGATTTTAATAAGGTTCACCGAATTGCGAACTGTTTTGCGACGTGTTAAAATTCACCGCAATGATTTGTATTCATGTAGCCGATTTTTTATGTTTTATATCTCTCTTTTCTGATTTCGATTGCATTGTTAAATATGTACGATAAGTCAGCTTCCAGAAAAATAAATTTTGTTATATCTGTCTTACATTTCGTCGTAACACGAGGATTTAATTAATATTCTGAATGAAGATTTATGTCTTTTGGGATACTACGCTTTGTCGACTCGTAACTATGATGTCGGTCACAAAATAACTTTACAGTACATGTATTTTGGGTTCCTTGTTTTAGCTGTAATAAGGATTCTTCAGACTTAACTGCTCCGCTTTTCCAGTGTTTCTCCATGTAGTCTGTGCCACAGCGGAGGCATTTATCATATCGTGATAGGAGCTGTTCTATTCTCTGTTGATAGAAGTCCATGTGGTGTGCTATCAGCGCTGTTTCCACTTCGCTGTCATCTTTAAATTTGTGACCGCCAAGGTTTCTCTTATGCTGAAAGCGCAAGGTAGTCGCTTCAGGACTAATTCCCGTGATATAATCACAGTTAGTGAAGCTTGTTTAGTTGCAGAAGTGTCTTACCGACCATCGTAATTACAGACGTTTCAGTGGAGCGCACTGCTTCCATCTTCAGGGTCAAGCTGTCCAACATGTTTTCTTTTACTGCTTGACCCTGAAGATGGAGGCTGTATACTCCAAAACTTTAGTAAGTACTTAGCAATCGATATGGCGTGACATTCAAGACGACTTGAATATTCGTCACATCAGCTGTGAGTAGCTCAAATCTGTCACGTAATTTTTGAATTCTTACCAATGGCAACCAGTTTCATAGTTACAAATTGTGAGAATGTTTAGGGCTATATAATGTATATATATATATATATATGTATATATATATATATGTACTGGAAGACAACTATGAACTCACCAGAATAGTTAACATAACCTCTTCGTTTGGTATATTTGACATCTAGTATTCTCGAGAGCTTCACAGTTTAGCTTCTGTAAATGTTGTTCATTACCGATATTTTGCATCATTAAACACGCAAGTCTCATATTCTTTATTTGTGACGGAGCAGGCTTGCTTATCTGTGCCGATTTAAAACTTTTTCTGGTATGAATTCTGTCGTGCTTGATAGCATTCCTTGGATTGGTCCATCAGGAATACACAATACGGAATTAACACGGATGTATTATATTGGTCAAACGGTATTCAAACTCACGACCTCAGTATTTGGGCGGTCCACTGTCGTTGCTTTTAACCTTAATTTTTGTATCATGTTATAAAATGTTTTTTTAAAAAAAAGGGGAATAATTTCGGTTTATCGCAAAGAAAGGGCCGCAGTTAAGTAACAGTGGTTTCCAGCAGAGTGAACCTACATGTAAATGCTGGACAGCAGTGTTGAATGGTAGCCTAAGGTGATTCACATTCGCGAAGTTTTTACTTTGCCACAGGTAAAGAAATTAGAAGTTATGTAAAGAAATCCGCGCCGGAGAGATCGATATGAAAGCCCCAGACATTTTGTAAGGAAGGAGCGCCAGTTTCACATAAAATAAAAGTATTTTTAACGTGAATGCAACTGGCTTAGAAAACGTCGAAAATTTAATGCAGAGGTCTGGGTTTCTCGTAGTACATTTGCACTGTATAATTTATATACGGGCTCGATTTCTTAGATCTCACTATAATATATATTGGTCTCTTGGTGAGAATTTTTTGACATTTTAAATTGTGTCTCTATTTCAGAATTATAAGTGCAAGTAATTGTTTTGACTTATATCTGCAGTAAAATACACGCGGCCTTTTTGCTTGAATTTGTGGTTTTAGAATAGTTAAAGAGCGAGGGGACCCAAAATGTACAATACATGTTTTGAGGCCAAAGTTTGCAGCTGAAAACAGTTACAATGGACCTATATAATATACATAGGACAGAATAATGACTAAGGTGTGTGTTAGTTACTTCTGTTCCAAAAACATGCACAAACTGCAGTGTCTGTTCTACTGATCTTTAGCCATACACTGGTTCCTAGCGGGGCCTCTTCTGTCGACTGCATTATTAATTTTATTATGTGTGACTGAAACATCAGAATAACGTCCGTTACTTACAGTCCTACGAGGGTCATCCCAAAAGTATTGCACAACTTTTTTTGATTTGAACATATTCTATTTTATTACTCAGCGCACATTAAACACATTCATTGTAGTAGATTCCGTCGTAAAAGGAGACACATGGTGTGTTCCCTTTCTGATGACGGACGGACCTGCGGTTTGAGGTTAAAAAATATATGTTTTTATGGAGAGCCCTTAAGGATTATATGCCCACACTGAAATTATAAACAAACTATGAATGAATCTGATTAAAACATAAATTATCTGTATTTATAAACAAAATAACGTGAAATTAACTGTCAGAAACACATCTGTCACTATTAGGGAAAGGCGAAAAGAGACAGTACATTTCACACACGTTAGTATGAATTAAAAATAGTTAAAGCTTAAGTTAGGCTGTGCCATGGCTCAGGCGGTTAGTCGCTGGCCTCTCACAGCGGGGGCCCGTGTTCGATCCCCGGTCAGTCCGTGTGGAATTTGTGGTGAACAAAGTGGCACTGGGACAGGTTTTTCCCGCCGAGTACTTCGATTTTCGCTTGTCAGTTTCATCCCACTGGTGCTCCATTACTCGGAAAAACTAATCGTCTTCATCACAGGGTTGCACAATAAGCCTCAAGGCTCCCGGGCCTTCACCATAAAAAAAAAACAAGCTCAAGTTGGTCCGTTGACGCCATGAAAGCAAATGGGGAAGTAGAGTTATAGCGCCACTCATTCTTAACGTAGGCACTAGTCGGAGGCGAGTGTTCAGCTTCACTCCCGAGCCCTTCAACCCTGGAGAAAGATCCCTCGGCACCCATCGAATAGGAGGCTGGGTGGATCCCAGAGCCCGTCTAAACGATTTGGAGAAGAGGAAATCCTCATGCCCCTACTTGGAATCGAGAAACAATTTCTATACGTTACATAGCCAACATTTTTGTTTGAAAGTAAGTCTGCTGTAACTTATCCGTCATGTAATTTATTACTTATACCTACATAAGTGACAGTAGACGTTTATTACTATACTCTAGTGACAGTAACGTTGTCAGTTATTTACTTATACCTACATAAGTGACAGTAGACGTTGTGTCAGTTATTTACTTATACCTACATAAGTGACAGTAGACGTTGTGTCAGTTATTTACTTATACCTACATAAGTGACAGTAGACGTTGTGTCAGAATTGCTTAAATTCAACAATTTCAACTGGAGCATTTGATGGTTCCCATCTATAGTTACAGATTCCACAGAAAACATTTTTATTGGTCCACTGTTATATATTATAACCATTAAGGGACACTTAAAATCAAGATTTAGCCGAATGTACACACACGTAACTTTAGTCAGCAAAGCTCTAAACTTTAATAACAAATAGACATAAGTACCTCTCACTTCTCTTTATTGTACCACCCTTTGCTTCCATTCTGAACTGCTAACAACTCTGTTGGCTACATAAAGATAGAATGGTAAAGTTAGCTGAATAAACAGAAAAACACTAAATTATAGCAGAGATATTTGCTAATCCGAGGTCTTTCAAAAAACGCATAAATTCGAACTGTTCCTTTTTGAGTTTTTTTTCAGTACTTTCCTTTATGTTTTAGTGTATTTTAACATGCTCTGAAGGATTTGTTAGACAGAGTCAATTCAGACAAGGCTCCACTTGAGTTAGTCCTTTTGTTAGTCCTTTTTTGCCGTCTTAGTCACTGACGGTAAACATTATCCTGTTATGGTATGCTTTATTGTGTTCGCTAGAGCGAGACCTTTTAAATGAAGTGTGTCTACATCTTCACCTATTTTGCTTAACGTAAATTTTAAACCCATCATCCCCGCACTCCGATCCCGATCTCTTGGACCGATTTTGATTATACTTGGCACACTTTATCTTATTATCATTCAAAACCTACTGCCAGAATTCTGATGAGTTGACGACTGCCACAGACGGACGGACACGCGCATACAGACATAGACACATTGTTTATTATAGAGATGTATTTCTGTGAGCGGAGCCTTCTTGGGAATCTAATACCCCTTCAGCTGATCAACAAATTTTCCACCTGTCTGGAGCCCTAGTTGCCAGTACCGTATTCATTATCAGTCTGCAATATGAGCAAGTTGAAACCACTCTAAAATTTCATACTTCTTTACGATTTTCAAATGCGTTCTTCCCATTCGGTTTACTGACATATTTCTAAGGCATTTCTAATCTCCTCCATACTTGCCATAAGCCCAGCCACTTCTGACAAAACAAGACCAATCCATATTGTAATTGCACCCTTTTCCTCAGTAAGAAACAGACGGGATAGCGTAATCGGTATTGTTTCTAAACTTTGTGTTGGAAAATCCGGGGTTCGATTCACGGCAGGAGCAAAGATGTTTTCTCCAGAACGTCCACACAGACCTTAAATCCCACCCAGCTTCCTATTCAATGAGTATCGGGGGTTGTTTCTTCGGGGTAAAGCCACCGGATCGTGAAGCTGATCACTTACCTGCATCTAGTAACCTCCCCCTAGTGTCGAAATTATGAACGAGTGTAACTATAGCCTCTTCCTCCAGTATGCCTTAATGTTGTGCCCAGACTCATTGTCACGATTTTACCTCTAAGGATTCCTCTGTAGATGCAAGATGTTATTGGTAAAAGCCATTCACGAATCGCTCTGAACCATCCATTCGGCATACTTATATAAAAAGTGTTTTATTTGAGGTCGCTGTCAGTTGTTAAAATTTATATGGCTTTAATGATAGACGAATTATATGGAGCAATGTTGGAATAATACTGACGGGGGAAAACTGAAGTACTAGGAGAGAAATCTGTCCCAGTGCCAGGTCATCAACCATCAATCATACATGGACTGTCCTGGGACTGAACTTGGTCCTCCGCGATGAGAGGCCGGCGACCAAAACTCTTGAGGCATTGAGCGGCCTGTATACCCGTACATAGAATCAGAGTTACAAACCTGCTCTGTGTTTTCTAATTTAGAGGAAGGCGTCTTGTTACAGACGTCACTTGGAACTCCTGCTGTATGTCTTTCGATCACAGACAATTCTAATATTAAGCGCTTAATATTCGCTAACGAGGCATTTTATCATTTTATTCTAATACTGAAGAAAATATTAATGGGATATTTATTTCAACCAAATTATGAAAGCCGATGCCGGTGGCCGCGCAGTCTAAGGCGGGGTCTGCGGCCGCTCGCTTGCTGGGATTGCGGGTTCGAATCCCGATGGAAGCATGAATGTCTCTTGTGAGTGTTGTGTGGTGGTGTCACGTAGAGGTCTCTGCGACAGGCCAATCCCTCGTCCAGAGGCGTTCTACCGAGTGTGGTGTGTCTGAGTGTGATCTCGAAACCTCAACGATGAGGAGGCCTAGGCTCACCAGGACTGTTGAGCCATGAAAAAGTTCTGAAAGGCAATCTACTTCTTTCCACAGCTGTGAAGGGCCTACAATCGACATGTACGACACTAACATTCGCTCGTGGATGTATGTTACTAATCTCTAGCGATCGGCCAGACTGGAAGTATGTGTCGGCTTATGGCCTTCATGGGAGCTACTGTTAGCAAGCACAGCGGACACCATGACAAAACGGCCTTTCTGTGAAGCTCCGAATCACTCATTTGGTCCAGAAATTTACCGTATCTTATTAAATTCGAAGGTTTGTTATATTCCTAAAAACCCGCCACTGTGCCCGATTCTGAACCAGATGAATCCATTTCACACTCTCACATCAAGTCTTCAATTTTGTCATACTGTATTATCTTACGCTCTTCCCGAGGGTTAAGCGGCCGGGGCATGGCTTTGACCACCCACCCCCATCTAGCGCCGAGGTTAAAGAAAGAGTAGAGCTATACCTCTACTCCCCCTCTGGGCCTTCGGGGTGTGACGCCGAGTCACTGGGTAATCCTACCCCATAACTCATAACTCGTATATATATATACTCGTATAAGTGCCTTTACTTTAAGTGTGTCGTTGAACATTCTAACATACTTTATTGCTTGACTTCGGACACATTAACATACTTTATTGATTGACGTCGGACCCATTAACAACTTTATTGATTGACGTCGGACATATTAACATTTTTTTTTTTGCTTGAAGTCGGCCAAATTAACATACCTTATTGCTTAACTTCGGACACATTAACATACTTTATTGACTGACTTTAGACACATTAACATACTTTATTGATTGACGTCGGACATATTATCATACTTTTTTGCTTGAAGTCGAAAAAATTAGCATACCTTATTACTTGACGTCGGACACATTAACATACTTTACTGCTTGAAACTTACGGAGCCGCAGTTCATAGTTTAGGACACAGGTTTATATTTTTTGTGAGCCACTTGTGGCACATAATTCAGATTGACCACCCCTACGGCAAAAAGTTCCCACAAACAATATGATATATTAGATGGTCACTTTTTTTCGTTGGTTCGTCCTCTGAAGTTGTTTTACTAGTACACAGCCCACTGATAAATCATGTAGATTGTCTCCTTGCGCCGACCGCGTTGGTGTGGCCCACCTGTGCTTGTTTGTCGCCGAGCCTGCGGGTCCCACGCTGCGTGTCTACCTTGCCACCATCTCGTAGCTAACAGGAGTGAACTTCTGTTGCTATTTGTGTACAATTTCGAATCCTGAAACACACATGTGATATGCAGTCTCTTTTCTGTCGATTTGTTGCGTGGTGATGATGAATAATTGTAAGCATACGTTGTTTAAAAGCGTGTCAAATACGTAGCTGCACGCACGCGAGTCACTACCGACGAATGACTTCATATACTCAAATATGTACGGTTCGCCGAACCGTACATAATTATTCGTACTGTACGTGACGAACGACGAAGGTGAGCCAATGAATGTCGGTCTTCTGACGTCACTATGTTGTGTTTGAGTGAGTGTATCTGTATCTTCCTTTTAACTTTTGGATCATTTGAGCGATTTTCACAAATCTGTTTGAACGTGACGCCAATAGTGAACACCCCAACACTGTGCGTTCTTTTTTAATTTCCTACAGTCGGTAATACGAGCATGCATAACGTCTTAAATTGTGATGTGGGAACGGCACTGGTTTAGTTGCGTCAGGGCCTTAAAGTGATATGTGATGAAAAACATTGAAAAATTATAAAACGTTTATCGTAACATTGTTGTAGAATGAAACTTTACAAGACAGCGCCTGTCTGAACAATTTCTTTAGCTTTCAGTTTGAGCGAATGACCGGTTGAACTAATTTGGACTAATTAAGGAAGCACGCCAAATTGCGCATGGAGGTAGAGGATAAACATGCCTGCACGCTGTGTACGGAATTGTTTATAGGTCAGTTACTGATGCGAAAACAGTACGATCCTTTTGGGTTTATTTCCAGAAAATTTAAAGTAGGTCTACACAGAAGCTGTACTTGATAAATGACTTATTCGCAAAGATAAAAAATATAATTTTAATAAAAAAAACTGTTGGACAAGAAATCTATGTAACAGAGAAGTAGGCTTAAACAGTAATGCTAAGAGCATATAATAATAACAGCCCTATATGGGCCCGGGCCTCCTCTAGCCTCCTCTTTTCGAGGTTACTAAGTCGTGCGTATTCGTGGCAGTTGGTGATTGGTCAGCTGGCCGCGTTAGTGTTCTATCGATCCTGATGTGCCCGCCAGAGCCATCTGGCAGGCAGTCAGGAGACTTGAGTGAGAAATGGAGGCAATTTGGCTTACGCAACATTTTTATTGCCCTAAATCTACGACATGGGACCGACGGCTTTACTTCCCCTCCGAAGAAAGTGGTGCTCCGGATTTTTATCACCCTTAAAAATCCATCGACCTCGGGATCGAACCCGCGAACCTTGGGTCCAGTGGCGAGCACGCTAACCACTAGTCCTAAGAGCTCCTTATTAGGTGGATATTATACTTTTTTTCTTATTCAATTTCCACTGCATGTTTCAGTATTTTAAATATTCTTTATCAATACATACATAATTAACGCTGCGCTTTTCCGTATGGTCGTACTGTCATCAGGCTTACAAGCATAGTTACTAAGTTGTCATTATGGCGTTACATTCTGACATATGAACGCGACTGAAAGTTATAGTGGAAGATGAATTTCGTGAATACGACGCAAAATTTCTTGATTTTTTCTAAGTCTAAAATTTAATTAAAGGGGCAGCAATCCTACTTTATAAACGGGATGTTTTACTGTGACGTAGAAGTCGTCGAAAATGGCTTGCAATACAGAATAAGCATGTTGTGTAAAATGGTAGGTTGTTACGTGTGTTACAGCTTTAAATATACAAACTTCATTTTTGAATTAATGTAATAATTGTGGACAATTTCACCCTTACCACATAACATTTATTTTATAGTTTATTAAGTCACTCGCTGTTTTGATACGGACAGATGTAGATATAAATTTTGTATGATCTGAATGTTTTATTACTTTGTCATGAAGCTCTTTAATCACTGGAAGTCACGAAGCCATTTGATTATGGGAAACATTCATAATATGAATTTAGCCTCTAATGGGGCTGTCGTCCGTAGGTTACAAGTATTTAAATTCGCTTTCATTACTCTAAATGCAATTGCTATTATTACATTAATTTGAATTAGGGCACACTTGCTGACAAATATTGAAGTCTGTGGCGAAAACCAGTCATTGGGATTTAATTAAATTATATTTCAACATCGTAAAATACGTGTAACGCAACAGTGCAAATAAGATACACTCACTAAAGCCTATAGGAGTGTAAGGAATTTTTCGACATACTTCTTTCTTAAAGAATTAACGCTTTAAAGCCAAAAATATTCTATATGTACCACTTGCTCTGGCATTAAGAAATTCTGAGTTTTGCCCACACACTGTTCTTGTGTGTTTTGCATTATACAACAAATTACCTTTATTTCTCTGTACAGCACTAATGATTGGTATTTATAATAGAAGCACTCCTTGTTGTTTGTGTGAAGTATGAACTGATTGTTTTATACAAGTTAAATTAGTTTTGTTTTACAAAGGGACAAAACGTGCGTCCTTCCTCTGGTGGGTTCGGAAGGTCTTATAGCGACTGTTCATTTTGCTGAGCTAGACTCGATGACGTCGTAATTAGTTGTATTGACTTCAGTTACATAACGCTAAGTGCTATACACAACAAAATGAGTGTCTTAAGGTTACTGTAAGTTATTACGTAATCCGTATCTATTCCCGCTCGGTTTATTACAAACGCAGGCTTGAAGTGTACTAAACAAGGTCTGTTGGGAACATAACACCGTACTGTGGGAGGTAAAGTGATTATGTCATTGCAGCCTGCCACGTTCATATTTTACTGGAAGAAAATAACTTACTGATTGAAGACATTGAGTAATACGAGTGACGATTTATATTTACAATGAATTGAAGAGCTTACTGCATTAACACGAAAAGCCACACTTTGACGAAAGGATTATTCACTGTTCGAGACATTTCAGAGTTACTTAGATACCTAGAGTGGAGTGTATGACTAATGAAAATATTGTATGTAATATTTGTGTTACTGTATATAATATTGTAATGTACAGAATATAATGAAGACCAAATAAAGTTCTCCTGTACAACTTAGAGGCTGTGGCTTTTCATGTTAAGGCAATATCCTCATCAGTTATGTTAATTACATCATTTTTTTCGCGCATGTTATGCAGGAATTGCAGCTTAACATTAGGTTAGCTGAACCACGTGACGCGTAAGGATCATAGACTTTCTTGAGAAACTGACTGTAGCTCAATGGGTCAAAAAGTATCTGTCATCTTTGCAAAACCAGTGGTTCTGTTCTGCATTCACGAGAACTTGTACCTGGGCCGTATCCGGAATTCAGAGATGGGCACGTTCCACAAAATCAAACTGCAATTCCTTGAGCTCAATTTTCATAATTTATCATTCTCTCATTTACCTATAGAACTCTCAAGCGGTCTATTAAGATTTTCAGGCTAAACATTTATATGCGTTTAATGTTTCCTCATCTCTTCCTCCTATTTTTGATCATTTCAATAATAATATTAAAAATACGAATATTTTTTAATCTTCTCATTATTGTTCTTATCCCGTTGTTAATTGTACTGCTTCTTACGTATAAGTATTCCTCTCAGCATTATATGGCTTTTCTTATGTACAGTCATCCCCTTGTTTTATCGGAAGCATTATATGGCTTTTCTTATGTACAGTCATCCCCTTGTTTTATCAGAAGCATTATATGGCTTTTCTTATGTACAGTCATCCCCTTGTTTTATCAGAAGCATTATATGGCTTTTCTTATGTACAGTCACCCCTTGTTTTATCAGAATTCAGTAGTCAATAAACAGAACACACAAACATAACTGCTATAATGTTAAAACACTCGTTTTTACTTAATCATGCGTAACGTGTTTCGGCCGTACCGCCATCATCAGACACATCATGATAAAAATGTATATCCACTTTCCTGTCTGTATTTTTGTGATGATGTGCCTGATGATGGCGGTACGGCCGAAACACGTTGCATATTATTAAGTAAAAACGAGTGTTTTTGCAATATAGCACTTGTGTTTGTTTCTTATTTATTTACCACCTAATCACGTGGTTTTATTAACTTTATTATTAGAAATTTGGCTGGAAATACATTTAGTGTATGATTAGCAAAATCAAAGTTTATCATGTGGGATTGAAAAAATACCCATTGACGCTGCGAAACGTTTCCAGAACACCCCAGAAGATCGAAGAACTCAACCTCGTCTCTGTGAGAGCCTAAAGTCTCGTTTAATCATAACTGTTTGGATAGAAGCCTAGTTTTTCGAATTTCAGTTTTGTGTTAGTGATCGGAATCGAAATTCGACTGGGAGGTCAAATATTTGTGATGACGCTTGTCATGGGTTTCCCTCAAATCCTGCACACTACTACTAGGGCAGTGGGTCACATTCAGATGGAAAAATAAATTTTTATTGTACGTCTGGCATAGCGGCTATGTTCCTGACTTGTACTGGCGAAGCTCCCGTATTCAAGCTGGACAGGGTTGTCGACTGCTTTAAATGAAAGTTTTCATAGTTGTACTCCTAAAAAGGCGAATATTTGGAAGGACATTTAAATAGGCTTCAGCCGATTACCTTCAGATATTGACTTAATGACTATTCAGAATCACATTTTCGTCTCATTCGTTCCCGTAAAATACGTGAAGTTGAAACAGTACAGTTAAATAATTAACTATTGGCTTATATTCACTTGTTATCTTAGGAAACTTACGGATTTTACTCAAATATTGCTATTTGAAATTGACGTAATTAATAAACAAGCACAAATATTCAACTCGGATTTATACAACATACGCCTATGTGATAGCAAATAATTTGCGCCAACTCGAAAACGCGTAAAACGAAACGCCAATGTTCTCATGTTGTAACTGTGCCTGTGTTTTGCCCCACACTTCCTCACAGCAGTTCACGTCTGCTCTTTACAACGTATGTTTGCTATTTAAACGGCATCTCACTGTGTCAGTGAGCGTACGTCCGCGGGCAGGCGTATGCAAGTCGCACGTGCATTCTAACAGCTTACCCATTACCAACACCATGCTAAATGCGCTAATTCTGGAACCCGCCTCTCAGTGCGTGGACACAACAAGATATGCCTCACGTTTATTTGGGATCAATTCTCCACTTTACTTCGAAGTTTGTATGTTTTCAGCCATGCCATCAACAGACGTATACAGTACGTAACATTATATCACACTAATCAAACACAGGCGTACGGTATTACTTGGCGTAAATGATTTGTCTAAACACTGACATTGAATGTTAAATATTTTCTTTAATTTTTTTTGTGTAATCAATGCGGTTTGCTTCAGCATTAATTCAAGTCTACGGTTCGCAAAATATTGTCCAAATTCTTTTACTTGGAAGCAGTTTCGTACTGAACCTTCATGTAAAGAGTCACGAGGCACAGTCTCCGTAGACAGCTATATGTATATTTTCCCTGGTTATATTTCAGAAGTTTCGTGTTTTAGGTCATGTTGATATTATATTTCGAATAACAGTCGTACTTTACTAACTACCCTAATTTACATGTTTCTAACAGATATGGGTTCACGTCGACACAAAAGCTCTACTTATAATATGGTGGAGTAATTGTGAATTTTGTGAACATCGGCTCAATAGAAATCATAGTTTACATAAGGCCGTAAACAAAATTTTGACTTTATATCTTTCTTTCTATTTGGATAAAATTCTGTAAGAGAGATGTGCACAAAACGTTACTAAGACACTGAGATTCCTAACAATCGGCACGGTACAAGCTTGCTTAATAGCGCAAGTGAATTTGTATCCGTACTGTCTACATGTTTTGTCCGATTTGGGCGAAATTCGGCATTAGAGAACGGCGCTTACATCTATTAAAAAATTGTGAGTGTCGCGAAAATCAGGGCATCAAACACCGTATTTTTCTGTGGGCGTAAGTTATATTACATTTACCCACGCATCTTGAAATTTTGTAGCATTTTAAAATTAAGGAAAGCCTCGGAAAATCTGTGTTCTCTGGTACGGACAAACCTGTTACAATCTTGTTTACCTAACATTCAACATTTGGGTCCAAATAAAGTGGTAGTCTTACCTTTTTTACGCAAAATTGCAGTTCGTTTTGTTTCTGGCCTCTAAATAGTAATTTATGTAGTTGGACATAAATGTTGACGTATATTTAGTTTCATGCTAACAACATTAGTAATGTTTTACGTCATTATGTAAATTAATCCTGTAGAACATAAACATTATATAGGGATTAGGTGGGTAGTGGTGTGAAGGTCGTTCAGAAGAGAACAGGGCATCCACTAAGAAGAGGACTGTTGGTTTAAGGCCCACAGATCTTTTAGACTCTAATAATTAACAAGAGAAACTTGTATGAAATACTTCTGTGTGTTCAGGCTTTATTGATATTTTTTTCCCCTAATTCTATTTGTGTTGGATTCATGAAGTCTTAATAGGCGTAGATTTTATTTAATATTTTCTTACACTTTAACGTGTAAGAAGGAGTTCCTTATAAAACTCAATGCCCACTTCCTTGTTACATAGATTTATAGTTCTACATTAACTCTGCTTAACTTTCGTGACGAAGGCAATACAATCCTTCTAAAGGTCGAGAGCCACTCATCTAACGATACAACGCCACATCACACAAGACCTTAATCTTCTGCAGCATTGCACTGAGATCTTTAAATCTCGCTGCTGTAGCTTTGATTATAATCAATTATCTTCTTAAGAAATTTTAAGATTTCTCCTGTTTTTTTAATTTTTTACACTTTTAACAAAGAAGACACATTTCTTAAATGTAGGAATTATGATATTTATTACACCTAGAGTACAAAAGTCGCTGGATGAGGCAGAGTTGTTATGGAACAGACAGGCACATTTATTCATTGCAGGAATCGCCATATGAAGGTGTATATGTAGATATTTGGAGCACATTCAAAAGTGTCCACTCATATTAAAAGAAATTTTTAGAGTTATAAATGTAATTTTATGTAATATTTTAGTTGCTGAAGGATATTTGGTCCAGTCAAAAACGTCCAATCTGCAGCTTTTTTAAGGCGCGTTCGCAAAATTGCGAAATGCGACTATTTGATTCGTCATGTATGTCTGGCTATCTTTCCGCATGGAACAACTTGGCTCCCACTGAACGGATTTTCATGACATTTGATATTTAAATATTTTTCGAAGATTGTCGAGAAAATTCAAGTTTGATTAGAATCTGACAAGAATAACGGTTACTTTATGTGAAGATCTATCTACATTTATGACAGTATCTCGCTGAATTCTTCTGAGAATGAGAAATATTTCAGACAAAAGTTTTACAGAAAATCAAAACACATTTTACGTATGTTGAATAACGTGTTTATGAAAAACTTGCCGTTTGTGAGATGATGTGGAAAAATGTGGTAGAGCCAAACAGGCCACAGATGACATTGTAATATCGTGCATGCCCTTTGCATGCTGGATAAATTAGGTTATAGACACACACTGATAATATTTAATAATTTTGCTTTTCCACGGCACAAATGTTACGCGAACACGTCTCAATGTTACTTTTATAAGTACATTGCCTCTCTTGTTTTTCATGCTATTAGGCTGCAATTTTTTATTAGTCCAAATGACATTGATCCACGTGAAGTGAACAGAGTTTTACACTGGACACGTTTGATTGTTGCAGTGGTCCAAAAATCTATTTCAATAAATTTATATTGCTTGATTCTTCAGCTGTTTTAAGATACTCTTTCGACTGCTGAAGTTATAAGGAGAACGATATTTGGTATGGGCCACGGATTCCGGGTAGACAATGCTAAAGACACTGGAAAACGCCACGAAAACTTGTCTAGTTAGCCGTAAAGCCTGCAAAGTTCCAAACCCGAAGAATTTATATGGTGATTAGTCCAAAGATTGTCATTTCTTACAATAAATCTTTTATGATAATTGTGATAATCCATATTAACAGGTCAAGTACAGGTAGGACTCGGTATACGCCGCTTCAAATTACGCCCGCTTCACTTTTGCGCCTCTCATAGATCACGATTAGAGGGGGTGATGAGTCATGACTCAGCCATACTTCCTAGACACAGATGGTCCCGACGTTGTAATAAATCTATAATACTAAATGATAAAGTACGGCCTAAAATTTAAATAATTAAACGAAAAAGGGAATATAAAATGCGACGAGAAAAAGCAAATTACATTAACCACGGACTAAGAACTGCAAGTGAACTGACAAACATGTACTGGTGTCTAGAGAACAGGACGCCCAAAGGTTAAGTTTGATTAAAATCAATGCAAGAGGCTATTACTCTTATCAATAAGGGATGTGAGATCTTCTGTAGCAACGACCCCAACTGGGAGCGGAGCTCAACCGTTAAGGGAGGAATTGAGACAGTTCTACAGCCATGCTATAACTTATTATCAGAAAAGGAGAAAACCAAACAGACATCTATTCTATCGTTTTTCAAGCAGTAAATTTTCTTTCTTTTTTCTTAAACATTATCTTAAATATTATACAATTTTTAATACGTAAATTTCATGAAATAAAACATTTTTAAGTATTTTGTGTTGATTACTGAAAATCTTGGAACGGAACCTAATGTATTTACATATGTTCCCATTATATTTTTGCTTCAATTTACGCCGCTTCATTTTACGCCGGAAATCTCAGGAACCTAACCCCGGCGTAAACCGAGTCCTACATGCATTATTGAATCAATACATGTAGCAGAACCATTTTTGAGAAGCTAATAGTCGCTTAGCTTGTCAAAAATTTAGACTTGTTTGGAATAAGAGGATTCGTGTGTCGTTGTCAAAAGTCTGCCACAAGTCTTCTTCTTCTTTTTTCATCTTCCTCCTCCTCCTCCTCAACCTGCTTCCTCTTTTCACGGATTAGAAGTTCAGGTCTTTTTTCGAATTCAGAATTAACCTCTGAAAGTATTATGAATATTGTGGATCTTTTTCGAAGGGTAAATGGCATATCATAAGTCTTCCATCAAAACAACACAGCACAACACGCAGATAAAACTCGTATATACATTTATGCCCCAAATGGGATTCGAAATGACGATTCGAAGATCACATATTTCGAAGAGTGCTTTGTCACTGGCCACAAACATCTCTTGGATAAAATTTTAACGAAAACCAGAGGGACCTAAAATATACCTTTGAATATAAAAAATGGTTGATTCATAGACAGTGGTCACTTTTTTAAAGGCACTTATATGGAAGAGAACTTGTACTTACAACTGAAGGTTGAAACGCCACGCGCTCGGAACATTTACGTGGTTAGGAACTATCGTATCGGATGTCGCCATTAGATAAACAAACATCTCTTGGTGAGCTTGTAAACGGTTAGGCGGGGAGTTCAGTGAACACGGAACTTACCGTAAGTGCCTGCGTAGGAATAGTCTTGAACTTGCGTGCGCAGTACACATCTTATGGCCGTGTCAGGCTTCTTCATACAAGATGCCTAGCAAAGTAGTGAACCATAGAGAATAAAACAGTTAGTGCCTGAAACTCTGCAGAGTTGCAACAGTTAGTCTATTGTAGCACTTTATGAAGAGGATAACCAAGACAGTTGGACTGTCCACGAGATTATTTTATTTTAGTCTTAATACCCTACTCTGCTTTTAGCAATTGTGCGTTTCTTTTGGACCAAAAATAGTATATAAACACATAATTTTCAGTAAATTAATGCACAAACCATTTGAAATTTTAGGATAAAACAAATGATTTTGGCAGTCATAATTGATATAATGTTATAAATCTAACCGACATGACGTAGCAGAATCCTTGAAAACTGACAGTGGTTCAGCTAGTCAATAAAATCGCCATCTATTAAAATCCAATGTTCATTACCGTGTTCACATCAGTCCTTCACTGAATTCATTGTGAGCCAAATAAATCCACTTCACAACCTCAGAGTTCGTTACTTTAAGATCCATATTAATATTATCCCCCCATACACAACTGGGTTTACATAGTGATCTCTTTTCTTCGTATTTTCCGACTAAAGGTTTTTATAAGTTTCTGTCATCGTTTCTCTGCCTGATGTATGTACTTCCAAGTTCATACTCCTTATTCTGATCAACCTAACAATAACAGTTTATGATGATTGTAATAACAATAAAAGTTTAACAAAACCGAAATACAGGACAAGTAGGTTTACTTGCAGGCATATTAGAACAGTGTGAATAATTTTAAAATATTATTTCTGGTCTTGGTTTAGGTTTAATCTACTTACAGACATAGGCTTATACATTGCGAAATAGACAATCACAAATACGTCATTCTTCATAATCATTGTACTTATCAGTATCACAGATTAATGTCTTGACATTGTTACAGAAGAAAGGTTAAAACTGTTTTTTTCTAATACTTTTTGGACAACCGCGGCATGTACTCTTTGGTTTATTTTAAGGGAAGAGTTTCGAGATTTCAGTTTTCAGGTACCCTTTACAAATGTTCTAGACTTTTCTCATGGTAATTAATTTGTTATTATTTTGTTGATATATGAGTATTTCTTTTTTAGGTCTGCTGCAACAATTTTGTTGCTTTCCAACAACGTATCTCCGTTACCGCTCTAAGGCACTGCGGCCTTTCATGTTCCAAACTGTACTGTTATCAGTGTCCATCATCCTTATAAAAACAGCCCCAATTCTTATAATCCCGAAGTGTTTGTTTCAAGTAAAATGATTGACAGAACAATCTGTAAGGTCTGTGAGGATCTTGAAGTGGGCGGTTTTGGCCCCGCGACCGATTATTGTGAGAAGCGTTTCCGTGATTTTCCTCAGTCCAACCTGATATTCTGAGACAGCACCTCTTTACGCCACGACCCCTTCCTTCCATACCCTTACCAATTCATTGTTAATCAATCTCACTATCCAACACTCTATAGTGTAACTACTGATCTCGTCATTATGTAAACCATAAGTGAGGGGTATCCAACCAGCGGTCTGCCAGGTTGTGGTACGCGGTCCGCTGCAACAAGTGTAAATTATATGTATTATAAAAAATACAAAATAATTTATGAGATTGGATACACCACATAGTGTGATTTGTAAACGCACGGCCTGCGAACGAGTCCACAATAGTGTGTGTGGCTCCTTGCCAAATAAGGTAGGACACCCCTGCCATAAAAGAAAAGGCTGACGTGGGACATATTATTTTAACACGAGCTGAGAGAGATGTTTTAATTTAGGGCTTGCATTGTAAATTCTACGTCTGTGGCATATATTGGCAGAGATATTATAATAACTACTATCAATTGTTTTGTTCTTATAATGTCCAAGTGGGCCCACAGCACACGAGAATTTCTTTATTTGTGGATAAGTTATTTCTGTCTTTATAATGTATTCAAACTCAGTATGGACGTATTTAATAATTTCGACCCTGTCATGGCTCAGGGTGTTAGTCACTGGCCTCTCACCTTGGAGGCCTAGTTTCGATTCCAGTTTAGTCCATGTCGGATTTGTGGTAAATATAGTGTCACTGGAAAAGGGTTTTCTTTGAGTACTTCGGCTTTTCCCTGTCAAAAAATCTTATCAATGCTCCATACTCATTCACTTATCCATCACCGACGCTATTTATTCTTAGTAATTGATATCATTGTTAAATAACACACATCAATTCACATGTATGTGGAGGGAATTAATACAAAATCACGGAATTGGTAGCAGGTAATAAAAGGTAAGTTTGGAGTTGCTGTATTTTGTAGACAGAATGGAACAAACAAGTTTTACAAGAAAAATCTCTGAAACCAAGCCAGAAGACAGAAGGCAAGTGGCAAGACCAAGATTAAGACTGCTGGAAAATAACGATCAGCAAGTGCTGAACATAGAGAAGGGCAATAGGTGCAGAAGGGCATCTGTTATAGATGTGGTCATCCAGCGAAGGAATAAGTGGGAAGAAGGAAGGAAGGAAGGACGGAAGGAAGGAAGGGACGGAAGGAAGGACGGAAGGAAGAAAGGAAGAAAGAAAGGACGGAAGGAAGGACGGAAGGAAGGACGGAAGGAAGGACGGAAGGAAGGAAGGAAGAAAGGAAGGGAAGGAAGGAAGAAGACAGAAGAAAGAAGAAGAAAGAAAGAAGAAAAAAGAAAGAAAGAAAGAAAGAAAGGAAGGAGGAAGAAGGAAGGAAGAGGAAGGAAGGAAGGAAGGAAGGAGGAAGGAAGGAAGGAAGGAAGGAGACGGAAGGAAGGAAGGAAGGAAGGAGGAAGGAAGGAAGGAAGGAAGAAGGGATTTAAATGGCCGTGCCATGGCTCAGGCGGTTAGTCGCCGGCCTGTCACCTCGGAGGCCAGAGTTCGATCTCGGGTCAGTCTATGTAGGATTTGCGGTGGACAGAGTGGCACTGAGACAGGTTTTTCCCCAAGTACTTCGGTTTTCCCCTGTCAATTTCATTCCACCGGTGCTCCATTACACGGAAAAATGAAAACAATACTAATCATCTTCACAGGGTTAAACAATAAGCCTCAAGGCTGCGGTGCGTCCGTAGCATCTGCTGCGGGGCCCTTCACCAAAAAAAGGGGGGTAGAGACCCCTAAGGGATTTGTGCACATTGTCTAGTCTATGCTTATTAACGTAAGAATTAGAAGATTCTTTGTCTTTCAACGGCTATTTCGAACACGTAAGCTAAGTTTTATCGAACGTTATGATGATTTGTAAATGATAAATGAAATAGGATGTACTTGAAAGCGCTGTGTCCTGTTAATGTACTGTCCCGGCACATGGCTGTAAGTCTGAAATAAACCACTGACTTATATGGATAACCGGGTTCCACCGCTCAAGTTGTAACCCTTGTTTTCTCGAATAAGAAGTCAGATGCAAATCTCTCGCAGCACAATTTAATAGAAGAGGAGTAAGAGGTCATAATTAGAACTGCTCGCTCTTTTTAAAAATGTCAAACTGAAAATATTTCGTTACAAAAAACAAAATAATTTTATGTTACTCAAGAAAAGTAAGAGGCCTTGTCATACCCACGCGGCTATATTTTATTTATGAAAGAAAAGAAGCTGGTGAAATAATAGCATTACCTTTGTGCAATCAGTGAAAGCAGTAAGTCACACCCATGCTCTACTATAAAGAACGGATGGGGGAAACACATATATTTATGTTCCTTTTTCTACGAAAGAAACTCAGGTTTAAATGACCAGACGATACGAGTTCACTGTTCTTTTTTTTTTTTTGGTAAACCAAACTTCGTCCTGTTTCTTGAAAGTAGTCAAACAAACCTTGGCTATTGGGGAACCTGTAATTAAAATGAAGGGCGTGTATCTACATTGGAATCACCCTATGCCGAGTATATGGCCAGTCTCAAGAATATAACCAAGGTGAGGCTAATACAGCGCTCTGTGGAAGAGGAATAAAAAGCGAGCAAAAGGAGGAGAAGAGGTACAAGAAAAAAGCGACTGTACAACACAAAAAGCATCTTCAGTTAAATTACACCTTCACACATGGATAACGCAGCTTCGACTGGAAATTTGTGTTTGTGGAGTAGAGTACCTCTCAGTTGGTTCACTGCTATGGGGCCGCAGTCGTATCCCTAAGAAGCAAGAGTGGAAAAGGTCAGCCCACTATTTTATACGCATTTTACGTGTACCTTCTGCGAGATATTGTTTACTTAGTTGGCCTATATGATCAGTTATAATACAAATATAGAGGTCACAAATTCTCTGCATTGAACGTCGAGGTTCATTATTGTGTTCACAAAATCCCGCCACTTAATTCTACGCTGAGACAGTTGAATCCAATCCACATCTTCATATTCAGTTCCTTGAGATATCCAGTGTGATATTGTTAACATATACTAAGCCAGTGTCTCTCCAATTTTGTAGTCTTTGTATGCGTTCTGTAGGTTCTGCCCATCTCATCTAGTTAATTTGATCAGCGTACCAGAGTAAAGAATCACTATTTACATTATTACATATTTATATTTTTATAGTCTTTATTTTTCTTAGACCTTCTGCATTATTTCCTAGAAAAAATTTTAATCTAAAATACACAATTAGAGTGATTAGTGAGTTACACAAATAAATTAGTTTTATTTAGATCATCTCAAATGTTTTAGCTGCATTAAGACAACCGTTATAAGGTTCCACGTAAGGCTATAATTAACCATAGCAATAAAGTTACCCTGATCGATCATCGGATGAGCTTTTGTGTTTACGATAGCTGCTTTTAGTTTATACAACGTATTTACTAATTGGAAACCGTGTTACTTGCAGTACGTCTATAACATCTTTTGCCTTTCTCTGTTTAATATTACGAGAGTGCTGACTTGGCTTACTGGTTGGGCTGCATTTGTAAGCATTACCGTCTACTGTCTGATGACGCTCTCCTATAGACTGTGCATGATTTCATGCCCCAACGTGGCTCTTGATTTCTTTTGATGTACGCTGGTATGAGAAGATGGATCATGACGACGTGTCAGGACTCCAATTTATTTGAAACTGAAGGGACGTATAATGTAATAGTGGAAAGAACGTTTGAATTTCAACCTGAAATTCCCTATGGATGGAAGTGTGCACATATTGAAGCCGTTTAAACGTTAAGTTATCTATCGGACACTGAGATTGGGATACATCAGACATAAATCTTGCCGTGTTATTCCTGAAGTTTTCTTCACATGAACGGATTAAGCCGCTGGCCTTTCAAATCCAGAGTTCCTTCGATGACCATCAGCTAATCGCAAGGCTTCTTCCTGCATAGGACAACACAAAATAAATATGGCAGACAATCTTGAATCGAGCTGAAGCGGAACCTGGGATGCCAGTGTTCGAGAAAGGAAGGCCGCACACCTGTTGTGATCGGCACTGAGAGGTCCACCAAATGAAACTTGTGCAACGTAATACGTACCTGACTTTATGTATATTTTGTGGCCTAAATTGACGACATGAAAAATGACGAAATATAGTAATGATTGGAACAAACCGTCATCTCAGTAATTCCTCAATATTAATGTAATTTTGCAGTAATGGAACCAGGTGATTGAAGAGTAGCGATTGTTGGAAACAATCCTGAATTAATCTTTCCAATCCTCAGTCACGGGATGTATTTCCCTAAACTTTATCTTGACGTTCTTCTCCGCCCACCAAATTTATTCTTTCCAATAGGTTTCCCAATCAAAATCTCCCTATCCTAACCCTGTGCCCGGCCCGTCGTAGCCTACTTCACCTCCTTAATTTCACTGTCCTAAAAACAAATTTATGAGCATATTAATTGATCTGTATAAGAATTTCTACATCATATATGAAATATTCTACCAATTTTATTCGCCTGAGTCCAAATATTTTCCTAATAAATTGTTTTCAAGCCTTCGTTATTTATGAAAGTTTTCCTTCTTTAGGATATAACAGCGTGTACTTTGTTGCATATGTACACACGTTGGTGTCTACCCACCAAGATACACGGTGTCACGTTCTGGAAGGAAGCAATCTTCAGTCTTACCGCCGTGAGAATCTAAAATTTCATTTGTAACTTGTCTTTTCCTCAAAATGAGAGCCCAAATTTCACAATAATACAACAAAATAACTCTCTTTATGTAGACACATGTGTACATGTCTACATACGTGCGTACGCAAGCTTGCTGTGCTATCAACAAAAGGCTAAACATGTAAACACATATCAGTAAAAACAAACCAGCAGACATTTATACGAAAAAAAAGTTAAGAGTAACCCATTCCTTGTGACATATTGGAAATAGGGTTTTGTAACATACGACTTTTGCTACTTCATTTACGGGAGCTTAAATCATTAAATATGAGTAATTGTAAGTCCATATTTCAAAAAATGAAAAACATTCTTCAGGAAATGAGACGTACCTGCACCAGAACGATTTAGGTAACTCTTACAAACTGAAATGATAAATATGTAGGTTAAATAGAAAACTTTGCTAAGGTAGAAAGCAGCAAAGTGGGTTACAAAAAGTGCGACATAACAGGAGTGTATTGTAATAGATTCTGTCGATTACATCACTCAGAGAGCGGGTTAATGCAGTGGTAATGCTGTAGACTTGAGCATGGGAGGTGCCTGGTTTAGATCTCCGCCGGGCCTCATTAATGTTTTTCGTAGTTTTATACAGTAATTTCAGACAAATACAAGGGTAGAACTTTTATTGGGTTACGAGTGCTCCAGGTTAGATCCAGGCCACTCCATGTGGGATTTGTGGTAGATAAAGTGGTACTGGAAACGGCTTTTCACCGAGTACTGCGGTTTTCCGCTATCAACATCATTCGACAAGCCCTCTATGCTCACATTTCTTTTTATCTACCATCAACAGTATATAATCTTAGCAATTAAGCGTGCCTTTAAATTAAACACATTTCTCTGTTGCTGCAACTGCCTCCTTCCGACAACCTTTCAATTCATCATTCATCAATCACCCTGGCATCAGATGCTACGAGTAAACATACAGGCTGCCCTAAATAAACACACTCTTAATTATAAGAGTTTGGCGTATTGCAACGTCTGCTGCTGCTTCCTTATAAATATCCTCTCTGTCACTGTGTACGAAAATCGGGTATTAGTTAACTTGTGAAGTTAATACACCGTCGTTGAATAAATTAAGACCCCAGGAACATCTAATGTCGTGTCTCCACTGGAATTCGTAGGCGGAGAGCCTTCCTTTGGGCGTACGCGATGGTAGAAACAGAGCTAACTTCGAAACTTGCAATATTGTGTGTGGGTTATCTAAATGTTGGGCATCATTGCATTTATTACAAATGGAAGACAGAGTTGATAGTCGACAGGAATTCTAGAATCTGAGAAGAAATAGTAACGCGAGGAAATCATGAACGGAATCCGTAGTTTCTATGGCTTTGCTCCCGAATTTAAGTGAATTTTTTAGGACAGAAAGACATGTAATTAACTTGTGCATTTTGATTGTTTCTAAAACCATTTAGGAATAAACATCAGATTGTGCTCTTTTTGGGAAAAGAGATGTAAGATGCACTACATATAGGGTGCATTGTAGGAATTTTTCTTGTCAAAATAGCTTTTGACAACTTAGTCTCTGAACTTTTTGATCATGCTGTGTATTACGATCCCTTCATTAATATAAAAACCTTCAAATAGTTCCTAATAGCAGACTTAAGACCAATCCCTGGTCTTCTTCTGGCGGGGTACAAGGATAATGTGACCGGTAGTGCAGGTAGTTCAGGGTGGAGGTGTATCCAAGCATCCCTCTCCATTTAGAAAGTGTCCTAATCTCGTATAATACCCTCTCAGTGTTGAGACTTGGTTTGACAAAAAAAAAAACACTTTACTTCTGAGCCTTCATGTTAGTAAAACGGGGAACTAGATACGGCATGACAGCTGAACTACTTTACTTTGACACAGGTATTTGTGGTATCCATTATGATCATTATCTTCTATTTTAAATTTTAACCTTATCTATAGACTAATTCTGTGAGTTGGAAACTTGGGTATAGTTTGCATATTGTCCAATTGTGTATATTTGTAATCTTAGAGAAACTGAGGCTAACACTTTAAAGCCTAACCGATCTCAGTAACAACCGTGACGGCGCGGACACCGAAGAAACTGGTTTCAAGCAATTGGTTGTTTTGCAACTGTAGTTTCAGTTTCAATAAAGGTAATTGCTTGAATCGGGTTGCTTCGACGTGCGCGACACCTAAACTTCCAGTTCATCAGCACAAAAAAACACACTGCGCCTCCAATACAAAATCAACCAAACAGTTAATATTTTTAATGAGAGTACTCGTTGTTCAATGTGAGAATCAAATAACACAGTTAATTACGCCTTGTGAGCAGAGTGAAGAGATTTTAGAATGTTTAAACATGTGGTACATGTTGTAAAAACGTTGCCTTAAGTGACTATTTTCTTCTGACAAATTTTCATGTAGCTCTGTAGTACAAAATGACATCTAAATCTGACAAGTCTTTAAAAAAAAAAAAAAGACGACACACCCTCCTCATTATGCACTCATTTTGTGAACTTTTACACGCGTTGAGGAACCTTCCACACTGCGCCGTGTTGCTTTAAACGCTGATGCTGTTATGTAGACACGTGCGTGTGTATTTTTCATTAGGAGGGTCATGCCTCGAGAGTTGTGGATCCATTAAAAATCCTGCTGGATTTGTTGCTCATCAATGCCAAGGCTGACTCCTATTTCTGGCCACCTGACATTTCCTTGCTCACATGTCTGAGAGTGATTAACTCTGTGAAGAATACATTTATTAAGTTTGTTGCCGTCAAGTTTGGTAGATAGGAAACAACGTTCGAGACGGACCTGATGTACCCGTATGCAGAACAGACTAGGAATATTCGCTGGAAAACTAATCAGTGACATTGGGAAGGCGTGTGGCTAAGAGCGAACCCATAGGTGCAGTGGAAACTCAGCTGGAATCTGTGACTCTTAAAAAGAGCCGCAGTTGTAAAGAGGAAGAGATATAAAATATGAACTATAAAGGAGCCAAAGAAGGAAAATTAAATATTTGTTGTCCGTGATTCCAGTCTTCCGCCGCGATGTTGATTAGATCTGCGCTCTTATGGGGTATTACGCAGCGTCGAATGGTAATCCTTTACCGACGTTTCGGGGCAACGTCGGTAAAGGATTACCATTCGACGCTGCGTAATGCCCAGAAGAGCGCAGATCTAATCAACTATTTGTTAATTAAAATAAAATAAAAATTTTCTAATGAAATAAATACAGACTACAAATAAAAGGTGAAAGCGGAGAGAGAAAGGGGCAAGAAGAAAACAGAATGAAATTAAATACAATAAGGGTAGAAATAAAATAATTATTAAATAAATAAAATGAAATAAATACAAACTACAAATAAAAGGTGAAGGCGGAGAGAGAAAGGGGCAAGAAGAAAACAGAATGAAATTAAATACAATAAGGGTAGAAATAAAATAATACAAAAGTTGTATTGGATGGAAGTAGAGAAAAATTTAGTAGATGGAAGGGAAAATAATAGAAGCCTTGAAAGGGCCATAGTTCAAGGCCTGAGTAAGCCAGTTTCTAGAGATCCGGCGTATGAACTAGGTTCTGTCCTGAAGACGGAGCCAACAAGGTCCTCCGAAATGATGGCCTACATTGCATTACTCTTCCACAACATAGAAGTGTTCGCATTTACCACCGTCAACCCTCACATCTATAACTCCCCTGCTTAACTTCAGTAGACTTGACACCGTCTCCAATAAACAGAAGGTTTCTTCACAATTCGTCTAGTCAAGAAATTACCTACTCTTTATGCCGTAACACAAATAATTTTTGCGTTAAGGAAATCAAGTCGTTGGGCCCTATTCAGAGCCACATGAATCCAATACACACACTGTAAGAAAATAAGTAACTAAGCGCGCTATCAGAGTTTTAGTCTAAGTCTGTCACCTGAGAAAATATCTTTGAATATTTTTTGCATTGTTGTAAAACGAAAGCAAATTCAGGGGATGGCCTCTTGCTCTATTTTAATAGTGATCAATTAGGAACTTCACTTCTTAGTACAGCAAGCCTAGGGTGAGAAGACGTGCTGCCGAGGCTGTTGTGCTGAAGTTACCAAGTGACAAATATTTTTTTGGGTGTGGGAATGGGTTTTGAGGGAACTTAGAATGTACAAAGCTCAAGTAAACACTAAGAGTGTAAGTGTGCGTGTCTGAGAGTTGTTTGTTACTTCTTGTAATCACCCAAAAGACCACAGATTACATCAACATTGCGGCGGAAGCCTGAAATCATTGTTACTTCTTGCTTACGACCAGAAAAAGTACAAACGCCAGATTCTTAAGTCTCACCCCCTACACCATTCCCATCACTTAACTTTAACCAGAATCGGCAAGGAACCGATGAATTGTGACCATTTGAAACAAGATTTGTTGAAGATTTTTGGAGGGAAAGAGCAGATCCTTTTGCCTTAACCTTCCGAAAACCAAAATGCATCTGCATTGTATATACAGCTTTAGTTCTTACGTTAGAGAAGATGCTGTTTGCTTCCGTCACAAAGACCGTTCGGTTAATGATGTACATGGAACAGTGGCTGTCAGTTCTCGTAATCATACGGAACAACTGAAGACACTGTTTAAGCAAAGTACAGAATTCTTAATTTCAACCTTGGCTGTACAAAAGCTATCAATATTCATTTAAAGGGTTAAAGTTTTCTTCTGCAACCCCCCCCCCTCCATATCTGTGTGTTGATTTCAGTAATAAGACACAACTTGTCATACTTTTATAGTTCAGCTTTCTTTTTTGTATGAAGAAGGGGAAATTCATAAACTGAAAGGTATTGGATATTTTTGTATGTTGGAAGTAAAAAATGTTGTCTTGATTTGTGTTTTTGATGATTCAGTTACTACAATTCAAGCACGAAATACAGTAAGGGTTTGTGTGACGCGGTGAGAAATGCAACATTGTAGCTGTGTCATACTTTGAGTAATTTTCAATAGTGAGATAGATCCATGTGATGAAGGGTTAAAAGGGAAGAAGCAGGAGAACTGTTTAAGGCATTGGGCTCCAGTATCGAAAATCACGTGACGTGTGCAAAATAATGTATAATTAATAGCTCTAAACAAGAGTAAGTACATTTTTGAGGCGTGCTGATAATCCGAGCAATAGACAGTATGATGATGACGTAAAAACTCAACTTCATTAATATTTTACTTGTTGGATGGCTGTTGTGAACACGGTCATGATCTTGCAAGTCCCTTACAAGGACAGGAATTTACCGACTAACTGAGCGACTGTTAGTTTCTCAGGAAAGTCTTTGCTACATGAAGTTTGCTGTCTTTCTTCCCCCTTTTTTTTTTTGGTGAAGAAGGGCTCCGCAGCAAATGCTACGGACGCACCGCAGCCTTAAGGCTTATTGTGCAACCCTGTGATGAAGATGAAGAGAAAGGTGATCAGTTTTCTTTCATTTTTCCAAGTAATGGAGCACCGGTGGAATGAAATTGACAGGGGAAAACCGAAGTACTTGGGGGAAAAACCTATCCCAGTGCCACTTTGTCCACCACAATTCCCACATGGACTGACCCGGGATCGAACCCGTGCCTCCGCGGTAAAAGGCCGGCGACTAACCGCCTGAGATATGGCACGGCCCCTTCTCCCTTTATCTATTTGTTTCTTTATTCCTTCTCCTGGTTTTCCTCATGTTTCTTAGTTTTCAGCATCTGGAGCATACGTACGGCAGAAATGAAGGCAAAGCATTTGACGATACACGTATATTTATGCGGTAGAATATTTCAGATTCGCCTGGGTTAAGATCTGACAAGACAGGAAGATTCCTAACGTATTATATAGCCTAACAGAAAGGGACATAAGAATTGCCATGTGGAAATTCGACCATAAGCTTGCCTACGTATGCACACATGCTCGTGCACATACAGAGTGGTGCAGAAGTCACTTGACGCTAGGGGCAACTTATTTGACTTCTAGTGTCAAGTGACTTTTGCGCACCCTGTGTATATACATATATGCACATACATACACATATAGGCCTACTACAGTTTCTTTCCCGTAATATTCAATACAGCTCTATAGATGCAATTAATGTGTCATGTACCGCTCTATCAATAATATTAGCAGTAAACACAGTCCCTGTTCGCATCACGCAGTCATCTATATAGCGACAGTAGGTATAGCCCTATATCTCTACTCATTGTTAGCCTCGCCACTAGATGGAGGTGAATGGACAATATCAAGTCCCGGTCGCTTTACCCGAAGGAAATGAATCCGATACCCATCGAATAGGATGCTGTGTGGACGCCGAATCGGTCTAGACGATTTGAAGAATAGAAAAGTCTCTTGACTCCGCTGGGATTCGAACCCCCGATCGTCCAACCCGTAGTTTGGTCACTATACTACACTAAATATGGGGCGCGCGGTGGTGTAGTTGGTTGAGGCACTACTCTACACACCGGAACGTCGTGGGTTCGATTCCCGATGGTGTCATTGGAATTAATTCCTTGACATAATCGTTTCGGTCGCACCTGGGGTCGACTCAGCCTCTAACAGAAATGAGTACCAGGAATATTTCCTGGGGGGTAAAGGCGGCCGGTGAGTAGGGCTGACAACCTTACCACCTTCATGTGCCGATTGTCTACAAATCTGGGAGCCTCGACCTCCTGGACCCCTCTAGGCCTGTAATGGGGTTGCTTTACCTTTTACTACACTAAATATAGACTAAAATTTGGTATTAATTCATGTTTCCGACATTAATTCACGGGTGTTCGTGTCACTTTTAACCCTTTAAAGCACAGTGATTGCACTTTGCATCACCAGGTTTAACATAAAAATACGACGTTCTGCCCACACAGAGTATTTATGTGTTTCGTATGGATCTAAGAACAACAGCCATTATTTTGCTGTATTTACAGCATTAACTAATCGGATCATATAACCGAAACGGAGTGTATTTACTGAGCGGTACGAACTAATGTCAGTCAATGGGTTAGTGCTTATTATTGTACACATTTTACTGCACCGTTTTTTGAAGATACGGTCAGCATTCACAGCATATTTTGTTGCTTTATGCTGTGTGATGTACGAAAGATTTTGCGATCGACAATAGAGTAAGACTATAATCGGGACGACATTGCAATTAGCAGCTCATTACGAGTCCAGATAGACAAATGAAATACGGGGTCCGCTCTTGTCACGTCACCGTCTGGGAGAAGGGTTTAATATTCGCGCTGTGTCTTCAACATCGCCTTTGAAAAAAACAGCTATTTATTAAATCCTGTTTTTTTATTCTGTGAGCGTTAGAACATCTTAATTTACTGATACACAGAACCTAAAGCTTGAAATATATCTGTATTGAATGACATCTGTAAAACTAATTGAACCACTCAAGCTTCCTCTGTCTTGATGATAAATGGATTTTGTTCACTGCCTTCTGATAAAGGACTAATAATGAATTCGTCTGTTTTCATTAGTGTTAAGCATTTACATCTGTTTAAAAAAGTGTTCTGAGAGGAGGTCTTAAAACTATACTTGTGTGCTCTGTAATTAGCTGCTACAAAAACAATTTGGATTTTTCTTATAGAAGGGAAAAAGATTTTAAATTCACCACTCAGACCTGCAAGATTTTTGGGGCTTAAATGGACCCCTGTCCGAATAGTGTTAGAACTAAGCGGGCCAATATTGTAGCTAACAACTTATATTTTGGTGTACATGTTAAGAAGGATAGGATATTTGCGCCTTCAGGATAAGACTGCAGACGTATTACTTGCTAGTTGATGGCGCTGGGTTGAAGATGCAGACTGCTAAGAGGAGAAGCACTGAGCACACACCGCACTCTATTTTCTGTTCGTTTCAAAGACGTCTGCAATGAAGGCGGCTCTGAATGTACTCCCACAAGAGTAAATGTTTTTGAAAGAAGTGAAACGATGCCTACCCATTCCGCGGTGAGCGTAGCAGCAACAACGCCGTGCCGACTGCAGCTACGTGCCATGTTGCTGAGTTCGACCAGCAAGTACTCTGGCTACTATTGTACTAAGACACAGCGGAGAACTTTGTTACATGTCATTTGTGCATAACATAGCTTTACGGTTGTATTGTTTGTGTATGTTAGGAACCAGACCACCATTCTCCACATCCAGCTAATACTCAGTTGACTGCGTTTTTTTTTATGGTGAAGGGTCCCACAGCAGATGCTACGGACGCACCGCAGCCTTGAGGTTATTGTGCAACCCTGTGATGAAGATGATCAGTTTTTTTCCTTTGTTCCCGTGTAATGGAGCACCGGTGGAATGAAACTGACAGGGGAAAACCGAAGTACTCGGAGAAAAACCTGTCCCAGTGCCACTTTTTCCACCACAAATCCCACATGGACTGACCCGGGATCGAACCCGGGCCTCCGCTGTGAGAGGCCGGCGACTAACCGCCTGAGCCATGGCACGGCCACTAGTAGACTGCATTGCTTGAGATGTTTTGAAGTCTAGCCCAGAGAACTGATTGATATTGGCTGTAATGCTTCAAGCTGTGAAGTTTAGCCTTAAACTTCTTCTAAATTTCTTTATGAAGTAGTATTTATTTATTCATTAAGATTATTGGCGCATGGCATAATGGGATAGTTAGCAAATAGTGAGTTGTAAAATATGTGGAAGTGGCCGTGGCCCAATTTAAATACTGTGTGAAAGACAGGAAAACTACAAGAAATGTCAGACGCAATAATGGCCTTCCCGTTTCAGATTAAATTCTTAAAATAAAGCCGGAAGATTTAATGGCGTATTGATACAGTAACAGCTGTACTTGTGCAGTAAGTAACTGTCTGCAGGGAAATAAGCCATTGCTGATGAGCACGTGTTCTCTCGGCATGATGTTCTTAAGACTCGATGGCCCTTCAGTGTTCACAGTGATTCACTACGATCTCCCATCACAGGTCAAGTGGCTTCAGAACACATTGTCACATCCTATTAAGATCCATTTTAGTATTATACTTCCATATACGCCCAGGTCTTGTTTACACTTCTCATCGCCATCATGCCTGATACGTTTTCCGCTAATCTTATTTTCTCCTTTTGATTGCGCTAATAATACTTGATGAGTATTCGAGCTTAAAAATTTTGACCCCCCTCCCCCCACTTATGCAGTTCTTTCTAACCATTCATTTCTCCCTCTCTCTTGTGGGTGTTTGTAATTTTCTGCATGTTAAACTGCAATTGAATATGTTTTATGACTATATGTGACTATTATTTGCTTTAGAGACAACTGTCGGATGCTTAGCATGGTCACACGGACAAACAGACTATTGTCATAATGTCTGTGTAAGGCTAAAGCCTTATGCGCTTTTTGCTTCCGTGCATGGATAGGTTTGCTGATTGCAAGATTTGAGGTAATCAGAGCTGTATTGCTGAAGTGGGCGACACGGCGTCGTATTGCTTTAAATGGGTTCTGGTTGCGCACTGTAGGCTACTGTTGATGCATTCTTCACAGCATGGCTGAATTATTCGCTTAAGGTCGCAATGCACTAGGTGATTTCCTCTTTGGGAAGTGTATCTCTACCAATGACTAGAAGCTGTGAATATTAAAATACGAAGAGTGGGTAAGTAGGCGGAGGCACTGGCTTTTTCCGAAACGTCGTTACACAGTGTCACATCTCAGAAAAACTGATTTTTTTTCACGTCTTTGAGAACCCCGACTCCCATTATTTAAATTTTGTAAATGTATCACAGCAATTTAACTCTCAAATAAACGTAAAAGGTGTGGGATTTGAGGTATTCACAGTTTGGCAATGAAGAACACTGCCTTGTGGGATGTGACGACACTATGAAGATGAGGTCAGCATTCCCCCCCCCCCCCCCCAAACTTTTGTACAACTCCGTAAGGTAGTTTTTGCCGAATCGCAAAATAAAGTCATTTTAAAATGTAAAGTGTTTTCTGTTCTGAGTTATTCATCTTAAAATGAAGACGTATAGGACAGCGGAGGCATAGTTGTATGAATAGTAACCTCGGCACCAGATGAAGGTGAGTGGTCACCTTCGCGCCCCGATCCCTTTTTGCATGGAAGGAACTCCCTTGTACCCATTGAATAGAAGGCTGGATGGCTCTCAGAGCCGGTCTGGATGTTGTGGAGAAGAGAATATCTCTGTATCCACCGGCAATGGAACACCGATTCTGTACTCGTGCAACTCATGGTACGGTCTGGATACTACAGTCAATGAGTTAAGCCGGCTCTTAATTTAGAGGTTTGAGGGTAAATATGGGTATAATATCCTAAGAAATGTATTTGTTATTCGTTATGTACGTGTATGGGAATGCGTGTGCTTAAACAGTGTTTTGCAAATGTGTTGACGTGTTAACAAGGTGTTACAGAGCTACGCGAGTTTTAGGCTTTCGCAGCGGTGCATTCATTTTCTTCGTCGTTCTGAGATATTGCGCCCATTAAGATGGCACCGTCGTGCTCTGCCGAAGTACCGTGCACCAGGTACCAGTAATACGGTGCAATATCCCAGAAGAAAGGAGAAATTATGTACCGGGTTGTTACGGTCCTTATTTCTCAACGTAGTGGATAATGCAGCGGTCTCGTTTCATAATCTCACGGAAGTTGGTGAAAGGTACAACTTAAATATGTATAGCTGATATCTGTATGCTGTCAATGGAAATAAAGCTTTGAATTTTTGAAAAATGTACCGGGTTGTAGTCTGATTACATCAATTTGTATCTTCTTTCTTGGGTAAGTTCGTAATGTGCCCGGTATAAATTTGACGTTCTGCTAATTACCCACTATCAATACGCTGCATGTACTTATCTTCACAGCTTGTTGTGCGCCGTACCTGAACTGTTAATGCTACGTAACTCCTGATATAAATGTTTATCTATTTGAAACTTAATATTTTTTTTTTAAATTTTAGTTACGTATTCGAGGTACAATAACACGGTTTAAAGCTGTGGCAGTAAAAAGTTAATAACAGTAGTGCAATCTGAACGGCGCAATGTAATCAGGCCAAGGAGAGAATTGGTAAAAAAATTGTCAAATAACAGTTATGATTTTTCTCATATTACAACAGTAAATGGACTGAAACTACGGCCAGTTTGTGGTTAACGTCGTACTTCCTTTGTGTGTGTTTTTCTTGTTTTGGTACTACGTTAATGTCGGCCATAACGACAGTGGTGGTGGTGTAAAGGCGAAACCTCAGGGCACTCCCTTATAAAGAAATAGTAATTTTCTTGTTGAGTCCTTTCTGATACGGATTTGTTTTTGAAATTTAATTTTCGTCCCGAAAGTTCCTTATGCGTCCCATTATTCATTTAGTTCTGTCAAAGTACAAATGTCGGGGTCTGTGACGTCAGTATGATAACTTTACTTTCAGTGCTTCACCAGTTTTGGACTTAATCTGAATGCGAACTTTGTATTATTCAGAAGTCATGGGTTGTGAGTGTCTGTAACTAAAATTACTGAGTGCTTCTGGGTACACAGATTATGATAACCGATATTCTACTTGGATTTACTCAGTCTCTCCAGATATATGCCGACTAGCACTTCGAAATAGGCCACGTCCGCTTTCCTCCTCAAGCTTGTCAGTATATTTGTTAATAATAACCCTAAAATTTAACGTTATGTAATCTGAGACGCTAACATATGTGCTTAAGTAGACCACAAATAAATAAATACTTAAATACATAAACACATATATACGAGTACACACGTACATACGGACGTACGTACGTACTACGTACATACATACATACATACATACATACATACATACACATATTCGGTCCCAGGGTTTTTCTTCTTGTAGATATTTTTAAAACCGTAGAGTGTAATTACATCTACATAAACCTTTCTGACGACTGTTATCTTGAGGTCTACATTGTGCTAAAAAGAGTGATTTGAGAGGCATGCAACTTGGCTGCTCGGTTATTAAGACTTTCTCTTTGGTCAAGCCACTTTTAATGGTGCCTTGATTATGTTTAATAGCATACATGAAGTTACAAGCTTCTGTGAAAGCTTTTGTACACAATAAGGTCACAAAATACAGTACTGTAGATATAGTCACATAATGTGGAACACAATGGTTATATTGAAAAATGGTATGTTCCTGTGTAATACCGTACACATGGTAACAAATTTATTATCCATTTATTTTTTTTTTGTGTATACACTTTATTTCGTTCGCAATGAAGAATAATGGCTTTCAATAGCAATACAACTTTAATGGTGCTGGTATCATTTCACAGTGTCAGTATCATGTAAAAATTACTGCATCGGTTTTATTTTCCGCTGTAGTTAGAGTGCATTATTGCTTACGGAAACTAACTAACTAACTAACTCCATGGAGCCGAGTCCTTCTTGAGAAGATAACAGGTCGTCAGCTAGTCAAGAAATTCCCCACGTTTTATGGAACCCGAAGGTTCATTACCGCACTCACATTCCGCATACGGAAGCGAAAAGTATAACCAGCCTTAATTTTGAGCAGTTGAGCTCGTGTGTTATTTGTAGAACAAGATAAAATTTGCAGTTATGGGAACAAAAATTATCAATAGAAATAGAACAAAATATTTTTTGAGTTAGCAACCTTTTTGTCCCGACAACCATTCAGGAATTGTAATATAAAATTAATTTCTATTTTTATATTGAAAAATCCGGATGTAATGAGTGGCTTTAAACAATAAGTGTAATGATCAAATGACTGTACAGCTGGACGAATGATGATGTTTTGTTTAATTATATTCTAACGCTAAACTTTCATGGTTACACGTATGCCTCGAAGTGAACCCTGTTGATGACCGTTTGCTGTCAAACATGTTGAGATTTTAATAAAAAAGGGATTGGAAATTTATGAAAGCATTTTAGTTACACGTTGATGGATTTTCGACTTGTATTGCTGTTAAAAGTAAATCTTAGTAATTGCTTGTTAAGATAACACGAATTAGACCGTGTAGCCCAGACCTGCTCAACCTTTTATGTGGTACCGATAACTTATGCGAAAGTTGGTCTCGATGAGGGCAAAATAAGATTGAATAGCCTGAATGAATATTGAATAAGTGTACATGCTGTATAATTATATGTATAACTTTAACACCTGTATTTTTCTATATATATACATATGAAGCGCAATTGAAGATTACTGGTAATAATAGGAAACACTTATTTAAAAAATGTAATTCATAACTTAGGTTAGGGTGAAACTATTTTTAGCATACTTTTGCAAAATGTATGCTTAATGTAATGCATGTCCCCATAAATAAACAGCTCATACGTTTTCAAAATTATTTCGGCTTTCTATCTCACCTCTGCCAAGTTAAGGGTTAAAATACATTTTCCCATTTAAAATGTATCTGTGGGCAAAATAACAGTGTGCCGCGGGATTATGTTGCTCACGGGCTACGGGTTGAGCGGGCCTGATCTAGTCTCTTTTGACTTGGAATTATGTCTGACGCAATGAATCCTTTCGGTACGACACGTGGAAACCAATGGAACGGTTTTGCACTGTGAAAAAGAAAACGAAGTCTTAGTGTCCTGCATTTGGCCACACAATTATTAATGTTTGTACCCCACACATTTTGCTCTCAGTCAGTTCACTTTACTGTCACATGTGGCAAAGTGTGAGAGTATGTAGCGTTATGTTCTGAAGCTTATTTCCACTGGCATGCACCCCACAATTCATTCGTTCATTCTGTAGTCTGTCTTACGCCAAGTCCATAGCCTTTTCCAAAGCGAGGTCTCCACAGAGTGCGATCTAGTGCTTCCTCTTTCAATTTCCAGTATCTTCTCTTTTGCTTCAGGTCATCCAGTAGCTGCTTACGCTTCTTCCTTGTCTTTCTATCCTTCCTTCTAACTTTCCTTCAATCACGTGTTTTAGAAGGACCACATACACAGAAAAATATGTTTTGAATTTCATTTCGAAACTTCTCTCATTTTGTACAACGTTAGAGACTAAATCTAAAAACGTTAGAGTTTTATGGTGATTTTTCTAAGTCTGCAGGCCTAATTATAAATAAGATAGGCAATGTATGTATAATATAACATTGTGGCGCTTTCGCGTGACCATTGTTGCAGTGGAAACATAACAATACATTCTGTGTGTGTTGAGCTTCATGTCACTGTCAACTATACAGAATTAATAACAGAACAATGCTTTTGTGTCAAATTTATGTCGCCGGCAACAATAAAACGTACGTAGGTCTTCATGTAAAGTGCCCGATACTGCATTGAAACAAAAGAATATTCGTTTGCTCATTGTCTTCTTTAGCTGTACAATTTGGCTAAATATACCATAATGACAGATATGTCGTTGTGCAGTTTCTCAGTTTTGATAAGTGTTGCCGCAAACACTTTACGAGATCAGACGGAATTAATCAATTATCAATCACTAAGTATTAAATGTTATGAGTGTATACCTGTATTCTAGCCTTAGTTATCAGGCATGCAAATCGCGTGTTTTCTTCACCATATTTTATAGTTATCTGTGGTCTGTCTGACTCTACCATATGTTTCCACATTATCTCATAAACGGCACGATTTTCGAAAAAAAAATAGCCATTAAAAAAAACATGTGTTTTGATTTTTCCTACAATTCCTTTCTGAAACATTTCTAATCCTAAGAAGAATTCGAGATATTATCATAAATGTACATAGGTCTTCATATAAAGTACCCGCTATTCTTGTCAGATTTTAATGAACCTTGGATGTTCTCGACAGATTTTCGAAAAAGTAGTATAAAATTTCATGAAAATCCTTCTATTGGAGCCGAGTTGTTTCATGCGAACAGCTGGACAAACAGGCAGACAGAAGGACGGACAGACACATGACGAGGCTAGTAGTTGCTTTTTACAGTTTTGCGAACGCGCCTTATAAACCAGCCATTGTTTCAATGCTATGTTGAACCACAGACTTTCACGATCCCGTAAAAAACGTTTTTGTGTTCATTACATTGTGTTTGATGTTTACACGCTCTCTGCGAGACAGACCTTGGCGTGAGAGTTGTGAGAGTGATAATATTTTTAAGGTTTGATTGAAAAGTTTCACTTACCCTTGTACGTAATTGCAAGGGGATTTTAAGACCGAATATATTTTCTTTTCAAAACGGCAGTACAGTTGAAAAATCCAATCAAAGTATCAAGTTTAGAGAGTTGATCGAGCAACCTTACGAATGGTAGGGATATGTCTGGATGTTCTATTTTGAATCAGACACATTGTAAATGGTATGTATTAAGTAATTATAAAACTTTCAAGTGTAATAAGTACTGAAGGCTGATGGGAAATTGAACGGAATTGTGAGATTTATAGGGAAAAAAGATGGGTAAAGATGTTAAGAATAGAGGCACGTATATTATGCATTACTTTCCCCTTATTCCTAAAAAGAAGTCTTCCATCTGCACTGCTTCTTCATTCTTTTTATCTTAGCTTTAAGCTACCCTTCTGTCTTATTTAGAAAGGCTGTGAGATATAATTTACCCCAAACTTTACCAGCACTTGGGGTTGACTCAACTAATATGTTATTCATATATTATTTTGAAATATTCAAATTTCTTTCAGAAGGGGAGAAAAATCAAAGAGTGTATTTCCACAGGGGCGAGCTGAGATTTCTTTCAGTATGCTAATGGTTGTATGAGTGCGTATGGTTATAAAGATACTTGACAATCATATTCCTATCATGAAAGGAATAAATACGGTGAACTTCTGTAAAGGAATCGGTGTTCTTTGCGTTCGGCACTTCAGAAGTCTTTTTAAAATCCAGATACTGCTTTTTTTGGGGAAGGATTATTCAAGCTCTTTCCATAGAGTTGCATGGAAGCAAGTTGTCTGTCTGCTGACAGACGCATCAGTCTTTAAACGAAGTCCTAAGTCTATAACTGCACAAATAGGTAGAGCAGATACCTCGAGAAACGGATAGTGACTAAGCAGGTCTAGAAATTCACACCCTGTATGGAAACGGTAACTTGTTGATATAAGCCCGCGACTGGACGCTCTCCAAATAAATGCAGTCCACAACTCAATCGTTTCGGTTTCATAGCCCATTTTAATATTTTTTTCACATTTACGCTTATGTTTCCCAATTGCTCTCTTTCCTTAAGGTTTTACGACTACAGTTATATATATATATATATATATATATATATATATATATGTACTTTCATTTCTTCCCATGCACGCTACATGGCCTATCCATCTCTTAACAGAGTGCTTATTTTATGACCTTATCAATATTTCAGACTTTGTAGTTTGTAGACTTGCAGTAATGGGATAATGAATAAATGATTAATTTACAAGGATTGTCGAAGGCATGTGTCATAGCCTAATCAGGCATTATCCCGGTATTTGCCTGAAGCGACTCAGGACAACTACGAAACGCCTCATCGGGTTAGTCGGCTTTCCGGCCTTGATTCGAACCGGAGACCATCCAAATACAAGTTCAGAGCGTTGCAGCTACACGTACCTGCTCGATTCATACATCTCGTTATAAATATTTGTACTTATATTTTTAAATAGGAATAAATTAGAATTTTTGTGTTGTGTAACGCCGTTGCACTATATCATCAATGTGAAATAATGAATACGGTTAAAATTTTAACTAAATTTAATTTAATGTATTTATTATATGTAAAACGTTAGGATCTTATAATTTGTACACGACGGAAGTTCAAGTATTTTCTGTTTTTAAATTTGAGAACTGCGTGATGGTGACCACACAGACTGGCTGAAACGTGTAGCATTCACACAGTACAGTTCAAAAAATAACTTTTGGTTTTATGTATCAATTAACTGGGTGAACTAGTTTTTACACAGCGGAGTGTTTCATAATCTATACTAAGAATGTGAGATAGGAGGGACATGCAGCATATATATGGGGAAATGGGAAATGCTTACGAAATATTTGTCGGAAAACTTATGAAGGGACGAGAGCACTTAACGGTCTTAAGGAAATACTGAATTATTGTAATTAATCTTAAAGGCATAGGCCGTGGTAGAATGGGCTGGATTCAAGTGGTACGCGATTTTGACCACTGTTAATTTTGAAGGATATTGCAGATTCCTAAAAGGAGCAATTACTTGGCCAGCTGAGTAACTGTGAGCGTTCCAAGAAGAACTGTGCTGTACGTAGTAAAAAAGGCTAGCTTGTGTCTGCACAAATACAGATTCGTAATCCAAAAGCAAACTTTTGAAATCGTATTGTAAATGCGGGCTGTTTTCACTTCAAAAGAACAAAGTGCTCGTTTGTGTAGAAACACTACCGCTGGACTCAAAGTGTGAAAAAGACAAGTCAATATGTGGCTTTAAAAGTTTTCCTTAGCTACTAGACCCGAGAACACTTTCTGTAAGAAAATGACATCCCTATCTGAATTTGCATCGCAAATAGAGGGACGGGACATTTGGTTCTCTTACGGGAAGAACGGAATCCCTCTTCTTATTACTACACTTCTGTTAACCAGAAAGTTTCCTAGTAAAAGGGACTAAACGACAATTTTAATTCCATGCATGAATTTTAAAATACATGGTATGTTGAGAAGACTGCCGCCTATGTGATACATAATCATCCTGAAATATGAGCTTATATGTAAGAACCTGTCATCTTGCGTAAATATCTCTAGGACAGCGGTGAGCAACTTTTGTGCACGAGGGAAGAATTAACAAGACGGTCAATGTACGTATGACGTAACATTAAAGCGCTTGCGCCTAACCACTGTTGCTGTGGAAAAGCAATAAGTGTAATAATATTCTGAGTGTGTGCTTCTAGCCTTATTTATCCAGCATGCAATGCGCATGCGCCGTATTATATTGTCATCTGTGGCCTGTCTGGCTCTATGAAATATTTCGCCATTATCTCATAAACGGCACGATTTTCGGAACAAAGTTTTTGGACATAAAATGTGTGTTTTGATTTTCTCTACGACTTTTGTCTGAAACATTTCTTACTCTAAGAAGACGTCAGCCATCAACGAGATACTATCATAAATGTACATAGGTATTCATTTGAAGTACCTGTCATTCTTGTCAGATTTTAATGAAACTTCAATTTTCTCAACAGATGTTCGCATTGTACTCAAATATCACGTTTCATGAAAATCCGTCCGGTGGGAGCGGAGTTGCTCGATACGGAAGGACAGACGGACAGATGGACAGACCGACACGACGAAGCTGATAGTCGTTTTTCGAAATTTTCCGAACATGCCCTAAAAACAGATTCGCTGGCCACCTTACGAGTAATACCTGTATTTTGTACTTACGTATCGTTAATAACAACATCCTGTCGTTAATGGTGCCAATATTGCGGCGGTAACGCTTATTTGAAATTAATCTTTAAAGACTTGAGTCGCTCGTAAAAATTTGAAAGCCTGAGGCTGTGATCGAGAAAAGGATGAGAATGAAAGAGGCAGAGACCTCTATGATGGAGGCACTTCGAGACACATACTGTATTGTCAAGTACTTATATTTCGCCATCACTTTACATTCCGACTCGAAAACTGTAGGTTAAGCAGGACTTAGTCTAAAACAATTTACAATGCTGCAGTGTAAGAGGTTTCATACGTAACTTTACATAAAATGTGTCTCTATTTTTGTATACCTGCAATGTTCGAACATTCTTATTCGTTTACATTTGTTAAAAAGAACAGAAGCTTCTTTTGTGTCTCAAAGTAATCGTGTAAGCGTTATGGTTCTGCCGGCTAAGTACGAAAATATACGTTTGCAAAGGTATTTCATTATTACATGGAACAGTTACTGTAGTAAATATTCAATATAGAACCATGAAGATTCCTTTTAATAACAGTAATAATAATACCAATAATAATCTAACATACTGATTATAAGGCGTAATTTTAGGGAACGTATTCAGTAATGTAACCCTAGGTCTACTTTTATTGAAACTGATGAAAGTACTGTACGATAAATACAAATATTCAAGTTTTTTTTTTTTTTTTACTTTTTTCGCATGTTCTTGCAGGGAAAAAACAGTAACTGAATATATCCGAACACAACTCCCGTTCGCTTTCTTTTAAATTTGTAATTAAGATTCAACAAGAAGTGACCTTAATAAACAAGCAAAAGACTGCCCATGTTGCACATATTACACTCTTCATGTGCTAACTGCTATATGACAGCTTCCGTCTAAGAGAGAAGGCAGGAGACGTAATAGGAAGTGATGTCTATAAGATACTTTGAGGGTGAAAACTCTGAGGCAGGGAACTAATAAGGGAAACAAGGTGAATGAAAGGGATGGTAAGTTTTACGGAAGGAAGGAAAGGGACAGCGACCTTTATAATGAGATTACTTGTTTGATACAACGTAGTGCTGATAATGCTGTCGACAAAGAAGTAAGATTAATTTCACACATTAGATGAATATTAAGGAAATGTACGAGTGTGGGCGTAATTATCCTTAGCCGGACATTATTCTGAGCCAGATATATCCAATCCATATTCCAGCAAACTATATCTTTGGACAGCAACGCACATATATAATCACGCGTAGCTTTTATTGTAGGGTCCGTTTTACGTCCTTTCCCTTTAACGCCCCTTGCCATTACATACATCTTCTTAATTGATGCCCTCTCATTATTGGTTTAATGCCCATTGGCTGGCTGCGCTCCATTACGCTAACCCCTGTCAATTTCATTATTTCTAGTTGGAATATCATATTTTATTTACTTCTACTTTCGCAGGAACAAACCTATGTCGTAAAACAACGGCTTTGTATATATGTATATAGGCCTATATATATGTTGTATTTATATATGAATAATTTTCATTTACTTCTTTCACCAGAAACGAGGATTTAAATTTAAGAAAGAAACCAGTGAAAGGTTGCGTGTGGAGCATAGCTATGTTTGGTGCTGAAATTTGGACACTTCGGAAAGCAGATCAGAACTATCTTGAAATTTTTGAAATTGTGCTGGATAAGAATGAAGGTCAGTTCGATCGTGTGAAAAATGAAGTATTACATACACTCAAGGAAGAAAGGAAATTTCTATATAAAACAGAACGAAGGAATGCTTGCTGTGTGGGTCACACCTTGCTTAGAAATTGCCTCCTAAAGCACGTTATTCAATGAAAAGATAGAAGGGACGAGAAGAGGAGGAAGAAGACGCAAGCAGCTACTATTTGATCTAAAGAAGAGAGAAAATACTTGACTATGAAAGAGAAAACACTAGATCGTACTCTGTGGAGAACTCGCTTTGGAAAATGCTATGGAACTGTCGCAAGGCAGACTGTGCAATGAATGAATTCTCTTTTCTGCTTCCTCAAGATCCGGTGTATAGATTTTGTTACAACACATCACATATTGGCGTGTATAGAAATTTATGCAAAATGGAGTCGACAGATCGAAAGTGAAGGGACTGTTTGAGAATTCTGGGAGTAGGTGATGGGCTAATATGCATATGGGCCTGAAAGAGAAATAATATGATATTATAGATTCATTAGGGTCAGGATAAGGTCCCGTGTAGGCTCTTGTGACGACGGTAATGGAATTTCGATTTCCAAAGAAGTCAGAAACTCTACTACCTACATGACTGACTTATTTGCTGAAGAAGTCCTCTGCTCGACAGTGTTATTTGTATGTATATATATATATAAGGAACGATGTTAGTAGTTACTTCAAGGAGGCGGGATAGCTTAGTCGGTGTGGGGAATAGGCTACGGACTGGACGATTAAGGAACTGTGGTTCGATTCTCTGCAAGAACAAAACAAATTTCTGTACTCTGAAGTCTTCATAGAGGGCACGCGGTGGCGTATTTGCGCTACAAGCGGGAAGGTCGCGGGTTCGATTCTGATTATGTCATTAGACTTTTCGGGCCGCATTATGGCCCTGGGGTAAACTCAGCCTCTAACAGAAATGATTACCAAGGATATTTCCTTGGGTGTAAAAAGGCAAGAGGAAGTTGGGCAAAACTTTCGGTGGCGCACACTAATATATATACTATTGTTTAATTTGTTTTAGATATCTCAGAATTTAGGCACATTTTATACCTACAATTTCGTTGATATCTGTAATGCTTATTTAAATTCTATTTCTTTCAGGTTAGTGTCGAATTTCTTGAAACTGTTACACTCATAATTGATGTGGACCTTACAATGAATAGAAATAAACTAATTTCCGCATGATCATACTCATGGTGGCCTACAAGAAATGCCGGATATAGACTCTGATACAAGTTTTGTAGTTTTCCAAAAGATGCAGATTGTATATAATAGCATCCAGTCGCGTGTGCCACTCACACTGAAGTAAAGTGGCGTATAGTAACTCATGCCATAGAGCAAAAAGTAGGAACTTAAAACATTTAAGGCCACGGCATGTATAGCTATGCAACACACCTTTCTAAACCTTCGAAAATCGACCTTTAGAGTAAAGAAAACTGGACAGATCCATAAAACTGAAGCAGGAAATAGAACGCTGAAGTTCTGAATTTATTGTTTGCTTTACAGCAAATCTGACGTCAGTTAGATTCCTAAGAACGTAAGGCAAACTTAAAGAAACAAAAACATTAATGGAAATTCCTACGTTGTTTTGTTATAAGTGAATGTTCTTATTCTATTAAGCGGCGTGTAATTTCACGTGCACAACCGTGGGATAGTCAGGCCCCTTAATTACAAATAACATGACAATGCATCTGTTAGTCTTGTATTAGTTTGTATTTTGATCTGTCTAGACATACAGCTGAAGAAACCTTCTGAATCCAATTCTTATGAGCAAGTTACTATAAATGGTTCCATAAGACGCTGCAATTTTTTCTTTCCGAAATCCAATTTAGATTTCTTTATCTCATTGTCCTTTTATTTTTATTTACACTATATGAGGGGGATTTTGTTCCGTGTACACTCTGGTCCATAAAAAATATATAAATGTATCTGTCAAATGTTGAAGTTGTTGTGAATGATGAGTTTTGTTGTAGGTAGCAGAATTCATTGGACTGTTATTAGGTTTACATTCGCTTAGCTACAATGAAAAAGAAATGGAAACTTTAATCAGGATGTTTTGTGTGCTGGATCGGTATTCGAACCTGAGGTCATCTACCACCGAGAGCCAGAGTGAAAACTGCGTAAAGCTCCATCACGGCTAGTCGTTATTTTTAATACAGAGTAATGTTTTTCTAAGTATATAAATTACTACCCTTTCCACATAACTGTATTAAGACTGATCCAATGTGGAATTTAAGATTAATAGAAGGGATGTGTGCTGCAGAAAACCTGGTGTTAGGAGACATATCTATGGACTATATAGTATGACTCAATAAATTTAATTTATACTTTGTCATTTATTCCGTGCATTATATGTAGCTATAAGTTTCGAAGCACGTAGGAATTTCATTGTTTTAATATAATTATGAACGTGTAAATGACAAATTGTGTGCATTTTGTTGGTTGATTATTGTAGATTACTTTACTTAAAAATATAAGGCTGATCACTTCAGCTGATTCATTACAGAATTTCTGTATTTATTTTTGTTAATGCGATTCACGCACTTCAAAACACAGAGCCACCTGGTGTTAGACCTATATTATAGGAATACGGAAGGAATTTATTATAAGATGAATGAAATGTATTTCCTAAACTGGATAATCCTCAGCGATAATAAAGTTATCATTCAGAAATGGCAGAAACGTCTACAGACGCTCATATTTTTTGGATATCTTAATACATAAATGTTCATCCAATGCAAGCCGATATTTCCAAGTAGACTGGGGCACCCAGTGGCACAGCAGGTTGATGTACTGCGCTATAAGCCGGAAGGTCGTGGGTTCGATTTCCGATGGAATCATTGGCATTTTTCATTGACTTAATCCTTCCGGCCGCACTACTCAGCCTCTAACATAAATATCAGAAATTTCTTGGGGTAAAGGCGGCAGGTGCGTACAGCTGACAACCTTACCACCTTCATGTGCCGATTGTCTTGGGGGGCTCACCCTCCTGGAACCCTCAGGGCGTGTACAGGGATTGCTTTTCTTTATACCGCGGTCTAAGTAATACGCTGCGTTTTCTATGTGTGTTATTTATCACTTTCTTGTGCGTGGATATTTTTGTCTGTACGGCTGCAAGTTTAAATTTCCCAGGATATATTACCGAATGATAGCCTATACATTGCGTGTACTGCCATCTGATATGGTACGTCGGATACAAACGTATCAACCTTTCGGAGGAACTCGCTGGCTCCACTTTCTGAGTAGAACCCTCAACTTTGTACCCTAAATGTAGATAACGAGACATTTCGGAGGGACAGTTTGCTTCGATCTTCAGGGTCCTGTCTGCCTTCAGTGAAGAACTGTGAAGATTCTGCCATAAAGATGTCGGCAATCGGTCCTACCTAAACATTGGTACCTTCCTTCTAGACCTTATAACGTAACACCCCAGAGGATGTTATTCTTTACATTCTTTGCCGTACGAATACTGCAAATCCCACATTGATTGAAATATTTGCTTCAAGGAATTACTCCATCGTCGCGTATCTAAAATGATAATGTGTTTCGGTGTTACAGTAAATCAAAAACCTACTCAATTTGGGATAGGGAAAGCTTTTCTATTCTCAGTCTCTGGAAAGATGGAAAAAAGTCCATAAAGTATATCATTCAAATATGATATAGGTTACCTGCTTCAGAAGCTTACAGAATTGTCCTGCAAATTTTGCGTATTATTTTCAGTTTGTAACAATAAAACTTTGAAATTTGTATAATTAAGTTCAGTCTGTAACCCAATTTAGGCCTAATGTAGTGACTGTTCCGGCTATCTGCTTGTCATTGCATTGAAGTCTCCTAGCGCTCTGTGTATTGTGATTCCTTCGATCTTGATTGTACCCTGCCGCGAAGGTCTGGGTAATTCTCCTGAGAGGGTGTTATTAACCTCTCCCCCTCTCACCAGGTACGTGTGTGTATCGGGCTGCAGGAAATTACTACCGGTCCCTAGGGAGACGTCAGTGGGCATTGCCAGGGATTTCACTTACTTCTCTAGCGAAAAGACGGAAACGATGCGCAGGGATTAATCGTTTTGTTTTCACATGCAGTGAAAAGTTTTAGAAAAACAACTAGTGGCTTTGATATGTCTGTTTTTGTGTGTCTGTCAGCATGTAAAATTTCAGAAACGCTTTACTGATTTAATGAAATTTGACGTTGGAAATTGTACTGGAACATGTTGATAAAATCTGATTGTGTAGAATAGCGAATGAAAATAGCGGACTGTTTACATGAAGGCAGGCATTTTTATGCACATATTAGAGTATACCAGAGCTTCTGAAGCCGACATATTAACTGGGACAAATATCTGTTAAATAATTATCTTACTAGACCAACTTTCGTTCTGATATTTCTTAACAGCTGCGTGGACCTGCTATTGATTTGAGCAGAAAATATTTACCCGACGTGACGACTGCGCGGCATTTTAAAAGTTTTTTGTAATAAGCATAATAAGAATATTTACAATGAAAATTTAAAAATTCCAGCTGCGCGGCAACAATTCAGTGTGCGCGGGAGCATTTCAGTTACTTACTGCGCGGCCGCGCAGCTTAGAGGGAACATTGTTCTAGACATGTAATATGCAATTCACAATTGACCTAGGAACATAAATTAAATTCTATCCATTCTTTCCACACTTCTGGGCCAAATTTGGTGTAGCTTAAAACAGAATATATTCATATAATGCCGCTGAGAAATTGCGTGTTTAGTGAAAATAATTATATTTATTACTTAAGGGCGTAAATAAAATTTTGCCAATATCTAATACATTTTTTTCTGATTTGGATAAAATTCGGTACAAATTATACATGCAACACTTCATAGAGAAACTGTGAATTTTATGAAAATCGGTGCAGTTAAAGCCATACTAACTTAGAAAAGTAAATGAACTGCTTTCGACATTTAGTGTCTCATTTGGATAAAATGAGGTAAAAAATATATGCACATAATGCTGTTGGGAATTTTTGAGTTTCGTGAAAATCGGCGCACTAGAAGACCACACTTTTCTTATGGGCATAAATGAAATACTTTCACGCATGTACCCAGAAACCATATGACATTATGAAGTAAAGAGGGCTTTGGTAAAATCTGTGTACAAAGCCACGGTTTATACCATTTGCAATCTTGTTAAATATTGCACCCGATAGTACACATAGTAAGTACTAAGTTTACTGTGTTCACACAACTAGAACAGTAATGAACGCGGTCTGTATTGGAATTGCGCATTAGAAATGTACAATCCTATTCCACTGTATAAGAGAGTATAGAATAAATATTATATGTGAGCAAGAATGAACACAATCATTGATATGAAAGCTGAATATAGGATTTTTTATACCCGTTACAGGAAAATAGGGACATCATCTGAACAATGCAATCTGTGTTTGTGGCATGGTAATGCCGCCTGCAATATTATTATGCAGTGGATTGTTATTATGGTGGGATGTGGACGCCAGTTGAACGTATGTTCACAGGGTGTTCGCAAAAGAGTTTAACTAAAAGAGTGTAAACTTTTCTTTTTGAAAGTAGATGAAGAATTTTATTTAGAATACTAATATGAAATTGCGTCTTCGTTCTGCTGCTCCAGTCTTTTCCTTGGTGTGTTATTTTATGTGTTTCTTAATTACTAATCTTCCACAGCGTCGATCGTTCAAGTGAACTGAGGTTTCCGCTTTGGGGTAAAGTTTAAAGAAAGTCTTGAAAGTCTCTGGTTTGTGTGGATTTCCAAGACACTAATGTTTAGTCATTTTGTCATGTAATCTTACCTTTAACAAATTGTTGATTACCGTTTTATAGGGGTTAGTCGGTAAAGCGACTGGCTACGGGCTGGACGGTCCGGGGATCAAATTCCAGTGGCGATGATGTTTTCCGCAACCGTCCAGACCGACCCTGGGTTCCACCCAGCCTTCTATACAACGGGTGCTGGGGATCTTTCCCGGGGGTAAAGCGTACGGGGCGTGGCGTTAAACATCCATCCCCGTCCCCATCTAGCACCTAGGTTAAAGAAAGAGTAGAGCTATAATTCTACTCCCCCTATGGGCCCTCGTGGCTTTTTATAGGTTGAAATTTACCTTTTTACCTTTCTTGTTAGAAATGCACCTTTGTGAAATACCGTAATTTCACTACACTAATAATAATAATAATAATAATAATAATAATTACTGACATGAAGTAAATTTGACAATAATTAGTGTAGTCATTGCGGGAGAGATGGCAACTTTTGGAAAATATTTGTGTATTCGCTGTATTAGAGTTTAAAGAAATGGGATTTTGGTGAGGTAAAACTCTAGTGTCTCTAGTATTTGGTATTGAAGAAATTAAAAAAAAAACAAGTACTCGAAATTTAAATTCAAGTAAGGCCTCTTTGTGTCGTCTTTCCCCAACCCTTTGGGCAGACACGACACATGCCTAAGCAGAAAGAAACATAAATACACAGAGTTTCAACTAGGCTACATAAGAATATGGATCCATAAAAGAATTATAAGAACGAACAGAAAGTACAGTTTTCTAAAAATGAAAATAAATTTTATGAAAACAGTGCTTTTACATGGATGTTACTTCTGATTTTTAAGTTTTTCTCTCTTATAGCCTGCTTTCCGCGGTAAATGCATTTGTTTGCATAAAGTGAACAGTTTTCATGTAGCCACTCGTCAAATCCAGCCACCTCTCCTTGTGGCTGTGTGATAGTTTTTCCAACATTCAGCACACGCTTGCGAATCAACTTCAGAGTCGTCAGCAGTAATCTTTCGGTCGAGTCTTTGCTTCTTCATATTCATGTGAGGGGTTTTCGGCATTCCTTCGATAATTTTTTTACTTTGGCATCCTTCAGTTTTTGTCAGTTTTCAACAAACTCTGAGGATGTTAAGACAGTGGCCTGCTGTGTTATAGCAGGAAACCCAAACAGACGCATTGAGGGTCCCACCAGAAAGTTTGGCGTTCGTAATGAGAAGTAAAATAATTCATGACGGTCCGAGTTTCCAGAATATTTGCATCCAAATTTGACCTTTGGTGGTTAGCTGTGAAATTGATAAGCAAGATGCAGCAGACCGTTGCCTTGAGAATGAAAGTAGCAATGTTCTGGCAGATTTCTTAGAAGTCTGGAGTATCTGATATTTCCTTTCAGTGTCAGACTGGCAAATATATTTTTAGACCTTTGTGGCGAATTTATTATATACTACTCTGTATAACTTTAAAAAAATTTGATAAGGCTTTATATATGTTACTTTTACAGTGCTTTTGAGGTTATTGTATGAGTGTTGGATTCGGAAATATAGTGTCATATCAGTGGCAGATTATAAGGAAGTATTTTTTACTTCTTGATGTTTATATTTTATCTTCAAAATAGTGACGAGGTTTTATCAGCATTAGTTTACCAATGGCGGGTTATTATTTAATGGGCGCTTTTGAGATTAGTGGCCATTACTGTATATTCTGTACGCATAGCGCTAGACCATTTACTTGGCCGGCCTAGCATCTTGTGCGCCAAATCGCTGAATTTCCATCTTTTTGGTATCCCGTAAGGCTTACGTGCCTCTCTAAAACCAATATCGCCTTGCTCTGAACGTTTTACAGCTTTACTCAGGTTTTCCAAGGTTCATCACTGTAGAGGTGACGCCCCAATTTCTTTTGTATGTATTTTCGTGGCACGCCTTAATAGGGCTGAATAAATAAAAAGAACTGTTTGTATTAGTCTAAAGTACTTTGCAGATTTTAAGAAAACGTATAAATATTATTTCTCACTTCATATGTATGTAGGCAGGTGTTTTGCATGGCGCATCATCTCTCAATTGAAAATGTGTGTCATGTGTACCACTTTCTGAGGGAGAGACGACAAAATTTGCTCCACGGCTTACAAATTTTTTGTGGGTGAAACCTACATAAAGTTAATGCCAAATCCGTTAACTGATTCTCCGTAATCACACACAGGCCTATATCACAAACACATTTAACGAAGTCAGTGATTTAAGAATTGACGAAACAATGCCCACATTTACCTGGCTTTATCAGAAATTGAGAGCCTCTAACAATCACGAGCGACCAACATTCTGTTAACTTTCCTTCACATATCATTCCAACGGTGGTATGTGTGCGTTACTTCCTCCTGATATCTTAAGTTTGAAATACAGAAATAATATCAGCTCTCACGGAATGTCTCTGTTGTTATAAATGTCGTTATTTTCATTTTTGATATCCTTATCTGTGTGCCTATTATTATTATTTTTAAGCAAATGCATTTTGCTTTAAATTCTTGAACATTTTCTTGCGTTTTAAGTCCGCTTATTTCTTGAGTGACCTAACGTGCATACATCCAATTGTGCTATATTAATCACTGGGTCGTCATGTTTTGCATCGCGAAGTGATAAAAGTTTTTGATCACCCTGCGTCGCATTATATTGAAGTGGGATCATCGAATGGAAGAAGCGCCCAGCTGTCTGTAGGACACGCTCTAATGATGGGGCACACGGCCGCCGAGGAAACCGAGCTTCAAAATTATTGCTTCAACCCATAATAGGACCTACTCCTTTCTATATAACTATCCAGCTATTTGTGTTTTCTCTCCTGTACCTTTTGCGTTGGCCTGTCTCCTCCTTATACCTCTCTCGTTTTATTTATTTCTATTCACTTTTTTTAAATATATATTTTCTTTTATTGTGTTCCGACTGGGGTTCTAAATTAGCAGAAGTAGGCTCACCGCTCACGACCAGATCATGCATTGCTGCTGTTGTGGGGTAAATTAATGTCGTCATATTGACCAACGGTAGAAGTACAGTGTGATTAAAAATAGATGAACAGTTCTGCAGAAAAATTTTAAGTTCTAGTGTATCTGCTCTTCAGGAAACATAACGTCACCCGGTTGATATTCACTAATAGTAACTATAGTAACTGTGTGTGTGTACGGATATTGACGACACGTCTATATCGAATTGTTTTAATTACTTTACAGCATGCCTAAAATACTTAACGAAACTGCGGATTAAATATTGTGTGTTGGCATTATTTTTTATATAATATATAAATTTCGTCTAATTTTACTTGAATTGTAAATATCACAAATATTTATGTACTAAAATTAAGCGTTACATTTTTTATTCTCCATTTTATTTCAGGTGACACGCGTTGTAGTTATTCTGATGTGTCTTTCTTCCTCATCAATTGAAAAGTCCCCCCAAAATTAGTGTATGGAACCGAGCTTCGTTCTTTAGCACTTTCAGAATAAAAAAATAATTTCATTCTATCAAGATATTACACGATATATCGATATCTAATAACTTTACAAAATATATCGATATATCGATGTCGTTTTCGACAGAGTATTATATCTGTCTCGTATCTGGAATATCCTAGTTTGAGTTAGTGGTAACATCGTTAAATAAATCCTAAGTCAACAAACGTTAAACTTAGCATTGTGTATATCTGCGTGCTTGGGCGAAGAGAAGGGCTCAAGCTTATTAGATTGGACTGTGATTCCCGCATTCAGAGAGCCAACAATGTTCATGGGACAAGCAGCGTACATCCATGGAGCTCTTCTTGTGAAACTATAGGCTGTCAGCTCGTTAAGCAATGACCCTATGCTGAACCAGTTGAATCTACCGTACTTTTACACTATCACAGTCTGATTCTTTAAGGTAGATTTTACTTTTGTCGTCTCATGTGTGCCTAGGTCTCCCAAATGCTTCCTCTCTTCAGGTTTTGGACTAAAATATGCGTGCATTTCTCAACACCCCCTTCACACTACGTCTTAGTTCCATCTCCTCCTCTTTCACTTCATAATCCTAGGCTAATAACATATAGTGGACATTGCAAATTACAAATTCATCCAATGCACACGTATCTCACCTGCAGTGCTGCTGCTGTGGCGTCCCTTTAGGTCTGACAGTGCCAAGTTTCTACTTGTCTGCGGCTAGGGGCGCCAGGTCACGTTCCTCACAGGCTACTCAGGTATGCGAGTGACGTGCGGTCGTAAAGCGGCGTCGCTGGGCGTCGTTCCGGTCAGCTGATGGATTCGGGCTGCGCGTGTGTGCCCCTGGGCGCCGTGACCGGAATGACCTGCACAATGGGGCGGCGTATATTCTACAGAACAAATTGCATGTTCTCTGCATTAATCTCTTGAGTAGCAGGTTTACAAATGTATTACTCCACGTAATAGGAAATTATTGAAAAGGAAAATCTTGTCGAAACCGTCAAAGCTGATGACAAAATTTGTATCCGGTCTTCATGTTTCCCGGCGGCATAAAAAGTTTTAAATTTCTCACAGCGGTGTTGCTAAAGATTGATGTGTTCAGATTTGTGATGCTGTCATTGGACTAATGACACTAGTTCCCGACGTTTCAAAGGACCATACTGACGTTATGTTTAAGTCCAAGCCAAGGATCACAAGTATTCGTCGTTTGGGTGGAGCTGCTGCTCGGCCCTGAAAATCATGACATTATGATCTCTCGAAACGTCGGAAGCTACAAGCCCAATTACGCAGCATCAATTCCCAGAAGACCGCATCTTCAAGGTATAAATAAACCCTGGACGTCAATGTATGTGTGTTTGCGGGCACTGCGGCGACCTTTTTACCTCGACCGTTTCCTATCTTTTATGCAATCCTCTGCTTTACATGCCATCAATACGTGGTGTTCCCAAGCGTTCGCCCATCTAAGTACTAACCACGCCCAAGGTTCCTCAACTGCAGTGATGTAGCAGGAACCAGTGTAGTCAAAATGACACGGTCGTTGATTAACTTTTCACTTTAATATTGCTGAAAGAATTGGAAGAACAGCAGTTTAAAGTTTTGAAATTACGGTAATAATTAGAATATTTGGACCTGAGAGAGGGTAAGTAATATGAAGGAGAAAATTTCTCTACGAGCCCCTGCGTAATTTGTACTTTTATCATGTATTATTATGGTGTAAAATCAAATGATGAATTGAGCATGATTAATGGAAATAACAGGCTTTGGATTTGGTGTGAAATGCATATAAAATATTTTTCGGAAATTCTCAAAATAAGAAACTGCTTGGGACACTAGGCAGTAGTAATAGGATAATATTAAAATGGTCTTTAGAAGAATAGGATGTGATTCTGTGGGTTGGATTATCCTGGCCGGGGACTGAATCTGGTTGTGCAGTCTTGTGATAACAGTGAAGGCATTTTGAGATCTGAAAAGTGCTGGCAATTCTTGGCCAATTTAACAGCTAACAGCTTAGAAGAATAACTGTGCACAGTTTATGTTATCTGTACCTACATTTTATTGTATAAAGTCTTATTCCGACAAATGTCGGAATAAGACTTTATACAATAAAATGTACCGTACAGATAACATAAACCGTGCACGGTTAAGTTAAGAAAGTGTACGGAAGAGCCGTTAGAGTAGTTCTAATGTCATGCACGGAAGATTTCCCCAGGCTGAACATCACTTCTCTGTCGCACAGTGGAGAAACAGGTAAAGTGCACTTAACTCTGAAACTGTAGAGTAGAATGGCGTCAGTCATCAGCTTCAGGCTCCTCCCAATTCACTCCGGGGCAACAGTCAGTAGGCCACGAGGGACACAGAGGAGGCATTATAAATTTCCGCAACCACCAATTTCTCGTGTAGCCACCATCTGTTATCTCTAATACGAGTAAGTAATCTAATGAAAATGCTTCTCCAATTTTGCGACGAATTTTTTTTCGCACGTTATCTGAACTTGCTGGCTATTGTTTAGCGCGTGTTGTGTGTACGTGCTACACCGCTGTAGCTCTTCACCTTAGAACGTTCTTTTTCGCGTGCTTTGCTATGTTTAAACTTATGTAACCACAGGAAATTATGAATGCTGTTACGAGAAATTTGTACTTGATACCCGTTGTTGTAGACAGACTTTGGAATTATAATTAGGAACAGAAGTCAAGCATTCAGTCTCTCCTTAAATTAAATTATCATTTGCGCTGTTACACAGATTATGTCAAATAAGGAGTGAATTTCCTATCCTTGTGTCATTGTCAGCCACAAGGATTAGGCTTTGGCCTATTACATCTTCATGGGAAACCATCATTCCATCCGTAACCATCCGACCGCCCATGTCTCTGCCCATCCATCCACCCATCCATCCGAGTGGAAGATGGTGTACCTTCCATTAACTGACCTCTATGTTTATGTCGTTTATATCCTAACAACACAACATACGGCAGTCGACTCCCTTCCATCCTTAAGATATGTTGATACCAGTCGCTTTTTCGGTGTTATATTTTGTTGCCAAGGAGACATATATTTAATTCTGGCCGGATATCTGTAATTTGTCTTAGATTAATTTGTGCCCAGCAAGGCTTCTCATGATTTACATACATGTTCCTTATATTTTGCTTCCATATATTCTATTTAATGTCTGGTTTCCACAGTGTGTTAAAGTTGAACCTGATATTGTTTTATTTTTTTTTTCCTATGGCTCGACAGCCCATAGGGGGCCTAGGCCTCCTCATTGTTCGAGGTTTCACGATCACACACTTTAGACTCTTCACACTCGGTAGGACTCCTCTGGACGAGGGACCAGCCCGTCGCAGAGACCTCTCTACCTGCAACAAACAACACTCACAAGAGACAGACACCCATGCCCCCGGCGGGATTCGAACCCACAATCCCAGCAAGCGAGCGACCGTAGACCCACGCCTTAGACCGCGCGGCCACTGACATTATTTTATAAATGTATAATGTATATAATTTTCAATTAAATTCAACGATAAGTAATGCAGACATTTCATATTATGTAGCTTACTTCAGATAAAGCTTTCGATTGTATATTACCGAATTGTACAACTGAAGTTATTTTTATATTTACACAAAAGCCATATAGGAGAGAAATGTCTCTTGAAGACTCGTAAGGTGTCAGCAAGCCTATATTAGAAACAGCCATATAGTCTGTATTACAGAAGTGTAGAATGTAAGTTCAGAACTTCTTTTGACACTTTAGACTTCCGTTGCTTAGAAGAAATAAAAACAATACATTTTATGTGAGGGATGGTTTCCTGAAGACTGTGCGTAATTCAAGATTAATTTTTTCCATAGGAATAAATGTAAATTTAAGGGATGCGTTCTCGGAGCTTATAAATGTACAACCATAATAGCGTGTTTTTGCTTTGGAACATAAGTTTTAAGCACAACGGAAATAAACGAACACTATAAATTAACTTAATGACAATATTACTAAATAGTGTATTAAACTGCCTGAGTAAAAAAGAAGAAAGAACGTTTTATTCCGACAAAACTGAAGGAAAAGAAGATGAAACCGGCGCCTAATTTTTATGTCACATTATTTCAAATTCGCGGAAAGTGCGACCAAATTATACCTGAAAATGATTAAGAAGTGTTACTGAAATCTAACTAGCTAACCCCATAAGATCTTTCTTGTGAAGTTAACAGTTTCTCAGGTGATCAAGGAACTATCCGCTTTTTATGGCACATGAATGTTCATCACCGTGTATACGAGAGCCAGTCACTTGTCCCTATCCTGAGCCAGATGAATCCATTTTAGGCCTTTCCATTTTGGTGCTGTTTTCTAACATGAAATTTGATATTATCCTCCCATCTACGTCCAATTCTTTCAAGTGACTCTTTCCTTTAGGATTCCCAACCAAACCCACACAAGCATTTACCCTCACCTCCATGAAAGCTACAAGCCTCGACAGTCTTATTCTCCTTGATTTCATTTACCCCTTAATATTTGTCGCTTAAAAGTTATAAAGCTCCTCTTCATATAATGTCCTCCACACTCCTGTTATTTGAAGTATTTGAAATGTATGACTGTGTGGGTCTTACGGGACATTCCGTACTTAGTGAGCCTGAAGGCGTATGAGCTGATATAGTTTACATAGCAGTACGTTTACTATAGAGGAGAAAGCGGAACACCGAGGAGGAATTTCTCTAGACCTTTCACTGTACAAATAAGACTTAGTCTGCTGTCAAGGATAATTAATAGAGTAGGCCCAATCTGTCATTTACTCGGTAGACTGTTGAGAAATGGGTTTATTGCGCTGGGTATAAGTCTGGTTTTCTGTATAAACATATTTTATAAGGAAAATAAATAGTGGATCTTGAAAAGCAATGTTTCTTCTTGATGTAACATAATTCATGATATTTTTCTTTCCTAATGTGCACAGCATTTCGGTAGGCCGATCGTTTTCCGTCATTGTTAGTCAGTTTATCTTCCGTCATCTTTAGTTGGTTCATCTTCCGCTGTGGTCAGTTGGTTCATCTTCCACTATGGTTAGTTGGTTCATCTTCCGCTGTGGTTAGTTGGTTCATCTTCCGCTGTTGTTAGTTGATTCATCTTCCGCTGTGGTTAGTTGGTTCATCTTCCGCTGTGGTTAGTTGGTTCATCTTCCGCTGTGGTTAGTTGGTTCATCTTCCGCTATGGTTAGTTGGTTCATCTTCCGCTATGGTTAGTTGGTTCATCTTCCGCTATGGTTAGTTGGTTCATCTTCCGCTGTGGTTAGTTGGATCATCTTCCGCTGTGGTTAGTTGGTTCATCTTCCGCTGTGGTTAGTTGGTTCATCTTTCGCTATGGTTAGTTGGTTCATCTTCCGCTATGATCAGTTGGTTCATATTCCTTTATGGTTAGTTGGTTCATCTTCCGCTATGGTTAGTTGGATCATCTTCCGCTGTGGTTAGCTGGTTCATCTTCCGCTGTGGTTAGTTGGTTCATCTTCCGCTATGGTTAGCTGGTTCATCTTCCTCTTTGATTAGTTGGTTCATCTTCCTTTATGGTTAGTTGGTTCATCTTCCGCTATGGTTAGTTGGATCATCTTCCGCTGTGGTTAGCTGGTTCATCTTCCGCTGTGGTTAGTTGGTTCATCTTCCGCTATGGTTAGTTGGTTCATCTTCCGCTATGATTAGTTGGTTCATCTTCCTTTATGGTTAGTTGGATCATCTTCCGCTATGGTTAGTTGGATCATCTTCCGCTGTGGTTAGCTGGTTCATCTTCCGCTGTGGTTAGTTGGATCATCTTCCGCTGTGGTTAGCTGGTTCATCTTCCGCTGTGGTTAGTTGGTTCATATTCCACTATGATTAGTTGGTTCATCTTCCGCTATGATTAGTTAGTTCATCTTCCGCTATGGTTAGTTGGTTCATCTTCCGCTGTTGTTAGTTGGTTCATCTTTCGTCATTATTAGCTTTTCCAATTTCCGTCATAGTTATTTTTTCAGTTTCCGTCGCGTTTATACCAACAGAAAGTAAAACAAAATTAGTGCCAAAGATCGGGGACGAATCTGGAACATTTTGAACACTTATTTCCAGAGGTCGTGTGGTGTGGCGGTCATCATAAAAACTTAGAATCTAAAGCATTTCGTGTTATATCCAGAATATTATTATTTATCGCAAAACGAAAAACAGAACAGTCAATTATTATTAGAACCAGTTCCCGAAACATCATGTGTTTTTGATATATGTATGCAATGTAAAATGTCGTAAGCATCTGTATTAAAATGACATTAATTCACGTGGGATTTGTGATGGACAGTGTAGCATTGGAAGAGGTTTTCTCAGAGTACTTCTTTTCTCCTCTGCCACTATATTTTCACCAGTGCTCCGTAGTCATTTTTCATCCACCTCCCATCGACATTATATAATCTTAGCAACTTACAGCATTCTTAAAGAAAGCACTTCACACTTCTTTAGTACAGTAGTTATGCAGATAATTGTTCCATTAGTGGTAAAAGTAATGACTTGGCACTTACTTCAGTTAAATTCACACGTGTTAACGTGTAACCAAATTTAAAGAGGAAATATAATGTGCAGTATTCTCTTTTTGTTGCAGGTAAGACACTAATATACCATCTGAGCCTTACCACATGCACTGGTGGCACGTTTCTTTGAGTAAACTTGGAAATTTAAATACTAATTGGATCTACATGTGCATATTTTAATCTAGGTAGAGCAGGTTATTTTTTGAAGCAGTTCTATCGGATACTAATACTTTACATAATTTTATATCATGTTTTTATTCTACGTGTGTAACCTTAGACTGGTTTATTATCCAACGTGTACGCCTGCTATGATGTAAATAAACACCATCCAAGTACACATGTACTATTGTTACTATCACCTCTTTTTATTACTCTTTAGACACGTTTCGGTCCCTTTGGACCATCATCAGGGAATACACTTTTACAAGTTGTGGTGGAGGTAATAAAATGAATTAAAGGGGTGCTGTTAACAACCATGTAGATGTGTACGTTGATTGTATTTGTTTACAACACTAAATAAGTAGTAGGTCAGTAGGTAGGCAAATGATCATTAATAGGTAGAAGAGAGGGCTTGTTGGTCTCCAAGCAAAGCGATTATTATACAAATGTCGTGCAAAGAGTGACACAAATAGGAAGTTGATTTGATATAATTGAAAATTATCGTCTTTGTAGACCACTTCCTTTGTATGCCTAGATCTTTTCATATCGACTTAAAAGAACAGAACCACATAAAACAGTTTGTAATGAGAACGCTGAAAATGAGGGCATGTCACACTCCTGACAAATTTCTTTGTTTATCCCTGGGGATAAGGTTACTACAGTTTCAGAAAAAAATGTTATGGACAAAACAGAACAAGATTTATGCTCTATGAGTTTCAAAGAAACACAAGTCTGAAGAATAGGAAAGTCAGGCAAGGCAAACTGGGGCAAGGCAATATTAGGTGAAGTAAGGTAAAGTAATGTCAGATGGGGGGTATAATTTAAGTTTGAAGCATTTTTAACCTCGTGCGAGATGTTGGTAAATGGTCAATTTCGCGCTCCGGCCGCTTTAACTTATAGTAAAGAAATGCTGGTACTTATTTATTAGAAGCTGGGCCTCCAGGGCCTGGTTGAAAGCAGTGAAGAAGACGAAGTCCTTGCTCTATCAGAGAATCTAGCCACAATTTTCCAATAGTCACTCTACTGACTGAGGTAGCGAGGCTGAAAAGATCTGGTAGTGTTCTACAAAGGTCTCATATTGTCCTGTGAGTAGCAGATCTGATTTTCACATGTTTTTCCACGTCCGTCCTGTTTTGCTGAATTTCTATGCCCATATTCACAAATAAAGTGCTTGTGTAATTTACATGTAAATTTCCACACAAATTTCATATGTTTATTGTTTATCCTTTGAACAAGAAAAGTATTGATTCTTTTTGTCTGGTATCTGAAACGAAACAACCTGGCTTTTGGTTCTGATAGATGATGGATGCACGGAACACACGCAAGATGAATTTTGTATATACTTCAGAGGGCGTTAAATCGTTTCGCTGCATAAAGCTGCCAAGAATATTGTCATTCACAGTGGGAAATATCAAGAGAATATATTTTATTTCTTTGTGAAGTGTTGACCTTTTCTACCGATTCTGGGGGTTAGGTTTTATATTGGAACACAAGCGCACGTTTGGAAATTATTTATATAACGTGGTGTGTATCTGGTCGTTTCGACGATAGGGAATCTTGTTTCTCTCGTCCCCGGTAGAGGAGCGGACTTTGTATCCAATAAAACCGTCCTGACCTGACTGCATAGCTCTAATCAGGTACATGAGTATCCTGGGAGGTAACTCACATCTCCTCGTCGTGTTCTTATCTTTAATTTCGTAAGTCTTGGACCATGGTAATAACTTAAGTTTCCTATGATGTGTCTGGCTGTTGATGAATTACTGCGAGTTTAGTGGAATGCCGTATGCACCAAGAAGAGAAATCCCTAGTGTCTTCTTACGAGTAGAAATAACTAGGCTGCCATATCAAGAGTGGTTTGACCAGTGCAGCTTCTCTTCTGTTCAGACAACATGTGTACAGGATTTTCTGAACTACACTGATGACGTGTTACATAAGAAGGCACAATTATCAGGATTTTTGCAATTTCATGTTATACATATTTCTCTTCTTCTCCTTCTTTTTCTTCTTCTTCTTCTTCTCTTCATTGTCTTTTCATTTCTCTCCTTTTTATTCTCCTCTTCCATCCCTTCTTACATATCCTCCATTGTCTCCTTTCTTTATCCTTCTCCTCTTCTTCGTTTTTATTACAATCATCCTGGTTTTCATGTGTTCTTCCTTTCATCGTCTTATCGTCCCGTTTCACCGTCCGCTTGTAATTATTCTTCTATTATATTTCTCTCATTGTTTCATCATTCTTCTTTTCTTCCTCCTTAATCTTATCATTCTCATACTCATATTTATCTTTCGTCTTTTTCCTCCCATCAATCCCTTTCTCCTCCTAAATAATTTTTTCTGTCATCATTCTCTTGAAATTTCTGTCTTCTTTTTTACCTTCATCCTTGATCTTCTGTCTTCTTTTCCTCTGTCATGATTCCCACAACTTGTCTTTCAGGTGCTAACAGATGCTCAGGACTCTCCAGCATCTGCAACATTAAATCAGCGACTGCCTGAAGTTGCTTCCGTATGTAAGCCTTATATTTGAAGCACGATGTCTATGAAGCGACGCAACTGCACATAAGGAGTGATTCTGACAACCGCGGCCTATTTTAAGGTACTACTGTAGCGTTTCCCTGAAGGGAATGAGGTACATCACAAACCTCCAGGCCGGAAACCCAAGAACTTATGAATGCGATGCAGTAATGATAGCCCGTCAGCTACGGTTTCGATGTGTAGGTAAGGGTATGTCCCTGTGCAGGATATGAAGGCACTTGGCGGAGTGGGAGTACATCTCCATTCAATCTTAACCTCGACTCTAGATTGAGGTGAGTGAATGGTCAAATTCACACCAAGGCTTTTCTCCACAGTAAAGGGCCCTCTGTTCCCTTCAAATAGGAGGATAGTTGGGTTCCAGAACCGGTCTGAACGTTTTGGAGAAGAGAGAAATCTCCTTCCACTTCGGGGAATTGAACCACGACTGTTTAGTTGTCCTTATACCAACTGAGCTGTCTCGGCTTTTTGTGATGTATAGTGCTTTAATTTAACCTCCCTCTTCAGCTTTTATGGCGTAATATTTAGCCAACTGCGTAACTTTTTCTTTCGTATATTGTGCAATAATAATTTTAATGTTAGTGGCAGTGATGGTGTGTAAACACGAGGAAAGTGTTTACAAGAAGAACATCATAACATACCCTAGAATTTTGAAGCAAATACGAATAACGTATAGTCCTCGTCAGATAAAAGTAAACGGATTACTAAGTCTCAATATAATATTAACAAGGCGAGCGTAACCATCTTAATATCTCCTACCTCGTTCTCTGTAAAACACACTTCACCAAAACCAAAGAGTGTAGCCAAGGAAGGTTCATATTTTTTTATTTTTACAGTTTTGTAATTTTTAAATTATCTATTATAAAAATGTATATGACAAATAATAACAGTATCCGCACACTATAAATATATGAAAATAATATTTTTTCTAAGCAACTCTAAAATTGAGTTCTCAATCCAACAGACACCTACTTTTATGTATTTATAATATATTTATATTTTGTAATTTGGCTGGCCTGAAGATGACCATATTTTGTCGAAACATGTTGCCATAATATGATAAAAAGCTATTCATTATTACAAGTTATTTGTTATATAATAAATTCAAACACCACATCCTAACGTTTTAAAGTGTATAATTGACTTTAATCATAGTCAGTCTGTCGAAAGGTGAAGTAAGTAGTTTCTAAAACTTTCTGAGATACATAAATTACTTTCTTCTTCGACATCTGAAATGCAAGAGAAGGATTGTATCTGGTGACGTTTATCTGACAACTTGCCACACGTCTTCCTTTGACACGGTCTATGGAACTAAATTATGAAACTTAAATGACGCTCGTAACAGAATCTAAACTTGTCATCTGTACGGTGAAACTGTTTTAAAAAGAAAAACTTAACACAAGAAAGGAATTACTTCTAAGGGCAATATTCGATGATTATCAAAAACGCCTCAGTGACATTCCACAGCAGCTCGTGGCACTTGTCTCAATTATGCCCGGTTGAGTTCCTAAACGTTTTAAGAACATCTTCTGGGGTTTGGAAGCAGAAAAACAAGAAGAAATGAATCGCTTCAGTTGTCTAAGTTGCCGAAATGGAACGCTTTCATTAAGCAACGTGCTGTTATTACTGCTGGGCCGCAGTATCTTTCATGGAGGTGCTGCACACTTCTCGGTTCTGTCCGCTAAACTGTTTCTTGGTTTCTCAAACCAGGTTTATTTCTAACTTACTACATTATTTGTGCCTGAAATGAAGAACCTGATAGTTATCCAACACACCCTTGTATGTAACCCGAAAGTTCATTGCCATGTTCCAAAACATGACTGCTGGTCCTAACTTGAGCCAGCGGAATAAACAGTATTTTCGCACCGTCGACAATATTTTATTATTGTTATTAATAATAATTAATTATACCGTCTTATAACTATATGTTTCGACTATTTTAAGACATCTTCAGGCTAATTGGTAGTACAAAAATATAATAATATTAAAATGTGTATAATTTAAAAAGTTACCTGTCCATTTAAAATGAGATCTCATTCTTACAAAATTATTATACCATAAATTGCCTTCATTCTTGTTCTAATTAAGTTGCGCAGACGGTTGTATCTTAAAATTTTATTATTTTTTAATTATTAGTTATATTTGAACAGTAAAAATAAAAATCTTCCTTGATGGTTATTTTTATGTTTTTCTAGTGAAAGTCCAATAACCAATACTGAAAACTGATTTTGAACTTGACGATTTTATTATTTGAGTTTGCGTTTTAGCGAATTGCAAATTACAGGAACGCCTCCTTTTTGTGTCCGATTGCTTTACAAAGTGATACACAGGACAACAGATGGCTTTAGTATGAGGCCAGTACATTGTGTAATATATTGTCATATTGTCTAATAACTGAATACGGCAATGACATTCATTTCGGGATGACTGTGCTTACAGTCACCAAATCTGTCGGTACACTCAGCCCTTTGTTTGCTGCGAACGTCACAGTTCATTCAGGAACGTCTCTTAGACCTCGTTTCTTATTTTTCTTAATAGATTTGATGCTTATAATTATCAATGAAGATATTATTCTTTGTTTTCTATTTGTGGTTCTGATGTGACGACGATTACTGTATCCTCTGAAGTAACTTGGCAGGTGGGTACTAACGTTTCGAAGTAAACTGCTGCTTTCACTTTCAGTTTTGAAGTGAACATAGTTGTCACATACATGTGTATGTTGATGGTGTTGCAGTGCTCTCAATACCCACTGACGTACTTTGTTGTTGAAAGCGGGTAATACGCCAATAACTCAATTAAATGGGTATTTATTAACGTGAGCACAGATGCCTATTAAAAAGCCAGCCCAAAGACACAAATAATATATAAAAGCAGTACAAATACAGAAAAAAACACTAAACAGAAAAAACAAAAACAATTCTGCAGGAAAAAAACCAATATAAAAGAAGTATTGGTGCAAAAACCCTGTACCCTGAAAAAAACAGAGATATATTGATTTAAAAATGTCACAGAGTAGGGCAAAATCTCTTTTAAAGAAATACTGGATTTCCTAGATATCGATGTCTGTGCACACACGGTTGGCAGCCGAAAAACATCTAGCACACGGAGAGTTTTTACAAGTAGCAGTAAACAGGGAGGAGTTTCTGAAATTACGAGTAAGAACTCGAATAGCAGTAGTATCCAAAAGAGACGGACGACATTTTAAACCTGAATACACAGAAATAAAAAATAAAGCATCAAGATAAAGTCTTCTGTCGTGCAGCGTATGAAGCTTTAGAAATTTAAGAAAATTCTCGTACGTAACATGGTAATGAGGAAAGACATGATACTGACGTAGGGCTACTAACTTCCGCTGAATGCACTCCAGCTTTTTGGAGTCAGTAGACGTTATATAGAGTTGCTTACAGTAGAGGTATACTTAAGTTTGGGTCTAACTATTCATATATATAATATTAATAAGCCATCAAAAGTAGAAAAGAAATAGGTTATATTTCGTATTAAGCCCAACATACTTACGGATTGGGAGAAAATAAAAATAAATAATAATAATAAATGAGGTTAAATACACGGAGGAAGAATTTGAAAGACTGATAGCAGGTATCACAGAGCTTAGAATCAAACCATCATAATAAAGCTTAATATTAAACATAGCTTGTAGATAATCTGGTTGTTCAATATTTACGTTGGCTTATACATTTAATATACGAATTGTTTACTTATAAATTCAGGACTTTTATAACACGTGCCATATACTGCCATAACACTGTACAGCTTCACTACCGATACTTTAGGAAATCACACAAACATATGCACTACCACGATCACTTACGATAAGTTTTATACGGTACGTGTGTGTACTACAATTTGTATTTTAGCATACATCTGTAGGTTGAATGTAAAGTACAGAATACAGCCAGAGAGTGGAACACAGTACGACTTTCTGTAAACAGACCCTCCTCACGAACACTCATGAAGATCAGACTTTATTCTTGTTGTCATTTCTTTTTCTACGGATTGAGCAATTTCATGCATACACTGGGCTCAAAATCCCATTTGTAGCTTTTTCTTTATTCTCTAAAAGTAGAAACACTGGAGTAAGCGGACTTCGGGTTGGCGGGTTACAGGTCATCTGTAGTCCAGTTTGATAGTGAAGCTGTCATCTTAGATGGTCTAATTTGAATGCGACTAACTTCGTTGATCTGTAGGCTTGAAACTCTCCAGCAAGCTTGGTCCTATCAGTAGATACGCTATTTCGTTCAGATCTATCAGCAACACGTTCCTGGTCTTTTTCCCATAACTGTACATTATTCTTTCCCAAATGTCGTTCTGTGGGACCCCGGGGTTCCAGGAAGAGAAAATGACGAGTTTCGGAACAAAGTGCCATTGAAAGAAAAAAATGAAATTTATTATTATTATTATTATTATTATTATTATTATTATTACAAACTTCACTTAAAGTAATATTTAATTATACTTGACAATGATTCATTTTTTAAAATATTTCTGAAATGTTCCAATACTAGTGTAAATACAATTTTTTTAATATGATTTTCCTTTGTTGTTGGACTGCATATTACTTTGTAAGATTCATTTTTCGTATATATAACAAGTGATCTGTATTTCTGAATATGCAACTTAAATAATATGTTGATCATATATGCTTGATTAAATTTTTTAATATTATCATACGTACTTATTTGTGATTTAGATTTTTAGTTTTACATTCAATATATTTATTAGGGGTTCCGCAACTTTTTTTTAGCACGAAATGGTTAAGTGGTCATATTAAATTGGGAAACACTAACGTAGAGAGTATGGATACATATGTGTCGTTTATCAGCAGCGTCTGTTTGGCTAACTTATATAACAAATTTACTTACTCCAAAGATCTTTTTTTTAAGGGAAAGCGCGCAGGCGCGCGCGTGTGTGTAAACATATGTGTAGGAAAAACGCTATAGTTATGAACAATTTTTAAGATAATAAATCTGGTAATAGATGTAAGAAAAATCTCGACGAAATGCAAATACGTAACAGGCAAATTATTGAACTGGAAGCGTTTCAAAATGTCTGTAATAGGGCTATACCTGCGCCAGCATTGTGTATTTAGAAACCTATTTTCTGCATTTTTTTCCACATATGAGAGGAATTGCCTACTGAAACATACTTCACAAAGCCTGAGCAGTAATTGACATGATTGCAGCTGCAAGCTTCGGCCTCTTTAATCTTAGGGACAATTGTTTTGTGGCCATTAATTATGAAATTTTGACGGACCCAGGAATAATCCAATTGCCATGTTAGAGAGGAAATCCTCGTCCTTTAGAGAATTGAACCCAAGTTTTTTCAATTCGTAGAGTCACTTGTAAAGGTGTGGCACGAAACGAGCTAAGTTCTAAGCCAACTCTGCACATCTTACATAACTCCATGGACCAAGAGTCTTTCTTTTGAAACTGGTAGCATTTAATCGCCTTAAGATATTCACTCTTTTTATAAATTCCGAAGATTAATTACCATGCTGACAACATCCCAACGCTCGAACACATCCTAAGCCACTTTGATAAAGTCCATAGTCTACTTCCAATACATTTACTTTAATAAATATTTTATGCTTAGTTTGTGTAAGTGGTTTCTTGCCTTCAGATTATCCAGCTGGAGTCATTAGTTTCCTCGTTCTTATCGCAGAGTCCCAGGTTCAATCTCAGGGCAGTCTATCGTATGTATGTTCACAAGTCTGCTTCGTGTACTTCAGTTTATCTCTGTTATTGTCTTAACAATTGTTGCTTCATATTTATTTACCTGTCATCCGGAGGACAGGCAATAGGCCCATTAGGGACCGCTGAAATAAAAATAGGAAAGGCAACGTTATATATAAAATATGACTTTATTTATACCAACTACTGCACACCAATTACATATGTTCATTGTATATACTGCTACATGTTTCGGCTGACATTTTCAGCCATCATCAGGGAGCCCTCGTCTACAGACTTACGCAGCATGCGGCTTGTCATTGAATGTCAAGCTGCATGTATGTAATTGGCGTGCAGTAGTTGGTATAAATAAACTTATATATGCATAACAACTGCAAGGAATATGTATAATATTAGTATTCATGAACTTGTTTAACAGCGTCTTACGGTAGCCTGTCTGAAATACTCGCCTCTTTAGTGGCACTTGGTTGTGGCACACTGCCAGTATGCGAAAAATTGTATTGCCATTTCGATCTTGACAAACTTTTGGCCGTGTTATAAAATAGTTATTTTATTCTGTAATCACCGTGCATCTTTTCACAGTTTTAACGACAATAAACCCCTGAAGATGGCTCTATAAGAGCCGAAACATATGTCGGGTTTTATAAAGTTTTTAAATATGTTTTAAAAAACTATACATTTTTTTTAAATAGAGTTGCATCCAGTTGGTGTATGTACATAGTGACTATAAAATAGTTGTTTAGTAGCTCTGTGGAGGTAGCGTGTGGTTATCCAGCACCTGTTGGACAACCAGTCCTGTTGCGGTGTTTCTTCGCCGCTCTTCTCCTCTTTCATCTTGTTTCATAGATCTGCTGAATTGTAGGTCATGCGAAGAACACTCCTAGTCCACCTGACCTTCCATAATATGCAGACTTGCCACGTCTAAATCAAGACAAATTGTGTGCCCTGTTTGTGTGGGGTTACAGGTTTCCGGTTCTACTTGGCAAGTTTGTTGTGTCTCTTCAGTAGAAACTCTTATCTGAAACACAGTTAATTCAGACATTTTCAGCAGCGTAACTTCTTGCAACAGCATCAAATATCAAATCGTTTAAACATAAACATATTTTGGTCTCGAGAGAAATTTACCAAATGTATTAAAGAGAATTGAGAAATTTTATCATGGTATCTTTTAATGCATTTCACTTAATATACAAACACTGACATCCCTTCAAGGTACAGAAATTCGTGTTACATATTCTAGAAGTTAGAACGTCATTACATCATTATAAATACACTTTTAGTGAGTTATTGTGAACGACGATGCTTAATCATTTAACGACCTTTTCATGATACCAACGATTATGTGCTCTCCGCGGTATGCAGTTTTGGAAAGACCTGTACTGTACGTGGCCTTAGAAGGATAAAGTGCATTTCGTTCATATAAGTAATGTAAGTGTAAGCGATGATTTTATGGGCATAAAATGAAACCTGACTCAAAAAAATGACACAAATGTCATGTGTTTGGGAAGAAGGTGATAAATATTAAATATGCATTAAAATAATCATTCACACAACAAAAATATCAAATATTTTTTTAAGTACTGTATTTCTAAATAGAATGTTATGACCTAAAAGAAAGGAACTAAGAAGAGGAAAAGAAAAATTCCATAATGAAAGCTTGGTATGTGAATGTTAAGGTTTTCATAGCTGTGCTTTGTGGCGAAAACAGCCTCCTTGATTGCAAAACTCCCGAAATACTACAAATTATAATAATATAGATTGGGTCACCGAAAGACTAGAATCAATACGAAAGAAATTTAACGATATTATTGGATTTTATAGGGCTATGTCGCCATGAAAGAGGGACATTATAAGAAATATTTTTTAAAAATATTAGTGAAATAGCAATATTATTGCCTTCCAATAACGTACTTAATAAAGGAAAAAAGACTGTGCGTACCAGAGTAGTAAGTGGAATACAAAACCGGGGACGGAGTAAATTCGGCGAGAAAATATACGGCTACCTGGCTTAGGAAAAACAATTGGAGCTCAATCCTGCATAATTTTTGATGACGACATATAGTCTAGGCCTATATCGGTTAATATATTTTATTAATAATTTCCTCCCTACACTAACAGAGTGAACAAGAAGATATAATAGTCTGCATTATTCGTCAATGACATGACGAAACGCGTAACACCGCAGTTTCCTCTAGATATTAAGGCTAGATGCGTGTATGATTTTGGTAGGGAAACCTGTGGGAAAGAAACCGCTTGTAAGAACTAAGCGTAGATGAGAGGGCATGGAGGTGATTGCTGTGGCTCAAGATAGAAGTAAGTGGCGGGCTCTTGTGAAAGCGGTAATGAACATGACTGTCCATAAAATGCGGGGAATTCCTTGACTTCATTAATTAGTTATTAAGGAGAATTTATGTAACATTAAAAGGAAAATGAAAATGGCATAAAAATTTTATTCGAGAAAACCGAAGGCACGGGAGACCTAGAAATGTGTGCAAGCATAACACGTTATTAAGATGGACATAAAAGTGTAGTACCAAATAGGGTAATGTAGCGGCAAACCTCTATATTTTTAACCGGAAAATGCCCTGTTGAAATCTCAGTCTCGGTGTCTGTTATCGTCCCTGAGGTTTTCGTTGGATTTTCTCAGCACCTGCAGGTAAATTCGAGGTTAGTATCTCGATTAAGCCGCGACCATTTTCTAATCCTGTACATTTCATCATTTACCACTAATCGAATCTGTGTAGTTCGAGATACAGACAGCGTCGTAAAATAAACCACAATGTGAAAAGAAACAGAATATTAATGGGGTGGACTGAGTTTAATGGTATAGGATAGCGATAAGTAGCAGGTCTTCTCGGACGCGGTAAAGATTTTTCGGATTTTAAAAAGACGAGGGACTCTTGGAATGATGATCTTCCTAAGAACTCTACTGAATAGATTTATTATTTATTATTTGAATCACATGGCACCACTAAGTAACACGTAATTTAATTTAGATGATAGGTGATATAATTTTATCATTTTAGGTAAACTTTGCAGTAGAAGTTAAAATTCTATCTTGAAAAATTTTTCTTCTGAAACTAACATAGCTTCTTATAAAATAAACGAATCTATGAAGTAGTACTGTGAAAATAATTCACGGTGGAAAATAAAAAAACTAACCGCGAGACTTCAGCGTTCTTCCTACTATGTCCTGGTCGAAAAGTGGATGTGGGAAAAGGGAAAAGAGGCGCGCTAGCCAGTACGAACAATGTGCACCAAAAACACGAGATTTCAATTAAAAGGACAAGTTTAGTAATGAGATCGAGACAGATTTATGTGGAGGCCAACACTTTTATTTAGTTTTTCGGTTGTGTAATGTTGAGTTATGGTGAGACGGGAACATGATGGGAGGGAGCGACCGAGCGCGCAGGGAAGATAACACTGCAGGGAAGACAAGAAACGGCATTTCTTGGACATTAGATCCTGATGTTTCTGCTCCCTCCACCCCTTCAGCGATTCTACAAAGGTGCCGAAGAACGTAGTTTCCTTGATACTTGTCTGTGAAGTAAGGGAGATACCTAAATAGCGTACAATTCTTTAACACTTTGAAAAACAGAGATTACTAAATGAGCATTAAAACTCTTTGCATTTTGCACATAAAAATGGTCACATTTATGTGTTCAGTAACAATCTCAGTAGGATAATTAGAAAGTAAAATATTGTACAAAAAATAAAAGCGCAGAGACTTGGATGGTTTGGGCATACACAAAGAATGTAAGAACATCGTATAACTAGGAAGATAACCAACTGGAAGCCAACATTATTAAACAGGCCAAAAAGAAGAGCTAATGAGAGATGCTGGGGCAGTGTATGCGGAGATCTGAAAATTGTGGATGTACTGGATTGGAAAATGAGTGTTTTTGACAGATAATATTGGCAATGAATACTTGAGCAAGCCAAAACCCATCCAGGGTTGTAGAGCGTAATAATAATAATAATAATAATAATAATAATAATAATAATAAGAAGAAGAGTAAGATTCTCAGAATGAGAAGTGATTTTATTTATATATATAGTATCAGCTACAGACACTCTCCGACTTACGCGGTAGTTGTCATCCGGAAGTTCTGGCATAAGTTGAATTTTTCGCAAGTCGGAATTTAGTAGACATATCGTAGACAGCTGTGTATGTGTATGTGTGTGTGTGTGTGTGTGTGTGTGTGTGTGTGTTTGTGTGTGTGCAAGGAATTCCAGATGACAAAGATCAAACTGTCAAAAATATTCCAACTGTATAAATTGTTTATGTTTGGACTGTAAGCAATTCTTGCAACATCTTTTCTTCCACGTGTGATATTAATTTCAGATAAACAATGTTGATTCTTCAGTTGTGCCGGTTACGATGATCAAGCAAGTCCGTACCCTCACCACATGTCACTCAATGGCCGTCTATAAAGCGCTTCATTGTTTCTAATTAGCCCTGTGTTGAGACTTCCCGCCTATTCTTAAACGTCGATCGGACTAGCTATACTCATCATTCCGAAGTAAATTATTCTAGATTTCCAATCCCTGATTTGGAAATCAGTTCACAAGTTTATTGTTCTTTGGTGCATTTTATCAAGGCAGCAACCACGTTGAACACGTCACCGTAATCAGCAAAATTCCTCACGGGCTGACAGCTGTTCCAGATTGATTCAAATACGAGTAAAGCAGTGTTTCAGAGACCGACTCCGTTTCCATCATCAGCAGAAACCTGATGATGTTGATGGAAACGAAGTCGGTTCCTGAAATACTGGTTTATCTGAATGAAAATGAAGCGGCTGTCAGCCCGATAGGATTTTACTGAATTTAGTTGCGTGAAGCATCAAAACGTACGTCACAAAATTGTTATTCCTCAAAAGACAATCCCAACTGAGTTGAAATGAGGGAAAGTTTATGTTCTTTATATCCAGCATATTTTGCAGTGCTGCCAACTGGACTGTCGATTCATTTCTTCTGGGATATGACGCCTTGTACCTTGGTATGTAGTTTGAGACTTTCGGTTTAGCGTGCTGCCTCTATCTTCCGGGAGGCACAAGAAGATCACCCTTCTTGGACAATACTGGGACTAACCTGAAGAGGGAAGTCGAAAACGCCTTCGGAACATCTCTATTTTCGAATCGGCTTGTCGCCATATCCACAAAACTTGAATCTTCATCAACACTACTGTGATGCCCTCAGCTCTTTCATGAAATACTCTAATTTAATTCGCGATTTATCCACGATGTTATTTCTGGTGTGTCGAATTCATACAAGACAGTTAACGTACCTATAATGTAACACTGAGGTGCGTTCGCGTAACCATTTTTGTAGTGAAATAACAATAGATTTTACATAATCTGAGTGTGTGTCTGTAGCCTTAGTTATCCAGCATGCAAAGCGCATGCGCCGTATTATATTGTCATCTGTGTCCTGTCTGGCTGTACCGTATTTTTACACATTATCTCATAAACGGCAGGATTTTCGGCAAAAAATTATTGAACATAAAATTTGTGTTTTGATTTTCTCTACAAGTTTATCTGAAACATTTCTCATTCTAAGAAGAAATGTGCGAGATATTATCACCATTGTACGTAGGTCTTCATGTAAATTGCCCGTTATTCTTGTCGGATTTTAATGAAACTTGAATTTCTTCGACAAATTTTCGAAAAATACAAATCAAGTTTCATGCAGGTCTGTCCAGTTGGAGCCGAGTTGTTCCATACGGACGGGCAGGCAGAAGGACGGACGGACGGACAGACAGAGAGACAGACGGACACAACGCAGCAAATAGTCGCATTTCGAAATTTTGCAAATGCTCCTAAAATATAGAAGACGTTCGATTAATTTACAAGTAATGATTTCTGAATCTGTGTACGAAAGTACCTTCCAAATTCAACTGTGTAGCGGCGCTTTTAGGCGCATTGGCATTGTCGCGAAAAGTGCCTATTACATCCATAATGTCCGTCCGTCTGTCCGCAGGTATCAGCGCAGCTTCCGCTTAACGGATTTCCGTGAAATTTGATATTCGAGACTTTTATAAAAATCTTTCGAGAAAATCCAAATTTGGCTACAATCAGGCAAAATATCGGGCACATTTCGTGAAGATCTAAGGAGGGTTTATTGCTGGCGATATTAAATCACCATAAATAGGCCTACTCTGTCTTCGAGTAAATGGTATCTGGCAGGTAGAATAGCCTAGGAGGTAAAAACATTACGCGAACACGCTACAGTATTAATTCATACACACAATGTCCATCCTCTTAACCTTATTCATATTACGTGTTTTAAAAGTATTGTTATATGAATCCAAAAAATATACTTATATTTGATATTAATTTATATTATATTATCACAAAATACACTCTGCTACACGTTTCGGCTCAAGAAAGCCATCTTCAGAGAGATTTATATACAAAGGATTTTTGTTTGGCGATATCCTAGATATGTATACAAATCTTCCTGAAGAAGGCTGTCTCGATCCGAAACATGTAGTAGGATATATTTTGTGATAACGCAATTTAAATAACTCTTTATCAACTGTATGTGCATTTTGTTGGAATTATATAACACTTGCCTATCTTTTTATTACTGACATTACGTTTAAGATGGATGAATTCCTCCTAAATTTTTCAGAAAATTTTAAAATCGAAATGTAGAAAGATTTAATGTTGAATACGTGATATTATAATATTTTTATTATGTCTGTTGTTGTTATCGTCACTTTTCTTGTTATTTTTGGAGGGTATGTAGTACCCCCGACAGGGATGGGAATTCCGTAAGAAATTTTAGACAGAAAGCTTGAATATAAGAAACAGCTTGGGACACAAGTGTATGGGAGGAAATACTAAATGGTATCTTAAATAAATAGGTTTCGATTAATCTGAAAGGATAAGGAAAAATAAGGCCCTTTTGTGACAACGGTAATGAACCTCTGGGTTTCATTTTAAAAAAGGGTGTTTCTTAATTATCTGATCAAATATTCGCTTTTCGAGGAGGACGTATTTTGTATTTAGTTTCACTGCGGTTTCTCTTCTTATATCACCAGTTCTAGAACAAATCGCCAGCAGTTATTGCATGTAATTTTACTAACTACCACTTTTATGATGGAAGGAGTAATTGACATTGCACAGAACAGAAACAACCCTTACTGGAAATTGTTTTTTATAATGATTTGTAATGGTTGGACGGAGGACGAAGTTACGACAGTCCGATGTGCGCCTATAGAACTCACCACTAATTGCAATCGATATTTGGTTTATCGCGTTGGTAATAGAACGAAGCGATGGGCTATCGACGTTTAATAGCGCGAGGGGCTGGGCTTCTGGTTACATCATAAACTCGCTTGTCGTAATTTTATTGTTTTTTTTTGTTTCCATTAAATTACGGCCTCTTTTATAGGCAAGCGTAATTTAAATTGATGGTACAGGCAAGTGTAAAGCAAGGAAGAAGGAAAGAATTGGGGATAGGAAAGACAGAAAGCTAGGAACACATCCATAAAGGTGTGATTTTTTATTTGTCTTTACGAACCAAGCTTCGAACACGTATTCCTTTAAGAGACTGGAACAAGCAATCCCTGTACAAGCCTGGACAGGCCTTGAGATTTCCAGGAGTTTGAGGCTCCCAGAATTTCTAGACATTCGGTTCATGAAGGTGGTAAGGTTGTCAGCCCTAAGCACCGGCCACCTTTACCCTCCAGGAAATATTCCTGGTACTCATTTTGTTAGAGGCTGAGTCGACCCCAGGGCCATAGTGCGGTCAGAAGGATTATGTCAATAAAAATTACAATTACACATTCGGGAATCGAACACGCGACCTTCCGGCTTGTAGCACAGTTATGTGTGTGACTTCAATGAAGGTAAAAACGTAAGAGAACGTGCAATAAAACGTTTGAAATTTTGCGAAAGTGTTTGTAACATTTGGAGTTATTATATCTTCTAAGTCGAAGCTTACAAACATATGACAATCTATGTTGTCCTCTTAAAATATTTTGATCATAACGTTTTGTGCAAACATCGCCGTTAAGGATTGAGCTGTTGACCCTTGTGTTAGATAACTTGTGCGTAGTCCGTCTGTGTCAGAATACGTTTCTAGGCTCACTGTTGCACGAAACTGATGTGTTGTCCCAGAGGGCAGGGCAGCTCGACATGCTCCCACCTGCGATGTTCGCGCATTTAAATCACTAGCAATAACGGATGATGATGCCACATTGAACAAGATATTTATGTTCTGCTTTGTGCGCACAAACACATAAACTTACACACACTAAAATTAATCTACATTGTATTTAAAGACTCAGTTCCAACATCACAGAGAACACATTGTGTTTCTACTAGAAAAGCCGATTATTTAACGTTGTAAACCTATAGGGAAAAGGTCGCTGTTTATTATAGGAATCATGCGGCAGTCAGAAATATTCTGTGTGGGTAGAGTGAGAAGTAACGTAATATCACAGCAAATGGTACATACGTAGAGCGACCACTGGGTTTTAAAGGATTAAATATTATTAATTAATCATGAGTTATTCTTTAAACATCTTCGTAATTATGACCACATGTGCTTCAAAAGTAACTCTAATTTAGCATAGAATAAATTTATTTTAACGTGCAGCTTTTATGTTAGTGCAGTGAAGACAGGAAACAGAAGTATTATATGTGTTATGGGTTAGTACATTGGTGTAAACATATTGCTGAAGGAATGTTATATAAAATAAATTGTTTTCCACAAATGTTTATAAATTTAAATTTTAAATTTTCATTGTGTTCCACTGTTCTATTGATTTATACTTGTTTTAGTAATTACTATATTTGCGACATCAGTCGGGATCGAAATACAGACTATTTCGGTTTCACACACTTATGTTAACTACATTCGTGTCCCTTGAAATCTTTTCCATGCTTCCTTCATCATTATTTTATTACTTATTTCGCCCTTTTATTCGACAGTGTACATATTCACTGGTAATGATGCAGTGTCTTTACTCAATTTTTGAAGCTAGCCTTAACAAATGTTCGACGCCTCAGTAGTCTGTGCTACAAACCATAGAAGTAAAATTACTTGGAAACTGCTCAAATGCTCGATTTGAACAGTCAGCCAGGAGATTTAGGCACAGAACTTCTAGCAGAACTTGTATAATATTTCAGTACATACTAGACAAAATATTGGTTCTAAGTAACGAGCCCTTTAACAATGGCGCCAGAAGATTTAACACAGGTATTAGTAGAGCCGAGCCCCGAGCCAGTTACTTCTATATCACATTCTTAGAATATTTGTCTAATGTCGATTTGACACTTAATTACCACACGCCACATATTCTTATGTATTCCAAATGACCTCTTCGACAATTCTCATCGCTGAAATTTTGAACGGAGTTTTCATAATCCCTGTCGGGCTGCATGTCCAACCAACCACAATCTTCTACATTTGACCATCCTATCAATAATAGAAGTCCTTTATAAATCTTGAAGGAATGTTCCCCAAATAATTTCTGTTAGTGATAAAGTTCTCCTTGTACTTGCTATAAAATTATATGGGGGGAGTGGAATTACTGCTCCAGTCATTCTTAACTTCGGCACTAGATGCAGATGAGGACATCATCACGCCCTGGCCGCTTTATTCCAGGGGAAGAGCCCCAGATACCCCTTCGAACAGGACGCTTGGCAGGCCCCAGAACTGGTTTAATTTTTTTAGAAGTGAGGATCCTGTTGCCCCTGCCGGGATTCGAAACTCGGATTGTGCAGGCTGTAGCCAAGTCACTATACCGACTGAACTATTCCAGCTCATAATGTGTCATAGAAATTGAAAATGAATTCCTGGTGTTTAAAATTTTTATTTTTCGATTTTCGACTTGCAGCTTGTCAAGTCGGGTTCCACAATTTGAAATTCTTTAGTTAATTGAGATTGCGCGCAGGCAGGCTCCGCCGACCAAGACGTAAGATAATGGCCTACTGCTCCTCTCTCGGTCTGTGCTAAGAACTAATCTCACATCAGCTTTCTCATTTCCCATTCGTTGCACCTGTAATTAAGGCGCAGTCTGTATCTAATTATTATAGCAGTGTCCAATGTGTATTTTATTGGCTCAGAAATCTTGCTTCTTGATAGAATCAAGATTATATAAAATGATGGAAAATTTGAAGCAAAATCTGTAACACATTAATACGAAGGAAAATAAAAACTTAAACCTGTAATTACCTGAAAAACGATTGTGATAATGTTAAAGAACTTGATGGATGTAAACAATATAACATGAATATTTTGTAGCAACAGTAACCTGCACATTAAATTGCTACTTCATAACACCGAAGAACAAAGGTCTTTTGTTACATTTTTGCGCTCTAAAGTTGCGAAAACTAGTGACGTGGAAGGAGGAACGGCAATAAATGTATGGGCAGAATAACATTTAAGAATTAGAGGAAAATTTCAATGGCAGATGAGTAGGTTTTGTTGACGAATAACGTCCGGGCGTCACGACACTAATGTATGTTGATGTTAAGACGCAACAGCCATGGCCTCCTCATTATCGAGGCTTCACAATCACACTCAGACTGACAACCCACATTCGGTAGGACTCCTCTGGACGAGTGATCAACCCGACGCAGAAACCTCTACCTGACAACACACAACACTCACAAGACAGGCATCTAAGCCCCGGCGGGATTCGAACCCCCAATTCCAACAAGCGAGCGGCCGCAGACCCACGCCTTAGACCGCGCGGTCACTGGGATCTGCTCACTGGGATGATTAGTGTCTGGTATTTCGAAAGAACATGGTGGTGCTCTCTTCACGTTTGGATTGTCTAATGTCCAGTTGGATATTTGATCCTTGAATATGGGTCTACCGCGCTGTCTGAAAACGTTGAACACAATCACCCAGTGACACGACCAAATATCCCAGAAAAAACGGAGACTTCAAAGGACTTGTTTTCCATAGTGCTGTTCATTTTTGTTGACATCAGACAATCATGATTTCCATACAAGACTTATATTACCTTATATTACTTACCTTTGGAAGGTAACTACCAGTAGTGTGTTCAAAGTGTTTTATGGCTGTTACTATAGCCTTTGCTTTAAATAGTGGCGTAAAAATTGTACAGATGAAATACCTAAGTACGAAATTTCGTAATTAACTCCCAGGAACTGAGCACTCCATGTGGAGCAAATAATTGTAGCAGAATTAGTCAAGAAATCACCTGAATTTTAAGAAGCCCAGTAACATGCTTCTACCCCGAGCATCATTAATCCAATCCTACTTAAACCTGACTTCTGTTTTAAGATTTGTACCTTATGTCATTTTCATTTTCTTTAAATCATAAGCCCTGCATTATTTAAGGGTGGAAGTGAACGTAATTTCGGCAGATTTTTGAATTCTTTAATAGCCTTCATTCAAGCCTGAAGTTGTAGAGATAAAAGTTACTACGTGGGTTGTTCTGTCTGCTGCAACTAAGACATCTCGCACTGCACTCCGATATCTTCCGAATCTCGAAGGTTGTCCGTAAGTTACTGTGCACCTAAATTAGGGTAGGGGAAAGGTGTTTTCTGGGGAATTCTAAGAATCTGATTTACATCCGCTGAAAATATTGCGTGTATTTAAACATATTACTGTTTAGAACTTAGGCGCCTTTGAGAAGCTGATGATCGCTGGGTGGTCCAGAAATATTCCTCCTCTTGTGATACCAACAGTTCATTGCTGCGATAGCAAAGACAACGTCTGATATCCTTCTTACATCTACCGCTATGTCTCACACCTCGTCATTTTCTTTCAGGTTCGAGGACTAATTGCTAAAGCTGCTGCCTTCTAATCTTCCTTAATTTCGCTTTGGTAGTGATACTTTATTCAGTCTATCCGGCAGTTGTCTCGATAAAATCTTTAATTACGCACCACCAATTCTTTCCACACCCTTACCAATCATCTACTCTATAAAAAAATCCTATGGTGAAAGCATGCATGCATGTACGTACGTATATGTGTGTACGCATGTATGTATGTAAGTATGTATATATGTACGTACGTGTGTATGGATAGATGTATGTATGTGTGTGTGTGTGTATGAATGTATGTATTATGTATGTAAGTTTGTATGTATGTATGTATGTATGTATGTTTGCATGTATGTATATTTTTCCCTATGGCTCGACAGCCCTATATGGGCCTGGGCCTCCTCGTTTCGTCGAGGTTTCATGATCACACACATTTTAGACACACCACAGTCGGTAGGACTCCTCTGGACGAGGGACCAGCTCGTCGCAGAGACCTCTACCTAACAACACACAACACTCACAAGAGACAGACATCCATGCCCCCGGTGGGATTCGAACCCACGATCCTAGTAAGCGAGCGGCCGAAGACCCACGCCTTAGACCGCACGGCCACTGAGATCGGCCTTGCATGTATGTATATATGTACGTACGTATTTATGTATGTATATATGTGTGCGTGTATGTAGGCCTAAGTATGTATATATATATATATGTGTATGTATGTATATATGAATGTATGTACGTATTTATATATGTATGTCTGTACGTCTGTATATGTTCAGTCGGTATTTCATGTGGCTTGTAATATCAACGGTAATGTTAATACGTTTCTAAACACTCTGGAGGTTGTTTCGAACAGTAAAAGATTCCTTAAATGTCCACAGAGTATGGCAGTACTTTTAAACATTTTATAAGTGAATTGAGTTTGACTTCAGGCCCTTTAGAAGTTGAGGTACATTGTTTTTTCTACATGGCCACGTCGTAGAAGTTACTTTGACCTAGTGTGAGCTTTCTTCTGCTCATGCCGGGGGGAGGGAAATTGCAGCCTATTAATTTAAGGGAAAATATCGGCGTATGTTTTATCCAACACTTACTCCAGTTTCTTTAACATCTTATCCACAACGATAAAGTAACTATGCGTATCATTTTAGAGTCCCGAAAACGCGCTCACGGCATTGGGTCTAATGGAAGGAGGAAAGGCTGTTTTTTCACATCCTGATCAGAATTTGAATAAAGTAATGCACCTGATAACATTAACAAAGTACAATTAGTAATACATTTTAGGCACTTCTTTACGAAGTATATGCGAATATACAGGGAAATATTTGTTTCTTAAAGAGAATTCTGTAACTTATTCTATACAGTTTTCAATGGAAGAAATATTTGTACAAAGTAGGTTTAAATATTGCCTGTCCCAGCATTACCCGCTAAAATGTACTAGGCTTTATAATAGTTTTTTTTATAAACATCCTCTAAAGCCATTCAATTTGATTTGTTCGGATGGGACAATATCGTTAAATTAACTAACAGAAACTGGATTCATATATTTGATTCCTAAAGTGCGACATAAATATAATTTGTTTCTTTTTCATGGTAAGGAATCTTACTGCAACAGAAACAAGCTCTCCGGCGCCTCCGGAGAGTCGCACAGTACAAAGTGTGAGGGGTGAGGCCCTGAGACCTGCCTGTGTGATTGATCTGCGAGTCCTACTCTACGAGTCTTCTGGGTGCAGTTGATACATTCAGGTTGTCTGAAGGAAGTGGAAATCCTTCACTTTCCTCTGCTTAGCGCACAAGTAGTTCCACTAAAATATTTTCGTGCAATCTCCCTCGTAACATGTCTACTGTTTGGGGTGGATCCCGGGTTAAGAATAAGTTGTGTCGTACATACTTGTATATTTTACAAACCAGACAGGATAGAGAATTACAGTTAGCTTATATGTGAGGATAATAATAATAATAATAATAATAATAACCATGGCTCGACAGCCCTATATGGGCTTGGGCCTCCTCTTTCCGAGATTACTTGGTCTTGTGCATTTTGTGGCAGTGAGTGACCAGCTCACTGGCCGCGCTGTTCGACTCAATCCTGATGTGACTGCCAGAGCCATCTGGGTGAGAAATGGCCGCTGAATTTTGCTTACGAGCATTACTAGTTCTATTCATGCCCGTAAGGTTCTTTTACATGCCGTAAATCTACGACATGGGTCTCGACGACTTTACTTCCCCTCCGAAGGAAGCGGTGCTCCGGATTTTTATCACCCTTAAAAATCCATCGACCTCAGTCTGGATCGAACCCGCGAACCTTGGGGTCCAGTGGCGAGCACGCTAACCACTAGTCCACCGAGGTCGATATATGTGAGGATAATATTAAGTGGAATTTCAAGAAGTAAGGTTTGACGATGGAGGCTGGTTGCATGTGGTTCACGTTAGGGTCTAAAGGAGTGCTCTTCTCAGCACAGGTTGCATAAGAGATGTGGAATTCCTTTATTAGTTTCTGAACCTCTATTAGCTTTTCAAGAAGGACTCTGTTCCATGGAGTTAGATAATTCTAAAATATTTTAAAGTATTTCATACCTTAAGTTTTTATGATTTCAGTCATAGAAAATATAAAATATAATGTTTTGAGCCTCATAAAGTCATCGACGATGATCAAAAGGAAGCACTTCAAAGGCTAATAGATAGTAAATTATTAAAAGTGTAAGAGAAGTTGCATAAATCTGCAGAGCGTAATGAAGACAATACTTTATTCTACACATGTTTCACGAGGGCTGTACATTAAATCATATGCACTTCGTGTAAAAACGAAGGCAATTTTAGAGGAAAGAATGTCCGAATATAGGTCTACGCTTTAAGTATACTTATCTTCTCTCTTATTAAATTTCAATTCAGACCGATTTTAAAAAGCGAATATAGGGGAATATAGGGGAATATAGGGACGTAGAGGCATAGCTACACTCATTCTTAACCTCGGATCTAGTTAAATTTATGCTGTTGCCACTTTATTCCCCGGAATACTACCCCAGTAAACATTGAGTGGGGTAATTGGATTGGCCCCAGATTAGAACTGGAGAAAAATCTGTTGCCTTTACCGGGACTCGAGCCTTGGATGCTCGAGCCTGTAGCCTAGTCACTACACAGAGTACATTAATCCGGCTCATGGCTTTAAATGTGGTCCAGTAAGAAATATAATTATTTAAATTGATCCCCCGAATATTTGTTTATAAGTTTTGGAAATTTATTACCAAATTTTCATACTGACGGGAAATATAGTGGATGGTTTAATCAGCCATAAAAATCCAGGCACAAGGCCCTGTTGCCACTGATGAATGGGCCGGCCTTTTGTTCAGCACGCTCGCTCTAGGCAAGGTACCCAGCCGTCCTTCGCGTGCGTGCGTGGATTCCAAAAACACACCGCACGTCTTCCATCGTCACATCAACTGTAACTGGGTCCATGCGAGGGAAAGTAGGGAAGCTGAGAGCTATAGCACGTCAGTAGTTCAGGGAAGAACGAGAACCAGGCTTTTTGTATGTACGTGCGTACCTTCTGCCTTAGACTGTTTAAAAATACCCGTGCTTTAATAATGTTACGACACATGTATTTTCTATGAATAGCTTTATAATAATTCCGACTATAAAGCTGATATACAGGGGCTTTATGCCCGACATTCATGTCATATTGATAAGGACGGTTAGACACGTGGTCAGGTGGCACTCTTCGGCACGTGTTCGGGGATCGAATCCCGGTGGGGGCGAGATTTTCAGCACCCGTCCAAACCGGCCCTGGGGCCCACCCAGCCTCCTGTACAATGGTTATCGGGTCATTCCAGGCGGCAAAGCGGCGGGGCGTGGCGTTGACCGCTCACCCCCATCTAACGCCGAGGTTAAAGAAAGAGTAGAGCTATACCACTACTCCCCCTCTGGGCCTTCATGGGTTGTTCTAGGGTGAACTCTACCTTCACCTTATAAAGCCTTATCTGTGACTTTACCTTTTTGTGTTCACGAAACTTTGCCTGTCGCCATAAGAGAAGACAAGGTTTAGACAATAGGGTGGAGAGGAAGGTGTTTGGATTTACGGGTGAGGTAATAAGGGAAGGAGGGACAAATTTCCAAATCATTAACATGGACATTTTTAAGTTGTACTCTTTTAACGAATGTTTTTACATTTAGCGGATTAAGGAAGAAGAGATGGACGAAACATATACCACACATGAGAAGGATGGGGAATACAAGGAAAATGTTACCTCAAGGAAAGAGACCACTTGGAAAATGAAGGGATACATGGGTGTACACTAACGTGGATTGCGTGTTTGTTGCTATGTCTACTGAGGGTTCTGTTATACGAGCTTCTGTTGCTAGTAGGCGAATGGAAGTAGAATATTATGGGATTGAATTTGACAGGGAAACCTGACGTAATCTATGGAAATTTTGTGATTGCCACTTTTCCAATATGAAACCAGTAGGAAATTCTGCAGTATTGAACCTAGGTCATCCTAGTGAGGAGCCTGATCTATGACACGCCCAGTTAGTAATGTCAGTCTGCACGGTACCCGGCAGAGATAAAGCCGTATTGTACCATGTACCAGCCAGGTGCATTATCTCCGAAATAATTATGGTTAATTTTGAAATACTGGAGGATTCTTGAGCCAGGAGAGCCAGCACTGAATAAACTTTGAAACTCTTATCTCCTTGACACAAGCGAGATATATTCGCGGAGAAGTTTGATTTACATTTCATTAAGTGAACATCAGCGTACTGATTTCGAAGATTTTAAAGAAACAAATTTACACCGTTTTTTGGTTATGTTTTTAGGCAAGGAAATTAAATACGTACAGAGGAGATATTGTCGGATCTTGTAGGTCTCATCTGTAGAATTACTGAACACTTTTCAGGAAATGTGGCATTGGTAATTATGCAGGGAATTTAATTTCGGCTCGTGTGCGACTAACTTCTGTTCCTAATTTACGTGAAGATAATATTGGAATCTATCAATTCATAAATAAATAGAAACTTTAAATATGGAACTTACTTAGGACAATTTTATTTGAATCATTTGTAACATGGTAAATATTTAACAGAATGCTAAAGCAAAAATTAATCTCCGACTCCGCAGGTAATACTTCTAGTAAGGTACACAGAAGAAGAAGAAAGAAAGAAAGAAAGAAAAAAAAATATTTTTTTTAAGCCACTACAGGACATTTCTCTTTTATTTTTCATATTAATTTACAAAAACAACTGATTCATGTTTTCCGGCTTTCCGTTGAGTAACATGAAAGCTGTACTGCTCACTTGACTAATCACATTCACAGTATTCGTGATCGCTATCCCTAGCTTCGTAGCAAAATAGTGTAGCACCTTATTATTCTTATAATTTGTCCTTTTGTTAGTACTGAGTGGTTTATTACACTTAATTTGTACTTACACAAAGTTTATTTTATGAATAACCATAAGCTATTTAGTTTATGGAAGCCTTGCATTACATGCCTGTGGATGGCTTTAGTAAGTGGCGTTAATTGAGAAGAGCAAGGGTTCGTATGTCATTACCAGCAGTGACTTTCACATAGGAAAGGTTGAATACTGACACCCGGTCAAGGCTGGGCTTTCGGACTGCTTTTGTCATCGTGATGTCTGTTAACCTCTCGACCCCGACTAGAAGTCGTTCTTCGGTCGAAAGTTCTGTGCTCATCTGTTTAAGGCAATGACTTGCTGGCGGGACACTGTGATTTTCTTTTAGCCTTCATTTATAACAGCAAGTTATCTCGGTGATAAGAGGCGGGACTTAACACAGGTAACATGTTTGTATATCTGTAAAGTTCTGAACTTGCGTTCGGGAGGTAATCAGTTTGACTTCCACCGGTACAATTATTATTAAGATTGTTGTACTTCAATCTGTTAAACAAGTGTCAACGTTTCTTAGGTCTACTGTATTTTACTCGTGACAATGTGAACAGTATAATAGTTCAAGAAATACCAACAAAATACATTTTTTAAAAAGTATTTATTTGTTACTATTTGTACTCATGCAAATAATTCACACGCAGGAAGAATAAAATGTTTAATGAACGAAGGTATATTTATATATTTGAAACTTTAAAGCACTTCTGGATATAAATGTTTGATGTTACCAATTTATAATTTTCTATACTTTGTCGAAGCTCGTCAATAATTGCCACAGCGACGTTGTCAAATGAAGAGGATCAGAAAAATGCCACATACACGTAGAGCTGTCCATGGGAAAAAGCAGGCGATGGTGGATATAATCCAACACGTTTAAGCGTCTGCCATTTAGCCTTATTAATTGTCACAACAAATGCGATTACCTCTTACGATCATGAGCTGCCATCACCGGATGCCAAGGGAAGCTAACATAGTTAGTGTACTTTGCATGACTTGCGGTGGAGGCAGTAACATAAAATATTAACTTTAGGTTTTTTTGTTAAAACCATTTTTGGGAAATAATTAATGAAGACAAAGGAGATTGCCATCAATGCCAAATCATAAGCTTTCTAAACGTGTCTTGAACAGATACTTTAGTTAGTTCAGTAGATCAAAACCTATATGATAAATCCAGCATGTCTGAGGGATCAGAGTGTATACAGGGAAAGATATTCAGACCATATATAACTGTATGATCGCAGATGATGGCGAGCGGCCAAAACATATTGCACCTATAATCAATATATCCCTTTTAAAAGTGCACTTTTTGGTATTTCTTACATTATTAAGTGTCACATATCACTTTTAAATAAGTCACAGTCATATATTTTCTAAATTCTTACTACTCGCCATTTTGGTGTTATATTCACGCCATCTTCGATGTTTATAAATTCTGCAGTTGATCCTCTCAGCTAAGAGCTGCCAGGATGGGCAGTATTCGTTGAGGTTCTCCGTGGTTCACCTCGGTACTTCCACACTAATATCAGGTTTGAAAATTGGAAACGTCTGCATTTAGTACCTTTTAGTTAACAAAGCTATTGTTACAAATATATGCACTAAATGCACCCACTTTTCCAGTCGGTACAACTATATTTTTACTAAAACGTAATAACTTGCTACATGTTTCAACAATTTCCGTTCATCTTCAGGTAGGTTCAATTATCAGAATTTGAAAGTTTAAAAAATATATCTATGTCTTTTTAATATTGGTAAAATGTTTGGAACTTTGTTAATTACAAATGATTTGTCATTCTTATGTTGGATCAGTAATGAACCATGTCCTTTCTCTCTTTTATATGTTTTGTTTATGTGTAATATGTGCCGATCCCAGTGGCCGTGCGGTCTAAGGCGTGGGTCTGCGGCCGCTCGCTTACTAGGATTGTGGGTTCGAATCCCACCGGGGGCATGGATGTTTGTGTTGTTGTACGGACAGTAGTATGGAACACAAGTGGCATGAAGGACAAAAAGGATTAAACAGTACAAAAATGGACCAAAGGGGAAAAACCCCGGAAAGGCAAAAAAAAAAAGAAAAAATCCCACCTGGGGCATGGATGTCTGTCTCTTGTGAGTGTTGTGTGATGTCAGGTAGAGGTCTCTGCGACGTCCAGAGGAGTCCTACCGAGTGTGGTGTGTCTATAATGTGTGTTATCATGAAACCTCGACGAAACGAGGAGGCCCAGGCCCATATAGGGCTGTCGAGCCATAGGAAAAAAAAATGTGTAATATGTCTGGATGTTACCTTTATGTTGTGTACCTTCCTCTGTGTTGAGGTAATATGCTTTATCTTGTTGCCTGTCTGCTAATCATTGTTTTACGCTGAGTTTAATTTTTGCCATATTACGTGTGTTGCGCGCAATGAGTGAATCCTATTATTAATAAATAGAGTGGCGACGCTAAAATTTTGCTTCAGAGTCAATAATTAATACAATAAGGCCAAACAAAAATTAGCAACTGTACGTGAAATGCTTGTACCAAATAACACAGAAGATTTATTCAACATCATATGATAGATCTATAACATAGTTCAGCTTTCGGTTCGTTCTTCTGCTTGCTAGTTCATATTTTTCCCTGAATTTTAATGTCTTAATCTTAAATCTTACTAAGTTATTTTTTACCTGCTGCTATAAGAGCAGTTAGGGACTTCTGGGATCACAAAATTAACGTAGTGGATGATGCAGCGCCGTTAAATGCGCTGTAGAGCAAAACATGAACGACTACACCTACCGGGACGTGGACAACACATCTGTTGCGGAGCAAACGACCCGAACATAAGAATTTTGCAGTTGAAACGTTTCGCATGCCTGTTATTTCGTGTAACAATATTTTAGTGACGTGAAGAAATCTGCTGATTTTCGATTACTTTTTCCCACTATATTTCCCAAACCCCTGATTTTCCTTTCCCTAAAACATCATATCTAAAGTCGTTGTCAACTGACGGTATTGGAGAGGGTGTTTTGCTGTTAAAAGGGCAGGAAGATGGGTGGTAAAAGAGGAAGGAACGTTATAGTTTAGAATGCTCATGTCTGTAACATAAAGTAGGAAAACCAGGGCAGAGCAAGTGGTATATGCAAAGTTTGCAACATGTGTCTGAAAGTGGGTAAACTACATCGTAAAATTGTCAGTAGAGAGGGGAGGATAGAAGCGTTCTGTTGTATGGGCCAAGTGTAACTCTGACGTGGATGGGAGGAGAGCATATGTTGATAACGGCCTTCCATCTCATGACTGCGGTGCCATGGTTACAAGAAGGGGTTGGGAATGTGTAATGAAGGCCTTTCAATAGATACCAGTATGGTGGTGGTGGGTTCAAGTGTGATATTCAGAGCCTACCTCACTGAAGGGAAGGGTTAGACAAAGAAGATATACCGGATCATATTCCGTGGTCTGTCGTTAATTCAACTTCTCACGACTTTGTCCCTTTGGCATAATGAGAATATAATTGGTCGAATTCTACGCTAAATTACGCAATCTGTCGGTATGTGCTAATTTATGTCTGCCATCTCACGCAAGAAAGAGGAAGGTTTTGGCCAGCTCAGGTACGTTTCAGACTGAAACGTGGTTTGGGTCAATAACTTTCATGTTTGAAAAATATTGCCATTCAATATTCTCATTACGTTCCACATAACGGCATAAAGGCTTTAATGTAATTAAAGTAAAAACGGATAAGAAAGTCCAACATAACATTAGAAAGTATGTTAAAGTTTACCACAGTGGGATGTCCATTTTTCAAAGTGTATTCCATGACATGTTGCCTTCATCTTTTAGTTTCGATAGGCCATCTGTGTAAAGCTATGGTTTTGTACCTTAGAAGTGTCAGTGACATATTAAGGTTCTTATTTAGTAAACGTGTTACGGGAATATTTCCCAGACATTATCAGAAGAGGAAATACGTCGTGAACATATGCATAGTTTTAGGAGTGGTGAGAATAAATGCTTAGGGTACCTTCACAATAAAAAAATAATGTCATTACTCTGCACTCCATCAAGGCATATAGGGGGAGCAGATGTATAGCTCCACTTATTTTTAGCCTCGGAACTAGATGGAGGCTAGTGGTCGGTCTCACGCCCTGACCGCTTTACTTACAGGGAATAGCCCCGGTACCCATTGACTAGGAGGCTGGGTGGGCCCCAGACCTGGTCTGGATGTTTTGAATAACTGAAAAGTCACTTCCCCTTCCGGGAATCAAACCCTGAATCATCCAGCCCGTAGCCTAGTTGCTATATCGATTGCAGTCGCGGGCTGATAACTTGAAACTCGGTACGTATGAAAGGACTGCAAGAAGTGTAGGCTTACCTCGTCTTCCATTTCCCTCCTCCTAGAGCAGTCGTCAGCCGAGAACTACCAAGTTATCAGCCCTCGACTCTACGCTATCCCTTCACGTACCACAAAAATACACGACATGTGAGATTTACTGATTTTTAGCTCTATATTTTTAATCTATTTTTTCAGTTTTATTTTGTGGTCCTTCCTATGTTGGTCACAATGTTACGGGGGTGCTAAGAATTGCATGACGACTCTCGGTAATTATGAAGGAGGTATGGTGAACACTAGAGACTAGAGACTCGCTGTTTTAGTTTTTGTCAATAAGTGTAAATTAAAAAATTTCAGAAACTGTGACGATGTGACAGTGAATCTAATGTAGTAATGTGCTAAGCAACCTGACGGGGGGGGGGGGGGGGGGAGGGAGCGTGTAGGGGCGTGTATATAAAACTTCGTGCATTTGGTCACAGAACAAGTTTCACAACATGAGTGAACATTCTCGATCTGTAGAAATACTTATGCTGACATAGTTCCCACTCTCGGCATTTTATGGCCCCAGAAGTTTCTGACTAAAATCGAAACTAAACCCTCCCACAAGTGTATTAACCCTTTTTCCTTATTTTAAAAGATAATATAAACTTACGGCATGGTTTTCGTAAGAGATCTCCTGTTATATTAAATATTGTACAATGGGGTGGGTTTTCTGTTTTCACAGCACTTTACTCCTATATTAAATTTACGAGTACAACTACATGTTTCGGCCGAAAACAATTTTATCAGGCCATATTCAGTTCGTACATTTCTATAGAGAATATTGTTGTCAAATGTCAGTTTTTATTTACATTACTTTGCAAGTAATTAAACTGAATTTCACTAATCACAAAAAATAACGAAGTCTAACACAGCGGTACACCATACTAAATGACTGTGGTATGTCAAAACAATAAAATCTCATTACTCGCAGAGTAATACGAATCCGAACTGACCCTTAAAAATTGTATTCTCTATATGAAAGTGCAAACTGAAGATGGCATTATAGTTGTAGGCTGAAACACCTCGTCGTACCGGTAAATTTAATACAGGAGTAAAGTGTTGTGTATACTGAAAATAGGCTTATTTGACGTCACGATTATGCAACCGCCCGCAATGAATATCATCTGAATCTCAGTGCTGGTCGACCAAACTTCAGGTCTCCTGAACTAATGCTTCCTAATTAATTATGCCAGGTGGATTGGATGAGCGATCGAGGTGCGCAGCTTAGCTGAAATAATGGAGGTACGGATTCCTTCATCAGGGTATTAACAAGAGTGATTTCTGCCGAATAGGTGGGAAGTGGGTAATGTTTATGAAAAGGGGAGTTAATAAACCCGTAAGAAATTATTATTGGAATTACTAAAGTCACTGAAGGCCGTGCCATGGCCCGGGTTTGATCCCGGGTCAGTCCATGTGGGATTTGTGGTGGACAAAGTGGAACTGGGACGGGTTTTTCCCCGAGTATTTCCGTCTTCCCCTGTCAATTTCATTCCACCGTTGCTCCATTACTTAGAAAAATAAAAATAAACCTGATCATCTTTCTCTTCATCTTCATCACAGGGTTGCACAGTAAGCTTTAAGGCTGCGGTGCGTCCGTAGCATCTGCTACGGGGTCCTTCTTCACAAAGAAAAGTCACTGAAAAGCATACTATGGCACTCATGGTAGTAGTTCTTTGCGACATTGTTACAACGGTTGCACTTTGTTGTAAGTGATTAATGACGGTATGTTGACAAGTGCCCATGTCTGCACTGGCGATGAACATGGCGGCCGGGATAGCTTAGTCAGATGGCGACTCGCTATGGGATGGACGGTCGGGGGCTGGAAACCCGGTCGGGGGGGGGGGGGGGGCGAGATTTTTCCGGACGCGTCCAGACCGGCCCCGAGACCCACCCAGCCCTGTACATGGGTACCGGGTCTCCTCGAGGTTAAAGCGGCCAGAGCGTGGCTTTGACCACCCACCTTTACTAGCTACGAGGTTGAATATGAGTAGAACTATAACTGTATTCCCCCCCCCCCCTCTGTCCCTGCTCGGCACGCAATGAGACAGCCTGTCGACGTGCTTAGTAGTTCGGGACTCAGCTTTACGGCTCCACATGATGGGAAAATGAAGGGGAAAGGTTTGAGAGGATTCGCGGAGGAATGACGACTTACCGTTGCTGCGTGAGCGAGTGGACATGGTTTGGTAAACTGGAAATATTTGTTGAAAGAGCGGCTGTGAGCGTCTCAACTTGCGAGTAGGTGTCTTTTCTGTTGGTATCAGCGTGAATTACACTTTTTAGAAGAGGAGGCGTGGTTTAAAATTCTTTCCGGAGACGCAGATCTCAATCTCGAACTGTATGTGATGTGTGTTAATGGCTGCTCCTCTGTCCGCAGTACTGGATATAGCAAACGACTGACTAGAACTGTGTGATGTCACGTTACGCGTCATCTTCAGTCCTTTTAGGACATTCACATAGATCGTATCCATATGTCATCATAAAAAATTGTTTAAAGAGTTGACGGTTGTTTATGACACTTTCAAGTGGGCATCATTTTGCTAACAACCGCAGTACCTATTGTAGAAATACCGACACGACAGTCGTCGGACTGCAAAAGACGAGAAGATAGTAACAACATTAAGTATACTGCCGCAGAATTTTATGTATCATTGAAATGTTTGCCATTTCTGTTGATGTTAACATTTTGTAGAACGTAAATTAACTTGTCGGAGGTTGAGGCGGATCTGTGGGCCAATGTTTTTGCTGTTTCAAGATGACTAACTAACTATTCGATATGTGCATGCGAATTTATAGGCCTCTATAGAAAGAGATAATGTATATGTCTACACGTTTTGTGCAAAATACGAATAATTTTATAGGTTCAAATGTGAAAAACGCCGATAGTATGAAACCTCTTGGTTATATTCCTCAGATGCAACGTACTAGGAATACGTAAGATGCAGACTACGTTATTCCTATGTAGGCTATGAAGACGAATCGGGGGTAGAGGAACTATAGCTCCACGGGTTCTTAACCTTTACATTAGTTGGAGGCAATGGTCAGCTTCACAAGGCGGCTGCTTTGCCCCCGTGGAAACGACCGCCTGTTGGGTATACCTCACAGCCAGTCTGGGAGTTTAGGAGAAGAAAAAAATTATCAGGTTGCAGGAATAAAACAACTAATTCTCGGTTGTTGAAGTGGATATATATTTTTTTCTCATGACTCGACAGTCCCTAGTGGGTCAGGGCTCAGCATTGTCAAAGCTTCACGATCACACTCAAGGCAAAAGACACTCAGTAGGACTCCTCTGGACGAGTGATCAGCTCGACGCAAAGCCCTCTACCTGACAACACACAATACTCACAAGAGACAGACGTCAATGCTCCCGGCGGGATTCGAACCCACAATCCCAGCAAGTGAGCGGCCGCAGACCCACGCCTTAGACCGCGCAGCGAAGTGGATATGTATATTGTATAATTATTAATTTACATTTCTTGACATTCATAAATTATTATTACTTGTATTTACTGTATGTATTTTGTTTTGTATGTGTATGGGTGTTTTTGTAAGGTGTGGATGTATTTGTAAGGTGTGGATGTATTTGTAAGGTGTGGATGTTTTGTAAGGTGTGGATGCTTTTGTAAGGAGTGGATGCTTTTGTAAGGTGTGGATGTTTTTGTAATGTGTGTATGGTGTTCTAATGTATGTACTTGTATTTACTGTATGTATTTTGTTTTGTAATTGTGTATAGTTTGTTTTGTATTGTTTTTTTATGTATATTTATATGTCCATTTGTATTGTGTGTACTAGTGTAAGGACTACTGCTACCGGGTGAAAACCCAATTGCAGTAAATAATAATAATATAATTATTCTGAAAGATATTACCGAATCTTATCTCGGTAGCAGATATTTAATCTGAAAGTCTATCTTCAGTTACAGACAGTCTCAGCAGGTGACGGGCATGTGTGCGGTGATGCATTTTCCGTTGATAAATGACTGCGATATGTAATAAATGGAAACATAGTGTTTCAACGTATTTCATAAACTCCTTATGTGGCGCTGTAAACGTGTGATTTAGAGAGTGGATCATACTCTACTAGAACTGACTGTTCCTTTAAGCCTGTTTATGTATATAACTCAGCTCCATATAAAACTTCATTATTTTCACATAATGTCCGATACGGATAAATGATACAATCCTTATGACAGAGCGGACAGGGTTTGTTGAAGAAAAACAGGAATATATATGTCTGCAGTACATTATTTCTGATCGGCAGTGATTCATTATTTCAGAGAATTGTAGATCAACTTACCCTTCGTGTTTAGCGATTTTTTAAATTCTTTTGTTCTTAACATGAAACCCCTCCTTCCCTTCCACTCACCCAAAAAATAAGATTTTTCCCGGTATTTCATGATTGGAAGCTGTGTTGTTGTTCTCTGTTAACGGAAATGCAATTAATGTGACAAACCTCACGTAACAAGCTTTATGGCTGTAGTTTGAAATACCGACATTGGTGGCAGCACAGAAATGAAAGGAAGGCGATTCTAGAGGAGAAAAAGTAGTTTTTATTGTGTTTTTAAAATGGCGGTGCTCATAGAGACAAATACATGTTAGAAGGCATCCGACGACCGCTCAAGTACAGACCCGCCCGTCAGTTCAAGTTGATGTAGAAAGCCTATAACGGTAACCATGGAATGCTTCCTGTGCATTCTACGTCCACTTTTTTGCATTTGCTTCTAAATAAGATTTCTTTCTGATGACTATCTATTGATTTGTCTGCAATAGTAAAGCATTGAGTGAGGGCTGTTAACAGCGTTATTTTTGCTCTTTACAAGACAGTAGCCGCATTCATTCACTGTAATTATTGTCTGGGTTCGCTAGCAGCTATGCTGAACTCTCCTCCCCTCTTCCTGCCCCTAAGTACGCATAGAATACAAATGTTCTCAAATATTTGTCTGTTTTTGCAGATTCAGTTTCAAGAAATTTAGCTGTGTCTAAGAATTGTGTTTGTATCCTTCCTGAAATATCCAACACACGCCTTTTTTTAGCGTTTAAACTGAAATTATTATGTATGGAGAGCCATAAAACATACATTTGAAAATAAGAGTGATTTCATTGAGGCAGTTGTGGTATTGTCTGTTACATACCATGTCTGTTACATACCATGTCTGTTACATACACATGTCGAATAATGATTTTTTCCACGTAGATTCTGAACATATGTTTAAAGGTCAGTAATGTATGAAAATTTAGTCCTGTTTTCAGTATTGTATCAATCAAATAAGATGTAATCAATTTAGAATCTTTCAATTTTTACACTTTATTCATATTTCGTTAAATTATGTAACTTGGAAGCAAAAATGAAATGTTCTCTCTAGTGACATAGGAGTGGGCCTATATTTGAACAAAAGAAGGCTGAAGAGAACTTAATTGATATCAGATACTAATAGCGACTGAGCAAGTTGAAAAACTTGGGAAATTACTTGTTGTCTGTATTTGGAAGAAATATTACTGTAGTGAATAACGCGTGATGCCTCTCTGCTAACCCGCTCTTCTGTTTATACGTATATATGTATGTATATGTATGTATGTATGTATGTATGTATGTATGTATGTATGTATGTATGTATGTATGTATGTATGTGTGTGTATGTATGCATGCATGCATAAAATCCTCTATCTACAGTTTCCTTCAGAATTATAATGTAAAGTTTGTCGAAGTTCGCTCTATGAAGGCGTATGGGGCAGTGAAATTATAGCTCAAGTAATTCTTAACCTCGGAACTAGGCGGAGATTGGCTTAACGCTCCGACTTTTTACCTCCCCCCCCCCCCTCTCTGTGAAAAAGTATTCTTTAGCGACTGAATAGGAAGGCTGTGTGGGCCCCAGAGCCGGGCTGGTCTGTTTGGAGGAGTGATAATGGCAAATCTCTTGTCCTTGCCCGTAGATGGTCACTGTGCTGAATACGCTTTCCCAGCTCCTGTTACATCAAGCTGTCCTGTATTATGTAAGCTGATTCCTGCCATTACTCAAGCCTTCTGCGCCTTCTCAACTGCAAAATTACTGACAAACCGTGGAGGACAAAGAATGTGCTGATATTTAGTTTTTTGTCACCCGCCACTTTGGTTATGGTCTTTGCAGTCCTCGCTGCACCGATTGGTGGTTTGAACCTCCGTCAGTTTCAGTTGTGTCATGCTGTTATGACCAGCTCTAGTGGTCCCACTAGAACGTCTTTGAGGTTTCGAAATTGGTCATTCCGAAATTACATAAAACTACTTCAGGTACCTGTGAACCTTATCTTAGTCTATTTTTATGCGTTCTGTGCATGCAGTGCATAAAAACAAACACCTAAGTGGGACATAGTGTCGTCTCAGGAACTTCGGAATCAGTTCTGATAAAACTTGTTGTAGAGGATCTACACTAAATGCTATGGACAGAATTTTGGTTTGCCTTTGTATTATACAACCCGTACTACATACGAACCAAAAATCTAAGTGTGTCAGTAATCCAAAAAAAAAAAAAAAAAAAAAGAGAGAGAGAGAGAGAGAATAAGAGATCAGCTTTAAAATGTCTTCGGGAGACGAAACTAGTTAAACCTACATATTATACGAGTAAGAGTGTTCCAAAATTTTTTTATATATTTTTGTTTACATGAGCATGAATAAGTATAACTACCTCTGCTCCTTTCCCCTTCATCGAAAACACATTTTTCATACCTACATTTCTGTTTTCGTTTTAGTTTATGAACCAAACTAGGTCAAACATGACGGTTTCTTACGCTGTATTAGACACTTACAATAAACAGCAAATACATTGTAAGTATACGTGGAAACTGGCAGGTGAACGTTCTAGCAGGACATAAATTCATGACACTTAAGGAGAAATTAAGTTTTATCCAATTTTTAGCTTGCTAAAGAAGCCACGCATTAAATGACTGGTAAAGACTTGTCATAACATTACACAGGGTGGCGAAAAAGTCAATTGACACTAGAGGCAATGTTAAACATCAAGCGTGAATTTATTTTTGCGCCACCCTGTGTTTGTAAAAATCGCTTTTTGTCTCGAATATTAATAGGAATTTCGTTCAGACAAATTACTCTTGGTATTTTCCTTGAAACAGGAAGTGGTTACCTTTTACGCAGCAATTCCAGAAATTGTTGCCGTGCATACAGAAGCCCACAACTGGCCCCTACCCTGAGCTAGGTAGCTCCAACCACCTTCTTCACCTTAATGTTTCCTCAAATATATATTTTAGTGTGCTAAGCTTCGGACTATTATAATGGTGTTGAAGAAGACTCAAGTCTGCTGGGATATGACACTCTGTGGACTGGCGTATAGTTTTATTCTTTGATTATGCTGTAGACGGAGGTTGTAAACTCCATCGGTAATTATGTACTAATATGTACGTCGTCTTATCCTAGGAGACTTGAGCCTTCGTCGATTTTATTATTGTCCGCCGATGAACTCCTACAGTAGGCTGTCTGGACAAAAACAATATATGCTTATCATTTGTCTAGTGGATCTCAGTCTCATAATTTACTGACTCCTAAGCAAGTTATTAAAACATTAAAAAGTGTAGAGTACTAATTTTTCCACTCTTTATTTCTCATTTCTCACAGACAGAAGTATCTTTCTCGGCTTTATTTTATATAACTTAAAATTGCGATCCATGCAATTACGTCTACAGAAAGTAATCAAAAGGAATTATTTTGGCATGTTGTTCGAGAAAATATTACTTGTCCCCTTCTTACCGTAACTTTTAGGTCTTCGATGCTTATCGTGAACAATACATACGTAAATACACACCGGTCATATATTTATTCCAATTAAAATGTTTATATTTGTGTCAATTAAAATCTTACACGCTGTGAACAAAGATTGAAATCTTGCACTGTTGAAGTATAGATTTTGAATTTAAATGCTTCTTTCTTATTCACTGGTGGATTATTAATCCATTCAGCAGGACAGATCTAAGTGAATAGCAATTTCTAAAGAGGAAACGTTGTTTTGAAACTAATTCAGCACGATTGTATCCCTACAAACAATTTTATATGCCACAACGTTTTCCAGATATGATCACCCATAAAGAGACATAATACGGTGTATAAGAACTTGGTCGTGTCATAGTAATTTACATATCAGTTGAACGATCAGTGATATTATGAAAACACAACAGGTATAATAAATTATTCAAAGAGCCCGTTGGTGTTTATTAACAATGTAAATAATGAATACACTACAATTATACTGCCCTCTGCAGGGCGAGTGCTCTGTTTAATGTGCTGCATCATTCATGTTTCGGTAAGCATGGTGCAGCGATCCTACTTTCCATTCTTCACTTAGTTGTTTCCACAAATGTTTCTTTTAAATGGCCAGTTTGGTTCAGTCTCAAGGATCACGGAATCCTAAACATAAATACAGTTTTTTTTTTAAATATGTATTTGTTTTGACGGAGCTGACACACGTACATTTTACTACTTCCAACTTATGGGCATTACTTAGCCTCTGTAGGTCACTGTTTTTACCTTGTATCATTGAAGCTTAAGCAAGGATTTGTGAACAGCAAATCTCCCACAAGACGCCTGTGAAATTTCATGTGGTTATTCATTGTCTTATTTTGGGTAAATATTCTATTAGTATGTGTCAAATCCACAAAACCCATTACCACCTCATTGCAAAAAAAACTATCAACATCGCCTTTCTGTAAGAATATCGTGGCGTCTTACTAAATTTCAGCTAACTACGTCATCTGTTCTTGAGAGGCTTTTAATAGTGGCCTAATAAGTTTCCTACAATAGGCACTAACACTTCTTCTGTAAGACATTCCTCTCCAGGCCAGATTAAACATTTGGCTCTTCACCTCATTTCGACCGACAAACCACAGGATAAACCTCTTTGAATCGAGGCAAACGAAATTGTTGGATTAATCGTGGATTTCAGTATGCATGACCTTTTCCTTTGTTAAACTTGTAGTTCGCCGATCCCAGTGGCTGCGCGGTCTAAGGCGTGGGACTGTGGCCATTCGCATGCTGGGATTGCGGGTTCGAATTCCTCCGGAGGCATGGAAGTCTGTCTGTTGTGAATGTTGTGTGTTTGTCAGGTAGAGGTCTCTGCGACAGGCCGATCCGTCGTCCAGAGGAGACCTACCGGGTGTGGCGTGACTAAGTGTGATTTCGAAATCTCAACAGTGAGAGGCCTAGGTCCGTGTAGGGCTGTTGCGCCACAGTAAGAGGAAGGCAGACTTGTAGCTCATTGACTTACGCTTGGGAGAATTATGAGAAGTTGTAGATACGAGTATTACTTTGACGGTGCATTATCAGCGGTGCTGCTGGCATAAGGAACGATCGAGAAAACATAAGTAAAGCTGCACGTACTGTTTTAAAACAAGTTCGAGTGTGCAGAGCCAATGAAGGAGGTCATTAGAACCTGAAGCCTCTTAAGTACGCATGTTACGTTAGAGGATACGTCAAAAATGACTACGTAACTTTGGAATGGTTGAGATTACGACCCGTTATCATATATTATTTTTTACTCTATACAAGCCAGTATTAATATTATTGAAGGGCCCCGCAGCAGATGCTACGGACGTACCGCAGCCTTGAAGGCTTCTTGTGCAACCCTATGAGGAAGATGACGACGATGATGAGGGTTTTTCTGCTTTTCCATTCTAAATGAGCACCGGTGGAATTAAATTGACAGGAAAAAACCGAAGTACTCGGAGAAAAACCTGTCCTAGTGCCACTTTGTCCACCAAAAATCACACATAGACCTATCTGGGATCGAAACTGGGTATCCGTGGTGAGAGGCCTGAGACATGGCAGGCCAATATAAGCCAGTAAGTAACTCCCTGAAGTGTTATGAATTTGTGGGACATTCTGTATATACTTATTGTTCAGTACAGGAACACAGTGGCGAAATTTTCTAACCTGCCATATACAAAAAAAACGCATAAAGAAGTTTCTGTAAAATTCCTATGTGTTTTTAAAGGTACGAGTTGAAGTTTTATTTACACCTTTTACCTTAGAAACGATTACATGAAATTGTTTTTGCTATGAAAGAAAACTTTCACTAGCATATATAATAGGAGAGCGTAGAAAAATACTGTAATCTTATTTTATTTCCAGCAGCTTGATAAGCCAACACGCCCGAAAACGTACATTCCTTACAGAAAAGAATTCCAGGGTTTCGTCCAGCCGTGAAGCCCAAGTACTCTTGTACCAATAGCTAAGGGCAACAGTGTACTGGGGCATCAGAGATACTGTCAGTTTGATCGACACAGTTACTAGACAACAGTGTACTGGGGCATCAGAGATACGGTCAGTTTGATCGACACAGTTACTAGACAACAGTGTACTGGGGCATCAGAGATACGGTCAGTTTGATCGACACAGTTACTAGACAACAGTGTACTGGGGCATCAGAGATACGGTCAGTTTGATCGACACAATTACTAGACAACAGTGTACTGGGGCATCAGAGATACGGTCAGTTTGATGGACACAATTACTAGACAACAGTGTACTGGGGCATCAGAGATACGGTCAGTTTGATCGACACAGTTACTAGACAACAGTGTACTGGTGCATCAGAGATACGGTCAGTTTGATCGACACAATTACTAGACAACAGTGTACTGGGGCATCAGAGATACGGTCAGTTTGATCGACACAGTTACTAGACAACAGTGTACTGGGGCATCAGAGATACGGTCAGTTTGATCGACACAGTTACTAGACAACAGTGTACTGGGGCATCAGAGATACGGTCAGTTTGATCGACACAATTACTAGACAACAGTGTACTGGGGCATCAGAGATACGGTCAGTTTGATCGACACAGTTACTAGACAACAGTGTACTGGTGCATCAGAGATACGGTCAGTTTGATCGACACAATTACTAGACAACAGTGTACTGGGGCATCAGAGATACGGTCAGTTTGATCGACACAGTTACTAGACAACAGTGTACTGGGGCATCAGAGATACGGTCAGTTTGATCGACACAGTTACTAGACAACAGTGTACTGGGGCATCAGAGATACGGTCAGTTTGATCGACACAGTTACTAGACAACAGTGTACTGGGGCATCAGAGATACGGTCAGTTTGATCGACACAGTTACTAGACAATTTGTAAATCTTTTAAAACACGAGAGTTTCACAGTCTTTGATTCACAAGTGTCACTCACATCTCTGTACGCTAAAACGCAAAGGGCAATAAAACCTACAAGGCATCCTCCTGCGTTATTTTTGTAAAAACTTTTCATTATCTAAAATGTATGGTAATTGCAGCAATATCAGTAGTAGTAGTAGTATCAGAAGCAGTAGAAATAGTGCAATAAATAAGAAGAGGAGTCTAGAAATGGAAATTTTGGTGTATGGAGGGAATTAGAACGTAACACATCAGTGAACTGCACAGGGTTCGACTAAATTAAGAAGGGCACAGCTAGGGCGATATGCTGCACGCACAAGGGAAATAAGAATTGCACACAAGAATTTTGATTAGACATGATGGGAAGAAGATGTGTGGGAGATCCAAGCGTATGTAGATAAAAAGTAATGTGTTTTGAAGGGGTCTAAGCTGTCTTAGAATAGAGTCAAAGAGTGGACTATAGTGATGACTGTGAAGAACGTCCCTTTTCCATGTTGAGCAGTACGTAGCTATCGACTGGTACAGCAATTCCTGTACCACGTAGTTTCCCCTTCAGGCCTAGTTTTATTTATTTATTTGTATTTCGTTCATTACATACATCCGTGTCCGTGTACCGCCAGGTTCTTGCGAAGCGCACGTCCTTAGATATGTACACCTACGTATTTTTATATAATTACATAAGTCCACACTCTCATTATGAGGGCCGGGGTAGCGTAATCTGTATAACGACTCCCTACAAGCTGGACGGTGAGACGTTCGAACCCCGGTGGGAGCAAGCGGTTTTCTCTTCTCCATACCTTTCCTAGCCGGTCTGTGCTCTTCCCAGGTGTACAGCAGTCGGGGCCTGGCTTTGACCAACCTCCCCCTTCCAACACCGAGGTTAAGAAACGAGTAGAGCTGTACATCTACTCCCCTTCTGTGCCTTCATGGCCTGGAGACCTTTGTCCTTTCTCTCCTGTCATTAAATCTCTCATTTTATTGCACATACTCTTACACTACTACTTTCATTCAATTATTAAAATTTTTATGCTTCTGTTCAATAATTTTCTTCATCTCTCATTCTATTTCCCGGTAGTTTCCAATACGTTTTGCGTCTAACGAACTTCCTTTTCTTATTTGCATCCGATTTTAATATAGTATTTTCCCAATATATCTCGTCTCCTTCACACTTGACCAGTTTAATAGTTTCTCACTGGCCACATTCTCTTTCATATTCAACCACTTAAGAATACGACATAAAATTTATACTCTCCACTTTTCGTTTCCAAACATTTTAATGATATATAATCAGCATACTAATTCCCCATTTAACACCTCGTGCTTAAGATGTATAATATTTATACTTCCTAAAAATCTTACAAAAAAAGCAATTTTTTCCTTATGGAGCATTCACCTTTGGCCTGTCTAATGGAAGCACATGTATGATGTAGGAAATGCATATTTAGATAAAAGATTAATTTGTTCTTCAAGTAGTTGATTTTAATCATACGTATGAATTTCTATAAAACAGAGTCTTACAATCTACGGAGATGAACTAACTAACATCTGTCTTATACAGGGATGCATTTATCGTATTCTTATGGAAATAGAACCTTCCTTGAAATATTTTCGTTAAGAAAAAAAGTTGTAAAAGAAAATGAATATTTTTCAAAGAAAAAGTTTAAATACAAATTGTGTAGGCAGTTACGTTTTCCTTATATACTTATCCCTTTTAGTCGTTTTGTGTTAAATTTCTTAAAGACTGCATAGCAGAAACAGTTACCTTTCTCGCTAGTATAACAAGGCAACGAGTTTTAATGACCATTCAAACATATGATGCAGGTTGTACATGCGCAATTACGACGCTGTAGCCTACACAGTGCAGGTAAGAAACAGGTTATAGAAACATGATTATTCGTTGGCAAATACACCAAATAATGTTCTATAAAATGCGTTTTTATGAATTGAGCATTTCTTGTAATATAAATGCGGTTCAATAAAACCTTACAAATTGATTGCTTCTAACAGCAGGTAAGAACAGGCGTGCCTTATAAAGGATCAGCAAGAATTTATTGGGCTTCTCCATGTAAACAGTAATGAATGCTTCATAAATATCATATTAGAATTGTCTGATCTTTGAACCTTGTATAGACCAAATGTGTTCTTTGTGGTAGTAAAATACACTGAATTGAAAGGTGCATAATTTCATTTCTGTCGTCGCATGTACATTGCAATAGCTTTACATTTTCTTTTAACGCCCCCACCCAAGTATCTTAGCCTCACGGTTTGTCTGCTTGTGTTCAGTATAAAACATGGAACACTCTTTAAAGTTCACTGTCTATAAACCAACTAAATGCACTTTTTCAGTTTCATTTTTTATTTACAAATTCACCTCTACATATGTTTCGGTCCTCTTAAAGACCGTCATCAGGAGGTACAAAATTACGTTCAATCTACACCCATATATATTCACTCTGCGGTCTCAAGCAGTTCAGTCAACCTGTATGCAGGCCTCAATCACTTTTTTTTTTAAGTTAAAATGTAAATATGTATAAAAACACTGTATATAAAACTTTTAAAGGATTCGTCATTATCTAAAAATGTTAATTCAACCACGTGTAGATCTTGTTATCACGTCACCTTTTGTTAATTTGCTGGTACTTGTATCTTGGTTTTGTAATATTGGTGGTTATTTAAGTGGTTGTGTCTTGCGAAACAATATGCATGCATTAGAATCATAACTATTATCACTTTTATGAGGTTCTTTTAATAAGTAGGTTTTCGCGTATTGAGTTTTAGAATGACATACCTGTTATTTTGTGAGTGTCTCTGTGTGCGGTGTGGACGGACTGTCTGTCGTGTGGTTTATGTTGAGGTAGTCTGTCGAGTTTTGGTTCGTGCGTATTTAGCGGTGACTCTTTAAAGTCTTTCACCACGGACTCCTGGGTTTAATCGGGGTTTACTAGTTGCGTCCCGCGGTCACTTTTCAGGTAAGAGCTGTGTATCAGTTGCGTCCCGAGTTGTCAACCCCCCCAGATAAGGCAATGTATTAGTTGCGTCCCGCGGTCAGTTTAAAGGTACAACAGTTGTGTAGCAGGCTGCTGAGGAAAAACCGAACGACTGTAGTGTCGAATCGGGTCCAGGGTGCCTTGGTTCAAAGTCCGTCTGTGACGCTGTACAGTGGGTCAGATTAAGCGAGACCTGGCCACAATTACAATTCTTCGACTTCCACAAAATGCTTAAAAATCTAATTGAGGGGCAACAGGAAGTTCTCAGGGTAACGTACGTTTTATGACATTTGGGGTGGATATATTTTCGGTAGAGGCAAACAAACAGAGCGCTCTATACTTATAGTCCTACAAATGTACATTTTATTCACTATTAGTTGTGTAACACTGTCCCACATGTTTCGAACCATATTCTGACTCATCCTCAGAGACTCAGTATTTAAAATTACACATTTTTACATCAATTGGTACAATTGTTTAAATAGTAAAAACTGAATAACATGGCTTTTTTTTTACAAACGTGTTTATACACTGGTTCAAATGTGAATAGATGTAGCTGCTGTTTATTTCGGTGTTATAAACCAAGTCTTATACGGGTTAAAATGTTAAAAGTTGAATAATCTGTGTTGTTATGATATCCTGAAACATGCAATATTTAAGATAAAACTGATAGTCGTATTTATATTAATGTGATTTTAGTAGGTTGTAAATTGTTGGATGTAGAATTGTTCTAAGGTATTCATATATGAATTGTTCTAAGGTATCCATATATGAATTGTTCTAAGGTATTCATATATCCATATATGAATTGTTCTAAGGTATTCATATATCCATATATGAATTGTTCTAAGGTATCCATATATCCATATATGAATTGTTCTAAGGTATCCATATATGAATTGTTCTATGGATATATGAATACCTTAGAACAATTCTACATCCAACAATTTACATACAATAACAAACTAATGCCAGAACAAAATACAGCAGACTACAACCCAATATTCCGCTTTATCTACGACAACCAAAAACGTCACTCCCCCACGTGACAGTGACCTATTTAAATACCGGATACACCACTCGATAGCCAGTACTGTTCTCATCACGTAATAGTCAAACAACTCCGATAAGTAGGTAAGTACAACGTTGACAACTTCAACTTACGTTCTACCTACTAAAAATCACATTAACATAAATACGACTATCAATTTTATCTTAAATATTGCATGTTTCAGGATATCATAACAACACAGATTATTCAACTTTTAACATTTTAACCCGTATAAGACTTGGTTTATAACACCGAAATAAACAGCAGCTACATCTATTCACATCTGAACCAGTGTATAAACACGATTGTAAAATAAATCCATGTTATTCAGTTTTTACTATTTAAACAAGTGTACCAAGTGATGTAAAAATGTGCAATTTTAAATACTGAGTCCCTGAGGATGAGCCAGAATATGGTTCGAAACATGTAGGACAGTGTTACACAACTAATAGTGAATAAAATGTACATTTGTCGGACTATAAATATAGAAAAGAAAATGTACGGAATGAATAATATTAAGTTTTTAAACAGAGCGTTATTTCAGGCTTCCGCCGCGATGTTGATGAGATCTGCGCCCTTCTGGGGTATCACGCATCGTCGAGTGGTAATCTTTACCGACGTTTCAGGACAATGTATCGGTCCCGTCTTTAAGAAAGACTTCTTGACCCTTGAAGATGGGGCCGATATTGTCCCGAAACGTCGGTAAAGGATTACCACTGGACGCTGCGTAATATCCTAGAAGAGCGCAGATCTCACAAAGAGAGCGTTGTTAGTAGCAGCGGTTCGGAAAGGTACTTTGTACGCAAACTCCAGTAGTGGTTTTATTAAATTATTTTTACAGTGACAATTTAATTTATTAAGTTAATTGATTACGGTGCAGAGCAATAAAGTTAAGTAACGTGTGAGCTAATTAAAAACGTAATATTTCAAGAGAAATAAATAATTTTTATGTCAATTTAAATTATGCTGATTTTTTTTCTGCATAAAATTTGAAGTTTATTATTTACATAGAGCTGTAAAATTGATCTGAGCTGATCCAGCTCCGTTTCTTGCATTATTGTATAGCTTCAAACTTTATTATTATTATACAAAAAAATTAGCTGCTAATACATGCTACTCTGCAAGTTTATTAACGATTGCATAAGGTAGAGTCATGTACTTAGAGAAGTTGATCATGCGGTTTGACATGTAATCTACCATTGAGTGTCCACCTTCGATTTTAATAAAAAGTTAGTAGAGTGTACATAACTAACCAGCTTACACATTATGTATGTTATGTTTATAAGTATACACTTTATATTCTTAGACATATATATGTATATATTTGTTGTTATACATTTTATAATAAACTATGAAAACATTTCGCACAATTATTTACAGATGAATAAAAATTAAAGCACAAGGAGTTGTTTAAAATTTGGACACATAGGAAAGCACAGCAACATAAAGAGTGAAAACGTTAAAAAGAGTCCTATAGGGATGTACAGATCTCTTTGTTTTCAATTAAGAATCTAGATACCACGTGAAACTTTTTTTAATGTCGGTTTAATTTTTATAAAAAAAATTAAACCGATATTAATTAAACAGTAATTGCTTTATTTTCAATTTTCAGTGAGTTTTTATTTTCAGTTTTGTTGATATAATTATTATTTTACAGCTCATTTTCGGCCTGAAGAAATTTCCCCAAGCGCATTAGCGGAAATAGAATATATCTCATATTGTACTGGATATTTGAAAAGAGTATTGATACAAGAAGAAACCAACAGTATTGTGTATCAAACAACACAGAATCGTTTGAGAAAGATGTCAATTTACACATTACAGTTATTGCCAAAACATATGAAACATTAGAAATTTTACGTTGTATTCACCGTGCATCTTGACATCAATTTTCAATTTCTTCAACCAACTAATGCACCTTTTTTTATTTTATTTTTTCATTTCTTTTCCTTTTTTGGTTCAAGAAATTGAAAGATTACGAGATGTCATGCACTTCAGGTATACGTGGTCGTCGAAACCGTCGACAACTTAGGAGTTGGGTGGTGTCTGTGTGTGTGATGTCCCTCGCTGCTCTGCGGGTTCGCTTCCCAGTCTCTTCTGGAGGTTTGGTCATGTCTCTGTATGATACACATGCAGCAGAGACCTTGGGACGCAACTGATACATTGCCTTATCTGGGGGGGTTCACAACTCGGGACGCAACTGATACATTGCCTTATCTGGGGGGGCTGACAATTCGGGACGCAACTGATACGCTTTCTTGACCGCGGGACGCAACTCGTACGTCCCCGGGTTTAATACCTGACCAGTCCAAGTGGGATTTATGGTGGACAACGTGACAGTGGAAGATTTTTTCTCCTAGCACTTCGGTTTTCCCCTAACAGAGCCATTCCACCAATGCTCCATACTCATTTTTAATTCAAGTACCAACGACTTTATGTAATTTGAGCAATTAACAGCGTCGTTAAATAAAATATTTCTCTCTCCTCCTCTTCCCTCTTTCTCCCTCCCTCAGAATATATTATTTTTTGGAGATACTTGGAATAATTTTTGAAAATAAAGGACCCCTATCTTGCGACCCCCATCCAAGAAGTCCAGAAGTGTCTTAAAGGTCACTATGTCGGAATTCGGAAAGAGTTCAGCGTGTATACTCCGTGGTGCGTACAGTGTAAAAAGAAAAGTTTTCTTATAGCACAATATTTTTATATGTGTGCGTGTAGTTTTGTAAGTTTAAAATTAAGCGATGGATTTTAAACAAAATCAGTAACAAGATAACTTCTTTGAAGGCTGTAACTACCGAATTATTCCATTGGAACCTGGCGGGGAGAACACCATTCATAGAAGGCGAGAAAATATTGAAATGTCATCGAAGACTGTCAAGAGTACTTCGCGTGCAAACACTGAGATACCCGACCTTTTACGCTAAAGAACGACAAACACCTCTTGTCTTGTCCGCATGCTCACTTGCAATATTATTTTGTACGATACTATAATCAGTTCTATCTCATTTTATTCCTAGATGATATAAATCGGTAAGGATATTTTTTATACTAGAAAATAAAGGAGGAATTCAGACAGGAACCCGGAAAGCTTGCTTTTTTATACTTTCTATTGACTAGTATTATTATTGTATGTGTATTTTGTGCTTTAACGAAAGTGTTGCATTCTTCTTTGTAGTAACCAACGGGAAATCCCAAATTTCACATTCTGTAACGCGTGCTAGTTTCTAGGGTCAGGATTTTTGATATTAAGTTATACTGAAATTAAGGCGGCAGACGTACACAGCGTTTTGTATCCAAAATACAAGCGCAGAAAACTGACAGAATATCGTGTAAGAGAAGGGAATTACTGTTTTTAATAAATGAACGTGTTTAAGAATTTGGAAAAGAATGTATCTTCCCCAAGGTTAATAGTGTTAATGGCACAGTATTTAAAACTACTTGCGGTGTCCTCCTTATATATCCCACTGGATTCATTTCTGATCTACCACTTGAGGTAGGCAGTGACTATATCACTGTAATTACGGATACATTAGCAAGTAAATTCCCTGGGCTGGTCTGACTTGCCCTGCGTGTTGTTCGGTAGCAATACACTAGCGGACTTCGGCGACTCAGAGCGAGCGACATACACTAGACGCTTTGTTATGCAAACTACTGTACTTCGTCTCTCTGACTGACGCAAACCCCGGTACACTCGTGGCAAAGTAAAAGTGTTCAGTATCATTAAGAGGTGTTCTACGAAATGTTAAAAAGTCTTCCTGTCTCTCTGTACAAGTTGATAGTAGAATAACTCACCACTATTAACCGTAAGAAATTCCATCATGTCCAATTAATTTTGAAGGTTACTGTCAGGGTCAAGCTTGCAGCTGGGGGCACCGTTGTACATTTCTACCCCGTTACACGACGTTGCATTCAAGAACACCGTAAAGTTTATGTTCATCGCCAAGAGAACATCACATCTCACACATTAATTTTGTTTAAATTTCAGCACCTTTCGAGGAGCAGGAACAGCGTAGTAGGTATAGCAACTAGCTACGGTTTGGACGGACTGGGGTTGGAATCCCGGTAGGGGCAAGAGATTTTATCTCTTTCAGAATAATTGAGGCGGTACTAGGGCCCACCCAGCCTCACATTCGATAGATAACTGTGTTATTTATTGGGTAAAACGGCCGGAGCGTGAAGTTGACCACTTACCTCCATATAGTGCCGAGGTTAAGAAGCTATACATCTACTCTCTCTGTATTCCTTCATGGTGTGGCCAGGGACAACTTCATCTTTATTCAGCACCTTCTGACTCCGTCCAATCTGATCCCGGAAAATAATTTCCAGCGATATCGGAGATGTTTAAGCAAACACTCTGCAGACTCTTTTCCATTCTTACTGAAAATACGTGCAGTGTGTCTAAGTTTCGCGATATGTTAGTACATTCAATGGCAAAATGGAATTTTGTATAATTTAGGCACAATCTGCAGGCAAAGTATCAAGCCATTTGCTGCATTAGTTCATTAGCTCTCACTTTGGCGTGGTTATGATCTTCCGTTTCTAATACTTATTACTACAAGGACCTGGAGAGCAGGACGAAAGCATAGACATATTAGCATGAATTTTCAGAATTCCCTGAGACCTTATAATAATTTCGGGTGTTTCGATACATTTAAAGGGGGTAATGTAGTCAAATATGTATCATATTTTAAAAAATAAATAAAACATAAGCCACATATATTTGCTAATACGCAGCAGTGCTGGCAACATTATATAACTCATCCCCGCTGTCAGCCAGTCTTCCGAAATTCAGCTTTTTTATTTAAATGCAAGTATGTTGGTGGTACATTGAAATTGTTAAATTTCTTCATTGAGTGATAAGCTTGCGAAAAAGTATGAGAAGCCTTGCTTTAGGTAGTACTAATGTAACTTCTAAGCCGACAAGCGTAGATTTCAGGGCGCCGTTGTGTACAGGATGATGAGACTTGCCGAACACTAGAGAAGGTGTTGTGCGATGATAGCGACAGTAGAGAACCTGAGTGTTAATATCAGAAATATAATTATGTAGCACAACTGGGCACAACTGGTCGAATTTATGAAGCACTGACTGTACGAGAAGTAACTATTATTTGCCACTCTTAAGCTGCTACAAGATTGCAGACGTCACAGAAGGTTATAGGGGTGCGAGGAAAGAAGGGAAGAAGTTAGAAGGTAGGGTGGGGGTAATTGCCTTAATAGGGATGCTGCGGAAGATTTGCGGGCTGTGAAATGTGGAGGGAGGAGAGGGTGTTGTAACTACATCATTTGGATCATGTAGAGGGAGGAAGGCAACTTATTTTTAAAGCAGTCTTCGCGAGTCTCTCTATTCCCGATTTACATCCATTTCAGCGAAAGAAGCTGTCACCAATCATATTCATAAGCTTGCCTGATTATGGTTTACGTGTTAAAGTGTTGTCTGACTGGCGTCTGTGATCATCTACTTTTTGCTGGACAGAATTTTACAAATAAATGCATTTATAAGAGTGTTTCTTTGGGAGATGGCAGACATTTGAAGCTTTTTAGGCTACTCGAAAGTTTCATTACCGTATTCACAAAAGTAAGCAGTGGGTCCCTTTCCTGAGCCAGAGAATCCATCGAAGTCTGAAACTCTGTATAAAATAGTGCAATGTACGATATTTAAATTTTTCTCAGCGGCGTTGATAAAGTTTCATATCATTATAATTTAGGTACGAAAAAACGTATTGTACAAAACACCACTCAGCTTCCTATACTCTTACAAAGAGTCTGAATAACACAACGTGTTTTAGTTGAACCTACAGCGAAGTTTAGTGCATTTATTATTAAAGCTCTTTTTAATTTTGCTTTAGAATACGCTATTAGGCAGATCTACATAAAACAGGAGGGAAGGAAACCGAATGTTGAATCAACCGTTGGGCAATAGAAGAGAAGAAGTGAAATATCAAAGACCTTCATATATAAGATCTGATCAAAATTAACATGACAGCTCTTGAGCTACCTTGGTACAATTTAAATAATTCTTTTCTGTAATTTACACCCAAATTCGCAAAAAATGTGGACAGGGCAGAAAATATTCTATTCCTCTCGATAGTGTTTGTGGAAGAATTTTTCTTTCTAATGACGTTTTACCTGTTTAAGCTCGAGAAGCCGCAGCAACGCATGTAGCCGTCATGTAAAATGTCCATTATTTGTGTCAAACTGTAACGAAAACTGGGAACTTTGAAAACTTCATTGAATCTTCCCAATATACCGTTACGAGAAAATAATTTAAACAATTCTCGCGTTGTTACATGCAAACAGACGGACGTACAGAAAACGTAAGAATAACTAATGAATTTTTGCAGCTTTTCGCTGGGAACGTATAAAAATTTAGTGGAAGGATGGACACCCTAATCGCACTCACATCGCTTGGAAATTATCAACGGATCTTTACTTTGAGAATGCTGCTCATATCTACAATTCAATATTAGCAACTTCCAGCATTGTTGCTTTGAACGTAGTTATAATTAATTTTTTTTTACCACAGTAATTATAGAGGAACGTTTATGCTTTCATAGATGGCTGTAGTATTATTTACGTAAAACTTAAATGGAATTACTTAAAACTTTAAGGCTTACCTTTGTTTAAATTGCATATAAATATTCGGTTCTTATCTCACAGTAAACAATCACACTCTTCATTATAAAGACCAAACAGTTAATATTGCATTGGGAAATAATTGCTCTTTATTATGAAAACCATAACAAATATATAAACTTGTGTGGGAAATTCGCAGAATGTCTTTTGGGTAGAACACATGTTACGTGTACGAGCAGTTAACACTGGGATTTTTAAAAGTTAAGAGCGACTCGGACAAGTTTTGACAGGCAGACATACAGGCAGACAGAGGGAACTTTCATATGGACCGTTAGAGAAACAGTCCGCCCGCCCTCGTGCTGTAAACACTGACAGTTGACCTTCCACATAAGAACGTCTCACAGTAGCGGATCATCGTGCAGTCCGTGAAGATGTGCCAACGGACAGTACTAGGGCACTCGCAAACATCACCCCAGCTTCTGCTCCTCTTTGAAAAGGATTTTCTGTCCCATTTTTTGCTTTAGACTCTACAATGTTTAAGCTCATATATGCAGTATCGATAATTCTAGAGTGTACGTACGCCGTGTCGATTTGTAAATAGTTACCGATATTTCGAATGATAGTAGCACTTCTATCTCCAGGCGAAGAAGAAGACGTTACGATTTTTCTAAACAGTGGCAAATATTTCAAAATCGACAATTCCTAACATCCCAGAAGACTTCAATCTTCAGTAGCACCGCTGTGAGAACCTCAAATCTCGCGTGGTCATGTGTGTTCGTCAACATCGACTCGCCTAATAATGATTTCTGAACCATCTATCTTTTCTCCTGTTAATGGTTACTCGAACAGCTATGTATTTTTTATCTATTTCTTTCTTGATAATGACTAAGGAAACGGCTGTGTGTATATCTATCTATCTATCTATCTATCTATCTATCTATCTATTTATTTATTTCTTTCTTTCCTGGTAATGACTGTTGAAATATCTGTGTGTACAACTGTGCATTTCTTCCCTGGTAATGATTATTGAAACAGGTATTAGTGTATGTCTATTTATTCCCTGGTAAGGCCTACTGAAAAGACTGTGAGTGTATCTATTTTTTCCCTGATAATGACTTAAAATAAATATCCATTTTTTCTGCCTGTTTTTTTGTGAAATAATCTACATGTCTTCTTGTTGTTCTTTCCCTGACAAGGGCTACTGAAACGTCGCTGTGTCTAGTTTTCCCCAGAATGACTGCTGAAGCATCTGTCTTTGCATTTGTCTGAAGTGTTTGTTGTACTAATTGCTTCTAAACCCTTTGTCTGTAAATATGTTAGTTTTGGATTTGAAATGTTAAAAACTCGGCTCATAAGGACAAAATCCTAATATGAATATAGACAACAAATCTTTTGAAAACTGTTGACCTCCATGGTCTTATAAATTGGAGTAACAAATCGAAACGACGGGCATTATTAAATTACGAGCATGTTAACTCCATGGATCAGAGTCCTTCCTGAGGAACCAACGCTTCTTCAGCTAGTCAAGAAATTTCCCCTCATTTTACGGAAACCGAAATGCATTAACGTGATTAGAGGAGCCCGCCACTTTTCCCTATCCTGAGCCAGATCAATCCAGTGTACGCCCCCCCCCCTCCATCCTATTTATTGATGATAAATTTTACTACTTTCCTGAATTACGAGCATAATAATGCCGCCAATACTTCATACCATTGACTTAATCCTCTCTATGTACTTGTCTCCAATATACGAAACAAGTCTGTTTCGACACCGCCCGAGCTAACATACTAGGACTTGGATAAAAGTTGTACCTATGTTTTTGTAATGATGTTTCTCCCTCAGCTTGCCCCATCAAAATCATGGAGCACGTAATTATCATCATTGAAGCAGACGACCAGCGAGTCCGTCCCGAGCTAGAGGAAACGATATTTCATCGCTCTGATTACAAAATAAGACCACTTGAGAAGTAAGCCTGCTCGTTTGATGCTGTATAGGTCGCCTTAGAAGGGGTGTCATGTAGTTCTGACGCTGAGTTTGGCATAGTAGAGCGCTGAATCTAGTAGCTATTCGAAAGTCGAGACCTGTATATCGAACTTCAGCCCTCGCCTCTGAGAAGTTAGGAATTTCGAGATTACCAGAAGCGTTCACAGTGTTGAGTGTAGGTATTTTCTACTGGCAAAACTTCGCTTTGTTTTTCAGTTACTGGTTTATTCTTTGGAAGAATGTCCCGTTGTGTTATCGGTACAGTTATCGAAATAGGTACAGTAAAACACAACACTTTTATTGTAAAACAATTAGGTTTTACACAGCTTCGTTACATGTTTCGTTCATGGTGACAATTATCAGGCGAAGCCTTTAAACAATACGTAACTAAAGGTACAATTATCAACGAGAGAGGCCTCTTTCTTACAGAATATTTTCATATTGGTATATAGCATACCAGGTAGGAGATTCAAAACATCTGAAGCTCTTTTCTTTGTTCACCTTTCTTCAGTACGCAGTTCTAGATAGGTCTTCCCATCTTTTTAGATATCCTTATAATTTAGACAGACCTGTAGTTATTATTTAATGAGATAGATTTAATTAATCGGATCCTGTTTATAACACGCATCTTTAATAAACTCGAATTACAGTAGAGCGTCGATTATCCGAACTAATTGGGACAGAGGAAGTTCGGTTAATCAAACTGTTCGGATAATCAAACATGCATGAGAATACCCAATTTATACTAAACAAATGCTTTAACCGGCTTAGTAATATTTCACTATAATAACCAGTAATTGGAAAGTACAGTACATGATAACTTTTTTTATCGCCGGTGGTTCGAATAATTGAAGATTCGGATAATCGACGCTGTACTGTATTTTTTCTCTTCTCATTCTGCGATATTTCAATCCTACCTGAATTGTCACAGTAAAGCGAAACTCGCTTCTAAATGCTTATAAGAGTGGTAATTTACACTTGGGCTTATTGGCTGCTGGACTTTGCGCATCTTATAGTATTCTTAAAAATAACACACGCTTCGGAAACTTAATCTCTTTACTTCCTCATTAAAAAGATGAGACGAGGTGGGATTGGATATAAAGTTCCGTTTCAATTCACGGAACACAGGCCCAACTTTTGACCTGACGACGGAAACAGATCCCTTTTACGAAAATGTGTTTTCTTTGCGGAGTAAAAGACAACGGACGAAGTGCAGAAAACAAGTGATCCTGAGCTAAACGAAACGTTTAGCCACGGTAAGATATTAATTGCAAAAGTTTAGCTATGCAAGTAACACAGAAGTTTGAATAGAGTGAAGGAATTTTATATTAAATTTGGTCAAATTATACGGAAGTTTGGCGAAGCCAAGTTAAAGGACCATTAAAAATATTTATTGAACTAACTGGCCAATGGCCGCTGTATCTGTCAGTAATGTGAAAGGGCCGAGGTCAACTGACACCTCATAAATTCTTGACCTTCTTCTTTAAGAGAATGAACTCAAGGGAACACACCGATCTGCTGCTGTATATGACCATAGACCAAGTTCTTAAAGATGCGAGGTGCAGTGCGGCTGCCCCTGTTACAAATTTCTCGCACTCTGAAGGCATACAGTTGGCGTCCAATTAAAGTTTCGCCCGTTCAAACATCCACTATAAGTGGAAATAATTTGTCAGCTTGTTTCTTGAGGTAAGAACCCCAGATGAGGTTTTGAATTGAGGTCTGGTAGGTCACACAGCAGACTCTACTTTTTCGCCAAATAAAGAAACATGTGCTGTTACCGTACGTGGAATCATTCAATTTGCTGAGCGGTAGGGCTTCTTAAGTGTTGGAGGGTCTACTTTATATAAATGTATTGCTTGTAAACGGATGCCTCTTTAGAAAATGTCGTGAATTTTGTTTATAAAGTTAGAGGATGGTATCGAGTAATATATGAAAGCTGTTCTTAACGTACCTCCGTGGTATCGGTCCAATTCTCTCTGTCTAAGGGCTACCCCCGGGCGGTGCGTAGGGCTGACAACCTTACAATCTTCATGTGCCGATTGTTTAGAAATCTGTGAGCCTCAACCTCCTGGAACCCTAAGGGTCTGTCCAGGCCTGTAATGGGATTTCTGCTGCTTTTTAAGGGCTACCCCCAATGTAGAATTTGTATTGTATATGGCATTATTTTTTAAACTAATAAATATCTGCAGTCGGCATAAATTAATACTAGCTAATACTAAGATTAAACTCTTCTGGGATATGATACCGCGTTGATTGTTAAATAACCACCAATGTTTTTGAGGAGTTTGCTGCCCCTGTCTTCAAGGTCCGAGATGTCGAAAAAGTGTGACCTCTTCGGAGGAGCTTGCTACCTCCATCTTCAAAATCGAAAAGAGTAAATACTCTTTTAACATCTCTCAGTGTAATAGACACAGCATCACACCCCGGAAGATTTCAACATTTATTATTAGCGTAGTGACAACTAAAATCTCGTAGGAGCTAAATTTCCTTTCAGTTTCAGTTGCATCTGATTGCCTTAATTTCCTAGTGTCTTATATTAATGCGAATTTAAGAAGCAGTGCCAACAAACTGTGTCCAAATTTCAGAAATTTAGAAGAGGAAATTTTATCTAAAAATTAATATGAAATATACGCGTATTTATTCATGTATTTCTTTCTGGGTGTAGCTAATTTCATTAAAGATGTCAAAAATGTGTGTTATTCATTTGAGTTAAAAGCCTTTTATAATCCTTATAAACGACTAAGCTACGGTAATATTGCAATCCATTTTTATCTAATGTGAAACCTAAGTGTAAAAATACATTTGGAAATTTGTATTTGTAATATTTACGGTACTGAATACCTACGAAGTAGCCGATCTGGGTTTGAAACATGAACTGAGAAAGAGTCGGGAATTCTTCTAGCCCTCTGATTCTTCTTTCTCGGAGATTAAAACAGACGAAGAACCAAGATGACTTAGCGTACTCTAAGTAAAGTCGAGGGCAGAATACTTCACGAATTGAGGGCAGTCTATGTTGCTTAACCATGGAGATAATACATTTGTATCTCCATATGCCTAATTTTTATCCTTCTTATTATGTATATATCTGTCTGCTAAAATATTTTATTTTTGTACACGTTAGGCTTTTTTAATTATTTTAAAATTGTTATAATTATATGTCTTTCTTAAGAGCTCCTAAATTAATCAGTCAGGTAGACTTTAATCTCGTTTGGCTTAAAAATATCCTTACAACTTTTACAATGTCTTTAAAATACAAATTAAAATTGTTTGCTCCGTACAAGTGACATGCAGTAGTAATAAACCGAATTTTATATGAAGGTATAACAGCACACTATGTATGTTTGGCAGTTATAGTGTGCAATGTTTTGTAGGTTCTGTTCCGTTTTTCAAGGCAATTCCTACATGGTATATTGAGGTATAGCAACTTCCTGTCACGTAAATTGATTTCACCTTACATAATTGTCGTGTCGCCGATCCCAGTGGCCGTGCGGTCTAAGGCGTGGGTCTTCGGCCGCTCGCTTACTAGGATCGTGGGTTCGAATCCCACCGGGGGCATGGATGTCTGTCTCTTGTGAGTGTTGTGTGATGTCAGGTAGAGGTCTCTGCGACGAGCTGGTCCCTCGTCCAGAGGAGTCCTACCGACAGCGGTTGTCTCAAATGTGAGTGACCATGAAACCTCGACGAAACGAGGAGGCCCAGGCCCATATAAGGCTGTCGAGCCATACAAAAAAAAAATTGTCGTGTCATCTGATTACATTCTTCAGTTGATGCGATGTCGTTTAATAAGGTAAGACTCAAATAACTTTCATGGGAATCCGACATGTGTTAGATTTGTTCTTTATTGTTAGTAACATACTGTAACGGATTATTTGTTTTGGTTACACCCCTTGATATTTGCTAATTTATCGCACAGCAGAAAGTGTTTTAGTTTCTGTCTCTAATCACTGCGATGTCGGTTGGCTGCTGACAGGCTGCAGTTATTTACATTAGAAGAACACAATCAGAAACCGCGAGAAAGCGGTTAACCCTAAGGATCGTCAAAAGATGCCTGCAAGGTCATCAGCATCATTGACTAGAACAGTAATGATTCTGGTGGGGGCACACGAGGTCATATTACCTCAGCGGTCAGGGTTTCCAATAAATAAATAAATAATATTTTAACGTCTTAAAATTTGACGTTCCTTATTTAGCCATAATACCCACATTTATTGTTTTAACACTTATCCATTCTTATGTAGCCAGCGCCTGTAAATAATACCGTTACTTTCACCCTCGTTATCGATTCCAGTAGACTTGGTATAAAGGTTATGTTCTGTTCATAATACTTTTGTGAAGACAGCAAAAACTTTAGGGTTTAAAAAAGAAAAAGCACGTAGCAATCTAGAAACTTAGGGTCTTACGTAAGCGAGATGTTCGGAAAGTTACTTACCGGAAAATCCCTTCACAGACAAGAATCCTAGACTGTTCCTCACAAGACTTGGTATAACGTTCAAAACACATAAGCACGTATACAGACCTTGTCTGAAATGAGGTATTTATAGGTTTTCATCCGGAAGGTGGACACTGTGTTTCCAACTATAAACTGAACTTTAGAGCTAGGACGGCCATTGTTGTTGGTTCACAGCATTTGATTCAACGTGATATATACAAACAAAAACAAGTAATTTCGACATGCCGAAAAAAAAAAACGAAAAAATCGACACTCACTGACGCAATTTCCGGCAAAGGCAACTTCTTGAACACTGTTGAGAATTTATTAAGACACTGTGGATTACTACTGTGTTGTTAGTCGATTACAATTACTGATACTTTCCACAGTAAACCGTAAACGTCAGGGCATTTGAGAGTTCGTGTCAGATTATATTTAAGTACCTTCCCTAAATCGATATGTAGAACGGCAATATCTGTAACCAGAGTGAGAATTTGTACTACAGACTGGAGTGTAATGTTCTCCAGGTATGAATTTTTTATTTTTCGTACGTCGATAGCCTTAATATTTGATTCTACAAGATACATATATCGCTGCAGATAGTTTCCCTTCTTTCTTGTTAATATTGACCACGGCGAAATAATGATTGAACTAAAAGTTATTGATCAGGGATAAAGAATTGTCAGTTAGCACAATCCCATTTTGTTACTTAGTAAGACCACCACACATTTCGGCGTATGTAATTAGTCATGAGCAGGTTTATGTAAAAAGTTTACAGAGAAAAATTACATCTATTTGGGATAGGATTCCTTTAGAGATAACATAAGATCATAAGCGCTTCAGATCTTATATTCCACAACGTGCAATAGTTACAGTGTTGTAAAATATTTTAAAGACACATTTGTCGTTTTATATGATTTATTGAAGTTATACATTGATGCTAATTTATTGGACGAAAACGTAAGTGCTATAAAGAAAACACACCGTTTTACTAGTCTTTCGAAAGTAGTTTTTTGCTAGATGTAAATTAAGATAAAACTAAATGCATATTCACTTTTACTTAACAAAATGTAGGAAAAAGCCACAACATCAAAAAAATTAATAAGTCCTTTAGAAAAGTGACAAACTTCAAAACCTGGCAAACTACACTAAAACATCATAATCGCCTGCATGAATAAATTTTGAGCAGATTAAATTCGGAAAATCGCCATTTGCTAATTCAAACCTAGAGTTTAAAATGCACAGAACTATAATTTTTCCTCTCACATTAAGGGAAGACTATAATTTGAGGACTTCGATGAAGATATTTGGATCTAAGGGGGTGAAACTAAGTGCATGTTTGGCTGAACAAATGAAGCAGAATGATATGGGAGGGTCATCTAGCACATAGTGGAGAGAAGAGAAATACATGTAGGGTTTGCATAGGGAAACCTTTACAAAAAAATAAAACACTTGAAAAACCTAGGAATAAATGTGAGGACAGTAAAATGGATCTTAAAGTAGTGGGATGGGAGGGCGTGGACTGGATTAATGCGGCTCAGGACAGGGGCATGTGGCGGACTCTTTTGCTCGCAGTAATAAACTTTCTTACTCCATAAAATGTGGAGAATGTTTTGAACACGTGAGATCCTGTTAGGTTCTCAGGAAGGACCCTGCTCCATGAAGTCATTTTTGATTATATGGTGATGTTCAAACTACTTTATACTTTCCGTACCTATAAATTTTATCAAGTTGTATATTATAGGCTTATACTTCTTTGTAGACGCTGTAAATTCTGTGCTCATTACTTGGTTCTTACACAGCTCGTTAATTTGTAGGAATAATAAGAGAGCGAATGTATTGGAAGCATTACTAACTGAGGACTTGCCTTCACTTGTTATGAAATCTTGTTTTTCTGCTAAACGGAGTTTTTATTCACCCTGCTTGACCCTAGCTTATTGTAGGCGTACACTAAACTATTAATAATTTGAATATTTTCAAAACTGAAGAAATAGAAAATATCGTAGAAAACGAAAACATTGCGAGGTTCATAAAGGCACAACGCTTAAGATGGCTAGGCCATGTAGTAAGAATGGGAGAAGACAGACTTACTTAAAAAATTTTACAGGAGAAAATATTCTCAAGCAGAAGATGTAGACCGAAGTTGAGATGGTTAGATGACGTAAAGAAGGATTTACGTATAATGAGAGTGACCAAGTGGGAAGAGAAGGCCAGAAATAGAGAAGAATGGAGGCAGATAGTGGAGGAAGCCAAAGCCCACCCAGGGCTGTAGAGCTGGATGTTGAAGTTGAGTTGATATTTTCAAAACTGGATGAATTAATTAAGAAAAAATATAGATAATTCAGTCCGTATGTTTTTGCATATATTTCTAAGAAGAGCTAGAATATTAAATATCAATATATACGATGGAGAAATTCCACGAAGGTAATAAGTTAGTCTGAGAAAATTGACAAAGCCTGTTACGAATTTCGTGTGGAATAATTTGTGGGTTATATTTCACAAACTGAATTTCTCCCACATATTAAATGTCACTCAGTTACATTCAGGAAGTTCGAAGATAAACATGCCTCTAAGTAAAGAGACTCACAGACCCATGCCAAGAAAATAGAGACATAGTAATGGCGATGTGACTGCACTGTAATTTGGACAGTCTTAATTCAGGATAACTCTTTATGTATGACACACTCAGAGAGATGTGTGAGTGACTGTCGCATCACATACACACACATTCTCCTCCCTTCTCATTCAGTAGTTGGAGCTAGTTCTTTTAATTTGTCCTTCAGCCTCACTTTAGTGACTGCCTTAGATGCAAGACGAAGCCACCGCTCATAATGCATTTGTTTTGCATACTGAAAATTCCTTTCTCAGATTCTGGAGACAATTCTACTTAGCTATTTTATGTTTTTTTTTCAAACCTTCCAAATGACTGTAGGGCTACATGCAATACAGTGCCGAAAGATGCACCCGTCAACACTCCCTGAACCTAACCTCCATTAAACAACGTTAATCGTGGATATTGCTGGTTTGTTGTGCCTCAGAACGTAGTGTTTAAAAGCCGTTCCAATTGCGATGTTTGTAGAGAGAAGTGAGAAGTGTTTCATTTAACGACGCTAGTTGCTACACTTGTCAGCCGTAGATGAATGAAATAAATTTTAGATCATTGGTAAAATACTACTGACAAGGGAAGCTCGAATTATTCGGAGAGAAACTTGTCCGCATGTCTACCACAAAATACAAATGAATTGGTCCAGAATCGAACAAGGCCCTTTACGGTGAGATGCCGGCGACCAACAGCATAAAAAGTTTTCATGATTTACCTACAAAGATTAAACGGTCGGCATTTTTATGCTGGGGATACGAATTTTGGAATAATTTTGAGTGGTTAGAAGTGTGGGTTTCGTAAATGATAATATTTCCGTGTGTGTGGGGGGGGGGGGGGAGGGAGGGAAGGCGGAAAACGCGTGGGCCCATATGTACAACTCACACAGACTGCTTTTAAAATAACCTTTATTGTTGTGTAATAGTGGCACTGTGGCTTGATTTATGTTCCGTAGGTAACCGTTTCGAATATCCGTGCCGATAAGAGGTATTTTTGTAGTTTTTCGCAGTCACTCCAATCATATACTAGAATAATTCCCTCAGGTAAATTGCACTCAGCCGATCCCAGTGGCCGTGCGGTCTAAGGCGTGGGTCTTCGGCCGCTCGCTTACTAGGATCGTGGGTTCGAATGCCGATCCCAGTGGCCGCGCGGTCTAAGGCGTGGGTCTACGGTCGCTCGCTTGCTGGGATTGTGGGTTCGAATCCCACCGGGTGCATGGATGTTTGTGTTGTGTTTGTTGTATAAGGATGTAAAGTGACATGAAGGACGAAAAGGATTTAAACAGTACAAAAATGGATCAAAGGGGAAAAACCCCGGACAGACAAAAAAAAAAATCCCACCGGGGGCATGGATGTTTGTGTTGTGTTTGTTGTATAAGGACGGTAGCATGGAACGTAAAAGTGACATGAAGGACGAAAAGGATTTAAACAGTACAAAAATGGATCAAAGGGGAAAAACGCCGGACAGACAAAAAAAATCCCACCGGGGGCATGGATGTTTGTGTTTCTTATAAGGACGGTAATATGGAACGTAAAGTGACATGAAGGACGAAAGGATTTAAACAGTACAAAAATGGATCAAAGGGAAAAAACCCCGGATAGGCAAAAAAAAATCCCACCGGGGGCATGGATGTTTGTGTTGTGTTTTGTTGTAAGGACGGTAGTATGGAACGTATAGTGACATGAAGGACGAAAGGATTTAAACAGTACTGAAATGGATCAAAGGGAAAAAACCCCGGAAAGGAAAAAAAAAAATCCCGCTGCAGGCATGGATGTCTGTCTTTTGCAGGTACCAGTCAATGCCGTGAAGTTTGTGACTCACGTCCTATACACTTAAGGCCTCTATTATAGAAGTTTACTCGGCAGCTGCTTAAAACAGCACAGAATTAGTTTCATTTGTTCCAGGAAAGTACAAGTAGTAACGCTTCTAACTTGTAGTCGGCAGGTGACCAGTTCGAATCTCGACTGGCAAACCGACTAATCTGACTGAGCATTTTTAAAAAAATGAGCACTCCCTAGTCCCTTGGTTAAGACACCGGACAAGCAGTAGGTGGATCGGCAGCTCGAATCCTACGGCATTCATCAATTTCAGTACACAATATTTTTGCGACACAGTGGGTGGAAACCATTCTGCGGTCTGTTGGACAAAAACATAATTATTCACAACTTTGATATCCCATGCGGGATTAATATTTTTAAGCCGATCCCAGTGGCCGCGCGATCTAAGGCGTGGGTCTGCGGCCGTTCCCTTGCTGGGATTTTGGGTTCGAATCCCGCCAAGGGCATGGATGTTTGTGTTGTGTTTGTTGTGTGACAGTAGTATGGAACATACGTGGCATGGAGGAGGGAAGGAGCTAAAGGTACAAAAGGGACCAAAGGAACAAACGGGACAGGAAAAGAAAAAAATCCTGCCGGGGGCATGGATGTCTGTCTCTTGTGAGTGTTGTGTGTTGTCAGGTAGAGGTCTCTGCGACGAGCTGGTCCCTCGTCCAGAGGAGTCCTACCGACTGTGGTGTGTCTAAAGTGTGTGATCGTGAAGCCTCGACAAATGAGGCGGCCTAGGCCCCCAAGGGGCTGTCGAGCCATTGGAAAAAAAATGTTGCACTCAACTCCATCCAAATTCTTGCCTAATTAAAATACTCGTCAAATATCACTCATCAATTGAAACAAAACGTTAATGAAAATTTAATTCCCTTAATACTAAACCTTAAGGGGGGATATGATATTTTTTGACCAATTGGCAGTGTTGTTTAGTTTATATTTAAAGGAGAGATAACGCGTTCTTTATTTCTCCTTCCCCGCCGTGTGTAAGACGAGATCTCTTTTATGTTTCTGTCATTCTAATCATGCAACATGACATAAAAATCTAAATGTATTGTCTTTCAGCGACGTAAGATGAGAAGTTTCTTAAGCCTCCGTCAGGCCTTTTTAAAAACTCATGGTTTTGAATTAAATCCTCATAAAAATGTGTCGGGTGGATCTTATGCGGCAGGCAGGTAGAGGCGGAGAGCTTACCGTGATCGGCAGTAAGATTGTGGAAAGGAATTCCTTTCCGTGAACAACTTGAAGTCTGTTAGAATTACCGTCCGGCCTTGTTTTCGTAAATAAAAAAGAATAAGAAGGTGGTACTACGGCGTACTGTGCAATAGAGAATCCTTTTTAGACTTAATATATTGCAGTCATATGTTACTTTTCGTTTCATACTTCTGAAAACTTGGAATACGAATCAAAACTTGTACATACAGCATCATATTAAACAGGCAACGGGATCACGTTTCCCAAAAGTAAAGTGGTCGGGACGTGAAGGTGACAACTTCCATCTAGTGATGAGGCTACGGAAGAGTGGAGCTATATGCCAATGCGCCCATACGCTTTCATGCCTCCACAGTAACGTGTGTAAATGTAGTTGTATAAGTGCCTACTAAGGAACGCTTGACAGTTCGGTAATTGATTCGGGCGAACGATTTGTCCCTTTTCTTGTATTTGTTTAAATAAGCCAATATCCTATCTAATTCTGTTTTTTTTCGTGTATTACATGATATTAATTTTCTCCATTTAAATACCTTGCACATGTAGCACCTTCATTATCGCTGCCTGAGTACTCGCTGGATCCTTCAACTGCTGTCCACAAAGAACCACCCGAATTATAGATAAGCTGATCCACCAGTTTCATTCATCCTCAGTCATGTGAAAAAAAAAATGTGCTGAAGTTTGTGATACTCTTGAACAAAATATTTAATTTCTTATTTGGCTTAAATTAACCCATTCGAGCTTCCTAGTATTAAATTAGAGCACATTTTTTAGTAACTAGGCTACAAGTTGGACGACCGAGTAACCGGGGTTCAGTCCACGGCAGAAGCAGCGGCAAAGCTCTTGTGCACTGCGTCCAAGACCGGTAATGTATCCCACCTACTCTCCTGTTCAATAAATACCCGGGGCTCTTCCCCCGAGTGGAATAGTGCCCGTGAAGATGATTACCTTCTATCATGTGTAGAGGTTATGAGGGTGTGCAGATACAGTTCGACTCCGCCATATTCCTTCATGGTCTAATGCTTGATTAAGTACGGAGACATTTTACCTTTACCTTTGTTTTTTTATTTTTTTTTGTATGGCTCGACAGCCTTATATGGGCCTGGGCCTCCTCGTTTCGTCGAGGTTCATGGTCACACACATTTGAGACACACCACAGTCGGTAGGACTCCTCTGGACGAGGGACCAGTTCGTCGCAGAGTCCTCTACCTGACATCACACAACACTCACAAGAGACAGACATTCATGCCCCCGGTGGGATTCGAACCCACGATCCTAGTAAGCGAGCGGCCGAAGACCCACGCCTTAGACCTCACGGCCACTGGGATCGGCTTGCCTTTCTGTTTGCAACATAAAAATCAAATTTCTCTGTTGCATGGTTACAATCCTATTTCATATTCCTTAGGCACATGTAAATTTGACCCTGTTCTTAATTAAGGACCATCATATGAAGACGTATGTAGGAGTGCTAGTATAGCCCCACACATTTTTAACCTAGACATTAGGTAAGGTTATTTGTCAGCTGCATATCTCAGCCACTTACACGGCACGAAATAACTTCCAGTACACGCACGATTGGCGGCTGTGTGGCCTCTAGACCCAGTCTGCAAGTTATGTTGACGAAAAGGTCTATGCACTTTTGGGGGGGGGGGGGGAAATCGGATTCTGATTCCTTGGGCGTCTAGACCGTTACCCAGTCACTATGCTGACTGAGGTATTCGTGTTGCTCATCTTCTGAACTGTCGACCAAAAGACTGGCTGTACTCTCTGATATTTCCCGTAGGCTGACTATGTGCACGGTAAGGAAGTCACATAGAACTCATATCTACATTTTATTACTTCGTGCTGCAGTATATCATTGCACAGGCAACAAATTCAGGAATTTGCCTTTCAGTGCCTTCATGAGCTTCAATAAATGTGCTGTAGCTAACAAAGTCTCCACGTGTATAAATAACAAGCCTAGGATTTAGTGAATTATTGACTCGTTTTATGTATGAGTCAAGCAATTTCTTATCCTCATGTGTTGAAGCCCGATACTTTATATTCTGTCGTTTTCCCTTCATTATTTAGCGGTCACAATTGCTTGTCGTTACATATATATACCAACATGCGGAACCAATCAACAGCAGTGAAATTTACCCATGCTTCGGTCGGTATTGCATCTCGAACTTTCGCGATAATATTACCTGTAATTAGCACCACCAGCGATCCCATCGTAATATCTTACCAAAACGTTTCAAGTTATTTGTGGAATCGTGACTGTAATGTATAAGAACACGTCAATGGAACGATTATCTGTGGAAATAGTATCTTTATGTAGGAGTTGTAAATATTCCTGTTGAAATATCTGACGGATTGTGTTACGTAATTTCCATTACTGTAAACTCCAACTACGATAAACTTAATCAATATAGCAGCAAAATTTCCCTGCGGCTTCGCCGTATCTTAATTGCCAATTTAAAAATGTTTCGTGCAAACTTTTAAATAGATATGATATATATCTGGATGCAAATTTTCACATGCCTAACTGCAATTTTTCAGTAGTTACTACCATGAAACCGAAATCTAAAAACAGCCTTCGCGCGGTTATGCGTTTTTACGTTCTAAACATTTGTAATATAAGTTGCAGACTTTTCGAAGGGTTACCACCACACAAAATTTCAGGATCCTAAGTTAGTACTGTAATGTGATAATATAATTCACAGCACGAACATTTGTACAGTTGTCATGCTGGTGTTATTTACAACCACGAAGGAGGCTTGGAGTTAGTTTGTTAGTTGAAAGTTGGATGGTACCTACTGACGTGGTATTTTTACCCAGTATTATGAATGTGTGTCAGTTGGTTCAAACGTTATTCGGAAGAGGACAGACGCGCAGACTTGATGTAACATGAGTTGATCCTTTCTCATGAAATAAGGAAGGCAGGCAAAAATATATGACAGGCGAGGATTTCATCCCAGTTTTTTTCCTTTTTATATCGTGCAGTCATAAAAATCGCAGGTTTAGTTTTTTTTTGTGTCCTTTACTTCTTGCTTTGTTTAATGACATTGTTGACTGCACTGTAGACTAAACGGAAAAACTAGCGGTCTGAAGAAATTTCTTCTTTATTTATCAAGCCGTTAAATATCTTGACCACTTCATAAAATGTTCAGTTTCATCAGTATGAAAGATCTTACAACAAGCAGGCTACTGACTTCACGGTTGTGGCTGAAGGTTTTGTTATTTTGAAAGTTTTTCGTCTTATCTTGTAGATGAAAACCGGTACGGTAGCGCGACCCAGACACAAGGTGAAATGTCTATAGGAGGAACAGTAAATTTCAGTGTCTGCTCCACCCTAAATTATGAACTAACATAAGAAATTTCATCACAGACTTTAGCACCGTATTTCATTAAATAAAAGACCGCGATAAGAGGCTTAGGAAGCGAAATATAAATTTGAATATGATTTATTACCCTTAACAACATTGTCACAACCCTTTGGTTGAATAATATTATTTGTTTTCGCAATACTATTCTCATTCCTAATTGATAACTTAGCTCAGAGCATATGACATGTAACACCTGAATTTTTGGTCTCTGGGTAATTTCCTGTAAGAACGATGTAAAATATTAAAAAATTCCAAGTTTTTTTGGGATATTACACCCTGTCGATTGTTAAATAGTTTCTGATAACCCTAAGGATTGTTTTGCCTCTATTATAACAGTCAAGCAATACAAAAAATTGTCATTGGACTCTTGTTCGGCTGCTTGACCCTGAAGAAGTGGACATTACAACCCTTCGAGGCGTCGGTAACTTCTTACTCAACGACACGGCATAACATCTCAGAAGACTTGAATCTTCAGCAGCACCACTGTGAGAATCTCAGGTCTCAAACATAAATATTGCTGTTTGCTTGTGCTTTGCTCTTTGCTACAGACTTTTTGTTAATGCACTGTTAGTTCGCAGCTGCACGTACTTTATTTGCCTGTACAACACACGCAAATCCGTACGTCGCAGAGAGCACAGTGTGCCCCCATTAGGAAGACCAGTCGGTGGACGATGTATAGGGAAATGTTTGAGGATTGTTTGGAAAAAATACACACAATGTGTAGGCAAAATGTTGATATTTTGGTGTTAAATCTGCCAGTAATTATAGTAACCATTCTTAATCAGTGAGTTAATTATTATAATTTGTCTCATCTGTGATATTACTGGAGACTCAGTACAGTTTTTTGTCATTTTATTTTATTTAGTGATTCGTATTAACGAGAGATTTGGTTGAACTTTGCTGCTTATGGCTTGTATTCGAGAAGTGCCCGGTGTCGAATCGGGGCCACAATACTGACTAAGCTGCCTGAAGATTTTCACATCATCACTCAGTTACTTCAACAGACTGCAAAGTATTATCCAAACTTGAGTTACAACCGGGTTTTTACATTTTATCCAATCTCTTATTCAGTGGGTACCGGCGACATTTTTCTCGGAGTAAAGCGGCCTGAAAGGATAGAAATGACGGGAAGACGAGGGAGAAGACGTAAGCAGCTACTGGATGACCTTAAGGAAAAGAGAAGATACTGAAAATTGAAAGAGGAAGCACTAGATCGCACTCAATGGAGAACTCGCTTTGGAAGAGGCTACGGACCTGTCGTAAGACAGACTACAGAATGAATGAAAGCGGCCTGAACGTTAGGCTGGCCACTCACCTTTATGTACTGCCAAAGTTAAGAATGAGGCGCTAAACCTCTCAATCCCCTGTATGCCCTCACTTCGTGCATAGGGACAATTTTACGTTTTGACTATCACCCAATCACGCGACTCTATAATCTACCTTATGGTAATGATAACGTCGTTAAATAAAGAACAATAAATTATGGATCTGTTTGTTATCTTTGTTATTGTTTTCCTTAAAAATAAGTGTCATTTTTTAGTTATAAATAATCACGCGTGCTAAGGGAATTGAACTGTGACCGTGGGAAGGCTGTGAGGAAATTATCGAAGCGTGGGGTGCAAGATGGAATGTAAATGTTTACCCTAGAACAGGCCCTGAAAGCCCAGAGGGGGAGTAGAGGTATAGCTCTACTCTTTCTTTAACCTCGGCGCTAGGTGGGAGTGGGTGGTGAATGCCGCTCGCCGGCTGCTTTACCCCCGGGAAAGAGAACCGATATCCATTTTACAAGAGGCTAGGTGTTCCCCAGGGCCGGTCTGGAAGGGTGCGGAAAATCTCGCTCCCACCGGGATTCGATCCCCGAAACGTCCAGCCAGTAACTAATTGCTATACTGACTACGCTATCCCGGCCCGCGACATTGAACATACCGTATCGTTATGAAGGAGCGATTAGAAGGAGTCTTCCAACCTGGACCACAGACGCTCCTCAGTCTTCTTCGGTCATCTGTATGGTCATCAAACCATTGATATGCTTGAGTGAGAGCGTTCCAGAATGGAACGCATGGCCGTTACCAAGTAGCTGCAGGCATAATACTTAATATATTATAAAATAGGCCAGAGAGATAGCATTTATTAAATGCATCTGCCCTCGCTTTCAGTACGCAAGACTAATTGCAGTTGCATGACCTTAGGACGCAGGGTTCTAAGCCATAAAGTTGGTTTACCATTCAATAACCAGCTGTTCTGTGCTTGAATAAAATATGAATTCAGGTCACGTGGTTTTGCAGGCGGTAGGTAGGTTGATGCTCTTAATTCGTTCTTTGCATAACGTACATAAATTTAATGCATGATGCAGGACTTGCTGCGTGTGTGTCATTTTACTCGCTGTCATCCCCAGGCTTCTATTTCGAAAACACTGGATGTATTTCGGCTGAATTCAGGGCTTGACAATTGTACTAAAATCTCTCCCAGTGAATCTAATTCGGTTAGTCTGTCTGGAGTAAAACTCATTCTTTATATGAAACTAAAATCCAGCTCTATAAATTTGTTCATTACCGAGAATGTTAGCTCAAGATATAAGGTTACTGACTTGGTTTTTGGAAGATAAACACTTTTTGTTTCAACCAGGGACACCGACTATCTCGACCAAAGATTTTCATTTTTCTCGGTCCTTCAACGAAAGTGCACAATTGATGTCTAAATTAGGCCACGGCCGCTTCCGTACATGTCTATTCCGATTCATTATTTACCAACTGTGTCGCCATTTGGACAGCAGACGGACAAATAAAAGAACACAGACTTTCTCAAAGCCGGTTTTTCGAAATAATTATTGCTAATTAATACAGCTTCACTAAAGTCTACAACTTTCACTCGAAAAATTTTTTGATATAGCGAATGTTTTACGCAAGAAAGATTAATTTCTTTACCTGCGCAGTAGAACAATCCTATCTGCAATTCCATTAGCTTTGCAGGACGAGACTTGTGACAGCGGTACATGAGTCGAGACCGATGACGTAAGTAAAGTGCATTTAGCGAGAGGGTTTACTTAACCGGACTGCATCTTCTGCAGTGTCTTCAGTGCAATTTATATAACCGATGTCACACAGTCTCTCGCCTGTCGTTTCGTACGCATATATCAGTCTCATTATATTCCTGTTAACAGGAATCTGTTTTCGGAATTAACTCCTTATCTCGAGTTTTAGTCTTGATAGGTTTATAGGCGATTTGAGGGAGGCTAAGTGATAATGAGCCGATCCCAGTGGCCGTGCGGTCTAAGGCGTGGGTCTTCGGCCGCTCGCTTACTAGGATCGTGGGTTCGAATCCCACCGGGGGCATGGATGTGTCTCTTATGAGTGTTGTGTGTTGTTAGGTAGAGGTCTCTGCGACGAGCTGGTCCCTCGTCCAGAGGAGTCCTACCGACTGTGGTGTGTCTCAAATGTGTGTGACCATGAAACCTCGACAAAACGAGGAGGCCAGGCCCATATAGGGCTGTCGAGCCATAGGAAAAAAAATGATAATGAAGTTAAGAAAACCTACATTTGGACAAGATTATAATTCAAACTGGATGTATGAGAATATTACTGTGGGTATTTTCTTATACAAATTATTATAGTGTGTTTATTACATATATATTTTAATGACGCGAATTACACAAGTATGTGCTGGGAGGCAAAAAGGAAGAGAAACCTGTGAAAATAAGGGGTTTTGTGTATATATGTATATATCGAAATGATGTTATTTGTATAAGCCTAAAATTATATAGCGTGCTTTCATTTATAGCTCTACCACTCTGAATAGACAGCTGGAATATTAAAAGAATTTAAATGGTCAGAGTTTCTTTTGATTTTAACACAATGATAATATACCGCTGTGGCTACCTGAGTAAGTATATTAATTTGTCTGTCAAAGGAGAGTTATGAGAATTAATGTCTTACTGTGTTACATAAATATTGTTTTTGTTGTGTGCGTTTCATGAAAGACTATGGCGTGTAACGGAAATTGACAGACCCGGTCTCTCTATAACATTAAAAATTAGTGCAAATATGTATATAACTCTATGGAAGTTTATTCATGAGAATCTGATAATGGCTCAGCTGGTCAAGAATTTCCGCCACCCGAAAGCCCATTGCCATTGTCATGCTGTATATTACCCTGAGCCCTCAGACTCCAGTCGATATTGTTTCAAGCCTGCTTGTATGAGTTAATTTTTTTCTGCTTATATTCAACGTTTCTTCAGTTCCAACTGTCCCTCAAGTCTTCCGAATAATCATTACTTCCATGTCCAATCTTCCCAGTTTTGTTCTACATACCCTCTCCGTTTCATCCTGTTTGGTCGGCATAATCTAAAGATATTTGTTGAGTACAAATCATGAAGGCGACTCGCTACGGGCTGGACGGTCCGGGGATCGAATCCCGGTGGGGGCGAGATTTTTCGCATACGTCCAAACCGGCCCTGGGGCCTACCCAGCCTCCTATACAATGGGTACCGGGTCTTTCCCGGGGGTAAAGCGGCCGGGGCGTGGTGCTGACCACCCACCCCCAACTAGCGCCGGGGTCAAGAATGAGTAGAGCTATACCTCTACTCCCCCTTTGGGCCTTCATGGCGTGTTATAGGGAAAACTTTACTTTACTTTACAAATCATGAAGAATCTTATTTTATACATTTCTCCATTCTACTGTTAACATCTCCAGAATATCCTCCTTAAGGGGTTGTTTGCAAACACGCTCAGAAAATGTTTTAATTTTTTACTGACTGCTTTAACAGAAACCATGAATTTTAATACTTATTGGTACCAAATCATCGTGCCGTCGACCAGTATCTTGAATCATTTACAGCCATATCCAAAATTTATGTTAACATTATTTTCCAACATTTGTTGTTTTTTCTGATTCTTTATCGTATTCTTCCCCGTTTTTTCTAACTCGTACTACATATTTTATCGTCTTATTACTCTCCTCTATTTTCTTTACAGCACTTTGTTCTTGTTTACAGTTTTGCCTTCTCTTTCTCCTTTAATGTGCGTTTCTTCTCTTTGACTTCTTTCTGCCCGTTTCCTTTTCGGTTCATCTTTTGTTGGAAACTTTCTTCTTACCTTTTTTCCCACATTAAATCATTGCAATATCAGTTATCCCGTATTATAACAAGATTGTTCACGTTAAAAATCTAAATTTTAATTGTAGTTCAAACACAAGTGAATTAAATAAGGAACATTTAAGATTCGTAAGTAGGCTACTTATTAATTGTTATGGAAATTGTGTTTTTGCGTTTTGTTTTTGTAGTGAAATTGTTAAATAATTTAGAAATCTCGTGGAATATGATATTCCCTTTAACGCAGTGCCTTAGATGAGTACGAGATGATAACATCAGTATTTGCAATTAAAATGGTAATGCCATACGCAGTGCGCCTTATCTGTTCAACAGCCCTCCTTCACGACGTGATGTGTGCTCCGTCTTCGTCGGGACGTTACTCGTTCTTGATTTACCACAGTCAGGTTAAGAACCAACTCGATTTATTGTTCACTTCTGCATTCATATCCCGCTGCAACTTCCCTTCTCTCTCTGTATTTATATGTAACCATAGGTATGTACTATATATATAAAAGCTTTTCCCTGTTAACCGTGCACTCTCACCTTATTCCCCGTTTTCTTCAACAATTCTTCTACTTCCCCAGGAAGTTTAAAAGCAAGTGGCATACGTTTGACGGACATACATGTGAAGACATAATTTTTATGTCCCTGTTATATTCTTTTTTCACAAAATAATTCTTATTAAGGAACATGAAGTGTGATACACAGAAGTGTTAAATGTATTTTCAAAAACAGTGGAAGACAAAAACGAAAACTCTTCTCGGGTTTGAATTTTATATACCTACTTCAGTTTTATTCAAAATACAGTATGTAGTTGTTATTGATGTACTTTTATTGCAGTTAAAATTTATTCTTGTAACACTAACATCTTTGCTCATGCTCATAACCATATGATTCATTATTTTCCATTTTTATTTCATTAGTGTTACGTTCTCCTTTTCGACAAATGTTCTAAGATGAAAGTTATAGATTTAATTGATACTTTGTGTAGGCATATTTCAAATGATGTAATCATTTTATGTTGCATAGGATGAATTTTTTGGGATGCATTATGCTTTTGTACGTTGAATTTAGTTTCGTGTGACACGAGGCAAATTGACACGGCAGTATTCCACTTAAATTCTGAATATAGAATTTCTTACAAATTATTTAGTCTATAATGGGCACACAGCGAATACCTATCTCTGTGTGTTCAGATCAAACACTTCATGTAGAGGAAACAGGAATTGGGAAAGAAAGTTTTGACTAAGATTGGTGAAAGGAAGTATGGTATTGTAAGACGATCAAGTCTGTCATGTAAAAAGAGTAACTCTATAAGCGGAACCCGCCTATAGCTGCACTGCTGCATAGCAGACTATAATGCCGCCCGCTCTGCAGCACTCAGTCCTGCGAGTCCCGGGTTAACGCGGGACTACTCGCCGTAGAGCGGACGACATAAATTTCTACATAGCGACCAATGACACCGTCCGCTCCGCAGTGCTCAGTTCCGCGTGGAAAGCTCTCTGTAATTTTGAACCACGTAATATATGGCCATGTCACATTGGTAATGAGTATGATTCCCATGTTGGATGTACCCTGTTCGAATTCTTTCCAGCCGTCATCTGCTATGATTAAGGTTGCTATTGGCTTACTGCAGTTCCTCATAGAGAATTCTAAGATAAGCCAAGAATACTTTCCTTATGCCATATATTATTTCACGCTGCTTGATGTACGTGATACAGGATCGTGAAATAAACTAATAGCCAACGAACATAATTTAAGGACGCTGTATACAGTAGGATGTGAGCATAAAACTTTATTATACGAAACTGCGTGGGGAGCGTCTATTAGTCTTCTTTTGTCAGACTATTGTATATGAATATAAATTGTTTGTAGTGCGTTTTATGCTAAAATTTGAATATTCATATTTACGTTCCATTACGGCGGAAGTAACAAACTGGGATATTTGGAAAACTCCTTCAGTAAACTGCATTTCTGTATATTATATGATGTCTAATAGGATCCTTTTTAGTACCAACTACGGATCGTTGGTAATAATTAATAACAGGATGCAAAGTTCGCAGCAATGAATTGTAGTGAGTAGTTCTTCTCCTTCGGTCGATATTGCAGCCTAGAACTTTACCTAAAATTTGCACAGCGTGCATATTCAGTAAAGCAGCGATTTCAAATGTTCATTAAGGGCTATAAAGTACAGCACAAGAGCAATCGAAAAATTAATTATGGAAATTGAATTTAAAAAGGGGAGAATATTATTCTTTTATTGCCAGCCTGGTTACAGATGTTTATCAAGACATGCAGTACCTGTCACATGCTGACTCTCAAGAGACTGAACTGAACAGAGGCAGTGGCTTCTTATTGGATACAGACGACTGAAGATTTTGTGAGCTAACACTAATTGAAGTGGATCGTAGCTAAATGCATGTACTTAAAATGGTAAAAAAATTTCATGAGTTATTTTCTTGAATTGTACTTGTATTATTTACATTCGTAATTACAATCAGCTTAAGTTATTAATTTTAGATTCCATTTTTAATATTCGTTTAAACTTACTGCATCGTCTCTGCCTCATACACACCGATCCAACGGTGCACCTGCTCAATCATTCTAATTCCTAACCATTTGCCTTCTTTAGCGATGTTTTAGGATTTCCTTAAAACTCTCCTCCCCATCCTATCCAGTGGTTCGTATGTTATTTTAAAAATAATAAATAAGTTATATGGGAGTGTTTCCTATGTATGTGAATCTTCTGTAGAAGCCATTTATGTAGGTGGAATATAGCGAATAGCATTACATGTGCTGATGAAGAACGTATATAAACATATGCTGACTGAGCTGGATCCGAACCCGGGGCCTAGAGTGACACTGTTCGCTATAAAGCTGCTCTCTAGCAGTCGTGTCGTCAGGACTGTGGTCTCAGCATCAACAGGTTGTCCTGGGAAATGCTGCGAAGATGAGATAACCGTTAGTCAATTTGTCACCGCGGGGAGCCAGGGCGGTCTGCTGGGACGTATTTCACCTTGCCACCAAGCAGGGAAATATTTTAGCTGGACACGATAATGAATCGTGAGAGCTACAAGTAGGGTGTAATTTCCTGATTCAAAATAAATTCTATTAGGCATGTCTGCTACTTAATTTCAAGAAGACTTTTATTTTATTATTTATTAGTTTATTAACCAGCTACATAGATCAGAGTCCTTCTTGAATAACTGGTAGTTACTCGGATATTCAAGAAATTCTTTCTCATAAATCCAAGATAGAACAGAATTCCATTCTCTACATTCCTGACATTCGACACATACCCTCTGTTATCTCTGCTGTCTCCTACAAATCTAAATTTGTCTTATTCAGAGATAAGGCCGTATTAACTTAATACGGGGCCACGACAGCTTAGTCGGTATAGCGACTCGCTAAGGGCTGGACGATTTGGTTCTCGTGCCCCTGTGGGAAAAAAGAGGGTTTCTTTTCTCCGCACTTATGCAGACCGGCCTTGAGACACAACCAGCTTCTTGTACAATGGGTACTGAGGCTCCTTACCGGGAGGGAATCGCCCGGGGCGTGGAGTTGACCACCCACCCCACCTAACGCCGGGGTTAAGAATGAGTAGAACTACAACTCTATTCCCCCCCCCCCCATGCCATCATGACATGTTACCGGGTGACCTTTACCTTTTTTTATTAACTCACTGTACCACGTATAAATAGCTAGCTATATATTTTAAGGTGGTTAAATCAGAATGCTGCAGGCATGGGAGAGATGATATATATATATATATATATATATATAGAATTTCGGTAGAAAACCCTAAAGAGAAGGCACTAGGGAGAACTAAACATAAATCGAATTATAATATTAAAATTGATCTTAAATAAGCGTGGTGTAGACTGCACTCTTTTCACCCAGAATATTATCCAGTGACGTTTTCTTGAAAAGACTGGATTGAATATTCGTAAAACAGAAAAGGTTAGGAATTTCCAAGGCCGATTGAGTTAAGAATAACTCTGCCCCACGGAGGAAGTTCCTTAAATACATGATCCTTTGTTTTCGAAAACCGGCCTAAAAGTAGATTACTAAGTTCACATGAATGTGTGCACATCAGTTGTTAAACTGAAGTGACTGAAAATATATCTATGATAAAATCATTCATTCATTCAGTTACAGGGTGTCCATGAAACATGTCTTTGTTTCAAATTTAAAATACTTACCTCTTCACCTACGTACCTGCGAAATAAATATTTCCACCATCCAAACAAAATGCTCCAGCATGTTCATACATCTCATGACCGTAGTGCTACCAGCTGGTGCCAATTACTTGCCAGACGGTGGCAACGCAACAGAAATGACAGCGCCTTTTAAATGTACCATATCTGTGATCTGTGATCCACCTGTGACGGACGCGTGCAGTATGGAGCTATCGCACCTACCGGTGAGTGTGAAGCAGTGTTTGTGGTTGGTACAGACTGGCAGCACTGGCAAACTTGGACAGCTGGCAACTTCTGACGTAAAGGTTGAACCTATTTACGCGATATAAACTGTAGCCTGATACTTACTTAGACTGAAGGACTAGCTAACATAAACTGCCGGTAAGATGGCGTTGCCGTTCCCCTCATTTCGGCAAAGTGTTTCGACACTCACTAAGACGGTAGATGTAAGCGATATATTACTATGAAGATTAGGCCTGGTATCTTCTGAGATATTACGCCGTGTCGTCTGCTAGCAACGTTTAGGTGAAACATGCTTCATACAGTTTGTTATACCCCGAAGATATATGACAGCAGGTTCCTCCGAAATGCTGGTAAATAACTACCAGACTACACGGTGTTACATGCCAGACTATAATGATTCATCAGTTCTGACAGTGCTGACACTAGGTTATTTCTTTCTTTCTTAGTCCAGCCTCTTCTACCTACTTATTGTACGTGTAGGGTGTTATTGTTTATCTGATCACACTCAGTGACACACAGACACACACACACACGGACGAGGAATCGGCCCATCGCAGAGACCTCTACCTGAAAACTCACAACATTCACAAGAGGCAGACAGCCATGCCCCCGCGGATATTCGAACCCGCAATCCAGGCAAGCGAGCGGCCACAAACCTACGCCTTAAACCGCGCGGCCACCGGGATCGGTCCCTTCGTTATTAATAACATAGGCTCACTGGACTTTTAATTACATTTGTTGTGACGTAAGTGCTTTTTTAAACTGGTTGAGGAGTCTGCTGCAGTGGGTTGCGGAGTGGAAATACTATGTTCTTGTAAAGGCCGGAGAACGCTGTAAAGTGTCTAGACTACGGCATGGACAATCCGGATTCGAATCCTGCCAGTGGCGACACACTTTTCTCTACTGCAAAACGCCCAAACCGGCTCTAGGTCCCACCAAGTTTCCCATTAAACGCGTACCAGGGTTCTCCTCCAGCGGTAAAGTGGCCGGGGCGTAATGTTGGCCACTCACCTTCATCTGTTGCCGAGGTTACTGCCGCACTGTGTAATTATTTCCATAACCCATGTTACATTTTGACACACAAAAGCGCCTTGTGAGAAATAACTTACATGCCACGCGGAGTACGTATTCTATACTGGTCTTTGTCGGAACAAAATCTGAGCAAAAATATTACTGGGATCGATATACACATATGTGACGTCATATAAATGGGAACTTTGGACCGTGTGAGACTGTCCGACGTAACGATATACTGCCTCGCCATTACTTCTTGTATTACATAGTATGTACTGTTGTTATTGGTGAGGGAATAAGAAGAGACAGACAGAATTGTCTTCTTGTTGGATCGTAAGAAACATGAACCTGTATTGCGTCTGTCGGAGGCCACACATAAGTAGTTTCTGCGCTCCAGGGAGCTGCTGGTTGGGTGTCTTATATTGGAGATTGCAAGTGTTCCTGCCTGGTTTTGTTAGCACTGAAACATTTGGTAGTCTTAAGTCTACTGATAACATTTCACTGAGCGTCTGAATTTCTGTGACAACGCTTGATTCATTATATGAAGATCCATCGGGAGTTTTTTTTTTACGCTTCAATGAATGAGAGAAAATGAGTGTCTTGACAGTTAGTCAAAATGGTTGAAATCTGCTGTCTTCTGGGGTATTACGCGGCGTCGTGTGGTAATTATTTACCGACGTTTCGGGACAACGTATCAAAATTGCGGCGGAAGCCTGAAATCAAGGTTAGTCAAAATGGTTGTACTTATTAGGGCAAATTTATACAAAATGTAAAACGTTCGGCTTAAAGATTTCGATATACTGTCTGGTCGTCCTTCTCGTAAAGGTAAATTTAAAATAAAGCATTCGGAAATGAAGGAGGTAAAGGAGCGCCTGTTGCAAGTTCTGCAGAAAGTGAAGAATTTTACCAGCATCTTTATATATTACGGCTGAGGATGGATGTTTACATTGAGAGAGCTACATGAAAAACATGCCGAAAAGCCTTGAACTTTGGAACAACTTCAGGGTTTTCAGAATTCAGGAAAAGCACGGTATATCTTTCTCGAATTGGTCCGTCGCAGGATCTTTACTATGCACGAATACTGGACCGAAGTCGAATATTATAAATGCGTGAAACTTACAGCTGGTCCCTATATATATATATGGCATTGCCTTCTTTTGAACATACAGAGAATTTTAAGGAACCGGGATAGCCTAGTCGGTACAGTGAATAAGACACAAGCAGGGCTACCAATGAACTGTGGTTCGATCCCCGGCATGGCAAGAGATTTTTATCTTCTCCAAATCGTCCAGACAGGCTACGGGGCCCAGCCAGCCTCCTATTCAAAGAATACGAATGGCTTTACTTCCCGGGGAGTAAAGCGGCCTCCTCCTGATGTCGAAGTCAAGAATGAGTGAAACCATACCTACACTCCCACATACGCCTTCATGACGTGCACAAGACAGATTTTTTTTTACAAATTTGTGTTAGAGAAATTAGTTTCCACTGTGTTCTCTTTGATGTGTATCGAAAGCTTCAGCGATATATATATATATATATATATATATAAGGGAGAGTAAGAATCCTGTTGTACCTAGGCAATCCATTTTTTCCTTGTTTGCCTTTTTAAGCTTTTTAGACCAGGAATATTTGTGACACGTTAAACGTCACTTTGAAAGACTATGAATATTTGACACATTTGACAAAGTATCATGTCACATGTCGCCACTTTGTTGTTGCTGGTCATCTTTGTTAATTCAAGTTTTCAAATTGGTGCAGCGTAGAGGATTGGCCAATATGATAATATATGAACTGGTCTAAATCTTGAAACTTATGAAACATTATTTAGAAATTCAGTTTTAACTTCACATAAGATATAACGTCTTTGTTAGAAAGACCAAGAGGATATTGTCTTTCTGAAAAAAAAATGCTATTTTTTGTGAGAATAGTATTGCAGATGTCAAAATATTGATTCGTGGTTTAGAGGAATTAAATAAAAATTGAAATGAAATAAAGACGTATTAGCTGTTAATTGTATTAGATCAAATTGTTTTCAGTGTTAAAAATTTAGTTACTGTGTTGATTATTTACTGGTTGTGTAACGAACGCACGTAAGAGTGATATGCTGCAACGACTATGGCTGTATTTCAATGTGGAATTGCAAGCAAAAATAGTACTTTAAGACGTGAGTGGTTAAGTCTGGGGCGCATAGGTGTTAATTCTATGCCAGAGGGCAACTTCTTAACCAATCACATTTAGATTTAGTAGCGCGGTACTACGTCACTCCTACGCAAGCCAATAAGAAAATTTGTTTGAATATCGATCGAGCTGTGACAGTTTCATGATGTTGCTAGGCTGCTTGAGGGCAGACATCGATCGATACGTAACATTATAATAGCAGTTACTGTGTGTGTAAACACATCTACAAACACAAAAGTTTTGTTTCAGTGAAACATACGTTTAAATTGTTAGAGGTGTAAATAGAATAATACGAATAACGCTTATGCGAGTGACAATAACTGTGGTTCGCTGGGTTTGAGAAACGAACGTTATGTGTGGTGTGTTATGAAGTTAGCTGACGCAACATGGCGAAGACTGCTACACAGAAATATGTTTTCAACTAATAAATGTGCAGGTAAGGAGGTTGACGTGCCTAGGCATTGATGGTATCATATAATCAACATAAATAGCGTTACATATTTATCATAACTGTGACTTCATAAACTGTTATCAAAATTTACGTATTATACACGGCGCATGTGACTGCTAAAGCAGTAAGTATTCAGTCCGAGTGAAGAAGTGTAGACATAGTTAAATATGAGCAGAATTTATCGTAATTAAACCACGCACCGTACTCCCCGAATACATATTAATGATGCTACTGAGCGGTCCAGAGATTAAGAAAAACAAATTAAAAATTGTAACAAAGTTGAAGGGGGCACTTAGGAAATTATAATACAACTCATAAAATTAGAATGTGTGTGCAAATGCTGGGTGTTTGAAGCATACTTTCATTTCCCCCCGTATAATAACGCTAAGAACTTTGGTATTTTCTCACACACTGAGGACATGTGTTTTTTATATGATTTCCTTCGTAATCAGCGATTGATTTCATAAGCATCATTATAAGGGTGGTCAGTGTAGTGGAGGGCCAATGTGATTCCTGTGAGAGACGTGTAACTGAGCAGAACTGTATGCTTAGCGACCGCGCCATTGCACATGCAGTTAGTACTTCTGTCATCGCCGAAACCTGGGGTCAAACGCTGGCTAAACATGTGGGGCTTGTAATGAGGTGACACTGGTACAGGGTTTCTGTCCGAGTAAGTAATGTTTCCATCCAAGAGTACTTGTTAGGAAAGTGATGGACACCAAGAAAGAGTAGTACTCGATGTCTTTCGTACTTTGTAGGGTTAAAAGTAAAAGTGTCACGAGTAGAACAACTAACTTTATAAAGCAGATTTCCTCTTGACAATCTAATAGTTGCTCACACTGTCAAAAACTTCTTGCATTTTATATAATGCAAAGTTACGTCATCGTGTTCACAAGAACCAGCAACTTGTCCCTCTCAAGAGCCAGATGAATCCAGTTCACACCCGCATCCTATTTTCTTAAAATCAACTTTAATATTATTCATCCCTCTGTGTCTTTGTCTTTCAAGTGACCTCCATCCTTCAGTTTTTCCAACAAAATCCTGTAAGACTTTCCCTTTACCTTATGTGCTGCATGCTTCGCCTATCTCATCCTCATTGATTTGATCACCCTCGTAAAATTTGTCGAGGCGTATACTCATGAAGCTCTTCTTTATGCAGTTTATTCATATTGTAGCTGTTGTTATTGTATTTGTGTATTGTGGTTATCATCCATTTCCTCTATTACAATAATGGCCAGCCGAATATAAATGCCCCCAGAAAATAGAGAAGGATGCCTACTCCAAGTGCCTAATCTTTTCACGTGGCAGAGCCACTCGACGAATTTAGGTCAGAGAAGGTCAATGTCAAAGTTATGTCATCTGGGATATGATTCGCTTGTTGTTCCAGGATTATGGATTATGTCAACCACTAGCAGGACGTGTTGTCAAAAGAGGCTTTTAATTGGAATACAATTTTTACCGACATAAATATGTCTTGTGTTTCAGATACCGGGAGGAAGCCCTCTGCTGGACAGATCGGTGAGTTATATAAAATATTAATATCATGACGTCAGTTTGTCCTGAGATATTAATGTGGTTTGCGACTTTCCTATCTCTCTGCTCTTGTGCAATGTGGTGGTAGGTGTGTTTTACCAAATTTTTATATATTTTAAATTTCTTTTCTATGATGTTTTCAATCGCTGTGAATTAAGATGTGATTGGCGAAGAGTTAGCTAAATTTGATATGACAGGAACGGTGTAGCGTAGGGCGCGTTTTGGGAATAAAGGTTAAAAGCTTGAGACTGTTGGGGGCAGTTGTAAAATGCAATTGACTTTAAGGTTAATAGACTCTTACGTTTCCATTGGCTATATGTATATAAATTAGTGTAATGAGTTTAAAAGTTTATAATTCTCATAACAAAAACACAGGTCGGGAGGTACTAACATTTTATTTTTCTGTCCATCCGTGGAATTGTTTTAAACACAGTTAAAATTATACATTGTATCTTAGTAGTTATATTTCCAAAGCGCAGTTCAAGCTTATGTATGTATGTATGTATGTATGTATGTATGTGTGTATATATGTATGCATGCATATATGTATGTATGTATGTATGTACGTATATATGTATGCATGCATATATGTATGTATGTATGTATGCACGTATATATGTATGCATGCATATATGTATGTATGTATGTTAGCATTTTACTATGTATTTACGTATGTATGTGTGTATGTATGTATGTATGTATGTGTGTGTTTATGTATGTGTGTATGTATGTGTGTGTGTTGCCTATATTTTAGGTGGTTTTTAATTTGTCCAATATGTATTACAAGCAACGTAACTTCGAAAGAAAAAGAGATTCGTGTCAGCTGCTTACAGACATCCAACTTTTTCAGCGTTCCACGTTTATTAAGTTCATAAAGTGAGTGTCAATCATACGTTAAAAGCGAACGCCCGGATATCAAACTAATGTGCGGACCCGGTGCAATTAAAGAGGATGCAGTTAAAAGACGCGTTGTACGATCTATTTCTGTAGCTTAAACTTGGGTGAGATTAGAGCGAGTGACAGTTTGTAACTTTGGGAAAGACACAGAGATTCGTAGCATTGTAACGCCAGCTGAAGCCGATTGTCCCGAATCCGAAAGCAAGATATTTACAACTGCGTTCTGACAACTCGACGTTTCTATATACAGCCTCCCCTCTTTGTCCCCTCGTTGAAAACTAAGTTTTTAACCAATTATGAAGAACCTTACGCTTGGGTTCTTTGTCTTTTATAAAACACCGTAAAACGTCATTTAATGGAAACAATCACCACAAAAATGTACTCGTATTTATACACGCTGAAAGAGAAAACTGATGATAACAGGTGTATCGCCATTTGGATGAAGCTCTATGGCTTTACTCTCGCTACGGGACAATTCCTGATGCCGTGCAACTAACAGCCATCGGCCGCCTTGTTTGAGTGTTATAATACACAGTGGAGAGGAAGATGAGGAAGTTCTGTCTAACATCCATCCTTTCTCAGACGGGGTAGAAGTTCTTAACTCCATCTTGCGGTCCAGAAACCGCGGTGCCACTAGGACAATCTGGAAGGAAGAATTTCATCACCGCGCATACCAGCAAGGATTAGACTTGTTGGGTTCGTCCGATTCCAGTTCTATATGAATCAGTTCTTCCACCGTCTAAAGGGCGTCCTCATTCTCTTCTTCTCTGTAACTTGTAGGGGGCTTCGTCAAGTTTTTGTATCTACGATATGGAAGCTTTCTGCCCGAATGCAAAAATTTTTATTGACATTAATTTACTTAAATGGACAATGAGCCGAAACCTGCTTGACAACTTTAATGAAATACAGTGAAAATACAGGAATAACAGTAATATGGTAAAACAATTTAAGGGGAAATGCTTTATATATATATATTTTACTATAGGTGATCAATGTCAGCTCTGTTTATTACCCTGAAGATGTCACAACGATAGCAGCTTATCTCAGCCCACCTTGTGTTACCACCTCTGTGATGTTACATTACCTGATACCACAGCTAGAGGAACAAACAGTAGTACACTATAACATGAGTCTTCAATGAGATGGCACACCGTCACATATTCATACGGATCCTTGCAAATGTCAGCACATTGTTATCTGGCAAATTGATTGGAAGTGTGGGACTTATTCCACGGCCTTCGCGTTCACCTGATCTGACAACTTTAGACTCTTGAAGGATATGATGTAATTTTCTCCGCTGCCTACAGCCCTAACTGAGCTGCAGCAGTGCATGATTCGGGTGGTTACCATGGTGGATTAAGATACGGTGCGTCGAATGTGGGCAAAATTAGACAATCTAATGGACATCTGACGGGCAACCGAGGGAATTCATCTCGAAAATGTGTAGATATTGTGCGAGTGGATTAATATCATTAGAGTTTTCTGCATCTTATCTTTATTTAATATTTTGAAGTAGGCTTTGGCTCACTCCGCATATTAATGCACTGCCTTAGCTCTTCAAGTCTACTTTAATCTGACCTAAAATTTCGTATCACTAAGCTCAAAAAGCGCATTCCTGCCTCTTTATTTCACCTAAGACTTATACTGTTGAAGAATTTAATAAGAATATGTTCTTAGAATATAACTTCTCAGACATCAAAAAGTTAGCCAGTAACTTCTCGTTGCTTTTGGATAATTCACGAAGGCCCGTGTCAAAATAACTGCATCGTTCTTTATCTCAGATCCACCCTCTAGCCACATGACCATAATGGCTGGAATACGTCTCTCCCTCCTCTGCAAGAGGTCATAAATTCGCATGCCCTCCACTTCCTTTCCATAGGTAAATGAGCTGCTCATATATTTTGAAAAGCATGGCACACCAGTTTCTTAGCATGTTGCAGTAAGCAAATATACACCCTGACAGCTTCTTGATGAATGAGGGAAACGAGCCTCAGGCTATATGTCATGCAACATGGCGCTTATTTGCAACAAGTACCAATGCTTCTGTCCGAAACATAAGAAGGTTATAACTTATAGAATTCAGTAAGCAGTGATGACGAAGGCTTCGACAAGCAAAGACTTGCTGACGGTGGGATGTAGAAAACGTTCAATCGCTGAAAGGGAGATGGAAGGACGGCTTATGGGAGTTCGTGTGACAGGCCCAGGGCTGCGTTGGGGCTGGCGATAGATTAACGTACAAAAATTAAACGGAATATTTCTTGCCAATTACAGTGATAATACAACGTGAACCTAGACCATTCGAAGACTGATGTCGCGTGTTTAAATCGTACTCAAGATATAAATTTGTCCCAGTTTTTCTCTGTATTGTCTTGCACAGGAAGAACATTTTTATGATTCGTATCCAATCCAAAGAGTCGTAATTGAACATCCGACATGAAATCGAAATGGAACTCTCCTACTTGTAATCGCAGACAAGAAGGAAGGGCAGGAGAAATAAACATTAGTTCTAAGAAACAGATTGTTTGATGGATAGATTGATAGGTTGTTAGATCGATAGATACGTAGATAGATTAGATAAACAGATAAATAGATAGATAGATAGATAGATAGCAACGAACAAAGAAATGTAAACAAGGGAGAACAGAGATTAAAAAAGCAAAATGGTGTAAGAAGATAGAATAAGGTAGAGTTTATAAATTTTTAGTCACAGTTAAGATTTTAGTTTGTTTTTAACATAGTGTATGTATTTGACTGGCAAGTTACAAACCGAAAATAACTCTTCTAAAAATAACGTTTTTCTTAGGCATAGGAATACAAAATTAAATTTTTAATTCACAGAGAAGAAGAGTTCATGTCTTTTATTGAAACCAAAGGGTTCTTGGTTTTGTGGATATGGCTGGTGTTTATTGTCACAACATTGACATGATATAAATACACTTTGTGCCAGATGCAAATTTTCTTAAAGTTACAGCGGGTGACACATATAATTAACATTCTTATTTAAAAGGTTAGACTGTTGCAATAGCTTATAGTGAAAACTTTCTATGCCAAAATGAATTGAAACATAGGCGCCAGTAGCATGACATGAAATATGAAACCGATACTCTGCCTCCTCCCAAATTTTATGCTCACTGTAAGCATTTTGTGTAAAGTAACATAAGAGTAGAATATTTCTGCTTTAGGTAAACGAAGAATAAATCTTACGGCTGCTAAGGCTTTCGGATAACAGATAGTAGGTTATTGTGTAAGAATAACGCATATGCAAACTACGAAATGACATTTTGATCCAAACTGATCTGATGATTGAAATCGTTCTGTCGTTTATCAAACTTTTTAAAATTATATTCAGCCAAGGAAGAACAGCCACAGGATATGGACCAGTACAGTAAATTACATTTAGCAATCTTGTAGTTGTCGTGTATAATAATGAAGATTATGGCTTGGATAATGTAAATTATGCTTCCATCTCCTTAAATACTGGGTATGTTATGTAAAATTCCCTGCGATACATCAATCATACGAGTCGGAGGGAAATAATTATCCCGCCGAAACTCGCTCTATTATGGAGCAACAGCTTCTAAGAACAGGACGGACTATTACATAGATAATTTTTATTTCAGAACTGATATTAAAATGAAGACTAAAATCAGAGTTGGGAGAATCCAATATAATTTCCATATTCTTAAAATAAAGAGTGTGATAATAAAACATTAAATGCGTTTACAAACTGTATATTGTAAGCCGAAAAATCCTGTTATTACTGTGAGCAATAAACTGCATTTCATAGTTCGATATATGCATGTTTTAAGTCTAGTTGAAAATATTTCTGTAACACGTAGATTTAGAAAATATATAAAACCTGAATATTTGTTAACTAACCTAGTCTTGTTAGATTTGAGATTCGTAAGCCACTCTATGAAGACTGATGTGTTCTGAAAGTATGGTACATATCTGTCAGACCACAAGGTGTCACGGCACACAGGGTGTTAATCGTAATAATTGAATTTTATTCTTAGCCCATTCTCACATTGAGAAATCACGTGAAGGAAGTTAATCCTTTAAGAGCTGGTGGTAAATATATATACCACCTATTGCAACATGAAGAAAATTTTATGTTGCCACATAGTGTATTTATTAGTTGTGTAAAATTCTCACAATAAATCCCGATTATTTTCCTAACAGCATAAATTAACTGGCCTTTCTAATGGTTAGAGACTCTGTTTTCTATGAGGTAAATACTGAACTTTTATGCGCAATTTAGATAAACATCAGTCTTCAAAGGGTTAAAATCTGCGGTAGAATTTGCGGCTGGGAAATAAAAACACATGCAAGAATTCTGAAATCCCATATGTAATGCATTTTTGTAATTCAGGATAATTATGATCGAATACAATTAAGTCAAAACTGGATAAGTTCACACGAATTAAATTGCACTGTTTTATGCTGGTGTTTGGCCGCGTAATTTTGTTCGAAATATGAAAATCGTATGCGTTCCAATATACGGCAGAAAGAAATATGCCTTTAATATTTATATTCGATATTGAAATTAATGGAACTTTGAGATCCATATTACATAATGTTTTATATTTAAAACTAATCTAAATATTGGTAAATGCTTCTGACCGCATTATACTCTGGGTCACAGTGCTACCTTACTTAATAATATTGGGTTAGCCAGAAAATCGGTCGATTTTTGAAACTTCACAACTGATTAAAGTTATTTATTTAAGGACACTTACACTTTAATTTTTGAATTAAAAAAAACATTTAATTTGTTACCCACATATATGTCTCATATTTTGAAGGCAACGTCTTGAAAATGGCCTCCGATTCTCCGGACACACTCCTCAAATGGCCTCCGATTCTCCGGACACACTCCTCAAATGGTCCCGATACTCCGGACACACTCCTCAAATGGTCTCCGATACTCCGGACACACTCCTCAAATGGTCCCGATACTCCGGACACACTCATCAAATGGTCCCCGATACTCCGGACACACTCCTCAAATGGTCCCCGATACTCCGGACACTACTCCTCAAATCTAGAGCGCACGTTTTCATTACGTGGCTCAGCATCTGCACAGCAATTCGGGCAAATTATTCTTGAATTCTGCGTTTAAATTCTGGGATATTAATTGGGGGTGGTACACTGAAGACCTTGCTGTTTGAGTACACACTCAGGCAGAAATCGCAGGCCATAAAATCAGGCGATCTAGCAGGCCAAGGAATATCCCCATTTCTAGATACGAGATGATTCAGAAACAAACGTTTTACAGTGTTCATGGATGTTCTTTGTGTACGGCGTACGCTGATGGTTGTTGATCATAGCGATGAATTTCAAAATTACGCCGAAAAACTCTGGCCTTTCATGAAGCTCTCTCCATGTTTGTAACACGTCCTGATATCAAATACCTTTTGTGCACCGGTCCACTCCTCCATCTTAAATGAATGCAGTGGGACTGCGAACACAGTGCAAGTGGTTACAGCTACCCTCCCTCCCCCGCCGAAACGGTGACCTAAAGAACTGTCTTTTAAAATCGCCCTTTTTTCTGGGGCTAACTCTGTATCTTGCTTCACAGAGTATAAGAGGACTAGAACGTTAAAGGAATCCTTGCCAAGCTGAAGGTTTGTCGTTCCTGTAGCGTCTAAATACAAGTGAGAATATTAGTTGGACTTAAGAGAGAGACACAGGGAGAGAAATGAATGGCAGGGCAGAAAGAAATTTTCGCAATTAGAGTAAACATATAAAGAAAGATATGGGCTGGGTTAATCACCATGGTTAGATGGGGAGTGATTGCAGAAGCAGATTTGCAGTTTATGCCTCATAGATTTAAAGAAGACAGTTTTGGTCTTCAGTGTCAGACAAACAGTCGATACACTTTGGGATATCTGAAGGCACAAAAGGAGAATTTCTCATTTTAAAGACACTGGTAATCAGCATCCTTTTATAATGATTGTTTCAGCCTACAGTATTATCGTGATACGTGCTTCATTAACGACATAGCAAAGGAATAATAATAGATATAATTTAGGTTGACTGAAAATTACTTGTTTTGTTTTCGGTACCCGCTTATTGTGTTTTCTGTCGAAGACTCGTCTTAGTATCATAGAGGGGAAATTAAGACTTAAAAAAATAAACCTCAAATAACTGGTAGGTCTGTAAATATTCACCACGTATTTAACTTACTCAACCACTAATTTGTTATTATATTTACGACTTTTGAACATAAAGTTCTTACGTCATACTGGCGCAAATCTAAAAAAGACTTCGTACCTAAACGTTTTGCAAAATCTTCTTGGCTGTTACGTACTTGCACTTCGAAGTACGGAAGTAATGTTTAATGCCATAGGCCTAGACGATATTTATCATATCCAAGAAATAAGTATTCTTATAAAATCCACGCGTTTGAAAGGTTCTTAGTGTGATTTTATAGATCGTAACTAAATGAATATGTTATATGCCTACTACTGTACGCGATTTGAAAAGGTAAGCAGGGGAGTGGAGAAAATATGATGAATGTTCTTCATATTTTTGCTGTTCGCATGGTATTTTTTAGTTATGAAATAAAGAAGATGGAAGTAGTTGAGTGTAAGCACGCATGTGGAATTGAGGATTGCATACTGAATTTTGATTATAAATTTGGAATGAAATCGCTAGGTGGAAGTGTAATATTAAAGCAGCTAATGGAAAAACCGGTTATAAGTGGATTAAGCTGGCAGGATATTTTGAGCAATTAAAACTGGAGTTTAATAAAAGGCTGTTAATTCATTAATAGGTAAGTTACCATCAGCTTCTCATGGACACTGTCCCATGACTCTCTTATTAACCCTTTTGTAATCTATCTGTGCAGTTATGTTTCCAGAAAACTAATACCATGACATTAACACACAATAAAAGCATCAACAGAATTGTAAGATTATATCACCGCCAAAGTGTAAAATCTTTTGGTAAAACCCTGTGTGTTTAAATAGAAAATATAATACAAATGTGCAAAAAAATGAAATAGTCTTATATTCATTTTAGGGTTTTCAACGTGTTATTTGATTTTTCGGGAATATAATGTGAACCAGAGACACAGTTTTACTGAGAATGGATAATTATTTATTTCCTGAACAAGTCTATTAGTGCCGCATCCTTTAATTCTACTAAGTACGAAGACAGATATATAAGAAAAATAGTGGAAAACAGATGATGAGGGCAAGTCACGGGAGAATTGCGCCCTATATTTCGAGAGGGGTACAAGAGCATCATTATGTTAGAAATTTCCCAGCCTTCAACCCCTGTTCTTTCTGATAAAGATTGTTACGATAATTATGATCTTAAATTAGGACAATGATGATCTTAGACTACGACAATGATGATCTTAGACTACGACAATGATGATCTTAGACTACGACAATGATGATCTTAGACTACGACAATGATGATCTTAGACTACGACAATGATGATCTTAGATACGAATGTGATCTTAGATACGACAATGATGATCTTAGACGAGTAAAACCAGTGGCTCGAGACAAGGGGCTGCGGAATTTTGGTTTTATATATAATGAGAGGCAGTATAATTTTGGAAGGTTTTTTCATGGTCTACAAAACGATTTTTATTCCATTTGGGAGGACTGCTTAAGACTGAAACATTGCAAATTGGCACATGATAATCGAAACAGCAGGTTGCTCCGAAACTTTAATATCTCTCTACCACACTACAAGGTAACATGTCCAAGAAGACAGTAATCTTTAATTTGGCATTAAATACAGATTTTCGATTTATATATTCATTCCATGACAGTTTGAAGTGAACGCATGTATTAGAGACCGTATTCGGAATTCCTTCCCCCACAAGTTTCATCTCCTGAACTACGCACCATATTTGCATTGTCTTTGGTGTTGGGCGCATACATTACAATTCATTAAGTTAATTTTAATTTTCACTAGTATTATTGGCACTGTAAATAAAGTTCAAACGTAAAATAAGAAGGAATTCTACCTCCTCATAAAAGATTGATGTGACCTATGCGACAAATTATGAGTCACTTTAAGCTCTTCAGATTTGTGTCAACAATTGGATGTAATGGGTACCTAACCTCATGAACATAGAAAAAAAACATATGCAATTTATTTTCTGCCCAATGCTTCTCAATTATCCGAAAAAAACATTGCTTTGTTTAAAGGTTTCCAGGCTCAGCCCGCTTTTCCTTGTGGCAAGTGTAGTATTAAGATGATGACATTTATGGAGCATTGGTGGAATGACACCTACAGGAGAAACCCAAAGTAGACTGAAATTTTTCTAAATTATGTATAAAAATTCCTACCTTGCAGATAATAAATCCGTCGCCTCCATAAAGATATCAGTTAGTGCAGATTAGGGAAATCGTCGGTATTGATTTTAAGTATCCCACGAAACAACTAATACATTATGGAAAAAAAATGCAGATTCTTAAATATTAGAGTAGGTGGCACATATGGATATAAACAGTCAAAGAAACACAAAGAAGAGTCAGTTGAGTGTGCAGATATCTGCTATAAGATTAGTTCTGCGTAACAGACTTTTGTCTGAAACAGTACCAAAGAACCAGGTAACCGCACAAAACAGCAAAAAGAACGCGCTTAGAAATTCTGTGTATTCTTTATAGTACACAGGTGTACTGCTTGTAGTCTGGTCAGAGTTATAATGATGGTCCTGCTTATCGCTTTCTGCAGCATGACCGATGGGGTATATGAAGGTGCATGACCGCAAATGATCATTGTGCATGCTAATTGTCAAGTTTCAAGACTACCATGTGCATTATCCACCATCACGGTGTTCAAAGTAACTACGCTTGTAATGTATCGTTAATAATCTTTCTTGTTGTCTCTACGATTCTCCACATAAAACATGCAAATACATAATGACTAATAGTTTAACATGGTATATATCATCATCATCATCATCATCATCATCATCCTTACACTCTCACAGCATACAACTGGAAGATTGTCCACAGTAAGAAATATTTTAAGTACGTAATTGCGATAATATATAACATTTTTAAGATTATTCATGTTCCATGCAACAAGGCAAGTCACTTATATATTTCAACAACTGCACTATAATTATATACAATAATATACAGACATGTTGTAATCCTCCTACATGTTTCGGCCTTTGCCGACCACTCACATGGAGGTATTCAACAAAGAAAAATACAATACTGGCTATTTATGTGCTTTCATCCATGGTGATGTAAACCGCCACAGAAGGCACAGGGGTATAGTTCTGAAAACAAAGATGATTTTCTGCAATAGGTATTTGTTTGCAACCAAATAACTGTTATGATACAAATTTTACTATGGTCTTTAATCCTTTTAACCATTTTAATATTTGTATTATAACTCTGCCATTGCACATTCACGACAATAGCCTTTACTATATTTTTCTTTTTTGAATACCTTCCTGTAAATGGCCGAAAAAGGCCGAAACATGTAGGAGGATTACCACATGCTTGTATCTTATTGTATCTAATATTACAGAGCAGTTGTCCGAATATAGATAATATTTTTATTGTTATATTTCCTCTTCTGTTGCAAGGGAGTCGGGAAGGCTCAGTTGGTTTTAGCGACTCGCTACGGGCTGGACGGTCTGGAGATCGAATCCCAGTGGGAGCGAGATTTTCCGCACCCGTCCAGTCTCCTGTAAATGGGTACCGGGTCTCTTTCCCGAGGGTAAAGCGGCCGGGGCGTGGCGTTAACCACCCACCCCCACCTAACGCCGAGGTTAAAGGAAGAGTAGAGCCATACCTCTACGCCCCCTCTGTGCCTTCATGGTCCATTACAAAGTGAACTTTATCTTACCTTCCGTTGAAAGAAGCGAAACGAAGAATCTTTTGCATTTTGAATAAAAAGAAAGCAATAATTATTGCTTTCCTTAATTATTATTATATTATATTATTATTATAATATATATTATTATTATATAATTAATTATAATTAATCTCTACTGTGGAAACAGTGACACTTCCTGTGTTCTTCACTGACAGTACTGTTATCAAGCAATACATGTAGAACACGTTAAGCATTAACAGGATTCGTGGCAATGCTTACCGTGGGTGTGCTGTCGCTATGTGTTTTGAGTTGACCTTCAGACATTTTCTGAAGTTCTTTTGCGTTTAAGATCATTGGTACTTCTTCGAACGGGATCTCCCATGTTGTCTTACAGTCCAGGTCCGCTAAGGAGTTGTGAGGGTCCTCTGTGTAGTGTATCATACTTGTGATGAATCAGAGTGTCACATTGTGTTTTTGCTGTGGGCATAAGGACAAGCGGGGCTGCATCAGTCTCTGACTTGTTTTCCGTAGGTCCATCCTCTTGATCATGGAGAGCCTTGTACGTAACCATCGCCAGATGTTCTTTGCACCTCCACTTTTGTCAGTCGGTGTAGTAATGTGTCTCATTTCATGGTAACTGTACGGTTACATCATTTCCGGTTTGGGACTCAGAACATTTTAGGCACTTGATTATTGTTGCGCAATGCGCACAACTTGAGCAAACATCCAAAGAGTTTGCATTTTTCTGACACATATTGTCTTTCGTGCAGTTCTTACAACAAACTGCGATTATTTCTGCAAGCAGCTTTAAACAATGAGACAGGTTTTTAGGCGCGTTCGCCCGGTCACAAAAGGCGCCTGTAACATTCGTCATGTCTGTCTGTCTCTCTGTCTGTTCGTCTGGCCACATATATAAGCGCGGCTCCCACAGGACGGATCGTCGTTTATGAAAATCTGACTAGGAATTGAAATTTGGTTAAAATGGGACAAAAGATTTCAGGCACTTTACATGAAGACCTAATTATGTTTTATTGTTGCCAGCGACATAAATTACCATAAAAGCGCTCTCTTCGACTGAAATATTATCAGGTTGTTAGTCCGTCCGTCTGTCCGCACGTATTAGCGCGGCTCCCACTGGGCGGATGTACGTGAAATTGTATACTGGGGGACTTTTATGAAAATTCTGTCGAGTAATTCCAAATTTTGTTTGAGTAGACCAAAAATATCCGACACTTTTACGTGAAGGCCTAAGTACGTTTTACTGTTGACGGCGACATTAGATCACTACAAAAGCGTTCTCTTGCTGTGAAATGGTGTCAGACTGTTACGATAACTGAGAAGCTACAAACATTACGCGAAGGCACGACAATTTTACGTTACACGTACTTGGTTCCGCGAGTACCTTAGTATTCCCCTATCACCACCATTCCACCAATACACCATACTCATGTTTATTCATCTACAGTTGACGCAACATATTCTACTTATTAACAGCATCGCTAAATAAACTACAAAAAGAAAGAAAATGACGGTTGAAAGCATGTCCTTAAGCCTAGAATATGTATTTACACTATCTTTCCCTCCTTTCTTATCTTTTTTATTGGTTTTTTCCTTTCTTTCCTTGTATTCCAACTCCAAGTAGTTTAAATCGGCACTCGCCTTCTTTGTACACCCCTGCAGCAACACATATACAGTACTGTTCATGAATCAGAATCTCTGCCTCCACCCTCCCGACATTTTCCCACGCTGCTAAAACTCATGTGAGAAAGATAAAGTATTAGTTTCGTCCCATATGCACTGGAAGAAGCTCGCGCCCACCTAGGGGCGCGTCTCACAGGTTAAGGAATCAGACTTACATGCGATAGTTGTCTAATTCTCATTAAGTTGTAACGTATAATTTGTGACTTTTATTAATATGCTAATTTCCATACCTATACGTACCTCTGTTGTAATCTTGTATGCACTTCTCTAGAAAGAACCTTGGATGAGAAGGGAAGTGAAATATGTTTAGGGATCTGTCATTATCTCAAAGTTTTCATGTAGTACAAAGACTTTTAGGCTAAAATATATGAAGAATTTCCGAATTCGTTGTTTAGACATCAAGGTTGAAGTATTTCTTATTGTTTTCTTTCTCCTCGGCTCCTTCTCATGGATTCTACCTTGATATCTCTCTCTGGTCCTTGAGAATAAAAACGAATTGTAAGTTTAGAGATCCTCATTACTTCGTGCCTTATCTGTCTCGTTGCTTTACCTACATTTTGTTAAAAGTAAATTTTTGAATCGCTTCTGTGTGATATTTTAAATCTTCCTCAATATAAGGTACAGGATGACAGAAAAGTCACGAAACTCATTTTTTTTCCTTATGGCTCTACAGCCCTTAGGGGGCCTAAGCCTCGTCATTTTACGACGCTTCACGATCACGCACTTTGGACACACCACACTCGGTAGGACTCCTCTGACGAGTGACCAGCTTGTCGCAGCAACCTCTACCTGACAACACACAACACTCACAACAGACAGACATCCATGCCCCCGGTGGGATTTTTTTTTTTTTGCCTATCCGGGGTTTTTCCCCTTTGATCCATTTTTGTACTGTTTAAATCCTTTCGTCCTTCATGTCACTTTACGTTCCATGCTACCGTCCTTACGGGCAAACACAACACAAACATCCATGCCTCCGGTGGGATTTTTTTTTTGCCTGTCCAGGGTTTTTCTCCTATGATCCATTTTTGTACTGTTTAAATCCTTTCGTCCTTCATGTCACTTTACGTTCCATACTACCGTCCTTACAACGAACACAACACAAACATCCATGCCATGTGGATTCGAACCCAAAATCCTAGTAATCGAGCGGCCGCAGACCCACGCCTTAGACCGCACGGCCACTGGGATCGGCACGAAACTCATTTCAGACCTAATACTCCCAATAAAGACGGTCCAAAGGCTCCGGAACTTAGATATAGGGCTGCATGTTGTACTAGCCATGGTGCATAAGCTAGAGCGTTTTGTAACTAGCCTGAATTGTCCGTAGCTTTTTGAAGTGCATGGTCTTTCTTTGTGTGGTATTTGTAACTGTCTCTGGGAATTTACAAAAGAAACGTATGACATGAATGTTAAATGAAAGTTAGGATCAAATTTAAGCTCTTCGCTCTTCTGGGTTGTTACGCGTCGTAATTTGGTTTGAAAAGGACGTTTGGGGAGAGCATATCGGTTCCATCTTCAGGGGGTCAAAATGCCCAAGAACCCACCTACGCTGGGCGACAACGCAAAAGAGCGAAGATCTCTATTACACAGCGACGAAAGCCTGAAATGTCGCAGGAACAAAGCTAGTGCAGTGATGCTGTTGTTGAAGACACGCAAGTCCTTTAGTGTTTAATGAGTGCATAAATTTGTTTCGGACGTCGTACCATGGATCAGAAGATTAGTCAACGGCCTTTCGAAAAAAATAATCGGATTTATAACTTTTAAAACTTTCGCGGCGACATGATTCAATATAGTTTTCTCGGGCGCACAGCCGCGTCAATTCGTTTGAATACAACGTTTCGGGGACTAGCTCCGTCCCCATCCTCAGGCAAAAATCAGTTTTGCCTGAGGATGGGGACGGAGCTAGTCCCCGAAACGTTGTATTCAAACGAATTGACTGGACTGTGCGCCCGAGAAAACTATATTGAATAATCGGATTTGATTCCAGGGCTGTCCCTGTGGGATTTGTGGTAGACAGATTGCCATTGGGACAGGATTTTCGGCGTGTACTTTATTTGACCCTGTCACTATCATTCTAACAATGCCTAGTATTATTTAATTCATCTACTATCGACGCTATATGCCTTCAATCTTAGCAATTGACAGCGTCTTTAAGTAAAAACCCTTCTGTTCTCTGTCTGTCTATCAAAAGAGATTTGAGAAATATAGATTGACTGAGCTGTTGTCTGTCCGTCCATGCAACCGGCTGAGAACAAAAGCCTGATCACATCAAACGGAACGTCGTATAAAGAAACCTTGTTACAGAATAATGTATTGTGTTCATGTAAATAACTGGGTACACCGGCGATGGGAGGTTGACTAGCCAGACGCTACCGCCTCTGTGGAAGTTTGCGAGCTTCGCTGGGCACAAACCTTCCGACTGCAGCACAAATATTTATATTAAAGGCAGAAAATAAAGTATAAAATAGGAACACGAAACATAAAATTAAAGTCCCATAACTAACTGTTTTTCTCGAGTTAGTATTATTTGTTTATTGTATCGTCCACTGTTAGGGAGAACTGGTTTTACACTTAAACAAAAAATATCAAGACGCGTATTTTTTTCAGTTACGTAACACATTAATTCCAACTAATGATTCATTCGGACTATTAACCTACACAGACAATCCTCACGTACGTTACAAGATAGACACAATAAAAACAAGGTTTTGTTCATATTTGCGGATGAGAATTTGTTTTCTGCGCCCAACAAATTTTAAATTATTGAGACAAATAAAAGAAAATTCAGTAAATGATTGTGATTTTTTTTTAAAGTTCTTACTTTCTGTCAGGGGCGGCCATTATTGTTGTTCGCCCCGAGCGTCAAGAAACCTAGCTACGCCGCTGGTCGAAGCATTTTGTCAGCGTTATATGTCAGCATTTTATTAGTGTGATAACATCGGCATTAAGAAGCGATTAGGAATTTGAAATGTAAAATATTTTGCTAAAGAAAAAGTGTGGAGTGGTGCGCAATTGATAATAAAGATGGACGTTCTGAGATACTCTTTGTTAAGACCACAGACTTTTTGAAGCTTGCTGTCAGAACCTGTGCCCGATACTATCTCACAGAATGAATAAAATATATTTCCAAGAATTTATGTAACAGGCAAGAAAGAGTATTGCAAGACTAAGCTGATACTGGGAGATCTTATATATAGAGGCACTGATGTATAAAAAGGTTTGAAAGAAAATATGGAAAAGCTCTTCACATTATTAGCTGCATCTCTTTGGGGGACATCTGCTGGCGGGCGAGCAGTGTAACTCAAACCGTGCTGCGTGCTGCCTTCCTCATTAGATCTCACATATGCCAGGAATGCCGCCTTTGGCATGGCCTACTCCATTTATTCTTCGTTCTATGCAGAAGCGCTGTCTGCTGGACACAGCAATAAACATCGTACAAGTCCGTCTGTCTAGTTTGGCCATCAAGCCGCAGTTTTTTCTCTCTCTCCCGCAAAAAGTCATCGGCCATGCGGTTTTCTATCTTCTGTGAACTCCGTTTTCAAAAGATTTATTTCTCGAAAAGGTATCTATCTACAGTGCTTAGTTACACATAGATGTATATAAAACTGTTCGTATTCTTTCCTCCTTGCCCCTTCATTCCCTTTGCCTGTTTCCTTCTATTGTATATAAGAAAAACAGACAAACTCGCATGTTAATTTATGCAGTCCTTCCCGATAAGGAAGTATAAGCTTTCAAACAATGGCGAATTCGCTTTTTGCTTTCTGTTCGTTTGTCTTTGTTTTATTTCAATATAAATCTACTTTCATTCCTTCCCTGTACCATTGCGCTGCACACAGGATATCTTGTCTTGTCACAGTACCAGATAATGTCTGTCAACCATGTTGAATGTAATAAGTAGTCTTTGGTGTTGGATTAATAGGCGCAGGCACGCACTGACATCGTGAACTACTCGGCAGTGCCGCCATGTTGGCCATGACTTCCGCAACGGTAGAGGGAAACCGAGGTTTAATAACAAACTATTTATTTTATATACTAAATACAAATAAAATATTTCACTGTTGAATTAGCCACTCGTGATTTCTTTCTATAAAAGTACTTATTGGAAATTATTCAGGATAGGTCGTAGCTGGGGGTGAGGAAATTTATGTGGCCGCACCGGGCAGCAGGGTCTAAGAGGCGGCAAAGTGGGCAACAAGTTGAAAGTTATAAATAAAAAATTTGATTTTCTGCCCTCAAAAAGTTTTAGACAATTGAGCCAAGTACAAGGAAATTCAATACATATTGTGATTTTTTTAATACACAACTTCTCTTAGGAGCAGCCATTGTGATTACTCGCCTGGGGCGCTAAGAAATCTAGCTACGCCACCGGTTAGATAATTTTTAAAAGAATTATTCTGCTTCTCGGTGTTCTGAGTTAATGTATTTATATATGTGGTTCTAAGATGACTGATGTTAGTGTGCAGTTTGGTGAGGTTACATAACTAGAGCACAGCTGTACGCTGAAATAGATGAGAAATTCATAAAAAATTATTTTTCATACATTAAGGAGAGAAATTGTTGAGGAAATGTAGGCGCAAATGAGGCGATAATATTGAAAAGGTTTCTGAAGAAATAGGATGTAGTGATGGGGACTGGATTCTTCTAGCTCAGCATCGGGTCCAGTAGTAGATTCTAACAAACTTTCGGATTCCTTTAAAGGAAGATTATTTCATGACGAGGCTAAGAAATATCGGCTTCTCGACAAGAACTCTGTTAAATGGCTTGAATGTGTCTGCTACATGAGGCACTATTCAGTATGCGTAAAGATAAAGTTCTAAGTGTGTTTGGTTGTGCACGCCGTATAGGGGGAGTGGCTGTATAGCTCCACGTTTTCTTAACTTCAGCACTAGATACAAGGAAGTGGTCAGCTTTAGGCATCTGCCGATTTATGCACGGGAAAGAACCTCAGGATCCATTTTATAAGAGGGTGTGTAGAGCACACAATCGGTCTGGATTTTTGCGAGAAGAGAAAAACCTCTGTCCCTGCCGGGAAACGAAGATCGATTCCCTAGCTGTAGAGCAGGTAGCCTGACCACTGTATTGAATATTTTTATTCGGTTAATATTTAACAACGTGCAATTATATATGAAGCGGCGGGGATGTCATTGACGGCGTAGTCTCTAGGCTACGGGCTAGATGATTGCGGGTTCGAATCCCGGCACAAGGAAGAGATTTGCCTCTTCTCCAAATAGTCTAGGTCCGCTGTGGGGTCCACCCAGCCTACTTACTATTCAATGTATATCTGTGACTCTTTCCCGAGATTAAAGCGCCAAGGTTGAGAAGGGGTGGAACCATAGCTGCACTCTTCCTATACGCCAAGGATGTATGACTTCCCTTTTCTGCAGTCTGATGCTTGAGATTTAATAGCAATATTCCATGGGGTTCGTATCTGAAACGGTAGATTTGTATCTATAAAATTGCATTTAAAGTTTCTGTGATACTCTGTTGGAGTACAGCTTCCCAATCTTGTTTGGCCGTTTAGTGTCAAACAGCAGACTTGCGGCCCTGAAGGTAGGCGAAGCGGAGGAACTATAATCGTTACGTGAGCTGGACCCTGTTATTTTGTACGCTTGCTGATGCAACTTGGTAATCGCGCCCGGCAATCGTTCTTCTCCACGTCTTCTCAAAATAAAAACAGAAAGAATATTTCATACTATTACGCTCTGAAAATGACCTAGCACCTGCTGTAAGAGTTTCACATGCTTGTACAGACTTCGTCATGATTCTGTAAGTCCAACGACTTCCCTCTTCCTTCTCATCCCAAAATAAGCAGTAACTAAGTTGTTACTGGCAAGGATGTTTCCTTTGGGTTTATTTCCAGTTTATTGTAGGTATTTAGTATATCAGAAGCCAGCGGCGTGCTTGGCAGGGTGGAGGAGACCGCCGGCATTCAGCCCCCAAACACGGTCAAGAACCTTCCGCCTTTCAGAAAAAAAAAATACCCCAACGCTGTCATGTGTTTTATTTCTCTTAATTTTACGGTCATATATCCACCATGAATATTAAGGTTACGTGATAATTGGCAAATCTTTTTTGTAAATCTTCCAAGAAAATTTTCTGTAGCCCTCAGATCCTAAGCCTCAAAAGCCACTAACCGCCTTTCGAGAAGAATCCGACTTCTGTATTTATCAGGCCGCAGTGGAAGTAAATGCGCACTGCAAAATATTCATACGCAGAATACATAAGCCTCTACGTGCCATCTGAAGTCTCTCTTAAAATATAACAGTGCTGAAATAATGAAATTGTCTGTCTTTTTTTGTCATATATTTATGTAAATTGGAAACTGCGTACTTTGTAGGGTAAACGTCCGCTTCCAAATTGAATGCTATTTATTAAAAAACTATACACAGTACGAAACACGATTTTGCTTAATAGACACGTGGAATTTTGCTTGCTGCAAGAAATAAATAATAAATCACTTATACTTCCACTCCCCCTTGGTGTTCGAAGGGAAAATTTTACTTTTTTTGTATCTTAGCATTCTAAAGCGAAAGCACGCGTTATGTTACCTCCCAATATGTAAGTTATAATTAATATGAAACACCGCATTTACATTACACATTTTTTATGGTCTTGTAATAATGAGAATGGATAGAGAGGACTGAAGAAATGTTCCATATCTGGATGACACCTTTCCCGTCCGTAATTTGACGATGCAATACATTTTTGTGCCGATCCCAGTGGCCGCGCGGTCTAAGGCGTAGGTCTATTGCAGCTCGCTTACTGGGATTGTGGGTTCGAATCCCGCCTAGGGCATGGATGTCTGTCTCTTGTGAGTGTTGTGTGTTGTCAGGTAGAGGTCTCTGCGACGAGCTGGTCCCTCGTCCAGAGGAGTCCTACCGAGTGTGGTGTGTCTAAAAAGTGTGTGATCGTGAAACCTCGAAAAATGAGGCAGGCTAGGCCCCAAGGGGCTGTCGAGCCATTGGAAAAATACATTTTTGTGACAAGCGACTTATTTAGTGATGCTTTATTAATATATTACTGTAAATAGAATTTTATATCTTTAGAAACAGGTCTGTTGCCATAGAAACTTCTATTCAGGACTTGTATTTATAAGGAACCAGACTTGAATCCATGACGTAAAGGTAAATGTCAATTTGTCCTGGTGTACGCCATGAAGACATATGGGGAGTGACAGTAAAACTCAATGCATTCTTAACCTTGGCACTAGAAGGAGGGGAATGATCAGCTTCACGCCCCGGCTCTTTTACCTTCGGGCAAAGGATCCTTGTACCCACTGCAATGTGCCTGCAATGTGTCTTCAGTGTTTGTTTAATGTGCTTATCCCTTCGTGATTGCAATAGGAAGTTGGGAATATTTGGCCTCAAGCAACAGGTAAATTAGGAAAAGCTGGACACTTATCAGCTTCATTCTTTGTTTAATGTGCTTATCCCTTCGTGATTGCAATAGGAAGTGGAGAATATTTGGCCTCAAGCAACAGGTAAATTAGGAAAAGCTGGACACTTATCGGCTTCATTCTTTGTTTAATGTGCTTATCCCTTCGTGGTTGCAATAGGAAGTGGAGAATATTTGGCCTCAAGCAACAGGCAAATTAGGAAAAGCTGGACACTTATCAGCTTCATTCTTTGTTTAATGTGCTTATCCCTTCGTGATTGCAATAGGAAGTGGATAATATTTGGCCTCAAGCAACAGGTAAATTAGGAAAAACTGGACAATTATCAGCTTCATTCTTTGTTTAATGTGCTTATCCCTTCGTGGTTGCAATAGGAAGTGGAGAATATTTGGCCTCAAGCAACAGGTAAATTAGGAAAAGCTGGACACTTAGCAGCTTCATTCTTTGTTTAATGTGCTTATCCCTTCGTGGTTGCAATAAGAAGTGGAGAATATTTGGCCTCAAGCAACAGGTAAATTAGGAAAAACTGGACAATTATCAGCTTCATTCTTTGTTTAATGTGCTTATCCCTTCGTGGTTGCAATAGGAAGTGGAGAATATTTGGCCTCAAGCAACAGGTAAATTAGGAAAAGCTGGACACTTAGCAGCTTCATTCTTTGTTTAATGTGCTTATCCCTTCGTGGTTGCAATAGGAAGTGGAGAATATTTGGCCTCAAGCAACAGGTAAATTAGGAAAAGCTGGACACTTAGCAGCTTCATTCTTTGTTTAATGTGCTTATCCCTTCGTGGTTGCAATAGGAAGTGGAGAATATTTGGCCTCAAGCAACAGGTAAATTAGGAAAAGCTGGACACTTAGCAGCTTCATTCTTTGTTTAATGTGCTTATCCCTTCGTGGTTGCAATAGGAAGTGGAGAATATTTGGCCTCAAGCAACAGGTAAATTAGGAAAAGCTGGACACTTAGCAGCTTCATTCTTTGTTTAATGTGCTTATCCCTTCGTGGTTGCAATAGGAAGTGGAGAATATTTGGCCTCAAGCAACAGGTAAATTAGGAAAAACTGGACAATTATCAGCTTCATTCTTTGTTTAATGTGCTTATCCCTTCGTGGTTGCAATAGGAAGTGGAGAATATTTGGCCTCAAGCAACAGGTAAATTAGGAAAAGCTGGACACTTAGCAGCTTCATTCTTTGTTTAATGTGCTTATCCCTTCGTGGTTGCAATAGGAAGTGGAGAATATTTGGCCTCAAGCAACAGGTAAATTAGGAAAAGCTGGACACTTAGCAGCTTCATTCTTTGTTTAATGTGCTTATCCCTTCGTGGTTGCAATAGGAAGTGGAGAATATTTGGCCTCAAGCAATAGGTAAGTTAGGAAAAACTGGACACTTAGCAGCTTCATTCTTTGTACTTTTAACTGTAGGCCCTTTGTTTATTAGAATATCAAATAAAGGCGGACGGAGTCGGCGGAACATAGAGGAATTCCAAAGTGACCTAGCCATTTTGTTTGGAAAATATTAATAGGAAATTACGTTTAAGGCATGTTCACAGCTGGGTGATAAGTTACTAAAAAGCTCTTATAGAGACAGGGGTCTAATATATGTTCTGAATTCATCTGACTCAGCACGTATTGTAATGTACCATCCGGTTTCATGCAAAGCTGGAAATTTTTTACAAGTTGAGTTACAAAAACGTTTGGCGTTAACACACACTCAAGCAGTTTGGCTGGTAAATTTTAAATGTATTATGTCTTTAAAAGGAAGTTAGACTGCTAAGGATGTAGTATTAAATCACTCGTTACAAAACATGACGGGTCCAGTTGATTATAAACACTTTCAACTCTTGTATCTGGATTAGTCCACGGTGTGGTAATTAAAAACCTGTGAGGCATTCTGGCGATGTCAGATAAAGTGTACGGTCAATCTGTAATAGTGCCAGTGGGATCGCCATGGTCCAGTGACAAAAATAAAAGAACAACTTAATGGAGAGAGGCAAATCTTAATCAAGAGAACGGAACCAGCCAAAATCCTCGCTTTAATTATCTTCAGTATTATTAGCTATTAAGCTTATCTGATGCCGTTTAAGCTCTTTAAACTTCAAAGCATACAGACGTAGGACACCTGAACTTGTAAACGATATGACTATCCCTTTCCTTTATTATATATACGTAGTAGCAATACGACAGTCACAAAGCTCTGTGTTTGCAGTAAGTCACTTTCTCTACTGTAAGAACTTATGATCCCACAAACTTCATTTTTGTCTTGTAACCTATTTCCCTGGTTAGGTATGTACTTAATTATTTTAACGGACACGTAATGTCATTATCACAATTCTTCTTTAGGCTCTTATTTTGTCACAAGCTGGTAGCTGTATTCATTTCTATGTACTTATATCGACTCGAGCTGTCGATATCAATAGTTACGCAAATGAAACAATTTGCTTGGAGTATATTTTTGCTTATACTAGATGAATTAAAATGTCGAATTATAGAATTACATGAGTAACTTCATAATTTTGCCGTCCACAAAATTCGGTTACGAAATGAATTAATGGAGAATCGGGTGGATAAGACGTGTACTAAAGGGTTCTCCTGAATTCTTTAATGAAAATAAATATCAGGGAATTTATTGACCTTCTGCGTAACTTAGTGAGTTCTTGATATTTACTTTCAGGTCATTGTCTGAATTACCCAACATTATTAACCTTTAGTGCATATTGGCACAGAACAAATTCCATTAGCTCAACCAGTACAGTGACTAGTCTACAGGCTGGGCGAGCGGAGAATGTGTTCATTTTGCATTAGACCCAGAGATGTTCCTCTTCTAGACGACATCAATACCGGCCCTGCATCCACCCGGCCTCCTCCTCAATGGGGCTGTTTCCCTGGGGGTAAAGCGGTCGGAGCGTGAACTTCACCACTTCCTTCCTCCTAGTGCCGAGATTAAGAATGCGTCGCTCTGTACTTCTACTTATCGGTACGTCTTCATGGCGTTGTGCCTAATTAAGAGCAGAGAACACCTTAACGTATTTTTGGTAAGAAAGCTTTATTGTGATTTATGTGGTAAAGTTTTTGAGTGCAATTATATCCGTCATATTGAACAGTGTTTCCCACAGTCACAAGGTTCGTCCCCGCCAGTCTGTGCTTTCTTTGTTATACTGTAGCGGTGTAGAATTGCTGGGATGGAAGTCCGGAAAACCGACGTATTACCACGAGTTCAAATATTCCTTATCTAAAATTAATTCAGAGTTGGAAGAAGTGAAAGTCATTAATCCTTGAAACCAACAATTTTTATTGCAAAGTTAGATGATATTACGTTATGAAACAGCATACAAACCAATTTGTGTTATGGAGATGAAAGTGAGTTCGAAAATAATGGTTGGTAAATCTTACCACGTACCGGAGATTACTGGCATGCGTGACCACAGGCAGTGCTCACCACATGCTCCGTTACGAAACTCCCTGTTCTTTAACAGACATGAGTTTCTTGCGTGAAGTCATGTGCACTGCCACAGCTTTATCATAGTCACATGTAAGTTCAATTTGCTCGGTTGCAGTCACTTTACTTGCATTAAAATGGAGAATTGCATATTGACGTACTTTATAAAACAATTTCTAATCGGATAGCAATGAAAGGCGTATGGGGGAGGGGAGAGGTGCATACAGGATTTTGGTGCGGTTACCTGAAGGAAGGAGACTACTTGGAAGACCCAGGCGTAGATGGGAGGATAATATTAAAATGGATCTTAAAGAAGTGGGATGGGATGGCTTGGCCCGGATTGATATGGCTCAGGATAGGGACAGGTGGCGGGCTCTTGTGAATACGGTAATGAACCTTTGGGTTCCATAAAACGCGGGGAATTTCTTGACTATCTGACGACCTGTTAGCTACTCAAGACGGACTCTGCTCCATGGAGTTAGTTAGTTATAGAAATGAAAGGCGCTTACAGAATGAGAAAAGAAAAGGCTATAAGTTAAAAATACATATTACGTTATTTTTTTTATAATTTTCTTCTCACAGAATTCACTTGCTGCATTCTCTTAGATATACGAATTCCAAAGCCTGTATATTTGTGATAATGTTGCATAAGCAATTTATTTATGTCACAGAGTCAAATAATAAACTTCTAAAACTCTAGCTATGGAAGGGATGTGTGATTTAAGAAGAATATTGTTTATTTCTTTCATGGCAGTGTCTCTTGACTGCAACTAGCCACAGCACTGACTTATTGATCTTAAGTCCTGGGACACCCGTCTTTAGGCGCTTTCGCAAAATTGCGAAAGGCGACTATTAGCTTCGTCAAGTTTGTCCGCCCGTTCGTTCGTAAGTCTCCTGTCTGTCTGTCTGTCTACCCGCCTGTACGTCTGTCTGCATCGAACAACTCGGCTCCCACTGGAAGAATTTTTATGGAATTTGATATTTTAGTGTTTTTCGAAAATTTGTCGAGAAAATTAAAATTTCATTAAAATCTGGCAAGAATAAAGGGTATTTTACATTAAGACGTATGTACATTATGATATTGTTATGATTATGGTATGATATGATTATGATATGATTATGAATTATTTTTAGAATGAGAAATGTTTCAGACAAAAGTTGTGTAGGAATAAAACTCAGATTTTTTGCTCAATAGCTATTTTCCGAAAATCATGCCGTTCATAAGATAATGTGTAAAAACATGGTAGAGCCGGACAGGCCACAGATAACAATATAAGAGGGAGAAGAAAATATGCAATTGGCATGACGCATAGCTAAGGCAAGAATACAGACACACACTCAGAATACATAATAATTACTGCTTTTTCACGTCAACAATGGTTACGCGAGTGCGCCTCACTGTTAATGTTATACGTACGTTGCCTGTCTTGTTTGTTTATGTGTATGTATGTAGGCCTATATATGTGTATGTATATGTGTATGAAAATGTGTACCTGTATTTATATGTGTATATGTGTGTATATATACAGGGTATACACAAAAGAATGGTGCGGTTTCAATAGAAATTTCTATTGAAACCGCACCATTCTTTTGTGTATGCCCTGTCATATATGCACTTTGACGCAGTTCCATTCATATGTTTAGGTTGTGATTGCATTTTAAATGTCCCTTCGTAATCGTGTGTGTGCGTATTGTAGCACTGACTTGACGGCTGAAGGCAGCTGACGTAGAATTCATTATACGACAAATTATGCGCGATATAAACATCAGTATGGACTTTTATATAGTACTGATAATAATAACGTACTACATATGCAACAGCGATCACTCGTAAGCATCTCACTGCCCGCCCCCCCTCGGGCGTCAAACACCTGGTCGTCAGAAGAAGAAAATTCATTTTAATAAACAAGAATGATGATGTTGGGAGGCTATACATTTTTGTGCCATTCTTCATGATCACAAACTTACTATAAGCGGTCGCACGTTTGAAATGACACAGTCGTTTTTATGCATAATTTCATATATAACTTTACTCATTTTAACGTAATTTTTCTTCATACTGAAAGAAAGTTGTTATTTGTATTCGAAAGCAGGCAATATTTTAATATAACAGGCCACATAACGCCAAGATTATAATTGTCTTAAAGGTGTCTAGTTTTTTAGAGCTGTAAATACACCTCGCGCAATTGTGTAACCTGTTTCTGCCAACATTTTATCTGCAGTGTGTGTTCACATGTTTCGGCAGTTTCATTCTCGTATTTAAGACTCACATTACAAGAAAGATATTTCATAGGACAAATTCCTACCCTGAGTCGAAAAAATAACTAATCACTTTAAATACATCTACGTTGGCCTGCCATTCGAAAGAAACTAAAAAATTAAAAGTAATTTGATTTAAAAAGTCATATTTGTGCATGTAAAGAAAATGACCTTCTCTTATCGCTTGTAGTTGACTTTCATTGTCTTTTTGTTGATTGTACAGTGATAAGTTCAACTTGTCTGCTGTATCAATAAAATGAATCAAAGTGAAATTATGTGTGTAAATATGTGTGTTGTCAGAAGCTGTGACAAATAAGGAAATTAGTGGATAATGACAGTTCAGTGTAGCGATATCTGTATGACCCAGAGGAGGGACGTAAACAATCCAAGGTGGCAGAAGACCTTGGTTGATATATTCATCAATTTTAGTATCTTCTGGAACGAAATTCTTGTATTTCCCAGAAATGCAATAACGGTTCGGATGAGATGCTTACTGATCACTGCAGATAAATTCAGGTTAATTTCAGTACATTAACTTTTTCAATACAGCTTTACATGTGTTGCGCGTTTTGCTGCCCAATTATCGTCTTGAATAAAATTTCCGAGCATGACTCCTGAAGCTTAATTTTCTGTTACACTTATTTCTAGTCCCACAGCTCTATTATTGGTGTTACTGTTATTATGACTGTTAATACGCATGCCGTTTTTGTACCTCCAAACAATAAAGTTCATACCAAGTACTGTGAAAATCCCTTAACATCTTCAAAAGATAAGGTATAGGCGAGCAGACACGCACATGTCATGATAACGTCATAAGTCTATTTTCCTTTCTTAAGAAAGGAAGGTCGATTAATAAAAATATGTCGCTGTATTGATGAATTCACATTTCTGCGACGACCCGCTGTTGGTTGCACGTAAGTTTCAGTCTCGTACAGTGCAGAATTTTATTTTACATCTTTCTTTATCTCAGCGTCTGCAAACAATCCACAAATATTTGTTGTTAGAAAATCCGAAGTAGCCATTTGATATCTTCACGCTGATAATGGCCATGTTATTACAAGCTTGACCATTAACAAACCATCAATAATTATGAATCTGCCATATGCCTTAAACCATCTGTTGCTCTTCTTATACACATTGTTACAGAAGTCTCCAGTGCCTACTCGTAGTACGGCGTATGTAACAAAACCGGGCAGCAAAATACAAAGGCCTTCATCATCGTTTTAACTGGCCACTTGGCAGCTGTCATCCACTAAGGCGGGGGAGTTTGAATAACTGACAATTTGCGATTATTAACCGCATGGAACAAATTGCTGAGTTCAATAGTGTCATGATGATGATGATGATGATGATGATAATAATAATAATATAACAATAACAGGCTCTTGTCTTTATTATCGAGTATCCAGAACGGAATAAAAAGTACCCTTTCCTCACCTCATTATCATAATATCAAAAATATTAACACACCCCTTTTTCTTTGAAAGTTGATTTTATATGTCTTTATACTCTACCAATTTTACCTTAACTTAGATTTATAGTATGCAGGGATGTCCAGTTTAATTTTATTGCTGTCCAGTGTACATAATGATGAAGCTTACTTCTGTCTACTAGGTACTTTGATGTGAATAATATGAATGTTGAGTTACTGAAACAAGTGTTTATAGTTGTTAAACAAGGTGGAGCGGCTGTACTTATAAAATTCAAGGGTTTGAACTGACGTAGCACGGTGTCATGTTTGTTTTATTCTGTATTTAACAACGCACCTTACTTACTCCCATTATATCAGCCTCAGATGTTGGGGTGATTTGTGAAATAGAAAGGCCGTCATAGGAACTGGTCTTAGCCTATTTGAAGTTTTATCCTAACATTTGCGTGGAGGAACTAAGGAAGAAACCTCAAAGAAACCGCAGAACAGTTGAAATTGTGAAGAGGTCTAAGCCCCATACTTAAGCCTGTTCAGTGCACCGAGACGTAAATAAGGTCATATATATTATGAGAAATTTGAGAGTCTGACAATGTATTGCTGAAGATTTAACTGTTTTGGGACGTTACACCGTGTCGGTTGGTGAATATTTAACCGACGTGTCAGAGGAAGGTAGGCAAATCTGTCGACACGTCGGTAACTGTTTACCAGTCGACACGGCGTAACATCCCAGAAACTTCAAAATTCAAGGTGATATTAAAACTGGAAGTTATGAAAATCTATTTGTGCCGTAGGGACTGGTTTTGACTGATTCAGAACAGGGCTCAGTGTTAGTCTTTTGCGGTTCGCAATGAATACCCACTGCACTGTAATTATGTGGTGTATAATACGATGGTTACAGAAAGGTTTGTTGTAGTGATAATGCTTTTACACTTGTATTCGGGAAATGCCTGATTCGAAACCCGGCCAGATCATCACATTTTCTGTCTGAAGGTGCTTGTGTTATTCCTCTGTCATTCCATGCAAATGACAGAGTAGTAGCTCGAGTAGGCCACGATCACTTCCTTTCAACTAACTTTCAAACTATTATTCATTAATTAGCCAATCAATAGACACTGTTTCTAGTATGAGTTACTGTGTCGAAAGTAAATTACAAGCAATATCAAGGCGGTAAATAGAAAGACTGACCTTTACGTCTCGGACAGTATCTTCGTGAATTTAAGGATTTTTAACAGATAATGTTGAACTTTATTTCACCCTTTAAAGGTCTGCGCTATTTGAGTAGTATATAAAAGTTTATTTAGAATCCCACCTCACAGAAACAGCGAAACATTTATATTATGAAGTTAATTCTGCTAAGGGACGTTCAGGGAAATTATTTATTCTGTGAAGCAATTGAAACTCTCTGGATTAAACGTCGGGTTCTGTATCCTCAAACCGGGTGGCAGATACAAATGACACCTTTCATTAAAAAATTTATCCTATCCAAGTGGGAGGCAGCCAGAAAATGTCATTATATGTGCCCAGGGTTAGTCGTTATTTCTTTAAATCTGTAGCGGCCATAATGAAAACACAGAAGAAAATTGAGACCTACTGAAAATCACAGACATTTGATAACGGAAAACAACACATATTTACCTATAACCTTCTTCAGTGTTCTTCATTTCCTTCTTAGCTGATTTATTTGGTGTCATGCTCGAGCACATTATGAATCTAAATGTACTTGTATATTTAATACAAATACATTATACATTTTAAGCCTTTGAAATTCAGTGGTTACTGTACATAATACCACGATTAACATTCAGAAAATTTAAGTTCTTCAATCGGAATGTAGTTGTACCTCTTTTGTTTTAATACTCTCATTAATCAGCGATTATTTCCCAATTGAGTATTAAGCGACAAGTGTTTGTATCTGAGACTGGGTGTTTACACTGAGGTAGAAACTTGATTTATATATAATTTAGATTAAGTTGACCCTGGAATGGCTAAAGTAAATGTTGTTTGTTACAAGGCATTAAGTTCAGCTTCGTTTTAAACTGACCTCATGGAAAGCAATCTCTATTGATAAAGTTTCAATTCCTCAACCGGTCAAGAAATTTCCCCCCATTCAGCATGAAAGTTTATTAAAATGTTCGCGAATCCAGCTCATATCCTTAAAAAGTCTTGCGAAAAACATTTTCAATAAATTATTATCCTCTCAAACATTTCTTTCTTTCAATATTTTCCGCCTCAAGTACTGTTTATGTCCTCTTTCATGTATGCTACGTATCTTGTCTATCTCATCTGCCTTGATTTACCCCACCTTAGTGATAAGAAGTACAGAGTCATTCATTCTGCCTTACGACACGTCCATAGCCTCTTCCAAAGCGAGTTCTCCACAGAGTGCGATCTTGTGCTTCCTCTTTCAATTCCAAGAATTCTCTTGCTTCCTTAAGTTCGTGCAGTAGCTGCTTACGACTTCTTCCTCTTCTTTGTACAGAGTAGCTTCAAATAACTTTCTCACTATATAATTTTCAGACTTTCATCTAATAATAATAGTAATAATAATCTAGTTATAACCTCAATGAACTGGTTATGGTATTTGTGTGTCACTAATGCTTCTTTGCAAGAATGCATAAGGTGAACACAGAATTTTCAACTTAGTGTCTCGTGGCTCCTGTGTATATCGGATAGTACTAGGCATATTTAACGATACTTTTTCAGTTTTACTGGTTATGAAGCATCGAGAAACAGAGTTGTAAACGATGAATGAGAAAGTGTTTAAATGATATGTTGTGGCCTGTCATGAAATATGTTCGCACTGTTTTTTTGACGTCCTGAGTAAGACCATGGAAAAATTCTGTGTCACTGGATCTCCGGATCAAGTAAACCTAGAAGCGTATAAATAGAGCTAAAAGTAGGCAATGTGTCTGAAATCTGTAGGCTATTTATATCTTTGCATTCATGTCTTTTGCTTTTCGCATTGAGCACTAAGTGAATACTGCAAAATACGTAAATCAGAACCTCCTTAAGAGCTCTGAATGAAGTACAAACAAAACTAAATTGCTTTAAATATTATATTGTGAAGAACTAAAGAAGTATAAAATTTTCCTAGATTTATGACGTAAATTAAATATATACTAGGCTTATATGACAAGTGAAAGGGAATTTAAGTCGATACCAAATTTGGCACCGGTATGAATACATTTTCAGGCTTTTCCTAAGAATTAGTAACTACAAAATAGCGCTGGTACATTTACTCGACATGAAATTTACGGGCTGATTTACGGAAATGTAAAATACGATGCATTTAAACTTTTTCTTCCTTTAAAATCTTAGCGTTGTAAGAAAGATAGTACTCTTCGGGTAACAAAATTGACACCCCTGATAAAGACCGATTTATTTACATCGACCCGCAAACATGTCCTGCCCATAGCCGTGATCTTGTTGCTGCAGCTGTGTACACCCATTTTAAGTACGGTACACTAATTCCCTTCGGTAGAATATATGACAGACGTGTTGTGTTTTAGGTTAGGCCCTCTCATTTTACAATCTGTGTAATTGACACTAGCCCATGCGTAAAGAACTAAGGACCTCTTAACCAAAACCACTTCATCACTAATATTGTAATTCACCGTAAGCTATACTTTTATAAAAGAAATATATTGGAAAATAAAGTCACATACTTGATAGAGACTTTGCTGCGAAATTTCCAACCAATTTGTACCTAGGGACTCATTTTAATATTATATCCGAAGAGGAAGGATGGCTTGGATGTAGTGGTTAGAGCAATCATCTGTATATATAGGAGGAAATTGTTGTAGCTTTTACATAATTACAGTATTCATGTAGGTGTCTGAACTGAGCACATGAAGGTACGGCTTATTTAAGTTAAGACATGCGCGGTGACTATTAGAATGTCGTGAAATTTCAAAGCACTCGCTATATAATTCTGCTTCTCGGTGTTTTTTCCCGAGGCTTCTTATTGCGGTCGTCTGGGTTTGATCCCAGAGCGGATTTTATAAAAATTTTTGGTGTATACATTGGCACTCAGACAGTTTTTCCGCTGAGCACTTCGATCTTCCCTTGTCATTATCATTCCACCATAACTTCACACTCAATTTTCATTGGCCTGCAATCGGCGCTATGTAATCTCACGAAATGACAGCGTTGTTAAATAAAACAACAAACATTCTTGTGAAATTATTTCAAGTCTCTTTATGATTAATTATGCGTACTTTAATTTAGGCTGATTAAACTGTAGAAATTAACCCTTAAATGCGCTAGACAGACCGAGAGACCCATAAGACTTAGGACGACCAAACAATGATAGAGAAAGCAAGAGCTTATGGGACTCAACAGAACGCTTCTAATCGTTAAAGGTTATGGTAATTGGATGGGTTGTGTAAAGATTCGATATGAGTCGATTGCAACGGACTGTATTGGCTCTCGTTTGGAAAAACTGAGAAAACCCACACAGCCGGTATGCAGGTCGATTTCCAAGTGAGGTGTATGCTGATTTTAAAAATACCTGTTCTAACTCTACACCAACCTGCTCCGTGATTCTGATAAATGAGCAATGCATACAAAATTTAGACCAGGCGTGTTTGGGGTGTAATATGAAAATAGGCCCTAATATTTTCTTGATGCATTTCGTTGTGTTTATTTCATATAAATAAACAAATAAATAAACAGTAAATTTAGAATCACTTTCCACAGCTGTTACATTAATTAGTAAAATATCAAGTTATCTTCTTGAACTGAAATGAACTGTGACTACGTCGGTCTGCCAAACTCATCTATTATCAAGTCATTTCTAGATATTTCGTAATTACAGTTGTCCTGGGTATAAGGCATTTAAGTATCAAGTTCACCGTGTAACCTTTTTTGAATAAAAATTGGTTTTACTTTCATCCAAATTTTGTGGTTTATATTTTGGTTCAAAAAAGGTTCTAAGGTGAACTAAAGTGGATTTAAGAAGTACCTGGAATTGGCTTTGATAGAATTTTAGCCGAAACTGCATGGAGATGAGTGATCAGCTTCACTCCCCGGCTACTTTGTCCCCGGGGAAAGAGCGTCCGGTGAAATACAACTCTTCCGAAGAAGACCAATGCCCATCGCAAAAGGAAATATGTTATTTTCCGTGGTCATCAGTGAAGGCATACATACGGTGAATTCCGAAATCATATCTTAAAACACTCACAACATTTAATTTGGCTTTTATAAGAAATTATTCATACACTTCACTGGCAGTATTAACATCTACAGTTGATATGTAGTACTGGTCTTTGCACCAAAACCTTTCTGAGGTAATACCGTTGAGTCCTGATGAGTATCAATCAAGCTTTCTCTCTGGCAAGTGAGAGTGACTTGTTCTAAGAAATGTAAAAAAAACTGCACCGAGATTCTCGAATGCTTTACTTGTTCTGTGTCCTGGTTAGACTGGCCACTTCATATTGCTGGGCACCTGTAACAATGGAATGTAACGGTTTAACTGTTGTATGAAATGAAAGGTAGTTGGCCTGTAGGCCAGTCAGTAGTTGCCATTCTGTGATGGCCTGCTTCGGAATTCAGGAAGTCAAAGAGCTCGTGAGCGACCTGGCGATGACCATGAAGATTATCAAGCACGAATTTCGTATAACGAATTTTAGAATTCAATTTTTATCTCACAAGAAAAAAAAGTAGTGTCCATTACAAAGACCAAACGGTTAATCCTCTGAAGGTAACTGACAGCTATAGAGTGAGATTTACAGGAAACACACTGTGTGTGGGCAAAATACAGATTCTATTAATGTTAAGTATGTACTACATGTAGTTATTATTTTTTGTTTTTTTTTTGTGGAAAAGGGTCCCGCAGCAGAAGATACAGACGCAACGCAGCCTTAAATCTTAATTTAGAACCCTTGTGATGAAGATGAAGAGAAAGATGATCAGTTTTTTCATTTTTTCAAGTAATGGAGCACCGGTGGAATGAAATTGACAGGAGAAACAGAAGTAATCGGGAAAAAAAAACCTGTCCCAGTGCCACTTTGTCCACCATAAATCCCACATGGACTGACCCCGGGATCGAACTCGGGCCTCAGCGGTGGGAGGCCGCCGATAGTTACTACTATATTTTAAAACAGGCATATCAGATGTTTGGCACTTGCGGTCTTCAGTGAGCTAAGAGTTTTGAGTTTGGGCCGGAAAATTTTACAGGTGAATATAACTGCATAATACTATAAAAATACAACGATACCATAAAGATAATCTGTTGTTAGATCCCAGCCTAAGTCTAAAAGGGAATCTGAATTGGATTATCCAGTCGGGCGCAAATCTAATACGGATATCTGACCTCCCATCAGAATATTTTCCAGAAACTTATTTATTTGTGTTTAGCTTATTAATATCATATTCTAAGTTTTTGTTGATGGCATTTCACTTTTCATGACAAATGTATATATCCATTAGTCGTGAGTGTTTGTAGCTCTTGTTTCGAGTGACAATAATTTTTTCGACAAATATGTGCTACAAAACATTACACACACGTGACAGGCAAATTGAATAATTTTTTAGAAATCGATATGTAAGTAGATATAAAATCTCGGCAAAAAATATTTCGACCAGAATACTAGGGAAGAACTTAACATATTTTATATCCAACATACATTTTCCTTACGCCTCGCAGTTTTGAGCCCACAGTTGAGAGAGAAGTTGCCAAGTTGCCGTACTTGTTACTGAACATGCATGTTTTATAATGTTTTGAGAAAATAGTTATTACTTTTGATTTTAACTTTATTTAAAATTATAAAATTATTTATGTAAGATTTTTCGAAATAAAAATAAATTCGTTCGACAATGTTTTGTATGAATTTTAACACCAAATCTCTTCTAAATTCTTTCAGTAGTTTTTTAGGTTAGACAATCACACCCACGGACAGGCACGACCTCCTCACTTTACTCCCTGATTGTTCTTTAAGTTACCCATAGAAATGAAGGATTAACACGTGGAGGTCGGTTTAATTGCAGGAGATATTCTCCATCACCCTCGTTCATCTCACCTTCCATTGGCTTTCAAAAGACACTCCTAAAATATTCCAGACGTGAATAACAATAAAAGAAAATATAAATTGTGCTCTATGCGTTATTAAGTACTACATCATGTAGAGCTGTGTGACAGGGACGAAATAATTTTTCAGACCTTTGACGATTCTATTAAAATCGGCCACTTTATTTCCACGGCATGAGTCACGCCTGTTTGTTAGATAAAATGAGATTGTTTGCGACACGCAGATAAAGATGTGAGACATCTGTGTCTTGCGACAGAGACGAGAGTTAAATACCAGGACGATGCATACGGATTTCTGGTGGTCACTCCTTGGCACATGTCAGCTGTATGCAATGTGAGACGGACATTTTGGTCCTGCGGTCTCATATAGACCTGTTTGTTGGCCTACCAGCTCCAGATGATAGATCAGTATGGAGGATTGGTAGAATAAATGGCGGGAGAAAGATTAATCTTCGGAGATGAAACTGCGCAAGTGCCACACTGTCCACAATAAAACTCACAAGCAATAAGTTGGGATTGAACCCGGGTGTCTGAAGATGCTTCGCTGTCGTCCTACCATTTGTCATGCTATGGATACTTCAACAGATATGCATCGGGATGGTTTGTGTTGCGGTAACTTTCTAGAATAACTAACTAACTAACTAACTAACTAACTCCATGGAGCAGAGTCCTCCTTGAGAAGCTAACAGGTCGTCAGCTAGTCAAGAAATTCCCCGCGTTTTAAGGAATCCGAAGGTTCATTACCGCACTCACAAGAGCCCGCCACCTGTCCCTATCCTGAGCCATAACAATCCAGTCCATGCCCCCCATCCCACTTCTTGAAGATCAATTTTAATATTATCCTCCCATCTACGCCTGGGTCTTCCAAGTCTTCTCCTTCCCTCAGGTCTCCCCACCAAAACCCTGTATGCACCTCTCCCCTCACCCATACTTTCTAGAATAGCGGTTTTAAATCTGTGTTTTGAGTAATTCACCGAGGTCCGCGAGAATATTTTGTCTTCCTTTTATAATTTAGCAAGAAGGCATATTACAGTGCATATTTTCAATATTTTACAAAATCTCGTATGGAATAGTGATGTAACATAAGACAATGTACATTCTTCGCTTTAGAGCAAAACGAATTTTGCTTTGTTTTTCCTAACCTTAGTTTTATTGTAATTACTGCTAGGAAAATTCTAGTTCTTGTAACAAGTATTTACGTTAAGTAACTTTATTATTTATAGTTTAGGGATATTTCGTTTTGTGATTATTCTAAATTTAAATGATGTTAATACGTCCGCGGTACCAGAAAGATTTAGACACAATGCTTTAGATTTTTATTCAGGAGAACCCTATTTGAAAGTAGGTCGGGACGCCGGTCATCCTGACTGCGGTATTTCTTGCTTTTACTCAGAAACTTCGGACAAATATAGGGATAGTCCTATTTAGGTCATGAGCACTTCCAAATATTTTCCATTTCGTCATTCATTTACTTCCACACCACCGTCCTTATATAATTCCATATATTGACAGCCTCTTAAAATGAGTCACGCAACCAACAAGCACGTCTTCAGTCGTAACGTCACTTATGATTCAGAATTTTACGTAACTCTACAACAGTGAAGTCAAGGTTTGAGGATTGGTATGCAGAGGGTCTACCAAATCGGTCAGTAGTGCCACTTTATGTATAAAGTATCGTCAGTTCTATAGGCGGGTGTACAATTTTCATTAACTCACAGACCGCCAAGCAGAGACGGATAGCCGTTTGTCCTCCAGTCCGTCTCCAGCTTTATCTTCTAGGTTTTGATGCCATTATGAGGGGAAGGGAACACCGTTCCGCTCGACTTAGTGACGAAACTTCCCAGTTTCATCAGTAAAGAAGCGACCACGCTTCACTGATTTCACACTCGTGACCTTTATGGATCCAAAAACCAATCCTGCTTTTTCCATTAGGATTTTTTGTTTTTTCCAATACACGTCTACATAATATATATTGAATTGTCTTCATGCGCAAATGTGAAGAAAATTGTGATGTTGTCCGTGTGATTTAGTATTATGCACTAAATGTATGTGCGGGAAGGGATATAAATTATCGCTTTTAGACGCTTTCGTAAAACTGCGAAAAGCGACTATTAGCTTCATCATGTCTGTCTATCTGTCTGCCCGCATGGAACGACTCGGCTCCCACTGGACAGATTTTTATTAAATTTGGTAATTGAATATTTTTCCAACATCTGTATAAAAAATTCAAATTCTGTAAAAATCTGAGAAGAATAACGGGTACTTTAAATGAAGACGTGTGTACATTTATGATTCTATCTCTCTGAATTCTTCATAGAATGAGAAGTATTTTAGGCAAATATTATAGAGTAAATCAAAACGGGTATTTTATGTTCAGTAACTTTTTCCGAAAATCGTACTGTTTATGGGATAATGTCGAAAAATATGGTACAGCCAGACAGGCCACAGATGACCATATAATACGGCGCATGCAGTTTGCATACTGGATGTCTAAGGCTACAGACACACGCTCAGAATATGTAATACTTATTGCTTTTCCACAGCAACAGTTGTTCCACGGAAGCACCTCAATGTTGCGTTTATACGTACTTGCCTCTTTTGGTAACATATAGAAGGAGGTGAGTGGTGTATTGGAAATACTTTAACGTTGAGACCAACAGCGTAATTGTTTCAGTAGGTCAACATTATTGGGTACCACAGCTGTGAAAAATCAGCATGCGCATATTGGCGGCAACAATTCAGGCGACTAAAGTAAGCCTGTCCAAAATACCAATAATTCTAATTACTATAGGCCCCATTTACTGCATCTCTTCTTCATCGTCACCTTCTTCCTCTTCTGCTTTTCCTTCTTCTCCTCTTCTCCACCACCTCCTCTTTCTCATGCTTGGAACACGGCCCAGTTCCGCCTTTTTCTCTTCTGCAGCATTATTGCAACAGTCTCAGTAAGACGAACGATAGGCCTCTTTAGGCTATGACAAGGTGCCTAACAAAATAAGACATCGCCGTTTTCACCAATGCAAACTCGAAGGCCTGTTTCGATCGTGTAGGAATATTTAAAGGGTCCTCTCCTCTTCTTATCGGCTATCCAACCATACTTATAATCGTGAGACAGAGATTCTGTTGGTGGTGAGTATGAAGATAACCGTCTTCTGACATGTGATGACGTGTGATGTGGCAGTTAAGTACCATATGGATGAACGTCACTGTGTAAAGTCCCTGAAGACAGCTTTCTTTATCCCTACAGCCTAACCCGTGGAGTTCACACCTTGCTAGCTCTTCTACTTGCACCCATTCTTAAGAGGTTAATGTGCCAAAAAATTGCAAATGTTTAATTCTTTTTATAAGTTAAGTATTTGTAATTTACCGCGAGCGATGTCCTGATGGAAATCTAGGCTGATATCTCATGTTTGAACGGCGCAAGCCCGATATTGGTAGATGTAGTAATTCTGATAAAGAATAAAGAACACAATATTGGGAAGGGAGTGTATTATAATGTACACAGAATTATTAACGATATTCTTTGGCTTTTATTAACCTTAATTAGGAACGGAAATGATGAAATGCAAATTAGTGGAAGTCTTCCACATCACGTTTTATCAGAAGCTGTGAATGGTTTGTAGGTTAGGTGAGAAAGTTCACTTCTAATCTTAAGCAAAAGAGGCTTTATTAAGAATTAGTGTAACTATAAATCGGAATTTCCCGACAAAATTTAGTAGAGTTCTGTAATGTTATTTTTTAAAATAACCTGTCCATATCCTTCGGAGAAGATACTGTCAGAGATGGACGGAGAAACATGATCTGCACATAAGGTGTGCTTGTCTACTTTGTAAAGAACTACAAATAAAAATCATAGTAAATTAATTTTTGTATGGATTGATATCGCTCTGTATCACGCCCATTGACTGGATTTTATAATAGCTGTACTGATCTATTATAGCCAATAGGATAGTCGAATATTCGGTTTCTGCTACCAGTGAGTTACCGTTATGTTACAGTTATTAATGTAACTGTTGATAAAATACTGCACAGTAGCCTCGAATGGGCTTATTCTACCGACCCATGATGGCGATAATGATTTAGTTACTGTTGTGGCAGATGAATATGGATTGCTGGTCGAATGATCTTTGTCACGGAAAACCGACCTGCCTTATTGGAACTTGTCCGGGCCCTGTATTTTTCAGAAAAGTTTCTACTTTGACTTCCCTGTGATAGAACCAAGACTTCCAATGTGTGAAGCCAGAGCATAGACCTAACTGCCTGAATAGTGACTGTAAGAAGCAATCTTATGCATGTGGGTTTAAACAGGTTAATTGCAGTTAATAACTGAACTGAATGAGGAAGTTGGTAATGGGCTGAAGTAAGGCGATGCTTTCGTCCACTTCTGCATTACGAGATAAAGAATTAGGACAGGAAATGGTATGAAGAGCAGACTTATCCAAGAGACCAAGCCTCTCGGTCTGTTCCAGTGTGGCGCCACTTATTCGAAGACTCAAATTTCCGGACATGAATACTCTTCACGCTATTTCCATATTTAAAGGAGTTGATATTTGCATGTTTTTCGCATAACTGTTTTTATTATCTCCTATTTTCTTTCTTCATCATCTACAGCGACTGGAGAGTTTCTAGACCGTAGGAGTGCAGACAGTATACCTAAAGCACAGTTTTTATTGAACATTTGAATCCAATTTCTATATTAACACATTAGATCCCTTTTGGAAGGGCAGAAATTTGTAACGTAAATAAATTTATAATTGGTACAAGTTATGCAAAACATTTAGGACATCTCTTGAGTAGTTATATCTATTTATTTATGACCTGAGTAATCAAGTATTGCCGTAGTTTCCTTCGAGTCGTTTACAAACTTTTTTATGTCGGAAAATTCAAGTTAGCATCGGATTATGTTATTTTTATCATAATTCATGAAGAACACTTTTGTGCCCTTTGGAGAAAATAGTAAACTCTATCTTGGGGATTTTTGGTAAAACGTATTCAACAAATTCCATATGAAATGGGAAAAAATAATCACACGGTTTGTACGAAGACCTACTTCTATTCGGGTTAATAGGCCTATCGCGCCTTTTGCGATAAACGTACAAGAGGTACGCCAGTCACAGAGACGCCGAGGAAGCAGTTACTGATGTAAACATAGTATGGCGCCATATGCTGGGTAATCGGAAAAAATCAGAACCCACCTGCTTAAGTTGTAAGTACATTTCCTACTTGCTGATCATTTCCTTTATGTGATCAGGGAAGTAAAATTCTGATTATGGCTAATAAATTTCAAAAGGATAGAGATCTCTTCACCACAGTGTCCAAACCAACTCATGGGCTCACCCTGTCTCCTACCACAAGGGAGGATTTAATTCTTTTACTGAGGGTGAAAAGCGGAGCAAGAAGCTGGCTGCTTCTCTCCACCAGTGTCGAATTTAAGAATCATTGGAGCTTTACCTACATTGTTTTGCCTTTTAATACATATGGATTAGACACATATATGTTTATTTCTTTGTTGTTCCTATTTTTGTGATTTGTAACAGCATAGCCACAGATTCACAGATGTGAGATGAAACGAAATGTAACCTTCGGCCATATAACCTCACATTTTTGTAATGATAGTCTGTTCATTTCTTTACCGAGATTTTTCACTGCTTCCTGTGAATACGTAACTTTATGTGGACTTTTATAACAGTTAATATTTATATACGGAAAATTAGTGCTCACTGTAAGGAAAAGTTGCTGCTTTACATCTGATATTCGATCAGCTGCTGGGGAACCTCGTTACCTTTTACGGAACAAACACGAGGGTTCATTGCCTTTTTCTCAAGGACCCAAATCTGGTCCCTATTGAGAGTCCGATGACTTTAGTCAACATCGTCACACATTATTGCCTTAATAAACAAATGGTAAACCTATAACTTCTCCCCCCCCACTATATTGGTGTAATGACTCAATACTCATACGTCTATAACTTTGATTTCTGCTGTACCGGGCGTGAGAGTATTTAAGTTATTTCGTTCTCTCCGCCAGACTGTCCAAGACTCCGTCAACATGTCTGCCCGGAATGACTGATTGTTTGTGTTACTGTCAGCTCTACTGCCCAAGTCATTTAATTTATTTCATGTGATCGAATAATGTAGAATTCTTATCCACATGGAGACTGATGTAAGTCTTGAATAAAGAATTGTGAAAGGGGGTCATTTATAATCTATTAGGAATGAATAAAAAGAGCCGCAAAATAAATTTGTGCGATCTGTCAAAGTGAAGTACATAAGAGTTACTTGAAGTTATGTTTCTGTCGCAGTGCCTCGTAGGTATAGCCTATCGCATGAATGCGTTATTTTAATTAAACGCATGGAAGTTTAAAATATAAGGAAAGAAACATTGATGCCGATAGCTGTATTCTACGTTTAATGTAAGTATTTTTGCCACATGAGCGCCAGATGGTACGCATCAGACCTACATGTAGTCATCATTAACGTCTAAGCATTTGTCACACAGTTTCATCACGACTTGTATCGCGGCGTAGAAGAAATCGGTGACACGTGTCTGTAGCTAGTAGGTGACAGCTTGCTTCACGTCGGCGTATGTTGTAAATCGCCATCCATATTCTTCTTAAGGGGTCCAAATATACGACAATAGCTCTGCTCCATACTGTGACCCGAATTTACTGATTACGGCTCTGCGACTGGGAGGGTATGGACCAACATCTCTGCAGTTCCAACATTTCGCCACTTAATAAAAATCTCTTTGGGCCCCTTAAGCACCTGGCTAGCAAGTGTTTTGCAACAGACGCTGACGTGAAGAAATCTGTCACAAGCTTGCTATAGACACTTCGTACTTGGCGCCGACGTCTTCTGTGCGGGGGTAGAAGCCTTAGTGCCAAGGTGAGAAAATGCTTAAATGTCAAAATGACTCCACTACATGGAGGTCTGATATGTACCATCTGCTACCAATGTGTCATATATACATCAAAGTCAGAATAGAGGTTTGAGCATCAAACGGTCTTTTACCTTATTTTTTGAAGTTCCTTTGTATAATCGGTTGGATCATTCGCAAAGTGTCTAGCTAGGTTTGGAAAGCTCCAATTTGATTCCCGGTAGGTGTGTAAGTTTCGTCTGCGCCATTGTATGCATACGAGCACTGGCACTTGGAGTCAACCAGCTTCATTTCCTGGTGATACCTGGGCGCTTCATTCAGGTTTATTGTATAACGTTGTTTGTGTCTCTGATAAACAGAGGCACAGAGGCAGAACGTCAGGATTGTGTAGCGGACTATTCACCGCCATCTGTTGTCGAAGTTATGAGTGCGTGGATCTCTATGTACACGCTCGTAGCAAGGTGCTCGGCTAAACGGACAATTGCTACTTTTAAGTCAGAACCAACAAATGCACAAGATTATTAGCACGTATAAGATGTATTTATAACCCCTACTTATGTTTAGGCAAATAAATTGCCATCCTCAGGGGGTATTTATCAAAGAACTACAGGTACTTATTGCATCTAAATACACAATAGTTGGTTTTACAGTAGAAGTGTTTACACATCACATATATATATATAATACAATGTTTAAATATATATATCGATATATTACAATGTTTAACTATAAATATATCTATATTTCAACATTGTGAGCGGCGTAAATGTAAAACCAACTATTGTGTATTTGAATGCATTAAGTACTTCCTTGATATTACCCCTGAGGATGGCAATTTATTTGCCGAAACATATGTAGGGGTTGTAAATGCATCTTATGCTTGTTAATAATCTCGTGCATTTGTTGGTTTTGACCTAAAGCTCCGATAAAATGCACGGTACATACAAATTGACAATAGCTACTTTGTATTTTCGGTTACAATGTTATAAGACTTTTCTGTTGTACAGACAGAGCCTGTCTCATGTTGTACAACCTGAATTAAAATCGAAGGGTTTAATACTTGCTTTGATACACAAGTTACAAATGTATGGGTCGTATATTTGTATAATGCATCTACCCGGTCTCTGGCCCACAGTTATTTTACTGACTATGAAGCAAGTGTTTTTAATATTAATAATGGATATGTTGTTGATAGCTGACTGTTGCTTGAGACGTTGCTATCTCTTGTGTGTGTTTTTTAAAACACACCATTTCGAAAGGGGTTCGTATGATGATATATACCAGCTCTTTCAAAGGCAAATTAGAGTTCCTCTCCCCTATTTGCACCTGAAGAAGAAAACACACCCAGTTTCTGAAGCGTTGCCGTTTAGAGCACCCAGTCTGATGGGCAATGTCCAAAGCACAAGTCAGGCTTATAGCAGTGTAACATAGTCGAAGTCCTGTAAGGATAAAGCATAACAAGCGTGAACATTTGCATTTAAAATGGTGTAACTATATTCTTCAAATGTATTATTAGCTCTTTGTTATTTGCAAGGTTCATTCACTGCTAACCAAGCTTAGTGTTTCGAAGTTATTTTTTTTTTAAATATCGTACTTTGTATTTCTTTGAATTCTTTTATAAATGTTCACCATCACGTGTAATATTTAGAAGTAAAAATCTGAACGATATTGAGATCTATACCTTTTATTATGTAATTTTTTTTTTGTATGGCTCGACAGCCCTATATGGGCCTGGGCCTCCTCGTTTCGTCGAGGTTTCATGGTCACACACATTTGAGACACACCACAGTCGGTAGGACTCCTCTGGACGAGGGACCAGCTCGTCGCAGAGACCTCTACCTGACTTTATGATGTAAACTAGGGTCTAATAATTTTCTACGCCGCAAGGCTTTTTGAGCAAACAGATTCTCGTGGCTTTTCTTGGTTTGCTATTCACTTTGTATGTAATTTAGTTAATACATCTGTAATTTCCCTCACACTGCATACCACCCACTTTAGGCCAACTCCTGAATTTTATTTTATTCTATAATCCTGAATTTTATGCCTATACTCACAATTTCATTAGTGCTAAACCTGTCAGTTATTTGCTAGAAGTGCATGAACTGAACGTGTAAGAGTGATGTTTATTTTCTTTCCTTCATCGGAATAGTTCCATCTCGGAATCTAGGGAAAGAATTTCGGTTAAATATATTCTTCGGTCTGTACGTTAAAGCAGTGAATGTTCGTTTATCATTCATATCGACATAATATATTACCTACGTTACACAAAATTGAAATTTCTCAAAGACGATGACTACACGATTCGTTGGACGGATTGACCCTTGAGGATGGAACCAGTATGATATCCCGAAACGTCGGTAACCAACCTCCAACCTAAGCCACGTAACATCCCAGAAAAATGAAGTCCTCAATTTGTTACAAGCTACAGACCCTAGTTTATGCATTAAGAGTTCATTGGTATATTTCAATAAATTAATTATTTAACAACTGATTATTTAATAATAAAAAATGGCTTTCACTATGCCTTTCGATATCTGCAGTTGTATTTAACTTTGCAGTAAGAAGTTTCGTTTAGAAATATACTAATTGCAGAGGCAATTATGAATGGATATTGAAAAAGAGATTTTGGAGCGCATATTAAGTAAGTTTTCATACCCAATTCAAAATTTTGCCGATGTTGAAAGTTTAAGATTGTCTTTCCCTTACGTCTTTATGTGAAGCCTTATAACCATATGCACTGCGGGAAAAGTGTTATTACAGTAAGCAGCAGCCTGCCCTTAAAATGCTGTAGCATTCAGTCACAAGTTGCTTATGTTGCTGACGTGACTGCTGATTCTAAGAGAGTACGTTCAGTTCTGTCTGGTATAAAGCCTTCCAAATACCAAATAGATCGCTTTATGCACTGCGTACCTAAATGATCTTCTAGCAATCACGAGGAAAGAATGGATAAAAGGAAAATTAAGGGAGGGGAAGGATTATGTGTTACAGATGGAGGTCTGACGCACAGGATGAGAGTTATAATTTAATTATGATTTTGCCGGAGGTTCAATAACAATAATTCGCTACTGTAAATATAATATATATATAATATATAAATATAATAAATATAAGCATAATTTGAAACATTAACTGGCAGTGCCGTCCGTAATATTATTTGTAAGCAACTTTTGAGAATTGTGAGACCCTAAAATATTCTGTAACTAGTCCACAAAAGGCGGAGAAGGAAAACTCTTATAAAACCCGGTCCACCAGAGTGGTGGTTAGGCTAGGGGCTAACATCCCCTTCCTGTAAAAATGTAACTGTTCAGAAACCCCAAAAAAGGGGAGGCTAAGGTCAAACTTAAAGGACCGTAATGCCATAGAAGAAGAAGAAGTCCACAAAAGGTGCTTGCGGAATATACACGGTATATTCTCCAGAGTATCTTAAATATAAAGACGTTTACGTCTCCACGGGCTGATGCATAAACTTGAGTTGCTATGTGAAATTGCAAAATTTTGTTAGTTTTCTTTTTTATTAAAGAAAGATAACTTATTAAACTTTTCTGGTTCTTGAGTACTTATTTTTAATGCGCAGCAAATTAGCGCCAGAAACTGTAAGAAAAGTGGATTCACTATACTCGAAACCAATAATTCACATACATTCCTGGTAAGTGAGCAAGTCAGTAGTTTTGATTTCATAATAGAAGAAATCTCTATAGGAAGTTAAACATGAATGGACTACAAAATAGAGAATAAAATTTTAAAGTTATTTGCGTAATCCAGACACGTTTCGTTGTACATCGTAAAACTGTCGTACTATTCTGTGGAAAAATAATTTCTACATCTAAAAGAACTTGTTTTCTGCATATGACCCCAAACAGTGAGTCTACAAACTAGCTAATGGCAATAATCTTATAATTAGCAATATTTGAGTAACAGAAATGCATTTCCCCTAATATATATTATGGCTCGCAGACTTGAAATAGAGTAAATGGATGTCGGTACATAGTCAACGGACATTTCGTCTTCCCCTTCTTTTCTTCCCCTCCTCTTGCAGTCGTCTAGCTCCAGTTAAATTCCCGGCACTTAATTATTACAACATAATCTTTGAGATCTGTCACGAAGAACGCAATCTTTTCACTCCATCTTTTTATATTTTCCTCCTTCCACTCCCTCCCTCTTTGTTTTACCATTCCTCTTCATCACCACAACCTCTCATTCTATAACTTTTAAGTACTTGTTTAAGGAGATAAAAGGATAAGTAATGCGCAACTGTATATGTTAAAATTTACATGCCAGTGTCAAATAGTCTTATGTTGTTAATTAGGTCCATTCGGTTCGATAAAACAGCAGCTTGAAGATCCCTAAGTTGGGTAAGGCGAGTGGTTTGTAGAAATAGGTGAGTTTGACTTACGAAATAGCAGGCAAATAACGTCGTCTTTTACTATAAAAATACGGGAGAATAATGATACTTTTAAGGCCGATCCCAGTGGCCGTGCGGTCTAAGGCGTGGGTCTTCGGCCGTTCGCTTACTAGGATCGTGGGTTCGAATCCGCCGATCCCAGTGGCCGTGCGGTCTAAGGCGTGGGTCTTCGGCCGCTCACTTACTAGGATTGTGGGTTCGAATCCCACCGGGGGCATGGATGTTTGTGTTGTGTTTGTTGTATAAGGACGGTAGCATGGAACATAAAGGACGAAAAGGATTTAAACAGTACAAAAATGGATCAAAGGGGAAAAACCCCGGACAGACAAAAAAAAAAAAAAATCCCACCGGGGGCATGGATGTTTGTGTTGTGTAAGAACAGTAGTACAGATCATAAGGACAAAAAGGATTAAACAGTACAAAATGGATCAAAGGGGAAAACCCCGGAATTAGTAAAAAAAAAATCCCACCGGGGGCATGGATGTTTGTGTTGTGTTGTTGTAAAAAGAGAGTTGTGGACCGTAAGTGACATGAAAGGACGAAAAAGGATTAATACAGAACAAAAATGGATCAAAGGGGAAAACCCAGGAATTAGTAAAAAAAAAAAAAATCCCACCGGGGGATATGGATGTCTGTCTGTTGTGAGTGTTGTGTGTTGTCAGGTAGAGGTCTCTGCGACGGGCTGGTCCCTCGTCCAGAGGAGTCCTACCGACTGTGGTGTGTCTAATGTGTGTGACCATGAAACCTCGATTGAAAGAGGAGGCCCAGGCCCAGGCCCATATAGGGCTGTCGAGCCATAAGGAGGGAATGATACTTTTAATTATTCAGACTGAGCTATAGAAATGCCCAGGAATTCAGTTACATGTGTGACCAACTTTATGAATGTCATGTGGTACTTGTTTTATGGTATTTTGCCTTACGTAGGTCCGCAGTCCATGTACTTGAAAAATGTTTCTTTCGGAGTTAATTTTTTTTTAAACCGTACCGAGAAACTAAATAAATATTATACGCAGTTATTGGAAGTTAGACTCTGTAGTATTTCGAGAATGCAGTAACTAACCTCACAGAAATAAATAATTGTTCTTCCCTACTTTGACCTCAAAATAATTACAAAATATTCATGTTCGCATGAAGATCCCAAACACTTCCAGGGTGTTTTGCCACGTGTTTTGGTTAATAAACACTGCGTTTTCCTTATTATTCAGAGATATTTTGTTCCGTTTCTACACCCACATTTATTTTATTCTAAGCCCAGTTGTTTTTTTCCATTTTTTCCACTCTTCGTTTCTTTCTTTTTTCTTTCTTTATTTTTCCTTTCAGTATCTGCAACAGGAGTTTTTACATAATATGTGCGATCTGTATTCGCAATTTGTCTGAAACAAAATACTTTATTTGCCTTCTGGGAACATTCCTTGCTTCCGAATGGAAGCCACCTGGCATGCAAATCTGTACACAACAATTTACGTCACGAGGAGGTTAGCACGATTCATAAATTCGACATAGCTCAGTAAGCAGACACTGGAATGGAGTGAGTGGGCTTGTAATAGAGAAAGCTTCTGGAAAGTAGCCAGACGTACGAAGGGGAAGTGACTAGGCCATGCTGTTTGCGTAATGAAGGAGCAAAAGACAAAACGATGGCATCGCAACCTTAAAAGACATTTCTCAGAAACTCCCCTAAAATCTGATTTCCAATCTCAACTCATATCTGATTTACGTCTCGAAATACCGCCCCCAGTTTCTCCCCCTCCCAAACGCTTTTCTTAACGAATATTTGATCACAGCCCTATGTCACCGGGGAGTATTATGCTTCCAATATAAAAAGCGCAGACCTGAATAGGGGTGCTGAGGCATTTTTAAGGGTTTCTTGCTCTAATTATTTAGACCTAGAGTGACTTATATCCTAGAGTAACTGTGATCAGCATAATTTAATTTTGTCCTTTCTAAAACTTTTATTGTAATTGACAGGAATTTTATTTTTTATCTAAAGAAATTTTGTGCTTTCCTTGCACATAAATTATGAAGTGAACCTTAAGCCTCCTACGTCCATCGGAATATTTCAGTTCCCATTGTACGAAGTGGAATCAAACTAAGTTAGTATGGAGGATTTACACAACATATTGCAGGGGAAATATAATATTTGCCTTTATTGGCCCTACATGAGATGAAACTAAAAATACCTTCTTATTTATTTCTCAAATAAGGCTCGTCTAAAATATGGGCACATGTCAGACAGTGTGTTTCTCATTATCTCAAAATTTACCGTATTTACATACATCTGAGTGCTACCTACAGTCGATGCCTAACCACATAGGTACAAAACACTACATTCCTACGGAGGAGAAAAAGAAGGAAAGATGAAAGTATTAACTTTTCTTTCTAGATTTTGGTGCCGATTTGCGAGATTTTATATTGTCCGTGGTATGGAAACGTAAAGAACAGTGAACAGACAAATGTTTGTAACCAGAAAATAATACATTATAGTTTTATCCACTTTTTTTACAGAACTTACTAAATAAATTGGAACTGTTTATATTAAAACATGGTAGCATAGGCTAATAGTTCTATGGCCTTTGTCCTGTTTATGTCTGTGAAGAGCATACAAATTCATCTTGTTAAAATATCTATGAAACGGTAAGACTCTTAGAAAACATGCATTGGACGTAAAATTTAAATGGTATAGTGTCTGTCGGTTTCCTCACTATACTTACTTTAATCGCAATATCTGTACATTCTGTCCCTAAATATAAGCCCATAAATTCAAGTGATAAACTTAACTAAGTTGAAACATAATAAGAACACTTCAAAATATATGTACATTTCTTGGAATACACTGTAAATAGAGTTCAGAACTGTTGCGCAAATATGGCCTTGGGGTTTTCTTGTTGGTTCTGTGGAGATCCGTTTTGTTTAGAGTTTATTGTTAAAAGTGAATCTTAAATGTTATAGAAATAACACACTTGATATTTATTCCAAGTCTATTTCAAATTTGTATGTCCCTCTCAGACATAACACGGCTAATATGAAATTATTAACGTAAATTCTGCTGTTGGAGAAGTGTACCAATTTGCAGCTGAGCTTATTTAATCCTATTTTTATTCATCTGATTAGAAATCCGACAGTTATGTAATTCTAATGTATGCATTCAGCTCTTCGTGCTATAAAACTGGATGGTTAGGTCATCATGACTTTCGTGGAATGACAAATTTATTTATAACGCAAATCTAACTGATCTGCTTAACGATGATTTTTATCTAACACCTCTGAACGTATCAGTTTGTATAGCATGTAGGTATGTAGAGTTATTGGGAATATAACAAATTGTAAGCAGGAATCTGTAGCATAAGTGAATAATTCTCACAAAACAGAGCCCCTGTGTATAAGATATTTGAAGTAGATCTGAAGGAAATAGGGCTTTTGACAGGACAAAACGGGCTGTTGTTAAGGCGGTAATGAAACTTTGGGTTCAACAAAAGTTGAGCGACTATCATCTTGTCAGAATAACTGCTTCATACTATTTGTTTGTTGGTTAGTCAGTCAGTCATAAGTAAAATATGCATGTCGGATTTCTTCTTATATGCGTATAATATACCGGTGATACTGATGTTATACTGTTGATTTAGTTTCTTACCGAGTTTATTACTTGTACTGACACGTCAAATAATACCGTTAATAGTAACAGTGAACATAAAAGTAGGATGAATGTAGTCATACTGGAATTAATGACGGAAATATAAACATGAAAATACAGATTCTTACAGCAGTCAGACCCGTCACTTTGGAAAGTTTTAGCTTCTTGTTCTTGTTGCTCTTGTCCTTGAATTAAGGTGCTACATGGGCCGTGCGATGGCTCAGGCGGTTAGTCGCCGGCCTTTCACCGCGGAGGCCTGGGTTCGGTCCCGGGTCGGTTCACGTGGGATTTGTGGCGGACAAAGTGGCACTGGCACAGGTTTTTCATCGAGTACTTCGGTTTTCCCCTGTCAATTTCAATCCACACGTTCTCCATTAAGATGAAAAAGCAGGAAAAACTTTATCATCTTCATCACAGTGTTGCACAATAAGCCTTGAAGACTGCGGTGCGTCCATAGCATCTGCTGCGGGGCCCTTCAATAAATAAAAGGAAAGTGCTACATGTTCTCATCTTTCGGAAGTAATAATGGAGAGTGACCGGTGTCAGAACTCGACTGATTTATTCTCTGAAAATGATTCTTACCTCACAAACATCAGAAAAGTATAAAATTTCAAAGTAATAACGAACACATATATTATAAAACAAATCATTACAAGGAGCTATCAGAAAATAAGTTATATGGCGTGTAATTTCTTCATTAAATAACAAACACCAATTGTTGTTATATCAGGGGAATTAGTCGCACTGCGATTATTATCTGCTTTCAGCACTGATGCAAGATCTTGGGGGCCACAAATTTAAAGGAGACGGTTGTGACACGATGACTGATGAAACGGTACACGAACCTCCATCAACAGGGAATAGGAAGATTATTTTACTGTGTAGGCATGCTTCAGTTGTGGCGGGGACTACGTGACAAGTTGTGGGATAGCAGTAGAATAAATCGGAACTCTTTGGTAGGGATGAAAATAGTGGACGCAAATAAATGCAACTTATTACTGAAAGACCCTCATAAAATATACCACGTAGGTTGCGGATTTATGTCGTCGTTGTTGTTGTTGTTTTGTTGTTTTTGTTGTTGTGGAGACTAACTTTGCTATGAGTGATGATCGTGACGTCTTAATTCACTGGATGTAGATCATTTCAAAACCAAGCATTCAATGGCTAATTAGATGGAATATAGCCGCTTCAACGCCCGTTTCAATCCCTGGATACAATACCAGAAGACATTTGCAAATGAAGGACATTGCATTGTGACTTTGACAACTACAGAAATCGCTGCGGCCTATTTATTTTACTGAAAACCAAACCAGTGAAACATGAAACATAATGGTCAAAATACGTGCCATGTCCTTGCATTGCACTGGCAAATGTTTATGTTTGCATACTAAAGCGATAATTTATCTCCAGCGTGTAAACTCTGCCTGCACCATATAAAAGTATATCAAGGTTAATATATATTGTTAGGTAACTTCTAAAAAAAACCGATCAAGTTGATTTATCACTGTTGTACAAGGTACTTCGTGCGCGTGCTTTCGAAACACGCTATTACAGATTCGTGCCTGCATATAATTTCTGTATAATTATCCAGTTCTCAAAACATTCCGCAACATGTTCTGGTCATAGTGATCTGTAATAAACACCTATTTAATTATTTTACACATCTGCTTGCTAATTTGATAGCAGATTATATATCGTATTAAGTGTTTTACTATAGCCCTAGAGCATTTTTTCAGATTGATGATGTAAACTTTTGATATGAAAAGGATCCCACTTTAGAGAAGCAACGTCATAGTGACACAAACATTACGTGCTAAAACATTGGTTGCATTTGACTTGTTAAAATGTAAAATGTAATTTACTCCTTTGCAAATATTTTTTTTTTAGTCGTCCTCTTCTACCTACTCCGGTTTCCCGTTTCAGTGTCGAGGTTGGAAGTTCTTTTGATCACACTTAGAGACACACACAGTCGGTAGATACGACGAATCCTCTCGCAGGGCATCTACCTGACAACACAGAACACTCCAAGAGACACAAACAAATCCATGCCACCGTGGGTTTTTTTTTTTTTTTTACTAATTCCTGGGTTTTTCCTTTGATCAGTTTTGTTCTGTATTAATCCTTTTTTCGTCCTTTTCATGTCACTTACGGTCCACAACCGTCTTTTTACAACACAACACAAACATCCATGCCTCCGGTGCGATTCGAACCCACGATCCTAGCAAGCGAGCGGCCGCAGACTCACGCCTTAGACCGCACGGCCACTGGGATCGGCTCCTTTGCAAATTAAGAAATAATATCCGTATGGAGTGAAGTCCTTCAAAGCATCTGACAGGTCCTCAGCCTATCTAGGCATGACGTCAGCCACACGTATGACGGACTGCTAAGGTGTAATGTGTCTTCCGCTTTCAAAATGGTCTCACACTGGATCATATGCTGAGCAACTTGGGTACGATCCACACGACACAAGTTTCTGAGACCGACTTTCATACTATTCTCTTATCTGCTCGTTGGCCTCCCAAAAGCTCTCTTCCCTCTAGGGTTTTCGCTTATAAAATGTCGTGTGCATTACTCATCTCCCTTTTGATGCTGCATGTTCCACCCATAAAAACTTGCTTCATTCTGTCACTCAAACTGTTTATTTACGAGTACAAAATCTGAAGCTCCTCATACGCAATTTTCTCCACCTACTGTTGCTTTCTCTTTCCAAGATTAGGCCTCAATGTGTGATTTTCTTTGTTTTGTTAACCTTTGTCAATTTTAATTGTTTTTAAGAGATAATATTTTTACAGAATATCAGAATTTGACACAGGAGGTATGTAAATTGTGTTATTTTCCTTTTTCTTCTGCTTTCTCTCCTTCAGTTCAGGCTGCAGGGAATTCAAGCCTCGTCCGACTTTACATACCCATTTCCATGTACTTAAAATTTTTCTCATACTCGGAGTGGTTTGATTTACTGTAAACTGTGATTAACTATTTAAGCATCTTTATTTACTTGATATCCTACCAGGCCTGACATATAGAAATTCTACGTTCTGCCAACAGAGTGCATTTATTTGTTTTATAAAGTTCTCAAAACAAGCAGCGATTATTTTCCTATACAGCATTAACTGACTTGTCTTTATAACCGTGATTTTTTATTGCGCGGTACGAACTGAATCTTTAAATGTAATTTGGATTACTCTGAGTCGTTAAAGGGTAACACTGAAGTGCTGAATGTGTCTCGGAGAGGTTTATCTTATTGCAACCTTAATTTTTTCATATTTATTAATTTATTTTGTGATTACTTATAGGCGCTTTTAGTAGATCCTTTTCTATAGAGTCGAATATTAGAACGATTGGATGGATAACGAAGTAGGTTGATTGTAGTTGGAAGCTGTAGTAGTCTGATTTGAAGAAGTTAGCTGGAATTTGTCGGAGAGTCTGAGAAAATCCACCAAATACCTCAGGAATGATAGATGATCTGTGGTCTAAGGGTTGAGCCTGGGACATCTGAATAAGAATCAGTAGTGGTAACCACTCTCTTGCGTCGTTAAACAGGGTAATTTTGTTGCAGCTTCTTCAAAAGTGTGAAATTTCCTGATATTTAATTGTCGTCATTTTACTAATTTTTAACTCTACCTGGTCAAATATTCTATAGTGGATTGCAATCTTATTATTTATCTTATTATTTTCTTGCTGCACGTTCTTTAAAAGTATGAACTCTTCTAATATTTAATTGTTCTCGTTTTACTTTATTTAACTCCAAGTATTCAAAACTAGTCTATAGTGGATTATAATCTTGTTGTTACCGGATATACTCTCCCTCTGTAGATATTTTTGGATATTTACAGCCAACGAATAAAACAAAAACAATTTATAAACCAAACTTAAAATTAATTTAAATCCTAATAGTGGGAACACAAAGGCATTAGAGGTGAGTTAATCATTTATGACCCTATCATCGGAGGTTCTTTTGTAAAAAAAAAAACAATGCACTCCTTGAAGTTAACGTTTGAGGTGAATGTATGAAAAGGTTTGCGTTGTGTGTCCTGACACACCCCATTAAGGATCTGTTGTGGCCGATATTAAAGTGAGATTTTTTTTTTTTGTAATACGTTTTGGTATTAAGAGGTGTACTCGTAACCCTGCCAGACTTTGCAGTCATTCCTCTTACGTAAACGGCGGGAGGTCCCTGATTCAAAACTCTCCCCGAAGCCGACTATCAGAACAGAGGTTTGCGTGGTTTTCCTCGGTTTCTTCAGTCCAGTGTGGGGAAAGTATCTTACATTTGGTCACAACCGCTCTTTCCTACATCCTCTCTAATTTAGTAATAATTCTATCAATCGATGCCACATAGTGTGAGCTTCTTACAACGTCACTAAATAAGCTACAGACGCGATCAGCAATTAAGAAGTGCGACGATCTTCGCTGTTACTGTAACACAAGAGCAATTATTTAAACCAAATTCTACCCTTCAATTTAATAAGCAAAATATTAGCACTTCACCTAGCAACAGATCCTCTAACCACACTTCCTCTTTTAGCCTTGCATTATTTTTTCGAGCTTCACCCCCAAGTCGGATCTCCTGTGCTATATGAGTCATCAGATCCACCAGAGGCGGCTGGTTGATATCGAACGGCAAGGAATTTGTATCTGCAATTCTTTATGTATTCGTAATTTTGCTTCTATTACTATACAAAAATATAGGTATTTTGTTAGGAATTTTTAAAATTACCGATTCAATATATCTTTGTTTTATATGACTGAAATGTATAGTAATGGGTCAATTTAGATAATGAGTGTCAAAACATACCATTTTCTTCCGTAAGTCTATAAGACCTAAAATAAATTTAACTAAGATTTGACATGCTTCAAAAGTTTGCGTTCTTTACACAAAAAGCTTAAAATTAACATCTACTCAGGAACCCTTGTCTTTTCTATTCTTCTGATCGTATTTGATGAAATTTGGTATTTGGGGGTGTCTAAACCTTATTAGAGCGAATTTAATTGCAGTTCATATCGGTCAAATACAAATCCAGATTTACGCGAAGCCAAATTTTCTCAGAAAGTGAGGCTTATCCAACATGCATACACTTTCGGAACATAAAGTATAGACCTCTTGACGATCAGTGAGTTCAGCTGAAACAGTTTTGAGTGCTGTGTGCTTTAACTAAACACATGGAGAGGTAATTTTTGAGGTTTCTCTTCTTCCTCCATATGATGCTTTGTCCTTGGTAAACCCTTTCCCAGTGAAGCAGCGTCGTACCCCAGAACGGAGTACTCAGCTACGCCAGCGCAAAACCTCAAATCTCCAAAACAATTTTCGTCTCTAAGATGCATGACTATCTTTCAAGCCATAATATTTATTTACAAATCATTGGCCTTAATTTTCTTTATCTTTTGTTTAACAAATAGATTACACATTTGGGTGTCCAAATAGCATTGTGACAGTTTTAAAAGCACGTTCTGTTGCAAAGATAAAGCTAATGTTATTCATTACACGCATAAGGCCTAATATTTATCAAAACACTGTAAGTTTGGAAGTTGTTTTCGGGCTTGAAATGAAGTGGCCCTTAAAATAAATTAGGATACATTAAAATAAGGCCTACGCATTAAAACATTTATTGTATTGCCAAACTTCAACTTTTATGAGAGTCTGTAAAGGATTGAAGAAACACGCGCAAGGGTTCGTGCAGGCCATCAACTAAAATAGCGCTTAAAATAAATTAATAACAATTGAAATTATGCAAGGTAATTGTCGACTAACGAGCATATTGTGGGCCTATACCGAGTACCATTGAAACTTGACCAACATCAAGACATGAATATCTGTACCCTAAAGTTGTCAGATTATTAAGTAAATGTAGCGTGAAATAAATCAGACTGAACCATAGTCAAAATCTCTTGGTAGATTTTTAGTGCAGGTTCACCACAGCATATTTACGAATATATAGTCTGGACCAGTATCTTCGCTTTTCCTTAAGGTCATCCAGTAGCTGCTTACGTCTTCTCCCTCGTCTTCCCGTCATTTCTGTCCTTCCTTCTAAATTGCCTTCAATCACGTGTTTCAGAAGGCAGTTTCTACGCAAGATGTGACCAATCCAGTTAGCCTTTCTTCTTTCTATTGTATGTAGGATATTCCTCTCCTCGTTGACTCTGTATAATACTTCTTAATACTAGAAATTGAAAGAGGAAGCACTAGATCGCACCCTGTGGTGAACTTGCTTTGGAAAAGGTTACGGACCTGTCGTAAGACAGACTACAGAATGAATGCACGAATAGTCTGGACATTGTTACTCTCAAATGAACACGAATAAGAACAAGTAGTTTGGAATACCCTTTTGTATATCAAAAACTTGGTGCAAATATTTTTTGCGTGAGACAAAGCATAAGTCACTAAGTTCCGTAGCTTACATTTCAAGCATCGTTTATTTCTTGCGGAGAACGTAGACATAAATACAAGGAAAAATAAATTAATATTTCATGTATTTTCGTTTCTTTATCGTGATTAGTTTTGCAACAGTCGGTTTGTATGTGCAGCAACTGAACAAGTACAATGACGTGTGGTAAGTGTAAAATAACGCTATCTTTGAAAACACTTTTATTTTATTCGTCCTGTTTTTTGTATATTGTGTATTTATTGTCCCTCTAGCCACTCTGCTCTTCGATGGCTACGGGGCAGGGGGGGGGGGGGCGCTCTCCCCAGGAATAAAACGACCAGGGCGTTAAACTGACCATTTACCTCTACCTACTGCCAAGTTTAAGAACAAATGGATCTATACGGCCACTCGCACATACGCTTTTATGGCGTGCGCAGCTACAACGTACTCTACTAGGCTTTTAATTTTGCTTTGCTCTATGTTATGTATATGTGTTCGAAACTGGAGGGCGCTTCATCGGGTTCACAGAGAGTCTGAAAGCGGCTGTGTGGGAAGGAGCCACCACTGGAAGAGCATCGTTGTGGCTTATAGATTAGGGACGATAAGCCACACAATGACGGGGAGTTTTAATCCCTCTCCACCCTCTTGTCTCGTGACAAAGTGTCTGGGGGTAAATTTGTCAGCGTGGTGGAGAATGTGGGTTACCTTCTGCAATAGCTAGAGCGTCAGTGTCGTAGTCTGCTTGCTTTTGTGCCTGTCTTCAGTTCGCACGATCTCTTATCAGGTTACACAGATGTAACACATGGAACAGGCTAAATTGTAATCAGCTTACTTTCATGATTAGGACTTCCATAACTGCCTTATAAGTTTCAAACAACACTTAAAAACTTGATAACAATGTAGAAGTCTATTTATTCCGGCAATTAGGGATAAACTGAAAGAGAAGTGGAGCACGGATGGGGAAGAAAGGTCAATGGATTAAAATTTTGATCCTGGAATATTAAATGAAAGACATAACTTTGAAGGCATAAACATGGACGGAAGAGTAACATGTAAACGTGTCTTTGAAAAATTGAGCTTTAGGTATCAGTTTCGATTGAGCTGCTCAAGTGGTCGGCTGTTGTGAACACGGTTATGAAACTTCCTTTTCCATAAAACATATTTCAACCAGCTGGTGTGAAAATATTTCTACCATGGAGTTAATTATTTATTTTAATTAATTCACCAGTATTTTTGTCAGTTGTTTGGTTTGCCACTTCAAGTAGCGGTACTGATTAGCTTTTAACATTAAATACCCCTCTAAGTGTAGGTATAGCCAGCTTAATTGTGGCGCGTTCGATTTGTTGCTGACTCTAGATTTTCACTTCGCAAATGCTAACTTTGGTAATTTTAAACAAAAGAAGGATAAATGCAATAATTAATTTTCTTTCCACATTTTATCATAAAATGCAAGCTAGAACTTTACTCTTTAACCACTCAAAATTTGGGGTATCCTGGTCAGTATAATGGCTAGGCTATGGCTTGGACGATATGGGATTCAGTTTTCGGAATGGGGAAGAGACTTATTTTTTCTCCGTAACTTCCGTGTCGGCTGTGGGGCTCAACCAGCCTCCTGTTTAATTGATACCGGGGATTATTTCCCCGGCGATAAAATTGGCCGGAACTTGAAGGTCACCACCCATCTCTATCTAATGCCGAGGTTAGGAATGAGTAGAGCTATCCGTCCACTTCCACTATATGCTCTCGTGGCTTAGGCAGGAACAACGTTACCTTTACCACTTACCTTCCGTCTCAAGCCATGAAACTGAATGTTACGGATTCTATATGATGTTGCAGATGCTTTCAAGTGGTGAAATTTTAAAGCTGTTCTCTTAAATCAGCGGCATTCAAATTGCTTTCCGCTAGCGGCTTTCAGCGGTTCCGCACAAGAGTGTCCTTCATAACGATACGGGTAAATATAATTTTGATATTCTTGAATGCAATTTTTCTTCCCAATTTTTGTAAATAATCGAATCTGAGTTTATTTTGAATGTAAATCATCACTAATAAAATTTTCCTAGAAATAATGCAAAAATGTTTTATTTCTTAGATAAAAATTTAAGTTTTAAAAAGTTGTATTTTATTTTTGCACGAAATATTACACTTTTAATCTACAGGTGTTCGCGAAAAATCAGAGTTGGTTAAATGGATCCACAAATATTGAGAGTTTGAAGCCCACTGCCGCAGATAACTATTACAAATAGGAACTGAATACTGCGAGAGCAGAAAGATTATGAAATACAGAAAATAGTAACCTTCTTCTAATTTATAAATTCATTTTTTACATAAATAAAATATTTGGAAAGAAAGTATATATGTAATTAGGCCATTGTAGCCTAAGAGAGATGAAGTAGAAAATACAGGAGCAGAAGAAATAGTAATGATATATTGTGTGAGATAAGCAGGTTAACTACATTTACGATATTGAAATCTGGGATGTACTTGTCTGAGAAGAAATGTATAATGCATAGATTTATGATTGATAAATCTTGTCGCAAACTATAATTTGGAAAACCGAGAAGGAGATAAGGGGATAATATTAAGGTAGATCTTAGGGAAATTGAATTTAAGAGCGAGAATAGGTATCTGAATTCATGCCCGATGATGAATTTTGATATTGACGGTTTCAAAAATTCTGTTTCTACGCAGCTGGTTAGTTACTAACTTTTAAAGAGCTTTCTTGTATTCACTATCAATCGCCCTTCTGTGCGTTGTGTTGAATGGAATAAGATACTAAAGAGGTACAGAGAAGCCTGAGAGGTAATCTTCGATCCTTTCCCTTTCACCGCTTCATTCCGCTTTTCTAATTCTTACAGAGAAAATGCAGTAGAGGTCTCTTGAGCTCAAACAACCCTCCCGTCACCCCAACCTTGTCTTTTCTCAGCTGAGCCCCCGGGGTGTTTGTAAAACGCTAAACGCCTTTATGTTTTCCTTCAACTCTGATACTGATTTCCGTTTACCGGATGCTGAACCATCCTGCCGAGAGAACTTTCAATGCGGTATGACGAGAAAGAATGGAAAGTGCTGTAAGCAGCTTCAGCGATCTACTGTGAAAACTTGCACGTTTAGAGAGATAGGACTTGAAACTGGCAGAACGGTCTCGTAGAGTGTGGAAAGGTTCACTGCAGTTAGGTGCAAATATTTTGATGTGCGTTATGTGCTACTTTGGATAAAACTAGTTCATGGGCTTTAATGGTCATTTATTACAGATTCAAATGCAGTGCTACCGATAGGCAGCTAATTGCAAGATATGCTTTTCTCGTCATATCGAAGCATATTTCAACTACAGCCTGTAGATTCTGATGGGTTTTACATCGTAGGCCATAATTCTTTGGTATAAAATTAATCTTTTGGGGGAAATCGATACTTTTTTTTGGGCTACACATACCTTAGAGATTATGTTGGGTCGATTCGAACCAAAAATCAATGTGCCAGACAAATTTGGGCTACATTTCCAATACGAAATTTATTTCAAAACCATGCAATACTTTTCTAAGACGAAACTTGCGGGCGGATATATGGACACTGTCTGTCCTGTATGCTTTCCCTCCTTGAACTTTCTGTAATAGTCGTAAAGTAGTAACGTATAAACTCCCAAAGTAAATAATCTTTTGAGGACTGGTCAGTGCTTAGTGATTCAATTCTTACTTCACAGAAAAAGTACCTTTTTTCCATTAGAAAAGAAATCGGTCACTCTCACTCACTCCAGGAAGCAAGAGTCCTTCCTGAGAAGCTAACAGGTCCTCAACTAGTCAAGAAATTTCTCGCATTTTATGGAACCCGAAAGTTCATCACCGCTTTCACAAGCGCTAATTACCTGTCCCTATCCTGAGCTAGATCAATCCTGTCCATGCCTCTCCATCCCATTTCTTGAAGATCCATTTAATATTATCCTTCCATCTATGCCTAGGTCTTCCAAGTGGTCTCTTTTCCTCAGGTCTCCTCACCTAAATCCTGTAAGCATCTTTCCTGACCCCATACTTGCCACATGCCCCGCCCTTCTTATTCTTCTTGATGTGATCACTCGAAAAATATTTAGTGAGGGGTACAGATCGTAAAGTTCCTCATTATTTAGTCTTATCCACTCCCCTGTTACGTTGTCCCCTTAGTCCCAAATATCTGCCTCAGCACCCTATTCTCAAACATTAGCCTATGTTCCTCCTTCAACGTGAGAGACCACGTTTCAAGCTCATGCAAAACAACACGCTAAATTATGGTTTTAAATCTTAACAATCGGTCACTTGTCTAGGGAAAAAATCGCTTTTTATTGCGAGACTTATAAGATACACGTAAATACACTTTGTGGGCAAAATGCATAGTTTCTTAATGTTCGAGCAAGTTGTGTGTATGCTTATCACTATTGCAAATTTTTGACTTCTGGTAAAACAAATACCCGTAGAAAAATTTTTCATTTAAAATTGCTACCCTTCTGACTCAATTTTAATCGTGTGTGATCGACTCTTTGGGCTCAACGCTTTGCTCACAATTACGTCACTAGCATAAAGAGAGACGTAACTTTATACCACGAGTGAATCAACATTTTAGTCTTTCTACAATAAAATGGATCAGTATATATTTTTAATGAAAGGAAATCAAGCACATGAAGTTTCCCCTGTCCACTCATGGAACTTATACAACCAAAGAACACATAAATAGTAACTGATAAAGTGACTAATAAACTAGCTGCCTAACTAATGAACTAGGGTAACTCAGTCAATACAATGACTGCCCATGGACACTGGCTTCCTTTTCGACAGGGTAGGAGACGGTTTTCTCGACGTATAGTTAATTAATTCAGCTTTTCTCTTGGTGTCATTAATTCAGCTCTTCTGTTGGTGTCATTAATTCAGCTCTTCTGTTGGTGTCGGCAGCTCTTTCCGTAGATAAAATTGCCAGGTTATGAAGCCGACCACTCACCTTGGCATAGAGCCGCGGTTAGTGGCTGTGAAAGCATATATGTACCCCGAGGTTCGATTCCCAGTCGGAGCGGGATTTCCTGCACCTGTCCAGATTGGCCCTGTGGCCCACCTAGCCTCCTATACAATGGGCACCAAGCCACTCCTCTGGGTAAAACGACCGGGGCGTGACGTTAAAAATCCACCCCCATCTAGCACTGAGGTTGAACAAAGAGTAGAGCTATAACTCTACCCCCTGTCTGGGCCTTCATGGCCTGGTCTAGGGTGAACTCTGCTCTTAATTATGTTATATCTACCCCCCTCCCATAATACGCCTTCATGGTTTTGTCATTAGGCATGCAGAAAGTTGTATACCTTAACTTTTGAAGGAAGTACATGATGTAGACACCTGGGTATGCAATAGGAAGTAAAAACGTAACATGCCCAAGTAAGGACCTCTTTATCTCCGGTTGTGAATACAGCTTAGCAAGACAGGCAATATACGTATAAACGTAATATTTGGGGGCGCGTTCGCCTAACCATTGTTGCCGTGGAAAAGCAATAATTATTACATATCCTTAGTGCGTGTCTGTAGCCTTAGTTACCCAGCATGCAAAGAGCATGCGCCGTGTTATATTTTCATCTGTGGCGTGTGTGGCTCTATCATATTTGTCCACATAATCTCATAAACGGCACGACTTTCGGAAAAAAGTTATTGGACATTAAACGTGTGTTTTGATTTTTCCACAACGTTTGTCTGAAACATTTCCCATTCTGAGAAGAATTCAGCAAGATATTATCATAAACGTACATAGCTCTTCATCTGAAGTACCCGTTATTCTTGTCAGATTTTAATGAAATTTTAATTTTCTCGTCAGATTTTTCGAAAAATCTTCAAATATCGAATTTCATGAAAATTCTTCCAGTTGGAGCCGAGTTGTCATGTGTATATACAAGCAGACAGGCAAACATGACGAAACTAGTAGTCACTTATCGCAATTTATCAAACGCGCCTAAAAATAAGATAAATGACGCTCCAAGTAAAGTTATCCGTGTTACGTTTTGCAACAGAGCCTAAAAATACAACTACACTACAACCTAATTTACAGCATATTAGGCCAATACAAGCAAAAATAAGGGATAATCCCAATACACCGATTTTGTTCCCTTAGAATAAAGTATCTCCTTCATTCGTATTAGTTCCTTACAGAAAAGAGTTATTTGTGTGAGGCATGGGTCTCGACGAGACACAGGGCACCAGCTCGTCTGCTTCACTGACTTCAGATAATGAACGATTTAGTGTATGACGCCTTTCTCTCCAGAAAATAAAATTCAATGGATCTCCTTCGTCTTTGGAGTACGAGGAACGGGAAAAGGAAGGTTTTTCAATCTCCTGGGGATCGCGTAATAGATTCGGGTTGGAGATTAAGGCATTACCCCCTCCTCACCCTTCATCGTGCACAGCATTGTTGCTCTAAGAAAATGAAAGGGCAGAGTTTTGACACAGTGTTGCCATATTTGTTTTCTTGATTTCACAGGGAATTGCGAATTTCTGCTGCAAGCGATAACCAGCCACATCGCATTTAATAACACTTAATTTTATTAACTTTTAACTGCAAATATACCTGTCCTGTTTTTCTTGCCATTCGTACATTGCCTGACTAGTTCTGTTTATTCACGTGTGACGAACTCCTCTTATGGAGTGATCTGTCGTGGCAGCAAAGAACTTAATATTTCTAGTAGCCAACACTTCTGCATTGTTACCGAAATGTCCCGCGTTTGAATCACAGTCATGAAACTTTATTTTCTGCTGAAGTTTTTAAAGATTTTCCTTAGTCCCTTATACAAAATATTTGGTGTAGTATTTCAAAATAGGCCATGACAAATTCCCGCCTTTTCCTTCGCATTTCTTGTTTTACTGTTATTACAATGTTGGAAGGTAACATGTATTGTTAAATAGGCTAAGAATAAAAGGATTCCTTGTAGTAACTGAGACAGGATTAGGATCCATTTAGATATACATTTCGATTTATAACTGATAGGCCATGTAGGGGAAGTGAATGAGTACCTGCAGTTCAGTAACAATAACAATTGGCTGTAGACGGAAAAAAACCGACTCCCGCAGCATCTCGTAATGAAGATATCAGACCGTGAACAATATGCATAGTAAACCTCTAGTAATAAAAGTGTCTCGTCACCAGAATTCTGTACCAAATTATAATACCAGGATAGTTAATGAATCTTTTCATATGTCTGGGAAGGACAGCAACACAACAAAATAACATCCAAGAAGTTGAGAGCAAGTTATATGTTCTGAGAATGTTTGGTGTCATTCAATTCAGAGTTTTAATTTTCTCGCCTCTGTCGGCATATCTGAAGATTAAAATTAAAAAACAAAATGCAGGATATGACAGAGTGCTGACACAATTCACTTTTCCGTAATTACTATGGTTTTAAATTTTAGCGTACCTGCGAGGTCTGAAGTCAACAGGCAATACTGGAGTTCTCCTTACACGTGACACAACAGCAAAAGCCGGACGGTAGTCAAAGCAGAACTTAAGGGTTATTAACAATATACAAAACAGGAAATTGACCTATAACGTAACATTCAGGTGCGTTCGCGTAACCATTTTTGTTGCCGTGCAAAAGCAGTAAGTATTTCATATTCTGAGTGTGTGTCTGTAGCCTTAGTTATCCAGCATGCAAAACACATGCACTGTATTATTTGCCATCTGTAGCCTGTCAGGCTGTACCATACTCTTCCACATTATGTCATAAATAGCATCACTTTCGAAAAAAAAAATTACTGAACATAAAACGCGTGCTTTGATTTTTCCACAATAATGTCTGAAATATTTCTCATTCTATGAAGAATTCAGCGAGAGGTTATCATAAGTGTAAATAGGTCTTCATGTAAAGTACCCGTTACGCTTCTCACGTTTTAATGAAACCTGAATTTTCTCGACAGATTTTCGAAAAATACTCAAATATCAAATTGCATGAAAATCCGTTCAATGGGAGCCGAGTTTTTCCATGCTTACAGACAGACAGATGTGACGACGCTAATAGTCGCTTTTCGTAATTTTAGAACACTCCTAAAACGTGTCAGCACTTACTGCCGTAGACTGTAGAACTTACGGCCTATGTGATTTTTAAGTTCTGATACTTCACCTTAGGTAAGGAATATATAATAAGGTTGTTTAGTGCAATGTAGTGAGAAGTAGGCTGTTGGTACTCAGACGAGGATGAAGCTACATGGAGAATAATAAATAACGAAATACTTCTTAATTTGTGCTCTTTAGCAAATAACGATATTAAATGGATGGGACATGCAATATGAATAAGGTGAGAAATTTATGCATGATTTTTGTCGGAAAATCTAAACGAAAATTCCGCTTGGGAAATCTTAAGTCTAAATGGTGGGTAGGGGCAATGAGTCTGTTATTAAAGTGAACCTGAAAGAAATACGGAGTGCTGGTGCGAAAGAAATTGAACTTCATCTATCATCATTTAAAGAATACATAAGTTTTACAATCAGATGAGTAAATACTTACTTCTCAAGACGGACCGGACTCCATAGAATTTGTCAGTTGGCTGCTTATCAGTAACGAAAGTGTAAACACATTCCTATAGTCAAATTTTATCTCGAACTAATAAGGGTCACAATTTTTTGTAAAGCGAGACATATTTACGAATTAATTATTTATTTTACCATAATTGAATTTTGTGTAATATACATTTCGTTGACCTTTTAAGAAATAAAATTGCTCGTATATTTTATATAAAATTTAAGTTCTTACGGCGCAGCAAACACACTCCGTCTCCATTAGCAAGACCAATCGGTGAGGGCTGTATAGGAAAAAATATGGGCCTATGTATTTTTTGTAAAAGTCATACGGAACACATAAGTACACTGTGTGGTTAAAATGCACTTTTTAGCGTTAAACCTATCTGTATATATAGACTGCTGGGCTTTGGAAACTTGTTTTACTGGACAATGCCTTCAAGCTCGGAGGAGGCAAAGAATTTTCACAGCTGTCATCAATTTTTGTAAAAGAATATTCTGAATAATGTTGTGTTGAGACTTGCTGTCAACTGCACATGTACTCGTGTACTTACTGTCAACTGCACATGTACTCGTGTACTTGCTGTCAACTGCACATGTACTCGTGTACTTGCTGTCAACTGCACATGTACTCGTGTACTTGCTGTCAACTGCACATGTACTCGTGTACTTACTGTCAACTGCACATGTACTCGTGTACTTGCTGTCAACTGCACATGTACTCGTGTACTTGCTGTCAACTGCACATGTACTCGTGTACTTACTGTCAACTGCACATGACTCGTGTATTACTGTCAATGCACATGTACTCGTGTACTTCTGTCAACTGCACATGTACTCGTGTACTTGCTGTCAACTGCACATGTACTCGTGTACTTACTGTCAACTGCACATGTACTCGTGTACTTACTGTCAACTGCACATGTACTCGTGTACTTACTGTCAACTGCACATGTACTCGTGTACTTACTGTCAACTGCACATGTACTCGTGTACTTACTGTCAACTGCACATGTACTTGTGTACTTACTGTCAACTGCACATGTACTCGTGTACTTACTGTCAACTGCACATGTACTCGTGTACTTACTGTCAACTGCACATGTACTCGTGTACTTACTGTCAACTGCACATGTACTCGTGTACTTACTGTCAACTGCACATGTACTCGTGAACAATCCCCCTTTCTCCCACTACACAAATATTTTTGCATCAAGATGTGAATAATCTTACAAAGTAAGTATCTGCGCTAATTATCCTCTTTGAGCGAGGCGAGATAGCGTAGTCGGTATAGCAATTCGCTACGGGGTGGACGGTCAGGAGTTCGAATGTGCAACCTCAATAGCCGAGATCGTGCCGATCCCAGTGGCCGTGCGGTCTAAGGCGTGGGTCTGCGGCCGCTCGCTTGCTGGGATTGTGGGTTCGAATAAGGCGTGGGTCTACGGCCGTTCGCTTACTGGGATTCGAATCCCACCGGGGGCATGGATGTTTGTGTTGTATTTGTTGCAGAAGGACGGTAGTATGGAACGTAAAGTGACATGAAGGACGAAAGGATTTAAACAGTACAAAAATGGATCAAAGGGGAAAAACCCCGGACAGACAAAAAAAAAAAATCCCGCCTGGGGCATGGATGTCTGTGTTGTGTTTGTTGTAAGGACGGTAGCATGGAACGTAAAAAAAAGTGACATGAAGGACGAAAAGGATTTAAACAGTACAAAAATGGATCAAAGGGAAAAAACCCCGGACAGGCAAAAAAAAAAAAAAATCCCGACAAGAATAAGAAATTTTTCTCTTCTCCGGAAAACCGTTCAGACCGGCTGTGGTGCCCAACCAGCCTCCTATTCAATGGATACTGCTTATATTTCCGGGGGTAAAGCGGCCGGGGCATAATTTTGACCATTCACCTCCACCCAGGTCCGAGGTTAAGAATGAGTGGAGTTATAGCCTACCTCTACTCCCCCTTATGCCTTCACGGTGTGCACAGGGACAACATTAGTTTAATTATGATCTGTGGATTCTTATTAACTCGAGGCCATCTCTTTGGATGTAGTCACATAAGCAATTTATAATGCTGCTTTTCAAGGTCTTGAAGAGACCCGTTCGATAAGTTAGGCTGTAGCACTTAGGCCTGCTTCCTGTGACAATTCTGCTGACGGGGATTTTGTTTATTTGCTCCGTGTTTTTGAAATAATTGAATTGGTCTGATCCCTTATTTAACGATTTTTCCACATGAAAGACTTAAGCACAATAATATACAACAATAATATACAACACGTTTCTTTCTCGTTGACAAAAAAGAAGTACCACAAATTTAAAGCGGAAGTATAAGAGCCATTATATCATATTTCAATTGTATTTCCTTGCAGTCGTAATCGAAATTAATTAAATGGAATTGAATCAATTTTATATGCGTGTTCACAAATATTCACCGTAAAAAACAATTTTTGAAAAAGAATTTTACATCCTAGAGAGATTTATAAATTATATAATTTTAGAATTTTCTGTACAAAGAGTCGTTTTTTAAAAAATTAATGACTTTCAATTAGGTGAGCCTTGAATAAAGTAGAACTTATACTTGACCAGTAGCAGTCGAAACTAAATTCCGTCGAAAACATTATTATTATTAGTATTATTATTATTATTATTATGTATTTAATTTTATCCAAACTTTATATTTTTCATTCCGTGCACTGTCGATGATCAACTCACAACACTCAGTCCAATAAAATGCACTGTATTGTTTCCAGATATGTTATATTACAGTATCACGTTGAACACTCGTACATGTTTCCATCTCTTTTCAATCCCATAATGGATCAAAACATGTAGGAGTGTTCAAAGTGATACTGTAATATAACATACCTGGGAACACTATAGTGCATTTTGTTGGACTGAGTGCTGTGAGTGGTATTTAACTCTGTTTTTTATCACATAACACTATCTCTCTCTGCTCTGCTTTTAAGAAAGTACCTATGACAGGCACCTAGGACACAGGCCCTTTTAGTAACAACAGGCTCACCGTTACACAGGACCTATACCAAGCTGTTTTTGAATGTGAGTTGTCGCTCAGAGCAATTTTCAAATGTCTTCTCATATTCTGTACTTGCATATCATGAATTAGATACAACACTACTGCAGCAGCTGTCAGTATTTGTAAAGATTTATGAAGAAATAATAAACAGAAGGCTCAGAATGACTGTATGCAGCCCTAGTGCCTAGGGACGGACAGCTTAGTGTTTTGGTGCGCACAGCTTCATTGTACTGTGTGAGCGCAGTCTGTAGATGCACAGAACAGCTTAGTGTTTTGGTGCGCACAGCTTCATTGTACTGTGTGAGCGCAGTCTGTAGATGCTCAGAACAGCTTAGTGTTTTGGTGCGCACATCTTCATTGTACTGTGTGAGCTCTGTCTGTAGATGCACAGAACAGCTTAGTGTTTTGGTGCGCACAGCTTCATTGTACTGTGTGAGCGCAGTCTGTAGATGCACAGAACAGCTTAGTGTTTTGGTGCGCACAGCTTCATTGTACTGTGTGAGCTCTGTCTGTAGATGCACAGAACAGCTTAGTGTTTTGGTGCGCACAGCTTCATTGTACTGTGTGAGCTCTGTCTGTAGATGCACAGAACAGCTTAGTGTTTTGGTGCGCACAGCTTCATTGTACTGTGTGAGCTCTGTCTGTAGATGCACAGAACAGCTTAGTGTTTTGGTGCGCACATCTTCATTGTACTGTGTGAGCTCTGTCTGTAGATGCACAGAACAGCTTAGTGTTTTGGTGCGCACATCTTCATTGTACTGTGTGAGCTCTGTCTGTAGATGCACAGAACAGCTTCAAAGAATAAACTGGCTACTACCTAGAGATAACTTCTATAAGCAAAAATCGAGATTGTAGTATCGACTGACGCTTAGGTGCTTCTTGAGATTTGCGCTCTTCTGGGATATTACGCGGCGTAGTGTGGTAATTGTTTACCGACGTTTCGGGACAACGTATCAGTCCCATCTTCACGGGTCAAGAGTCCGAGTAAGAAAAGAAAGAAAGCCAGCAACCTATAACGTAGATACGTTGTCCCGAAACGTCGGTAAACACTTACCACACGACGCCGCGTAATATCCCAGAAGAGCGCAGATCTCATCAACATCGCGGCGGAAGCCTGAAATGTACTCGTAGGTGCTTCTTAACTGTTTCATAACAACGTATTATTTTTGGCAATCACTGCCACCTGCTTTACGTTTCCGTAACTATCTAAAAGAGCTATTCTACCTGGGGTCAGAATAACGACTAAATTTCAACTGTCCGGTGTGTGTATGTGTGTGTGTGTGCGTGCGCGCGCGCGTGTATGTGTATGTGTATTTACAAAGAAATTATGTCACACGGAGTGGATCATAGGCTTATTTCTGAGCCATATTTTCTCCATGCCTGCGTTTAGTCTCGTCTGACTTACAATTAATTTCATATGCAACTGCTTTTCAGAATTGCTTACGTATTTCTCAGAATGTGGATGTGCATTCAACGCCCTCTTGTCACATGTAGGGTCTGTGGTGCACAGAATTCAATGAGAACGATCCTTTGTGTTCTCCTGCCAGTAAGAATGTTCATATTGACAAGGTCATCACCACTGTGATTCATGGTTTAAACTTCTGTACAGGAGACAGCGTTGCTGAATAATGCATAATTCAGGGTTAATGTTTACCGAATGAAAGACAATGAATAACGTAATGTTTATGTTAAGAGCTCCTTTTGATGTTATGTTTGCTTTAAGGTGGTTCTGTATATTTATGCATTATGGGGAAATGTGTTGTCTGCTTAATTTGTAGATACGTCTGTCCTAACTTGGTGCGTCGGTGTAACTACATCTCTATCTAAACAAGTTAGAAAACGTCGACAGAGCGACACACTGTGGTGATTTCACGTAACCTTTGGTACATTTGTAACCTTTGTAACTAAGGTACTAAAGAAACACGTTAGTAACGGAAGTAGGGATATGTACTTAGGTATTCGTTTAAGGCGTCTGTTATTTTACCCGATTTTATCCAAATTTTAATGTCTTAACAATTTTTATTGATAGTTTTTCATATCAGTTTCTACGAAAATCTGTACAGTGGAAATTGAGTTGTTCCTTGCGGAGAGACTGGGAGAATACACATGACGAACCCAACAGCTGCTATTAGTAACTGCTTTGTGAAAGGCCTAAAAACCGAGCTTCTTTCTGAGGGCTAAAGCTAAAGCATGTAGGTTTTCAGAATGTATTCGGTTAGAATTTCGGTGGGCTTATCAGCTATTCTTACATGGTCTTTGTCATAATCTTCCACATTTTCTTCACGTGAAAGCCGAATCAATACTTTTAAATAGTCCATGACCGTATCCTTCCTTATCCATCTTTCCACAAGATTCGTGAAAACAATCCCACCTCATTCGAGGTTCTGTGACAGCTGCAACTAATAAGCTTCCTTAAGTAACTAAGAATTATTATTAAGCCCTATTTTATAAGTGAAAGCTCACCATAACACGGATCTCTTTATCTCCCCTTTTAAATTTCCAACTGGCCCAACGGGTTTAGTCCTTAGTGCTAAGTTTTAGGAATCAACAGAAAGAACCAGGACGCCTTTCAAAATAGCAGTGTGTAAACAAGAAATTCCACACGTGCAATTATTTGTGGGACAGACGGGTTGAAAATTTTGTAAAAGACAAAAGAACGTATAAAGGACATACAATTATGCCTAACTTATATTAGAAACAGTCCATGAATAAGGCCCTTTAAGGACTGTGATGGAGTCATAAGAGTTCAGGAAGAGGGTCCTGTGTTAGTCAATACCAGATAGGTATAGAAAATACAAGAAGATAATGCCCTAACTGAACTGAATTTCATAAACCCCAGCGTGGTCTTCGATTTATTAGTCAGTGGGGTGAAAGCTGGGATCCCAATACTTGGGACAACCAAATCAACGCTAGGTGCATGGAGGTACCTATATTAGACCCCATATAACGATAATCGGGAGAAAGAACTTATCTGCGGTAGAAATAAGCTGTAAGAAGAGATCTGCGCTCTTTTGGGATATTACGCGGATTCGTGTGTTAATTGTTTACCGACGTTTCGGGGCAACGTATCGGTCCCATCCTCACAGGTCAAGAGTCCGAGTAGGAAGGAAAGTACTCGAACTCTTGACCCGTGAGGATGAGACCGATACGTTGTCCCGAAACGTCGGTAAACAATTACCACACTGCGCCGTGTAATAACCCAGAAAAGCGCAGATCTCATCAACATCGCGGTGGAAGCCTGAAAACCAGTTGCAAGAATATGTCACTGAATTGAAAAAAGGCAAGAGTGCAAAACCCTTTAAAAATAGAACCACTGTTGCAATATTGGATATGTTGACCACCATAAACGAAGAATAATGATGAGACAGCACAATCAAAACCAGCAGTGTGAAGTGCAAACAAGTGAAGTTGCAGTAAATAGCAGTAGTGGACACGGGGTGTTTGTGATTAAAAAATCATAGAGCATTAAGCGTGGGCAAAGAAGAACAGAGGTACCTACCTAGGATATAAATGAATAGCTTCAGCACATCAAGCCACTGGCAAAAGCCGACAACAAAGATAATATTTTAAGCTCCTTTAGACGGTTTTTTAGAATAGTTTTGTCGTATAGGATGTATTATTTATAAATATTAGTTCTAGTACAAAACAAAATGTAATATTGAATATTTTATTTGCATTATAGGCGCGCCAAATAACTATAGAAACATTTAAAAAGCACAACTGACAGTGAAAGTAATAAGTCTCAAACACATGATAATCAGGACGATGTCGAAAATGACACGAGTTTGATCGCCGAAACTCGTGTGACTGGTGAAAGATTACAAAGGTTCTTGAATATCCCAATGAACTTGTCTTATCAAAGCCAAGCTGTATACGAAGGATAAAAGTCTAAACCTTAAAAATTAAGATGTTGGAAGCAGTCGACCTGGCAGATTCTTCAGAAGTAATTAAAGATACAAAGCTCCTATTGTGTTTAATTTGGTAAGATGCCTTGAAGACATAAGTCAAATTTGAGGTATAGCGCATCGTATTTTATAATCTTTATATTAGATGGAGTGTGTTGTCCGCTTGAGGCCGCGGCCGCCTTACCTCCAGATTAAGAATTCATATCCCCATTAGCTGATTCCGGGAGGATCACACAGCCTGTCTGCACGCGGTGGAGGCGAGAAAACCTCTGAGTCTGGGCAGGACTCGAAACGCTGTTCCTAGGATATCCAACCTTTAGCCACGTCATAATAATTGGGTTAATAAGGGAATGTTTTAATGTGGCATCACGTCAAAGAAAAGATTTTCGCAAATTTGTGCTTCATTATCACCGTGGTGTTGCTGCCACGTCAAGAGTTCTTTATGATTTTATGACATCCCGAAAAGTGTAAGGTAGGCAATAAAACCAGCAATAAAGAACACGAAAAGGTAATGGGGCGTTAAACTACCCATATGTTAATGCGTATCACTGATAAATATTGAAAGAACCACATTGTGTATTGTTGCATTCTTCTTTGTCGTTTTATGAGCCATTATCTTTTTGATGTTTGGATCAGTCAATCCTGAACAGGATAGCTGGAGTCATTCATTCTGCCTCCTGCTGATGCAGTTTCTATAACGAAATATACTTTGTCTAATTCTTCGTCTACTGCTCGTCATTTCTGAAGGATATGTCGAGTTTGTTAAATCACAATTAACGTGAATTGGGATAAGTGTGAAGGATTTGATTGTGGCCTATTCTAAATTTTCCAATCTAATCGTAAATCACATGTCCTTGTGATCTTCTTTGGTTCTTGAGGATTTATTATTCAAGCTATTTGTGACTTTTTAACAATATCATTCACCTAAAGCATATTTTACTCTTATCAATATTACAGTCACAACCAACACAAACACACTTGCGACACGTGATCAGGCTACCGGTTTAAGGCTCAAAGAGACATCATCAGACCTGTGACAGAAAACCATGAAAATCAAACTCCGTACATTTGATAAGAGGCAAAAATTCCCCTTCCCCTTTTTACAATTACGTTTATGAAATGTATATCAATATACAAAAGTGCTGCCTAAGAGAAGTATATTTTAAAATGTAAATATAAAAGATTTCTAATTTCTAAAATGAATATTCTTACTATAAATAAAACTGCCACAGAGAAAGTCACAGTACTTTAGTACAAAGTAAAGAAAGATGCGAGCGAAAAAAACGAAACAAATATATACTGCTCATTAACAGTTAAGTGTATATTGACTTTGTACACGGAATATAAATACTGCGCCTTTGTTTTATCCATATATAAACAGGGAATCCTGTGTTACACAGAAACGTCTTTGAACCGGAAAAATGTTCACGTGTCTTAGGATTCCGTCGTTAGAAACCTTCACTAGTGTTAAATATTTGCAGTCATTTTTTCCTCGCAGCAAGAAGATGTGTTGTTACTTTGAATCACACCTGCTAATCGCCGGTCTCTCAAAGCGTAAGCCCGGGTTCGATCCCAGGCCAGTCCATGTAGGATTTTTGTTAGAAATAGTGGCCTTGAGACATTTCTCTCCGGGTACTTCTTTTCTTCCCTGTCACTATCATTACACCAGTGCTCCATACACTTATTCTATTTACCTAGCATCGGTGCCATTTAACCCAGCAGTTGAGAGCGTGTCTAAAATCAATGAAAGGATTGTCTAGCAGTATTAATAAATGCATCAATAATTATAATAATACTACAATAGCTCCGTTGTTGTTGTTCCATCCAACTTTGTTTCCTTGGGACTAACTTCCGATTAATCTCAGGTTGTCTTGGAGTTAGCCCCCTCTATTAAATAAATATATATATGTATATTATTTGAATTCCTTTTTCTCATCATACTACTCAACATGGGGCACGCGGTGGCGCAGTTGGTTGAGGCACTGCGCTACAAACCGGAACGTCGCAGGTTCGATTCCCGATGGTGTCACTGGAATTTTTCACTGACATAATCATTTCGGTCGCACTATGGCCCTGGGGTCGACTCAGCCTCTAACAGAAATGAGTACCGGGAACCTTTCCTGGGGGGTAAAGGCGGCCGGTGCGTAGGGCTCACAACCTTACCACCTTCATGTGCCGATTGTCTAAAAACCTGGGAGCCTCGACCTCCTGGAACCCTAAGGGCCTTCCTAGGCCTGTATGGGACTGCTTTACCTTACTACTCAACATGGTAATAAAATGTTTGTGTTATAATTCCGTGTCTGACGCAACTGTGGTAAAAGCAAACGTTTTCCCTGTATTGATCATGCAGGCATACAGGGGGAGTGTATGCAGAGCTCCACGTATTCTTAAACTTTGCGCTGGATGGAGACCACTTTTAATTCAGAAGGTGTTAGATCAGCTGGTGTTATCAGTATCATCGTAATGATTCTTTCTTTCTTGCTTTCTTAGCCTGACCTCTTCTACCTCCTCATGGTAGGTGTAGAGGGTTATTGTTGAACCTGATCGCACTCAATGACACACACACACGCACGCACGCATATGGTAGGACACTTCCGGACGAGGGATCGGCCAGTCGCATAGACCTCTCCCTGAAAGAGAGAGAGAGAGAGAGAGAGAGAGAGAGAGAGAGAAAGAACCATGCCCCGGGCGAGATTCGAATACGCAATCCCGACAAGAGAAAGGCCATAGTCCTACGCCTTAGACTGCGGGGCCCCCGGGATCGGCTGTTATGTTTCTGTTAAGCCGTTTTTATTCGCATATGTCAGCTGTTTATTTATGTAACTATGTATGTATGTATGTATGTATGTATGAATGTGCCTGCCTGCCTGTCTAATGTATTTAATCTAACCTGTCTGTCTATATATTCGTCTGTCCGTCCATCATACAGGTTGTCACGGCGGGTGTTTGCTCAGGTGAGTCTTTTGGATTTGTAGAACGTACGTGATAATACATTGTTTCCGACATTTTGGAGGAACTTGCTGTCTTCCTCTTCCAACTGACTGAATTTGGTTAAGGTGGTTGCTGATGTGGCTGGGAGGAGTAAATGTGTCCATGTCATAGGAATGTGTGCAAAGATTGTGGCCTGTAGGGTGGATAACTTTTCGGGGGCCCCGCGTCTCGATAATTGGGGTCTGGCTATAATTGTTGTCCAAGTTACTCCCAGACTTCATGACAGGAGTCCAGAATACTGCCTTCTGCCAGAAGAATGGAATACGATCAGAGAGAACCCACAATAAATTTTAGTATTCTGCGCGTTGGAGGGCCCCCCTGACCAATGGTGACGCCGCACGGTTTTTGGGGCCTTTTCTGCAATACTGATTGTGGCCAACCAGACCTTTGGGAAGAGATGAGTTTGGAATTGTGTCGGTTGTATACAGTCGTCACAATTTCTTCTCCAAGTCCTTTCAGCGGCCACATCAACCAAAGGCAGTACCCTGAAAGCAGAGACATTGCGTTGTTCCGAAACATCGAAACAAAGTTATTACACTACGTGGTGAAAGAACTCGGAAGACGTATATACGTTAGTGTTCGTGGATTGAGCAGTCTGTTTTGTTGAGATCCAGTGGCCACGCGGCCAGCAGAACAAGGTCATGAACATGGAGAGGACCATGGCAGGCACTTGCTCGGAGCGGGGCCGCGTTGATTCCAATTACGACACGGGACATAATTTACTGTTAAACGTTTGCCTGCCCTTCCCCCACTTCTTCAGGCGCAGTCTTCCCCTTTCTTGCTTACTTTATAATAAAGCGAAGTAAGAAATAAAAAACAGCTGCTTCTCTAAAATAGCTGTTCTCTGTATACATAATTCCACAATGCAAAATGCTGATTACATTCATTCTGCAGTCTGTCTTACGACAGGTCCGTAGCCTCTTCCAAAGCGAGTTCTCCACAGGGTGCGATCTAGTGCTTCCTCTTTCAATTTCCAGTATCTTCTATTTTCCTTAAGGTCATCCAGTAGCTCGTCTTCCTGTCATTTCTATCCTTTTCTCTAACTTTTCTTCAATCACGTGTTTTAGAAGCCAGTTTTTGCGCAAGATGTGACCAATCCACTTAGCCTTTCTTCTTTTTATTGTATGTAGGATATTCCTCACCTCCTTGACTCTGTGTAATACTTCTTCATTTCTCACAGATCGGTCCAATTTATCTTCTCCATTCTTCTCCAGCACCACATTTCTAAACTTTTCAGGTATTTCTCATCTACTTTCTGAAGTGTCCACGTTTCAGCACCGTACAAAGCTATGTTCCAAATGTAGCACTTTACTAGTTTCTTCCTTAAATTTTAGTCCAGTTTGCTGGTGAAAAGAGTCTTCTTGTTGAATGCTGCTTTCGCCATGGCAATTTTGGTTTTAACTTCACGTGTACACCTTGCGTCATTTGTTATCATGCTACCCAAATAATTGAAATATTCCACATTCTCCAATTGTTTTTGATCTATCATAATTTTTGTTGAGTGTGGTTGCCTTGAGATTCTCATTACCATAGTTTTTTCCACATTCTTTTCCATTCCATAGCCTCTTCCAATTTTAATTAGTCTATCAGTCATACCCTGTAGCACCGTTTCTTCCTTAGCCAGTAGCACAAGGTCGTCTGCATATTTCACAGTGCGAATTACTTGACCTCCTATTTTGATGTCTCCAAACCCTTCAAAAGCTTCCTTGATAAGGTACTCGCTGTATATGTTGAACAGAATTGGCGACAAACAGCAACCTTATCTATCTCCTCTTCCAGTCTTCACACACCTCGTCTCCCCTAGGTCGAGTTGTATTTTGACAATTTGTTCCATGTACAATTTGCTGATCAATCTTCTTTCGCGCCAGTCTATCCCAATTCACTATAGGATCTGCATTAATTTGCTCCAGTTGACAAGGTCAAAAGCCTTCTGCCAGTCTATGAAGCAAGCACACAATTCCTCATCTATGTCCAAGGTTCGTTCTGATATTATTCTCAGCATCCCAATTGCATCCCTAGTTCTTTTTTCTCTGCTAAATCCAAACTGATCTTCTCCAAGCGCATCTTCAGTCTTCCTTTCAATCCTTCTTCTAATTATCCTCGATACTGTCTTTGCTGTATGTGCGATGAAACTCATTGTGCGATGGTCGCTGCATTTTGTAGCTTCGGGCTTCTTCTTGAAGGCAATCATTGTAACAATAAAATCTCTGGGCTGCTCTCCAGTTACGTACATGCTGTTGATCAGCGCTGATTACAAAGTGTCAAAAATATTATTATGTATATATTAAGGGAACGGCCGATCTCGGTGTCCGCGCGGTCTATGGCGTGGGTCTGCGGCCGTTCGCTTGCTGGGATTGTGGGTACGAATCCCGCCGGGAGCATGGTTGTCTGTCTCTTGTGATTACTGATTATTGTTTGTTGTCAGGTAGAGGCCTCTGTGTCGGACTGATCACTCGTCCAGAAGAGTCCTACCAAGTGTGGTGTGTCTGAGTGTGATCGTGAAGCCTCGATAATGAGGAGGCCCTAGCCCACTAGGGGTTGTTGCGCCACTGGAAAAAAATATTAAGGGAATTATACAGGCATGACGATAAGTGATGTTAGTCCTTCAGAAGAATGGCTTTGACTTTGGTAGTGGTTTCCCAGTGTGAAGTCAGACTATTAGATATTTATGTCAAGTAACCGACGTATTCCAGTTAAAAATACATTGGGCAGAAGTGCAGTCGTTACTTACTGGGGCGGGTTAATTCTCTTGTGGTACAATTTTCTGTTGTGTTCTATCGTGTTAGAGCTGTGCATAAATTTGACCATAGGATTGTTATAAACTGAACAACAATAAATGGCGTCAAGGGGAAGGTGGTAGGGCCTTACCTTTTTGACAGAATCTCTGTGTTTGTCTGAAAGTTTCGCTCGGAAATAAGGGACTTTACCCACGCTGTCATGGCCAAAGCTTCACTGAGTAACGATCAGTACCTTTTGTTTCGTTGCAGTATTGTCAAAAACGGTGATTTGTCTGTCATGTGTCGTGAACCAAGCCTGTGTCGAACCAGACTGCTTTTCTTCTTTTCCACTTTAATCTTTGTAAAAACTTAACCAAAGAAAGAAATGCGCATTAAAAATGTAAAATACCTTCGTAACAGTATTACAAAACAAGGTACGAAATTACGCGTTTGGAAGAAAACACGTGGTCACTCTAATGCTTTTGAAAGGCGTAGCTGGAAACCTGACTTTGGAGTTTTATTGGTACACTGGCGAATGACATGCAAACCAATAATTGCTCACTGTGTAATGTAGACTATTGGCAAAATCGGGGAGAGCACACATCGCATCGACAACTTTAATAAAATCTTCAGTGGGAGCCGAGTTGTTTCATGCAGACAGGAAAACAAACATGACGAAGCTAATAGTCGCTTTTTTTGCAATTATTTTGAGAAAGCGCCTACAAAGAAACTCTTGTGGCCTTAAAGAATGTAGCCCATTAAAATGTGATGTTATTAATGTATCTGTGGGAACAAATGTTTATTTTTAGTTTTCAGATTATTGCAGAAGCTTTGCTAACATTATCCTTGGGAATATGAGATGGTAGGCGGTCCCTTGTAGGGGCAGATGAAGAGAGATGATATGTGCCAAGACTTTATTTCTTTCTGTCAGACGTCCAGTCAGTCTGATGACAGATTGTGCCTGTACAAATCACGTGATTTTCAAGAACGAAACAAGCTGTAAGTTATTTTGGAGTCAAGATTCAATTCTGCTTCGTCTAGCAATATGTGGTAACCGCCTGCGATTTTGTGTTTCATGTAGGCCTACCCTAAACACTCATTTGTTCAAACGTCTCACTTAAATCATTTTAAGCTATCACTTCGTTTTATTAAGAGAATGTTTTCCTTGAAAATCATCCGTTAAACAATTTGAATAATTGATACGTACATTAATAACAACGTACGGATATATTTAGCTATTGAGACCCGAAAGAAGAATTTATAGAGTGATGGATTTCCCGAACAATACATGCATGGAAACGACATTAAACTAATTATCTAAATTAACTTTGCGGTATAGTATAGACCTTCGCTTCATGTTCTGAGGGCCTCGTTTTCAGGTCTTGGCATGGAGATCGGTTATTCTGATCGAAAGTTTTAGTGATTTTCTTTAGATATTCCAAGAAAAATGACAGAACAGTATATTACATTAAGCCACGTCCGCTTTCTTCGGTGTTTCTGTCCAATTGATTATTGACTTATCATAGCTATATATCATCGCTGTAGTCTTTATATATTAAGGAGCTCTTGACCGAAGAGGTTAGTAAAATATAGAGTAACACTTATTGCAGCTTTATGAAGGTCCAATGAATTATCTCTTCCGTCTCTACCTCTACTCTTCGACCCCTATTTCCTTTCACGCATACTACCCTATCATCTTGCTGTTTTCCTCCCGCTCATTTTCTTCATTCCCTTTTTCCTTCCTCGTCCTCTATCATCATACTTGTTCTTAATCTTCTTCCCTATCTGTACACTGGCGAACTTATTTGGTTGCAAATTCTGCAAGGGCCTGTACATGTTTATTATAATATACAGTGCGAGAAAGTAACAACAGTGACAAAAATATTTGAAAAAATCGAAACCGCGCTATTAGTCAACTTGTTTTTTTGTTCACCGTGCATTTTGTTAATATATAAATGGAATGTATACCGACAAATGCACTAATTAAGTATATTTACACTTTACAATAGCCCTACGTACGTTTCGGTCACAAATTGACCATCATCAGGGGCTCAGTATGCACGTAAGTGCACTTCACTTCACTTGTCCATTGTTTTTGAGTAATGTAGGGTGAAGTGAAGTGCACTTACGTGCATACTGAGCCCCTGATGATGGTCAATTTGTGACCGAAACGTACGTAGGGCTATTGTAAAGTGTAAATATACTTAATTAGTGCATTTGTCGGTATACATTCCATTTATATACACGCTATTAGTGTCTAAGGACGAGAGCCGATAACAAATTATTTTGAAACAAAGAAGTTAGGAAATATCTGCAGATCTAAATCTTCAGGCGACTTCGAAGCCCTAGCTTTCTTTGTTTTTCTCGTGGGGCTGTATATTTATATCAGCAACTGCTTCTGATCTGTCTGGCCCCCTTATTCTTGTAAATTCTCTTAAATGACAAGACATAAAATTTCTGTAGTACACAGAGATATATGCATTCACGAACGTACGGTGCACCAAGGCCGGAAGGATGTGAAGGGTTTAAGGTCCGTACGGTGTACCGAACCCGACATTGAAGAGATTATAGAAGGAGCAGGAATTTCAACAGGAAGCCAGGCTTTAGTTCTGATAACGAGTTAAGCCTATTTCGCCAAGTGGTTTAATGTCTTAATATTTTTCCTGTAGATGTCACTAGCTGCATTGAAGAGCTAATATTAAATTTACTGGTAAATTTTACTTGACAAATAATAAATATGTTGATGATAGTAATGATAGTGATGATCATAATAGTGTTAATGGGTCAAGGGGGATGATACGCAACGGAGCGACAATGGCGTTCATAATACAGGAAATTTACTGTAGATAATAAGGAAAGCTACGAAAATAATCAAACAGCAGGTGTAAAGGTTGACACTGGAACATGCAACATACCAACCATGAAATAGGAGTGCCAACCATTGAACTGGCACTGGCACTGAGCCAGATTATTTCTTCGTTGTGGTGGGCAGTTGGGGAATGGGGAAGAACACAAATTAACGACATCTTTCAGTCCCCTGCCACAGAGGTCACTGAAGCAATAACATCTTTCTAACATTACCATTTTAATTCACTCTCTTCCATTGCGTGTGATTGTTCAGTACATCTTCAAACTGAAGTCTGTAATCTTTTACGGACTTGGTCTCTTAGATGATGATTAGGATTTCTTTGTAAGAGGGAAGGAGCAATCGGTCGTTTTAATTACGCCTGGTGCGAGGAAGGGTGCTGCTGGCTGTTGGTTGCTGTTTGATTTATAGGTGACATTATGAGATCTCATAAACAGCAAAAGAGGGAAGGCAGGAAGGACTGGCACGTTACAGACGGCACGGCAGGGGAAATAAAGTGAGAGGAGAGAATTTGCTAGCTTCATATATGAAGTGCTTAATCATCGGAAGAAATAAAAATTCCGTTAAATATTACATTTTTGGAAGTTTTCTCCCTTCAGTTGTTATTTAACGTAAGGCTGATGAAATTCTCTAGAAGTCGTTTCAAATTTTAGCAGTAAGCTGAGAATATATGTCGTGTGCGATAGCTTCTATACATTGAAATTAAAAGTTTTACGTACTTTTAATTGAATTAGGTACCTAAGCGGAAAAGAAATCTCCCAGTGAGAAATAATCTTATCTGGATGATTCAGCATTTCCCACAAGTAGACACACAACCATGCTTATTCAATATTCATACTTCTCCCTAGAACACGCCACGAAGGCCCAGAGTGGGCGTAGAGGTATGGCTCTACTCTTCCTTTAACCTCGGCGGTAGGTGGGGGTGGGTGGTTAACGCCACGCCCCGGTCACTTAACGTCCGGGAAAGAGACCCGGTACCCATTGTATTGGAGACTGGGTGGGCCCCAGGGCCAGTGTGGACGGGTGCGAAAAATTTCGCCTCCACCGGGATTCGATCCCCGGGCCGTCCAGCCCGTAGCGAGTCGCTATACCGACTACGCTAATTTATACTTCATAATTCATAATTAATTTGTCACATCCTACTCTCTTCATTCGTCATTTCACTTTCTACCACTTTCTCTTCTTCTACCCACTCCTCATCGTCATACTTCATTACCTTCTCCACCTATTCCTTTACCATTTGCTTCTCCGCCTCTTCCTGCCGCATCTTCTTATCCTCACCTACATATTTTCCTCTATTCCTTTCCCACCCTTCCCTTCCTCTTTACATTATTTAACGTCTCTTCCTTTATTCTACAAAGATTTGAACCTGTGACTTCTGAAATACGAAGTAGGAATATTATTCACCCGACCTTGGCCCTCGTTGTGTGAGTGATTATGACGTACATCTGACTTACTATTTTGTCCATTTCCTGATATTTTAATAGCGGAGTTTAAACCTCTTCCTTCTCTTCAGGGGCGTAGCTACCATACAGCAAGATTGTGCAAAGTATATGAGACCCACAAATGCAGGAGGCCCAAGAGCCCATCGCAACAAATTATTGTTTGCACACTAACTGAATACCACCAATTATTCGGTCTAATTCGAAAGTATTCGCGACAGCTGAAACAATAAAAAGATTTTATTTAAATCTTTATTTAAGAGTTTTATTTGAAAAACAATTTCATTTACGATAAAGTGGCCATGTGCCTCGTGGGTACGACAAGGCCAATAGGTAAACTTTGCGTAGGGACACAACAATCCTTGCTACACCATTGTTTCTGTTGTAAAATGGCGAGTGAGGTAATGATTGAGTCACTCAGTTATTCGGGATTTACTTTTTATTAATTTCTTAGCCTATTTAAGTATGTTTTGGTTGATTGTATATTACAGTTCTCATATCACTGAAAAGCCTGAAAGCTATAGTGTCCCGCCTCTTTAACTATCGCGGGATCACATTGCTCCCTTAAGCAGAACAGACTATGTATTTTCGACCTGATCCTTGCAGGAAAAATTTTGCCTTACGGACAAATACAGTGCAATTTAAAACACAATTTACGTTGTTCTTAAACACCTTGAATGTCTATATTCATGTTTGCAGTACAAAAAATTGGCGTTACAAACAGTTAGGCTCTAGCAAACACTTTACATTGAATTTGTTGGAAAGAAAGTCCTGAAGCAAGAGAGTCAAATTTTTAAGTACATAAGACACTCACTGTTTTACTGTTTTTTTTAAAACTAAAACTGCATCAGCCTTGTTTCAGAGGTTGCGGTGATTCAGTGCCTCTTCCTTAATGGTATTATTTAGAATTCCGCGCCCTGCCCCGTTGCTTCCCGCCAGTCTGCATGAAAGAAATGTGATGAAGCATTGATCTGCCGGACCTTGTCTCTCATTGTTCGACCATTTGCCGTTACTCTGCTTCTGATGCTACTGTACTGCAGCCAGTGCCGGGAGTACTTTGCTCCTGAAAACGATAACGATCGTTTGAGTATACGTCTGCAGGGGTTTACATTATAGTGTCGAGTGAAGTGGGATTATGAAGTCACGCGTTTGGCGTGCAAAATTAAGATCTCAATTATTATACTGAACAATCTGTTTGCAAGTGCTTTACATATTTTAAATGGCGCCTCATGATGGCTTTTATTTAAGCCGAAACATGTAGCATGATCGACAACAAAATACTCTCAAATCTGTTGTTGTGAATGGCGGTCCTCTCTGTTTCAAGTGAATCTTCTGATTCCCTTAATTTTATATACAAAAGTTAGTGATAAAATAGCTTTGCAACGCATGTTGGAGTATTTTAGGTTCTTTATTTTAAACTCAAGAACTTTTTGTTTATACCTAATTGTACAGCTTTCCCACTAATTTCCATGCAGTCTTTGTCACAACTGAAGCACTTATCTTGTCGTGGGACGAGCTGCTGTATTCCCTGTTAACAGAAGTCTGTACCTGTGCTATCAGCCATCGTGTCACAACATCGCCACCGTATTTAAATCTGCGACAGCCAAGATTTTTCTTATCGCTGCAAACATGTGTTAACCATTCCCAACAAATTCTCCTTATATAATCACAATCCGAGTAGGCTCTTTAGCTACGACATTATACACCATTTAAACTTATTTTTTGACCTACCCTGATATTTTTCTCCTAATTTTGTTATGGAAATCTTAGTGCCGATCTCAGACCCTCACTTGGTAACGAATAATTTCCTTTAAAGAGTTCTAACGTGTTTCTAAATCTTGGCTTGGATTATTATAGCTTCACATTGTCGCATTTGTATGACACATACTGACTCGTGTGCAGGAGTCTGTAGCTTTGCAGCATCTGGGGATGAGCGATCAAGTAGTCTGTGTGACGTGGGGAGGCACGCCGCCGATGCTCCTGTCGCCTGCCGGGACTCCTGTGACATGGAGATCGTCGAGTGTTTTAGAAAGAAAAGACAATAAGAAATCAACAGTCGGATTTCTATACCACTCTTTTCAATGTTGTCTTTTACAGTTCAAGTTCTGCTTTTAGCTGTCCTTATAAAAGAATCACATATTTTAATTGACAAATAACTTTTTGTTTGACTTTGATTCGCTGGATGTCTTAGGAGAAGAGATTGCTTTGCGGTTTAATACCACTGCCGCCTATACAAGTTCTGTTGTGTCTTGTTCTTCTTGTTTCTGTGTATGTGTGTGTGCGTGACTTTTTGTAGTATTTATATACACTTGCAAGGTAAAATGCCTTGTTTCCGAAAATGGCGCTGTACGTGTTCACCGCATATTTTCAGTAGACAAGTCTTTTAGTAATATATCATTGGTAGAACACGCAGTAAATATAAGTAGACTACGTATGCTGAAAACTGCCCTAATGTCTGCTTCAGATGTACTTCTGCTGATGTTGAATTTTCGAAGAATATTTTGTTTTTATTTATCTTCTCTGTATTTCCTTCCATCCCTACAACTTCTGCCTTCAGAATGATGCACTTCAAGAAAATACTAATAGTGTGCCATTTACTATTTCACTTTGTCGTGATACTGGTCTTTATTAGTGGTCCTTTTTACGTCTACAATACTTGATGGTAGACTTATATAACGATGTTAATCTTGCATAACAGATGTCCCTTGTTGCTTCTTATGCCCTTCCTTTTTATAGTTTTATTGTGTCAGCCTAAATGTTTTGTGTGTTTCTTCTCTGACTTCATCAGTTCACAAGTGTTAAACTTTGGAATATTTCTGACAGGAAAAAAAAAAACGTTTTTTGTGTATGAACTAGCTGAGAATTTTCTTTACGTGTAAGGGAACTCTTTGTCCTATAAAATAAAAATAATTTTTGGTAAAGAAAGTTTGGGACTTTTATTTTGCCTTAGTATGAAGCTCATACAGTGAACATGCAACAAGGTGATCATTTTACGCTCTTGCTTAATATACTTGTGCTTTGCCTCTGAAATAATTTAAAAAATTATGAAGTCTCCATTTATATTCCAACAACTGCAGAAGTTGGATGATCGTTGATCTTATAGGCCTTGTTATACCGTATAGCCGCACTGGTTTCATATAGCTCTACATTTGTGCATTTGTAACCGTAAATAATTTTTGCCTGTTGGGCGTATGAAAATTTAAAAGTATTTTGCTGAAATTTGATGTTAAATACCTACACTTGAGAGCTGTACGTTCAAAATAATTCAAAATTCAAATGTACGTGAGTCAAACATGATTTCAAGTTTTGAAAGCAGTTCAAAATTGATATTTACGGGATATAAACTTTACGAAATCTTTACGTTTTTACGCTTTTATTTTAAGCCCTTTACGCTAAGCCAAACATTTAGTCAGATGGTTCGAGAATAAATTAAACGTCAGTATTCCTCTTAATATACACGGGAGATTCAGGGTTCAGAGATCAAGCCCAGAGGCAGAATATCCTGACTGAACGCATTCGTGTTATCCCTAGGATTCTTCAGTTAAAAGTCGGAATATGTTAAGACACGGCGCTTCCTTTCATATGTTTACAATTTACCCCTTCATTCGATGTTACATATCCTAAGCTGTTGAAACACTGTCATTATATAAATCAAGAATTATTCTATAAATCGTCATGGATTTTCACTCGCAACTTTAGCCACAGTGCTGCACCAAATGCAGTATTTGCATAAACTGTCATTTACGTTATAAGATTGCGGTTATACCTATAGGATTTCTTCCCCAAAATAAGACATAACATGTGGTCAGGCTTTCTCCGTCCCCTCACTTTCAATCTTGCTCCGAATGCCAAGTCCCCCTGGACCTGCACGGATGTTCCACATTACGGGCCCTTTGCTTCCTCACCGTCCCTCCCCTGGGTAGTAACTTTACCCCCCCCCCCCTCCTTACTTCGTAGAGATGTAGTGGACACAGCAGCTTAATACCTCCTCCCTACTCATACATATGATACCATCAAGCAAATGCCTCCTGCTATCTCTGTCCCATTGCTGGGAAAGAGGGGACAGATATGGTAGACTTGTGGGAACGACAAAATTTACATATGATGTCAGAGGTTTTGTTATGTTATTGTAGCTTTAATCCAGATTAAGTTAATAAAGTGTATAATATTATAGAGATTGGCTGTCAAGATTAACCGCGAAACTTTCTTCCCCGAAATCGTTGTCGTAATTAAAATCAGCAATAACTTAGTTTGGAATCGGATTTGCAATTTATTGCCTCATTGCTTGTGTCTTAGAAGACTGTTAGTTTAAATAGCAGTAGAAGTAATGTTGTGACTAGAAGTTGAGAATAAACCGATTTGTTTATTGTAGACACTATTGCTGACGTAATTTGAGTGGAAAAAATGCCCTGTACGGCATATTAAATGTTAATTACTCGCACTAAATGCCCAATGGACTGATATACATAGACTTGAGATCTTTGCACGCATAACGGCAAAAGCCAGATGCATTTCCTCCGTCCCTTTTTTTTTTTGTATTGCTAGGATAGTACCTTTGAAAGAAGGCAAGAGTTCACCAGCACGTGGAAACATTTTATTATGTATTTTTATAGTTACTGTGACACTCAAACTGGGCTACGTTCGTTGTGTGACTGACGCATAACATTCCAGGAACACGAATTTTCGGAAACCCCGTTTCTTCTTCTTCACCTAAATATTTAAAATATAAAAAAAGGAGCGCATATGACCGTCGCAGAAAATCATTTAATTCACCCAAATATAGACTTCTGACCTGTGCTATTGACAGTCAGTATTGAAGTGTAAAGTAAAGTAAAGTAAAGTAAAGTTCTCCCTAGAACAGGCCATGAAGGCTCAGAGGGGAAGTAGAGGTATATCTCTACTCTCTCTTTAACCCCGACACTAGATGAGGGTGGGTGGTTAACTACACGCCCCAGCCGCTTTACCCCCGGGAAAGGAGTAATGAAATGTTCTCCAAGACATTCCGGCCGTCTGGCAAGTCTAAATATCTGCACGTCATCGGCTTCGTTACGCGCCTGTAGTTTCCTCCTATTTCCATTTTCCTCGCCATGGCTAACTATTATCAAGAAGGCAGTTCTCTGCAGTCCCACCGCCCGGAGCGCCTGTATAACTGCACGTTCTCTAGAATAGAATTTTCTCACCTTAAATACTTCTTACAGCCTCTTATATAAAGCCATCCGCTCGACAGCGTCCATAATAAATAATAAAGTACTAATGCATTACAAATAATATCCGGGTGACCAAATCAAGACTAATAAGATGGGTGGAACATGTGGTGCGTATGGGGGAGAAGAGAGGTCCGTAGAGGGTTTTAGTGGTCAATCATGAAGGAAAGAGACCGCATTGAAGAACTAGATGTACATGGGAGGATAGTATTGAAGTAGATCTTAAGGAAATCGTTTGGGACGGCGTGGACTGGGTTGAGCTGGCTCAGGTATGGAAAAGTGGCGGGCTGTTATGAAAGCGGTAATGAAACTTAGGATTCCATAAACTGTGGGGGATTTCTGGACCAGCTAAGGAACCGTTAGCGTCTCAAGAACGACTATGCTCCATGGAGTTATTTAGGTAGTTAGTTAATACGTAATAAGGATAAAGTATTACCTATCTTCCGCTATTCGTGTTATTGTTCCTAGTAGAACAGGTATAGCTTTAGGCAATAAACTGTTTAAAAGAAGTAAATGAGGAGAACTATTTAAAAATTTAGTCAACATAAACGAATAAGGTCCAAGTTTTAACCAGGTCACTTTCTATCGCAAAACAGAAGCCTTACCGCGACACACTTGGCTCACGTATTACCATCTAAGATGGCTGTACATAGCGTTTTAATAAGATGTACATAAATATTTAAATATAAAATTTTAGGATTTACAGATTACGGGCATCGATTTTGGTTACAATATTCATAAGTTTTCGAGCGATCGTATCAGACAGCAAACAAGATGCGGCGCGGGACAATGACGGGCGTGGCAGCTTACTGCCGAGGTCCGCACTGGGGACAAACAACATTCAGAAGGTCGTCAAGCTACGTCCACTTGTCCACCTGTTTCTGTCTGTTGCCACTAAATCAGTGAGGCGACCGCCACTTGAATCTAAACCAGTATTTTCTAAACTGTGTTCCTCGGAACCCTGCAGTTCCTTGTGTTGTGACGAGGTGTTTCTTAAGAAAATGTCGATAATAGCGAAACTTTGTCCACTTGTTTTCACAACTTGTAATTTACTCGAATGAAGCTTGTGCCTTACTCGACTGTGTGAGCTGTCCCTGTCAGTCAGAGACTTCCCGCGAAGATGTTTAGCCCTTTAGTGCCTGACTCGGTGCACTCGACGGACTTTAATTCTGTACCTACCGCCGACCTCGGTGAACCGTACGGTCTTAATGTATTTAAGGGTAGTATAAAATTTAAAATTCCTCCATTCTGGTCTGCAGTTGGAAACAAAACTCCAGCGCCATTGAGGGATTAAAGAGAGTGTTGGTAGTAAATAGGCCCGAGGATGGGTCCTTTTGACCGCTCAGCCTAACACTACTCAGTCAGGAACGTAATAATTTAGACAAATCGTGTGTATGCTTTGGCATTACTTCTGAAAATTTTGCCATAACGTAGAGAGTTTAATTGGCCTTATTTTCATGTATTATTTTCCAGACTCCGACTTTAGTATGTGTATTTGTAGCCAAAGATTTTTCTGTAACGAAATTAAATTTGGACAAGATATGGAATGTGCGTATAAACGTAACACTGTGGCGCGTTCACGTAACCATTGTAGTTGTGCAAAGTCAAGAAATATTGCATATTCTGAGCGTGTGTTTGTAGCCTTAGCTATCCAGCATGCAAAGCGCATGCGCGGTATTGTATTGTCGTCTGAGGCCAGTCTTGCTCTACCACATTTTTCCACATTATTTCACAAAGGGCACGATTTTTGGCAAAATGTTATTTAACATAACATTTGTGCTTTTACTTTCCCTGAAAATTTGTCTACAATATTTCTCATTCTGTGAAGAATTCAGCGAGATATTATCATAAATGTACACACTTCTTCATATAAGGTACCCGTCATACTTGTCAGATTTTAATCAAACTTAATTTTCTCAACAGATTTTCGAAAGATTCTCAAATATAAAATTTAGTGAAAATCCGTACAGTGGGAGCCGAGTTTTCCATGCGGACAGATGGAAGGTCAGACAGCCAGACACACAGACAGACAGACGGGTATGACGAAGCTAATAGTTGCTTTTCGCAATTTTGTGAACGCGCCTAAAACGGTGGATTAAGTGATGGCTAACTTAAAAGCACGTCAACAAACACTCATCTGTGAGTTAAGCAATATATATTGGAAGTAGAATAACATTAGTACAACTGACCTTTTTCCCCTCTATAGTGGGACTTTAGGAATACATGGAGTTTTACCTTACCACCTTCATACGTCTAATTTCTCTTTCAAATTCACCATGCGTGTTAAGTTTCAAGTCGGCAACGAGTAAATTAGAGCTGCAGGCAATATTTTGCATGTGTCAAGCTTGTTAAGCGCAGTGGCTGTTAGAAGTATGTACTGTTTGCTTTAACATTTCACATGCCTAACATTTTGCCTATAGAATGTATTTATCCGGGATATACGACTCTCAACATAAAGAGCAACTATTGCCATAAAAAGAATTAACCGATTGATATTTGAATAGAGACTCAGCTTCTTTTCTGTGAAAGAATCCAAACGCGATAGATGATACGTCATCAATAAATATCTACTAAACAATCATTAAAATTGCTATTCCGCCACTGGTTAACTTCATTGTATTCAATGCGAGACTTTATCATATGAAGGTGTTGTGTTGTGTGGGATGTCACTCCAGCTGAAGGGACATAAAGCAGGATTAACAATTAGCTTAGACTTGTACTGTAATGCTATCTGGCTTTACTTCCTTACTGGTTTGAACTAGCAGCTGAGATAATGTCAGATAAATAAATGATGTACTGTCGCAACATTTACTATTCTTGCTTTGAAACTGAATCTCTTACTTCTAATACACCGCTCTCTACTGCTTTTTATATTACGTATGTTGTTTTTCGAAATATAAGTTATCTTGAATTTAATCGAAGAGTATTTGTACCAAGTTCAGAATGACAGTATTGTTGTTCTTGTTGTGTTTTCGAGAAGAAGTGATGCCTAGAATCTCTTAATGCCCTTTACTTCTTGAGGAAGCACAGACATTGTCATGTGTGTGTGTCTGTGACCGTGCGTGCCTCTGTGTGTGTATGTGTGTGTGTCCGCATATCCGCCCGCCTCTATCTACTGTCTACGAATTGCGAATAATTTTACTTAACCTTCATTAAACTTGGTACAGAAGTGCCATTGGAGGCTACTGTACTGTTTTAAATTCCCTCTCGGCATTAATAACAACATGGCGAACTTCCGAAATAGAAGTAAAATTAGCTTTACATGATACAGTATCCTAAAATGTTTTATGGTAAACGATCTTAGGAAGTATGAATCTTCGGCTAAATTTATTTTTGACATATAAACTAAAATAAAATGGGATTTCCCTCGAAATCTGTAACTCATTTAGCCTGCTTCGTCGTATGTTGGCAATACCCAACAAACTGTTGAAGGAAGGAAAACGAAAATTTGTTTGGATAAATCGTAAGTAGGAATTTTGTATCAGAAAGGTTTTTATGTTACAAATTAAAACATTGTACTGGAGCGAATTTTCAGAAATTCTGTCTGAAACATTTATGTGGCAGGGATTTACAGACCATATCCGCAAATATTTAATTTTACTGGAATATACAGCTGAGGTTTATAAATATTTGTTTATGATTTCTGTTGTCCATTTTGTTTTATATTTAATTGAACGCCCTTAGAATAGATTACAAATTAGACTTTTTAAAGCCGTTCTTTTTCTAGTTTTAAATTGACTTCACGTTTTTCCATTAATAAATGCATCTTATCCAGATTAAAATTTTTACTGTTATACCTCTGTGTTCAGTGAAACGAGATAGTCTAAGCTGCAATTTTTTATTTTGTGTGGGTAGATTGTACTTAATATATCTTTGTCATATCCTTTAAGTCCTATACTTTTAAAGTAAAATGGAGCTTTCTTATTGGCATATTTCAGTACTTAATTCGTAATAATAATCTAAGGTGCATATTGTAGGAAACCAGTGAGATTTGGAGAACAATACTTTTATTTTCAGAGCTTCTCTTTCAATATCTGGCATAATACTAGAAACAGTAACAGCCGATGTGTAGAAGAGTCTAGACGACATATCCTTGTGAGTGTGATGTGACAGTCCAATAGGGACAGTTATACGGGTTTCTATCTGAAGTTAGCAAGATTGCGTAGCAGTGAATTGGACAGTGTCTGAAATATGTTAATGTAGCTCACAAACGGTTTAGGAGTAGAGGGTAATCCACAGTCATTATACAGGGTGTTAATTTTATTTGTGAACCATTTAAAATATGACTTCGTGTCAGGGAGAACTAAAAGTCATCCCCTTTTACCTGACACGACTAACATTGTTACAAAGTATGTTGAAAATTATGACCAGCATTTTTGTGCAAAATTGAGCATGCCTAGTTTTATTGGACTCAAAATATTATCACCTTGTACTACCATAGTGTGAATGGTAATTGCGAGATTGAGTCGTTACATACCAATATTTACCGCAATTCAAGACACTATCTGTCTGCGCTACCTGTAAATTTCACAACACGCAGTGGCTTGTAAAAGAGTGCAGGACGATCGAGACCCACTAAATCAATACACAAAAATTCTTGAAGTTGTTCCTGTTCAGGATGTGAAGGCTTAAAGGGAGAGAGGAGGTATAGCTCCATTTACTCTTAATCTCGGCACTAGTTGGAGCTGAGTGGTCATATTTACGTCCTGCTCTCGCATTCCCCGGGGAAACAGACTCCAGTTCCCTGTAATAAAAGGCTGGGTGTGCCCAGAGTCACTCTGGTCGCTTTGAAGCAGATAGAAATCTCTTGTCCCTGCTGGGAATCGAAACAGACTACGCTACCCCGAACATACCCATAAGTAATACAAAAAATGAAGTGACTGTCTATGGGTAAGATATCCAATTTCTTGCAATGGAACCAAGCCCACGAACATTCTGTCTATATGTAGGTAACATGTGGAGTCGTCTTGATGGTAATTGCAGTGCAGGGTAGGAAAGAGACATGGCGGAAGGAACGAGACAGCACCAAAAAGTAACTTTTCGCCAGAAGTGAACGCATAGAGGAGACTGTAACTCAGACCTTGCAGGTAGCATCTCTCTTGTGGCATGGTTTATTGATGCATTTCGTTTTGGATCCACTCGTCTGTCTGCATTTGTCGGATGCTCCCACACCACAGCGCCTCTTCCTCGCTGTATCCAGCATTCAAGTTTAATGCAGGAGACTCATCTTTTGAGAGCGCTTTATCTCCTATGTCGGCAACACAGTTCACTCCATATCATAAGTTCTAAGAATACACTGACTTTCCTGCCACATATATGCAAGTCATTCTGTGTTATATACAGAGTGACACAAAGTCATTTGACACGGTCTTTCTGTTGTCAAACATCGAGTGCCAAGTGACTTTTGCTCTACCCTCTATAATACGTAAACTCTTTCATATATGCCAACATTTTTCCGAATAGGTTATAACTCAGTCTTAAATGACTTCATGATACTTAAAGTTTAAACACTTAGGCTTAACATCATCATCATCATCATCGACATCTGATTTATGCTGTACTTAAAAAGATCGTATGTGTTATGAATGAACGGGTTTGCTTTGTTTGCTTAATATAGCTATGATATCGAAAGCACAAAACAGCGTGCTTATTCGTATAAGTAATGTGTTAACACTGAATAACTTAAATGAATGAATTGCTGTATATGACACGGCGATGTCTTCTGTTCTGCGTTGTAAAGGAGGAAAACGCGGATTGTTAGTAATTTATTATTTGTGGTGTATTTAATGACTCTCTTCGTAGCTCGTTTCGTATAGCTTAACTTTTTGTATGAACCAAACGTTTAATAAATGGTATTTGTTGTGAAATTCAAAAATTGTAAAATAAAATTTATAATGCCCTGCACAGTGTAATGTGAATGTGAAGTCCCATGAGGAAGGCTAAATAAAGACGAAAATGTAAGAGAAAGTATCGGGTATGTATTTAGTTATATTAAATGATGAAGGTATATTAATTAAGCCCATTGAATAAATAATGCAACAACAATAGAACTTAATATTGATATTATTACATAGTTTTATTTTTGTATTATAAACATGTAATTAATAACTCCACGAAGCAGATTTCTTCTTGCGAAGAAATTCCCCGAGCTTTATGGAATACTAATTACACGGTTCACCAGAGTGTCACTTTTCCACATCCTGAGCCAGACAAATCCACTACACACCATCCCTTCCTATTTCTTGTAGATCAATTCTAATATTATGCACCTTGTACACCCATATTTTCCAAGCGGTGGCCTTTTGATTTTACCACGAAAACTTTCTATGCGTTTTTGTTTACCATCATGCCTACCAAATGCGCCGCTCATCTTATAATATTGTGTCTTTCATTAAAATTTATAGTAGCTACTTATATTTTGTCCTATAATTGTTATGGATATCATCGTATTTGTTACCAGTCATTATCATCGCGATATCAGTTGAATAGGGTCCAAAAATATTCCCGGATTCAGTGATGTAAGTTAAGCTTTATTCAGAGTGATGAAGAATTATTTCATAATATTTTTAAATATAATTGTGACAATTTAAACTTAAACAATTATTTTCGTTGGATTTTTTAACGAATTTATGAAACAAATCTACGGTGCTAAGCCCATTTACTTTCTTGTCGAAACTGCGTCATAGCTGTTTGGCTTCGGCTTGTAGCCTGTGTTGGTTTGTTTTTCTTCTCATTGAGCCTCTTCTCTGGAGACAGGTTGTTGCTATAATGAATAGTTATTTCCAGGAATTCAATCACTCTGTCCTTACGTTCCGTGTTTCCCAAACACACACTTTTAAACTAACATTTCTAACTAAATTAGATCAGCTGCCAGAGAGGTACTTTGTTCATCTTTTCACTCGACGTGTACAAACTAAACCTTACAGGCCAAACGCAGCCACCATTAACTCTGTAAATCCTAGTGGTTAGTGTATGTACCGACAGATTTAACATTAAACACTCTGTATTTTTATCACGTAATATATGTATATATTCTATGTGATACTTAAAACAAACATTAATTATTTCCCTATACATCATTCACCGATTAGTCTTTTTAATGGAAGCACATCTCTTCTCCTCGGACTACTTTCAAACATTCAGAAACACGTTTCAGGGAGGAAGCATAATCTGAGTATCGGCTGAGCATTCAGTCCTGTTTGAGGTATTAATATAACTGCACTATTTTGTATTGTACACCCAAAATTTACCTCGAAACCTGAAGGAAAGGGGGCACTTTCGAAATCCAGGAGTACATGGGAGAAAATATTACACTCGTAAATAGAACGAGCAAGAGTGCGAAATGGACTGAACTGTAGCAACAATTATATTTCTGAATACTGTACTTTATAGGTAGAAGTCTTGCGATTGGTCATTGCACATCCAAGGAGTCCTATCATGTATCCACAAGTTTGCTTTAATATATTTTCCATAGCGCAACAGCCCTAATGGGCCAGGGCCTCTCATTATCGAGGCTTCACGATCACACTCAGACATACCGCACTCGGTAAGACTCCTCTGGACGAGTGATGAGCCCGACGCAGAGACCTCTACCTGACAACACAAAACACTCACAAGAGACGTCCATGCCCCTGGCGGGATTCGAACCCAAACTCCCAGCAAGCGAACGGCCGCAGACCCACGCTTTAGACCACGCGGCCACTGGGATCGGCTTCCTTCAGGATTAATTCTGGTATTACGAATAATCGAATTGGTTCTGGAATGAGATAAAGGGATGGATATGGCTGGAGCCTTAACTAGAATTTGGCATGTAATCTTCTCGGTTTTGACACCGTCTAGATTTGTAGTTTGAGTCATCTGCCTCCATTTTCAGGGTTGAAGTAATTGTGTCCGGGTATACTCGTATATGAAGTGATTTTGGGAAACAAATTTTTCGATTGTATATTTCAAACTTAAAGGCAGAGGCGGTAACTTCCTTCGAAACCTTGCTGTCAACGTGCTGATATAAAAGGTTTCAAAACCAAGAACGCGTATCATCTTTGCAATATCCGTCGTGAGGCGATTTATATATATATGTACGAGGGTAAAGTGAAGTTTTCCCAGCATGTTAATTATCATTGTTTAATGTGTGTACTTTTTTTCTGTAAGCTGTCAAAATCATGGTAGTACATCATACTGAATAAGCATTGTCAAATACGTGTATTAATGATTGGTTAATGATTTATGTAAGAGACTTAGTGTGAACTCAAGCGAATTTTATATATGTGCTTTTATTTATATTTAACTTAATTTTTAACTCAATGTTTTAATACTAATTTTCAGTGGACTCAGAAAACAACTGACACATCCTACATTTTAACTTTTTTACATACATACATACATACATACATACATTCCATGGATCCATAAGTCTGTCGAAGTGACAACTGGATGTGGAATAAATCTTAATATACAAATATACAAATATACAAATATACAGACTATAGAATTTTACATTTGAACACTGTAAACTAAAACACTAAAAAGTGTTACATACCTCACTATGAACTATCTTTATACATAAAACATTTACCTACTGAGTAAAAGGAGTGTGCATTTAAGTATTTTCTTAATGCTACGAGTACTTTAAATTGTGTCTTTTCATTCTTAAGACTTATGAGACTCAGCGGGAGTCTGTTGAAAATTCTGATACCGGCATAGAATGTACTTTTTTGAAAACAAGATAGGTTGGCATTTGGTCTATGCAGGTGGTGCTTATTGCTGGTGTCTGTACTGTGTATAGATGGATTTGTTTGAAAATTTTCTTGATTATTTAAAATAAAGTTCATTAATGAAAATATATATTGATATGGAATAGGTAAAAATCTCTAATTTTTTAAACAGACTTCTGCATGGAGTTCTTGGTTTTGCACCGACCATAATTCTGATGATTTTCTTTTGTAAGGTGAATATCTTCTTACTGTTGGAGGAATTACCCCCAAAAATTATTCCGTAGTTTATAATAGAATGAAAGTATGCGTAATAAGTTGATTTAAGAATGTCGATGTTGCTGATATGATTCATTGATCTAACTGCATAACATGCTCCACTTAATTTAGGAACCATTTGATCAATATGATTCTTCCAAATTAAGTGGTTATCAACTTGTAAACCAAGAAACTTTGTGTTTATTGTACTTTGAAAATGTGCCATTATTGTTGATTTTTAATTTGTGCAATTCACAATCCAAGTCCCTGATAATGATCCCAAAATAGGATTCGAAACATGTCAAGACTAGTTTTATGGTAAATTGTCATGTATAATAGAGAATATGTAAGTGTGCATTAGTTGGTTAAAGAGATGTATGATATATCAAGCGAAGCTGTCAAGAATGGTGAATTTTCAAGGCTCGAATCTTTGTGCAGCGTTAAGTCTCTGGGCATGTATTGTGAAAGTACTGCGATAAAGTAACTGCCTAATTAGCGACATGTTTCTTGTCTTATCCATTTTTAGATACTTAAATTGAACTCGAACATCTACGCTAAAGCCCTCGCTGACTAAACCTGCTCATGACAACGTTGAATGTCTGTAACATGTGCAGTTGAAATGGTGTCGTTATATGCCTGACGTCTTAGTCGAAACTTTGAAAAATTTGATTGTGGCCAACTTGTATTTGAGAGCTTGTCCTAGAATTCTGTTTCAAAGTCTAAAATAAACCAAACTAAACTAAACTATAAAATAAAATAAACTAACCTAAACTAAACTACAAAAATAATGTAATTCCGGATAGCTGGTCCCTGCGCAGAAATTTCTTATATATGTTTTTGAAATACCAGTCACTTCCGCTACCGTTGGGCTGAACTACCCAATTCTTTCCTCATAGACTTCCAGTAAAATTGGATGCATAAAAACACAAGTATTTGAAAATATTTTATGCTGCTTAAAGGTAACATGTCCCTGCGATCAGCGTGAAGGCGTGTATGGGAGTGGAGTTACGGCTCCTATCATTGTTACCTTTAGCTCTAGATGGACAAAGTGGTCATTTTCATGCCCCTACCGTTTTATATTCCATTAAATACGACGCTGGGTGTGCGTCAGAAGCCGTCTGGATACTTTGGAACAGAGAAAGCCTTTTGCCCCTTCTGGGAATCGAAATATGATTCTTCGGACTACATTATCGCGGCGTCATGATATCACGTGCGTAAATTCAAATAAATAGCTCCGCGTAGTCAGTGACACCCAAAATATTGTTTTCACTTTGTAATTAGGGGATTTGCGAAACTGCCACAGTTATTTTACACCCCTGTTTCGTAGTGTTACTTCTGTGAAACGAGAAACAAAACTTACCTGCTTCAACCCCCCCCCCTTTTTTTTTGTAAAAACAGGTTTCTTAAGGGTTAAAATTTAAAGTGATGATGACTATCAATTTCCATTAGATGTTTTTTCCCCCTTGTAATTTCTACTTGTGTTTTTTTTTTGTGTGTGAGGTGTGCCAACCTTTCAGAGAAAAGTGTAACAGTTCTATCGGCGTGACCAAGATTTTTGTTGTTGAGCGCAGACATCAATTTCGTCCACATGCTGACTGTCCCTAGCTGTTCCGTCTTTCTGAATCTCATTCTTTCCTGCATCTTAATACGAGGCTCGATAAAATATGGAGAGAAGCGTTGCTATATGCTTCGGCTGTATGTTTGTGAGGGCTTCGGTTTGCATCTCAGTTCAGGCACTGTTTATTGCTTGAGAATTTTAATTGTTCTGCAGAGTTTCTACATGACCTATTTTAAAGAATGTAGTATAAATTTATTCTAACAACCATAAAATAATATAGAACATAAAAATCGTGTATGTGGGTAGGTAATGTGGAAAGACTAATAAATTTTGCATAGGCAGTTGACAAAATACAAAGTGGTAAAACCTCGGATATTTTCCTACACAGATATGCGACGCCTTGTATTCTGCAAAATCCTTCCTGTTTCCACCTTCAGGATAAAGGAGGATGTTCCTTCGAAACATCCATAGGTTTGTTCCAGTTTGTACGGCGTCACACCTCTGAAGACAGTAAATCCTCATAACCTCTCCCGTGGGAACCCCGAAATGTAACAATTTAATAAAAAATAGGCATAAGTTTGATTAATAATTTCCAGACACGTAGTTTCTGCACGGGACTTTTAAATGTGTCGGAAGGATTTAAATGTTCGGCCACACTCTGGACAACCAGACTTTTATTGCAGGACTGCAGGTGATATTGTCAAATGGGTTAAGAGTTACAAGTACGATGGTAATAATACTTTATTCTGTGCGTTATTTGTGTATCACGACTGCTGCGACAACTCATTGAAATTCAAAGGCAATTATTTTCTTTCATATTTTTAGTCTTCACCCTTCACCTCTTGCGTCATATTTTTCCATGCCTCTATTCGTTAAAACACGAGGTGGAATTCCACCGAAAGTCCGAGACTGAATTCCGCGAATCCGGAAGGAATTTCAAAACACGCTTTCTCCTCTTGGATTACTGTAGTTTACGCTACTATCAATAGAAAAAAACGTTTACTCACGAAGTAACAGGACTTTGCGACCACACTGTGGTCCACACCAACTTTTGCAACAAATGTTAACAAACATTACACCACACCATGTCCTCACCTTCTCTCAGCAGCTTTATGACGTGTTCCTTAAAAGTACCCTCCCCCACACATTTCTCCCCCATTTCTCCAGCGTCAGGGCCTGCGAAGCTTCGAGTTCCGATCGGTTATCCTGCACTTGACCTAAGTCAGGGACAGACAGACTTGTAGATAGACTACGTCCCCACAAAGAATTTCAATACTTAACAAGTCATAAGGCCGATCCCAGTGGCCGTGCGGTCTAAGGCGTGTGTCTTCGGCCGCTCGCTTACTGGGATCGTGGGTTCGAATCCCACCGGGGGCATGGATGTCTGTCTCTTGTGAGTTTTGTGTGTTGTCAGGTAGAGGTCTCTGCGACGAGCTGGTCCCTCGTCCAGAGGAGTCCTACCGACTGTGGTGTGTCTCAAATGTGTGTGACCATGAAACCTCGACGAAACGAGAAGGCCCAGGCCCATATAGGGCTGTCGAGCCATACAAAAAAAAAAAAAAACAAGTCATAAGACAGAGCAATCCATTTAGGTGATTAGTAAGGTACAGTGATGTGATAATCGTACATTTGTCTACGGAAAATTAGCGTAATATAAAATTCCTGGGCAGCACATGGTGATGTGGATGTTTCACTGCAGCCAGCGCAATCATTTCATGGCACGGAAACTAAGAATATCAAAACTGTAGTCCATTAAAGTCAATATTATACACATTAAAATACCACGACTTCTGTAAGCGCGGTAAGCTACGACTGAAGGGACGGTGGGCAGGTAGGAAGAAGGTGAGGCAAACGAGAAAGTGGATCGATGTTCCATCCATAAAACTGACAATTCACTTCTAGGTCTTGCATATATTTATTTTAATCATTTTCTCTAAAGGACTTTAATAAACAATGTTCTTTGTGATGAGCTGATTTTTTTTCTCAAAATTTTAGTAAATTCCTTCATGTCTAATTGAATTTTTATAGTCGTGTTCACAAAAGCCTGCGAACGAATTCAGTCGTTTTGAATCTATAAACATAGTTATAGAAATTCTAGTCCCCACGGCTATTATGCCATATTATGTGTACCTACATAATAATATAAATTTTGAGTTATAGTAGCTTTTATTTTAACCAACACATGCACTACAATTTTGTCGTCATATATACCCCTACATATGTTTCGACTACTTATTAGTTATCATCAGGGTGATCAAAGTATATAAACACAGACTACACATCCACTATAATAGTTGGTTCACATTCAATGTTAAAATAAGATGAACTATGTTCACTATAAAAACATATGTAGGGGTATATACGACGACAAGGTGTAGTGCATATGTTGGTTAAAATAAAAGCTATTATATAAGACAGAATGCATGGTAAATATAATGTGAAATAAATTTTTGAGGTTTTGAGATTTCAATTCCATATAAACTATATATATATATATATTTCTTTTATTCTTGTGTTCAACCCGATGATGGTCTTTTAGGCCGAAACATATAGTTTAAAATAATATAATAAATTTTTTTTGTGACTGGATTTATCGTAATTCTAAGAACCCTTTTCTCCCCACAAAAATCCAGTCTATATTATCATAACATGATTATTTAAGATGTGTATTAATAAGCATCCTCATCCAGTATGTTGTATAGGAAAGGATGTTGACTTGTTTTCGGGAGGTACACGTTTGGAATTTCAGGCAGAAAGGCGCTTCAACTGAATGAGACATTTGTGGTTTTCGTCAGTCCGTTCTGGCAGGTCACGGTGTATTGCATCGATCAGGCCACGACGGATTCAATTTAAATTCTTCCAAATTTATTTTTTATCTTTACTTACGCTCTGTAGTTTTAGATAAAGATATCGTCGTACAATAAAGCATTAAAACATAGGTGTCCTGTTACTAGAGAGCGTCATTTTCCTTCCAGAGATTACTAACTAAAATTTTGTAATGAATTTTTTATCTCTCCCAAGAATTGTATATGTTCGACGAATACCGCCCTTCTTAATTCTAGTAAATGTAAGCTTTAACATTAGTAATTCTTAATTACGAATATATAATAAATGATATTTATTAAAATATATATCTTGTTATATTCTTTTCCTTATTATTCTGGGCCCAGTTTTAAATAAAAAATTGTCCCTCTTGTGATAAAGCCTGCAACTAAGACTAAAAGTCAGATCACAATTTTTGGATTAGGGTAGAGTAACTGAGCGCACTCAAGGACCTATTAGTGAGATTGTCATTCATCGCTACATCCCTGTCACTGTCCCTCCTGCCCTCGAAATCGTGTCGGCAATCTCTCCTGCTATTAGGATATATGCAAAGTGGTTCACCGTGACAGTGAATTTAATCTCCGCTGGCTAAAGAATCCTGTTTTGCATCGCTCTAATGTATATAATATTCAAACTGTTAAAACGGTTTAATAGCAAATTATTATTTTACAAGAAGCTTATTATCTAAAGATGTGGTGTAAAACACCACATAGATGAAAATCCATAAATATCTTAGCGCTCCTCTTATTATTTTTCTGTAGTTGTTTGTAACTCTTCATGAGAGCTTGAAATTAGTCGTGGCCATGCTTGTTGGAAAGCGGTATGACATAATTTCAGAGACCTATACAGTATGTAGATGTAGTAAAATGGAGTGCCTGTTAATATTTCGATACTGCAGTGATTATTACTTCTTTTACTGTCTGTTAGGTGTCAGAAAACCGTGATTTGAAATTTGACTAGCCCGGAACATATATGTCACTGCGGTGAGGAGTTTGAGTAAAACTGTGAAGCGACTTAATCGCAGTTGGCATTTACCTGGTTTGATTCACATTCTGGGATCCAAAGTTTTGGCCGCCTTTCATTCTTACCAGGTAAATGAGATAAGAAGCCTTCGAGTTCCATAAAAGGCGAGGAATTCTTTAAAAAAAACCGAAAGACTTGTAGGTTCTCAAGGACTCCGCTCCATGCAAATCGAGCGGTTATAAATGTTTATTCATACAATCGCCTGATTCTTGCTATCTGGTAAGGCACGATGAAGAGTAAAACTGCCCTTGCGCATAAGTATCGCCTTGTGAAGGTGTTCAGTGAAGAAACAAGCTTCACGCATTTTTAACATGGGCGCTGTATGAACATGAGTGGGTAGGTTCCCGTTCAGAGTAGACAGCCTTCGGTTTCAGTTGAACTGGAAGGCTGGATGGAATCAATGTTTGACACAACTTGTAAAAAATCTATTCAGTTCAGCGAAGAAGAACTGAGTATTTAAAGCCTTTCAGCGAAACGGAACTTGAAACAAATGTTTACACGTTTTGTCTACGAAGTGTGTGAAGCGAAAACATAATGGGAGGATCGCGTCTGTCTGTCTGTCCGTCTGCCCGCCTGTTTTATCTCCACAACAAGTAAACTGATTGGATTAAACTGACTATTGCAAATGAGTAATAAACACTGTCCGGCCAAATAAAACGTAATTTGTATCAACCCATTGAAAACTTATCCCCACTTTTACGAAGAATTGGGCCCAATGTGCCTCGAATTTATGTAAACCAACCCATCAAAATGATATGAATTTGTACATAACATAAAAATTAGAAACGGGGTGGCGCACTGTTATAGTAACTAGGTTACGGTTTGGAGTCGTCTTTCTATTCCTGACCGCCACCTATCCAATGCGTACCGTAGACACTTACTCCGGCTTAAAGTGGCTGGCCTCACATTTATCTAACGCCTTGATTAATAATGAGTGGCCTTATATCTCCACTCCTCCATATGCCTTCTTGGAGTGGTGTTTAATTAATGACAGGGACAGTTGTACTTTTACGTGATATAAGATGTAAATTTTTGTTTTCTGCAGGTGTAATTTTAAACAATTATCGATGTGACCTATATGTAAATGAATAAAAGGGCAGGTACCTGTTTTCTGAGCAATGCATCTGTATAGTCATTAGTCTCATAACAACGGATTTTTAGACCTATTCTCGGAATTTGAAAGTTGAAGTGTCTCAGGTGCTCTGAGTCGTAAATAAAGAATTTTGAAGATATCTCTATTCCATATTTGTGTGTCTACAGTACCTGTATGTATTCATTTTTTATGCCTGGCTTATGACCAATACATTCGTTTATATTAAGTAGCTATATAGTCTAGTGACGGCTCAGGATAGGGACAGGTGGCGGGCTCTTGTGAGTGCGGTAATGAACCTTCGGGTTCCATAAAACGCGGGGAATTTCTTGACTAGCTGACGACCTGTTAGCTTCTCAAGAAGGACTCTGCTCCATGGAGTTAGTTAGTTAGTTATAGTCTAGTGACAGGTTAATGAAAACTACTTAGTGTTTGACAGGGTTGATATTACACACCTTTAGATTCCTTGAGTGTGCAGGGCGTAACTTTTATTAATCAATTTCACATTCTATGCACCATGCATTTTGATAATAATTCACAATTTCAAAAAAACCAACAAAGGCACTATATTACCAAGTATTTTTCAATATCCCCTACATATGTTTCGGTTCCAGTTGAACCATCTTCAGGGGTCAAGGTTACATTCATATTACATCCATTAGTTAATCTGATGATATAATATATATGCTTCACAATATGTGATAGTAACTTGACTTTATATTTTGATACATATATATTATATCATCAGATGAACTAATGGATATAATATGAATGTAACCTTGACCCCCTGAAGATGGTTCAACTGGAACCGAAACATATGTAGGGGGTATTGAACAATACTTGATAATATAGTGCATTTGTTGGTTTTTTGAAATTGTGTTTTAATAATCAAATTATATTAAAAAATTTAATTCTTCACAGGGAAAACAGTCCTTTTCCCTGTTATGTCAAGCCGGTTATTTCTGTTAAGGAAATAATCGTTGTGCATTATGGGCATTATATTAAAAATATACAGAAGACATGTAAAAATGCAGCGTTTTAAATATTACCTTTGGTGTTAAATGTGACTACCAACAAACTTTGTAAGTTTAAATAAATCACTGAAATATCTGCCATACGTATGCGTCACACACACACACACACACATGAACTTTTAAAAAAGTATGATGCTTCCTATGATGAAGCCTGCCATGGTGATTACTGATCGATCATACTTCAAAACAGCACTGCTATTTCTCGTATTTTTCTTAAATTGAAATTTACTTTTTCATAGGTTACGTGTTTATTTCCCGAGTTGTTTATATATGGATTTTCAAGAAGCTGTAAAATTTAGTTTTGTTTTTTATTTGTTATAGCAAACCGAGTAGGTGTTGGTCACATAAACCTGAAGTGTTCACACCAACTAGTATAAATATTATTACTTTAAATTCCAGCAGGAGACAAAACATTTTTGTGCTGTACTTTTTATTTAATTTGCATTGTAACATCTCCACCAGTTCCATAATCATTAATTCTGTGAACAATACGGGGAATGGAACTGTGAAATAAGTATATGAAAGTTATGTTGAGGACTCGGCTTTATGCATTACAGCAATTCGATTATTTTCTTTGTTGACTTGTAAGGTCGGGACAATAAAGCTGACTGTGTCCAATTCTATGGCGTAATAATAGGAGAAACGTGCAGGAATTTACGTCATTAAACTCTACGCATCTCAAGCTACATTGTTGGCAAAGAGATCTTATTTATTTCCATAACTTTTCTAGCTATTTAATTCTTTCTCTAGCCACTTTGTTTTCGAAATGATGGCTGCATAAAATGTATTGTATATTCCGAAGCCTCATACATAACATCAAAATAATACACCATATATTTTTAACAGTTTAAATGTCGGTGGTTGCATCATATACCACTTGTTCATTGTTAAGTAACTCTCCATTTTCCACATTTATGTTTTCCGTATGACTCCCAGAACAAAGAGCGATTGTTTCCCTACATATCGTTAACAGTTTTACATTTGTAATGGAGATGAAGTTTGTTTTTTGTGACGTAGGTTGTAAATTTTAAAATATTATTTGGGTTTGTGCTTCAAAGATTTAACATGACTTCGATATCGTAAGATATATCGCACTTAGTCTTTTGTTCGATGTAACTCTGCGTTTGTAATTCAAATGTGCTATAGAAGTGATAAATGTACTTAAGTTGCAGTGACGGCAGACGTGGTGGAATTGTTATTATTATTATTATGATTATTATTATTATGTTATTATACACTTAGTCAGATGTAATATTTTATTACTTTATTTTAAGGTGTTCTTATTAATTATCTAAGTAAGTTATTGTTTGTTTGTTTATTTGTTTTGTTGTGTTTGTCTATTTTGTCCTGTTCCTTGTCCATTGTTATTTGTGTTTGTATGTTGTGCTGTTTCTGTAATTGGCCATCTGGCTGTTGATTCGGCACATTAATAAACCTTAATTGAATTGAATTGAATTGAATTACTTGTGCTGTTAAGTCTACACGTTAATAAATGCCCATTGAATTGAACTGAATTATTATTATTATTATTATTATTATTATTATTATTATTATTAGTAGTAGTAGTAGTAGTAGTAGTAGTAGTAGTAGTAGTAGTAGTAGTAGTAGTAGTAGTAGTAGTAGTAGTAGTAGTAGTAGTAGTAGTAGTAGTAGTAGTAGTAGTAGTAGTAGTAGTAGTAGTAGTAGTAGTAGTAGTATTGACAGCATCAGCAGAAGATGAAATTTTCATCTCTGCTTAACTAAGCGTTCCGCGATTCAGACCCATTGGAAGCACGCCATACAACCAGGTGTTATTAAATTCGTTACTAAATAGAGAAGATTTGTCAGGTTCACCCTCGCACCGTTTTGTCTTCGCAGTAAATGCTCCCAGTATACATATCGTATAAGGCGTATTGGATCATGTACCCTTTTTGATTTGTAGTATAGGGAAAATTTATCTCTGTTGCCAAGTATCGAAGCCGCAAGTATCCGCCGCATGGCTAGTCACCATATTGATTGATCTCTCATAAAATTTAGTGTCTCGTTCTAACAAACAGCGACAGACTTATGCTAAGGACAGAATTTCAGACTAAGAGACAGGAAGTAACAGAAGAATGGGGGGGGGGGGGGGGAAACTGCACAGTAAAAACATTAAAATTTTGAAGATTTAACGTACTAAACTTTGTGGAGTGACAGACTAAATTCATCAGTATGAAGCCATTTGTAGATAAAGGTAAAGCAATCCCATTACAGGCCTGGACAGGCCCTGAGGTTTCCAGAAGGTTGAGGCTCCCAGATTTGAAGACAGTCGGTACATGAAGGCGGTAAGGTTGTCAGCTCTAAGCACCGGCCACTTTTATCCCCCCAGAAAATATTTCTGTTACTCATTTCTGTTAGAGGCTGAGTCAACCCTAGGGCTATCATCTGTAGATAAACGTCAAAACTAATTGTGGAACACAAACGTAATTCGTGGTGAATTTAGGTCGTCTAGCTTTGACACTATACTGGGTAGGTGCGTGCTGCATGTCACCATCTGCTCTTAGCTGATTAAATGAAACTGATACAAAGTATGACAAACGTATACGAAATGTTTGGTCAGAAAGTAAAGTGAAGTGAGAGGCAACCGCTTTTTATTTACGACAGTGAAAGTGACCGTTTACTCCATCACGTAAACGCCTGTTGTTGGGCTCACCCTAGCTCCCTATCCTGACGCTCTGTCCAACAGGAGCCTAAAGCCGACCACTTACCTCTACGTAACGCCCAGTTTAGGACTGGGTAAAGCCTAACTCCAAACCCGTATGCTCCTTTGTTACGTGGCGCTTCAGCCGAGGGAGGAGTTTACATTTCTCATAATAGGTTGGTTAACTATTGATTTAGTAGCTTCACTTGCTGGGGTGAAGTGTTTCATGCAGTCCATTCCTTGTTCATCCAACTTTTCTTCAAAATTATGATTATTTAAGAAGGATGGGTTTTATAAGTATCCCGTAATATTTTAGAAGCCGGCCTAGCGTAGTCGGTATAGTGCGAATTGAGGAATTTTCTTTCCATTCCCGGTAGAAGACAGAAATGCTTATCTTCTTCAAAGCATCGAGAACGGCTCTGGGGCCCACCCAGCCTCGTATTCAATGGGTATCGGGGAAACTTTCGCTGGGGTTAAAGCAGCCGGGACGTGAAGCTGAGCACTTTAATCTAGTGCGGAATTTAAGACTGAGTCAAAGACTGACCAAAATGTCAACCCACCCAGTCTTCTATTTAATAAATACCGGAGGCCCTTCCACCCTGTGTAAAGCGGCTGGTGATTACCACATCTAATGCGGAGATTAAGAATGAGTGGAGATATAACTCCACTGTCCCATACGCTTTCATGTTGTTTACAGGGACAAATTTATATGTACGTATGCCCTAAGCTCGTAATAAACGTATCATTTCGCACTCGGCACTGTAGAAACAAAATGTACTTGACGAAACGTCTAACAAAGAATCGGTAATAAACAGTTGCTTATCATGAAATCTGTAGTGCACGTAACCCAGGACACTGCGAGTGTCTGTAGGTAAGCCGGGTGTGGGTCTGTATTCGCATCACGTCTCAAGCGCAGTGCGGGTCTTGCTGCCTGCTCATCGCACCCTCTGCATGGATACTTCGCGCGCTACATGCTAAAGTCGAGCCAGAATACTGCAGCTGTCATATCCGACGAAACAATAGTTTTCGAAACTCTCACTGTGCGAATCAATTACCTTCTTGAGACTTTCATAAATTTGGAGAGCATGAACGAGACATGCAGCTTGCACACAGCAAATGTAACACCCGTATCTTCAGAATAATTCCGAACTCATAACTTGCATAAGATATGCGTGCATATAATAATTTCTTCAATAATCGAACCTCCATTACGCAATACTCTTCATTTATTTACACGAATTTAACTGACGTATGCACCGAAACGCACGTTTCAAATAAATAACGGACAAAATGTGTGTAAAATCAAATGGACTCTAATAATTAGAATAATTCCGGTTAGAACAGCACAGAAAAAGGGACATCTCAGGGAAGAAGTAGTTGTAAATGGTAGGAAGCACTAAGGTATTTTAATGACGCTCATAGTAAAACAGAATTCACAGTTTTGATTATTAAGATGATACGGTAAAGTTTCTCTCCACGCCATGAAGGCGTATAGGCCGAATACATGTATAGCTCCACTTATTCTTAACTTCGACACTAGGTGAGATTGAGTGGCTAAGAAGCTTAATGATTAATTAATTACAAACCACGTGGTACGAAGTGGTCGTGGCCTAACTGAGGGCAAAGGGTCGGAAATGGAAGGCGGGATTCTTCGAATACTAACTAGAAATGTTACATATTAAATCGCGTGTGTCGGTGTGAGGGATGACACGGAAATATGGCGTGCAGGTGTAAAAGGGTTTAGACTGCCTCAGGACTCCATAGGATTAAGGGTTTTTATAAACATAGAAATAAATTTTCGGGTACCACAAAAAGCGAGGATTTTCTTGCTTATCTGAGGTACTGTCAGTTTCCTAAGGAGGGCCCTGCTCCATGTAGTTACTTTATGGTTGGGAATATAGTCTTTTTCCTCTAGTGGAAGTAACTTAATATTTATAAACGGAATTAAATGCCTTTAGTTTCTGTTTGCAGTTAAATTAAACCTACGGACTGGAATATCGCCATCTTAAAACAAGACGGAAAATTTACTTTTATAGTAAGAATTACGGCACATGGGCTCTGTTAGTGTCTCAGATTTCAAGTCACGAATGCTAAATTTTTATGACATGAAGCAGTACACTAATAAATGCAAGTACTTAAATTCTACTTTTTATGCAATATGCATTATGTTTCTTATTAATTTACAACGAATTTTTAACCGATAGAGCTAAATTTAAGTTGCTTTGCTAGAATACGAAGACAACTCAATATTGATAATAACAAAAAAAAAACAAAGCTTCAAAATCGAATTTTCAAGGCGCTGGTAAATAAAAAAAAGACAATTCTTATTTTTAATGCAATGTAAACGCAATCAAGGTTTTGCTTTTTGCTCGGAATGATGGGTAAGCTTATGTACTTTGGAGATGTGCCCAGAAATGCACGGAGTTCTTATAGGCCTTCGTGTAGAATTTCCGTTATATCTTGCGATGTGTAAAAACATGACCTGAAATTTTGTTGTAAAATATGGCAACGTCTTGTTTCATGAAAATGCGCAAGGCTGCGAATGTGCTTAAAAAGAGTATTCATGACCAAAGGTTGGATACTTTTATTATATGTAATAGTCCCTTTTAAATCGCTTCTTTCGAGTCTGTTCTTCCCAACTTGAAGTGAGCATTACTAAACGCTAAGAGACTCCATCCTCTGTTTGTACAACTAATCCGAATTTCCTCTCCCCCTCCCTTTCATTTTCGACATTTTCTTTCTCATCTATCCTTATTCATGTAGAGTTTCCCCTCCCCCCCCACCGGTTTTCTCTATTTGGTCTACATGTGGGTTTGTTTACTTTTGACCTGAGGGCTATGAAGTGTACTGAAAGTAAATGTGGGTAAAAAAGGCAACAAAATAATAAGAATAAACTGTCGACGATAAAGGGAATTTACAATTTCTGAATCGTTTAATTTATGGTACATAAACCCTCGGTGCAGTAATTTATACAGGAAGAGATGCTACACTTTTAGGAAAATGTCTGTGTATTTATTGTATTCGAGTTTAAAGAATTGGGGTTGTGGTCAGGTATAACTCTAATGTACCCAGTATTTATGTACAGAGACCATTTGTGAAAAGAAAGAAAATAAGTGCCCAAAATTTTAATTTTAAGAAAGGTATTTTTGAGACGTCTGTTCCCAAGGGTTTGGGGCTTTTTGCCTCGTCCATAGCGAAAGGCAGACAATTGCCAGAGAATAACACACACACTCATTTGTCTTCAAATGACTCAAGTAGCAGGATACAAGCGCAACATCCTTCTAGTGTCAAATGTTTGAAATACAGGAAATGTGGAGTCTTCCCAGACGTGTCAACTCTCCTAAAATAACAAATAACATTGATAATGCCCTAAATCTCAGGGCGGTTTCGGAATTACAAGCCTGATGTATCGTGGAATAAATTTTCCAGTGTTTTAGATTGTATCTGTTAATTATCTAGGGTTTTTTAATTTTTAACACAAAACAATTATAATTTTGCTGCCGCCTATTGACATTTTTCAGGCTTTTCGGAGTTGTTCTCTGGCAGGAAATGAATATAAATGAGTAAAATCTACAAGAAGTTAAACAAGATAGCAAATGTCTGCAAAGATAACGCTTCTGGCACGTCCGATTCTTTTCCTTACATTTGAAATTCATTGCTATTTTCAAGAACAGCGCTGAGATAGTTAGTTTGAAATGTACCCTTCTAAGTTTTACACATCATATATTATGTTTTCTCCGCGTCAAGACAACAGATTTACAGTCGACTATAATCGATATCTCGAAACGGCAGTATATCGTATTTTTTCTACAGGCGAAAATCGAATCGATAATGCCCAGATCGTCAACTGTTTTTTCAGCCTCAGCTCGTACCACACAGATAACACAGTCTGAGTAATAAACAATGATCACAGCGAGGTATCGTGTATGTCCTTGCGTCATCCTGTGAAGCGCCTATTATGATATTGTTATTAAAATTATGTTTCTCTGTGTTTTAGCATTTAGGTTTATATAGGTCTGCAGGTGACAGTAAGGACAGGTGTTGCTCGTACAAATCTGTTTTTGCAGATTTGTTTAATCACTACGAATATCGCACTATATACAACACAACTGTCCTTATGTGTGCTCATTCAGAACTAAGAGTAGGTCTGTTGAAGTTGCAGATCATGTCCTCTGCGTCATATCGTCTGCATATGTTTTGCACGCTAAACCGGTTTTGATGAAACTGATATAGTTTTATTTGAGCTTAGTGTAAATAAGTGGGTGTAATGTAAATGAAAGGAACTAACAGACAATTATTCAGAGATAACTTTCGATACCAAGTTTCATGGACATACGTACAGAAATTTCGAAAATGAAAGACGGACGGACAAGATCCCTTTTTATGAATTTATGTTGTAAGTGTGTGAATGCTATGTACATTTATTTTTGTTGGACAAATAATGTTCATATTTTGCTAAACCCACCATTACTATGGTTGCTGGCACTAGAAAATCATTTTCTTTAGTACATAACTGAATCAAATTTTTCCGTCAAATAAACTGCGAATCTGTCTTGTTAATGCTTATTTTGGAAAGGAATGTACGTTTGCCAATCCCAGTGGCCGCGCGGTCTTAAGGCGTGGGTCTGCGGCCGTTCGCTTGCTTGGATTTTGGGTTCGAATCTCACCGGGGGCATGGATGTTTGTTTTGAGTGTTGTGTTTTGTCAAGTACAGATCTCTGCGTCGGGCCGATTGCTCGTCCAGAGGAGTCCAACCGAATGCAGTGTGTCTAAAAAATTAGTGTCATCGCGAAGCCTCGTAAGAAGGGGCCGAAGCGCCACAGGAAAAGAAATGTAAGTTTAAGTATATAAAAACACATAACGCTCTGAAATGCCGTAAAGTGAATATTCTTAAATTGTACGGGAATTTCAAGTTTATTTCAGTGCTATTCATTAATTTTTTTAAACATTAATTAATTATTGAACAGAATTTAAACTGCTACTAGTTAATAGCTTGCTGTTAGCTTTAAAAGATTTTCTTGCAAAAACATAGGAGAGAAAGAGCAGATCAACTTGTCTTGTCGTAATTTGAATTGAAAGCAACTTACACAAAATAGAAACGAAAGCAAACGACGCAATAAAAAAGGTTGCACACATAATTTGTGTTCCGCGTCTTCCAGCGTTTCGGCTCGAACACCCGGCCTTGGATTACTGTCGTATCATTAGCTGTGTGGGAGAAGGGATTAAGTTGCAGCTGAGACTAACGTGTGTGGGAACTGCAGGGTCAGATTGAGCAGGATAGGCCTGCACATAGTGGGTATGTGGGAGGAGCTGCGAAGTGCATGTAGAAGAGTAATTAGGAAACTTAAGGCAAGACAACTCTTCAGATGTTTGTGATAAGTGGAAGAATTTGTGGCTAAATAATATAAAAACCTAAGGTATAAGGCCTAACGGAAAAATCAGCATTGATAGAATTTCATCTCAAACATAAGGTAAGGGAAGGGGTAAGGGGGGGGGGAATATGGGGTAAGCTGAAACAACAAAAATAGTCTTATTTTTTCTGATAGAATAGAGAAACTTGGGAACGGTTGGACTGAATGCGTTGAGAGCCAGAATGATTACGCAGAAAATACCTACAACATGCAAGGCAATTATTTTGAAAACGTAATTTTGATCTTGTGCTTTACACTTACGTGTGGCGGCTCTACAATTTGTAGGTTACATATATACATACATACATACATACCTACATACATACATACATACATACATACATACACACATACATACATATACTTACATACATACATACATACATACATACATACATACTTCGTACATACATACAAAGAATTTTCAAAAATTAATTTTGTGTACAGTACGATTCTAAAATGTGTTTTCTGTGGAAAATGTTCGGTAATATTTCCTGGGTATACTGCAGGCAAGGTATTCGTGTATTGAGAACCATAGACATGTTAGAAATGAATTTTTGAGGCCAAATATACTGACTTTTGTGTAACAAAACACTGAACGAACCGAATGTATAAAATTATAAACACTTCAAATGGTTTTAAATTTTCTGTAATAACGCCCGGGAAATTTATGTAATTTAATGAAAGTATTCTGAATATACTGTCTCTTTGAATTCGATTTCAATGGACCAGACCCTGTCAGATGATACGTGTCACTGCAATGAAGGGTACTTACTGCCTTCTTCCTCCTAATGAATAAGCTCAGTTGTGCAGTAAGTGCCATCTACCTTGGTATAGAAGACGCGAGGTCAGCAAGTAGTAGCAGGTTTGTTGATCATAATAAGACCCCCCCTCCTTTGCCTCTCGTGCCAGCAGACTGTTTGTCTTGGTGTGCGTTGCATTATATTTTTGAAAATATTACAAGAGACATTAATGTATACAGATCATCAAAATGAAATTAGATTTTTTTTCATGACGGTGGTTGCATGAAGAGGCCTTATGCAGTGAGAGGCTGCTAGAGGGTTATCAACGTTTCAGAAAAAAACATATTGCATCTATCTGCAGGGTCAATTAGAATATGTGAATGCAAATAGAATAGAATGTTGCTAGTAGTTACGATGGGCATTATATCCGATTTGTTTTTAATGTGTTCTTTCATCTTTCGTGTGACGTGAAGTCGATGTAATGTATGACAAGCCCTTCGGAACTAAAGACTGAGTGTTCGAAATGTTTGCAAATTTAATTGTGCTTATTGATGGTTGCCTTGCACGTTAATTTAACATCTGGTATGAAGTTCGAGCAATACGTTTAGTGCAGATGTGACTGTTACTTCTACAGGAATATGTAGAAATTGGCATATTTAAAGTTTATTAATAAATTCGAGTGACATTAAGTTTTAAATAATGATCATTATTATAATTACTTTTATCGATTTGCTGTTTTGTAGACCGATTTCGTTTAAACCAAATAAAACATTAGTTATTACGTTGGCAATCCCAGACAGTAACATGAAACGACACTGGAATTCTCTCTGTAAATTTTATTAACTTTGTCGATCATTGCCGGAAAATTTACCTCTTAATTTCATCACATAAAAACATCGCTTATTGCATCAAGCTCTCTGTGCATTATTTTAAAGAATCGGTTTTAGTACTGTAAAAGCTTTGTGTTTTTACAGAACAAAATAAAAGCAATTACGTAAAAAATAATGAAAAGAACGACACTGTTTCTTTGTCGAAAAGAGGTAACCTATGCCTTCTAGTTCTGTTGTTGTCGTCGTCGTTGTTGTCGTCGTTGTCGTCGTTGTCGTCGTTGTTGTCGTCGTTGTTGTCTTCGTTGTCGTCGTTGTTGTCGTCGTTGTCGTCGTCGTTGTCGTCGTCGTTGTCGTCGTTGTTGTCGTATTCATTTTTGTCGTCGCCGCTGCCGCCACCGCCTCCGTCGTTGCTGCTGCTGCTGTATTTTTTCGAGCTGCCTTTCCAGACTTTTCAAGTTTACATCATACGTATTCAAATAAGCCGAAATAGTGAACTTGTATTAGACTATGGTCTGGATGACCGAGGAATCGTGGTTAGATTCCCGGCAGAAGCGAGAGATATTCCTCTTCTTCAAAATATTCATATTGGCTCTTGAACACACATAGCCGTCTATTCGATATGCAAACCCAGGGGATACTTTTTCCCGGAGAAAAGCGTCCGAGGCGTCAATCTGACCACTCACCTTCATCTAGTGCCGTGATTAAGAATGAGTGGAGCTATACCTCTATTCCCCCTATATGCCTTCACTGCGTGCACTGGGACAACTTCACCTTTACCTTTTACCCGCAAGTGGTATAATGTATACCAACGGAACATTGGTAAGATTGTGGAAAAAGTAGCTATAGAGGAGAGTTACGAAACTCTGCCAGTTGGTATTCAGCGGGTATTCCACTAGTTACAGAAAATGCTAATCCAGAAGTGCGGCAGATATCCCGGACACAAGTGCAGTCTATATTGGCTGTGGTCAGCAACTTGTGTTTCATGCAGATATCCCGGACACAAGTGCAGTCTATATTGGCTGTGGTCAGCAACTTGTGTTTCATGCAGATATCCCGGACACAAGTGCAGTCTATATTGGCTGTGGTCAGCAACTTGTGTTTCATGCAGATACCCGGACTCAAGTGCAGTCTATATTGGCTGTGGTCAGCAACTTGTGTTTCATGCAGATACCCCGGACTCAAGTGCAGTCTATATTGGCTGTGGTCAGCAACTTGTGTTTCATGCAGATATCCCGGACACAAGTGCAGTCTATATTGGCTGTGGTCAGCAACTTGTGTTTCATGCAGATATCCCGGACACAAGTGCAGTCTATATTGGCTGTGGTCAGCAACTTGTGTTTCATGCAGATATCCCGGACACAAGTGCAGTCTATATTGGCTGTGGTCAGCAACTTGTGTTTCATGCAGATACCCCGGACTCAAGTGCAGTCTATATTGGCTGTGGTCAGCAACTTGTGTTTCATGCAGATACCCCGGACTCAAGTGCAGTCTATATTGGCTGTGGTCAGCAACTTGTGTTTCATGCAGATATTCCGGACACAAGTGCAGTCTATATTGGCTGTGGTCAGCAACTTGTGTTTCATGCAGATATCCCGGACACAAGTGCAGTCTATATTGGCTGTGGTCAGCAACTTGTGTTTCATGCAGATACCCGGACTCAAGTGCAGTCTATATTGGCTGTGGTCAGCAACTTGTGTTTCATGCAGATATCCCGGACACAAGTGCAGTCTATATTGGCTGTGGTCAGCAACTTGTGTTTCATGCAGATACCCGGACACAAGTGCAGTCTATATTGGCTGTGGTCAGCAACTTGTGTTTCATGCAGATACCCCGGACTCAAGTGCAGTCTATATTGGCTGTGGTCAGCAACTTGTGTTTCATGCAGATATCCCGGACACAAGTGCAGTCTATATTGGCTGTGGTCAGCAACTTGTGTTTCATGCAGATACCCGGACTCAAGTGCAGTCTATATTGGCTGTGGTCAGCAAACTTGTGTTTCATGGCAGATATCCCGGACACAAGTGCAGTCTATATTGGCTGTGGTCAGCAACTTGTGTTTCATGCAGATACCCCGGACTCAAGTGCAGTCTATATTGGCTGTGGTCAGCAACTTGTGTTTCATGCAGATACCCCGGACTCAAGTGCAGTCTATATTGGCTGTGGTCAGCAACTTGTGTTTCATGCAGATACCCCGGACTCAAGTGCAGTCTATATTGGCTGTGGTCAGCAACTTGTGTTTCATGCAGATATCCCGGACACAAGTGCAGTCTATATTGGCTGTGGTCAGCAACTTGTGTTTCATGCAGATACCCCGGACTCAAGTGCAGTCTATATTGGCTGTGGTCAGCAACTTGTGTTTCATGCAGATATCCCGGACACAAGTGCAGTCTATATTGGCTGTGGTCAGCAACTTGTGTTTCATGCAGATACCCGGACTCAAGTGCAGTCTATATTGGCTGTGGTCAGCAACTTGTGTTTCATGCAGATATCCCGGACACAAGTGCAGTCTATATTGGCTGTGGTCAGCAACTTGTGTTTCATGCAGATACCCCGGACACAAGTGCAGTCTATATTGGCTGTGGTCAGCAACTTGTGTTTCATGCAGATATCCCGGACACAAGTGCAGTTCTATATTGGCTGTGGTCAGCAACTTGTGTTTCATGCAGATATCCCGGACACAAGTGCAGTCTATATTGGCTGTGGTCAGCAACTTGTGTTTCATGCAGATATCCCGGACACAAGTGCAGTCTATATTGGCTGTGGTCAGCAACTTGTGTTTCATGCAGATACCCCGGACACAAGTGCAGTCTATATTGGCTGTGGTCAGCAACTTGTGTTTCATGCAGATACCCCGGACACAAGTGCAGTCTATATTGGCTGTGGTCAGCAAATTGTGTTTCATGGATTACGTCGTTTCGTCGTTCGCGACGGAATTAATACAGGAAAAGTGAGTCTGTAGGAGGACATGTGGTGAGGCGTACTGAAGGCGGAATGGAACCGTTGCGAGGCCTGTGCCTCCACAGGACAACACAGTAATTCAGACGTATGTCCACAGAACGAAAAGGGCTCGAACCTGGCATTCCAATATTCGGGCTGTCAAGATTATTTAACTCTCAAACCCGTCGATCCTATGGAATCCGTCAAACTTACTTTCAGTGTATTAAGTTTCTTATCCATAACGTTATGTTTTACACGATTAGTAAAGTAAATGAAGCATCAAATATAACTGTAATATAGTATGTATCTTGCGTAAAAATATAACCCCCCCCCCTCCCATGCTTCAACCATCAAGTGGCCATCATCATATATGCTGCATTATTACACACATACAGGTCTTACATACAATACACATAGAATTAAAACTTTGTACGTGATTGGTAATTACAATATATTAAAACCATATAGGGCTAACCTTGATTTCAGACTCCCGCAGCGATGCTGATGAGATCTGCGCTCTTCTGGGATATTACGCGGCGTCGTGTGGTAATTAATTACCACACGAGATCTCGAGAAGTTGCGAGGTGCTCAGCTATCCAAGAAATTTCCCGCGTTTTATGGAACACAGTACCGTGTTCACAAGAGTCCACCATCTGTCCCCATCTGAGCTAAATTGATCTACTGCGTGCCCCATCGTACTTCTTTAAGATTTGTTTTAACGCTATCCTACGATATAAGCCTAGGTCTTTTAAGTGGTTCATTTCCTTCAGTGTTCCTCACAAAGACCTTTGTGAATTTTTCCTGAATCCTATATGTGCCACGTGCTCCGCCCATCTCATTCTCCTTGTCATGATCACATTAGTAATATTTGAAGATTATTACTAATATGAAGCTCCTTTGAGGAAAATTTCCCCAGGCTCCATTTACCTTTCCCCTTAGGTCCAGGTATCTTTCTCAGCGTCCTGTTCTCGAACAACCTTAACCTGCGTTCTACTCTTTGTGTAAGTGACCAGACTTCGCCGCCACGTAAAGCAGACAACGTTATAATTTTGTGCATTTAATCTCTATACAGGGTATACACAAGAGAATGGTGCGGTTTCAATAGTTTTCACTATTGAAACCGCACCATTCTTTTGTGTATACTCTGTATTCTTGGATAGCAGTCAGGAAGACAAAGGTTTCGGACCAAATAATGGCAGTCATTCGCCGAATTTAACCCTTTAAGGCACAGTGGTTACTTTATGTACCACTAGTTTTAACATTTAAAAAAATTACACTTCCTGTCAAACTAATTAGTTTTTATAACTGAGATGGAGTGTGTTTACAGCGCGGTACATGCTGAATCTTTAAATATAATTAAGGCTAGTTTTACCTTTTAAGGCGGCCGGTGCGTAGGGCTGACAACCTTACCACCTTCATGTGCCGACTGTCTAGAAACCTGGGAGCCTCAACCTCCTGGCACCCTAAGGGCCTGTCCAGGCCTGTAATGGGATTGCTTTACTCTCTAAATGGTTAATCTCGTCTTGTTTATGCACTTTGATATGACAGTGTACTGTCCAAATATGTAAACTTTTCCACATTTAGAATCATACACTTTTAGTTTTAAGTGTACTCTGTACCAGATATTTTAACCTATGTAATCACACAGCACACGCACAAGTTAATAAAGATTTTCGCCCCATGAGGATGACGATTCGAAGATTGAAACACGTCGAAGATGTACTAATGTTTTATACAATATATATACATATATATATTTTTTTTGTATGGCTCGACAGCCCTATATGGGCCTGGGCCTCCTCGTTTCGTCGAGGTTTCATGATCACACACATTTGAGACACACCACAGTCGGTAGGACTCCTCTGGACGAGGGACCAGCTCGTCGCAGAGACCTCTACCTGACAACACACAACACTCACAAGAGACAGACATCCATGCCCCCCGGAGGGATTCAAACCCACGATCCTAGTAAGCGAGCGGCCGAAGACCCACGCCTTAGACCGCACGGCCACTGGGATCGGCTTTATACAATATATACATATGCTAATTTTGTATTTGATGGTTTGTTTATTTTAAGAAACTTTAGCAAATTTTTTCGCCTCTTTACATGACAGAAAATAGACGATTAAAACAAACACAACATGTAGCAGAATTTCGCTGGTGTTACGCGGAAGGGTGCTACAAGGGGATATGCAAATAAATGAAGAGTAGAATAGCATAGAATTGAATTGAATTTAATCGAATCATATCGAATACGAGCATTACGTAGACAGAACGTCACCTTTTTTGTCACAAATTTAATTAAATATTAGAGTAGTTGTGTTTTTTTACGGATAATGGCTGAGATATTAGTTTTTGCTCTTCAAAATCTCTCCTCCCCTTTCTCCCATACACAGGGAATTCGGTTTGGAGACTCACCTAGACCGTTTATCATTTGTGATAGCTGTTCCATGTTGCCCCGCCGCTATCTTCTAGGCCTCCTCTGCATTCCGTTCATTTTGCCATTATTAGCAGTACCAGTGACTCTGTCATTAAAGTGTAAGCACTCGATTTGACTTTACTAAATAACCTAAGATAATCTGAGTCCTTCGATAGAAGCTGATAGTCGCTCAACTGTCCTCTTACGGAACTGGAAATATCGTTATCTTAATCACAGCTGTTCCTTTATATCCAGCTGAGAATTTCACAATCAGTTTCCAAGATCGATTTTAATAGGCTACTCCCATTTACCCTGGAGCCGAGCTAGCACAGTCGGCTTAAGGATATCCGAGGAATCTTGGTTTATTCCCTGAAGGGGAGATATTTATCTCTTTTCCGAAACTTCTTAACCGGACTCTGCGGACCAATCAGCTCCCAGTTCAATGTGTACTGGGTCTGTTTCCTCAGTGGTAAAGCGGCCGGCACGTGAAACTAACAAGCCACCTCATCCAGTACTAAACTTAAAAATGAATAGAGCTACATCTCCACCCCCACATGACTTCATGCCCTCCACAGGAACGACTTTTGGTGTCGTTCATGCTTTCGCTCTTCTGGTTCAGGGCATTATTCTTGGACTGCTTAGCCCTTGAAGATCGGACCGATAGGTTTTCCCCAGGCTTCGGTAACCAGCTACCAGACTACACCGCGTAAACCCCCAGAAGAGTGCAGACCTCGACTTCACCTTTAACTTACCTTCTCAGTTGTATGGCTACTAAGGGCAGTGTCGGTCCTGTCTCCGAGGATAATTATTTTGAAAAGATTTTCACGGTATTTCCTTGCGCCTCTCCACGATCGTACTGCAATTTATTACTTACTGACATCTCCAGCCCCTTTATTGACAACTACGAATACCAAGATTACAGGATTGCATTAACCATGGATGCTCTGAATACAGTTCTTCCACGAAGTGACCTACACTCTGTAGCTACTTATTCACCTACAAATCTCTTTCTGTCTAGTTCGAGCCCATAAACTCTTTACATTGCACAGTTGGGTGTAGTATCTTGTTTTTTCATCTTTTAAATAAAACAGCTCAAAATGTTTTTAACCCACCGGTATATTTCATGTCCCATTGCTTCATGCACACCGAACTCTTCCAGCATCGCGTCATCTACATTGCAAAACCACACCAAGAAGACAAATTTATTAATATTCATACAGACAGTTGTCTTTTTTTACTAGTCTGAAGCGTAGTTTTTATTTCCTTGGTCCCTTTCTGTTCCTTTTTTACTAAGTCCATGATGTGTGTTTGTGAGTGTGTGGAGGGATCCTTTCAAGAGTCTGCATGGTATATGTATCTGGATGAGAGAATTGTTCAGGGACAGTGTAGTAAGGAAAAAATGGAAGATGAAGAGAAAAAAGGAAGGTAAAGAACACATAGGTATACCTAAAGAGAATGTAAGGTGGATAGGAATGGTGGAGGGGCAGTATAGTTGATGGTGTAGAGTGAGAGTCTGTGTGTGTGTGTGTGTTTAAAGTAGAGGGGGAGATCGGCGTGAGGGGAAGGGAAGGGGTTTCAGAAAGAATCTTTGACGATCTTCTGGCCTCCCGACATCAGGCCAGAAACCTAGACTAATCAGGCAGACGGCGTGCGCAGACGCGGTAACAAAACTTCTTACTTGTAGTATGCGCGTTACGCAACTCGTTCTGTTTTTTTTTTTGGCTTCATTCAGAACATAAGTAATACGTTACAGAAAAGCCTCGTGCTTACAGGAAAATGAAACACTTCATATAAAAGATTCGGAAACAAGACATTTAACAGTGTTGTAATATTGGAGAGATTCCTGTAAGGTTAGGTTTCGTCATTTCTTACTGAGTGCGTGTTGTGGACGGACCATGTTGTTTTTGCTTCTGTGTTCGGTGCCGTTTAATAGTACACATACACAAGTGTATTGGTCTTGCTGCTTCGTCTGTGATGGATCTGAAGAAGTACAAAGCGGATAGTGCGACAATACCAGTACTATTACGTTCCGACAGTAACGACCTCAAGTGGTAAGTTGAGGAAGTAAATCATTGTTGAACAGCTGATGTTCTTTGAGGTACTTCATTTTCAGACTGAACATTAGTTGCGACTGAAATATATTTTATAGCATTATAATACATAATTTGAATATTTAATATTTTCTCTTACATATTTCGATCTTAAGTGATTAAGAAGAATAAGAGGAAGATCGGAACATGTAGGGGAAAATGCGTTAGAAACAAATGTGATAAAATAAATGCAAGTGTACAGTGGCGTTTGAATTTTATGTTAATCGGTTTTAGTTTGTCTTTATTGTTGGCTGATATTTTACACTTCAAAGCTTAATCAAAAGTCGTGTGTGCATTGAAATACTTGTATTTGTTTTTAAGTATAATTTCACAATTCACCACACTATTAAAATTAATAGTTTGTTAAAAAGCCCTACATATGTTTCGGTCGGTTAACCGGCCATCATCAGGGGCGACTAGAGTTACATAATACAAACACATTTATTAGGTTTTCCAGAGATGTGGATTAAAACAGTCAAGTGTGGGTATTATAAAACTGCATTAATAAAATAATAAATTCTAAAATTCACGTCGTAATGGAGATCACTTCCAATGGGTGTTGCACTAGGTGTTGCAAATCACTTGTTGCGTACACTATGCTGTAGACACTGCGTTAGTTGCGAGCATATTAAGTTGCGTATGTGATACTGTTCACTAGAAGCATGTTTTGTTATCTTGTTTACGTTGATCGGTATTGTTTTTAAGTATCTGGTTATCTCTTCTTTGATTTCGTATGAATAATAAACATATACACCCAAACACCGCGAACACTGTATTACATATTGCTTCGATAGGAGGAATTCGGTGAAGGGAATGCGGCTTATTCATTCCTCTAAAAAGTTACAAAATGTGTTTTAGAAAACAGAAGAAAATATTTACATATAAAACCGCGCTCTTGTAATATTTTCCTAATTTATGTGCTTTTTATAATTATTCGCATATTTAATTCTTAGTCATGGAACTTCAATGGAGGAATCTTAAATTCAGTTTTATGAAAATCTTGGCTTTTTTGTTAATGGGGCCGGTTTAAGAGAGATTCTTCATTTGGATGTTTCAAAACCCGTATAGAGGAAGAAATTATATATCTGCTTAATATATTACAGTCTGGCACAAGTTACCCTCAGTTTCTGTTCTGGAAAATGGACATCGCTCCCTACAGTTCACATAATATATTTTTTGGGGTTACAGTTTGACTGCGGCATACTGATCTGTTAATGAGAATACGACCTGAAATATTTGATGGGCCACTTGGTTTTTAAGCCCCATACTGGTTATAATGCCTCCTGTAACTCACATTATATTAGTGCCTTTTTATGCATTTCGAAATTACTGTCATCGTCGCGTGTTCGTACCATATCATCTGTTACTGGTAAAAGTAACTTTCTGTAAAAATTAAAATTATTTGAAAAAGGGTGGTATTACATATCACACAGCCTTTAGGTCTACATGAGTTTTAAATTATTGTAAGGCATTGTAAGTAATATGTCTTATTTTAGCGTAACATTATAACAAGTGTAACCGACATATACGTCTATGGAAAAGGAGTGACAGTAGTTGAATAGTAATCATACACATCTCTAGTCAATAGGGCCGAGTGAAAGAGGTGGTAAAGTATTGTGAAATAGCTATTAATAGTACTGTCTTTATGGATTTGGTGCCATGTAGTCTGGTAGAGATATTCACCTTACCTAACGTTTTTTATATATTTTATAATGTAAAACATTCTTGCACCTATGTTTGTATATAATATATTGAGTTAACGGAACGCAACGGGATGCCTTGTGTTTGAAAGGTAGAAGTAAATGAAAGGAAAACGGAATATGACCATATAATTGACATTCGAGGGCAAGAGTTTAATAGTTTTAATTAAATTTAATTAGTTCCTGTATTTAAGTTTAGGATCAAAGGATTTCAGTTATGAATACAGCAGGAAGACTGTAACGTCTTAGCAAATTTTGGAGCCTCTAAAAGGATTCCTCATATATGATTAGTGTTTAAAAGAAACACATTTTTACGTAATATGGCTGTGAGATAAATCAAGGAATAATAGTCAATAAAGGAAACGTCCAGAACGCCATACTTCTCTTAATTTCTTTTCCCGGAACTTTTATTTGGCGTTAATGTGGTATTCAGCAAAATACGCGGACGCATTCATACTTTCAACCAGACCAGAATATAATGCTTGTCGTTGTAAACTCCATAATCTTTCAGTTACATAAGGTTGTTAAATAATTAACGAATGACATTGACAGAGAAAATAGGTATCCAAATTTCATGGAGCAGTCTTTTCTTTTGGGGAGGCGGGGTATATGATAGTCGCTGAGCTATGGCTATGCAACAAAATCCCTAAATTCTTTGGAAACAGAGTATTATTAACATAATAAGATGTATTCGTAACTCCTACATACGTTTCGGCAATCAAGTTGCCGTCCTCAGGGGGCGTTCATCGAAGAAACACAAACATCTATGGCATTCAGATATACAGACATACCAAATGTATGCCACAGATGCTTGTGATTCTTCGATGAACGCCCCCTGAGGATGGCAACTTGATTTCTGAAACGTGTGTAGGGGTTACAAATACATCTTATGTTGGTAATAATCTTGTGCATTAGTTGGTTTTGACATTCTCATGTTAAAATGCACGGTATATAGAACAAAAAATGTGGAACAAGGTTTAATATTGTCCTCCCACCTGTTTGTGGCTCTTCTTTATGATCCCTTTTTTAAAGTTCTGAAACTAAGTTTTTGTATGCATTTGTAATCTCTGTGTAGTGTGTTGAGTGTCCAGAATATACCATCCTCATAAATTTCATAAAACTCTGAATACTATCTGATGCAGCTTTCCAGTTAATGAAACTACTCGCTATAATATTTTCTCTCTACTTATGTTATTTCCTTGCTATTAGGGCCAAATGTTCTTTTCTCAAACCTCTTCAATCTATTCTTCCCTTATGCAAGATACCAAATTTTACAACCATATAAAGCAGGAGGTAACAATGTGTTTTATAATTTTAACTTTCTCATATAGCAGATAAGACGGAACATTCTAATGAGTCAACCTCTTTTTCGTCTTTCAGCTTGTTTATTCATAAAACACATTTCTGTATTTTGTGTTTCAAGCGAATATAAACTATTAGAGAAAAACTGACTTTTGTCCATTTTTGGTGAAGCAGCAGATGCTACGGACGCACCGCAGCCTTGACGCATATTGTGCAACCCTGTGATGAAAATGATGATTAGTGATTTTTTGTTTTTCCGAGTAATTGAACACCAGTGGAATGATACTGACAGGGGAAAACAGAAGTACTCGGGGTAAAACCTGTCCCAGTGCCACTTTGTCCACCACAAATCCCACATTGATTGACACGAGATTGAACCCGGGCCTCCGCGGTGAGAGACCGGCGACTAACCGCCTGAGCAATGGCATGGCCAGACTTGTGTCCTTTTCTTCCAAAATTTTCTGTAGGCAGTCATTCTAATGTCTGGGAATCAAGTGCAGTTCTAGGACAAGTACGAACTACATTTAAAATTCAGACTCTGGTATTTCGGCTTTCCATGGTATTGAAGGTCGCACTGCCTGTCAGCCAGTCGGGTAACCTAATAGAGCATAGGATGTTTCAGAAACCAATTCATGTACTGACCATCTGTTTCCTCCAAACAATTTAAGAAGGAAACTATGTGAGATATATAATTTGAGATACTGTTTCAGCAACTGATATATACTTCCACACGTGTCGAGTTTCATCTAGGTAGGCTGGATTATTTCTTCCGTAAAATATTAAGACGCAATTTCTTAAGCTTTATTTCGATGTGTAACAAAGTGTTCATATAACGTCATCACCTTTTTTTTGGCATGACTGGAGTTCGATCTATAAGTAAAGTTACAGTGTTTCAAGATTTTCTTGATTTAGGAGTTCTAGACAATGCCTTAATGATGAAGCGTCTTGCTTCTAGCAGTGTACTATAACATATCACAACAAAACATTACGTACTAAAGTGCGCTGGTTTATTAGGTAAAATCAGTTCCAAGGAATTTGCGTCGTTTATATACTCTGCTGCATATTTCAATCCAGTACAACTTTGTTTTTGGCAACATTGCGAAAAGCGACTATTAGTTTCGTCATGTCTATCTGTCTGTCCGCATGGAGCAATTCAGCTCCCACATGATAGATTTTCATGAAATTTGATACTTGTGTATTTTTCAAAACTGTGTCGAGAAAATTCAATTTGATTACAATCTGACAAGTATAACGGGTACTTTACATGAAGACCTATGTACATTTAAGATACAATTACATGGACGTGCGTGTTAGGCAGAAATATGTGCCAATGGTAGCAGTTGCGAACAGGACCAGGAGTTGGCATCAACAAAGAACAGTGCGAAATACCTGTGCTTCAGTCAGATTGCAGTGGCGCCATTTGTCTAAAAAGTTACATAGGACTATTTTGCATTGTCTGGAAAATCGTGGTACTGAAGCAAAGTCCCAGGACTATAAAGCATATGTAATAGTAGATCGGTACATGGTTTTTACGTGAAATAGGTAGCTATATATGAAATTGTCAAATTATCACGTTGAATTGTCAAAGGGCTTCACACCAATATTAAGTATCCGGAGGCCAGATCTACATGAAGGCTAAATGGAAGGTATTGTATGCCCTTTCGATAGACTTGACTTCCCGATCAGGATACGCCACTGTCTTCGGGCATACACAGTGACACCTTTAAGTTATCTGACTTTACTTTTACTTTACTTTACTGTATTTACTTCACTTCACTTCACTTTACAGGCAGAATTATGGTGTAATGAATCAAAGGACTAACTCTCTCATTAATTAATTTTAGGCGAAACAGACCAGAGTGTCATAATGTAGAAACATGTGAGCCATTTAGTGTTGTCAGTGTCAATTTAAAGGGAATTGTGCCACTTTTCCCTGCATAATATGTCTTTTACGTCGTTTGTTACAATTCAAGAGTAAGAGGATGTAGGAACTACACCAGTTTTACTGCCGCTTTGAGGGTGGAAGAGAATAAACTAAGGGTTGAAGAGGAGGTTAATAAAGATAGAAGGCCTAGTAGGGAGAAGATATAGCGTAGATGGAAGGGACGTATGACGGCGTCAGTGTCCAGGGGAATACGTAAGCGTAGTAAGGAACATGAAGGAGTCTTTGTTTTCGTGCGCTGTTTGCTCGTCACTGAGTAGATAAATCATCTTCATACTTTGTACGGCTACTTTCATGGCAGCAGGTTCAATATTAATGCAAGGGTAGCATTTAAAGCATTTATCAGCTATCAGTATTACTTGCGTTCTTGGTTTTACTGCCATCAAAGGATATAAAATGTTACTCCAATCACTGTACGTGTAACACACATTTGAATTTCCAATCTTGCTTATCTCAGCGATATTCGATTTTACTATTTCGGGTAATATTTAGCATATTGAAAAATCTTATATAGGCCTCAGTTTGATACAGGGAGTGTTTTCTTGTCCACTAAAGGGAACGTAAGCCTATTGCTCCGAGTATCTGACAGATGGCCATAATCGTGAAACAATTTGTTATATATGCGCGTTGTTTTCTTTCTTTGCTTTCACAAAGAAAGCGGAAATCAGGGAAAACATCACTTTTTCGTTGAAATTTTAGTGGAAATGAACCAGTGCCTCAAATAATAGTTCTAACTTCCTATGTGATATGTAGTTCATACTAATGGTACGAGATAGAATGAAATGCGCTCGACAGCTTTTGTTATAGAAAAACAAATCTTTTTTTATGGATTTTAATAATCAGTTTGGAAGAACGACATTTACTGGCGAAGAGATTAGATTTGTCCATTACGCGCTCATTTTTTAAATGGTAAAAATGGACGCATGAAAAGGCAAACATGACGAAGAAACACCGATTGAAGTTTGGTCGTGGAGGTATTAAATCTGTTCTTTGTGTTCTGTCTATAGTAATGACCCATATTATAGGTAGTAAGGTGATAGGTCTTAGATTATTTTTTATGATATGCTGCCTGGTTCCTTTATTAAAGTCTTTTTCCAGCTGCAAAGGTTATATAGAGTGGAATAGTATCATGACTTTAAAAGGGTAACTGGGGAGAACGTGTAAGAAAGCGTGTTGCCGTCTGAAGGACCCGATGTAAATTAAAATACATTTCCTTTCCAAGAATCTAACTGTGAATCTCCAAATACGAAGTAGGAACAGTAACAAATTAATCTTTACTTTAATTTGCTGTCCTTGTATGCAGTGTTAAAAGGTTTAGGCATCTCTTTTCATCTTCATGATCTACTTCCAATTACACAAATTTCTTGCATGACTGCACGACATTAAGTCACCCCAGTTACAAAGAAATAATTCCAAACCTCTGCGAAAAGAGTGGTTTTAATTTCCATCATGTGCAAACCTGTAGCTTTCCATCGCCACCATCAGCGTTCCAAGCAAATGTGTCGTATAAATCGCTGAGGTCTGGGTTCGAACCTTCAAAAAGATTTACGTACCACTTCCCTGGAGGTCCTCACAGTGGATTTTCTGAAGATTCACTTTTCTTGGGATAACTGACTCTGAAGATGAAGGCAAAATGTTTCGAAACGTCAGTATCTTTACCCAGTGACATATCTTAACATCCCGTAATACCTTCATCTCCACTAATCGTTTCCAGCCTACGTGTGATCATTGTCCTGCCGTGCTGTGAGTCAGGCGGTTAGTCGTCGGTCTCTGACAATGGAGGTTCGAGTTAGATCCCGCGCCACTCTTTGTGGGACTTGTGGTGGACAACGTAGCATCGTGACAGGTTTTCCTCCAAGTACGTCGGTTTTCCCCCCATCAGTATTATTCCACCAATACTCCTAACCATTTCATTCATCTATCATGACCCTATGTATTCTTAGTAACTGAGAGTGTCGTTAAATAACATGCATTTATAACTTTTCGCGGCAAATTAGGGGTTTTTGCGAACTTCGTCCGTCTCTCTTTATTAGAAACGACTTACCTGCACACATTGTCAGCCATGACACCAATCGCGGCACAGAGCTTTATGTGAAGCAAGCAGGAACTCTTTTTCCCTCCAGAAACGCCCTAAACATTCAAACATCCTGGAGCAGTTCTGAAAACTGTGGACTGCCGTCGGTGTGTTTCAACACTGAGAAGGCTCTCATCTACCTATTCACTTATCGTATTCAGTAAATACATCAGGGCTGTTCCGTGGCTCAGATTATTAGTTGCTGGCCTCTCACAGTGGAGGTCCGGGTTTAATCCCGGGCCAGTCCGCATGAGATTCTGTGATGAACAAAGTGGTACTGGGACAGGTTTTTTCTCTGCGTACTTCGGTTTTCCCCTGTCAGTGTCATTCCACTGGTGCTCCATAATCATTCACTCATTAATCACTGATGTTATACGAGTATAATCTTAAAAATTGGCAGCCTCCTTCAAGAACGCACTTAAAAGAAAGAATAATGGAAATATCTTAAAAACACATAAATTATAAGGTTCTGCTTTCGTTGAGTGTACTATAACAGAGTTGACACTCGACTATGCGCTTCCTGTACCCCTCCCACCACACCGCCATTCTTCTTACACTGAAGAGAATTTCTTAAATGACCCATGCAATGTTAATCGCCGGCGTGGACTATTTTAAATGGTTTTAATATAAGGGTCACTCACCTTGCCTCTCCTCTTTCACACAGCTTCATCTTAAAAATCTTTTATCCTCTCTCTCTTCCTCTTGTCCCCATTCCTGTCTTGACGGGCAAATATTCTATTCATTTAACCATTTCACTCATTCATTTCTTCCTTCTTTCATTCTTCTTTCTGTTAAAAGAGAAGTGTAGAAAGTACACTGAAGTGACACTGTGCTTTTTAAAACACAAACAAGCGTGTTTCAAAACCTTTATTCCACTTGTTGTTTATCTGGCTTGTAGCATTGTTATTAGACTTCTTTACTGCTGCTAGGAGATGACGGGCTTGTCTCGAGAAAAACAGTGATTGGTCGAGAAGATGCCATTTGTTATGGTGATGTGGCGAGGACCAGACTTTGGTTGTTGTTAGCAGGTTTTATTATAAAGATGAGGGGTCCGCTAGGAGCAAGAGGGTATGCTTGTTGTAAAGGTGGCAATACTGGTGATAATGGTGTTAAATGGTGTTCCTCTTCTTGTTCTTCCAGGAAGCCTACCGTTGACGAAGTTGGGAACCCCACATCAGTAAACGCTCGGTAAGTGCACACATTTGTATTTACTTCTCTGGAAAAGTGTTTCGCCCCTGTTTATTCTGCTGACTTTAAAATGATTTTGAACTGTATCGAAAGCAGCAAGATAATTGAAGCCCATGGGGAGCGCTAGATGAATGAAACTCACTGTGGAAGAAATTAAACTCTTGAAAATTCGGTGTATTGTGGGTAACATTCTTCGAATTCACCAAGATATATTATGATACAGAAGCTGTATTTCATCTGAACAGTATCTTTGTCACTTCCTTTCTGTTCGCTTGTTGTAAACCATAGCCGCGGTGTTTCCTGACCGCACGCACGTTAGAAGAGTGGCCGTAAATAACAAAAGATATGGGTAAGATAAAATAATGGCTCTATATACATGAAGAAAGGCCGTGTATTAGTGCAGCTATTCAGCAGGTATACATCTGCTTTTAGATGATGTGTTAAGGCAGCAGATATTCTGATTTTACAAAAACATTTTCTGTCATAACGGGATACGCTCGTTCTACGATTATATTTAACTGTCATCATCATCAATTCTTCACGCTTAGGCCAAATTTTCTGGTGTGTTTACATTATTCTCAAAGGTCTTTTCACTTAATTTTAGTAACGAAGGATTTCCTATTTGATTCCTGAGCTGAGTATTCGAAGAACATTGCATTCCAAATTAAGCCTGCAGTCTTTTCTTAATTGTACCTTATTATTAAAGAATTTCAATTTTTACTGTTTTTAGTTCAATACTTAATCTCTTACCTTCCGAGACGATCACAGGCCAGATTAATGTAGTTTCAGAACAAATCGCTGAAATAATATTTAGATATAAATTATAGGAAAAGGTAGGAAAAATCAAGGACAAGAACTGGGCATGGATATGGCTTGTGGAGGGCGAGTTAAGAACTGAACGTAAACTGTTAGGTCTAATATTCATATTGAAGAGAGAAGTAGGAAGACCTTAGCGTATTTTGGACGATAATATTAGGAATACGCTTGGAGAGATATGGTGAGACGATGAAGAGTGAAATCATTGAGCAGCCGTTGTGAACATGATAATGACTTCTGTGTTCTTTAAGTGGCACGAATTATTTGTCTGACTAAACTGGTGTCAGTTTAGGAAGAAGGACTCTGTTGTGGCAAGTTAATGTGTAAGAGGTTAAAGTATTACCTTTATGTTAACTCTTTAGTGTATTATTAAGAGTCTCCATAAATAATCAGGTTTGATTGCCTTCTGAAATTTGTTCATCCGTATTTCCATGAAACTGAACTTCTAAACACACGCTAGAAAACTAGAGATAAACCGCCCCCCCCCACACACACACACACACACACACACACGTGACTTAATGAGGGAATGTAGCGCATTAAAATTAATAAAAAGAATTGTCAATGTCTCACTACCAACTAAATGCACGATATTTAAAAAAAACAATATAAGATTTCTTAAAATCGTCTAAAAAGCACCTACATATGTTTCGGTTTCTAGAAAACCATGTGACCCCCTGATGATGGTTTTCTAGAAACCGAAACATATGTAGGGGCTTTTTAGACGATTTTAAGAAACCTTATATTGGTTTTTTAAATATCGTGCATTTAGTTGGTAGTGAAACATTGATTAGTGAAAATGCACGGTGAACCTAGAATAAAAAAAAATTGTGTTTCTATTCTGAAACATGAGTAAGAATACAATAAATTTGGCCTTACGGATGAAAGGAATGGGATTGTGAACTGAATTAAACTGGCTTAGGATACTGTTCAGTGGAGGATTCTTGTAGATACGATGATAAAAATTCGAGTCACAAAAACGTTATGACATTTCTTGACCAGCCGAGCAACTGTCAGCATTTGAAGGCTGACCCTGTTCTGTGGAATGGAGGTTTTATCAATACCTTTTACGGTGTAGCTGCATTAAAGCTCATATTACGCAGTACGAGACTGTGATTACAAAATAACGTGGTACTAAAAATTATGTGGCTTGGAATGGAAGAATTTTTATTCATTATACACGGGAAGAAGTGTCAAAGGAAATGATCGTGGCCTAATTTAAGGTGCGATCATAGAATTTGTAAGCAGAAACTTAGTACAAGAACATGTTAGGGACTGTCAGTTAATCCACGACTGAACCCGGAAAATAGAAAGCACACGATTTTTATTGATTGAGCTTAAATGTTACACTCAAACTCACTCACTCACTCACTCACTCACACACTCACACACAATCAATAACACTTGTTTATAAAATAGAGCTCTCTTTTTTACCTGGACATCGAAAAAGAATGTTTTGGCAGGAGACGTGAAGGTTTTAAGATATATATATATATATATATATATATATATATAAAGCTGTGTCCTAGAATGTAGGAGACAGAATTATAAATTCGACAAGCAGAAAAACGACTGACGCTTTCGATTAGAATCATTTTCTGTGATAATACAAGGTTTAAAATGTGCAATGCAATAGGCTACAGTTTATTGGATAAATAATAAAGACTGATGTATTTTATTTGAAATTCGACTTTGCAGGTGACACATTTAAAACACTCATACAAATTTACGTTTACGAAGGAGTCATAGCAGGGCAGCCTGTGGGTGGAGCCACGCAGTACATTCCGCGTGTGACGTTTTAATAAAGTCTTTAGAGCATCACTCCCATATGAATCAGAAAACATTCCACAATGAATCGCTACCTGGCTGTTGGGTGGGCCGTGGGGCACGGCTCATTTCTGTCACGATCTTTACGAATTAGTTCCAGAAGAAAAAGAGCCTGCCACTGTTCAACTTAGGAAATAGTACCCGAGTTGCTGATTGAATGACACTAAGTTCGTAGTGCAGAGGACTTTTTAACAAGCTAATAGTCTCGAACCTCGTCAAGAAATATCTGCCTTTTAAAGAATCCTAAATTCAATAATTGTGTTTAAGGAAGCCCGCTATTAGTTCAAATCCTAAGCCACAAAACCCAGAAACTCTTCCTTTCATTTTAATAATATTTGTCTTGTCGTGAATGCGTTCCCTCAGATTTTGTCTTCCTTTAGTTTTTTCTACCAGATGTTTTAATGCTTTTTTATTTGTCCCATGCATGCTTTATGTCCTGCCTGCCTTACCCCTCCTTGATATGTTACAGTTTCAGTTTAGGCTATAGTTTTACCATTTTTTTTTAGTAGTTTCTAACCTTTGCTACTAGATGAAGGTTCATGAATACAGTCGCACTTCGGTCGCTTACACCACAAGTCCTTGCTACCTGTTGAATAGGATGCTGGTTGGGCCACAGCGCTTGAACGCGGTAGAAAACACAAAAATCTTCACTCCTGCCGGAAAACTGAACCCCGTTTTAGGAATTTGAGCTTAACGGCAGAGGTGCTGATGGAGATGTGACTTGCAGTAGATCTGTATATAGGTAACAACGTTTTTGAGGAGACGGCTGCCCCCCCCCTCCCCCCGTCAGAGAAGTGGGGTATGTAGAAAGTGGTTTACCCTAAAGATGTATGCATCAAGTTTCTCTGAAACTTTGCTACTTTTGTATAAACATACATGTGGTCGTATCCTAGAATACAGAATACCTTGACTCTCCAGCCGTGTGTTCTACAGCCAGTTTAATATAATGTTTTATTTAATTATCCTAATATTATATCAATAATCCTTCTCTTCTTGCTTGAGTGTTGTCAAAGTACCATTCAAATTCTAGGTTCTTTGTAGCATTCCCTATCTCTGGCAAGGAGCTGTTAACTAATAGCCAAACTATCAGTCTGGAGAATTTCCCCCTGGCAGCAGCTTGGACTGCTTGTTCAACATATCGTGGGCATAGAATGACAACCCAGTAAGTCCAACAAAAAAATTTCGAGAAAAATGAGTATAAAAGTTTGATAATAATAATAAATTTATTACGCTTAGAGAATGTTATTTTGAACGAATAATGTTTATGAACATAAACATAAATGTATGCACAGCATCTCCATTGTTAACATTATATTAAAATAGTTTTTCAATATAATAATTGCGAACTTTGGACTGATTGGATTTTCCTTGTACTCACACGATACAACATTTAAATTTTTGCAGCCGTAAAGATACTTATTGTTTTCTTCCGAATTATGACACCGTGTAGTCTGGTAGGTGGCTACTTACCTTTTGAAATAATGTGCAATTCTCTTTCTTTATCCACGGCATGAATTTGTATTTAACATATTCGAAATTACCCTCTATATTTGGTTTGAAAGTCTGATTACTTAAGTTTATGTTGCGAATTATTAATAATTGAAAATACAAATGTGCAAATAATAACTTGCCTATAGAATATCAAAATTCTGATAAAATTTTAACTTATTAAATGTGTTACATTATGATGTTATCAGTATAGAAGGTTATATAGGGTCTGTGATGGATCGAAGGAATGAGTGTGGAGGGCTAGTGAAATGGTACTTACAGCGGACATCCAAAATACATTCAGAAAAACCTGTCCCTGTGGTATTTTGTCCACCAAAAATCCCACATTGGATTAAAGCAGGTGTCCCTGAAAGGCCGGCAAGACCCATGAAATTCTATATAGATTAATTTAAAAATAAGGAAATATTAATAATAAGAATTGTTTACTTTAATTTAGGCTATAAAAGTATCGTTATTACGAATAACCATGAACAAATTTGAATTCTTAAAATGCTGTTTACTTCATAAATTGCCCTGAAATTGAAATCTGAACTTCAGTCTGTAAAGTCTTTGTATTTGAGCTCGTTCCTTTCGAGGAGTTAATGATACTGTACCGTAGAATATCTTTAAATTTGTCAGTGATTATTTAAGCAAAGTAACATTTATTGAACTATGCTTAAGCTGTTGCTTTTAGTAGCTTCCACCCCAATCTCGTTCTGTTCTACCTCCATTATACTTGGAAAAAATTCCTAGGGCTTCAAATTACGCAGTCAGACAAAGCGAAGAATGCAATTCCATCAGCACCCTTAATGTTTATATATGCAGCCTGCGTGCCAACTTAAATACAGTTTTTAAATACATACAGAAGTGCAAATGGATCTTAAATACTTGATGGGCAGTATGCAGACGGCTAGTCGCACACTCAGCTTTAGTTTTATATTTACCTAGTAATGAACTCTCGGTATTTAAGTTAGGTTGTGTTACCTCACCGCGCAGTGTTGGTTGCCTTTATACAAGACAGACTGCGTGCAAGAACATATTATAGGCCTATGCTGGAGGTTCAACCATGAGAAGCAGAATGCATAAATATGTTGAGAATTTTCCCTACAAAGTACAGAATTCTGCACTTCTAATTTCGATGTCCTCTCTTCATTCCTTTTATTTCGTTTGTTTTTTTTTTATTTGTACATTTTATGCGCCCTACTTTACTCATGTTCCTTTCTTTCACTGTTCATTTATTTTCTATCTTCCATACTTCTTACTTGCATTCTGATCCTTTTATTTTCCCATTTACTTTCTCGTATACCCCTTTTGTCCTCTTCTCAATGTACTCTTATTTTCCTATTTAATTTCCTTTCATGTTATTTTAATACTTTTTATTATCCTCCCTATCTCTTTCTCTCATTTTTATCCATCTCCCGTTTCAGGACTATCAGTTCGCGTTAGTTCCTTCATATCCGCAGATCTAGGATCATTTGATCAAATAAGTGTTACTTTGATACCCTGAAGATGGAGGCAGCTCTTTCCTCTGGAACTCTGGAAACACATACCGAATTCCTATTACGTCCTCACCAAACTAATGGGGGAACATCATCACATACACACCCATCTTGTACATTACAGAGGAAGATATTTGTCTAAATCTTCTCACTTGAATCTGTTGAACACAAGCCACACCCACTAGTAATGTTGGCTTTAGTGTTATTCTCCAACTACCACTATATCTTTCAAGTAGTATTTTTCCCTTAGTTTTCCCGGCTAAATGGTTGAAGGCATTTCTCAAATTTATTATGCATGCTACATGCACCGCCCAGCAGATATTTGATTATATCTCATGATAATAAGTATGGCCCCATTATACTAAACAACAATAAAGTAGTACCAATGTAAAACAATTGTTAAGAATATCTTTGTGCAGATAAATTGATTGTTAAATTATTCGAAGGCAGTAAACATGGCTGCTAGTTTTGATGCTGGTCATCATCTTGATTTACTCGGATAAAGAAAGGAGACTGTGTTTAACATCTAAAATAACAACCATGCATTCTGTAACATATTGTAGTCAGAAACAGTTTCGGAATTAAGTCACTAAGATATCCTATGCTTCCTTTCAATGGAAGTAGGGACTACCAAAGAAGTGCAAAATTGCAAATGATTTTGATAAGTTATCGAAATTTATTAATTCAGGCCAGTGGTACTGAGACTTCTCGTATTCTTTAAAACATCGTCTCCCAGCTCTTTGGCTGTGACAAGCCTCTTTGTTAGACATTACTGTAAGTACATTCTGCAACGGTTAGTCATCTGCCGTAATCCCAGAATCCCGTTGTGTATACTGAAAAGATCCCGAGATAATCCTTTTTGCAATCTATGGGGTGGAGTCTCTTGTTCTCTTCAGCGGAAAGGTTTAAAACCGCTGGGCTTAACCTCAACCACCTGGATATCTTCATCTTACCAGCAGATGGCCTGAGGTCGTGAAGTAATTCTTAAGTACCTTCTCGTCTTCCAGAAAGCAGACTGAAGCCGTGAAACAGATTCGGCTGGTTAAAACTTTGAGTTTGAAATGCAGTGTTCTCCGTTGGAATGTTTGCGAGTTAAGGCCTATTTAAACATGCCCGATCCATGTTCGGGCTATCCGTGCACCGACGGGACAAGATAATTTAAAACTTTGAGGAAAGCATCAGTGCCGTTTAGATTATTAGGCTAACACCTTCTCTCAGTAACTGCGTGTTGTAGGCTTTGGAAGTGGCAGGACAGCCCGTTGAAGAATCAGCTGCAATCGCTCTGTTAATGGATAACGTGGAAGCTAATAAAAGAAAATGGGTTCGTGAAGTGTGGAAAAAAAGATGAAACGTATTACGACAAAGTTGCCCCCATGCAGGGCATGGAGGTATAACTCCACCCATTCTTAACCATGACACTAGATACAGCTTAGTGGTTAGCTTTATGCCCTGTTGCACTTTGTACCTGGGGAAATTTAATAGGAGGTTGGTTGGGCCCCAGAGCCGGTCTGTATACTTTTAAGAAGATAAAAATATCTTGCCTCTGCAGGGAATCAAACCACGATTCCTCAATTTTCTACGCAGTAGCCTAGTCTCTTAGCTATTCCGGCTCCATGAAGGGCGAAAACACTTCCTTATTTAAAAACCTTGTGCATGATAATACTAATTTTTTTTTATTATTCTAGGGGCTTAAGGGATTCGTTTTTCTCTTCTGCATAGAAGTACATACCGGCTCTAGGGCCCACCCATCCTCCTATTCAAAGGGTATCGGATTTTCCCTGGGGATAAAGCGGACTGGGCGTGATGTTGATAATTCACCGCCATCTAGTGCCGAGGAATGAGTGGAGTTACATTTATATTCCTTTGTATGCCCTCATGGTCTGAGCAGAGACAACTTTTTCATTTTAGACTATGCGTTTTTATTTCTTGTTCTTATTTGTTCCACTGCCCCATATTTACTTCCCCATCTTCTTTTTTTTTTTTTGGGGGGGGGGGGGGCGGAGTACCGTTGATATATGCGGTGTTAAAGGTTCTATTCCTGCAAATTTAACCCTAGAGCCTCGAAAAATATTTCACTTTTCTATTGTTCAAGATCAAACAATTATTTAAATTCGGGAACTGACAACATTACAGCATTCTGCATAAATAGTCGGGTGAGAAAGGGGGGGGGGGTACACAGTCCGGTACAGTTCGACGTGGTCCATTGTCTTTGCCACGAGTAGAAGCATCTTCCCCGATGATGTCTTGAAGCGCGCCACTCGGAAAACGCGGACGACGTTACGTCCAAATGTGAGTGTTAAAAAAAAACCCCCCACTTTCGAATTTTAGGTTATAGAAAACTGCACGAATTTTGTGGACACGGACTGGAAAGGACTGTACTCGGATGTTGTTAAACTCGGTGTATAATGAAATAGTATAATGTAGACGTCTGTGCAGTACATATGAGTCGCAGTGAAAGTCCGCTTTAAAACATTTATTTAAACCATATCAGACCTACAAGTGTTAATGAATTTGATGTTAAGCGGCAGTGACACACCACCTCTAAGAAAATAACAGTTATGTTGTAAATCAACTAAAAACGAAATTTTATTACAGTGCTAAAAATACACCTTCTTACAGAAAATCCTTCTGTCCTGCTGTTACCTTCCGTCCTCTCGCCCTGATGATTATAACGAGACCATGTGTCTTAGGATACAGTAATGACATTAAGTTATAAGAGCACATATTTTGACGACTGCTGTTGAAGTTTAATACAAAAGCCGTTGCTACAAACATGAAGTATGAGTTGCTTTAATTATATGCAATATCCGCGGAGGTCCGTTTTCGATCCCGGGTCAGTCCATGTGGGATTTGTGGTGGACAAAGTGACAGTGGGACAGGTTTTTCCCCGAGTACTTCGGTTTTCCCCTGTCAATTTCATTCCACCGGTGCTCCATTATACGGAAAAACGAAAACAAAACTAATCATCTTCATCACAGGGTTCCACAATAAGCCTCAAGGCTGCGGTGTTTCCGCAGCATCTGCTGCGAGGTCCTTCGCCACAAAAAAGAAATTGTGTGCAAAACAAAGAACAAACAAATTCATGTTTCGGTACAATTAGTTTTAAGAGAAATCAGGATAAAAAAGCGTTATTCTGACATTTTTAGATACAAAAGTAATTTATGATCTGTATAAGGATATCAGAGTTCAAAACGTCGTGTATTTAAAAAACCGTAAAGATGCACGATTTCAGGCTTCCACCGCGATGTAAGTGAGATCTTTGCTCTTCTGGGATATTACACAGCGTTGAGTGGTAGTTCTGTACCGACGTTTCGGGACAACCTGTTGGTCGCATCTTCAAGGGTCTTGGACTTCTTGACCTTTGAAGACGGGACCGATAGTTTGTCCCGAAACGTCAGTACAGAACTACCACTCAACACTACGTAATATTCCAGAAGACTGTAAGGATGCAATTTAACATTTTTATGTCATGGTCGGTTCTATATGGTTCTAAGTAAAGTGATGTGGTTAATTTTGTAGGTGTACTAAGTGCAGGCCGATGATAAAAACAACAAAATATTCTCATACTGTCACATATTTGTCAAGCAGAACTTCCTTACAAATTTACTGCCTTACGCAAAGTTTCTTTCCTTACCATGGAACAGTAAATATTATCTCAAGTGCAGCTGAGATGACAGTACTGGGCACTGTCGTTTGTTTTGTGACAGAAAGTAGAGTAGTATGGAATGTGGAGGTCAGCGGAGTACAGTCAACAAAGCTCAAAACTTAAATACTTTCAGAAGTTTGTTTATAGAGGCTACATATTGAAAAGAATATCAAATCAAAATTTGCGTGATTTCAGGCTTCCGCCTTGGCGTAAATAAGATCTTTGCATTTTTGGGATGTTACGCAGTGTAGATTGGCAGTTAGTTACCGGCGTTTCGGAACAACCTATCGGTCCCATCTTCATGTGCCAAGCAAACCATTAAAATGGGACCGATAGGTTTTTCCGAAACGTCGTTAACTTCCAATCTACTCTGCTTAACATCCCAGAAGAGCGAAGATGTCAGATCAAAATTTATTAAACGGGCACATTTTTTATTTTTTCTTGATGCTGCTGTAACCATTTATTTAGCCTTCCAACCCACAGTGTTAAAACGCCTGTACCATTTTCTGTATCATTAATAAATTTATTTTGCGCACACTGTCTGTATAATCCTTATGACTCTCACCTTAAACACCTGTTACTTCCCTAAAGCATTAACATCATAAGCTGTATACCATACTTGAAACTGGAGAAGGCCTTGTTTCTGTATAAATCTGGTCATGTCGTGTAATTGTAGGTCCTCCTCTTGTAATATCTAACTTGTTTAATAGTATAAAAGTTTCGCAATCTTTATCCAGTACCGCACTTGTTTCAGCTGTCATCTGTTTATTGCACACCTTGACAGCTACTGAATCAAAGGTTTCACATCTCGGATACATGACCGATCTTCGAGCCAAGCGATCACACAATTGAATAATAATTCACGCGTTACTATGCTTTCGTCTTGTCATTATTTCTTTCCACCGAGCAATTTCTGTGGAAGCGATTATTATTTCCGAACATGAGTGTAATGATACGGTATTCTCCAGCCGAATGGAAAATTAAGCCGCCAATTTACCTCCTTTTCTGAGACCCGCAAGGTTTGGGTTACACGGTGGGAAAATATTACTGGGAATTTTGATGTTCATCGGTTGCTCCTTTGTAGTGAATATTACTTATTACGGGCCGAATGTGGAACTGGCGTGTGAATAAAAGTTTCCCACACTGCGTTTAGGCCTGTGTCCAGACGAGGTCCGGAATTTCTTCTTCTCCTCACACGCAAATTTTGAAGGTTGCTGGATACAGTTGCAACGAATTCCATTAAGTCACACCTGAAACGCATCTACCTGTCTCGCAATTAAAAACTAATTAAGGTGCCAGTTAAAAAATCAGATGTAAACGTAATTTTTGATGCAGGTTCAATTGTATTTTCGTCCTTAATTTGTATCCATTATGGCGTCAAGGTGTTCCATGGGCTGTTCACCGCATTCGCAGTTTGCTTTGTGTCTGTGTGCGTGTGGGGGGTGGAGGAAGGGGGGTTGGGCTCCACGTGTGCGTTTTTCCTATTCTTCATCCCTTTTACTGTCTTTCTGTCCTTACCCCCTCCCCTCTGTTACCTTGATAATGCATTTAGACTCTTTTCGAACTTCAGGGATACGTTATGTTTTGAACAGAATATCCAAAAAATTGTGTTTTAACTCTTGACCAAGTATCAGTTGTAGAAACTACAGTTTGGAATTGGAGATCACAATATCCGGCTTATTCCATTATTTCAAATTTAAGTATTTGTTATAAAACTTTCATATACCTGTGCTGTCTGTTTGTGAATGGCTGATTTCATACACAGAGAAACTAGATATACCAATTGCAAAAAAACAGAAGTATTGGTGATTTAATATTATGCATATTGTGGACTGTTTAAGGACAGAGTCATTGTAATTCAGTTCTGTAGGGTTCTGACGATGGTATGTCACATTTAGAATCAGATTTCGGAGTTCTCCTTCGCCCTGCATTTCAAAGACACAAAGAAAAAGGAAAATAAACGCAAATTTTTAGAAAATGCACTTGTTCCCATCCTCAGGCAAAAAGGTGTGCAGGCGTCCAATCACGTTTGCCCGTTGGTAGAACTATTTTTTAAAAGCAGTATTGTAGTTCGCTTGGATATTCCGAGGAGAACCACGAAAAACCCTTTTCAGGACATGTAAGTTAAGCCACGAATAACGAACCTGGGACCACACGACTCCTCAGTGATACTCGTCAGAAAAGACTGGAAAGCAAATGTGAAATAACCTTGAAACCCTGGTATGTATTTTCCGACTGAGGTTCAGAATGACATCACTTTTAAACACTTGTTACATTACCAAGAGGCAGGCACCACGTTCTGGTCGGCGCGTACAGTGACAATTACGTGGGAAGAAGCCTCTGACTCGTCCGTGATGATATCACACAGAGATGTTGTAATTGGTTACGTGCTCTAACGTGCATGTGACTAGTATGTCAGACAACACGACCTGGCGCTGCACGTAGCAAGTAGTCCACAGCATGAAGCACTGAAGTCTTTAATCACACACCTTGTGCTGTTAGGTAACATTCACATCTATATTTATACACTAATATTCTATACTCAGTAACCCATACACAGTCAAATTGAGATCCTTGAATTTTACTTAAAAATAAGTTCAGAACTTTTCACAAAAAATAATTTTAGACATATGGCCTATATATAAATAATCGTATATAAATGCTTGCTGCAAGACACTTGGTTTATTCTGCTTCCATCAAGTAAACAAATTGGTAATGAATGTTTATGATATATGATGATGATGATGATGATAATAGTAATAGTAATAATAATAATAATAATAATAATAATATATGCTCAAAGTAAACAACATTTGGTGAAAAGAGAAATGCAAACATTGTAGCTGGAAAACGTGAAGTAAGTAAACCACCTCAGAGACCTAGTAGTAGATGGAAGGGAGGTATTAAAGTAAGCGTTAATGAAGCAAGGTGTGTGGACTGGGGTAATGTGACTTCGAAGAGCCAAGTGGTACACATTTGCGAAGGCTGTAATTAATTTACGGATTCTAGAAATAGTGAAGCAGATCTCGAACAGCTGAGTGACAGTCAGCTTTTCAAGCAGAACCCCACACCACATGTTTAATTGTGGAGGTATTATTATTATATTTATGCACTAAGTATTATATCAAAACTGTTTTTGTCTTTCCGTTGGTTTTCCCACAATCACACATCAGTGTGCAGAGCAGACTCACATAAACACTTAGATTCGTGGTGTTTTCACTTTAACGTCATTCAATGCTTGAACTTAGAAGATGGATCCGGTAGGTTGTCCCGAAACATCAATAACCAACCACAAACCTACACCGCTTAACATCCCAAAAGAGCGAAGTCCTGAAATACACCGCGGCGGACGCCCGAAGTCTCGCAAAATAGTACATTTTTCTAATGGCATTCCTGTTCGTCACAACAAGTGAGCGGTCAGTAGGGGCAGATGAGTGATGTTCAGTTGACGTCGTTTCAACGCCCGTCGCTTTTGTAACAAAGCATTCCGGACACATCTGAAGAGTTCCAACAGGTCAGCAGGCTGTTGATAACAAGGAAATGCCAAGGTCTAGGAGCAACGTTGCTGTCTGGTTGAAACCATACATGAAAGAATGATGACGGTGTGTGCCGTTATTTGCCTCGTGGAAAGCGTGTAAGGTGCAGTGCAAGCACGTGCGGACGCTGAGTGTTTGAATGGGTAGGCGTGCCGGCCGGCTTGTTAAGGGTTCGGACGTTTGCCTCGGTCATGATGAGGAGGAGGATTGGGTGCCTTTGGTACTCCGGTCACGATCACACCCAGCCACTGAGCGCGGCAGCGAATCTCGAGGTCATAATGTTCTGCATTAGAATTTAGTTTAAACAACAAGATTGATTTCTAGGTTATTTAAAGGAGATATAGTGATTGCGTCACTATTAAAGGGATATGCACTGAGAATTGTGTACCCATTACCCATCACGGATTGCTTTCAGAAGTAAATATTAAACCAGTATTATCATTTTAGAAAACACTTATCAACCAACAATTGCACTATTACCATAATGCACGGTTAACAAAAAGTTCAATATTGTTATTTAGTGACCTTTTAATATTTACAGTGAGCTGGGATCGGGAACGAAGCAGTCTTGAGAAACACTGTATAGACTGTGCCAATTACTGGATTGTTATGATTTGCTTCCAGTGATCCGGCATAGCGTAGATAGTAGTGACTAGACTATGACTTGGACGGTTCGGGGTCTGATTCCTGGCGGGAGCAAGAGGTCTCCTTCTTATTCTCCTCCTCCTCCTCCTTATTTTTTGCTTCTTCTAAATATTCAGGCTGGCTCTTGAGCTAAGTCAGCCTCCTACTCAATGGGAACCAGGGGTTATTTCCCCGGAGTATATAGGCCAAGTCCTGAAGCTGACCGGGGTACGCGGTGGCGCAGTTGGTTGAGGCACTCCACTACGAGTCGGAAGATCGCGGTTTCGATTTTTCATTGACCTAATCCTTCCGGTCGCACTATGGCCCTGGGGTCAACTCAGCCACTAACATAAATAAGTACCATGAATATCTCCTGGGGGGTAAAGGCGGCCGGTGCTTAGGGCTGACAACCTTACCACCTTCATGTGCCGATTGTCTTGAAATCTGGGACCCTCAACCTTCTAGAGCCCTCAGGGACTCTCCAGGCCTGTAATGGGATTGCTTTACCTTTACCTGAAGCTGACCACTCCCACCTAGTGCTGAGGATAATTAAAGGTACCGGATTCATCTGTCTCGGGATAGGTACCAGTGACGGGTTTGTTTCAGCACGGCTACTGTAAAAGGACGTAAATTTCTTGATCATTTGAGCGACTGTTGTCTTCTCGAGGAGTACGCTGCTCCGTGGGATATATTCTTTGCCATGTAGGTAGTTGATGTCTTCTTTTAGTGCTTAAGATCGGTTTAACAGCCACGCGGCAAATGTCATTTATGGCTAGCGAAGAAAGCAGCAGTTGCGTAAGTTAATGCAGTGCAGTGAAATTTTCTTCGAATGATTTCTCCTGAACATCGGGGCTTGAAAGAAACTTTGCTATAGCTACATTCAGTTTCCCTGTGGCAAAATTTCTGGGTCAACTGAAGATGTGCAGAAATAGAAATTTGTCTTTTAAATATATATTTTTACACCACTCCTCGTGCATGGTAGGAAAAGTGTTGGTACTCACGTGGCAGGAACCGGGGGGGGGGGATATTTTGAACAATAAATAAACGAATAAATCATTAAGGTATTGGAAAAGAGCAAGGTATATTTATTCTTTTGGAAAAAGTGAAAAATGAGGCCAATTTTTATAATAAATTGTACTTTGTTTTATGATTTTTATATTTTATAAGTATTTAGACATATAAATTTGAGATTCATGCAAAAATGCCTATGCCTTCTTGTGAATTGCCAATTACTGTTTTCTGAATCCAATAAAATATTAGAATATTAAGCCTACTCTCCCTAAAAATGATACAAAAATCCGTTTAGCGTCACTGTAATTCTTACACGCGTAGAAACTAATAGGCACAGCTGCTGCTTATCAGTGGAAACGCACTAGCAGGAAAGTAACAAGGCTCTTATGTTTAATTATAATAAAGTAACGTGTGTAGCAGCAGGGTCAGTTACTTTATTACGTATTGACGTCTCGGTATAGAGACCAGGTTAGGGGCTGGACGACGAGAAACATGAGTCCGGTTACTAGCAGCGGACAAGAGATTTTTCTTCTTTGTAGAGCTTTCCGATCGGCAGGGCAAGGGCGAAGTGTCAACTTCCATTGGCAGCTCGCACAGCGTAAGAACAACCTGCCATCCCTAGGACTAAAACCTTACAGACCGTCTAACAGCCACTTCTGTCTACGAATGAAATAACCTGCTAAGCACATAAGTGAAAATGTTATTCTGCGCTGATAAATCTACCGGTAGTAGAAATGAAACTTCGTGCCAGTTTAGTAACAAAATAAAATAAAGACACCAGCTTTAGAAGTGAAATGTTATAACAACTTTAAGAATTGCATTTTTCTGCAGCCTCTAAATTTCTAATCTGTACCCTCAAGAAATGTATGTAGGTAAGATATATATGCCTACGCTTTTGTATTTTGTCGTTATGTAACTATCATTGTTAGTACTTGTACGGGGACGGAAATGGCAGCAACAAACTGCAGTAAAATACCCACGCTTTGGACGGTATTGCAGTCTTAACCTTTGCAGGAAAAAATTGCATCTCTATCGCAGCACCGCCTGTTCTAGTAAGCCGACTTCAAGAATATTTAAAAATATTTATTGAATTATTTATTTAAAATTGTCCTTCAATATGAGCATGGATAAATGGAAAGTTTACATGTCGAAGTCGTATCTAGAGTTGGCAGTCATAAAATTTTACGTTCACATTTCTATAGGATGTATGTTATTCTGTAAGTATTTTCCTTATAGAAGCATCCATTCTTATTAACTGTGGTTAGAACTATATGTAAAACAGTAAACGTGAAAATATCTTCCTCATGGTATTGCAATCGAAAAACTACTTGATATTCAGATTATTTTTTTCTTTGATTTTAAGTACTTGCCTCTAAATTACAGGTTAGTTTTGTGTGTGAAGAAGCTATTAAAGATTCTTCTACTCCACCGCTGTGGAATTCCAGACGACCTGCAGTCGTGCAGCACGCCCGGTCCTGCCTGCAGGCCTGCCAGTTCTCTCGGTTTTCATTCATTTTATAACAGTCAGAGTGTTACTTCCTACAATTCACTATGCACGTACCAGTGCCTAGAGCAAAACAACGTGAAATTCTTTTCTGTGGACTTATGAACACTTAAGTTCATTGATTCTCTGTTAAAAACAGACATAACTCAATAAATGTAACATCTGTTCTGCTATCACTACAGAATTTTGTGTTTTCAGTCCTTGGCTTATCCAGTATTTTATTTTATGAAACTAAACCCTTATCTCATAGGTTATTTAAATTAAGCCCGTTAAACATTTCTCGAAATATCTGTCATATATTTCGGAATTGAACGCTACGCCTCCGGAAGGAATTTCAGAACACGGCTCTTCTAACGGCTGTAGTTCACGCTACTAGAATTACAAAAGACATTTACTCGCCAATTAACATCTTTGTGCGACCACTGTATTCTCACACCGGCTGCTGCAATAAATGTTTTCAAACAGTATACGACACGGTGTCCTCTCCTTCTTGCAGTACAGATGAGACCTACGCGTTCCGCGAATCTTCCCAAATATTTAATCAACATTTCCCCGGCGTCTGGGACCGCTAAGCTGGGTCCCGAACTATGCGGTACAAAGTTGACGTAGAAAGTCTTGATCCAGTTGTACCGTAATACGTTTACTTGCATAGGACGTCCGTTGCCTAATCATGATATTGATGGTGATTAAATTAAGATGGATGTTGGGTGGCAGTTGGAGGAATTAAGTAGAATAGTAAATGCATAACAAAGTTTCCATCACAACACCCAACCAACAAATTGCACAGTGTTCTTCCTTAGATTTTTGCATTATATTACCACACTTATTATTATCGCATTGAGTATTCAGTGTGGTAATATAAAACAAATATCTAAGCAAAATCATTATGCATTTTGTTGGTTGAGTGTTATGAACTGATTATCGACAATGCACGGAACGAAAAATATAAAGTTTCCATCGTAAGATCTCAGAGAAAGATATTTATTCCATTTGTGTTGGGGGGGGGGGTAATAATAAAGTGGATCTTAGAGAGCTAGGATATAGAGGTGTGGATTGGTCCAAGATGTGTTCCAATTGTGAAGTTCTGTGAACACGTTTATATTGTCTTGCTTGTTGCTTGAAGATGGACGCAGCTAATTCCAGTCAAAGCGTCAGTTTCCTGTTATTGCTTTCCAGAAGTCACGGCCGTCAGAACATCAAATCTTACTTAACATGTATTTTCATCAGCTGAGTAACTCGAAAATGCTGGAGATGATCTTGTCGCCTGCCACTGCTGTCAGCTTAGCTAAGTTGCTATATAAATATGCTCAACTCTTTATGGATCCCCAAGTTTCATTCTGTCGTCATAAGAATCCACCACAGGACCTTATTCTCAGCCATATTAATCCAGTCCACATCTTTCGAATATAGTTTTAAAACCGTGTGTAATAATGCTATTCTCTGTGGTATGCCTGAATCCTCAAAGAGATCTCATCAATTGAAATCTGCCCACACAAATTTTGTACTCACTCCTGATCCGTTCTATGCCTAATGCATGCTGTACCTAGCTTAACTTTCCTGACTTTATTATCCTAACGATGCTTAAAGCAGAGTAAAAATTATAACTATTCTAAAAAATTAAATGCCTCCTGTCACATGCGCCAAATATTTTCCTCAGCACCCGATAAAATCTGCAATGTTTTGGTGTGATTGCATGATAATATGGCCCTTATTATCGCTGCAGTATTTTGGTGGAACTGCACGGTAATATGGCCCTGAGTATTGCTGGAATTCTATGGTGACACTACATGTTAGTGTGCTCCTGAACACGGCTGTCATGTTTTGGTGTACCTGTTTATTAATATGGCCCTGAGTATCGCTACAGTGCCTTGGTGGAACTGCATGTTACTATGGACCTAATTACCGCTGCAATATTTTGATGGAGCTGCATCTTAGAATGGCCATAGACAAGGCTGCAGTGTTTAGTCTATCAATACTTCACGTTTAATCTCCGTCTGTACAACTATACCAAGCAGTATGGTGTAGCAGTGACACTTCAAACTTGTATTCAAGATGTGTCTAGTTAGAATATCGACAGAGACATAGGCTATTTTGGCTTAGGCTTTCTTAGTTTTTCTCAGCCCTTCCAGGCAAATTTCGAGTTAGGGCCTGGACTAGATAACGACCACTTCCTTCGAAATCCTTCCCATTCATCAGTCAGCGCTTAACACTACGTATGTCATCTGTGGCTTTGACAAGTAAGCCACAAAACAAACGTAACAAATTACTTATTTTGATATTAAAATATTATAACAGCATATATCGATGTACAGTCATCAGGCGTTATTACAAAATCACCTGTTTACTATTTTTGTAAGTCGATCTATAGGCCTATATGCAGTAACTGCAGTGAGAATCAAAACTGTAAATTAGAAAATGAGGCTTGTTCGGTTAAATATAATTTAAATTTAAAGTATGTAACGTAACATTTAATTTCAAGTTACATATTACTGTGTTGATGCTGATCTTGGCATCCTAAATTTAAGCTTAGCAACCTGTGCATTTTTATTTATTTATTTATTGTGTGACTACTAAGACGTTATAATTATTTAAATATGTTGTTGATTTGCAATTTTTTAATTGTAACTTTCCTGTTGTTGGCATAGTACGACGTTACGTGTTGGCGTGTGAGTTTGTTGTTGTATCTGCTACCCTACGTACCGTCTTTTACTTTTGCATACCAAATTAAAACAGCATTGTGTGCTATGTTTCCTTTTATATGACTGTATCACTTCTAAACAATTACGTCATTCGATATAAATTCATGCCTTTATGGCCCATATCCAATAAATATGGTATGTAGTGATATTATTTGCTTGTCTGTTCTTCTCCCTCCCACTCTTGTACTTTAACTTTCCTTCTTTTACCATACAGGTTTTGGTTTGTAATTTTTGTGCTATCTTTCTGATTTATCTTTATTGCTAGTTTATTATTAAAATGTGTGATGGGGTGGGTAATATGCCTACGGTCTGTGGGGATGCAACGTACCTTGCCCGATCCTCTCAGCTGCGTCCGTCCGTTTAATCTGAAGCTGGATATTCTTGCGTGATCATAAATTATTAAGTGAAGTGCATACTTATTTAATTTACGATAACCACCGAGTACGTACTTGACTGATTGTTAATTTCATATCCTCACGAATGATCCATTGCCAGTCTGGACCGTGAAGATTAGTATAGCGGTAGCCCTTTAACATTTTATTTGAGAGGTGGTTTTTTTAGAAACTCGGTCAAATTACTTACTAATAAAATTGTTTCTTTATTTTTCTCAATCACTGCAACATGATAACCGCCTATGTAATAGGCCACGATCACCTTATTGATATCTTTAACGACTCATTATTCATGATTATATTCTTAAGCTCACATGACGCTTGGGGTTTCAAATAGTGCTGTTAAATGGCCCAAGAATTAATCAAGCTTATACCACGTAAACCAATTGTAATGCGATAAGTAAGACCCGAATCTGTAGTCTCTGGTGCCAAAAGATCTTTCAGATATTGTATTTAATTTACACCTACTCATCTAGTAGAACGTCACTTATTCGAGCGTCAAGGGCTTGGAAATCCATAATTTTGTAATAATAATTATTAATAACAGGGCCTCTACCTCACACCAAACACTCTCTTTCTCCGTTACAAGGATAAGTGGTTAATTTTGTTTAGAGTAAGAATTAACCGTTTATTGTTAGTCATACGGAGACACAAATACACTGTGCAGGTAAACTGTGGAGTTTTATAAGTTTAAAGCTGTGAGTGGGCATAGCAGTTACTTTGCTGAAGGGTTACAGCAAACAAGTGCCCATCATCGTCACAGAAAAAGTTGAATATTGCGATGATACTTGTGACTGTTATTTGAAAGGTACCCGGTTTGCATCTCGGCAGGGACACCGAGAATACTGAGGTCTTTTGTACATTTCCTCAGTTCTCTCTTGCAAATTCGGGGATAGTGTCTTCATTAGGACACAGACACTGGCTCCGTATCCTTCCCAGTTCATTAATCTTTGGTCATCCTGCCATTCGAAATACTGACATCAGGTCTTGGCCTTTACCGATTGACTTCCTGTTATAACAATTAGTTGCCTCAGGACTCGATTTTGAGAATATTATTTCCAAATATTTTAGTAATTTTGATAGTTCTTTTACCATCTTCTTTGCATTTGTTATTTCCAGCTATTTTTTAATATCCTCATTACCTTTACAATCCGTCCTTTCTTAATCTGCAAACGTCTTGAGGAAACAATTTTCAGCCACCTCCATTACTCCCATTTGTTCTTTCAGTTAGCGTCAAAACTGCGACTTCAAATGAAACCTTAAGTCTGGAAATTATTCTATACACTAGTAGTAATGTTGGGTTTTGGTATCTTTCCTAGATATATTTGTTTTAAAGTGTCATAGATATATTTAAATTTATTTACTTAGTTTTTTAGGAATATGAAATTCATTGCTTGTCTAATAGTCTATTCTTTAGCCTAAACAAATAACATTGCTTATTTATTCAAGAACGGTGTCTTTTAAAATAAATTCGCTTGCTTTTAAGTCTTTTTTTCTAAATGTATCTATTTCTGATTTTTTCTTGTAAAAGTTAGGATTATGCTATGAATTGACGTGTACGTCCGCTGTGTATTTGATAACTATTTCGCTGCAGATCGTATTATATTCAAGAATTACGCCAATAAATTTTAGGATTAATAGTGATAAATTTTTTCGATGTCCTCCAAAGTTCTGTCTTCCTTACTGAGCTATATGATTTGTTCTATATTCTCTGCATATTCTGTGCTATAGTTGGACATTATTTATAGGATTTAAAAACATTTTCTTTCTATTTTCATATTTTTAAAACATTACAAGGCGGTTGCGCCATTTAACTAATTTCATAAACTTAACTTCAGCTGTCTCTATGGCATTTATCCATCGTCAAAGTTACATTTTTGTACAATGATGTATTTAGTGTCATTACTTGTAAGATGCAAATTCGAAACTTTGATTTACAATATTTACTTAAATATATTAGTATGTAAATAAACATTTTGAAAGAGTCCGACTGTCTTTGTAGCTGCAGTTACTTTACAAGAGGTGGCAGTGAACTCTGTGTAATTCTAGTTATACTGTAATGTTCATTGACATCTTCGAGCTGTAATTTAGAGCATGTTTCAGTTTTTGTAATTAGATTTTTATTAATCAGTAACGGAGACTAAACCCTATTTTTAAAAGCGATTCCACAAATCACTTTCCTACATATGGTGAATATTTTCAGTCCTTAAGAAGAACTTCTTTTCTTGTTAATTATTGTTAGATTAAAAATTTTAAAAATTGCTACGTTCATATTTTATTCGCAAATTATGCATGGTCTGCTATGATTTTCCTAAGACCTGTCTGTATAAATGTTCTATTTGCCTGTACCTATATTTGTATTTCAAACGAATTAAATATGTTGCTATTATTTTTAGATAAGCTGTTAGTCATTCAGCCTGTCAATAATTTTCTGCTATTTTTTCTCTCCAAAACACGAGTTGTAAATCCCGGACTCTGCCCCGAGCCACTTTAATCCAGTTTAAATTCTCATACCCGTTTTCTTTAAGAGTAATTATAATATTATACTCGAGTCTATTCTTATGTGTCACAAGTGGTCTCTTTGATTAAAGTTTTAAAGACTACAATTACGTGCCTATTTCTCGCCTGTTCTACGAGGGCTACATGCCCCGCATATATTCTTCTGCTGATTTTTAACACTGTAATGTTGAGTTATATTTTTAAATTATTTAATTTAGCTATAGTTAATTTACTTTACACATACAACTAAGTGAAGTGCGATGTTTTCTTAAATAAGATCGAGAAAATAATTTATTGAAGGAAAGTCGGCAGTACATTATTTCTGTTACTTATAGTGCTAGTTAAAGGTCCTGTAGTCGCAATAAAGTCCTTCGGTTTTGCTGCTAGACATTTACCGAAGTCGGGGTAATTTGTGTAATAATAAATTCTCATTGTGTATTCGGATGGCACTGCCTGCTTTTTTTATAATGTTGCGTAAGGAATTTGTTTCGTTTGAGAATCGTGTAATGAAAAAATTGAAGCCCCGACCCGTACATATGCAACATGACTATAATGGCCGCTACAGGCTTAATTCTTTTGTTCTGATTTCCAGTAGATATGAAATCTACATGACAAATACACTTTTTCACGAACTACACTATCACCTCCTTTTGTTTGAATTTGTTTTCCATTGGCCCAACAGCTCCTAGTTATCGAGGCTTCACGATCACACTCAGACACACCACAGTCGGTAGGACTCCTCTGGACGAGTGATCAGCCCGACGCAGAGAAGAGACAGACATCCATGCCTCCGGCGGTATTCGAAACCGCAATCCCAGCAAGCGAACGGCCACAGACCCACGCCTTAGACCGCGTGGCCACTGGGATCGTCTTTGTTTGAAATGCTTTGTTTATTTAAGTAAAGTAAATATGTTCTGATGACTTCTTAAAGACCTGTGGGGGATTGGAAGTATAGTTCCACTTATTCTTAATGTCGACACTGAATGGGCTTAAGTGGCCAATTGCACTCCCCTGTCGCTTCACCCTGGACGAAGATTCGCCTATATTCACTGAATAAGAGCCTGGGTGGCCACCAGCGCCAGTGTGGACATTTTGGAGAAGCAAAAGAATATCTTTCCCCTACCTGGAATCGAACCACTATTACTTTGTTGTCCAGAAAACTCATACTTGGCGTTTCTTTCCCTCTTAGCCCATATCTTTACCAAGTTCAATGGTTACTCTGTGAGGAAGCTGATATGCGACTAATAAACAGAAGAATATTGTCTGATTCAACACATTGCTTTGAATAAAGAGTCTGTTCCTAGTCATATAACAACTTTCCTTGGTTGGGATATAACACAGTTTTGATTCACAAGTCCCTACACCTTATGCGTACAACCGGTTCTGTTTGCTAGTGAAGTTTTTGATTTAGGTGTCATGTGGTCTTGGTGCATATATGTGATCACGTGACACCAAGCGAGGCTCCACATAATTAGTGATGTACCTGGAATGTTGTAAGAATGGAGTATGCAGTGGCGTGTATACTTTATTTCCTGAAAAGTCTTGGAAACGTGCAGATAAAATTTTTATCTACAGTATGGGAAACAATAAATTGCAAGGTGTGTGATGTCTTAAGAATTTTATTTATGGACACATTCGGGATAAATTACATAAACGTTTGCCACCGACTCCCCGCGTTAATGCTATAAAAGCGAAATCTACATCCTAAGCAAAGCTAAAGGTAGAATCCAAATAAGAGAGTTTAAATTTTTATTGCACTCTCCAACTTGGTGTACTGCTGTGTTATCTTATGTACATACTGCCAATACATTGTATCTATACGTGATCGTATTCTATCTTACTGTACATACTGCCAATACATTGTATCTACTACTAACTAGTTACTAACTACAATAACTAGTTTCAGTTATTGGAACGAAAATAGAGAGTAAAAGTACATTCACGAAGATACTAAAAGCAGATTTTCTTTTTGTTGACTTAGAACATTTATTCTTCCATGTTCTCTCTAAAATCGCAAGTATTGAAATGCAGTTTTAGTACCAGTTGTTTGTTGGAGGTGTGAAACGCGATATCTGAGGGAAAAAAATGGATTATGAATAATTTAGAATGGGTGTTAAGGATAATATTTAAACCTAAGACGGTGGAAGAAACATGAGGCTAGATGAAGCTCTGTAGTGAGAAGCTCCATGATTTGTGCTGTGACATTAGTTGAGAAATATCCATTATGAATCGGAATAAAAGAAATAACTAAGGGACATTCTTAACATTATAAGCCTATGAGCTAGCCTCAGTGAGATAAGACTGCCCTGTCTTTAAGATTTTTGGAAGTGATTTCCAAAATCAGATTTGAGAATTATTCATTAATTGTAGGCTGAAAAATACCAGGGACACCAAACTAATTAGGACAGGTACTAGTACGAATGGAGTACGCGATGGCGCAGTTGGTTGAGGCACTGCGCTACAAGCCGGAAGGTCGCGCTTTGATTCCCGCTTTTTCATTAACTTAATCCTTACCGCTGCACTATGGCCCTGGGATCAGCTCAGCCTCTAACAAAAATTAGTACCAGGGATATCTCCTTGGAGGGTAAAGGCGGCCGGTGCATAGTGCTGAAAAACGTATCACTTTCATGTGCCGATTATCTAGAAATTCTGGGAGCCTCAGCCTGTCCAGGCGTGTAATGGCATAGCTTTACCTGTTACTAGTACGAATGTAACAAAATGTGTGCGTTCCAGTTGCATAAGAAAAGCAAAATGAAGAATGGCAGGAATGTGTATACTAACTCCATGGAACAGAGTCCTTCTTGAGAAGCTAACAGGTCCTCAGCTAGTCAAGAAATTCCCGCGTTTTAAGAATATATACTAACTGAACAATAAGGGAAGCAAGTATACTGCACTGACGAGGTTTACCCGCCCCCACTTCGGGCAACTAACGGCCTGTGACTGTTCTCCTCCCGTCCCTACAAACTCCTTTAACATAATTATCTTAAAATTTTATTAAATGCTGATGTTACTTTTTATTCTGCATGTCCAAGGTTCAAATCTTGGCCTCGAGATATCCTCTCTGAAAATTCCCGCAACACTCTCTATCCTCTCAAGGCACATTCCGAAAGAGTACCATAAACTGGTCACGGCCTCTGACACTGACATTACTTTATTTCAGTATTCACTTGTAATCCTATGCTCTACAATCTTAGTCACTGGCAGCGTCCTTATATAAGCCAGAAAAGTAAAATTAATTTCAAGCTATACAACGACTCGAAGAACAAATGGGAAAATGTGAACCGCCACTGGACTGCTCTGAGGGTCACGGTATTATAATTCCGGGCAGTTGGTGGCACTGACTAAAACCTGCCTAATTCCACTGTGAGACCGACATCAGCCCTCGGGATTTAGGGACCTTTGATCCTTTGAACCCACCGGCCCACTCCCTCCGTATTGGCCTTGTACAATCTACACTACCTGTAACTTGCGTGGGCCCAGTTAGGTCGGTCAGTTAAGTGACTTCTCCGTGTTGCAGCGTAGGGGTTCGATTCACGACAGGGGCGACTTTTCTTCGGCAACATCGACTCTGGGGCTCACAAATGGATTGTGTGGGTACCGTCCCCAGTGGTAAAGTGTAAAGCTGGTCACTATTTTATGTACCTTCGAGTTTTAAGGATCTCCTAATCCACCAATACACAGCGGAACCTGTCTATAAGGAAGTCGCAAGGGACCGAAGTTGTTTTTTCCGTCATTGCCATGTTCCGTTTAATACAGGACTTTGAAGTTTAATGTTGTGCTTATGATCACGTAACAATGGGAGCTGGAAAGGCGTATATTGACTAGATCATGGACTGGACTATCCTGGCTTCGAAATCCGGTAGGGGCAACAGACTTTTCTGTTCTCCGAAACGTCTAGACCAACTCTTTGAGCCCACTCAGCTTCCTATTAAATGTATACCGCTGATCTTTACTGGAGGCAAAGCGGCCGGGTCCTAAACCTGACACTCACCTGCATCTCGTCCAGAGGTTAAGAATAAGCTCAGCTATGCCTCTAAACGCACTATGTGCCTACATGGCGTGGACAGGGACAGCTTTGCTTTTGTACTTTGTCACATAATGATAATAATAATATACATACATACATACATACATACATACATGCACATATATACATACTTACATACATGCAGGCATACACGCATACACACGTACGTACATACATACATACATAAAACATACACATATATATATATATACATACATACATACATGCATGCACAATACATACAACCCTCCATACCTACTTACATACATTACATACATGTATATATATATACATACATACATATATGAAAGTTAATTTTGAAAGGAAGTCCACTTCTCCCGGGCAAATACATTCTAGGCCAACAACTACTCAGACTTTTCGGTATAGGAATACCATATTATAACACCGCCCGTTAAGGGACTAAACCAACGCCTGGGCAAACCAAGTTTCGATTTCCAGGAGAGGAGAATGTAGTTTCTTATTCTCCAAAATGTTCAGACCTGGTCTGGGTCCCACCCAGCCTCCTGTTCAGTGGGCGCTGACGGTAAGGTTCTTTCCCCAGGGGTATGGCGAACAGGGAATGAAGCCGAATTCTTAAATTTATGTAGTGGCAAGTCTTAAGTAAGAGTGGAGCTACAGTTCCACTCTCCTTGTGCTCTTATGGCTTGTCAAGGACAGCTTTACTTTAGGGTCCACTGTTTTCTATTTATACGTGAAGTCTAGAAATTCTCTCTACTCTCCTCTTTAGGTGGTTGTTTTTAATTACATGTTACAATATATTTTTGTAATTTGTTTTATATTAAGGTTTGTGGTGATTGTCGTGATTGAATTTAGTATCTTCTTTGCTACTATGTTATGCTATTGGTCTACTGTTAGCCACTGTTGAGATGCCAGCAACGAAACAATGCAGAAAATACGATCAAACTGACCCACAAGTAGGTTTTTTGTTGATTCTGTTTGAGTGCCGGCTATACTTTGTTTCTCGGAGATCGTGTTTCATGAAGAGAAACTGGTTTAATTGGGGGAGGATTAGGAGGCAGAAGGAGACTTTTATGAAGAAGCTTAAGGGGCTTCTGGAATTTTACAAGGGCTGAATAATTTGGTAGACTTGTTCCTTTGATAGACTTTTCTTAAACATGACATATGTGAGGGAATTTTGACAGAAGTGTTATATTTTCATTCTGACAGCAACGACTTCTTTGTAAGCATGAATTCACCTAGGTATACCGCAGTTATTGAGATGCTGTAGACGAATGCTCGTAGATTGGGCAATGTTATTCTGCGTGTTAACACTATGCGAAATTATGATGGCACCAGTGTGAAGTCCATTTTAATGTCAAAGAAAAGTAGAGTATTGTAGTATTTAGCTATTATTTCCTCATATCACCCCAAAATCGATTCACTCACTTATTCCAGCCCTTGACCGAAATTGTATAGTCATTATTTTACTCAATGTGCAAGACATGAATTAGGAAAGTGGCAAGAAATTATTTTTATCAGCAAAGGTTAAGGCTACAGTACCGATAGAGGAATATGTACTTCTCGGCGGCTTTATTAGGATGGATATATTGTGGCAGTCACTGCCACATAACTGATGTATTCACAAATTTAAGAGTTAATTATTGCATGAGGAAATTTGAGATTGGCCCGATGTTTACTCTTAAGAACTGAACATTTATTTTCAACGCAGTTTTGCTGTTTGATGTTTTTAAGGTTTTTGAAATCACTTTTTATTGCAGTAGAGAATAAGTAAGTTGACAATGATGGACATGTAATTGAAAGGTGTTTCATTAAACAGATAAAAATGATATGTGTATAGCTGAAGATATGATTTTTTTTCTAATGGTGCAACAACCCCTAATGGGGCAGGACTTCCTCTTTATCGAGGCTTCAGGATCACACTCGGTTAGACACACCACACTCGGTTGGACTCCTCTGGACGAGTGATCAGCCCGACGCAGAGACCTCTACCTAACAACACACAACACTCACAGGAGACAGATATCCATGCCCTCGTCGGACTCGAACCCACAATCCCAGTAAGCGAGCGCCTGCAGACCCACGCCTTAAACCGCGTGGCCACTGGGATCAGCAGATATGTATTTGACAGGAGTTATTTAACAAAGCCTTCAGCTCTTTTTGTCAGGAGTATTTTCTGGACAACACGGTTTAAGTTTCAGTATCTGACACTTTCAATGGTTGTGGAGGCGCTTTGAGGGTCCAGCATACTTCATTTGCTGCAAAGCTTACGCCTGTTGGGGGAGGGGGGAGTGCGGTGGGAGCTGCAGCAGTATCTTTGGCACGCGACTTGACTCTGGTCCGTGTGTAGAAGCTGATGTCCTTAAGCGTTGGTTCCATTCTTAAGGTCAACTTGGAACTACCAGCTGTTTTTGTGCGCTCTGTGGGTTGATATTAATACACCCAACGAGACAAACACAGCGTGACAGTTAGCATCGTGCTCGTTGAAAGACAAAGGAATACGATCTTGCCATTATAAACCTAGTGGAACGTAAAACCTAAAGTGGGGAAGTGGTTACTCATATTAATTGTGTTCTTCTGTTTGCAAGTGTCTCATATTTTCACAGAAGAAATGCAAAAACGATTTAATCTTCAGATGACACATCCCCGCTATGTTATCAATTACATATGTATTCAGCATACTGTCATACACAACTTTACCTTACAAGTTAATTAGGCAACATATTTCGGCTTATTTTTGAAGCCATCATCAGGCCCTACTTTAAGAACTTTAGTTAATATTTACAATTTTAAGTAGGAGTGAAATCTCACCCTGTACTGTGTATCATTGTTTTGTAAAGCGTAAGATCTTGCTCCTACTTGCAGTTGTAAATATTCAGTAAAGGTTCTTAAAGTTAGGCCTGATGATGGCTTCAAAAATCAGAGGAAACGTATTGCCTAATTGACTAGTATTGTAAAATCGTGTATGATGTTGTACTGAACAGATATGTAAAAACGATGTAGTTGGTATTTACAAAACTTAGTGGCGGGCGATGTCCCACGAACCTGGTTTTCCGCGGTGAGAGATCGATGGCGGATCGCAAGTTACATGCATTAAATGTGCTATACATGAAATATATTATTTAAATAAATTAATTTTTGGTGGGAACTCTGGCTAAGCAATTATATTTTTCATTATTCATGATCACATTCCTAACTTTCATTACCCAGCGTCTCCGAAGTGTAGCAGTGAACGTGATGTGAGGTTCAACATGTTACGTTAGTCTCTTTTTCATTTAGTCGATCCTGGGACCCAAACCTGTGCTTGAATCCCTTAACCCTGAGTGAAACTAGACGATGACCCTGCGGTTGAAGTCTCGAGGTCACAAAAGCAAAGAGCATCTTCGCGTAGGTCAAAGATGCGTGCTGAATGTTGAAAACACAATTTCCCTCCCTCAAAATGGCCGTCTTGTTCTGCACGTACACTGGACGTGACACAGCTGGTGAACACAGTCAGAGAAGCCATTGGCTTCGCAAGGTTCCTTTTAAAACCACCAGGCTTCGTTACTGTCACTGACCCACTGGCTGACGTCACTAGACGTTCCGTGTACGTTCTGTCCGTGCCTTGCTTTCCGTAAGCGGCGGCGTCGTCAACGTCGTCCATTGGTTACCCTTCGAGGCGTCTTCCCCATTCTGTCTTGATGCCGATGTTACCGCAAACCTTCACGACTCAGCCATTCCTGAGGCTTTGGCACGTTCTCTTCCAGACCTGAATTCATAATAATTCAGTTAGAAGACAAGCTTTTGAGTCTCTTGCGGTTCAGACGCAATATTACAAATAAAACGGGCAGCAAATCTTGAGCTGTAGGAACTTGTTATGAATAACAATAGCATATGTTAACACTTCAGAATACAGGCGAAATATAGGAGTGCTCGTAACTGCAGCCACTACTACCGAAGTGTAGTGGCTCACAGTTCTATTTGAATCGAAACCAAGAAGAGAGTTCACTGTAATTTAGAACATATACTAGCAGTTGACCATTTCCGTAGAACAATTACTATATAATGAAAAGCTCTTACCTGGATGGCAGTGGTTCGATTTCTGTAAGTTGCAAGGATTTTTCTTTCGTCATTTTTATACCAAATCTGGGACTCTCAAATTCTCACGTCTACTGAAAAAAAAAGTTTTCTTTCCCAAGGATTAAAGTGGCTGGAGAGTGATCAGGGACAGCTGCTATATATATATATATATAGTCATCCCTCGTTTTTCGCGAGTTCGTACTTCTCGGTTTCAAAATTCTCGGGGACTCCCAAAGAATAAAAATAAAAAAAATCCGTGAACTTTACAGGACTTTCTAGAAGATTTGACCTCCCCATCAAAATGTTTCTGTAAAGAAAAGAACTCCGAACAGCGAAAGTGAACCAGTCGCAAACTAATATTAAAAGTGCGTAAAAAGGAAATTAAAATGCTTTTTATATTTCCATTTTTATTATTTCGTGATTAAATGACTAAAAGGGATTTAAGCATAAAAAGGAACATTAACATATATTATCGTAAAGGAAACGCTAATGTAGCACTAAAACATCTTTTGGGGGAGTCAATTATTCGCGGATTTTTGCTTCTGGCTGAGGGCCTTGGACCATAACCCCCGTGAAAAGCGACGGATGACTGTAGTGAATTTTCTGGCAGAGCGGCCTTTAAGCGAACTTATAGTTTGTGTCGTCCCTAATTGACGGAAAGGGCACCAGACTTCAAACAAAGTTGAATCTCCAAAAAAAGTCTGTGTATTTGCTTTGCTAATTACCTTCCTTGCCAGCAGAGTTATGAGAAAACTAGTCTATAAATACGGCGCATCACTGCAGGAATATCTGGATACTACCGTAGAAAGTACATGTATAATTGATAAAGGTTTGTTAAGTTTGTTTCTATAATTTAATACATATTTACGGCTCGGCCAAAGAAGCCGGATGATGAAAATTTACAATATCGGATGGGAAAAGTATAATCTTCTTGTAGTGCCGTAGAAAGAACAACAAAACAACTGAATTTATCGTTTACAGTCACTCGGCCTTGAGTTAGGACTGCACCTTATTAGGTTTACGGAGAATTGTGTACAATGTGTACCTAATTCTGTCTTTACGTGATTGATGCGTGTATTGCTGAACTGAGGATGCTAGAGTGTGATTGGTCAGGCGTGAATATTCTACTGGCAACAAATATCTACATTTCATTTCATATTAACGCTACTTATTTAATTGGTATTTTAAAATGTTTTTGTAATTTTCCTTAATTGAAAAGTGTTCATTGTTTCATGTGCATTTGTCGTTATGAGCAGGCATAAATAAGTGAGAATTGTCTCTGCAGAAACATTTATTTACACTACGTAAAAGGTAAAGCAATCCCATTACAGGCCTGGACAAGCCCTTAGGGTTCCAGGAGGTTGAGGCTCCCAGATTTCTAGATAATCAGCACATGAAGGTGGTTTGATTGTCAGCCCGACGCACCTGCCGCCTTTACCACCCAGTAAATATTCCTGGTACTCATTTCTGTTAGAGGCTGAGTCTACCCCAGGGCTATAGTGCGACCGAAAGGTTTATGTCAATGAAAAATTCCAATGACACCATCGGGAATCGAACACGCGACCTTTCGGCTTGTAGCGCAGTACCTCAACCAACTGCGCCACCGCGTGCCCCCATTTACTGAACGTAGCTATTACAATTAAATTAACAATTAACCATTAAACATTCAGCGGTTTTCTTGATTCGTAGTGAAACTTCTCATTTAACGACTCGCATCTGATATATAGCTTTATGCGGTGAAAAATCTAATTTATTTTCAATTGGAAAGAACCTGGTTAAAATGTAGGCACAAGTCCTTATCTTCAAGTAGTGTAGCCGAAATGTTTTGTCTTCACTTGCCCTTTGTAGGTATCACCCACGTACGTGGAGTGGAGACTGAGTAAATGTTAATGCTGTACAACTTTATCAACACCCGTATTGCTTTCTGTCTCGTCTCTGTTACAAAGTTTGTAGCACTGTTAAGATACGAACGGATACCCTCTCCAAATATAGCTGCTACGTTAGCTCTGTGATGGTGGTAATGGTCATTGGCGCACCCAAGCGGGCGTGGGGGGGGGGGCTGCCGGTTTGCAACCCCCCCCCCCCAACCCAAAGCGAAATTTTAAAAACACAGGTTTTGTAAACACGATGATATGAAAGGTTTTAAGTGATTTACGCTTCAGCTTTCATAAGCCACTGAAATCAGTTGATTAGTACATTGCAATATTGGAAAATATAATAAAAACTTTCGAATATGTAGATATTTTTTTTCCTTTTCAGTTTTATTTTTTCCTGTAACCTAACTAGATGTCGGCTCGGAGATTTCGACATGATTTTCATAACATAGTTTTTAAAATCAAACATAAATTATATATAGCCTCAGGGTCAGCCCCCCCCCCCCCCCCCCCAAAGAAAAATTCTGAGTGCGCCTATGGTAATGGTGGTGGTCGTCATCGTGTTGACGGTAATTTTTTTTTTGTGTTTTCGTGTATTCCCTCGATTTTTTACTCTCGAGAAATACGTTCCTTGGTAATGGCCTAATATGGGCCTGGATGCTTTTATGAATAGCAGGCCGATATTACGTCATTAACGGCCTGTAGTATCCCAACAAACGTACTTTCCATCAAAAGTGCTTTCTGGGCATTGGATATGAATAGTTACAAATTTTAAACTGCAGGTGTTCCATAGCTACTTAATTACTGAATATCTGTCCAGATTAAGCGATAAAATCCCAGTGTCAAAGTTCTTTAAGCCTCTTGCTCTCTCACATGCACCTACTCGCCGCCTCTATTCTTGTCGTTAATGTATGACCTGCCCCTGTCGAGGATACAGTTGGTACCGGCATTCTTTACTTCTTACTATTTCTCTTCTAAGAGCTTATTTTCCTCTTCGGTTACTTCGTTTACCTCCTGCTGTCTGTAGAAAATATGGCGGCCATGAAGGTCGGTCTCAAGGTGGCTTTGCTACTTACCTGTCTGTCTGTCTAAACTCCGTTCCAGTCAACTTGATATCCTCAAGAACAGATCTAGCATGCACGTCCAAGCTGCACTAAGTATTATCCAGAAACAAAGTTCTAAAAACTGTTAAAAATGTACTGAGGTAATCTAAATAAAAATGAAAAATTGTACTGATTTGATCACATGGGTTTACCTACAAAAGCAGATAAGAATTGAAGTATCAAACCAATACTTAAATGTTGATTTTGTACTACCAAATTTATTGACCTATGCACAGATGGGAATAAAGTATTAATGTGGGTGTTAAAGAAACAAGGTGCCAGGATGAGAACTAGATCCGTCTTGCTCAATGGAAGGTCCAGTGTTTGGGCGTTGTGAAAACGGTAATGAAAGATTTCATTACAGTGGGGAAATGTTTTTGATGATTAAAGAGACTGTTAGCTTTTTAACGACGTCTCTGATACATAGATTCAGTTAAAACACAGTGTATTTTCACGTGCTGACATAGGGCTCCAATCAGTTACTTATCTCTCTGTTGCTTATTTTCGTGTTGACGCTGTTGTAGGCGCGTTCTCAAAATTGCGAAAAGCGACTATTAGCTTCGCCATGTCTCTCTCTATGTCTGTCTTGTCTGTCTGTCTGTCTGTCCGTCCGTTCGTATGGAACAACTCGGCTCCCAGTGGACGGATTTTAATAAATTTTGATATTTGAGTATTTTTCGAAAATCTGTCGGGGAAAATTCAAGTTTAATTAAAATCTGACTTCAATTGCGGGTACTTTATTTACTTGAAGATCTGTGTACGTTTATGAGAGTATCTTTATGAATTCTTCTTAAAATGAGAAATGTTCCAGACAAAAATTGTAGGGAAAATTAAAACACAAGTTTAGTGTTCAGTAAACTATTCCGATAATCATTCCGGTTATGAGTTAATGTGGAAAAAATATGGTACAGCCAGACAGACCATAAGGACTATATAAGGCTGCGCAGAAAACATGCGCTTTGCCTGCCGGATCACTAAAGCAAGAATTCAGATACAGACTCATATTTTGACAGTCGTTGCTTTTCTACGACAACAATTGTTACGGGATTGCGCCTGAATGTTATGTCACACGTACATCGCTTGTCTTGTCTTTCTTACATTAGGAACATAATCTTATTTGAATAATAATGTTCTGTGATATGACACCGAACAGTCTGCAAGAAAAGTACTGGCGTTGCAGAGGATTCTCCTACCTCAATTATTAGGGTATGATGGAGCCAGCACGATCCTCTGGGACATCGGTACACTTGCAAAGACTGCACGGAGTAACTTCCCAAAAGAAAAAACGTCTTCGTGATCACGGCCCTCAGACCCTCAGATCTCACGTAACTTTGTTTACCCCTATTGTCCGAGTACGCTTATATTAGTGACTGAAGGTACATAAATCGCAATATGCCACACTCGTATGTAGTAACGGTAAGAGATAAAAGCATAAAGGTAAATTGAACCTAGAACAGGCCATGGCGGTTCAGATGGGCAATAGATTTATAGCTCTACTCTTTCTTTAACCTCGGTGCTAGATAGGGGTGGTCATTCAACGCCACGCCCCGCATGCTCTACAGCCGGGAGAGAGACCCAATACCCATTTTACAGGTGGCTGGATGGGCCCCAGGGCCGGTCTGGACGGGCGCGGAAAAACTTACTCCCACCGGGATATGATCCGTACTCGTATATGACAAAATTAAAAGCACAAAACTGTCGTAATATGACCGCCATTATCCGTTAGTACAATTGTAGTTTTCAGGCAACACGACATTTACCAGATTTTCTTTTTTTTTGTACGTAAGCCTGTACTTTCATAGCTGACTTGTCCTATGTGTGAAAGGGGTGTAAATGCTTGTTGAACTCATTTACACGCTTGCGGTCTTCAGATGTAGCTGCAGGTAAAAACAGAACAGGTCTCATATGAACTGCGATAAACAGTACGTGGCATATCCGTACCTTCTGAATAATACTGCCCGTAAGAAGTCGTTCTGTTTTATATTATTTATACCGTGCACTGTCACTGATCAAACACCAACACTCAACCAACAAATGCACTCTTATTTCTTTTTTTCAGATATTGTATATTACAATCTACTCCGACACGTTTCGATCCCCTCCTGGGATCATCATCAGGGACTCATGTGAGAGTACAAATTACACAGCCAAAACTAACAACATAATTACATGTTAAAATATAAAATGTATAAAAGATGTTTAAAATTGTAGGCGACCTTTGTCTTATCCGACTACATGTAGACAACCAATTTCCTGTACACAGTAGACCAGGGATCCACCATGAAAGATCGCCTACAATTTTAAACATTTTTTCTACGTTTTGTATTTTAACTTGTGCTTATATTGTTAGTTTTGATTGCGTAATTTGTACTCTCACATGAGTCCCTGATGATGATCCCTGGAGGAGATCGAAACATGTCGCAGTAGATTGTAATATATAATATTTGAAAAAAAATAATAATAATGCATTTGTTGGTTGAGTGTTGTGTGTTTAAGTCGTTCTCTCTGGCGTCATGTGTTGTTCATATTTGTTACGATTTCTTTCCACAAAGTGCTTAAAATGATGGCCTAATTTGGCTTCTCTGACTGCTTATCTGCTTCTTTTTTTCTGTAAGGATTTTGAAAAGTTTTGATAAAGTAGTTTTTATTAAAGATTTCCTTGCGAATTACTTTGTTAGTGTCGATTCAGTTTACTTTAAATGCAACACCTTATTATCCTCTGGTTCCCTTGACTATTAAATATCACTCTTTCATCGTAAGTGTTCAGCATAAAAGACGTTTGTGTACCAAATAAAATGTAAGGCCTATTGAAATCTGTGCATAAAATTTCCATGCAAAGAGCCTAACAACTTTAATTCTGTCTTCATTCTGTCCCCATGTAGTAAGGCATTCTTTTAGGTACGGATACGTACAGCAGGTGTCCGTGATTTCCGAGGACAATTTGTTGGTTTGAACCAGTCGAGAGGTACGCCTCGGTCAGTATTGCAGCCTCGACCTTGCCGACGGAATTACCGCTAAGCAGTAGCACTGTTTTTCCTATCAAGCTGTATTTGAAGATCTTTCCAAGTTCAGAGCGTGTATATGTAATAATGCTATAATCTCGTAGTGCGTGTCAGTGGCTGTGAGTTGTGTGCTTCTCTAGCAGTCTCATTCATATTTGACTGTCATTTCCTGTCGACTGAATAATTCTTGATTTATTTTTTCCCAATAATATGTTGTGAGGGTTTTTAAACCATGGAACTCCTTATTATGCCTTGCTGTAATTTCCTCTCTTAGGTTCAGAAATTCCTCTCAGTATCCTTCATTTTGTGGGTGTAAAATTTGGTATATTACTCTGAGGAAAGAATACAGATTTATGATATTTAAAATTAAAATAATGAAAATATTTAGATGTAAGAGAGTCGAAGTAACAAAGCACTGGGAAATAGTACGCACTTGGTTCTTCATAATTCCAACTTTGTGCGTAATACTGCCGGCGTGGCTTATTCTATGAGGATAGATGTGGAAGACACATAGCACAGAAGTAAGAAATGTTATATACAGGGCATACACAAAAGAATGGTGCGGTTTCAAAAGTGAATAAAAAATGTATTTCTCACATTACACGGGCACAAGATACACCGTCAGCGGCGGCAGCTGTCCAAGTTTCTCATGCGCTACCAGTGGTTCGCTTCTTATGCTTACTGTCCAAGAAATTCGTGATCGGATAACGCATGCACTGCAGGCCATTACAGCGGACATGCTACACCGGGTCTGGGATGAGTTTGATTACCGTGTGGATGTGTGTCGTGTGACCCAGGGTGCACACATTGAAGGATTGTAATTACCAAATGAGAAACTTGGACAGTTGCCGCCGCTGAAGGTGTATGTTATGCCCGTGTAAGGTGAGAAATACATTTTTATTCACTTTTGATACCGCACCATTCTTTTGTGTATGCCCTGTATATATGTTTTTGTTGGAAGACAACAGAAGCATAGACTGAAAAATAATCCGCAAATCGGATTCAGCCCGCTGAGTTTAGAGTTATATGGCGAGATCTGGTAACATTGTACGGTAATGAATATTAAGGAGGCAGTTTCATAAGAACTGTTTTGAATACTTCTCAACAAATTTTAACGAAATGAGCTGAAAATGTAATTTGTAGTAAACTTTCAACGATTACGTAACTATCTACGTCGCTGTATGTTCGTGACGTGTCCTGTTCAGAAGACCTGCGTAAATCACGAATAACCTTGTCACGTAAAAGCGAATGGTGTAGAATTATTAAACGGAAGAAAAAGATAAGAAATAGAGAAGAAGGAAAGTGTGACGGGAGGAAGAAATTACAAAGGAGAAAAAGTGGAAAAGGGAAAAAGAGATGTAAGGATGATGGCAATGGAAGGTAATTACGATAGACACGCTGTTTTGAAGCTCAGACATGCGAATCTGCCGTTACGTCACTACTCGTTCAGAATGCGAGATGAGGCAGAGACACAGTCTGGACCAGCTCAACAAACAAATCATGACCTTCTGTTCACCACACTCACGGCAAGAACCTGTAACTTTCAGTCCGCCACCTGCCTGATTGTCCTCCAATTTCGTTGTCAGTGGCTGTTAATCTATGTCAACGATACGTCAAATGTTATGAACCGGAGTACCTCCCTTAGCGAGTGACTGGTTACAAATTTCAAGATCATATTTTGTGGGCTTTTTAATGACGCTGTCAGTATCTAGGTTATGTAGCGTCAATGGTAGATGAATGGAAACGAATATGAATATGGAACACTGGTGGCGTGATAACTGACAGGACAAAACTGGCGAAATCAGAACAAAAACTGACTGCAGAGCCACGCTGTTTACCACAAATCACCCAGTTCCCAGTAGGGATGGGAGTTATGTTCACAGCGACACCTGACTTTTGTGCAGCCAGCCATCCTTTAAGTAACTAAGAGAAGAAACATCATTTAAACATAGCTGATAACAAATCTCGCAAATTCAGAGAAAAATCTGAAATACTTCCGCCCTCACACCCTTTCCCCTGAATATCCGCCATATTGTTATCCTCCCATATTCTTCTGTCCCCTATGTGATAATTTTTTAAACTGTTTGCCCATAAAATGCCCTTGCCCCTCACGTCCTCCTCGTCCAAAACTTTGAATCACGTAGCATATATAGGCATAGATTGTACGTATTTAAGAGACCTTAGAGAAACGGAGACTGAATGTAAGTGGTTCAGGATAAACTACAAAGGGCGTAATTTTATGGAGACTTTAGTGATTGTTTGGATTCTGCATCAGCAGGATATCTACTGGACAGCTGAGAAACGTCAAAGGAGAACTTTCAGCTGGAGCTATATATATATATATATACATACATATACATATAGGATGAAATCTCTCAGCCTCTCCTGTGTCTTGTAGTGTCAAAATACCAGGATTTAATGCTTATATCTCATAATTTCCTTTTTAAGTAACTTTACCGTGCAATGTGTTATCGTGTTGACCTTAATCCCAGTTAGCACTTGACCTGTATTTTAAGTTTTGTCCGCTTTTTTTGTTACAAGCCTTCGTTCAGCTAAATTAAACATAATACCTCTTTTATTTGTCCTTGTTTTTGCTAATTTTGGGGCGCGCGGTAGCGCAGTTGGTTGAGGCACTACGCTACAAACCGGAACGTCGCGGGTTCGATTCCCGATGGTGTCATTGGAATTAATTCCTTGACATAATCGTTTCGGTCGCACTTAGGCCCTGGGGTCGACTCAGCCTCTAACAGAAATGAGTACCAGGAATATTTCCTGGGGGGTAAAGGCGGCCGGTGCGTAGGGCTGACAACCTTACCACCTTCATGTGCCGATTGTCTACAAATCTGGGAGCCTCAACCTTCTGGAGCCCTAAGGGCCTGTCTAGGCCTGTAATGGGGTTGCTTTACCTTACCTTTTTGCTAATTTTATGTTCATATGTGAAGGCATCAGCGATTACGTGTTTACTACAATTTTGAATGCAGATTTAGTACTGCTGAAAGCCTTTTATGTCTATTGTTTTTTCCTATATAACCGCTGGTGGGCCTGTCTGTAATTTGGGAACGATTTTCTTGTTGATCTTTCAATTTGTTTAACTTTACTTACGCTAACGGTTTAACTGAAGTAGGAGCTGTCTCATTGGCTCTAACGTATTAGGATCAATTATTTCCTGAACCAGTTATTTTGGTCTAATATAAATTTAAATACTATACCGTTCTCTGAAAACAATAGCAGTAAACCTTGCAGTAATTAGTACAGTGTTTTCATGGTATATAAACCCCCGTTAAAGCGGATCGTACAGAATAAATATCGATATCTCTGTGTGGGTTGCTTCAGATATTTCAGGAAGAGGTGCAATGTGTGTCTCATGTGAACACGACACTGAACCGTTGGGTTACGTGAGAGGCGGAAATTATTTTACACCTTGAATATCTCTCAGTTTATCAGGAGGGATTCTGTTCCGTCGTTTCAGTCTATGCGGCGTCATGAAATAACTTAAAATCACGCCCTGAAATTTAGGTTATGTGACTTAATTACGAGTATGAAAATTTATTGTTTCTCGTCCCCGAGACTGGCAGAATTTCGTTGTCTTTTTTAGGCCCCTGTGTAAAACAGTTGCGGAAAGCAAGTATTAGCTTCCTCGTGTCTGTCCATCCGGAACAACTCGATCACCACTGGACGGATTTTAGGGAGAAGCTATACTAGAAAATTTTACTAAAATTTGTCGAAGCATTCAACTTTTGCTTGAAATCAAAGTGAATGTCCTTGATGCGTATCAGTCCTCCTGTGTTTGCTGTGGTTACATATACGCCCTTTAAGTTTCTTATATGGGTGTATTATAATTGCGAATTTCACAATATCAGGCCTGCATTCAAGCTATCGGAAACTTTCTTCTTTAATTCTCGCCCGTTTCCTCGTTTACCATTCTTCAAATTCGATAACACCAAAGTCAGCAGCTGGTCACAATCCTAAACCAGGATATTCGATTTTCACAATCAGTGTTGCTAAAATTTTCATAACTCTTGTTGTCTCATCTCCTTCATATTTTAAGTAATCCCTGTTTAAGAAGTTTCCCCAGGAAAATTCTGTAGGCTCTTCGTGCATAACCCAGCCTTACTAACCTTTAAATTATAGGGAATCAATATTTTATTAACTGACATATTTCTTGAACCATAAAGAGAGTTTACACATTAAATTCTTCTGGATGAAGACGTATCTTTAATCGAAAAACAATTTCGCAATGAAAACCTTATTTCATGAGACAAAGTCCAAGGCAACTTCCAAAACTCTTATTTAAATTACCACGCCCTATATAATATTTCACTAAATGGAAAATAGAAGGAGATCCCAATAAAACCGTGACAGCTTGACGATTCATAGTGGAGATTCAACAAGATAAAACCATTGACTGACCTGGAATGTTTCAGGGTGTAAAAGGTACTTGAGATCCAAACGTTGATGAAGAGACTAGAGGGCAGTATAAATATATCCGTTGTTATAATTGGGGTTTAGTTTTCATTAATCTTGTTTCTTTCTGCAACAAAATAGCTTTCCATTAAATTATAATATTGATTGTTACCGAATTTTCTTGTTTTACGCTTTTCGCTAACAGGTGTAATTATCCTATACCAATGCCTTCTTTAATCGCCGTAATTTTCTTCTGACCCTCCTCCGTAATTTCAAATGTTATATAGTATATTTACTGTCAGTAGGATAATTCTGTCTGTTAATTATAAAAATTTTTTTAATAAACAGTTCTTTTGATTAGATGAATTTGTCAGTAATTTCATGGATAACCTCGAACCATGCACTATATTTTTTGGTGGGCCGTGTATCTCTGTGTGCTCCAACGAAATAGTGTTTAAACTAATTTACGTTTTCCAGTGCGAGTTGATCTGAACACCATGATGCCACTACTCTAATATTCGTCTCTTCCCTACCGTCGGCAATGTCAACATGGCAGTCCTGCGAATTCTCGACTGATATTAGCGCCTCTTAATATGCTTTTCTTAAATTGTGTGAATGATAAGTCTCTAAAAGAACGTGTATCTTTCTAAATGTAATTATATAAAAATCTCTCTTGTTTAGAATTTCCATGTATATGTAAAGTACTGATTTGCTTTATGGCATGCTTAACGACACTTGCAGTGGGCACGGCTCTAAAGCGACAAATGATAGAACAAGTAAAAAATAAATTGAAGAATATGAGGAGGATGTTGCAAACTAACGCAAGGCACCATTATGTAATTTGCCTTTAGGGATGGATGAAAAAAGAGAAACTAGATCTGTGATAACAACCAGTCTCGGGGCCGAGATTTGAACCTTGAATATCCAAAATACGAAACAGGAATGCTTCTAACTAGACCAAATTATGTGAAATACGCGTAGAACTTTGCGAAAAGCGCTACAGGCTGTGTCAGAAAGTATATAAGTGATGATTAGGAAGATTGCTCAGAAGGAATATTCTCAAAATGTGTTTGTACACTAAAATCATGAAGTACTTTTCCCCATTCCTTCAAACTATTCGTACTAATATATGTAACTCCTGAAATTAGCTACGTGATCAGTAATATTTCACTGCCCCCTCATGATGTTGGTTACGTTCAATTTTTACGCCCATGTTAATTAAACAAATTTACGCCCTAGATCACATCTTGCCTCAGAATGTTTCAGTTGAATAGGAAATTATTTCAGATGCCTGACACTTAAGAATACATAAGAGTACAAGGACGGGTGCCTCTTTATTATAATTTCCTAGAATTAACTTCAAGGTGACTTGTTTACTTCTTGAATTCAAACTTTGAGCTCTTTTTGTTACCTTGATCCTTTTATTCAGTCCAACGTTTTGCTCAAGGAATGCTGTCCACACTCTGTCCTTTCTAACAATGGAAAATTTTGAAGAAAGTGTTTCACATTTGGTTTCTATGTAATTTTTCTTGCTACAGTAAATATTTGTACTCGACAATGGTTTTCTCTTATACGAGTGATAAGTAGTGGGCCCTCCTTTATATACATATATATACCCTATTACGGATTTTTTTTTCTTCATATATTTGGTTTTTATAAATCGTTGCTTTAGCTTATTAAAGCGTTTTTGATGCAGAGTTTATAACTACGCTGCACTGCCAAGTATTGTCTGAAACCACGCAGCTTGAAGAAGTTCTTCGCCCCTTAGGAGAACTGAAATTTATCCGTATTCACAACAGTCCGCCACTGGTTCCTGTCCCGTCTCGGATAAGGCCAGTTCCTCCGGCAAATTCTATTTTTTTAGATTCGTTGTTTGGGTGTAGTAAATCCTGTTAAAATGTACCAAGGTAAATCATTTGCTGCAGTTCTGTTTTCATCATGTCTGAGCTGGACTGTTGTACCATGAGTGTGAGGAGTTAGCTTTCCGGTATCGACATTGTGTAACTTGATTCGTTCTAAAGTGGAAGCCAGGAAATTGTTTTGTTTGACAGATTGCTTGTATTCTTTCCGCCTATCTTACTTTGTAACGGACCAAAAAATCCTTACAGCAAATTACGTATGAGTCTTCTCTTTCTGTAGCAATTAACAACGTTAAAATCATGACGAAGGGCTACATTTTTGTATAAAATATTTTTTTAAATTTTCTTAGCTTACTGGCAGTGATATTATTCACACATCGAAGATGTAAATACATTATGAAACCAAAATTACACAGGTACTTCGTATCGTAAAAAAAAAAAAATAATAATAATAATAATTACAATGACAATAATTACTAATACTATTAATATTCTTATTGCACAGGACCATGTTAAAATATACAGCGGGCCAGACGCTAGGAATGGGCCGAAGACCGCCTAGTATTTTTTTCAGATTCTAAATTAAGTTATAGACATAATTTGTATTTGCTTGCGAAGTAGAATATAGACTTGAAGTTTAAGTTTTATAACCAATCAGACTTAATCACTTTAAACTCTAAAGGTCTTAACGTACACTATACAGTAAGTGGCTACTCAAAAAATTCTAACTGGTGCATTTCGTTGATTGAGTTATTGATTGACAGGCTCACTGGTTGAAGGGATAGACATATGCACGATCCTTGCACAGCGACCTCTTGTGTGCTGTTGTGTCCTTGTAGTAGTTGCTTAACCAATTATTTAACTGGCTAAATAACTGTTTGATTTGAAGTTTACAGAGCATCGTTGATGATATTAGACTTGTGAGATACAACGCTGTGTTTTCTTGCTTGCTTGGAGCTTGCTGTCTCCATTTCTGCCTCCATAATGAGAATAGTCGAAGATTACCCTGAAGAAGGAAGTAGCAAGCTCTTCCAAAATGTTGGTAACAAATTACCAATTATCACGACATAATACCGCAGATGATGGTAAACTTATAGGTAAATAATTACCGACTAAGTTACATTGTTTGTTCAGTGTCACTCAGACTCTCTGAACTTGTATTCAAGTGGTACTCCGAATTAGAGACGGAATTTCAGGTTCCTTGGGTGATATTTTTCATAGTTTCATCACAGACTGCGGGCGAGTGTCAGAACAGTAGTCCGAAATATGCCATGACTGCTGTCCTCAACATTTTTACGTAATCACCATTTATGAGCATTGTCCCACCTCATTCGTGGTGCTGTAGGTTATGAAGTCACAAGTGACGTCATAGGTAATTGTTAAGGTGATTTCTTAACCCTTCAATGACCCTCGGTTTAAATTACATCCAGTACCCGGCACGGAGGGGTTTTAAATTTTCCGTACGCTTAAACACATTAAGAAAGTGCTGTGCACCGAGGCCGGCAGATTGTGAGGAATTAAAGGTCTATACAGGGCACCGAGACCAGCATAGAAGAGTTAAACACAGCGCAGTTGACAGAGTGGAATCAGAGAAACTGTACTTTTCATTCATTTCGTCATTGTTATGCTATTCTGTAAAACATACAGAGACGCACAAAAGTCATTTGGCACTAGAAACAACGTGTTAATTGAAATTTAGTGACAGAGTACTTACATTTATTGACTATTTTAAACGTTAAAATTGTCTTCCTTCTACATTGGCACATTGTATACGTTTCTTCGGGACACTTGCTCATTTCAAATAGCCAATAAATGTATTTTGTCGGTAAATATCACTTAGCATGTTACCCCTAATGTCAAGTAACTTTGGTCCATCCTGTATAGTGTCTATCAAGGCACAGAAAATCACATAAGTAATGAACTTATTGGAACAACATGCCTTGTCCCTAGCGGCTCATAATCAAGAGGCACTTTTTCCGAACACAGAAGCAGTTACGAATGTGTGCTGATAAATTTAAGTAGTACAGTATACAATACACGCTCTTCTTTGACTCTTAATTGGGAATTGATCACTTTAAGTAGCTTTGACGGTTATTAAAAATTAAATTATTTAAAGGTAAATTCTCTTCTGAAAATGAAATTATGTCAAAACAAGTGTTATTCTTCGTAAAAGGTTCTTGTACTTTTCTTGTTAAGAAAGTGGAAGGGAAGTGTTTTATTTAACGATGATGTCACTTGCTGTGATCATATAGTGTCGGTGGTAGGTAAATAAAATACGAGTAAGGAGCTTTGGAGGAATGATACTGACAGGGGAGAACCGAAGTACTCGGAGAAAAACCAGTCCATTTGCCACTCCATTAACCGTCGCAGAAAAATGTTATGAAGGATGGATTGCCTAAAGTAGATATAAAATGGGTAGGGATCTGAAATTGTTTCAGCTGGCTCAGGATAGACTACAATGGTTGGCTGTTTTGAATAAGTTGATGAAATTTAGAGTCTATAAAAAGGCAAAAATGCCCTGAACACACCGTCAACGCTAAGCTCCTGAAGCAAGACCATCGTCCGTAGGTTTCGTTACGGTTATTGTACATTTTACGCGTTACTCTTATAACCTACTGCAGATAACGTGGACTTGTCTAATAACGGATTGTTCTAATAAGGCTCTGTGTGCTTGAGAAATGAAGGCTCGCGCACGGTCCTCTGTGCTTTGCAGTGGGAACAGGTTTTTCTGTCTTCGGGCCAATAAAGACAAGCGAATGGGAGAATATATAGTTGAAAAAGTGTAAAAGATGACTGATACTGAACTTGTTACTTGAATTTTAAAAATGTCATCCTTTGAGGACAGGCATGCCACAGAGATTCTGTTCCAGCTTCAACACTCGTCTCTAATTAGATTTACAATTTGCCTATCTTAATTTGTTTTCTAAGCGTGCTTAAAGTCATTAGCGTGTTATCCAGTGTCTCGTGCAAAGGACACGCAAAATGTAAAAACGTACGCCAAATTTACTGCACTCAGACAGTAGGTATCATATATATCACGCATTTTTCTTAACGGTTTGTAGGTTGGATGTAAAATTTCATGTGCTCACGGCGGAATTTCCTGAAATGACAGCGTAGGTAATCTACACATTTTCTCCTGACAATCACAACCACCACACAATTCAGCCATACTAAAAATGGGAGAAGAACATTACTCCGAAACGTTGGAACAAACCTGTTACTTTATACTGTGTAACAGACCGTAAGAATATTATTTGTAGAGAGGTCACCCAGTAACATGCCATTGTGGGGACAGAGGGTGAGTAGAGCTATAGCTCTAACCTTGTTTAACCTCGGCTCTAGGTGGGGGTGGGTGCTAAAATCCACATCCCGGCCGCTTTATCCCTGGAAAAGAGATCCGTTACCCATCGTACAAGCGGCTGTGTAGGTCGGGCTGGACGGGTGTGGAGAATTTGACCCTTACTGGGTTTCGAACCACTAACCGTCCCGTCTCTATGTCAGGACATACTTCGCTCCTTTCATATACATGCTACATGATCCGCCTACCTTAGTATTCAAGTTATATTCTGCGCGGAGTACAAATTATGATGCTTGTAGTTACAATCCTCTTACTTCCCCTCTCTAAATCCGAATATTCTCCTCCATAGTTCGTTCTCAGTCTCTTGCTATTTGCAGTTTTCCTCTAGACTGAGAAATACGTAATCATAATCATACAGCACGTCAAGTAGAAACATTTGCACTGCTCCACTGTTCGTGCTTTAAAATCAGATGTCCAGTATAAAACAAAAGAGTAGAAAGTATACTAAACTTAAAGAAGTGAAGTGTTTTATACGTTGTAAAAAATGAATAACTAATAATAATTCTTCATTTATTTACGTGCTGACTCGACAGCCTAGTGGACAACTACAAAAGTTCAAATGCACGGAGACAACAATAAATTAAGGCAATAGCGCAGCCACGACGAAATGAAAGAAGCATTAAAATTAATTTACGTTAAAGGCAAAGTTAAAAGCAAAAGAAAAATATCGTAAAGACTGTGACAAATGTATCGTATCTTTTGTTAAGGAGTGTCATATTAACATTAAATGGTGTGGATGGAAAAATAAATTGCTCTCTGAATACGTCAATAATATCAATAATAATAACAAAATATTGATGATGATGGTGGTGGTGGTGATGATGATGATGATGACAAAAATATTATCTCTTAGAGGCATGATTTAAACTGGATTCCTGTACAAAATACCCTGCATGATGGAGCGAAAGAATAAATAATAATAATTATAATAATAACATGGGAAATAACATTGCATATGCCACGAATTGTAGCTACATAATTGCTGCAAAACTGTGTACCCTAGCAAGATGGTTTGTTTCAGGTATGTAATTGTAAATACCATACATGAAAGTGATAACGAATTATAATAATAATTTCCGAAACTAGAGCATTAGGCAAGATGATTGGCATTTGCATATGTTACTTATGATACTGTTACAGTTACAGTCACATTACGTTACGTTACTCTATATGCATAAAAATGAGAAGAATCACAATTAACATCAGTCCTGGTAGAATGGCTCCTAGGATCGAGCCTCGAACATTTTGATCACAAAGAAATCTTAGACACGTTCCGTCATGCAATGACAAAGGAGGTCTTCCCTGAAAAAAATTCACCGTGTCTGTCGTGGATGGTCACATGTGAGCTGTCTGCGATCCGTTTTTTCCCACCCTTATTTTATTCGCATACTCTATCACAAACAACTTAAAAATTTTTCTCTAATTTCTTATTTATAGTGATAATTTGTTTCTCTTTAAAATGAAAGTCTTATGTGGAATTTCTGACTTCAGTAGACATAATGGCAAACAGTTTGTGTTATCGACAAATGGTAATTCTGAGTAATACTAACGTTAGATTCAGTATCTGTGAGTCGGGAAGAGAAGGCATCTTTATCCGGATACGTCTACCCCTCTCCACTCAAGCAGGTGCATGTAAAACTGAAGGAACACCCGCTGGCACCACATGTCGATGACCATCAGGATCAGCTGATGATGTATGTCTTCTTCTCTTGACGTATGTTTCATCCACTCCCATGTTGTTGGAGGAACAAAGCCGTTTGAATTTAATTCACGACTGCTTTCCTAATAACCGAGTATTTCAGTATTTATAGTCATATGCTTTGTTACTGGCATATGAAACAGTCTTTTTAATGCTAGAGAGAAAAAAATAAGTAATGGAAAATAAGAAAAAAGTCAAATGAAAATTACATTAAATTTGTTCCTGCCTCCTTGAATCTAAAGCTAGATAGTCATGGATTGTGTGTGAAGGGCCCCGCAGCAGATGCTACGGATGCACCGCAGCCTTGATGCTTATTTTGCAACCCTGTGATGAAGATGATGAGTGTTTTTTTCGTTTTTCCTTGTAATGGAGCACCGGTGGAATGAAATTTACAGGGGAAAACCGAAGTACTCCTGAAAAACCTGCGAACCCGGGCCCCCGCGGTGAGAGACCGGCGACTAACCGCCTGAGCCATGGCACGGCCATAGTCACGGATTAGTGAAATATATCTGTGATGATAAACATGTGTACGTATCACACACTGCTGTTGTTGTCTCAACTGAACAAGTTACATTAATACCGACTACTATTACAATTACGTCGCAGTTAAATCTCACAAGGTTTTCACTTTTTTAGATAGTGTTTAGAAATTTGATAATCTGATTATGAAGTTTAATAAACATATGAAATTTCTAGAACTGTCTTCACAGGGACTATAAGAGACAACTTACAGGGTAAAGACAAAAAAAGCAGCATGCAAACAAAATTCTAGGGCAGGACGTAAAAGCTTATCATGAAATACGACAACGTAAGCATGAAGGACATTTAAATAGGAATTATTTTGCCAGAGAACGAAAGGTGTAATTACACCGAGGAGGAGATGAGAAAAGAGTTGAATTCTGAAACTCTAAGTGGGCTTAAGTCCCAACAGATGGCAAGAAAAGGAAGAATTGGAAGTAGGATAAAGAATTTGTGGGCCTTAAACCTATTTTTCCACTGAACTACGAGATTACGTCATAAATAAATAACTACAGCAGAAGGTATTGCTTAAGCAGTTTATAAATATGCAAGCTGTCAAGTGTTAATCTGTTGATATGGAACACGATAGCTTGTTGTCTTCTTCACAATACTTGAAAGACAAGTACCGCGAATGCTAATATTATGACACTTTTCGTACCAAATGCAGTCCTAGGAATGTGTTCCATTTATACGGCAATGCCTCGCCTTAGATTTGGTGAAATAATTAGTGAACAAATTTTAAGAAAAAATTTTTTGAAGAGCAGTGTCGGTATTTCTCTGAAAGTCGTGGTCTTTGTGTTTGCTTTTCTCTTGAGAAGAGGATTGAGCATTAGTGGGATGGACAAGCAAGCATCAGTTGTGTCTCCCTCTGCCACCGCGCCCTAAATGCCTGCATATGGATTTCTAAGAAGCTGGATGGAAAGTATTTACTCCTGGATAAATACTAGAACTGACAAAACTTTGAATTAAGTTCTTCACGTATGTATTCATGTATTTGTGTATTTAGGTACAGGACGGTTTGAATACTGAAAATTTTCAGGGTTGTTTGAGGGGGGAAGTTTCCTGCTGTAATCATTGTTCCAATTTTGTAAGTTCCAGGCTGCAATTTCTTTAAAAATTTTAGAAAAGCGTAATATTTTCCAAGTCCTGATATATAGTGTAGTGAAAGCAGACATGAGAAATGTTGAAGATCTTTATTCTTTCCAAGAGAAGTAGGCTTCTTTTTATTAATATGTCAGTCTTACAAATTTTAATAATTTCCTACATTTTCATGTAGGCATGTTTTAAGTTGTATTAGTGGTTGGGGCTGCAGCTATATTTGCTGACGCTAAGTGTATATTGGTGGTTAGCAGTAACAGTTTTAAAACCCATTTGACGTCCATTCATACAAGCAAGCAATATAACCATGTGAAATATTATAGCAAAAGTTGATATTTTGTTTCCTCTTACAATTAGTTACTATTAATTTCAAAAAGATGTATGCGAATAAGGTGATGTAGCTGTAAGTCTCTAGACGTGCCAATTTCGAATCTCGACATGGCCACCAAGACTAAGATTTTCGTGGTTTCCTTCAGTCCCTTCAGGCGTATTCTGGAATAGTAATTTGCTTATACGACGACGACTCCTGATCAAATGCTCTCCAGTTCATTATTTCAAAAACTACAATGCCATCGACGCCGACTACTAGACAGTATCCTGAAATAAACCACGGAGGAAATGAGACAGAATTTGAGGACGAAGAGCTAAAGAACGATTGACGATGTTGGTGCAAAAGGAGCTGAGAAAAATAGTTCAACCAGAGACAGAGAGAGAGAGACAGAAACAGAGACAGGAATTGTCAGAAGACTAAAGCAAATGAAAGAACAGACTCATGACTTTACAGGCCTATGCTTCACCATATACTATTAAGCTGACCAAATAAAAAAATGTGAGTTAGATTGAACACGTAACAGGCGTGAAAGGGGCGTAAAACGGGAAATAAATAAGGAAATAGGATGTAAGGATGTGGATTGGATTCATACGGCTTGAAATAAGGAGCCAGTCACGAGACTATCTGTCGTTATTACAAATAGAGATAGAGAGAGAGAGAGAGAGAGAGATCATTCCGTCTGCTAGAAGAAATTCAGTCAACCTGGAAACGTCTAATAGGTAGTGGTAAATATTGTGTTCTCTGCGAAGCGAATTGTGGAATCGTGATATCTAAGGCACTGACATTGCTCCACAGCGATTTGTGAAGCAACTGTGTGGGAATAGGACAGGTGAGGCGGGAGAAGTAGAGAACAGAGTTTAGTGGAAGGAAAAGAAGTTGTGGCCTTGAAACGCATGGGCCACAACGTTGCCACGTTGATTTTTAAATTATTCTCGTTAAAATGCTATTGATTTTGTTTTAATTTAATCTTGTACTGTTAAAATGTATTTTGTGCTAATTACATAGCATTATAAAAGAAAGTTTTCAGACTTACCCCACAACCAGTAGATGATACTTTAGAAAAAACTGGCATAAAATTCTAGCCATTAACAATCAAAATGATTGTGACCGTCAGATAAGTGACAATTTTAATTTACTGGTTATAAGGACAAGATTTGTAGGTCTTATAAAAAGAAACGGCCGATCCCAGTGGCCGTGCGGTCTAAGGCGTGGGTCTTCGGCCGCTCGCTTGCTAGGATCGTGGGTTCGAATCCCACCGGGGGCATGGATGTTTGTCTCTTGTGAGTGTTGTGTGTTGTTGTCAGGTAGAGGCCTCTGCGATGAGCCGATCCCTCGTCCAGAGGAGACCTACCGACTGTGGTTTGTCTCTCAGTGTGATCAAAAGGAATTAGAAACCTCGACACTGAAACGGGAAACCGGAGTAGGTAGAAGAGGACGACTAAAAAAAAAAAAAAAACAAACGGAGTCAAGACCTTGGACCTTTTGCACATGCATTTATTGGTATTTATTGTCGATTATTCTTTATGTTTGTTAATTGTAGGTACAAACACAGTATACAAACAGCACGCTACTAAAATAACGGCATGGAGTAGGAAAATATTATTACAAGTATTTGACCAAGCATTTGTGATATTAAGATATGTTTCACATAAAATTTCTGTAACTTTATGATATCCATATATATAATTTTTCTTTGTATTATTCACCAGTTTATTGTTTATATAATTTTCACCGCGAACCTACCTTAATCAAATTAATTTCGGTTTGAATTTCATATAAGAGTGGAGGTTATGTTGGATTATCATGAAGAAAAAACTAAATTTTACCAAAAATATTTGGAGTAGAAAGTAAGCCATATTTTTCAGGAAACCATTCAATGAATTGAGACGTTACGTAGGCAGAGACATAGAGGCGGACATACGGCTTGCAAAATATGTGTCTCTTCTATGAGTATGATCGAGAAATTCTCGTTCTTCATTTGAAATGGGGTTTTATAACCATGGTCAGAAAAGGGGGCACCTGGACCCCATTCAGATTCGGATTAGTTCAACTTTCTTAAGATACATTCTCATATTTTCCTACATTTACTTCTTGGTCTCAAAAGTGCTCTTTTTCTCATAAGGTTTCGTCGCTAAAATTTTGTTTCCATTTGTACGTAATCCCCCATTCCTACTACAAGTCCAGCTCATCTCATCACATCGTTCTTCATTACCATCATAATGATATTACCGAAGGGTACAAATCACCCCATTGCGTGATATTCTCCATCTTCCTAAGGATTCCTTTTTCTTGTTTACATTAGTTTGAAAGACCAAGCTGCATACCTGTAAAAATACAGATTTTTTTAACTCAGTAGCGACAAAGTGTTATCCGAATTTAACGCGCCCTTCACAACTTCGTGAATGCGATTTCGACTTTTTATTGTCTTTTACAGCATTTTATTTTTGCCACCTTGTCGACACTGTCATTTTTGGTTTCATCACATTTTAATTGAATGCCAATATACACAACAATATAACTTACATATTTCCGTAATATTTTGTGAGAATTTGTAGAGTGCGTAGTTTTTTTTTGTGTGTGAAGCAGATGGTACGGACGCACCGCAGCCTTAAGTCTGCTTGTGCAACCCTGTGATGAAGATGAAAGATGATCAGTTTTTTTTTATTTTTACAAGTAATGGAGCACCGGTGGAATGAAATTGACAGGGGAAACAGAAATACTCGGGAAAAACCTGTCCAAGTGCCACTTTTTCTACCACAAATCCCACATGGACTGACCCGGGATCGAACCCGGGCCTCCGCGTTGGGAGGCAGACGACTGACCGCCTGAGCCATGGCACGGCCGAGTGCGTAGTTGCGTACCACCATATCATGCTTTTAAATCGTCCTGTTAACTGCGTGTGCCACCTGATGTAAAAACAAGAGATTCTGAATTTTTGTCCACACGCATTTTATTTACATGTTTCATATCGTTCTCACGCTAACTACCGACTAGTTCACTAAGCACCATTAAGCGACTGGCCTTTCTAGTAATACGACAACACTGAAAACAAATACCACCAATATTGTACATACTAGTATTAACATTGTATTTATTCACATAACACTAAAGAAATTTTTCCGCCGATCTCATCCATCCTCAGGGGAATTTTGTGTAAAATGAAAGTTACTAGACTGTAATTGTGTATTTGGAATGATGGTACAATGTAAGTAGGTAGGCCAAATGTCACTAAAATTTAGCAATGTGTCCTAAAAGCACCTATACGTTTTGTTAAACCATGTGGTAGGATTAGTCTTAAGTAGCTTCCATTTTATATTTTTGTAGTTATGGTTCAATTTGGCTTTATTGGCCTCTAAAACTTTAAATGAGTGCATAATATGTATGTTACAGGACACTTTTCCCACTTTTAAGTAATAATAATAATAATAATAATAATAAAATAATATTTGTACACTTCTGTCCGTTAGTGTGGGCCGGGATAGCGTAGTCGGTATAGCGACTCGTTACGGGCTGGACAGTTCGGGGATCGAATCCCGGTGGAGGCGAGATTTTTCCGCACTCGTCCAGGCCGTCCCTTGCGCCCAACCAGCCTCCTGTACAATGGGTACCGGGTCTCTTTCCCGGGGGGTAAAGCGGCCGTGGCATGGGGTTTACCACCCACCCCATCTAGCGCCGAGGTTAAAGAAAGAATAGAGCTATACCTTTTCTCCCTCTCTGTGCCTTCTTGGCCTGTTATAGTATGAAAGTTACCTTTACCTTCACTTTACGTATCCGTTGGTACAAGCGTACAAACTACTAACTAGTCACAAGTAACTCTCCCACTTCACACACAGTATGCCCTGAAGATGATCGAGGTCAGCCGAAAACGTTTGGAAGTGTGTGTCAAGAACTACAGTTTGTTAATAGATGTATTTAAAAGTTGATGATCTTTGTTGGCAGCTTTTTTAAATATCTGGTACGCAGTAAATTTTGGGCATATACGTGTTGTTTCTAACGTTTACAGCTTATGGTCTGTGTGTGGTAAGAACTGAATCTTTACATAGAATTAAGATCAATATCGGTCTGTAATATTTAAATTGCTTCAACTCGCAACATTCGTATGAGTCTGGTTCTTCATAAATATTATTTAAAACTAATATTCTTGGTATGCCTGGTTGTTATTAAGAACTCTTTGAAAGGAATGCTGCGTAGGGTCAATGGTCGTTTAGAAGGACACATATTATTCTTTCAGGTGAAGACAGTATGAAAAATGTGAACGTTTTCTTCTTCGGAAACATTGCTACATTAATATTTCCGGACTCTCTCCGCCCAAAGTTAACTGCATCCAGCTGTAACCGTTACCCGTTAACTTGTCCCCTGACGATACTGCAACTCCAGCTACTGTTCTGTTTTGTGGGTCTGTATAAGAATAAGGTGCAGCGGAACAAACCGGAATTCATTCATCTGTGCTGCACCTGTTAGTTGACCTGTTCGGCTGTATGTCTCATCATGTGGTGGTGGTGGTGGGAAGGAGCTATGTTTCGCAATGCGTCATACTTCTTAGTGACAAATGGATCATCATAATCATCATCGTCATAGTTCTTATAAATATTTTTAAGGTTTATGGCTGATTGTGACTGTAAATTACACCATTTTTAGCGTGGATATTTTCCTCAGTCTGGATGCATAATCTAATACGCATGACCAAGGAATTGGATGTAGCGATAATATTCTATTCGAGAGGGGCTCGGTTCGTGTCTCGAAAGAGGCTTAGGACAAAATGATTTATGTTCTCGTTATTTTCTGCTTTTCTTCCAGGGAATGTCGAGTCAGTTAATATCACCCTCACGCAGGCCACCACCACTCTCCCTAGTACCCCTACAACTCATTATTCACCCAATCCCGTTATTAGACGCTACAAACATGCTACACATGCCATTATTCGTAAGAATTTTATTTTATTTTTATTATTATAAGTGATAATAGTCATAGTAGCCGATCCCGATCTCTACAAGAGGCAATAATAATAACAAAATAATAATGCCGATCCCAGTGGCCGTGCGGTCTAAGGCGTGGGTCTTCGGCCGCTCGCTTACTAGGATCGTGGGTTCGAATCCCACCGGGGGCATGGATGTCTGTCTCTTGTGAGTGTTGTGTGTTGTCAGGTAGAGGTCTCTGCGACGGGCTGATCACTCGTCCAGAGGAGTCCTACCGACTGCGGTGTGTCTCAAATGTGTGTGATCATGAAACCTCGACGAAACGAGGAGGCCCAGGCCCATATAGGGCTGTCGAGCCATAGGAAAAAAAATAGTCATACTAATTATTATTATAGGTAGTAGTATATAAGCAACAGCGTCAGTAGTAGTAGTGGTAGTCGCAGTAGCAGTGACGGTGTTTGTGGTGGTAGTAGTAGTACTAGTAGTAGTATTAGTAGTAGTATTGTAGTAGTAGTATTGTTAGTAGTAGTAGTAGTAGTAGTATTGTTAGTAGTAAGTAGTAGTAGTATCGAGAGTACTAGCAATAGTGACGATTGTGATGGTAGTAGCAGCGCCAATACTACTACTACTACTACTAGTAGTAGTAGTGGTATTGGTGTTATAATGTATTACAAGTCGTGTAACTTGCGAAATGCAAAACGCGCAGAGACTTGTATGAAATACGTATGGGAATGAAGAAGACCGGTTAGGGTGGTTTAGTGAAACTCTGTAGAACGTTAAAATCTGTACAGATTTTTGATCTAGCCTGTATAGAATACTGTTAGCAACTGCGAGTGTCATCATTTATTCTACGCAGTGTCGTATATAATTAAATTATCAGTTGCCGAAATTACTATTGGTGTCACAAGTGTCACTGCAGTCTTCACATTCCGAGTAAACTTAGTAGGCAGAATGTTTATCAATTTGGTTTTAAATTCGAGTAACTTGCTTAATTTCATGTGGGACAGAGCGCCACTTTGAACTGGCAATAATTTCCGTGGTCAGTTATGACTGTGTATGCCTGTATTAGTGTAAAGAATAGGAGGAAGGCACTAACAATCCGTCTGACGTATGATATTCATGCTAACCTGCTGTGTTGTGTAGTGGTCACGTAAGAGGCTGGAGTGGCAATCGCTGCGTCGTGCGCAGTGTTTGTGTCCAGGGTCCAACTATTGGGGGGATACTAATAGTTTGGTGCGTGAATGATGGGGCCACTTGGCCAAGCCTCAGACTTCCATAGATTTATTAGTCACTTGAATATACGTGTCGAATTTATTATCTTATAATTTACGTGTCAAATGTTTTATGATAATTGCCCGGTAACAGAGAACTCCTTACTGAAATGAATGAGAAGTTTTATCGCCTGGCTGTTTGAACTCTGACCCCTAATTCGTATATTTCGTTGAAATAATTTTAAAAGTCATTAATTATTTTAAAAATTGCTTTGCCTCTCCTTATTCGTTTTTCTGTTTCTCTTACGAATACGTTTTCAGCTATCTTATTAACGTTTACAATTTTGGAGAAATTAAGAACTGCCTGGTTTGGCTGTCGAGTTCCACTGTAATCAAAGACTACTTTAGTTTAGATCATTTTCCTTGAAACTAGCAGTTTCCATCTAAACGGAATAAGTTTTTATCCTCGATAAGTGAAGTGATAACCGGTTGCAATATAGACCAAAATACATACCAATATTGGTTTTAACCTTGATTCCAGGCTTCCGCCGCGATGTTGATGAAATCGGGTCTTCTGGGTTATTACACGGCGTCGTGTGGTAATTGTTTTTAATATGTTTTTAATTCAGTAGCTATAAAACTTTTCTTGCACTACCAAAAATCGAAAATAATATTGGCTATGCGACGAAAATAGTGACATTACCTAATCAGCACCCAATTAAATTCAGAAATCTAGCCTGAGTGTTTTTGGAGTTTATGATATCAGAAGGCAATGGCCATCAAACTATGGGCCACACCTTGTGTTCGAAAATATCTTCTTTTAAGTATTCATATTTAATCGTAAACATAAAATTGTCCCTGTTTATGGCATAAAGGCTCATGAGGAAGTAGTATATAGCTCTACATATTCTTAACCGTGGCACTGAATAGGGTAAGTAGTCAGCTATCCTCTCCGGCCCTTTTACTCCTGGGGAAAGCGCGCACGTTATGTGTTGAGTAGGAGGCTGTGTGAACGCCGCAGCCGTTGTGAACGCCTTGGAGAAGAGAAAAAATTTCTTTACCTTTCTCGGGAATCAATCCACGATTCCAACGGCGCCCAGCTATCCAATATGATTTGTAGTCTACAGAATTCGGTATTAAGAATGCGAGATACGTGTTTCTGACTTCGGTGTTGACGAAGATTAGAGTCTCTGTTTAGCTTCGCCGTGTCTATTGGTAAATAGTTAACGATGTTTCGGAGGACGGTAATGCCTATTTACCAGTCAACGCGGCCTAACCACCCAGAAAACTGGAAAAATTACCTGCTATAAAGCAAAATGTGATTGACAGGACATGTACGAGAAAGCGCAGAAATGTGTACAAAATATTATCCGAAGACTCTGAAACGATACTGGAGACATGTAAAAAAGATGGGAGGATATTATTTAAATGAATATTAAATCTATGTAACGTGAGATTCTTTACTGGTTTCACCTAGCTGGCGAAGGTTCAACTGAGTATACATTTGGCACCGCATTTAAATTCCCTGTTTTACCAAAACCTGGCAATTCTTGACCACTTGTGGCACCGTCAGCTCTTGAAGGCGGACTACTCTCTATGGGGCTGTAGTATTCTTTGCTTAGGCCATACTTGCATACTTTAAACTTTAAATGCCAATCGAAATCACTTGTTCGCTGATCTGACATTAAAATCTTAGGAAGTGGACATTCACGCATTGCATATTACTTCATTGATTCAGTTAATATAGACCATGGAAGAATAACCTCCATTCAATTGGGTTTTGGTAGTTGACCTTTTAATTCTAGTGTCAGTAGATGCTACTGGATTGTCTGCTTCATTCCAACCCCGTATACATTCACCCTTGTGATAGTGGAATCTGATAGCTACGTGAAAGAGAGCGATCCCTTTCTTTTCTACCACATAAACCCACCCTTACTTCTATTCCGTCCCACACATGCTCTAGTGACAATGAAGGCGTTATTTCCTTCAGGCTTGTGGAATGGAATGCTACTCATCTGCTTACAGCAAGTCTGATATTGAAATCTCAGTGGGGAAGATTTCGTTTTTCTATAAAGAGCTCTAATATCTCTGCTTCTTTTCTGTTTAGCCCCATGAAATTCTTTATTCTTGAATATATTTTGGCAATTTAGAGGCACTGTGGTGAACCGTCAAGTCTTAGTGATAGGCGTATGGACACCACCTGCTGCAACTTTAGTAACTCTGCATTTTGCCAAGGGGGTGTACTTATTTTTTCATATGACTGTCACAATGAACACCCATCATATCCCTACATTGCCTTAACAAGTTGGCATGTATAATGGAGACAGAATTTTATTCTGTGAGATAGCGTTGAATTGTTAAAACTATTTAGATCAGCCCTCCCAACGTGTGTGCAAAATTTCCAACCAAAAGCATCCCTCGCAGTATTTTCAAACATTTTTCTTAGTGCTTCCCTTCTAACAAAGGATCCAAAATTCAGCCCAGATGTTCAGTTTAATTCCTCTGATCCATAGTCAAATATTCCATTCCGCATCATGTTACCTTCTTCACTTCCCAAATCACTGTTTTGCTTCCAGGCTACCTTTACCAGAAGGATGAGCGGGCACTGCATGGAACATTTAAAGCAGTAAATTTTGTATTTTCCCCTGCAATAAATTTAATAAATCTCACTACACACCCCTACTTTTCCTTTCTCTAAGCATTCAGTCTTCCCAAGGGGTTAATTTCAGCAAGCTTCGACATCTAGTTTTCAAAATTTTAAACCACCTAATACCCGACAAATATTATTGCAAGGAAGATTGATAACTGTATATTAAATGGCACAAATTACGAGATGGCGACCTGGCTCAATTGCTGCAAAGATACAAATTTGCATCTTTGCTATCAGAAATTTTATGTGGAACACAATAAAAACAAAGTCATCCAAAGAGAAATATATGGTTTAGTGCCATTTTCGTAGCTTCATAAAGAAATAGCCATCTAAAAACATTCCCACATACAGCTTGAAATTTAAGTGTTTACGTTTGGCTTTATTTGTTTAACACTGGAACGAAAATTAGGACTTAATCTTACCTTATGTCTGTAAATTTAGAAAATATTTGACAGGCTTTCTTCTCTAAATAATTGGGAAAAGATATGTTTGAAGTCATTCTGTTAGAGTACTTGATATTACGTTCAAGTAGTGTCCACAAGATTTGCAAACGGCTAGCAGAAGAGAATCCGGTATATTAGGAATCGGTAATTATTGGGATTGGAGCGTTATGAGAAAGTACAGAGACGAAAACTGTCCAGATATTGTGACACCACGCCACACCTTGTCTGCTGTTATGCTCATGTATTGTAGATATAAACCTATTGCTGTAAAGTGGATCACACCACAGACTTCATATTATTTGGAGTAAAGATATTTATCCTTATATTTCGTTAAGTAACAACATACTGACAAATGTTTCGAATAAAATTTGTATGTGTAAGTGAGACATATATTTAAGCCACATTACAGCATAAGATAATCCGTTTTTGATAAGGTTAGTGAAATTCTTATTCGAGCTACGTGCAAATTAGGGGCAATACCGTGCCGTTACGAACCAAAATTAAATCCACTGACAAATTTTGGTGTTTATATATTACCAGCATCAAGTTCTGCAGCTATTAAAGTTATTATTGCCAAGTATTAACGAACTTAGTCACAATGTGTGTCAAGGTTTATTGTGACATAGGCTTTTCGACACCTCTGCAGGCGTTATCTTCATTGTCAGCTTTGCTAACGTAGGTTTCTACATTTATTTGGCGTGTGTTATTACCAGCCTACTGGGTTTGTAGCAGTTGGCATTGAAGATGATGCCAGAATATGCGTCAAAACTCAAATGTCGTAACAGTACTTGGGACACACTTTGATATTTGATAAGAATAAATTTAGTTACTAGAATCTTACAGTACGCACAACATAAAGTTCTATGACAATTGTTTGAATAATTTACAATGCAAAACACGCAGAAGGACGGACAGATATGCCCGACCTCTGCAGTATACCTTTGTTTTAGTGGCTTAGTACAAGGGGAAAATAATAATGCTTGAAACAATTATAAAGAAAATTAAACCCCCACATAATGACAGCTTTTGTGCGAGTCACAACACAGAAATGGGCCACGCAGTCTTTGTTTCAGAACCTCATGTATTTCTCCCATTTTCCACAGTGCTTTAAATCTCAATGAAAGTCCACTCAATTGCATCCTGTAACAAAGAGGATACTATCTTTTTTCAATATTTTAAATGACCACATTCTGTAGTGGGGACTGAAAAGGGGAAGAAAAGAGATCTGGGGTTGTTACTGCTGATCGAGAGATCAGCGTTTTCGGAAATGTAGTAAGGGGGATTTTGCATTTTCAAGAGAGCCATATTTTTCAATTTTTTAAGATGTGAAAGAAATCTTTCTGCGAATTGTTGGAAGCTATAAACGAAGACAATTTTCAAGCTAAGATTTTTTAAGTTTATTCACGTCTTGGATAAGTGTCTTGTCTACATTTCCACATTCATGCTCTTTTTCTTGTAACGCATATGAAGATGGCGTTAAAAAGTATTTCATCCTTGAAGGGATCACATTTTGGATAGTATCAAAACTAGAGACCTTGAAATTGAAGCCCTAAAAATGCTTATTTTTAAAACTTTGAGTAAGTGTCGAGGTATTTTTGTGCGTGTATGTGTGAGTGTGTGTATGTGTGTGAGCGTGAGTGTGTGAGTGTTTGCGTTTGCGCGGTGTGTGAGTGTGCGTTTACGAGTATGAGTGTGTGAGTGTGTGAGTTTGCGAGTGTGAGTGTGTGCGTTTGCGAGTGTGAGTTTGTGAGTGTGTGAGAGAGAGTGTGTGTGTGTGTGTGAGAGAGAGACAGAGAGAGAGAGTGTGTGTGTGTGTGTGTGTGTGTGTGTGAAGCTAACTGTAAGACATCGAGAATCTCGCAAAGCATTCTCCATGGCCCCAGAATCCAACTACCCCTTCTGGAGAGTTTTCATATACTTCTATTTCTCCACGCATATACCGGAACGATATGGGAAAGTGGGTAAGGTCGCTTCCCTGTAAGTCCTTTCCAATTCATTACTTGCTAATGCTAGACCAACCGACGCATTACAAGCCGAAATATTGACACGATCCTTAAATAAAAGGATCCTGAGCAGATCTGGGTGTTCTGAAGGAGGGAAAATGCCATTGTATGGAATCGAACCATTATAAATAAGTTTATTCCAACTTCGGAAAAGTTAAAACTTGATTTTACGAATATCAAACTGAAAGTGACAGACATCCAAATAATTGAGAAAAATAATTGTTGAATAAATACTTTGATCGATTGGTGGAACTTGTTCATTTGAAGGACGTATTTTGAGGCATAATTTACGAAATTTTAAAATTAAAATTCTTTGCTTGCGTCCGACTTTCAGCTTATAAGTGACGTGACGATGCAGTCGGTGGACGACATGACAGGAATAACGTTACAAACCGTTATAGACAATTCAATCTTAAATGGCTTTGCCGATGGTGTATCTAAAAAATTTGTATTCTTATTTTTACATTTTCCATTTTCTTGGGGGTTTCTTACACCACAACATTTCGCAAACTGGATCTGTTTGTATATCAAAGTGAAAAAGTGTGGGAAGGATCCCGGTCTAGTGGGCCTGATTTCTGTCACCGAGCATGCTACACAAACTGAGCTCGTAATTAAGCTGAGTGTATGTAGACGTACCTATGTAACGGATCTGAGGTTTGCATGGCATTATATTCAACACTGAAAATGGAGGCAGAATTTTCCTCGGAAACGTCTACACGGTGTCATAGCCTAGAAAACTGTAAACTGAAAATGTGAATCTGTATCTGAATCTGTGTTCTTCCCATAGTATGTAAAGACTTGAAGTCTTGAATTTCACATAAATTTAAGACAATATGTAAAATTATAATTATGTATATTCTAACATTTAGACCCTGCGGGGTAGAGTAGAAGACATATATATTGCTGCCACGGAAATATGAGCTGTGAGTATTTTAAGACGAAATTTAAAACATCGACTTTTTCATTTCTGTGCCAGTTGGTTCCCTTATTTTTTACATTTATTTCGTAGTCTGTCTTACGACAGGTCCATAGCCTCTTCCAAAGAGAGTTCTCCACAAAGTGCGATCTAGTGCTTCCTCTTTCATTTTACAGTATTCTCTTGTTTCCCTAAGTTCATCCAGTAGCTGCTTACGTCTTCTTCCTCTTCTTCCTTTCACTTCTATCCTTCCCTCTATCTTTCCTTCAATAACTATATGTAATGCTTCTTCATTTTTCATACGATTGGTCCAGTTGATCTTCTCCATCCTTCTCCAGCACCATATTTCAAAACTTTCCACATGTACAGCTTAGTTTTTTATTTAGCAGTGGAAGCCTTTGTTTGGATTCGAAACTAAAAAGAAAATTTAATTATACCCACTAAAAGGTCAGTAACCTGTTCAGGGTTTGTGGATTTAACACACAAATCCATGGATTCTTCCGTCTTTTATTTTTTATACTTTATTTTTCCGTATAATTGAATGTCCATCCTGGGTTCTGACAGTTTCAAAGCCCGTGCTAATTACAACTGTGTAGAGCTTCGTGTCTGACAGAGCCCTGTGACTTCTACCACCCGCCCCAAAACGAATTCCGCGAAGCTCAAAACCAAGGCTTACCCCTGACCACTAGAACGGATTAATCGAGGGCAGTTGGAGGGGGAAGTTAGTGGAGGAAAGTTGAGCTGGAGATTTCCTCACGCCCATTCTGAAATCCTGTTTAATTTAAGTGGGATTTTGGTGCTTGGTTCGCATCATTTCATTTCAACCCCCTCTCCCCTATTCTGTAGTGTATATATTACGGATATGTAGTTCTCCACAGGGACTTGTTGAGGATGGCGCGATGGTCAACTGTGAGCCGTGCAGATGGTAATGGGAGGAGAATGCTTTGTATTCGAGAGTAAGGGTGTCGCTTTTGCGTATGGATAGTATGTGGATAACATTTCTGTATTTCAAATATAGGCTAAGGAAATAGTATCCAATACCCCGAGAAAATGATACTTGTCAGAAAGGGAAGTGGTGCAGCAGAATCTTTCGACCGCCCTGCGCGTAGTCGTATTATGGCATTACTGACCTTCTCCCTGCGACATTAAAGCGGCCGAATTTCCTCGCAAGGGACGCTGATGTTTATTATGACGAAGACTAGCGAAGTAGTATGATTATTTTCTTATTTCTGTTACTAGTTTCATACTGTTGTTTCTTTAAACATTTCGCGTCTTCAGCATCGGGTAATACCATTAAGCGCAGAAATATGCTTAACGTAAGGTAGAACTTCAGAATCTTTTTACGTATGTATGTATAGTGGATTGTTACAGAATGTATTTTCTTCAAAGTGGGAATTGAATATGTATGTGTAACTTAGATGAAGTCAGTCTTCCAAGTTCAGTCTTGTAGGGGCATTCTTTTTTTTTTTTTAGTGGAATCAATCCCGTGCCGTTTATAACATCGCTCGCTAATTGGACCATAATTCACTGCATGTATCTGCTACGTACGCTATCCACAGCATTTATACTCCACGTATAACAACTTTTTATCTTCTAATATTTTATACCTATCTATACGATACTCTTTTAACAGTGAATTTAAAAACAAATTACGATTTTTCTAACTGTGAATTGATTCCGACACATAATTATAATTGTATTCTTGTTTTTACCGCCCTGAAGATGGCCACATCAGTGGCCGAAACATGTCGGTGGTTACTATGTTATAAAATTACATCCATACATTCAAGTGCATTTGTTGTTTTTTTTTAAATTTCATACATTGGCATATATATATATTACCGTCCTACACAAACCTTTAATAATATCGTCAATAAATGCTACATGTTTCGGTCCTTAAGGATCATCATCACGCACTAAAATACAAGATTTAAAACATGTTTACATATGTTTACTTGTGTTTTAAATCGCACATTTTGGTGCCTGATGATGGTACGTAAGGACCGAAACATGTAGCATTTATTGACGATATTATTAAAAGTTTGTTGTGTTTCACGTTAATATATATGCCAGTATTAATAGGACCATTCTGTTTTGAGTGTCGACCTCGGTGGACTAGTGGTTAGCGTGCTCGCCACTGGACCCAAGGTTCGCGGGTTCGATCCCGACCGAGGTCGATGGATTTTTAAGGATGATAAAAATCCGGAGCACCACTTCCTTCGGAGGGGAAGTAAAGCCGTCGGTCCCATGTCGTAGATTTACGGCATGTAAAAGAACCTTACGGGCATGAATAAAAATGTTGCGTAAGCCAAATTGCCTCCATTTCTCATCCAAGTCTCCTGACTGCCTGCCAGATGGCTCTGGCGTGCACATCAGGATCGATAGAACACTAAGCGCGGCTAGCTGGCCGGTCACCAGCTGCCATGAATGCGCATGACTTAGTAACCTCGACAAGAGGAGGCAAGAGGAGGCCCAGGCCCATACAGAGCTGTTGAGCCAAGAATTATTATTATTATTATTCTGTTTTGAGTGACTGAAACAAGACATAAAGAAAAGCTGTGTTTCATTCCGAAAAAATACACAATCGAGTCAATAATACTAAAAGTTTTGTAATTTCTGAGTATTGGCACAATAGTGGATATCACTGGGTGCAGCATTCAGCAGATGTGAACAAGGACAAACTATTGTAATGTGTGAACGCCCATTGTAACGTATTCGGTGTATAATTACATCGTGTCAGCTATTTACAATTATTACGGAGATGACACATGTAATAACAGGTTAGGCTACTACGAGTAATGTAACTGACACAGTATACGTTCACAGTACGCCGACGTTTTTTGAGATACAAATCTGCCGTGTCCTTTGACTGCACCACAGCCGCCCCTTAGAGGAATCTAATAAAACTTTTGTTTTCTTTAATAGCAGGTTTACACACAATTAGTTAACGACTGTACTTCAAACTCTTTTTATTAAAGCTTGAATTGACAAGTTGAAGAAAATTATGTACCATCTGTTTCTCAATAAACCGTTACAAAAATGGATTTATTTTCTTGCTATAAATATCTCCTCAGTACATATTGTTTATTTAAAATTTCTTCTTTATTATATAAGAACACATCTAAGTACAGGCTTAAGAGACATTTAGTTGAAAGATCTTGAGTTGCTTCAAATGTACTTGCGAAATATTCTGCGGTAAAGCATACGGAAAATACGGAAAAAAGGCGTAACTGGGAAGGTAATATTAAAATGAATATATTATGTCTATGAAGATGAGGAACAAAGTGAACTCTAGCATAGTAATATAATTTTGTGCCAAAATATTTTGCTTGACATTTATTTATTTGCTGTGCGCCCGAGAAAACTATATTGAATTAATTAATTTATTTATTTATTTATTTATTGTAAGCATTGTCGGCATGCCGCGGCCTGCACGTTAGTTTCATGCTTACTTATGAATGAAGAACCTGAAGGAAAAAAAATGGGGCCATAGTCCTAGATAAAAGGGTAAGTTAAAATGAATTGGTTCAGGGAGCAGTTTAACGTTGTGAATTACGAACAAGAAAAGAAGAAAGGAAGAAAGTAAGAAAGAAAGAAAGAAAGGAAGAAATTTGGCTATTGATAGTACGTTCATTACAGAAGAACAGAAAACGTTGCAATTCTAAAGGTTCCTAGGTAGTGCCCTTTCGTCCTTCTGGTGAATATAGGTTAGTGCTAAAGTAAAGCGTTGAGCATTTCCTGAACTAGCGCAAATTTTGATAATAGCATTAGGACGGCTAGAGCAGATTTTAATTTCATAATATATGGTCTTATTGGGGTGGAATTTTTGGATTTGAGCAGACTACTAAAACATTTAGTGCTAAGTGTAATTTAGGTACAAAATCGGTCCCTGCTTTAGAACTGAAGAAAAGCATGGAGAATGCTTTGCAACTTGGCCGGTCGCAGGACCTTTCGAAAGCGTACCGACTTCAGTCAACAAAGTGACATTCAGACACAAGCGAACCTTAACGGCAGTTGAATAACAGTCACATAAAGGAATGTACAGTAAACTGGACTGACTCATACCAGCGGAGTTTGTCTGGGTCGCCATTCCTAAGGCTTAAGAACGTCTGGACGCTTTAAACGTGACTCTAAGAGATTCTCAGTATTTTGAAAGTTATTGCTCAACAAATTTAAAAAGTAACAAATATAATTTTTAAAGAATGATTTTTAAGCGCCATCTCCCTTTCTTCGGAGTCCCTATTTTGTCCAATATAGAAAAGTGGTGGATGTGATCGACTGCGGACTGGGCCTTTCGGGATGGCTTCGTAAGTTAAGTAGTCCTAGTCCGAAACAAGGTCGTCAGTCTGAAATCCAAATACAATCTCTTTGAAAGGAGACTATGTATGAAAATGGGTGATACAGTGGCAGTTAAATGCTAGTTACCGATACTACTGGCTTGCAATACTGTAGCAGCATTTAATTTTATTGTCATTATGTGTGTACTACGCACTGTGGCTATCCACAATGATCGGGTTCGATGAGCTCATTCATTGGATCGTATTGCCTGAATTATTGAATTTGCTAGTTTTTACTACCTACCGACTTTTAGTGTAGTGAGCTTGCTTTTTCTTTAATGACATTCTTGTCTGTTCGCATAGAATGCTAATTGGGGTCACTTTTCGCAATTGTATTATCATCCTGAGGACTTTGTTTTGAAATACGTGTAACTTGTTGATGTGCTTCTCTTGCCGCCTGGCAGTATGTGGGAAAGGAATAGGTTAATCTGAAGCAGAAGGATGTACACGTATACACAGTTAAAGCCAAATCAATGTAAATGCTTGAAAATGTATACTACAGGAAGGATTTGCGTCGGTCTTGATTTTTAATTCAGTATTGTTTGGATGTAAATTTCGAATGTAGTGTGACCCACAGCATATTTTTGTTTTGTCCGTCCGCTACTTGCGATATAACTAAATAGTACACATAAATTTTTTCCTACCTCACAGTGATATTTCGTGTCCATTATGCCTGCAGAAGCCAACCGGTCAATCCTGTTTAGTAAAATAACCGTTCTTAGCTATCAGAGTCACGCATAAATGCACTGTATGGGCACAATGCTGGCTTTCAGAATGTTAAGGCAGAAGATACAGTAATCAATCAGTAACGGACTACCTTTTGACCCTATTAGTACTTTGAAGAGTAATTACCAGGACGAGTGATTTGTCCTTATATTCTTCTGTGATTCTTCAAGAAATACCTGAATATCTGCAAAGTCTGTAATCGTGCGTAAATTAATTTCTGAGCTATACTGTTCATCTGCCAGTGGCGGCTCTCCTACTTCAGATGTCAGGATCTTGTTTTCAGAGTGTAGCTACGTAAAGTGTCAATGAGTAATCGGCCGCAGAACTTTGTACCTTCTGAACATGAAACAGATTTTGGATAGGATTAAGTATTTTTGAATGAAATGGGGACACTTTCATAGCTGATATCTGCCCTTTACTTTTTCTAATGATGTAACTCCACGTGTAGCATTCGTTTTGTAAACACATTCATCAATATGTGCTATAATATTCTACTACAGATGAACCTTTCCCTTTTTGTATAGATATTGACATTCAAGTATTGTGTGCTGTAGGCTGCTGTATGATCTTGTAGGGGGGGGGAAGATTTCATTCTGTATCTGCATTACAAGAACACTCTTCATGCCATTCTGAATACCGGCGTACATGGCCTAATTTATATGACTCATCCGGTATGGCTCAGTTAGTATAGTGACTGTGCTACTTGCTAGTGTCTACGAACATATTGTTATTGAATTGTTTTACGTGATTGAGAAGTTAGTTATCGACCAGATTGAAAAGGATTTATTCGGACATAGAACAAAAGACAGAAACATATCTTCTTTTGTTGCGTTCTGAAATTATGTGATTTTGGTTTAACATTATTGTAATATGTAACTGAGTGTGTTGTTTAAATATCCGGACCTCTGCAGATTTCTAAAGACTGAAAGTATGGATCTGCACTGCATGTCGAATTTTTTGTATAGCAGAACATTCCTTTTACCCTCGACGGCAGAATGGCAGTGATGGTAAAGAGAGACTGAGCTCCATCGTCGAATGTCTGGAACTCCTCCGTTTATGTGGGAGTGTAGACTCAAATCTTTGCCCTGAGGCTAGCTACGCTGACATGGAATTATTAGAGTGACCATGTCAAGGATAATGAGATGGCGGGAAATTTAATACGCACTGAAAATGTAAGAAGTACACAGAGAAGTGTAATTGGACAAGTAGAAGCAATGAACGAAATCAGGAGATATGTACGTGGATAGGAGAGTATTATTAAAGTGACTCTTAAACAGATACTGCATGACAAGTGGTCTGATTTATGGTGTGTAGGACAGGGATTAGTGTCGAAATGTGGAGTGAACAGGGTAATGAAACGTAATATTATATATTCTAGTAATATAGTTATTACATATTCATTATATTTATAGGCGTATATATAATATATGTTCAGTTAAGAATATAATATATTCTTAACTGAAAAGACCTTTGTGTGTTATCCTTGATTTTGGCTAAGTCTACCAGCCGAAACATGTTGTAATAACATATTTTTATATTGATACATACTCGTACCAGTGCAATATATTAGAATAAATCTTATCTCTATACGGAAATGAAACGTCGGTGTTTGTATAAGGCGAATAGCTTATTTTTCTTCAGATTATGGCTTTCATAAGTTTTTCAGGCAGGATTGTATCTTAATTACGCAAAGAATTCTTCCAAATACTTTTAAATTTAAACAAAATATAATTAGTCTTTTCATTTTATGATACTTTACATCAGTTATTCAAACCTTTATTAAATAAATGAAAATCAACGGCAATAATCATCAAGGCGAATCTATATTTTAACGTGGAATTCAATATATAGTGGAGCACTGATTCAAAGTGTTAGGCGTTATGAATGTGAGGGAGGGAGAGGATATACGGCAGTTCTGCCTCTTCCTCCTAGAGCACCAAGTAAGAAGGAAGAAGCTGTAAGAAGATTTAGAAATTGGCACACATATGAAGAAGCTGTGAGTCTGCTGTTCTTCCTTTCTTTCATCCTTCCTTCCGCAGGCATTTTCATCATTTCGTTCCTTCTAAAATTCAATCTCAGCCATTCCCAATAGACGTACATGGCCTAAGGCAGATCACTCGCTGGATTGTCGGTTTTGAATACGACCTAGGCCATTGAATTTTGTGCGCGATCCTTAAAATTGAGATTTTGCTTATTCATAACAACAATCCCCTCCCCCCCTTCCCTCCCCCCCCCCGTCTGATGGTTTTGCAAAGAAGTGATTGTCCATAAATCTAAAGTGGTTCAATTCTATGAGATGTTACCCAGATTCACCACCAGCTGAAAACTCTTAAAATAATTTAGAAAGAATTTGTTCTGCAGAGTTGCAGCAGTGCGAGTTCAACTATTGCTTTGTATGTTAAAGACAGTTAATACGAATATTAGTGTGGTCCTGCTGTTGTGTTTCGTATCTAAAATTTTGAAGGACATGCCGAATTACTCGAACAGAAACCTGTCACAGCGCCACCGTATCCGCTGTCAGTGCCATAAGAACTGTCCTGTTAAAAAACACCAGCCTCGGCGACGAGAGGCCGCCCTGCTTCTCTGTCCATCTTCATTTCGAACTATATAAAAATTCCAGATGCGTTATTTGAAATAACAGATCATTATTATATCACTACAATCAACATCTCCGCCGTCGTCTTTGTCGTAGTTATTGTTAGGATCGGGTTAGCCTAATCGGTGTATCAGGTAACCTAATTGCTGGACGACTGAGGAATCGTGGTTGGATTCCGCGCAAGCCCAAAAGATTTTTTTTATTCAGAATATCCAGATAGGCCCTGGATCTCAAGCCTCCTCTTCAATGGGTACTTGGAGATACTTCGCAGGGTAAAGTGGCCTGGGCATGAAGCTAACAATTTACCTCCTAGTGCCTCGGTTAACACTGCTTGGAGGTTCACTTCCTATCCCTTACACTCGTATTCCTTCTTGACATGCAGAGGGACATTACCCTTACTTTATTATTATTAGTGTGTTGTTAACTGCGTTGAGGTTCCGGAGAAAAGTGTTACCTGCGTCTTGAGTGTAAAGGAGGAAAATAGAGGCATGAAGATCTTACGAACCTGCGGTACCAGTCTACAGGAATACACGCAAAAAAATTGTAATCTTAGTCCCTTGTATTTGTTAATTTCGCTCACGGAACACGCAAGGACAGGCGATTCAGTTTGTGATCCACGAGCCGCTGCTGAAAAGACTACAGACGACAACAAGCATGAAGTAAACAGCTCGCGATGACTGAAAACAAAGTTCAAGGAACTGAGGTTGATTGCCCTGCGTGAGATGTTGCGTAGTACGCATCTTAATTCTTCACACTTTTCTTATGAAAACAAGTTGAGTTGTGTTACCTTCGGCTCTACGAAGGTTGGACACCAGATACAGCAATGGAGTTTAGTTTGCATGTAAAATCTTAATAACCCTCTGCTTGTACAATGTTTTAAATGAATTATTTTCTGTTAGTGCAGAATTGTAGCGAGGAATGTTTTATCTTTTTGGTAATATCTCAGGAGCTTAGAATTGTTTGATACCTTTGTCGGTAACATTTAGTGACGCTTGTATGCATTGTGGTACTCGGTCTGAAATATTAGCTAATTTCCAACAATACGTTGTTCATTTTACAGAATGTTCCAGAATAAACTGGTCATTTTACATCTTGGTTTCTATTTTGCAAACGGTGACTGTTGTTAAGAATGGCTGCAGTGTCTCCATTGAAATATACTATTTTGCAGTGTCTGAAGCTGAATTCTGAAGACGCTGAAGAGACTACAGCCACTCCAACTTCAGTAACTCTTTGCGATCTGCAGATATAAATAAAGTAATACCGTTTCTTCTGAAACACTCTATAGTATAATGGAACTTGTCTGTAAGAAAAGTAAATACCATAGCATGTTACAAGTTTCTTAAAAATAAATAAATTTTTGCATGACATAAACAGATATAACAGTTCATTTAAAAAAGTAAGGAACTTCAAATATTTTGGAATGAAGATAACAAATTAAAAGCACATTCACTAAGGTAAATACCAGACTAAATTCGGATAATATTTAGCAGCGTTTGATTAAGAATCTTTTATTTTTCCATATAAAAACGACACCTTAATATATATGTACACTATATATATTTTATCTTTTTTGTGTTGTTTTATGCGGGTATGAAATAAATGTTGTTCCTTCACCCAAACGTCGACTGAGAGTTGTTGAGAAAGGGTGCTGAACCTAATGAGGAGGAAGAACATGAGGGTGGAAAAGTTACGGACTGGAGAGTTTCATGCTGTATGTTTCCCATACAAGTTTGTTGGACGAAGAGAAAATTAGGATGAAATGCTTCAGAAATATATACCTCGTGGGAGATATTAAAAATGCATAAAAATTGTTGGAATAAATCTTGAAAGGAAGAGAGCCTTGGAATATTTAACTGTAACGTAGATAACGGCTATAATATTAAAGTAAATCATTAAATAAAATGTTGACTGAATTCGACAGGGTGTTTATGTGGTCCTGAAGAATTTTTGTGAACATGGTAGTAAAGTTTATGTTTCCTTAAAGGACTATTTTTTTATTGACTAATGTAAAGACTCTCTGATCCCCAAGAAGGACTTTCGTGTCTGAAGCTTGTTAACCTCTTGAGAACGCCTGAACTCTAACTCAGATCACTTATGTTTTACTTTAAAACTGCTTCAAGGTCTCTGTGTCCGATCCCATTTGAGTAAGGCATAATAATCAGCTTCTTCAGGAGATATTATGACACACTTTTCTTCTGAAGACAATCAGGATAATGCCTTCAACGGACCTTGAGATATGAAGTATAAGGCAGTTTTGTGAGGCATTCGGTGGCTCCTTATCAAGTGGTGAAGAAGCCGGGCAGTAAAGCTGACCACTCAGTCCATCTAGTGCAAAAGTTAAGAATGAGTGGAGCTATACTTCCACTCCCACATATACATTACTGGCTAGCATATTGACACATTTATTCTTCGTTGAATTGTCTGAATTACTCCAGTGAGTTTCTTTACGAGAGCGCAATCAGGCAGAGGAGTCTGAAGATCTACCCGTCAATTTGAGACCTACCCACAACGCAGCAGTTCGCTTCACTGCTGGGCTATCTAAAAGTCACTTTTATTCTATGGAAGTTTTTCTGATCTATAAGATCTATCCATATATATTTTTTTTCATTGACGCAACAACACCTAGTGGGCCAGTGCCTCCTCATTATCGAGTTTGCACGGTCACTGTGTCTATATTTACCCCTTTTTAATGACAATGCCTGATGAAATCATCTGGTCACATTTGTTAACAAGCCGTTTTTCACCCCTGTGTATTTTAAAGCGTCTAATAGTTGTGGGTTTTAGTAAATACAATTGGCAGCTGCGGATCTGTTTAACTTACTACCAGAACCATTATTTTCTGGGATTATATAAAATAAGCTTCTCTTCCGTGAGAAATTATAAAATTATGATAATGAATTTGGAATATAAGTTATGTAGAGACAGCATCAAGGTACAGGTCTTACTGTCACCTTTATGGAGGTAAACTTTTGTAGTTGCGTGGTAAGACATTTTGTATTCGTCGCAGCATTAAGCACGTGTTTCACGGATAATTACAACAATTCCCTGTAAGTTTATATGTAATGAAGCCATTTCGGGAACTGTTACAATAAACTCCACAGCACGGACGTAATTTAGTGGTGAATATACTGAATCGTACCACGAAATAAGGTACAGGTATATCACGAAAGTTAGTGGGTTTACTTTGTAAATTCAGATAGAATTAGGAAGTCAGGTTTGTGAAGCTGTGGCTTGATCTACGTATTATACTTCCCCTTTCAAAGCAAGAAATAAAACACTTTTCTTCGGCTACCGTTAGCACGTAGGCCTGTACGAAACGTCTAAGATAAAGCCAAGCAAAGTGCCACTCTTAGGAGATTTTTTCCCCCTTTCTCCTCCACTTCTGAGAAATCTCGATCTTAACTGATCGTCGTCACATTGACTCACGCAGTTCAGCAGAAAACATCTGACGTTATGACTGTCATTGTCTTCTGAGTCCAGGCAGTAAGATTAGACAGTTGGGGGTCAGTCGCGACGTTCAGGGAGCCTGAGAAAATCCCTTTAATGTTTTTCCCTGACATTAGCGACGAATTACCAAACGTCATCAAATATGGAAAAGAAGGGCAGAATAGTTTAGGAATGGAGAACAATCAACATGCCTTTGACATGTGCGACTATCAGAAAGGTGTAAGGGATTATGTAACCGGTACGGCAAAATTATTTCGCGAAAATGTCGAAATTTCCTTCCCTGCGCCGTTTCCCACGAAACTGACAGTTTCTCAACACCAAATGTGCACATCTCTTTTACAAAATTTTATCCATCTCAGACAAATTTGGAAACTACAGATAGAAATTCATTTAGCCCCTGACTGAAGTGTCTTTCACTGCACAGTTGTTGTAACAAAACCCACAGTTTCTAAGAACGTTGTGCGCAGAACTTCTATACCGACTTTTATATAAATCGGACAGAAGTGTAAAGAGCATGGGAGAATTTTATTTGCGCCTTGAGTAAAGCATGGCTTTCTTTGCATCGATTTTCACGAAACTCACATTTAGTGAACCACTTTACGTTGAGATCTCCTATACAGAGTTTCATCCAAATCGGCCAAGAAATTTGAAATTGCGGGTACAATGAATGTATGCACTGTGCAAATTTCGACTCTTATTGGAGATGTTTTTCAGAAAAGTCACGATATATTACAAGCTTGTGTAAAGACCTCATAACGAATTACTTGAAAATCCATCAAAGAGTTATTCGCTGATAATAGGTCTAGGACGGACAGAATGCCTTGTTCTCCATATAAGGTATTCTTCGTTACTTCGTGACGAATGGCTAAAAATTGAAAGCTGCGTTAAAAGCAGTCGTATGTAAGTGATGACACCCAGCAATTAAGATTGCTTAATAAGAACTTACTCTAAAATAGTGAAACAGGGAATTAAAATACTTATATTTAACTGATGACACTTTTAGTTAAGTATACAATACAATCATACCTGAAGAACCGTTAGAGTTGAGAATTAATACGGTATGATAAACAAAGAAGAAATATGAAAGAGGCCGTGGAGTAGCGCTTGATAATATGGAAGCCCATTATGACGGCCTGTTGGATAGTATAATTCATGAAAGACTCAAATTTTTAGAGACGTATTATTTTAGGTGGATGTAAGAGAGCGCGAATTCATAACAAATCACATTTTTGGATGTGTATTATTTTAGTCGGATGTGAGACCTTGCAAAATCTAATTTTAGCTCACCGTTAATGACGAAAACCAACGAACTATTTTGTAGTTAGGCAGGAGAAATGTTCATGGTATTAACACAAAAATGTGTACAAATATTAACACTGAAAATGTCCGGTATGTAAAATGTGAATTTAAGTTTGAAGAATTAAAAATAGCGGGGACTTGTAAGTTTGCTAGCGTAGTACGTGATCACAAGAATTGCTGTTGTATAACCAGTGAGTAATTATTAAACCACTATCATAGTTCCTGGGTAATACAGGAAACGTATTTCAAATTAGGCCGGACTTTCAAACCCAGGGTATTTCGTATGAGATTTCTGGCCGACAAAGTGGCCCTGGGACGTATTTTTCTCTGCGTACGTCGGTTTTATCTTGTCAGTATCATTTCGCCAGTGCTCCATATTCTTTATTATATCGACGCTCTGTAGTTCAGGTAAAGTGTGCATTGCTAAATAAACTAATAAACCAACCCATTAATCATTCCACCATTCGATGTTATATAGACTGAGATACTCTGACAGCTTTGATAAATAAAAATGAATAAATAGTGTATACAACAGCGTGACGACAGGGCGCAATATGTTTTGATGGCTGTAACTGATCAATCACAGCAGGTCAACCCCTTTGCGATTTGTATGTGACATGTTATTAACACAGATACAAATTAGGTGGCGTTTTGTAAAAAAGAAGTGTCGACATTCACTCCTTGACAGCACGTAAAGTTGAAAATGCCCCTCGTCGTCGTATTAAAAATAAAAAAATGATTTTTGATATTGTTCTTTCATATTGTGATAATATTTTTGGAAGGAAAATAAGGAAGATGTTTTTTTCCGAGTTATTAACGTGTAATTATTTATCAAACGTGACCTTCAATAAAGTTATTAACGTGTAATTATTTATCAAATATGTGACCGTCAATAAAGTTATTAACGTGTAATTATTTATAAAACATGTGACCGTCAATAAAGATGCCGGTACGCCGGATCGTTTCGTACCGGCACAAAAAGTTACCGCTAATAATAATGTCTTGATAGGTTTGAAAGTACGGACTAATTCTTCGTAACAGCAAAATGCACCACACATTTACACATCTGCTTTTGCTGTGTAAACCAAGCTTCGTCTTGGGAGATGGCGAGGCAAATAACTGATAGTGATAGGGGAGGGTCTACCCGCTGTAAGAACCTATACACATGTCTGCTGTCCTCAGTGACTCACTTGATCGTCGTGGGAATTGGGCTCCAAGGTGACAAGAATCTCTTGCTGCAGCCACTTTCCCTAACAGAAAGACAGTAAAAGTCAACGACAATGATGATGACTTTGCAAGAAAAGGGATTCTGAAGATCACTTGGCAGCGCATTGGAACCTTGAGGCCAGGAGGTTGTCTCCAGTGAATGTTTGTGTCCCAATATCGTTACTTGTCACAGGTTCTGCGCATATGGTAACAGACAGAACGGATATATAGAGGACTGGAAGAAAGGAAGGAAATTATGATCGTAGGAAGAAACGGGGCCAAACAAGAAGGATGTGAGGAAGAAAAGATATTGGAAAAGAGGTGACAGAGGGGAAAGCAAAGTTCTGAAGTAAAAAGAAAGTGAGAAGAAAATAAAGGATGAGAAATACAAATAAGTGTGTGGGAAGAGGAAATAAATAATTAAAGAGGAAGTAAGGAATGGAGAAAAACTTGAAGGATGGGAGGAAGGAGGAATGTCAAGAAGGATGTAATAATGTGGGAAATATATAAATGGAGGACGGGAGAAGAAAGGTTATGACAATGGAAGATATAGGAATAAAAAAAAAATAAAATTTGGAAGGAAGATGAAAATAGTGGGAGTAAGAAAGAAAGGAAGGAGTTAGACGAAAGTTGAAGATGTGAATGAAGGAGGCAGGAAAGTGTCTGGAAAGACAAAAATATTAAAGCTAAAGAAGGATAAGTGAAGTACTGGAGGCTGTATTTTGCAATTGACACCAATAATCACGTTTTGCATAGTTCTAGTTTGTATTTGGTTGGTCGATGCACAAAAGAATGACGGCAATCCAGAGAAATGCTGCCGATATTCGTTCCAGACTGTAGTTTCAGATGAGATGCGACTCACGAATCTGCTCCTCCAGACTGTAGGATGACGCACTGCACTACTCGTGCGATTCCCTCGGACGAGGCTATTACCCTTGCCAAAAACACTGAATCTTTCAGCCCATTCAATAGAGGTAAAGTAAAGTGTTCCAAATGCACATCATGTACCTCAGCATGAGATAGACGTGAGTCGTTAGCTTCGCGTTTAGGCTGCTTTGCACCTGAAGAAAAGCCCCTTGATCCACTGAACAGGAGGCTTGGTGGGCCCCAGAGCCGGTTTGGAAGCTTTGATAAAGTGGAAAATCTCTTCTACCTGCCTGGAGTCCAAAAACGAATTCCTCAGTCCTCCAGCCCGTGATCTAATCACGGCACTGACTATGGTATCCGGGATCTCACCAGTTATTGGGTATGGACGTAAATGTGTTTATATTTCTTGTCCCTTGAATTTCCTGGCCAGTTTCAGGTGGGCGACAAATAAATGAGAGTTGTACACCAATTTTCGGCTTAAATAAATCTGGGACAAATAGAATTTAATTACTAACAATAGGAGAATACGAAGGTGTTTCTAGAAATTGCGGTATGTTGATTCCATGATACCTTAGATTTAAGGTTTTCCAACCACGGTTCCAATCTACACTGCATTTCCTACCTTATCAAATTCAACTTGAAACTTATACCTGTATAGGGAAAATAAACAGAATGTATAAGAAAGCGAGAAATTTATATTCATCAACTCAGCAAGAAGGAAAGAGTAAAGGAGCGTGAAGTAGTAATGAGAACTATGGTATTATTAGGTGCAAGTAGATCACAATATATCCAAAGCATAACGTCTTGTCATAAGATAACTGGTTATTTTTTCTGAGGTGGGACCTCTGGATCGACCTTACGCGGTTCACGTTGGATTTGCTCTTATTTAGAGATAAACTTCATTATGCACTCACTAGCTTTAACTTTCTAATTCTTAACGATGCCTTGTAAGTCTTGCAAATGTGTCATTAATGCTTTGAAGGGTGAGGTTTCTTTGGATTACACGAGTGTTACTACGTGTGGTATGCATTAATTTCATTAACATTTGCAAGAGGACTCACTAGGTAGGATCCGACTTCAAGTTTAGTTATGTCCTTAGGTGAAATGGCTCCTTAAATCAATTATGGTGAAATTTACGCATAGTAACTAACAAACGTGTCGACCTCGGTGGACTAGTGGTTAGCGTGCTGGCCACTGGACCCAAGGTTCGCGGGTTCGATCCCGACCGAGGTCGATAAAAATCCTGAGCACCACTTCCTTCGGAGGGGAAGTTAAGCCGTCGGTCCCATGTCGTAGATTTACGGCATGTAAAAGAACCTTACGGGCATGAATAGAAATGTTTCGTAAGCAAAATTTAGCGGCCATTTCTCACCCAGGTCTCCTGACTGCCTGCCAGATGGCTCTGGCGGTCACATCAGGATTGAGTTGAACAGCGCAGCCAGTCGGCTGGTCTCCAAACTGCCACAAATGCGCAGACCACGTAACCTCGGAAAGAGGAGGCCCAGGCCCATATAGGGCTGTTGAGCCATGGTTATTATTATTATATAACTAACAAACGTACCTGTAACTGCCATAAACCAATCGTGAATCAACCAATCAAACAAGATACAAGCACAACAGAATCCCATTTAGGCCTGTTATAAAAGGTGCTCCGTAAAACGAACCAAGATACGTGCTAACTGGCTCTACAACGTGTAACGTACGTGCCCCAAACCAAGTTTGAACGAAGTCGTTCTAATAGTATGACTGTAAAGGCTAGTTTTCGAATTTTCTCGAAATTCATCTAAAATGTCACACATCCTCAGTAACCAATTTCAAATTTTTGCCGTGTCCACATCTGTGGTCCCTGCATCCAATGTACAAGAAACACCATTAAATTTTTCTTCTAACCCCTAACGTGAGAGACAGCATGTTAAATATTACATTTTTATTCCTACGCCTGTCCCATTGTTTCTCATTCATCATGATTTGGACCGAAGCAGAAAGTACATACATTCTAGCAGCGAGGGGCGAAGTCTCCCTTCTTGCGCTGTAACCTACTAACCCCCACATAGAAGTGCAACCCTCCTACCCTTGAGACACATTTCGAGTCATTCACTCTGGAAGAGTGGCTCTTCTCAGCCCAGAGTTATAAACTAATGAACATCACATTAGGCCATTGCCTTCAGTGCCCCGCTGCTCAAAATAACGTTGATGTAATATTAATCCATTATAACCCATTAGAACAGTTTCAAGGCTACAGGTTGTCATTGTCTTTAAATTACAACGGATTACTAGATGGCATCGACTGACTGGCGAATGGTTTTCTGTATCTTTACAAAAGTTTGACAATTTGGGACATATTTGTGTAATAATTTTTATTCATTTTATACGGGTTTAGATGTTTTCTGTGGACGGAATCCCATGGTACGTGCAGCTATTTATCTTTAATTCGGAATAACGTATCACTGTTAGAATCTGTGCCTTAGCAAGGCAAGTGAGATTTTCAGAATACAGATATAACCCAGATATAAGCACTGATTAAATGGAAAAATATAAAGCTACAAAATAATTATTAAACCATTCAAAGTAAGTATAAAATACTAAACATGAAGATTCAGGTCCTCTGATATATAATGACTTGTGAATTGTTATATATTCACCGACTACCCAAAAAAATGGAGATGATAAAGCCCTTGGTAATTATTTGTCAGTGTCCCTCGCGTTATATCCCAGACGACTTAAATGTCATCAGCACCTCCTAGTCGATATGGAGACGGGCTAAGCAACCACGGAACTATGGTGCGATTCCCGGTAGCGGCAAGCGTTTATTCTCTTTCTAAAGTCTCCAGACCGCCTGTGGAAAGGATCTAACCTCTAATCAATGGGTGGCGGGTCCATTTTTCGCGGGGTGCAGAGCGGCCGGAACGTTAAGCTAACTATTTACCTCTATTTAGTGGCGTTGTTAAGAATGGGCAGAGATATAACTTCTCTCCACCATATGCCTTCATAACTTGCACGGGGACAAATTTATTTACTGCAGCACCCTTCTAAGGCTTTCAAATCTCGCAATAATAAATTATCATATGAAAGCTTAATTTGAATTTAAACGGTATGGAGAAATAGACCGATAATGTACAAAATTATATGAAGTTGGAACAGGATCAAATTTAATCCGTTAAGGTAAGAAGATGAAGGGAATAAAGAATAAAGACAAGAGGGAGAGAAATCTGAGCTAACCAGTATTGCACAGCTTCGGTTTATCGTCGTGCCGCTGATAACTACTCGTAATTCTGGACAACAAAGTGGCTGTGCCATCGAACTTTGCAGTCGTGTGGGTAGCAATCCTGACTTGTATTTGGGAGCTCCAGGGGCCAAATTTTGGCCCAGGGAACCGTTGTTCTTACAGGTTTTCCGTGAGAGTATTCAGGCTTCCTCCGCGGTGTAGTTGATTCCTTCGCTCTTAAGGGATTGTGCGCGGCTTAATTTGGTATTTGGTTACCGACGTCTTGGAACAACACGTCAGTCCCACTGTCAGTCATAAAACAGTCCGAGATTAAACATCCCAATAGAGCGAAGGCCTCGTGTTTTTTATACTCCTTCTCAGAAACTGTAGGAAAATAACACAATTCTTCAAAGTAGGCCATTACCACTTCCTTCCACACACTTCCCAATTTAATATTTACTGCTCGTTATACAATTCTACTCTGTAGAGACTGAGTGTGTGATAGCGTCGTTATAAAAATAAAAATATATATAAGAAGAAAATAAGTGAAAACTATATTGACGTAGCAATAAATGCTTCGAGTAAAAATTGGTTTGACTTCTTCACGAGGGGATGCATATGTTGCGTACAAGAAAGGGTAGGCTTCTATAAAATCTCATCGCTGAATCACCCTTAGTTTTTTTCTCGCTTCTCCATTGTGTGTTTGTGTTACTTTTGTGGGACAGGTTTCCCTCTTTTTTGCCTTATCGTTCCGCATTTTATTTTTTTACAAATCACATTAGATTGGCAGTGTTACTTATGTATGGTCGGGTGCAGACATACGAATATATTAATGCTAAATCCGTGTAGATATCCTCCCCCAAATCATGTTTCTTCCCATTCTTTTCTTGTCAGATTTTTTTCTCGCCCTCATTTTTTTTGTGTGTGTACGTTCGTTCAATCTTTTGAAATATTAAGAGCCACTTCTCAGTCTGGCCACAATACTGAGCCGGGTGTAGTGTGAGTGAACACTCAGTGGATGGGGAGGATTTCCACAGATCTGGAAACAGGGGTGTGTTTCTCAGCCAACCGCCTAGAAACTGGACAGATGAAAACCATCTTAATATCTACATTTCCTTTCGTAAAATGTGTATGATTGTATTATTTTTAGTAATTTATGCAAAATGGGAGAAAATTCACGCCACCCATTTCTGAAATATGATATATTTGTTAAAAATCACATTAAAATCAGAAAATAAATGCAATATAGTCGAATGAGAAAATTTCCTGAGTTGCTTTCTTGGAGTGCATAACAAAGTGTGACGGGTATAGTCTACGTTTTCTTCACTTAACACCGACTGTCAGCCAGAACGTTTTCTGTTCCGCGTCCTTACCGAGTCACGGAAACGGTTTACCAGGTAATATATCGTCCATATCTTTGGCACTGCAGAATCGGGAAATTCATCCCTAAACTCATTCGTATATGTTAAGGTGGAATGAGGTGACAGGTTATGTTCAACAGTGAACACTCTTTGCAACTGTGAAGAAAGCAACCCTACGCTTCGAGATTTAAAGGACGACTGACAGGTCTCTTAAGATCACGTGACCTGTGCGGGTTCTGCGCTGGTGTAGTCACAGTCATGCACGACTTTTCTATGAATCCAGTTAGATTAATTCAATTATAAATATATATTTAAATATGGGTTGCGTGAATTTTTCCTCGCACTGTGGTCCATTAACAACTCTGTATCTAATTCAGTGTTATAAAGCTTTCGATTGTGGGATGATTGTGAATATTGAAGAAGAATGGACGCTGAAGGAAGAGGTCATGTCTTGGATTTAGGGAAAGAACCCGAGGAAATATGTCACGTTGGCTCATTTTTATGCTACGAACTTCGAAATCGCAAAATCAAAATCCATATCAGGGGCACTGACAATTATACCGCAACTTTTACAGACCATGTATTTACAGCTATAAATCCTGCGCACTTTAACTACTTCCTCGAAATCACGCGAAGCCCTCAGTTTTAACCGCTCGTGTCCGTATTATCGGCGATGGACACCCTTGATATTGAGGCTACTTCATGAAGTCACTCTCCAGCCCCCTCCCTTTGTCTAGCAGAATATACTCGTTAATTCACACATTTCGTTGGTCATGTTGCTGAATTTATGAAATCTATGGGCCCATTGTCGCGCTTCTGATTAGTTTCTGTAACAAAATAAACTACTTTTCTCTACTTTCTTCGTGTTTATAGTATTTATATAAGCCTGTGATTTTAAAATAAGTTCTTATAGTCCCATTCTTCTAAAATAGATCGCTGCTAGTTCTAAGTGAGGAAGTGGCCGAGTCCACATTTGACAGTATCTGGGTTTGGTATTTGTGGGAAATCAGTCAGCTCCTGTACCTCGTATAAAGGAAGCAATCTGTGTGCCTAACATATTTGTTTCTTGAGGGAATTAGGTTGGAGCGGTTGAAGGCTATCCTAAATGAATGGGAGGATAAATGTGAGTGATCTGATCGTGCGAGCCTGGTACTAAGAATATAAGTTGAGAAGTAAAGGGGACGTGAGTTGTCTCAGTCTTCGGCATCCTTCATTTACGAAACTAAAAACGTTTTTGCAATTAAGTTTGTCCTGCAGGGTCCGTCCTGTGCTGAACAAACTAGATTAAGGTACCTGAGAACGAAGTGCCACGAAATAAGTAGTAACAACTTTTGGAGATAACTGAATATGAAAAATTTCATGGCTTGTAATCTTCACCTACCATCGTTATGATAATTGATGACAGGACATGTAGCACGTGTAGTGAGAGCCAGCCATTGGCCCCTACTGTGAGAAAGTTTAACCATTACCCTACGTCTTTAAGATTCACTTTAATATCATCTTTCCATATATTTTAATCTTAAAATCTTAAATAGCAGACGATAATAAATTATTCTGAGCTGAGTGGTAGCAGGCATTTCTCAAACTTAACTATTCTTAATTATATCACGAATGCAATTCTGTCTTTTCGTTTTAAATATTTGAACTTACAAAACTTTTGGAGCACTTATTATATGTCTTCAGGTTTTGAATTTATCCTGCATTCTGACGACGAGACATGGAGAGACACCTTGTGTGTTTGTTTATGTGTTCGTATTGAAGTATGGAGATAACATAACATAACATAACATAACATTACGTATTGGATCTTGTGAAATATATGTGTAATCATGTGCTTTAAATTTCACTGATGATTGTAACATGTTAGCAATATTTTAGGAACGAGAAGTGTATGAGGATTGAAACTTTTAAAATTGAAATTAAAGCTAAGTTTTTTCCTGCTTAATTAAACGCCCTGTTATGAAGGCATCTTGGGCAGTGGAGGCATACTTCTGCTCATTCACAACCTGGCATTATGTGATGCACGGCTACTTTATGCCCGCGGGAGGAACCTCCGTTACCCATTCGATAAGAGGCTGTATGAATCCCACTGCTGGTATTGATGCTAGGAGATGATAAAATCTATTTCTTCTGCTGGGAGTCAAACTCTGATTCCCAGGGTATTCAGCCCATAACCGTTCTAAGAAATATAAGGAAGTATGAGAAATAGCGGAAGAGTAAATCGCCAGGACGCAAAGTGTGATTACAGATATAATAAGATATTGGGAGGTCCTGGCTTTAATTCTCATCTCGGAGGCCAATTATCCTGAGAGATTCTCTTGTTCTTTCTCAGCCTGTCCAGGCAAATGTAGGGTCAGTGCCTCTCCTTAAGTCAAGACCCTTCCTGCCCCATTCTTTCCAGTCTATTACTCAATAACATCCTGCCATTTGGCGCCATATATTCTGAGCTGTTGACAATGCTGTTAAAGACATTTTCTGACACCAGTTGATCCTTTACGTTATATTGAACACTGTACGTAGTGTGAGGCATATTTAATATACAGTGTCAAATTCGCAAATTTCTTCATGCAAGGTTAATCTGCTTATAGATACAAAAGCATTATTAGCTGTTTCTGACAGCACTCCCTATGTGGTATCAGAATATAACATAAATAATTACTCGTATTTGTGTTATGTTCTGATGCCACAAAACGAAGCAGCTGTTAACACGCTTTTGTGGGCGGTGCGAGAACTTATTGCAGCAGTGGCATGCTGTTGCGTTTAGGTAAAGTAAATGCAAATTTCTGTCTGTCTGTCCGTCCGTCCGTCCGCATGGAACAAATCGGCTCCCAATGGACGTAATTTTGTGAAATTTGATATTTGAAGATCTGTCGAGAAAATTCAAGTTTTATAAAAATCTGACAAGTGTAAGGGTACTTTACGTGAAGACTTATGTACATTTATGACAATATCGCGTTGGATTATCCCTATAATAAGAAATGTTTTAGACAAAAGTTGTAGAGAAAAACTAAACACATTTTATGTTCAATAAAGTTTTTTCCGAAAATCGTGCCGTTTATGAGATAATGTGTAAAAGCGTGGTATAGCCAGACAGGCCACATATGACAATATAATACAGCGCATGCGCTTTGCATGCCGGATAACTAAGGCTACAGATACACACTCGGAATATTCGATACTAATTGCTTTTCCCCGGCGACAGTGGTTACGCGAATACGCCTCAGTATTAGGTTTATAGTACATTGCCTGCCTTGTTTTGGAAATAGCACAATGCAGAGCAGTGTGTGAAAAGAGCAAAGAAAAATGGACGTAATGTGGTGGTCGTCGTTGGATATGAAACTTTACAGGACTTAATAATCCTTTCTGAACTTCGTACAGATAATGGCTGTAGAGTTACTTTCGTTAACTCTCTTTTTAAATATCATATAATATCTGAGTATCTAACATGCTGAATAAACGCGATTTTAGTAGCCTAAAAAAGGCATTTACTATATGTGTGCCATCACACAAATTATGACCAGCTCGTTCTGTTCCAGTAATATAAGCTTTATGATTGTGGAACTGATATTTTATGTGTCAGAATCCCCGTGGCTTTCAACAGAATGTGCTACCGGAATGTAATTAGTAACCTCACATTTAAAACACACAGCTAAGTGTAACATTATGTATTTGATTAAAAGGTCTTTCAGTCATACAGAAACTGGCTTGTTAAATACAGTAAAGGAGTGTGTTTTGAAATATAGCAATATGTGACTGACAGCAACTGGTGTTAGCATGGTGTCCGTATAAAGGCTTCAGAAACTGTACTACACCAATTAATATATCTCACACGAAAGCCGCGTAAATACATTTACTTCTAAAGGCAACTTAAGTGACAAATCGTTTGAAATATTAATAGGTCGGTACACTATATGACCAAGTTCGATTTTGAAGGGAGGAGCCTGAGATGTTGAACAGGCTATGTTCTTGTTAAAACAAGTCACACGCTCCGTAGCGGGACTCGGTGATTGCAATTATGCGTTCCTGTGGTAACTAGTAAAAAGCCGACGGGATTGAAGGGTATTACTCTTGAAACATTTATAAATACACACTGTGGATACAATTGAGACTAACATGGATGTGCATTAGGTTTATAGGGCTAAAATAACCATGAAATTTAAAGGAATAGGAATTATTGGAGTCATAATTCCACTTTTGCTTATACTCGTATCTTCATGGTGTGATGCTTTAGCGATTGACGGTTGATGTAAAGTGCCTACAGTCTTAGGCCGCTTTAGTACTGTGTTTCAACCCAAGTAGTGTCGTGGATGAATGTCGACAATACGTATACTGCATATAAGGCATCCAAGAATACTAAGAAAAGTCAATTCGAAATGACGTAGAATTTCTGAATCGGAAGAAAACAGAGGATCAGAGGATGAGCACTTCTAATACAGGACGATGTACTTGTGTGTCCTTTCTTAGAGTCGAGCGATCCTGCCATATTTTAAAGTTCTGTGTTGCTTCCCTCGGCCATTATATCAAATACCTCTAGAGGTAAAAGGTAAATTTCACCTTAGAACAGGCCATGGGGAATACAGGTATAGCTCTGCTCTTTCTTTAACCTCGGCGATAGATGAGGTGGGTGGTCAATGCCCCGCCCCAACCGCTTTACTCCCGCGAAAGATTGCCGGTACCCATTTTACGGGAGGCTGGGTAGGCCCCAGGGCCGGTGTGGTATGGACAACAGATGTCTATACTGTTCCTTAACAGAAGCCACGATCTATCTATTTCATATGACTGTAGTTCATCATAGTATTTATATTTGAAAGCGTAAATTGTTACACATTCAACACTGTTAGGTAATTTTTTATGTTTTATTGCCTGTTAATGTGGAATATTTCAATTATTTGGGTAGCATGATAACAAGTGAAGCAAGCTGTACACGTGAAATTCAATCCAGAATTGCCATGGCAAAAGCAGCATTCAACAAGAAGAAAAATCTTTTCACCGGCAAACTGGAATTAAATTTAAGGAAGAAACTAGTAAAGTGCTACATTTGGAGCATAGCTTTGTATGGTGCTGAAACGTGGACACTTCGGAAAGTAGATCAGAAGTATTTGGAAAGTTTTGAAATGTGGTGCTAGAGAAGAATGGAGAAGATCAGTTGGACCGATCGTGTGAGAAATGAAGAAGTATTACACAGAGTTAAGGAGGAGAGGAATATGCTACATACAATAAAAAGAAGAAAGGCTAACTGGATTGGTCACATCTTGCGTAGAAACTGCCTTCTGAAACACGTGATTGAAGGAAAGTTAGAAGGAAGGATAGAAATGGCGGGACGACGAGGGAGAAGACGTAAGCAGCTACTGGATGACCTTAAGGAAAAGAGAAGATACTGGAAATTGAAAGAGGAAGCACTAGATCGCACCCTGTGGAGAACTCGCTTTGGAAGAGGCTACGGACCTGTCGTAAGACAGACTACAGAATGAATGAATGAATATTGCCTGTTGTTGTTTATGCATGTTGGTCATCTTTTGGAATTTTACACCGTGCAGTGTATTTGATTTTTCCAATTTTCGAAAGAACATCTGTATACATTTTCAGGGTGACCGAATTTGGGGGCAGTATGGTACTCCGAAACGTCTGAAGACAAATACCAATGTTAAGTAAGCCACAAATAAATAAGTAAATAACATTGCTGTCTTGAGAGTGACGTGTTTCTTGGTCAGCCTGTTGAAAAGAAGCTACAGGTTGCATAATAGAGTGCCCTGCCCTGAGATAGCCGGCCTTGGTATAATGCCGGCCCGGCTCTCATCTCGACGTTTGTCATACATCATGTTACCTGTAACACAGGTACATAAATCAGCTTGCTCGATATAGCTGGCCATGTTGGTTTTAATTTCCATAATAATACGTGTTATTAAATGTTTTATGATAATTGCCTTTGTACATAACTAATATGAAAGGAAGGACATTCGGACACGTGGTATTCCTACACTGTCAACACGTGGGTTAAAGTTTATGTGTTCTTGTTCTAATTCATAACACACTGAGTTTAAATATTCTTATTTGCAATGGAGGAATGTGTCCCCTACGTGCTGAATACAAAATGTAAACTGTTAAAGTATTCAGCGTTTTGGATCCTGTGTTAAATAAGCCTAGCCCGGGTCTATACCTGTTTTTTGTTTTAGATTTCGGAGGGGCAATCCGTAACAGCTTTCCTTGGTTATGCATATTAGTATATGACAAGTATTTCTTATAAAATTTATAGGACTATTCACATTCCTGTTCAGTCTTTTAACCTGAGCCCAAGAGTGAAATATTTGTGCATTTGTTAAAAAATGTAGCAGCCTTCTATGGAACACACGTAGGGATCCCACACTGTAAAAACTATTTATGGTTTATCCATATGTAATACATTTTTATCTTGTTCTAAAACATTGTATTGCAAGCCTGATGATGGTCTTTTAAGACTGAAACAGTCACTGTTCTTGAATAAAGGCAGATAGTTGATTCGGGCGATACACTAAAGGTTTGTTACGGAATGTTCACAAGAGCCTGGCATTGTAACCTGCCTTGATTTACTTGAATCCAGCCTAAATCCTTAAAACAGTATTTCTGTAACATCCATTTTAATATTACATACTATTTTTGCCTTGGTTTCCTTCAGGTTTTCCAACTAAAATTTTGTTTGTGTTATCACTTCCCTAATGGGTGCTATGCTAGTGCTTAGTACATATCTAGGCATGCAAAAAGTACCATACCGAAAAGTGTTTGAAGCGTAGACGAAATTGGAGGGCTGAATAATTTAATGTTGTTTAAAGTTTAAAAGCCACTAGATTGACTTCCAGAACGTAAAGCTTAGTGCTTCTTAACCTTTTGAAGGCCAGTGATTATTTTATATACCACAAATTTCAACATTTAGGAATTCTACATTCTGTCCACGCAGTGCGTTTTTGTGTTTTCTGTGTACATTAAAACAAAGAGCGATTATTTCCTCGTGCAGCATTAACTGATTGGTTTTTATAAACGAGAAGGGTTGTGTTTACTGCGCAGTACGAGCTGCATCTTTAAATATACGTAATTCACTCTACTTTTCCTTTTTAAAGGGTTAAACGCAGTCTTAATATTTTCAACCTAAGCATATATATAAGGTTGTTGTTTTGCGCGACATGAAACGCATAAGTGAGTGGAGGGACAGCTCGACTCATTTTTAAGTTCGGTACTAGACGGTGATGAGTGGGCAGCTTCATTCCCTGGTTATTTTATGCCGAGAACAGAGCCCTAATTACCCTTTACAAGAAGGATGGGTGGGCCAAACAGCCAGTCTTGACGCTTTACAGAAGAGAAAAATCTCTTGCCTCCTGCCGGGAATCGAACCACGGTCCTTCGCATATATTCAATTTAACATTTTAAAATGTTTTTTTTTTATTTCAAAGAACTACAATTTCTAGGCCTTTCTTCGGCATTATTTAAACGTTCCATTGTGAAAATTTTCCATTTTTTGACAGTGTGATGAAAGGTAATGTAATATTGCAGTTTGTTATACATATTTATGACAACGTTTTATTTTATATGTATTTATATTTCTTTTTCTTTTTCGTATTGGTACGTGCGTACTTTTTTGTATGTTGAAAATATTATTTTCCAAAACTTAGTACCACACACGTCGTAATAATAATAATAATAATAATAATAATAATAATAATAATAATAATACACCACCATGAAATATTGTTATATTATTTCTGTTAAACTTAAAAGTAAAGTGCATTATTCTGAATGATTTTTCGCTATTATTTTCATGTTACAACATTTTTCAGACAAATCATTTTTTACAATAAAATAAGCTTAAACCATGGTTCCTTCATTCCAATCAGTCATAAACCTTTTAACCCAAAAGCCAATGCAGTCACACTTCGGTTGCATAAAATGGTGTATTATTTCGGTTTATAAATAAAAACTAGGGGTCCAAAATATGAAATAAAAAACATACAATAAACCAATCCATATTTTCTGGCTTCAAAATTCTGTACACGAGATAACGATACATGCATCACGAAACGAAGGAACGAGAACTGCATGAAGACGTGCAGACAGAAACGCGAAGGGAAGAATTTTACGAAACTTCGTTGTAAATGATGATATTAAAATGAGTGACTAAGATACAGGTTCTGAAGGAGTGGATTGGAGTCACTGGCTCATTATGTGGCCAAGTGGCGGGGTCTTACTAACGTGTGTAATTGCTGTGTCCTGGACTGTAACAGCTTGCCACCACACGAGTTAATACTCAGTCAGACAGTAACACTCATATTTACGAAACTGAGGACCTTAAACCTGGAGTGTGCAATAAAGTTTTGGTTCCATAAAATGTGGGGATATCACTGTGTACGAAACAGGATTCTGCTCCATGGATTTAGGTTGTTAGCTAAAGCACTGTAATAAGCATACTTTGTATAATACAACTCAATTAAAATATTATTTGTTTGTTGACTCAGCAGTTTAATAGGCAATTAAAGAGATTACAACAAGATGTCTATTTGATGGTTGATTTGTTAAATATTTTGTTTGACCTTTAGGGTCCATTTGTTTGAAAATAACGCCCAACCAGAACAAAATTACTTTTGTCTGAATTTAAAGTACATTTTAGTATATTGGACTCGTTTTGCAAATGTCGAAGAAAATTTCTTCACGGGATATATTTCTTTGTCTTTAACACACCACACAAGATTAAGTCAAGTTTCAATAGGCTAATTTTTAGGCGCGTTCGCAAAATTGCGAAAAACTACTATTAGCTTCGTCATGCCTGCCTTTCTGTCCGTCTGTCTTTCTCTCTCTCCGTCCGTTCGTCCGCATGGAACAACTCGGCTCCCAGTGGACGGATTTTCATGAAATTTGATATTTCAGTATTTTTTAAAACTCTGCCCAGAAAATGCAAGTTTTATTAAACTCTGACAAGAATAACGGGTACTTTACATGAAGACCTATCTACACATGATAATATATCGCTGAATTATTCTTAGAACAAGAAATATTTCAGAAAAAAGACGTAAAGAAAATCAAAACACCCATTTTATATTCAACTTTTTTTTCCGAAAATTGTGCCGTTTATGAGATAATGTGGCACAGCCAGACAGGCCACAGATGACAATATACTAGGCGCATGAACTTTGTATGCCGGATAACTAAGGCTACAGACACACACACTCAGAATATGTAATACTTATTGCTTTTCCACGGCAACAATGGTTACGCGAATGGGCCTCAATATTACGTTTATACGTACATTGCCTGTCTTGTTTTGATCAAATTTGACGGACTAACGTCGGAAAACACTATACTGGACTGTACTATGGTAATGCCAGTAAAGGGGTAAGGTGATTGTTTAGCTAGAAACCTGGCTATATGAATTACGTATACATGCAGACTAATAGAACGGTATAATAATACATGATGTTCTGGTTGCGATGGTCTCTCTGAAAGCCAGCCGTAAGACTTAAGAATTTATATTTCTTTTCTTTTATTGCTTTGAAGATAGTGGTGTTCGCTAGATAATTAGATATTTATCGGTAGCAATCAAAAGGGGCGATAATTAAAGAGTATCTGCAATTGTAGCACAAAAACGTGTGGCTAACAAATGCACATAAATAACTCAATCGATCCAGTGTGATGTGCGTAAGGAGCAAAAAGAGAGAGAAGATTAAACGCATGGTGATTTTCTTTTGTCTTGTAATTTTTTTAATTACCGCGCAAATTGCAAGCGAGGGGAAGTATTTTTAATTCGTTTTGCTTTCGCATCTATGGATGTTATGTAGCAAGCTTCTTGACGCAAGGGGTTGGGGTTGCTTTGTAACAGACGTTGAAAGTTTATCAGCAGTAAATTCTCTTAATTAAAAAGTCTGGACATTTTTAAAACCTTTTACTATTTCTCTTTTTTTTTTCTTTTTAAAACACTCCTTTCTCTCCCTTTCTGTCTTAATGTACCTCACCCCGCCCAATGTGTTCACTCACCCCTCCGTCTTGTTGATTTTTGGGGACCACCGAGCACCAATATGCAAATTCACCCCAGTGCAATATTTGACCTTGTTGATTTCGAGTCCGCTGCCTCTGCATGCTGTTGGACATTTCCTTTAAACATGTATATTTTTTGTCACGAAATTAATAATGTCAAGCCCTTCCAGTTTCAAGTGGGAAAATCCTTATACTCTTTCGCAGAGTACCCGCCACACCTTGAGACTGTCACATGTTTCTTCAAACCTGCCTAAGGTAACTGCATGTTTTGTGCGAAATTCTCCATATCCTCCTCCAAATACGTGATCAATCGCATAAAATTTGACAACGGTCCGCTCAGTTAATCTCTCAGAGCGAGTTTCACTGATCCCTATTAGGTTCTGAAATTTCAAGCAGGATAAATAAATGTATAGGCAGAAATTGATTCATAATTTCTTTGTGACATAGACAGGAAAATTCCACCAAAACGTTGGGAGAACAAATGGCTATATCTTATGGAAAGCTAACACAGCCGGTATGTTTAGAATAACTGTGTCATATCTATCAAATTTCAAAGTTGTGTAGAGAAAACTTCACAGGTTTTAATGTAATAATATTCAGATTTCAAAAAGTAATTTGTTTTATTAACATTTCGAAAATATTATTTTCAACCAATTACAGAATTCCTTTATAAGATTTTTTGTTTTTACTTATTTAATCGGGTGGTAGTAATTTTAAGCAGTGAAATCGAAAATCGTTCATCGGTAGGCTCAGGTTCTGTGCTTCTGCTTTCTCCTGTCAGTTCCTTAACGAAAATTCCCGCCTGCTGTATTTCATATTAAGGACTTCCCACAGACAAAATACTTCGACAATGGAAAATAAAGCTTGAATAATTTTTTTCTTTGTATTAAAATAAAATTTATTTTAGAAAATAATATTTTCACCTATACGTTATTCGTATTAGATGCCAAATATGCTTTTCTTTCAATTAACTTCACAGTTGTATTTCATTTTACTTACATAATTAACAGTGTATCTAATAACAGTCTGTATTACACAAGTTATGTCTTCTCCCACATCTCCCATGAAAGTAACCGGTTTCTCTACAAACAGTATTCAGCAAAAACAGGGCATTATGGTTGCAAGATCATCTTCAGGTATCTGTCTATAAAATTTATATAGCCGAGATTTCTCAGTGAATAACATTTTTGGCTGGTTTAGTGTCTAATTTAGAATATCTAAAATAGGTTATAATGATCGGGTACTCGAATATTTTATAATTATCTAATAGAGCAATTAAATCCACCTACCTATCCGCCGATTTCCAATATCAGATTTCATATAACCATGGTGTTTTACTAGGGGGTCAGTCTGGAAACTACTTGGTCGTAACACATACAGGTTTTGAAGTAACACCAGACGGTAAATACACTTACCACTGCGCTTTTAAACTGTTAATATTGACATAGTACAAAATAAAATATTTCGGAAGCCGAGGTAAGGAACTCTTTGGCCGTTGCCCCGAGCAGGAACATTGACAAACAGGAGCAAGACGTTGCTCGTTATGATCACACAGTGAAGTCATACAGTCATATTTTTTCCCCCAAAACGAGTGGTGTCATATGGCGACACCATAGGGCTCTGTGGCACCATGTCTAAGAGAAACATGGAGCCAAAAGGACAGAACAGAAAGGAAATAAATAGGATACAAAAGAAAAGGATACGAATACAAGAAAAAAGTGTCGACGATTATACCATACATGTTAAAGGAGGGTTCTCACTAATTAAAAAGTGTGAGGAGCTTTTTGGATGCAATTTGTTTACTGCAATACTAAAGGAACTGGGAGCACTCGGTTCAGAGTTTCACCCCTCCTCCCTCCTACTGACCCCACTTCCCCTCCTCACCTTGACTACTTTTTATTCCTACTGCGTGTTAGCCATTTGTTCGTTTTGTGTTCTTTCGGACTCCCCCTTCTTCTCGCCCACCCCAGCCCTCTCTCGTTTCACTCTTTAATTTTTTCCTTCCTTCTCTTCTTTCATTTTATTTTCCCTTCACTCTTTGTCCCCTTGTCTTATTCCGTCTTTTTATTTTTTTTTTCAAGTTTTAGCGTACTGACTTTTCATTGCTTCGGGCGCTAATGGTGTGTTAAATGCCTTAAAAACATCTGTCTCCTCGCAAGCGAACATGGCGACGGGCACGAGAGAGCCTGTGATATAAATGAATCCAACCAGAAGAACAAAAAGGAAATCGGGAGATGAGGGAATATACAGAAATAAAAAGAAAGTAGATTTTTGTCTTTCTTATCCCATCCTAATTTATCTTATTTTTTATTACCATTTCTAGTAAATGTTTGAGGAACTATTTCTTCCTTACCCTGTTATTTTTGTACGGTCGCTTGTCTTTCATTATCTTCAATTTTCCTCAGAGTAGTTTGAGTTCAATTGAAAGCATTTTACATTCTCTCTTAAGACAGAACTGTAGTTTCAGAGTCGCTGCAGCATTACAAATTGCTTGAAGTGTATGGAACCATACATACATAGGTCTATGTTATATCAGCTGGGTGTGAAATAATACACTTGTCATATCTCTGTGATGAAATCAAGGAAATCCTTTGAAAAACGTAAGGCATATTTGGAGGTTTGCATAGAGAACACGTGGTATATTATTATTCTTTGAAGGTAAGTGGCTAAATAAAGCAAAATAATGTAGATTGGAATAATAAAATAATTAATATAGACTGGACTACCACTATGATGACCCGGTGTTGATTCTTTAGTAGTCCCTAGAATCATATACAAGTTTTGAATTTAATAAGTTATAAATAATAAATAATAATAATTTGCCTCGATTTTAATTGCTGGCATTACAGGTATTTCGGTCGCACAGTTTATGTTAGTCCTAGTCCAATAACTTTTAAAGTTTATACATTTTTATAATTTTGCCTTTCAAATTTAAACCGTATTGTTAAGACAGAGTGCCGACAAGAATATCGGAAAGCAGTATTGCAGTACCATGGCTATTCCCCTTACTTAATAATCTGAAACTAAACTGTACTACTGAAATCGTGATAGGAAATCTTCCACCAAATGTCAGGTTACTCAACACATCAAGAAATTGCCGTTTTTATGGTACCCGCATCTTCATTTGAAATTGGTCCTATTATGATTCACACGAATTTTGGTCCAGCCCTTTACATCCAGTTACCCAGGATGTATTTAAACGTTATCCTCCCACATGTGCGTAAATCTCCAGTTGTGCTTTGTAATGAGCTTATTCCATCAAAACGTTATATCAGTCGCTCATTTTTTAAGTTCGTGCTACATGTACCATCCGTTTCGTAATTCTTGACTTAATCGCTTTTCGAGTATGAAGTGAAGAGTGAAAATTACGAAATCCTGCCTGCTATTCTCCCTCTTCACGTAATAGTTGCTTGCCCTTAGGTGCAGTTATCAGTGCACTGTTCTCAACACCCTCAGCCCTCTACTCTTCGTAAGAGCGACAGACCGTAATACATACCCGTACAAAACAACAAATAAAATTATTTTGTATATCTAAATCTGCCCTTTAACTAGATGAAAGCAAATATTTCTTGAATTAGCGAGTAAAAGGGAAACCATTTAAAAATTGCGGCCACATTACGAAGTAAAGATGAAATAAAAGCATAACATTGATTAACTCACACTAACAAATGCACCAAATCAAGTTTTGTCATTGATTTATTTATTAAAAGATTACCCCAATACGCATTTCGGCACTTCTACATTGTCATTATATTGGGGTAATATTTTAATAAAGAAATCAATGACAAAACTTGATTTGGTGCATTTGTTGGTGTGAGTTAATCAATTGTACAAAATGCACGGTGAATATAATGTGAAAAAGCATAACATATTGGCTATTGAGAACAGATATATTGATTCAGTCACTATTCGAATCATGCACAGAAATTTATTGCAGCTTCCTGCAGGTAAACTTTTGATGTGCTACTGTCTGCTGTATGTCATTATTTCCTAAATAAATTAAAAGGATGATAATGTTGATCAGATTTTATGAATATTAACACACCTCATTTACATTCGAGTCAAGGCAGGCACTGGAAGTATCCTAGTTTAGGCTTTCTGTGATTTTACTCAGTTTTTTCAGATTAAACCGAAAATTTACTCACAAATAGGCCACGACTGCTTCCTTTCCTATCATTCCATTGAACCTTTAATAATCGCCTGCACTTCTAACTCCACCTAAGCATTTGATAACAACACGTTAAGTTGTTATTGATTACTACTTGGTTATTTAACAATGCTGTTTCGTCTAAGACGATTAGTAGAAAACATTGAAGTGGAGGGCAAGGAACGTGATTAGATGCGGTATCGAAACGAACAGATCGAGGTCTGATTACAGATGCTATTTGCCTGGAAAAGACTGAAAATTTCACGGAAATACAGTCTTAAGGCTACGTTAACCTTCTTGATGTTACATAACGTAAGGCGTTTTATTACAATTTGAAATAAATAGCCTACTTCTTGTGTAATAACACAGCACAGCAAATTTGTTTTTCCTTCCTTAAATTAGTTTTTAAAAAATACGGTACGCTGATCTAAAAAGTTTTAGTAATTAAAGAAGTTGTAAAAACACACACGGAATTCATGCGTTTTTCTTAACTTCTATTTTTATGTAACATAAATGACCATGCGTACCACTTTTACGTATTTGAAGTCGGTTCCACTTAAATGTGAATAAAACTGTATTCTCTAAGGGAAAGTATTTTCGAGTTATTCTCGATAAATTTGTGAGAACATCAAGAAAGGATACAAACTTTAAAATCGCGAAGTTTGAGCAGAAAGTTCAGCATAAGTAACAAAACTGCACAGTTTAGCATCAAGATTTTGAATCAGAACTAATTTATCGATTATAGTTTTTACTAAGTTTCCACAATGTTTTCTCTATGTGTGAATTTTGAGATTTTTAAGTAGCTTATACATGTGGCGTGTCTGTATTGTTGACAGTACGTGTTCTAATGCATGACGCAGGGCTCGAACCTGATCCACGTGTGTGGCAAGTCTACTATTCATCAGATAATTAAATTGGATTAGGTAATTTCACAACTCAAATAACCCATTTTCATGAGAAAATTGTATTTCCCCCTGAATTCGTCACACATTTTACTCTTAACAGCACTCGTGTCAAATAATTATGTTCGCATACAATACTGAACTTTCCATGTAACTACAGTGCAATCTATTTCTCCCAATTTAATTTGGCTTTCTATCCTTTGTTAAGATCGTTTAGATGTTGACACGTATACTTGGACGTTGTGACAGGCAGAATAGCAACACGCGCTACGTCACGAATGAATTTGCTTCCTGAATTGTAAAATCCTTGTGTACCAATTTCTTTTTATTTTTGGAGTGAGGGAAATAATCACCCTGTCACCGAATGAAATAGAAACATGTGAGTAGGATCCGTGCAGGAAAACAAGACAGGTGTAGAGGGTTGGCCTTCTTTCTAGCGACCCCTCTTATTTATTTCCATTTATTCTTTTTAATACAAGATGAAAGTGTAAATATATTATCTTATTACTTTTGCAATAAGGACAGTTGTTAGGCCCAGGTTTTAATTGTTTGTATGGAATTGAAATATTGCGTTTCAATTAAACCCCCAAAATATATTACCGTGGCTCCCATACGGTCTAAACTTTTTTAAAAAATTATTACTTCTTTTCATGCAAGTTCCCTTCCTAAACAATTATGTCATTCAGACAGTACCAGGATGTATGTTGTAGATGATGTAACTAATCAATGTTAATAAAGTTCTTTTAATAATTAATAATGTCATTCAGAAAGTATTTATAGTGTAAAAGTCTGGACGTTTTCATGGTGGTGTGTTTGAGGACTCCCTTCTTCAGGGGTATGAAGCTACAACATTGGGTAATCTGTTCCCGACGTTTCGAAGGACCATACTGCCTTTATCTTAAAGGGTCTAGAAGTGTGTGTTTCTAGACTGCGCAAACATAAAGCAAGGGTAAGCGGGGTAGGTCGGTCCGACTTCACAGGAAGAACGTCTGTTTCTCGGCCTGAGTCCGGATTTGCAGAGTCAACAGAAATGATGTAGGTGCATGTAAACATTTTAAACACTAAATTTAATATTATATATTTCCCGCGCAGTAGCTATGCAAGATTATATTTATTACAAACTGCCCTATTTAACCTTTTAAAGACTAGCGGTTACTTTACTTACCACCAGGTTTAAAATTCAGACTTTCTACATAGTGCTGACAATGCGCTGCTTGTTTAATACGGATGTTAGAACAAACGGCAACTTTCCTTATACATCATTAATTGATTGCTTTTTATAACCGCAGTGGAGAGTGTTTACTGTGCGGTACGCACTGAGTCCTTATATAAGATAAATCTCGCTTCGTCTTTAAAGGGTTAACATATATGACATATTGACGAATTTATACCAACAAATTCACACAGACATACAATGCCAATGATTTCTTTTATTAATAGCTTTCCCCAAAAATGCATGGTAAATGCAACGTAAAATATATAACATATATTATTAAACTACTACGGACGCTATGTAATCTTAGCAAGTGACAGAATCGTTAAGTACAACACCATCAACTGCATCTTATATAAAGAGTGCCCACATGATTTTTCTGTCTAGGTTACATTATATAGTGAAGGTCAGCGCATCCGCGGCAGGCACAACGATGGTGATACTGATGAGGATGATAAAGAATCTATAACCTACTCACAGAATCGATCGTTACGCACATACCCTGTAACGTATCGATTGCTTAAAAAATATATAGGCCTATGTTTCTTTGACTTGAAGCACGTTACAACTAGAAATATTGATATATACGTTTAGAGATAAATCATGAAAACTGAAAGGAAATTGTACTTCTTGGGTGTGTACAAGTTTTAATTGATATTTAAAGGATTCTTAGCTATGTAATAATTCTAAAGACTATTCTTATGGTAACATATAAATTGTTGACAATGGTTTTGCGTGAGTAATATCACCAGCATTCACAAGGACGTTTTCAATTGTCACCAATATTAAAGAAAAACAAACACTACGTTTCGGAAGCTACCTGATTTCGTCCTCAGGTAAAATCACAAGCGGTTTTACCTGAGGAAAAATTCCTTGTGAATATTGGTGACATTCCTATTTTTATGCCTGTTTTTTTTTGTATGGCAATTTAATTAGGGGCTAAAAGTTTTTTTAGAATCAAAAATAAACAAAATACAATTGCTGTATATTGTAAAAGAAGTTGATACATATTTTAAACAAATATTCTCCCTGAAGATGGCCGCTTATTCCGAAACATGTAGAACAGATGTTAAATGAAGCAAAGTTAGATCGACAATTTTTTTCTTTGTTTTGATGGTTTCATTGCGGGTTGTAAGTGTGAATATTATTGAGATCCATATTTTTGTATACACACTTTTCTACGATGTGCAGCCTCTTTTTATTAAAAGCGTAAATACTTTCAATAGTGTCGGGAGGGAGAACATGCCGGTAGACGGACGGACATGATTTTCCCTACATGCATTTTTTCTTGCCCTGTACATAAAGAAGGCGGGTTGTAACGTTAAGGTAGATAGGTATAATACGGCCTGTCTGAAGTATGTCAGAGGGCTCGCTTCTGTGGAAATTTTCACTGTGAACAGAGTTGAAGTGTTTCACTCTCCTTCGCCAAGAAGCCTCTGTTTGGCGGAATCGTCAGGCCAAGTTTATTGGATTAGTGCGGCCGTTAGTCAGTCTGCTGGGTGTCACACCCACTCCAGTATTACGGCTTTACGGAAATGAACTTTCCCTTACCCCAGTCTTCCTTTTCCCATTTCTAACTGTAAGGTAATTTCCTTTTGAGTTTCACTAGTATTTTTTATGGTAATTCATGTCTATTTGTTACATGGGGTGTCACATGAGGGTGCGAGAGAAGACAAGGGCCAGGATACAAAGTTGCAATCGTCTGTGTCGATGTTCTTGCTTTTGGTCTGTGCGTGACATTCGTTCATCGAAAAAATAATTTGAATTTACTCATTTTTTAAGACCAAAAAATTATTTTCTTTTATATTTGGCCTCTCACTTGATGGGGGAAAAATGTTATATATTTTGTTGGTGATGAAAGTGCTTGAACCTCAGAGAAATGGGGTAAGAGGCGAATAAAAAAATACTAGTAGATGAGCTTAGATTATTTGCTGTCAGTGGAGAATAGGGTTTATTGAAAAGCTGATAGTCGTCCAGCTGTTAAAGAATTTTAGCCCTGCCCATTTATAGAAATGGAAGCGTCATTATAATGTACACATCAAATAAATCCAGTACTTAGCCAGGAGAATCAACTCCACACATGCTTTGAAATGCACTTTGGTATCTCGTACCTTAAGCCTAGTTTTCCCAAATTACCTCTACGTTACAGGTTTTCTGGCACTTAGATTAATGCAGCATTGTTAGACTTAATTTACTTAGTAGTCTTTCCATTTACCTTCGCTTCTAGCATTGTAACCAAACCGTATAATATACACCTCTTAGATTAAAGTTCAATAAGGTGACAAAGCCACTTCTTTCACAAAACAGGCCGTAGAAAACAAAGAGGAGAAGTGACAAGCGTAAAGGGGAGAGGGTGAAGAAGAAAGATTTGACACGGGTAATTGTACAGACGACAGTTTGCTTATGTTTCTGATGTAACAGCACCTCACTCACACTTTTTATTGCAACACGGTTTCATTTCATTCTTGTCCCCACTTCGGTGCTGATGAGAAATGAAGGCCTTGAAAAAAAAAGAGAGAGAGAGAGAAGGAAGCTTTGTGTCGTTACTTTGTGTAGCAGAGTAATATTCCCTGAAGAAATTAAGTGAAATCTCCCGTAAAAATTGATAAGACTAAAGTTGTTGAATGTGCCAGTACGTAGTTTAAACATGCATGTCCAAGGATTTGTGAGTGGGGGTTGAAGATAGTGTATGTCAGCAAAAATAAATGAAGTCCCTTATGATTATCTTTGTCGATACGGATAGAAATCCGACGTTTCGGGATTAGCCACGGCAACAGAAGCCGTACGGGCATCTTGAAGAGCAGCAAATCTCTTGACCCTGCCAGGATTTGAACCCAGTTTTTTTCGGTAGTCTAGCCCGTAGCCTACTTATTAAAACGACTGAGATACTTATCGAAGAATTGGCGCACTTCGTCGTACAGATCTTGATGTTGAAGACATAGAAAATGTACGAATCGTCGGATATTTCTGCGTATCAATGCGGGTGATTTTTTGGGAGATACTATTGCATGTACTCTAGAAGCCGAGAGCTTTTGGGATTGTGGCTGGAAGGGAAGTGCAAGTAGCGAGCAGTTATATTCAAAGTTCGTGTTTGCAAAGGCTTAAGTTGAATTATAACTTCCCAAAAACCGATGTTATTTTAAAGTCATATGTTCCTGAATAATACGAACTTTTGTAATTCAATTTAAAAAAGTCGCACAGTATTTGCTTTTGCTTGACTCGAGACATTGTCCCAGCCCAGTCCAAGAAGGTCCCGAAGGAATGAGAAATGCCGGGTTTGAGAATATGACTCACGAGCTGCCAAATAAGAAGCAGAAAAATAAGTACGTTCTTTTAAACAGTTGGAAACATACAAGGTAGAAGTCGGTTACAAGATAATACTTTTGTGTTTCTTATTGTTAGGTTATCTATATAAATTCTATACATACTTTTATCTCTATCTTACAAGGTATACAAATGCTACATGTAATATAGAACCTTTCAGTATAGGAGAGATGACGTAGTTCACTTAAATAAGTAACGTAACACGTGCACATATTTACCTCTTTCAAAATTAAGTTGAAATTCTGCATCCTGTTCCACCTATTCTATCCAATACATTTTTAAACTTATGGTTGTTATTGTTCCAGATAAAAATTATTACGTTTCTAATATTTGTTTTAAAATCTCTCGTTGTGTCCAGAATTTTTGATTATACTAAACGTTTAAAATCGAAATATAGGAGGAAACTGTAAAGGAAATGAGTGTGACGTACTGAAGTTAAGTGTACTGTGACAGTTTGTACTTTATTTCACAATGAGTCATTGAATTTAACCGGAACTCATTGTTTCTGTAACACAGAATGCTTATAAGACAAGCATAGTATGTGATGGTTTGCAGTATCACATATTTGAATTGGATAATACTTGTTTTAGTGAATTGGCAGCACTAATATTTCGGAAAAGCGTGTTGCATTATCAGGAATGCTGAAACCCCTCTCGTGTGTATGAAATGCAGCAGTAGAAAAACCCGGGAGTAGAGACTAAATTCTCTTCATGGCATACAGCTTCTAACACGATACCTCGTTTTAAGGTTTGTGTGGACAAATCCTTACATATGGCGATGTACATGCTTTTTGTGTTCGAAGTTCTAATTTGAGGGGTGGTTGTTGGGGCAACACGTCAGACATTGGCCCCCTGGGTGTGAAGCTAATGACGTACCATGTCGCCAGTAATTAAGATGGCGGTTGCCTCACTGTGGGGGAGCGTGGGGACATAAGACAATCAATTCATCTCATCCTGCATCTCACAAGTTATAATAACTGAACACGCTTCTTCTTCTTATATTTGAAAATTAAAAACAAAGGTACGAGTCTTTCGTGTCACCTTTGGGTTAACTAACTTTCTAGTTAACGCTGGTTACGAAGTAAGGTTCTAGGGCATTCTAACAGGTAATATGAGTGGTCGCTCTTTCACACTCTCTTTGTTCTTGTCGTTTGTTGTTGTTGTTGTTGATGAAAATGATGATTATGATGATGATGTTACAATGTCAATTCTTTGAAAGAAACATGTGTTAATAAAAATAACAAGGGTAAATATCACTCTCTGTTGAAACGTAATATTACACATCTTCCTTGCAATTAGTAATGTACAGATAAGATTTATTCAAATTTTCACAATTTATACCACATACAAGTTACTCCAACATGTTTCGGCTAGCCTATATAACCATATTGAGGGAGTACACACAAAGGTCATGTTTAGTTAAAAATATAATCATTGTTGAAGATTGAGGTAAAGTGTACATTTAAAAGTTAATTACGGTGCTTTCTTACGAAATAGATGATAAAGTGATGAGATAAAAAAAATGTTACTCTCTCCTGTTATACTTCTTCTTCTGTCTCACACGAACACATTGCAATTAACATTTGAATGTACATTTTACCTTCATCTTCGACACTGTTACACGATTTTAATTAACTATTACGCTTGGTGCATTACATAAAGATAGCTTCATATTAGTCGAGATATTTTGCAGTAATTTGTGTATGGTACAAAGTGTGCACCAAGTTGGAATACATTTCAGCTGTGTATTACTCTTTGTGTTAAAGAATGAGAATTAGAATTATTCAAAACACCTCAATTTTAGAACATTTTAAACGAGTTTTATTTCATTTTGTGTTTGTGTAAGCGTGGACGAGAGGCGAGTTAAATGAACACAAGTTATTAGAGTGATTTTCTGTGGATTAAATGACAGGACATACGGTCAGGTATTTACCTTCTTGCCAGCAGGTTCAGACGAGAACTGGCCTCTACCTACCCTCCAGTCGAACAAATATAGTGGTGACGTCCCCGGAAATAAAATGGCTGAATCGTGATGCTGACCACTCATCTTCATCTGGTACCGAGTTTAACCCTTTAAATACTAAGATTAACCCAATTACGTATATATATTCGGTATTTACCACGCAGTAAACATCAGCTCTGTTGTAGTAAAAACCAATCAGTTAATGCTAAACAGGGAAATAATAATAATAATAATAATAATAATAATAATAATATAAGTCTTTGCACATTTCAGCTCTGCGCTATACCCATAAAGTGGATTACAATTTATCAGCCAAGCAGTCAAGTATCTTCCAACAAAGAATATTCGATTGTGCTTCAGCTTGACATGGACCATATAGACTCCTTGAAACACAATAATTCCGCCTGTGTTAGTGGTCGGTTTGACTCGACCCTTCCATTAACCCTCGCTGCTCTGATCCTTCCCCTGTATCTTGCAATATATCGGCTATTGGGTTTGGTATCATCCACACAATAACCTGTGTATTGGAGGTTGCGACACTTACTGCACTGCCTAATTTAGCGTGTCAAATCCTGTCTATGTCGTGGGAACTGCGAGAATGGTGTTAGCACGTGTTCACTGGTGCCGAGAAACTTTGTCTGTATTACTTTGCTGTGCACGTATAGCAATATTTTGATTACAAGTACGTATATACTGAATGGATATGGCTGACAAAGGATTTTAATCCGGCTCGACATTATTCAAATAATTGGGACCTTTATCAATATTACAATCACAGAGAGTTAACGACATATCTACCTGTCAGTGCAGCAGAATCCTACTTGAGAACCTAATAGGTCGTCAGCTAGTCAAGAATTTCCACGCATTGTAAGGAACCCGAAAGTTCATTACCGTGTTTACAAAAGCCAGTGACTTGCACCTATCCTGAGCCAGATCAATTCAGTTCATGACCTCCCATCTTATTTCTTTAAATTTGATTTTAATATTATCCTCTCATCTGTCCCTTGTTCTTCCGCGACTATTCCTTTCTTCAGATTTGTAAAACAAAACTGTGTAAGAATTCCACTTTTCCTTACGTACAACGTGTCCCGCCCATCTAAGCCTCCTTATTTCGATTACCGTAATAGCGTTTGGCGAAGAGTAAAATCATGAAGCTCTTCATTATGCGCTTTTCTCCAGTCTTTTTATTCTTTATAGTACAAGAGTGTAGTTTTGCCATTTATCATACCTACAGATGAGAACGACAAAGCAGTTTCAGGCTTTCTCCTTCATGATGTGTTCCTTCTTCCGGTCGGAGTGCATTAATTAAGTTGGTACTGCGTTTATCGTTCATTATTAAGTGTTGTGTCCGCTTGCGTCTATGATCTACAATACTTTCACTTACATTCTGTGTAGTATTTTTGAAAATTATTTGTATTTGTTACAAATGATACGATAATTGTAACACTTTTGTACTACATAATTTTCTCTACAAATTTTCCAACGCGAAACCTTTTATAATAACTGAAACTGCACTCATCCCTCGCATTTCGCGGTTTCGTTCTTGGTGGTTTCGCAAATTCGCGGGATCAGCCCAAGCATAAAAGTACATAATCGAGCCCTTCAATGGGTAAGAGCATCAAAAATGTTCGACAACTCGCACAGTTCTTCGAGTCACACCGCATGATGTTAAAGGAGTTGAAGGAAAAAAATAAGCAGCAGCTCACACTACAGTGTATATTGCAAAGAAAAGGAAACGCTAAAAACCAATAAAACATTTTTTTGGGGGGGGGGGGGAGAGCGTTAATTTATTTGCGGATTTTCGTTTTTCGTGGGGTGGTCTTGGAACCTAACATCCCGCGAAAGTTGGGGGATGAGTGTACGAGTCTCTTACACGCAAGGTACACGAGTATATGCCTGCCTGCATCTGCTTTAATGATTAAACCCAGTTAAGCAGTGTGTAATATTTCCTACAAACGTAAGAGAATCAACCGGCAATGAGAATGGTATGCGGCAGTTCAGAAGCGCCTCACATTATCTATCCCTTTGGTAGCCATTGCTTGTCCCTCTCACAAATAGCTAACCTCTGACCACTGTGCGAAATGTACTCGGAGATGACCTTCTCGTTTGCATAATGACAGCTATTTCCGCCCCTTCACCTCACCCTCCCCCCAGGCTACTACCAATAACCTGAACACACTTGCCTTTTTATATGTTATGTAAAAGGACATAAGGCTTCTAGATCGATTCAGCAATAATGCCCACTAAAATTCTCTCTTATATGTCGTAAAGACAAAAAAAAAAAAGGCCAGCCAAGAGAATGCTCTTTCATATCAAAATATAAGAGAGAGCTATTGGAGGGCATTGTATATCATTTGAGGTTTGTGCACCATAAGCCAATACCGTCTATAAATGCCTGCAGATGGTGCAGCATCAGTGCAGAATTTCTCCTAAGTGCCACAAGGTCACACGTGTATAGTCATGATTCGAGTTTCTTGTCGCCCAATCAAGTACCGTAATTTTGTAAAGTGCAATATTGGATTCCTTGTTAATAAGACTGATAAGTGGCTTAATTCTCCAGGCTTTATTCCCAGCTGGGATATCGCAACAGCATGATTTTAGGATCCACACAGCTTAATTTGGAATGAATACGAAGGGAAATTTCCCGAAGTTATGACGGTCGCAGCGTGAAACTAACCGCTGTTCTCCGTCCAGACCTGAGGCCTTGAATGACAGCTCTAACTTCGTGCCTTCCTACTTATACAGTGGCAAATTTATCCTTTAGTGCATTTCTGTGTGTTGCAATATTTTTACCAAGCCTGTACATTTTGCCTTAAAATTAGATCATTAATTCGCAGGGGTACATTGAGCCCCTGGCTATAAAATGTCAGAATGTACTGCCCACACACTGACCTTCATCGTCCCCTTCCCCCCGACACCAGCTCACAGCTACCATCCCCATGTGATAGAGGTAACGTTACGTCTTCAAAACAAAGTTTGATCAATTTTTACTGCTGCAGAGAGCCTCGGACCGGCAGATAGAGCGTTGCTCTCGCTTGGTTATAGCTTGATAAATGATTCATCGGGAGCCATTGGAAGAGCAACGTGATGATCAGGGAGCCCACAGGTTGGCGTTTTTACGATATTGGGGTCTCCATTAGTTGCACCGGGTCTGTAGGAGTTCTGACCTGGCACTGACCTCACTCGTCATGTCTGTAGGACGAAGAAGCGTCAGTAAGGTGATCTGAGTTGAAGGGTATGGGATCGAAACCAGACACGTCTATTTTATGTCTCTTAGGAACATTGCTAATTAAGGAAATGCGTGCTACAAATTAGTTCAGAACCTCTTGCCTGCTATCTGAAATTTAAACACTACGATGAAAACAAGTGTAACGTTACACATTTTTTTTGTATCAGTATGACTCTGTTGCCGATCCCAGTGGCCGCGCGGTCTAAGGCATGGGTTTGCGTCCGCTCGGTTGCTGAGATTGCGGGTTCGAATCCCGCCGGGAGCATGGATGTCTCTTGTGAATGTTGTGTGTTGTCGGGTAGAATTCTCTGCATCGGACTGATCACTCCTCCAGAGGAGTCCTGAATGTAATCGTGAAGCGTCGATAATGAGGAAGCCCTGGCCCACTAGGGGCTGTTGCGCCATGAAGGAGAAAAAAAGGACTCTATTCCTCACGTCAAGTGCAATTATAGATTAAGTATTTGAAGACAGGGTCCTCTGGTATGTGACACCACGTACGCTACTTTATAAGTACCACCTTTTATACCCTAAGGATGGAGTAAGGACGTACCTCCTACTTTGTAACCTTATACCAGACTACACGGTGTCAGTCCAAGAAGACTAATATTAACATTTTTCATCATGCTAGCATCAGATCGCGTAGATTAAGTGATGGTGTTCGAGAACGGGTAGCTGATGTGTGTATGTGGACCCATCAGGGCAAACGTGACAAAAGGCTGGACAAAAATGCATATTGAGGAACTTCATAATTAGTACTTCTTACTAACTGTTACTGGATGGTAAAATTAATTAATATGAGACGGATGGGCATGTAGCAGGCATCGCAGAAATGAGGGGCGTATGACAGGTGTTCGGCCGGAAAAATTGAAAAGAAGGAAACGTTTCCAACGATTGGAGGTAGAGAGGACTATAATATTAAAGTGAATCTCAAAGAAATGATGTGGGAGGTTGTGGTCTAGTTTAATTTGCCTCAAGATAGGGACAACTAGGGGGATGGTTTTAACATGGCAATGAACATATGGATTCACAAAAGGAGGGTAGATTATTGCGTAGCTAATTTACTATCAGCTTATCAAGTAGGATTCTGCTCCATGGAGTTAGTTCGGTAGAGGAAGGTGATTACTAGTACTGTGAATTACATAATGCCTGATAAATTTATAAAAAAGCATATGTAGTGATTGCGACTATATAGACTTCTAACAGAAGAGAAGTAACTAACCCTTAACAAGCTCCGTGCATTATATCTAGATGTAAAAATTAAAAATAATGTAACTCTACCAAGTTATTAATGATTTTATTGCATATTTAGATAAAAATGCAATTAACTGTTATTAATATTCGGTATATAATTTCACCTATCTTCTCCTTGTCTTGTCTTCGTATGTAATAGCTACCTTAAGAATGGCTGAACGTAATTTCTTCAACGTTTGTTTATGTTTGTGTTTTTTGAGAAAGATTTTCCCTGAACGCTGTTAAGGAACACAATGTTTGAAGTATTAATTCTTCTGGGATATGATGCTGTACCACTGGCTAATTGGTTCCCCGTTTCGAGGCAACGTAGTGTTTCTATCTTCACAGGTAGAAATATCCACGACATTGGATATTTGATTATCTGGAAATTTGAACCCTTGAAGAAGAAACCACTACATTTTCTCGAAACGTCGGGAATCGATTATCCAGTGACGCTGTGCGGTATCATATCCCAGAGGAATGGAAACTCAGCTAATGGTTTTTTGTTGAAAGAATCACACAGAAGACAAATACAATACGTGTGACAAGCTTAGCGTTGAAGATCAAGGGAATACTGTAGTTCAAAACGCAGGGACTGGCTCTGCCAACGACACAGTTTACATCACAGAAGATTTATAAGTTTATGTATTAATTTCATAGAACACTAGTTGAAATGTACACGTAATAAGAGTAGCTGAAATACCCCACTGGAAGATGGCGCAGAAATATTAATGTCGATTGTAATGTGCATGAGACACGAAGAAGATAAGTGCGATAGTCCATCTAATGCAGGAAGTTCGCAGGTTACCGTGGGAACAGAACAGCAGTGTATCATGGACCTGCAGCGGCTTCTCCTCTCTGGTTCACCTCAGTGACGAACCACTCTGCTGTATACAGATTGTATCTTCAACAGTCGATTCTCTACTCTTTGCTGCTTTTGTTGTGCTATTACATGCAGTTTTTCAGGAAAATAAGAATGAGTTTATTTCTTTGAGGCTGTCATCTTGAGGTATGTCTCACTTCTGATTGTGTCATAGACTTAACCACTTTTTTAATTTCCATTTACATAAACATAAAATGTGCGTCAATTTATTTTGCATTGATTTTAAAGTAGCAGCAGATTCTTTGAAAGAAGTTTATGGTCTTTTGGTTTCCACATAAGGCTGGTAATTTCTTGACCAGCTGAGCGATTGTTGTATTTTTAATAAGTATTTAGCTCTATGGAGCGATTTTGTTAATAATTATGTACTAAGTTCGATATTGGTTTTTCACTTGATTGCCTGATATCGACTTGAGACCCGCAAGGTCCATTTCGAGATCCATTTCGAGGTCGAATTTAAATTTTGAATTGTAAAGGTAAATGTTGGTCTCATTCCATTGAACTGAAAGCCCTGAAAATATATAATGTGAAAAACATTTAGCATAAGGTAAAAATTTTATAAGGCTGTTTGTTGTCCGAAATGGCGGTACTAAATAACATAAAATATGATATACTAGCCTTGAATATCGGCTTGGTTTATGATTCTAATTCGTTTCCTTTATAGAATACCTTACTATTTATTTAGAATCACGACCCTATATAAGTACATATTTAATACAAACTTTTTCACAGATTTATTTCTTGGTTTGACAAATTTGAGGCATTTTTGCTTAGAGATTTCTGAAAATATCTCAGAGGTAAAAGTGAGTAAATTCTCTTATTTTTCGTGTATTGATATTTTCTCGTAATTTTATGAAATTCCGCTATAAGCTGTAAATTTTTTGGATGATACAAAATATTTTAACAAAAATGCGGGACATCCTTATGATTGGCAGCTTTATAATATTGACAACTGTGACTATGTGAAAGCTGAAATACTTTACTGCCGTTTAAGGCATGAGAGTTATCTTACTATATGAATATTGTTTTTAAATTAATTAAGGCATGTATTTTCAATTTTTTGAGTACATTTCGTCCGTATGTTAAGCAGTAAATAGCACGCCAGTGAATATAACAGTAAAACTTCGTGTGAAAATAAAATGTAGTTTATGAAGTTTTATTTAGCCTGCTAGCTCTAGAGTCTACATTCTTTGACTCTCGTACAGTCCGTCTCACAACCTGTTACTTCTGGTTGGTGTAAGGAATGACACGGATTTGAAAAAAGAAGGCTTAGTTACAAGGACCGATGAAATTTATCTCTGCATAATAATTCTAAGAGTATCTTACAATGTCCTGTTCTTTAACACTTTCGCTTCACTTTGAACTGCCTCCGACGGGAAGAAAGTGACGTCACTCTGAGTAATTCATGGCCATATTGCAAACGAAACAAGCTGAATAAAATTAGTGGATCCGAGTCTTCGTGTATTGTAGTCCCTGACAAATTTACAAGCTGAATGTAATCGTTCTTTACTCCATTATCAAATATTCAACACATTAGAAAGGAATGCAGTATAATCGTGTGTCAGTGCGAGTAACCTTTACTTCTCGGTGTGGTATAAACCATTTCTTATAATAACATTGACAACCTCAAAGAAGTTTAAGGGTGGTGCACTAAGCAAGTATAAGTCTTATAACGTTTGGCAGGTAAGAAGTATGAAGCACATATTCAAAAGCTCCACGAGGGTTGTTACGGGTTCCCTAGCAGTTTAGTATTTATATGATACTTGTTTCAGTTCATTCTATATGACATTAATAGGTAAAGTAGTCCCATACAGGCCTAGGAAAGCCCTTAGGTCTCCAGGATGTCGAGGCTCCCAGGTTTTTAGACAATCGGCACATGAAGGTGGTAAGGTTGTCAGCCCTACGCACCGGCCGCCTTTACCCCCCAGGAAAGATTCCCGGTACTCATTTCTGTTAGAGGCTGAGTCGACCCCAGGGTCATAGTGCGACCGAAACGATTATGTCACTGAAAAATTGCAGTGACACCTTCGAGAATCGAACCCGCGACGTTCCGGTTTGTAGCGCAGTGCCTCAACCAACTGCGCCACCGCGTGCCCCTCTATATGACATTACACAATTAAAAACGGCGCACACAGCGAATAAAGTGGTTTCAAGCATTTATTTTAATGCAACGTGAAACCAAAGTTTCATTCAACTAGCAACTTGATTTACGATATCAAAAGGCAAAATGCCCACACTTTACTGTCTGTAAATAGTTGCTTCAGACTCAGGTTAATCAAATTGTTAGGTCTATACATATAAAAATGCGTGGCGTATACTTTTATTTCGTTCCTATATAGGATCGCCGTTTTAGCCTGGAATGTATTCGATCTGTAATTCAGCTGCTTTCCTTGTCACTTCCAGCGTACCTTAATTAACCGCAGGTGTAACTTCCGACATTCTGCCTTTTAAACCTTGTTTTGTCCTTGAATACCTTCAGGTTACTCTTCTTGTGCACGAGGTAGATAAGCACGAGTTCCAGGTTCCTATGTTGACAGAGTGAACCCCTCCGAAACTGCGTGGGTGGCCGCGAAGGCGTGATCGTGATGTACACTGTGTCGTCCCTTGTTAATTGCATTATAAATGATACAACATGGAGACTCAAGTGGCTTTAGGTACAGCCGCGTCTATAACGGGCTTACAAGTATCCCGCCTGAGGTAAGTTTCTGTTTAATTGTGTCTTTACGCAGCAAGGACGAAAGGTGTCGATATTAGATTTGATGGTGGTTATGACGATAAAACGTGAGAAAGGGGTTGAGCTCGGAACTTTACCTGCACCAATGCCTTGAGTCGAGAAATACTTATTTGTGTTAGCACCCGATCATCACATGGAAGTTCGCTAACAATAAACTCTGATATAATTAAATTTTATACTCCTTAGGTCACACATCTTTAACTGTAAGTGTTATTAATTCGTATCACTACACGTGTTTTAGATTAACCATTTAAATACTTGTGGTAAGTATTTGTACCACCTACTATAACAGTGAGACACTCTCTCTACCAGCACAGTCTATTTTTTGTTTTTATGAAGCTCAAATTCTTCTTCTTTCTTTATCGTGTCCGGACCATTAAATTAAAGATTTTTTGCCCAGTATTGGGCTACGTCAAATCCTTTTTTATTTGCAAGCCATACATCCTCGAGGGTACATTTCTGGGGGCAGTCTCTGCATGATAGGAAATGTCTCATATCTTTACTGTCCGGTGTTGGAAGGATTAGCCGTCTATTAACAGACGTTTCCAGGGGACGCCGTCAATGGTACTTTCCAGATGGCACGGTCACAGTATCATTGCACACGTGGAGGCTCCTTCATTGTCCCCCAAGCTCAAATTAAAAGCGACGATATGCCTAAACAATATTAACATATAGGTCTTTATATTGGACGCGTACAATGTTGTCTGTGAGGTATGAACTGAAGTTTATGTATAGTCCAAGACTCAGCTCATTGACCACAGAAGCTGGAGAAGTATGGGTAAGGAGTTAAGTCAGTTGTGCATTTCTTAGAGTGTCGCAAAGCTTGGTCCAGAAGTGTATAACTTAGATGAATGTCAAGCTTCAAAGGGTTAACCTTCTTCCTGCACCCCGAATGAGCTGCATGAACACTGTAAACTGTAACGGGACTCTCCAGTCTCATAACTAACACAGGAAGGTTTTCAATGCAAAGGAAGGAAGTGTTTGCACTTGTCGTTGAATAGAGCCACTAGACGCGAAATAATATGACGTCATACATCTTTTCTCTCGATGTTTGAAGTTCTGACGACTGTCTTTATGAAAACTACTGAACTTCTGTCTCTACTATGTGACACTGTATAGTATGGTAAAAGTTTACCGTCTTTCGGATGATCCTGGTGCATTTGTCTTTTTAGGACAAAAGCAGAATTTTCTTTCAGATGTCTGTAATTACGATAAAAACTAGAATTTTAGCCTACCATTCTTCCGAAAAAGGAATTGGATGTAAGTAACTTCTTGCTATCTCCATTCTATGTGTATTTATGTATCTGTGTGTCTGTGGCTCCATAATTTTAGCTTTTTAAAAACTTAAATGGTTTTCACAAAATTTGGTGTGAATAATTATGCCATTAGTGAACACCGCACCGCCATAATTTCCAATTTTTTTATCATGAGTAACAACAATATTGCCGACGCGTGTCTGCGAGACGCTGGAGCGACAGTAGCGCCACTTCTTCGTCCTGAGATGGTGGGAGGATGTGGAACTTAGATACACAGCTTCAGGTAAAATAAATGTTTTTGAACAGTGTAGTAAAACAAGATATCAGGCTTGCGAATATATGCTTTAGTTGGCTAGACATAATGAACATTTGAAGCTAGATAAGCAGAAATCTAATTATATAAAATAGAAAAGTAGGCTTTCAGTTCTGTGCGAATCTCCTGGTTATAGCTCTGTTACTTAGATCACAATAATGCTTAAAACTTTTCCATATTTCTGAAATATTGCTAGCTCTATGACTTTTAATATTACAACGCTTTTCTATAGTAATTGAATGCTGAATAAAATGTACGTATGTATATTTTTTTTCGGGATGAGTGTTTGACCCTGCTCTTTAAGACAAGTGAGTGGGGTGGATGAAATCACGACTGAATCTAGCACTGATCGTGAGAGAGCGATGTGACGTGGAAATGTAAAAGGAAGATAGACATACAAGAGAAGGCAGACAGCTGACGATAATGCTATTTATGCGTAACATGTTAATGTGGTGATGACTTCACAGGTTTTATGAACAGCCTGTCAGAAGACTCTGGGTTCGAGTGTAGCGAAAGAAAGAAGGATAAGGCGAATGCTTTTTATTTGTTGACGTGATCGCTAAGAATAAACTGATACCGCTACAGATCATTCGCCTTGGGCAGGCAAATGTTGGGCAGGCAAATGTTGGGCAGGGGGACCCTAGGAAAGGTAATGTTAAAAGTACTAGTGAATTTAATTACATGTGCATAACATTTTGAATTGTCCAGGTTTTAAAATCAAGTGCTAAGTAAAATATTTGGATCTAAGAAGGTGTGTAAGTTAGGGGCTTAAGATGTGAAGGTGAAATCTGCATAAGAAAAATTCTGGCATTTGATCAGATTAGTTAGGATTAGTAAGAGAGTAAAGGCTCGTAGGTTATGAAGGCGTGTTTTTGTGCTTTTGATCTGGGTGAACAGGAAGTCTTGATAGGGCAATCTCTTGAAAGAAGTCCACTTGGAATCTTAAAAAAAATTGTTAGATAACATTGACTTTAAATGCCAGTTGTATATATTTGTACCACCAGGTTTAACCTTAGGAGGCTCTGCATTTTGTCCAGAGAGTTAATTTGTATATTCAGTATTAATCTTCCCTATCTAAAATATTTACCATTTGGTCTTTCTAATGCAGAGTTTGTTAACTTTTCTTGTGCCATAAACCTGTTTGAGGGTCTGTTGAAACCTACCGACCCGTTCTCAGAAAAAATGTATTAAAACGTATAGAATAAAATACGTATAGAATCTATTTCACGTTGTATTCACCGTGCATCTTGTTAACTAATTAAAAGTTTTAAACGTATAGAATCTATATTTGTATATTACAATCTATATCATAGATTGTAATATGAAGGAAACCAAAGACAGTTTTCAAAATATTAACAAATAACAGATATGCAATATGGTAATATACGTGCTTTTTATTAATCTATTAAATAAAAAACAAGAAAATAAATACATTTTAAAGTTAGGCAAGTTCAAATTAAATTAAATTTTTTAAAGACATGTCAGTGCGAAGGCAAATGCATTCTGGTTTCCCTTTCTTAGGCTATAATAATTTTAGATAGTGAGATTTATTGAAGTTAACAAACATTTTTGGAATCTAGAGGCCGTAAATTACTTTCAAGCCTATTGAATGAAAAGCTAAATTTCAGTGAGAGGTTAGTGAAAATAAATTTGCAATGTTTTCCCAATCCAAGTTCACGGACCCCCTGAAATCTATCCACGGACCCAAACTGCTGATTTAATGAAAGCACACTTTCTTCTGCTTGAGGAACGAACTGAATCATTATTTAAAACGTAGTTTAATTTTCGTCTTCAAAGGGATGTGAAAAGAGGCTTTGAAAACCAGAATTCTGCTCAAGTGGATGGCGAGTTTGAATCTTCTTGCTTACACAGTGTTTGGGAATTATCTGGCGAAGGAAAATCGAAAATAAAAAAAATACACATTAAAAACAAGAGCATGTCTTATCTATACTTTTACTGTTCTTAAGTAACTAATTTACATAAACATAAGAAAACATATACATTTTATGTGTAATCTTATTATAATTATTTTTGTAGTTTTTTCCCCCTTATGAAGAAGGGAATACGGTCCTTATACATCTGTGTATACCTGCATGTTAATTCTCTTGTTTGATGGAGTGGCATGTGTATTTCTTGTTGTTGCCGCAGTGGGGTGTTAGTGTACCTATTTTGTTCGGTCATTTGCCACTCTTCAGGAGGCCAGTTAGTTCGTCCGTTCCTCACCGTGTTGACCAACAAACTCGCAACTGAAATGCATTAACCCGGAGGGAAAGACGTTAGACGCTCTAAACTTCTTATCTTCTTACTATGCTCCGAATGTACTCTAACTACTTCTTAGTTGTTAGGTAGTAGGCGTTAAAATTTGAACGGAAATATCAACTCCTATGTCTAGCGACGATTTCCGAAGATAAACCTCTCACCGATCAACTCCTGCAATATAGCCTTTGTGGAACGTTCTGTTTTCACTTCGTTTAATATACAACCTGTGTACTTGTAAAAGTCCGGATAGCCATCTTGACAGAAGGAATACAAGAACGGTAATAGTCTAGACCAGTGCTTTTCAAACTTTTTCGTCTGTGGAACCCTTTAACAGGCTGAAATATTTCACATAATCCTACCTCTGTTTTTGGTTTGGCAATATAGGAATGTTGACTGTAGGCTATCTCTTTTCTTTTTTGCTTGTAGGCTTCATGGTATATTTTAATTCTGAGGTTCTGACACGTCAGATTTGCCTCATAATATTGCATATAGTTCCACAGATGTGAAACCTTTACACCTTCAACGTAAAACCCTTGCAGATTTGCTTAAAACCTACACATCTTATTCTAGGAACTCTGGATTCTAAACACTGTACAGAGACAAAGACTTGGTTCCTACTATTGATTGCCGATAGTACCAATGACTTATCGTGCAATATATCTGAATGAAATGGAACTACTTCTTCACTAGACCTGTATAGATGTGATTATACAATACGTCGACATTCAGTCAGGTAAGAAAGATTAAAAAAAAGGGATTTTACCTATAAAATGTGGACTGATAATACATATGCAGAATACTATGGTTGAAAATATGCACCGTATTTCTACTACTTTTCCTGTCCATGTTAGATGATACCAGTGTTTGTAAGCACCCTTTCACACGCAAAGGTATAGCCGACTATTTAATATCAGTCAAAACTTGGTGTCATTTGTCAGTGGCAAGTATGAGATATGTGGGGTCTTGTGTATTTAGAAGATGTTTATGTGGGGGGATAGGAATCTGTCTCTGATGAGAAGGGGTGTAGTGCGGGAGGAAGGGGGCAGGTAGGGACGAACATTCTTTAAACATACCCGAGCAACATTCCTCGTGTGTGTTAGAGTAAGTAAATGTCCCTCGTGACATCTCCCATGAAGATAATGTAGTTCTATTAACTGACACCAGTAACTGTTCATGTAACAAGTTACAGTTTTCTTACGGTCGGTGTTTGTCTTACTTTTTTTTTCATATTAGTTGCTTATAATGTTGTAATTGATATAAAGGCGTTACGTAGAGTCCAAGTTGGGGTAAATAATGTAGCGGTCCTTAGGTGATCCGTGACTGACAATATGATCGTAGCCACATCTCTGTAAATGACTTAAGCATTTAGACTTCAATCAGTAGATCATCATCATTATGTCGTCTGTCTTACGACAGGTCCATAGCCTCTTCGAAAGCCAGTTTTCCACAGAGTGCGATTAGTGCTTCCTCTTTCAATTTCCAGTATCCTCTCTTTTCCTTAAGGTCATCAAGTAGGCTCTTAAGTCTTCTACCTCGTCGTCCCGTCACTTCTATCTTTCCCTGTATCTTTTCTTCAATAACTTGTTTAGAAGGCAGTTCCTAAGCAAGATGTGACCAATCCAATTAGCCTTACTAGTTTTCATTGTATATATGATATATCTCTCCTCTTTGACTCTATGTATTACGTCTTCATTTTTCACACTATCGGTACAACTGATCTCCATTCTTCTCCAGCACCACATTTCAAAACTTTCCAGGTATTTCCGATCTGCTTTCCGAACTCTCTAAGTTTCAGCACCATACAAAGCTATGCTTCAAATGTAGCACTTTACTAGTTTCTTCCATAAATTTTAAATCAATTTGCTGGTGAAAAGAGTCTTCTTCTTCTTGAATGCTGCTTTTGTCATGGCAATCCTGGATTTAATTGCAATTGTACGTCTTGCGTCGTTGGTTATGACGCTACCCATATATTTGAAATATTCCACATTCTTCTGTTGGTTTTGATCTATCATAATCTGTATTGGCGATGGTTGCCTTGAGATTCTCATTACCTCAATAAGACAGATAAATTGTTTTCCTTGATGACGGAAAAATAAAGGGCCAAAACCCGTCCCTCAACTAAGCAAAATGGTAAAAATGCTCTAAAGACTGTCGGAGTGCAATATTGTTAGAAATTACTATAACATTAAGATGGATCTGATGCCAGAAATTTAACGAAGGAAAATTTGTTACAGCGAATTCAAAAGGGCGTTTAAAGTTCATACTGAAAAAAAGAACATGTCATATATGGAGTGTGATATCGGCGACTACAAACTATTTTCTGGTCGATTTTATTGCATGATGTAAACGAGGCGTTCACAACAGAACTTTCGAGGCCTAAGTCCCTAATATTTGGTGTTGTGAAGAATTTATTACTTAACTACAAATTCTTTGTGAGTTAAATCTGTCGGCTGTCACCTTAAAGATTCTCAGTTCTCCACTATCGTAACTGTTGACATAAAACACTACTTTAGTAATGTGTAGATACGTTTATGATCTATCTCGTAATAAACGTAACATATCTGACTCCAGTGGTTCATTACTTATTTCTGCTACATGGGGTGCTAACAAACATTTTTGCACAGCCTCCATATTCTTATTTGACATTAAAAATATTGCCTAAAAATTGCGAGTATATTATAAATTGTTACATTATATCATTTTTAGACCTAAAAGTAAGGAGTGTTAATAGGGCTCTCGCTGCACATGTTCGCACTCCCACCATGTTGTTAATGTTGTTTAAAAAAAATTAAGACTTTTAGCATTGGAGGGCCTTCCAATAGCAAAATACCCAAAACAAAGTTTGTAAAAATGTGTCACTTGGTTTAAAAGATGAAGTGTGTAACAAATACAGACAGTATCACGGTCTGAAACGCTTCCTATTCTGGTTTCTAGAAAGGAAATTTGCCTGGTATTAGGGAAGTTAATTTCTTAAATATAACATGGATCTGGGCTTTTAATCGGGTACTCCAATTTCATTAAATAATGCAATAAACACAGTATTAAATGGCTTCCCTGAAGATGGCCGAGAAGTCCGAAACATGTAAGAGAGGTTAAAGAATAACTGTATACGTGATACATGAATGTGTACCTTGTTGGTTCTGTTATTTGATAGACGGAGTTTATTCTGCGAATGCGGTAGCCGGTACTATTCTAAGTGCGTGATTGATATTATAATCTAGCATAACCGCTTTTATTTCCGGCATGTGAAGACATGCTAGTATTTGTTCCTATAAGACTCCAAGGTGTGTTGATTTCACAAGGGATCGGCTGTGTGCAAGGAATGTGTTGGCCCATTTCACGTAACCTGAGAAGAACGACCTCTCGGACCTGCCGCTTCTGCCTATTTCCCATGAAGGTGTAGGGTCACTCCGTGAGTCTGTGAAGGAAGTTCTTTCAATCCCAGGTGTTGCAGCTTCAAGCGTGGGTGGGGGTCTGTGTGGAAGGGGGAGGTCACTATAGGCCTAATAACTAATGTGTGACCCTACGAAACATCCATAGTCCAGGGTCGAGTCACGATGCGAATGACCCATCTCTCACTACCGAAAGATAAAGCAAGTTCTGCCCACAAACGATTAAATCCTTTACGTTAAAAGAAAATACTCTTAACTTATTGCTTCACCGTCGTCACGTAGAAATTCTGTTTAGCTTCAAAACTTCATGTAGTTCAGATACACTGAGTGAACCGTGCGCATACACGTGAGTGATACCTGCAGCTTTACGTTTCGGCTGGTTTAACCATCTAAATTATGAAGTTTGTCTGAATATTTATAAATTCAGTGCTTGAAGATTCAAGTCTTCTGAGATGTTACGATGTGTCGACTGGCAAATATTTACAGACGTTTCGGGGATGAGTACTTACCAGTCTACTGAGCGTAACGTTTCAGAAGACTCGAATCTTCAACAATACTGCTGTGAGTATTTCAAGTATCACAACTCAGTTCCTACATCAGAGAAGCAGCACTGGCTTTCCAGTGCAATGCAAACGAGTCAATACTGTTTAGACATAACACAACTGATTTTCAGAATCACACAAAAGTCTCAAGTGCCGTCTGTGGGCAAAATGTAGCCGTTTATTTTGAAACAGATGATACACGTAGCAACAATAATGCTTGTAAAGATAATCACGTGAAAGTATACGTCAGAGAAAATTGGATTCGAAAATTGGCCACAAGTTTTTTGCATATTCGTGTGTTATTTAACGAGTTTTTAGCTACGTTTTTTTATTAATCTGATGAAAAACATATTGAAAGGAATAGCCTATTTTAAGTACCTGTATTGTCAATTTAAGATTACGGGCGTCTGGGAATATGACAGCTGTAGTCTGGTACATAGTTAGCCACTTTTGGAGGAATGCGTTGCCTCTATATTCAGCATATCTAGAAGAGTAGAGATATGTTTCTTCGAATTGTCTGTAAATATCTACCAGATACCACGGCGTCACATACCAAAAGACAGCAATACTCTTGGAGACACCACTCTCAGAACTTTATACACTTCGCGTTATCATTTGTTTGAAGAGAAAATGGAAACTACAATACAGAATATTGTACATTCTGCATTTGAGCCGAGAACTGAAGGAGGAATCACTCATATAAAATACAGGAGTTTTAATACTGTGAAGACAGCAGAATGCCAATGTGTCTGTTGGAAATCGAATCCCGACAGTGCATTATCAGTCTAGTGTCTGGACTCTCAGGCCAAATATTTGATGACGTTGGACTATTGACAGAAATGTAGGTCCAGGTAAGTGATACCTTTCTGTAATTCATTTATTTGTGTTTTATGAAACAAAAATTGTCATTACGAAAGACTGCATAAGGCTTAATCTTAGGGTTATCAGTGTAATATGTATTTGAGATGTAGAAGGAAGTTGTCTTGGCCTAATTTGGGATACTATCACAACGTTTGTCTGGAGAGACTGAGTTAAAGAAGGAAACTTTAGCCTATTTAAAATTTCCTGCAAAGGACTGGACTGGATACATTCCAATTGCAAAATATAAGTGATACTGTTTTAAGTAAACAGCTCGGTGCTGTCGTTAAGGGCCAGCCGCTATCAGTATTGGCTACCGTCTGAGTGGTGTTATAGAATTTGTCATTTGGATGGTGAGCAGCGCAGTATGAACCGTCACAGAGAACCTTCCTAATTTAATATTATTAAGTTATTTATTTGAGACTTCGTTTTTTAGATATCTTCAGGGATGCATGCGATAAACTTAAATTCCTATTATTTAGAACAGCGAGTTTTGGACACGACAGCGGCATAGCCTGGCCAGTAAAGTGACCATAGGGATTAGTAAAAGCTTGCCTCCGAGTCAGATCTGACCCGAAAGAGCCTTGAAACCGGCCCAAGACTGCAATAACACGTGTATTAAAACCACGTGTTTATTGTGCGTTTTTACATTACGAGAGTAATTTAATTAGTGCTAAGGTTAAAATAATATTACAGCTAATAACAGTTTATGTCGACCTCAGTGGACTAGTGGTTAGCGTGCTCGCCACTGGACCCAAGGTTCGCGGGTTCGATCCCGACCGAGGTCGATGGATTTTTAAGGATGATAAAAATCCGGAGCACCACTTCCTTCGGAGGGGAAGTAAAGCCGTCGGTCCCATGTCGTAGATTTACGGCATATAAAAGAACCTTACGGGCATGAATAAAAATGTTGCGTAAGCCAAATTGCCTCCATTTCTCATCCAAGTCTCCTGACTGCCTGCCAGTTGGCTCTGGCGTGCACATCAGGATCGATAGAACACTAAGCGCGGCTAGCTGGCCGGTCACCAACTGCCATGAATGCGCATGACTTAGTAACCTCGACAAGAGGAGGCAAGAGGAGGCCCAGGCCCATACAGGGCTGTTGAGCCAAGAATTATTATTATTATAATAACAGTTTATGAATTTATTTTGTTTTTTAAGTTAAAATCTTTTAACTCTTAATAAATGCGTGGATTAAAAAGACGGGATGTAAATTACAGATTTAAAACTTTTCATCCATGGAGATATGTGGTCACTGAGTAATTAAGGTGGTGATATGGCCAGCCAGCCAATACAGTTATTCGCCCATGGTATATGAACTGGAATACATATAGCGGGGAGGAGCAAGTACCTTTCTTTGAGGCACTGCATCCAGACAACCTGTGATGCCTGCATAGCATCCCATCCAATTGATACCGAGAGAAATGAGCTTAAAATAATTTCTGAAGATCAATTACATTACAGAAATATTACGATAAAATATGGTGTGTTAATGTCACTCACATCTCAGAACTCCGCAGAATCGCTTTGTTGCTCTAGTGGGACGGCATTCGTAAGAAGTTTTATGAGTATCCGTCAATTGGTTCACAATTTGTAGAAATACACGCAGACTCACGGATAGCTATACGCCCACGATGTTTACACAAGCGTTTGTGCAAGTTTTATGTAAGGAAAGATAGCAGTAGGCAACTAAAATCATATTTTACGAGAACGAGAGGAGAGGGTTTATGTCCAGGAATTCGTGCGTCTGCAGGAGGCTGTATCCTGTCTGTAGATACACCTGCACTGGCTGATTTTAATTATTGCCACTAGAATCGTAGATTAATTCGTACGCACACATGCAGCGAGGTCACAACAACTAGAAGTCCATCCAGGCTATAACTTATCTTATTCGTTTCTGGCCTCTTAGCAAAACGGGGCTTGTTGGAGGAAGAATCGAAGTTTACGATTCGAGGACTTGTATCTTAATTCATTCTTGAAGTACAGTCACTGTAAGTTAAAAATTAATATGTTAAATTCCACCTGTTAATAAATGTCTATTTTGAACTTATAACGTAACATATACAATGTCTGCTTTAACTGTGTGGGCTTTTCCTGTGCCCAACACTACGCCATAAAAGCGTATATACGTCAGGTAAAGCTGACCGTATTCCCGTGTCGGCAGAAGGTGCGAGTGCTCAGCTGGACACTTTGGCCCTCTTATATTTGGTGGAGCAGGATAAGAGGTTTGAAGGTGCCCAGAACTCATCTAAACGTGATTAGAGTTTGGACAGAACGACATACTTTAGGAACTTGTATAGAGATGACCCTTAACAAGTCGTGATTGGACGAGGAGAGTATAAGAGTCGTCATACAGGAGCAACACGTCACGTGGTACGTATGTGGCCTCTGATTAATACGAGGAGCGGGCGAGGTATGGAGCAGCAAGGAGGAGTGTGGTGTCACGTGACACGCCGTGGCTGGGATTCCCACTTTTGCGGTGGATTTTCCTTTCACAAATGTGTTACTGCGGGCGTGTTTTACAACAATAATGACGACTTTACTGTCACAATTTTAGCGTGTTCTGCCATTTTTCGTGATGGATACAAGTCCATTGACCATAGAGGAGCGTCTCGTTATGAGAATATGGGGTAACGAGAGAGACGTATGAGCAAATAAGAGCGAATTTCTGCCGTGCCTTCTAACAGAGCAGGTCCGACTGAGGTAAACTTACGTAAATTGCAGCAAGGACATTCCTAGCTGTTTTGTGTGTTCGATTTGGAAAGAAATGGTTAAAACCACAACGTAAGGTTATGCTGCGCCGCTTCTTCAAAGAAACGTGGAATATTTTATCCTAGATATAAGCATTTCGAGTCTTTGCGCTTAGATAAACTGCTCATTTATGTGTGAACATAACGTTGCTACAGGACGCCAGTGTTGAGAAGTATGCAGTGAAGATGCAAATGCCTGGCGCCTCACGTCCACGCATTAGTCACTTAATTCGTTGATAAATGTGAGCCGACATGTATGATTGTCTTCTGTGCTCACCACAACTCATGTAAAGATTTCTTGAAATCTGGAATCTTGCAGACCGTTTCTTCGTGGATATTTTGGGAGACCGAATAGCTTATTACATACAAAGAGCCCTGACATTCATGTATTTCCTTTTACATCTCACCTAGAAGCAGTTAGGTATGTTTTTATACAATTTGGACAGAGCTGATTTATTACAATCTAAGCAAAATTTGCTTTTATTTCGTCATACGTTTGACCATTTTATCCTTTCTCCTAAGTCCGCGCGCTTATAATGAGACGCTATTCGATGCTGAGTGGACTTGTATTGGCAATTAGCAATCTCAAATCACGCTACAGTATAACAGAAAGTCGTCCTTATTTTTGCAAAACACACCCGCATTAGCAAATTCATGAAAGCAAAATCCTCTGCAAAGCTGGGAATGCCAGACCCTGTGTCACGTGACACTCCTGTCTCCTCCGCTGCTTCTAAGTGTCCAGCCCATCCCTCGTATTTATCAAAGGTCGTATATTTATCATCTCAAGGAATATAATTTATTGTGTTTCTCGTTCATGAGGAAATATTTATTATAAAGCGTCAGATCGCAACTGTAGGCCACTCTGTATATTCGGTAGCGAAGTTAATAAACATGTTATATATAAATTAATGTTACTTTCATGTCAAGTTAGATTCAGTTCCAACTGTATACGTTATACAAAAGGTTATGAGAGTGTTTACTACTAATAAGTTTCGAACTTTGCGGTTAGAACCAGCCGTAGAATTCCTTAATATTATTATATTCTTGAATTTTGTGAATTATGTGGGAAAATTTGTCGGAAATGTCGGTCAAAGTATTTGAAATTCGAAAGCAAGAGAAGTGCCGGATGACACCTGCTAGCCTGAGACGTAAGTAGAAGGAAATATCACCCTGCAGGCACAATACCCCAGTCGAGTTCGATGTCGTCGAATCTAGACCGTTACCATAATGTTACCAGGTCAGGCTGTTTGGATTCGCGTAGAACGTTTGCATACCTCTCACACTAAATGGGACGAGTCGATTGGAATCGAGTTGATTGAAGTGATAATTGATAGGACAAAACTGAATTAGCCGGGTAAATTTAAATAGCCCTTTGTCCACCACAAATCCCACATAGACTGCCTTGGGAGTGAAGCCGGATCCTTGCCGCTAGGATTTGCCTTGTATCAGTCTGAGTTATTTTCGGCCGGGCAGCCCAATCAGGAGGATTCCAGTGGTTGAATTTTGTGAACACAGCGATAACTCTTCATGTTTTAAGAAAGCAGAAAGTATTTTAAGCAATAAGTATCAAATGTCTGGTGTTACTCTGCCAACGTAATACCCAGAACTTTCACCTTTGTTTCAGATCGTAGCGAATAATATTTTAAAATAAATGTTTAGTTTTTCAACCAACAAATGCACTATTTATTTTCGTAATTTTTGTTCACCACACCCTACATATGTTTCGGCCGTAACTCGGCCATCATCAGGGGCACCTTGTTAAGTACACTTCACTGTTCACTGTCCATTTGGCACTATCACTTAACTGTTATTCCGTTCAATGCTAATATTCACACTGAGAATCACGAGTATATAAAATTTCTTCAAGTAGTTTCTTGAATTGTTCCGGTGTATATAGCATCCGTCCGTGTCCGAAGTGTATAGTCCGGCACTACAATTTGTGATTGTAGGGTAATACGTCGTGGGTATCTGTTGGAGTCGTCAAAATTATTAAAACTATTGTTATTAAAATAGTTAAAACTGTTAAAACTGCTGGCAGCTGGTCATGTATGCATGTTGAAGTCCGTATCCTATTGTTGTTGTTGTTGTCTTGCTGCGTGGCTGTAACTGAGTGACACTCAGTCATAGTCAGAAGAGTACTTAACAAGGTGCCTCTGATGATGGCCGAGTTACGGCCGAAACATATGTAGGGTGTAGTGAACAGAAAATTACGAAAATAAAAAGTGCATTTGTTGGTTGAAAAACTAAAGAATAATTTTAAGATGCACGGGAAACACAACCGTCAAATTTTAAAAATTGTTATCAGTTTTAATGACAAATAATTTAAAGATGTGAGTACAGCTAACTTCCGCAACTGCGTGTTTAGGCCTATCAAACATATCTCAGAAAATAGACAATGCACAGCATTTCACTGATATGATAAATTTTCGATAAAACTATATACCGTGACTTTATTGTGAATCTGTATGCATTTAAGACGATCCAGACCCTAAGAATGTAATATATAAAATCAGTTCTGAATATATTAAAATACTTTCGAAGACCTCATTTTTTTAATTCTAACGCAGATCATAACAGTAATCCTTGAACTGGCCAATATACTGTGCATGTAACTTTTTTATAGTCGTGTGGTGCTTTATTTTCTTTTAAATGTCGCAAGTACTGCATATCCACCCTCTCTCGCTTTTCATTCCGCACGGAATAAAATAACCTGGGAGATGACATAAAAGAGCCGTAAAACACGTAAGCGGTTGAGAAAAACATGGAAATGCAATATAACTAAGTCTGCTCTCTCCCCACTTCAACCTTACACTTCCAGGCCCTGTCTTCAAAGCATCGGTAGATTTTTTTTTTCTGTGTGGCTGTCGGAATAAATCTTATTTCCATACCCATTAAACTAATCGTAATTTTATTTAACATAAAATATATCTGTCCCATTATCAGCTGACCTCTTCTGAAGTGCTACAGCTAATGTCTCTAAAAACGTGGCGAGCTGGATAATATGTTAAACATTCCAGTCTTCTGGGAACCAGCAAGGAGTCATGTCCGGTATCTCTTTAGAAATGTTAGTTTTAACACTTTCAGAAGAAACAAGCTACTAATGCGACGGATATATTTTGTGTGAAATAAAAATTATGATTATTTTGAGAAGCGTATATATTCTCTTCTCGGACTGCATAAACTGTGAAGATGCGGCAGCAATCTCCTCTTAAACAGAGGCGAATATTTAGCAATCGACATGGCGCGTCATATCTCACAAGACTGGAATATTTATCAACACCGCTATGAGAACAATAAATTTCGCTTTAACTTTTAAGAGATATGCAAAGTTTTAAGTTCACAATACAATGGAAATAATGTTAGAAATATTTATCCAAGAATTTGTTATAGCTTCTGGCCCTGATGCTCATTTCATACGGTCACGATTCGCCTACCCGACGGTTGAGTTAGCAGTGTCCTGTGAACCATCGGTACACTTCTACCAAGCTACATGTTTTCATATGCCAAGTAACTTTCATAATTACAGGTATTCGTTTCAATTATCCTGCACTTTTCTTCTTCAAAATGTTAATTAATGCATAATTGAGACATTGTGTTCTCTTCCATTCACACGGCTCGTCACCGAAAACGCCGAAATGATTTCCAGTACGTTTGGTACGAGATTTCTACATCTAGATTTGTCGGTGAATGTAATTTTGATTGGGAGAGAAGAAAAATGTATAAAGGTTTTTTATGGGTATACCTGAAGGAAAGACCCACACGGAAGATTCAGTCGCAGATGGGAGGATAATATTAAAATTGATCTTAAAGAACTGGTATTGGATGGCTTGGATTCGATTCATGTGGCTGATGATAGTGGCAAGTGATGACCTGTTCTCGACAAGGTAACAAACGTCGTGGTTCCATAAAATGCGGGAAACTTCTTGAGTAGCTGACGAACTCTTAATGGCTCGAGGACTCTGCTCCGATAACTGAGTTATATCCGTCCTGCGTATCCTATACTTTAAAAAAACACATCGAATTTTATAAATATTTTCATAAATGGCACATGACACAAACAAATTCACCTTTGATATATACAAATACAATCTTATATCGCCCCTACATGTTTCGGCGTTACTTATAAAATCGTCAGGCACCTGTAACCAAGATTTAAAACTTAACTAAAATACAGAGTACAAAGTAATTGCATTACAGAATTCTTGCAGCTACTTGGTGTAAAGCTCCCTGAAGATGGCGTAAATGATATCTAAACACGTAGGAGCGGTATAAGATTGTATTTGTGTATATCAAAGGTGCATTTTTTGTGTTACAAATGAACAAGTTAATTGAATCAAAAATTACGGAATCAATAATGTTAAAAATATGTCCTCGAATTTATGATTCTTATCAAAGTGGTTTTCTATGTGGCATATATGTAACAAAACGTAAAATGAAACTCTTTGATGTCTTGCGCTCTATGGCGTCTAAAACGTGACTACGTTTATGTTCGTATCTCCTGTAAATGAGCATGGTCATTGTAGTATTCAGAATAGCAAAGACAGCGTTTGGTGAGTGTGTAAGGTCTGCACTGTGTGTGTTGAGTTTTTGTAATCACTGTCGCCCTCATTACATATTAGTGTATGATATTGTGTGTCCTGAAGATTTAGCTTTGAGATCGCTGCTGCGAGAATTAAGAATGTTTTTTTCTTCTCTGTTTTTCATCTGAAATAAAAGCAGCTGATTAAAACTGACCACAACGGCTTCATTTTACGTCCCTCTCAGTTTGTTTTACAAACGTCCTTTTACTGGAAACTGTATAGTCTCCGCAGTTGAGAAGGCGTGCTGAAGTATAGTAAGATGAACGTTGTAAAGAGGTTTACAAACGCATGTGTATCAAAAACAGGCACTTAGATTATGGTGGCCACTTTGTCAAACTCTTAATGCAGCCGGTGGCTTTTATTCCTCAACATACCTATCGAATCCATTGAAATTTCAGAATACATATACAAAATAATTTACTCATGTAAGTTCCGTGTAGTAAACGTAAATTTATTTAATTCGTGTATTAATATTGTGTTGGACATGTGTTATCAAATAGCTGAATTACAAAGACAACTCTTGAGAGCGTGGCCGTGAAGGAAATTCAGCGTTGTAGAACTGGCATCTCTCGTAAACCTCGATACTTCAACCTCCCTCCAGTTCCTTTGCACAGACATAAAAGTAGCTACCATCGCCCGTCCTCAAAAAAGTCATGGTTTTACTTTGTTTTTACGTAAATTTCTTAATGTTCTTTCACAGGAGGTGAAATAATGCCCATTTTCTCACATGATTTGCCACACTTTAATTAGAAACTAAAATACAGAAGAAACGTGAAGCCCCTAGTGAACACTTCATGAAACAGAATTGTCTGAACTTGATTAAGAAATCATTGGACTGTAGAGAATTTGAGCTTCTCTCGAGAAGTAAACTATCGTATAAATAAATGATGGTCAGTTTTTCCCAACACCGTTTCAATATTTGGCTCCACTGCAGTGACACCATATGCTGAAGCACAGTGCGTAGGAAGGGAGATGTTTGTGGACATTGGGTAGTGTCAGATAAAATATTTACCGAATGGCGATTGGATCCAGGTTAGGGTTGATCGCTCCTGTGGGATGTCGCCGTCCCGTCGCATACCCCAGCTTTTTTTCCTCTCTTGAGATTAGAGTTTCATGTACAAACTGGTCAGTATTTTTGTAATCCCGAGGAAGTTCTATACAAAGAAGTTCTAGGATAAAGTTACGTCACTTGGCAACACGTAAGGGCTGGTTGTTATGGGCCAGGAATTTTCTTCATACACATTTTTGCATAACGCATTTGAAATATCTTAAAGTTCCACAGGTCTACTCCCCGCCCCCCCCCCATGTCGCAACAGCCCTAAGTGGGCCATTATGTCCCATTATCGAGGCTTCACGATCACACACAGACACCCCACATTCGGTAGGACGAGTGATCAGCCCGACGCAGAGACCTCTACCTGACAACACACAACACTCAAAAGAGACACACATCCATGTCCCCGGCGGAATTCGAACCCGTAATCCCAGCAAGCGAACGACCGCATTTCCACGCCTTAAACCGCGCGGCCACTGGGATCGGTACAGGTCTACTTTACTGTTCTATAGTCGACCCATTTCTATTTTACGCTCATAATTCCCCCATTTCTGTCTTTGTTTTATTCTTGTGGTGTGTCTGTTTTTACTGACTGTCCAATCGACCAATTTTCTACCTCTCAGAATACTGGTAAAGTGATAGGCAGAGTGATGAAAACAAAATCCTCTGAGAACAGCACGTGTACCAGTGACATTTTTCAGCACAAGTGTCGCATGAACGACACTGACAGTGAGACTGAAACTGGACTTCCGCGGTGAGAAAGTGGCGATTAACCGCCAGAAATATATGACCCCATCTTCCTCTTATTTTAGCACATAATATATAACAAAGTTACAGTAAATGTTGTATTTCTCTAATTTTAAATCTAAATATTGATATAACTATGACATACGTACTTCCAAATTAAATGCCACAAATATAAATAACATTAGTTTTAATTTGCCTCTTTGATCTTTATCCCATGACATAAAATTACATCGTCATGCCTTTCTCTGAAACAGATCTGCTTTCAGATGATTTAATGCAAAATATTCGCACAAAATTAATCCCATATTTTAAAATGAATTCCTTGTAACTCTGACGGAAATTCGCTATAAGTGAAATGATTGCCGTTTTCTAACTCACAACACACAGTCGGCCACATACAGCACGTGTCAAGGCAGTTGGAACTCACCATGCCAGATCAGGAATTCGTCAAAATATGGCAAAACCGTAAGCATTGTAGTCACATGTACCTTCGTTTCTGATTGATGATACTCTTTAAATAATTGGACAAATCATTGGGTGTTTTTGTAAAAGGTCTTCTTTCATGTAGTGATCTATTCCTCCTCTTGTGTTTCCTTTTTGTTACTTTTGTAATTATTAAACCATTGTGTGTGTTAATATTCTGTTTATTTACTGATGTTTTGGCAGTTTGTCTACTATGGAATCACAATATGACGCATTTATAAACTTGTTGCTTTAATTGTTGTACGAGTATTATGTAGGGTGACTAGGTTACGGGCTGGCCTTTCGAGCAATAGTATTGCGATTGCAGTCAGTCGCAAGGGACTGATTTCATCTGCAAAGCATCTGGTCCGTGTCTGGGACCCAACCAGCCTCTTAATTCAGTGGGTACTGGGGTAAAGTGGCCGCCACGTGAAGCTGACCACTCACCTCCATATGATATCACGGTTGAGATAAGTGTTGGATCTATAACTTCACTCCCCATATGCCTTCATGATTTGCGTAGGGACAACTGTATATTTTCTCTTATTATTATTATTATTATTATTATCTGAATTTTTGTTAATTATGCTTCTTATTTTTCAGGTAAGTTGGGGTAACTTCCTCCTGTCGCGTTATCTGCATTCTGTGCACCTGTGAGTAGAAAAAATATTTGCAAGTGTAAAATTAGTGTTACTTTAAACAATTGTTGTGCCCCGAAGAGGTGAATGTATTTTAAACGAAAAAGGTTGATTTCGTTTTACGTAAGTCCTTTTTCTGCACAGCTTCACGCAGTTTTAGGTTGTGGAAGAAGACAATTCCGAGATGTGTCGTGTACCTGCGAATACTCGAATATAGCATGAAGAGTCGCGGACAGCCGACTGTATATCTTATTGTGCTGTTGCAAGTTGTTTAGTAACACCTCTTCACCGTAAGAAACATGTTGCAAACCGTTCATGAGACCCAACTCTTGGATTTGGCACGGAAGATAGGATGGACATATTATATAGCACGCATGGAGAAGAAGGGAAATGCACACACAACTTTAATTGGAAAACCTGACTAGACGAGGTCACTTGGACAACTAGGCATAAAGGAGAGGATAATATTTAAATTGTTCTTGAAAAAATAAGATGTGACTGTGTGTACGTGCTCAGCGTAAGAGTAAAAGCTAGACTGTCTTTAACGTGTTTATAAACCGTGATCCCAAACGTTTTGTAAGAGGAACGTAATTAATGGTGTAAACTATGTTTAATTAAACTTGTTATTTAAAATAGTTTTAATAAGAAAATATTATTAATACCAGTTTATACATTACGCCTACACATAGCGGTAGAAGATAGTGCTAGCAGCAGTAGCGTCATCTCGCGGTGGGTCCGAAAACTACTTGGTAGCACGAAATAAATGTCATTTGAGTGTTTCAGTTAAAACAATTATCTAGTCCTTATACGGGATGAAGTAGAATTAGTAATACACGTAACTACGTAATAGTTTGTATACCATCTGTAGATATCGCGGTGAGCGTCTGGTTTTAAAGTTTGTATGGCGGAAGCCTCTGAAGACGAAGCCATAGGGTCGAAACACGTTGGGAATGCTTTAGTCAAATTTGGGTGTTTTATATTGTTGTCCCTTGAGTGTACGCGTAGCTTATATGGGTATGCATTAGTACAGGGGGGCAGAAAATTTCTTGACAGTCGGAGCGAAGAGTAAGTAATAATAATAATAATAATAATAATAATAGTTTAGAAAGTTCTATTTTTAATGTGCAGGAACAACAAACATAAGGCCCTTTACAGAGATAGCATAGGAACATAAGGGGAAATACATCAGTCACACAGAAAACAGATAAAACGAACGAATCATATGAGGTAACAAACAGCAGTAATAATAATAATAATAATAATAATAATAACAACAACAATGCGATGTTTTATTAATGTGCTGACACACCAGCCACAAGTCAAATTAGAGAAATACCACAGGAACGTAATGAAATTACGCAAATAACAAGCAACAAACAAACACACATAGAAAACAGATAATAAATAGTCACATCTAAAAACAGGATTAATAATATTATGATTCTTAAAGTAAAAATTTTTAAGAGAGATTATTTTTTCCTGAATATACTGATAGTGCAGTTCCATTAAATTCGTTTGTTAACATGTAGGCTTAGCAGCGCAGGACTAGTTGGTAAACGAGCACTCGAATAATGAGCAGAATCTTTCTAGACAATTTTATTACGCAACTGCTTATGAAACTTCCCAATGTTTATAGACCGACAATTTATTGTGATTTTTAAAATGACCTGCCTCTAGTTCATATTCCATGGTGCGGTGCATCCAGTTCGTACATTTACACTTTATTTATTTTAAGATCCATTTCAGTATTATACTCCCATCTATGCCTAGGTGTTGCAAGTGGTCTCTTTCCATCAGAAATTAAGAATCACCCACTTAATACTCTTGATATGATAGTGCTTGTAATATTAATGCAGAGTAAATTAAATTAGCTAATAACTTTGCCACTAAATTGTGAACTAAGAACCTTACTATTAACGCTTGGTTTTTGTTCTCCCTTCCATCTCCGTAACTTTTTGTTACAACCATAAATATTTGAAGATTCAGTGAGGAAAATAATAATAATTTGGATGTCTGAATTGAGTAAGCTTAGAGATTATGTATACTTGATATTTCTTCCCGTGTTTATTTATAAGGAAAGAACTTTACCATGCCTATATTTTGGGAACTTCCTTTTCAGTAAGAATAAGAACAATTCATTATTAAATATTCTGCTATTCCTCTGCTTGTCCACATAGTCACCGCTAAAATTGAGGCAGTTATGTTATCACTGGACACGAATCTCTATTTGCTTGTCTATAGAAGTCCGTGTCTTTGTTATCAGCCGTCCTGCCACAACTGTTCTCGCCAAGGTTTTACTTCAGCGGCGGAAACAACTGATAATAGCTCGGAGATAAATAGGTACCACAATTATAATTATTACAGACTAAAAGATATACCGATACGTACAGAGAGTTTCACAGAAATACTTCAAAAACAATATAAAATAAAGGTCAGTTCTTGTAAGCCAGAATAAAAGCTGTAAGAAAACAGTATGAGAAAGTAAGGAAGACAGTCATAATGAAAAAAACCTTCTGAAACATGTCGGGCATAGTGTCACAAAGTAAAATAAATAGTGTGCTTTATTAGACGGTAAAAATTCCTATTTATTCTACAATAGAAATATACGTCAGTGAATAAAAGCGTTTCCTCGATTTAACCAGTATCAGCGGAGGCTCCATTTTTAGAAGTTATATGTCGTGTAAATTTACTTTTTACTGACTCTGATGTATTTGTATTGCATAAATTTTCCATTGTGAGAAGTTCTGTGTAGGCCTTTGGTTAATTCAGTGGATATAATAACGTTTAATCGTAGAATAAATATCTGTATAGTAGTAGCAATAACGGAATAACCTTACAAGCAGGCATATTATGTTGCGTGTTAATTGGGGCGTTGGTCTGATGATGACTCTGCTAGGGGTGTTGTGGTCCATGATGTAAACTTACGTTGTAGAGATACGGCTGCTGCAGGTGCAGAGTTTGTGTAACTCGAGGTCAATGTTGGTTCTGACCCGCGGCTATGACGTGCGAAAAGGCCAACAGGCAAAAGAGGAATCTACGAAACAAGCAACCACACAAGCAGCGTGGGAAATTACCATACATAACAACGCGTGTTCTGTATTTCGAATGGTAGCCTACCCACAGGAGCACCGCTCCATTGCCCATACTGTGGCACAGACAAAACACACACACTATGACAGGTGTACAGTTAGGGAATAAAAATTTTGAACACACGTGGTATGACAGATGTACAGTCATGGGATAAATATATTGAACACACGTGGTATGACAGATGTACAGTCATGGGATAAATATATTGAACACACGTGGTATGACAGATGTACAGTCATGGGATAAATATATTGAACACACGTGGTATGACAGATGTACAGTCATGGGATAAATATATTGAACACACGTGATATGACAGATGTACAGTCATGGCATAAATATATTGAACACACGTGGTATGACAGATGTACAGCCAGGGGATAAAAATATTGAACACACGTGGTATGACAGATGTACAGTCAGGGGATCAAAATACTGAACACACATAGTGTGGCAGATGTACAGTCAGGGGATAAAAATATTGAACACACGTAGCATGACAGATGTACAGTCAGGGGATAAAAATGCAGAACACACATAATGTGACAGGTGTACTGTTAGGGAATAAAAGCAAGGGGTCAAGCTTTATGCGTTTCCAAATTTTCTTGCAAAGCGGCTTGCTGTATAGTCCATGTATTAGACGTATATTAGGAAAGACATGATTTATTACCCTAGTCTATTTTGTCGTACCGAACTTCTGACCGGGCAAGTTGGATCGGGCAGTAATGTTTCTGAATTTTGTTCGGGAGATGCCAGGTTCTAATCTCGACCCCGACATGGGCTATCGTAACTGAGATTTTTGGTCGTTGTCCTCATTCCTTCCAAGCAACTCTTAGGACTATACATCAAATTAGGTCACGACTTCTGTCTGTCTGTCACATCCTTTCCAATTCATCAGTCCCTTGTCTGACTTCAGGCTTTCGCCGCGGTAAATGACATCTTCGCTCAAGCAGTCCTTGGACGTCTTCATCCTTGAAGATGGGACCGATAGATTGTCCCGAAACGTCGGTAACTACCAATCTACGCTGCGTAACATCCCAGAAGAGCGAAGGTGTCGTCAGTCACGTATTACTCTACCATTACATACTACACCCGTAACCTTAGCCGTTAATTTCTTCGTTAAATAGTTATAAATAATATAACCAATATGAAATCGAACTTGTTGGGGGAATCTTGCGGATTTTGTTAAAAGTTTTCAGGCAAAACTTATCATAAGCGTGCGTTTTTAATCCGGATTTCTAATAAACTAGAGTATTGAAATAATGAATTTACTAATTTATCGTTTCAGTCTTGTGAGTATAACTTATATATATTTCCATTTTGTCAGTATTATGTTACTTAGCGCAGTGGCTTCCATAGCAATCGCCTTTTGCAATAAACGTTTGCGAATCAACAAATACCTGTAAATGCAGATAAGTATTTTACTCGTAATGTAATACGTAATTATGCTCCTTAACCAGCCAGACCAGAGGTGGAGAAACAGAAAATAAGCTACCCATTACAGGCCTGGGCAGGCCCTTAGGGCTCCAGGAAGTTGAGACTCCCAGAATTTCTAGACAATCGGCCCATGAAGATGGTAAGGTTGTTAGCCCTCAGCACCTGCCGCCTTTACCCCCAGGAGATATCCCTGGTACTCATTTCTGTTAGAGGCTGAGTCGAACCCAGGGTCGTAGTGCGGCCGGAAGGAATAATTCAGTGAAAAGGGGAAACAGAAAATACAGAAGGAAATTATCTTGGAAAGTTTCATGCTTACGCAAATTCCGTGTTAATGTCGAATAATAAAATTTTCCTCGCTATTATATTTTCCGTGTCTGTAAATTTTATGAAGCGAGGGACGGTTGTTTTAGGCTAGGGACCTCCGCTTTGATTCCTGGTAGTGACACGGTTTCTTGCTTTGTTGCTACCCCAGATCCAGTTATTAACTCGTCATCGGCAGTAAAGTGACCGGAGCGTGAAGCTAACCATTCACCTCTACCTAATATGAAAGCTTGGAAACTTGTCTGCTTGCCACGTACACAACTTCATGCCATAATTTAATGTGTCCATTGCATTTCATTTCCTTATTTGTTGCTGACAATTAAGAAACAGAAAAATGTAAAATGATACATTCCTGTGCTATAACATCATGTTTGATAACAAGTTTGTTCCAGCATTGCGGAAGAATCTTAATATTTGATATCCCCGTGCATGTTTCGGAGGAACTTGCTGTCTCTCTTTTCAGGGTGACTTAATTAGCGAGCAACGACTTAATTTAGCTATCCTGAAGATGGAAGCAGCACCTTCCTGCGAAACGCTGGAACAAATTATTATCCCATATGTTCTAATAAGACAGAGGGCTATCATTTGGACAATACCTGTCTTGATAGCGTGAAGACTCGTACCGAAATTCTGTCTGCGTAAAGCATAATCTATATGATCTGCATACACTAATTGATTCCTTTGAAATCTTCTTTCGAACTACCCACGCTTTAAAGTATAAATTGACGTGAAATATCTCATTGAATTCTGTAATTCTATTTAAATATAATACACTTTCTCTACATGAACTCTCTGGTCTTGCTGTGTCCGGCGCTGCATGCCTTCGCTCTAACTAATCCTTGAACAATGAAGCACATTTAATTAAATGTATGTTATATCGGCATCTTTGGCTTTCTAACAACCATATATTATTATGTGAGGTGGCGTCACATTGTTTTCAAGATGTTTGTAACTTGAAACAATGGGAAGCAGTAATCCTGCGTGCGGGCGCACTGGTTTCTTATAAGAAACTAGAGACTTCATAATGGTATTGTGTAAGGAATGAAGAGGGCGGAGAATTTTGTCAGAAACAAGAAGTAGTAGATAGGGAAGAAAAAAGTAATAAAAGGATTTCGTATAAGAGTAAGGCTCTTTCTCTCTGAGGGAATGTACAGTCGTCAGGTTGTCGAACAGAAAATTGCAACATATTAACACATGAAATGAATTATGCTTTTTCACATTTTTCAGCAGTAAGTTTTGCGTTGTAATAGAATTCAATCTAAATGATTAATACCAAAATTATTTATTCTCTGACTGCTGAACTTATTTTAACAGAATTAAGATATTAGTATAAAATACAGCAAACTACCGTATAAACATTCATTAATTTTACCCTTCAATTAGAATACAATGCCAAGTATCCCACATACAAAACATGCAAAATCAAATGCAGTTATTGAAACTTAGCCATGTCTCGTAAACCTAATGAAAAGAACATACAAAAGTGTCTGCATAGATCGGAATATGCAACACTAAATCAAGCAATATTTCTTGGAAAGAAAATTTTACCTTCTAGAAGATTCAGTGCGAATGTTTAGGTTCTCACGGCGGTAACTTTGGAGCTTACTGTCTTTTTTTTTGGTTTTAATGTCGTGTAGTCTGGTAGATATTTACTGGCGTTTCGGATGAACTCTCTGCCTTCATTTTTACAATGGAACTCTCGCATTAATTTTACTAGTATACTTCCCAAATACACCAGTTAAACATAATGTTGCATATTTTGGCACATGCATGTGTGTTCATTATGTATTTTATTTCCTTTTATTCACAAAATTTGCAGACTTCTTTTAAAATTTTAATTCAAATTTTATCATTGAATAACGGAAAAGTTTCATCACTATTTAAAATCTTGGTAGAAATCAATCTAGGAACGAAATGAATTCTCTCCTATACTGTTTCTCCTTGTCTCTTTCCTGTATATACACGTTATCAATTTTTCATCAATTAGTCCTGTCCTTTACATTGTCGATCTTGAATGAAAATACATTTTACATGAATGTCAGTTACTATTGCTATATCTTGAACACATTAATTTATTGTTCCTATGTTATCACTTCGCTGTAGTGCCAACTATTTCTCTTATTTTAATATTATTATTAGAAACTAATCAAGAAAAAGCAAAAATTCCTACAAATATTTAAAATTAAGTTTCTTAATTATTCAAATAAACTTAGTTCCTTTAGCACAATAATTCCATTCATATCGAAAATTTGTGTCTAAATAAATGAACGCCTGTAGAAAAACTTAAGTTTGTTAAACATTATGTCCTGAATAAAAAAAAACGTTAACTGAAATAAATGAAATATATCTCTGACACAGGTAGTTGATTTAAAAGCTTTGTAATACTTCTTTACATCTCACTATATTTTTCTGTAACTTTAGACATGTATCAAATCTTATACCAGAGTATTTTGTATTAACTGTTGTTACCATCTAGATATTTTTAAATTCTATATTTAAGATCTTAACAACAACTAATAACAAATTCTCCGCTATAAGATTTAATAATACTCTGAAATGACCGAAACATGTAGCCAATTGCAAATACCCTTACAGAGTTTTATTAAATAAGCTAGATGTTTCAAAGTAATATATATTTCTATACGTTTTACTATTATGCACAGCTGAATGCAAGAAATTAAATTATTAAACTAATATCGATAACAGCACAAATCTTCGACGACGTATTTTGTCTGTCACGCACACCGCTCGTGTGCCTAATAAGAAACTAGACAGACACAAACGTTACATCCTTGCTGTCATGTTTTTCTTCGTCCGCCTAAGTGTAAAATCGTAAAACATGCTTAATGCTCTCTTTTATGAACACGTTTCTTGTTATTGCTTTCATCTTGTAATCACAGCCGCACGGTGTACTCTTTAGAACGTGTCACAAACAAAACCAGATATAGACCACGCTTAAAAACGCCATCAGGAATAATGTTTTAAGTTCGTCATTACAAACAAGTGTATACAAAATGGAATGCTGGGTTTATTCTTCCAAAATATTATTTCAAAGTAGCTGTTTATTGAGTTCATTGGATAATTGTTAATTCATTTTTGTTTTGGGTTATTAGTTATTTCTGTCATGTAATGACATGTCAGCTATGCTTTTATCTTTTTTTTTTTTGTGCGGTGAAGTGCCCCGCAGCAGATGTTACGGACGCACCGCAGCCTTGAGGCTTATTATGTAATCCTGTGTTGAAAATGGTTAGTTTCTTAAGTTTTTCCGTGTAATGGAGCATCGGTGGAATGAAATTGACAGGGGAAAACCGAAGTATTCGGGGAAAAACCTGTCCCAGTGCCACTTTGTCTACCCCAAATCCCACATGGACTGACCCGAGATAGAACTCTGGCCTAAGCGGTGAGAAGCCGGCGACTAACCGCCTGAGCCATGGCACGGTCAATGCTTTTATCTTTCTGTTGAATGAAGTTTTTAGTTGCTTCCTACACGTTATTATTAAAATGCTGCAAATAGGTTATTACGCCTTGGAGTTTATTTTGTAATCACTGCCTCTATTGCACTGCAGAAGATTTTTCTGAGTTTAAGTTTTGCTTCTGTTTATGTGGAACACTTTTTAGCCATAACAGCAGTATTAATGACTATAAGGACCCTAGTTATAACATTTTGCCTGTAAAATACCGACGTCTTCTCACTCAAAGCAACATAAAGTTATTCTTCTCCGTCTGCACAAAAGCGTGAGGTATAATGCACACAGAAAATCGAGGAGGATAAGGTGGGCGAGGCATAGGGTATGAAATTGGGAGAAGGTAGGAGAATATATGCGGTTGTGGTGGGGAAACCTGAAGGAAAACGACTGCTTAGAAGACTTAGGTGTAGATTGAATAATAATATTAAAATGGATCTTATAAAAATGGGATGGCGTACACTAGATTTATCTGGCTCAGAATAGATCAACTATCAGGCTGTGTCGGAAATGATAATGATTCTTTGGGTTTCGAGAAACGCGAGACGTTTCTTGAATTGCTGGTGACACATCAGCTTCTCAAGGACTCTGCTCCAAGCAGTTAGTTAGTTAGTTAAAACACGTGCTACTTAAAGTGGTGATAGTTTTGGTGTGTAGGCTTACAGGTACGCCATTGTCAGTCACAATACAATATCTATAGGTATGAAAAATTAACTTATGTCAAATAATGCGAATTCTTTTTTCTCCTCTGCATGAATCCCTGAGAGTAGTTAATATTCATAGAGAATGCATCATGTTACAATTATGTCAATACGATAATTTGATCAATTTTTAACTGCCAATTTGTAGGGTATTAGATGTTTAAATGTTGTTGTTTATAAAATCATATATATTAATATGATAAGGTTTGTTTGCTACAACATAATATATATTGAGCTACAGAACGGATATTTTCAAAATAGACGTTTTATAAAAGTTTATGATTCGGCATTGATGGCAGTTGCCTTTTTTCCGTTAATTCCTTCCCATAATTTTTTAACAAAAATCGTACTTTAAAAATTGTTATCGCTGTCTCTACCGGAAATCATGTGAATTACATTAAATATGTTAGCTTCCCTTGGCCTCCGGTAGTGGCGGCATATGATCTAAGAGGCTTGCACGAGTACTACATAGCAGCGGAATGTATTGGCTCTATAAAAACATTATTATACCCAGGATTAATTACGTCCATCAGGTCCTACCATTCCATTCAAGCTGTGCAGAAGACGAGTTCCAACCAAAATCGCGTTTGCTGTGACAATCAGTAGGAACCAACGGCAGGCGCTTAAACCTGTTGGAATATATCACAATCGCCTGCATGTTGGAACATATCCACCATCACCTGTTTTTTCCAATGGCCAGCTCTATGTGGCATTTTCCCAATTCTCTTCATTTGACCATGTCGTTGTTGCAAATATTGAAAGGCGTCGACAACATATAGAAATGATATATTGATAACTTCAAATGATTTATATGTAGAAGTGCTTTAAAATTTTAAAAGTATAAATAAATATTTTTTATTAAATATTTTATTGTTCCTACGTACGCATTATTCGCACGGGTACAATTATTTTTATCCATAAACATTGGATAAATTCAATAGTTTGCTAGATTCTATTGCCACGACGGTGACGATGAGAAGTGTGTGTTATCGAATGTGACGCCGTATAGTAATATCACAGCTTCATTTTAATAATTGCTATTTTTGCTGCTATTTCAATGTTAGATATAGTTTTGCTGTCTTTAACTTATTTTTTTTTGTTTGCAATTAAATAGACTTCATTATTTTGTATACAATTTAGTCGCGTTTTTATCCCTGCAGAGCTCGTATAAAAATAGCCCCCTGCCTGCCTGTCTGTCTGTCTGTCCGTCCGTCTGTCTGTCTTTCCAAATATAATAATTATTATACAGCCGGAAGATTTCATAACATTCTGTACTTGAGAATGTCACGAAAAATAGATTTCTTGTCAATTTTCAGTTTGGACAGTCTTTAAAGACGACTTTGTGTTGTGCGTTTATGCTTGCACCTCGAACGTAACTTGTTACGTATTTATCAGAAAGAAAAATATTTTGGACAACTTTGTGGGGGGAGGGGGAAGTACACAAATTAAATCCAGCATATTTCTCCCGTAAGTCTTGCAGTTTCTGAGATAATTGAACTGATGTGACAGTGTGCATAAGTTTCTTAAAATTTCTGTTGAACATTTTAACAACATTTCCTAATATATCCATGGATCTACATGGAAAATATATCTTAACTGCCTTCAGATTACTGTGCAATGTGATCTGTTTTTTCTTTTAATATAAAGTTCTATGTCAATATGTTTCGAAGCATATACTGAATAAGCATATATAGAGCCTATTACTGACACATACATTTTCCTGTATGTTTAATACTCATAAAGGTCGAAGTTTTGGTACTAGTGATTTATGCGCGCAGTATGTATATAGTATATCACACTAATGAAAAATGCGATTGAATATAACAGTGACAGACACTCTGAGCCCCGTAGAGAACCTAATTTCTGACGTCATGTTCAACTAGAGAAGTACAGTGAGAGGTAAACGGTAAAGCAATCCCATTACAGGCCTGGACAGGCCCTTAGGGTTCCAGAAGGTTGAGGCTCCCAGATTTCTAGACAATCGGCACATGAAGGTGGTAAGGTTGTCAGCCCTAAGCACCGGCCGCCTTTACCCCCCAGGAAGGATTCCTGGTACTCATTTCTGTTAGAGGCTGAGTCGACCCCAGGGCCATAGTGCGACCGAAACTGTTATGTCAATGAAAAATTCCAATGACTCCATCGGAAATCGAACCCGTGACTTTCCGGCCTGTAGATCAGTGCCTCAACCAACTGCGCCACCGCGTGCCCCACAGTGAGAGGGGTATACTTAATTACCATTGAGACTGTCTCTCTCGGTCCACATATACACAAGATCAGAGTGCAGAAGTGAGTGTTCTATTTAACATTATTAGACTATCAATTACAAAATAACAACATATAAACTAATGATAGAACTTAAAAATGTGTACAATAAAATAACATTTAATTTTACTGCAGAAGAAAGAGAAGTCACAGAAAAATAAGGACACCTAACAACTTAATATGGAATAAAAGCATGATGGTAGTACAGAAAGCAAATTTTGAATTCATTCATTATGTGTGAATATAATTTATGTAAAACAGCATCTTAATATGTAAGTCCATGGCTTTACGTCCTTACTGTGAAGTTCATATTTCCTCAGCTCCTCATAAAATTCCCATATTTATAAAACTCAAAGCTTTATTACGATGTTAACAAACTCCCGGTCACTGGTCCCTACCCTCGACCAGATATATCTAATCCACATCCTCGCTGCCTCTTTATTTTAAGATGTATTTTAATTTTAACCACTCGTCTGCTCTTACGACCTTCTAATCTGTTCTTCCCTTCATCTTTCCCACCAAAACCTTCACTAGCATCTTATTTCTGTGCGTGGCACATGTGCCTGCCCTTCCCATCTTACTTATCTAATTACTTCTGATTACCGGTTAAGAATTTTTGTTCCATGTCCGTTCTAAGTCCATGAGTCACTTTACCAGCTACCGGTTCGATGTTTGCTGTAGTCCATAATACTGTACTTTCTCTCTTGCCACCGTACCGCATGCAAAGGTAAAGCAATCCCATTACAGGCCTGGACAGGCCTTTAGGGTTCCAGGAGGTTGAGGCTCCAGATTTCTAGATAATCGGAACATGAAGGTGGCAAGGTTGTCAGCCCTACGCACCGGCCGCCTTTACCCCCAGGAAATACTCCTGGTAATCATTTCTGTTCGAGGCTGAGTTGACCCCAGGGCTATAGTGCGACCGAAACGATCGCATGTAGAAGTTGTAACATGATTTGTCATGGCATATTTCTTGCGGACGCATGGGATACATTTGGCGCCATATATCTGATATTCGAAGAGAGAAAAACTCTCAAAAAACCCAATTCGACTCACACTAACTGAACACAACCACACCAGGATTCAAATTAGTTTAAAGTGTAGTGGATTATCGAAGTCGAACTCCTCTGAAAAGCAATCGAAATTCTCGATTGTCGATCTGTAATTACTAGTCAAGAAATCAGCCATGAGGCCATTATAGTGTTTCTGCAGTTACTCGCACCTATACTGTTTTGGTATCCCAGAAAATATCCTCGGTACCCTTCAAAGTCGTATTGTCTGAATGAAGTGAGTCACCACAGCTATCAGCTACAATTTCGTGTTTTTTAGATGTGTGTCATTATCTTTCTTTTTGCCAGTTGTTGAGCTGTGTTGCTGTCGTGTCATTGTTGACTGTAAGTGAGAGAGAGACAGGTAGGAGCAAGCATTCTGTAAAAGCACGAGCACACAAATAAAGTAAAAAATAAACTTTTTTCTTTCATTTGACGAGTTTCGAAATTTTTTACGACTGGAAGCAAACAGCACGAGATGTGAGGTAACAAACATCTCTGGAAAAAGTAGGCGGAGGAAGATGGAAATGAAATATATTTACGTACAAGCTGTTGTAATTTGTAGCTTTTTTTAGGGGGCCAATATAAATTTTTTCCTTTCGTATTCAGACACTGATGAAACACTTGTAAATGTAAAAAATAAAGCAGTAAAAGATCTTAGCCCTTTTACAACTGGTCATTTATATGCAGAAACAATTTTATGGGGAGTTACAACATTCCAGCCTGAAGAAAAATTTCTTTTCCTATGGATATGACAAGTCTTTCATTCATAATTAATATAGAATGACCAAAATGCTCCTCATTATTTCCTAAAGGAAATTTAACACGCAAGTAATGATCCTTATTTTAATTTAAGAATATACTAAGTTAAAACGTAAAAAGAATTTGTGACACTCTTAAATTCAATAAAGTGCTCAGAATATAAACCACATGTACTGAGCATCGCAGTTCTCACATAGCTTAATACAGCGATAATTAAGTATTTCCAGTATCCCTTTAGCAGGTCCTTACGTATAAATATTATGATTAAAACTTATTGTACTTATTGTGTTGGGACAAATATCGCCGTCTTACTTGTGCATTGGATTTCTTGCAACCTCGATAAGAACAATGGCATGCTGAACTTGAATCTTAGCGGATATATACATAGTATGTGACTAATTACTCTAATATCCAGTGAGCCATTAGGTATGAATATTTATTTAACGCCCATTGTAATCAATCGAATAAACCCTGGGAATTTTATACGTCATTGCGTAGGGCTTTCCAAATGTATTTATCACACTAGGGGAAGGAAATGGATTGAGGGTGTGACAAAATATTTTTAGACTATAAACCTACAGGGATGTTTTGTTGTATGTAGCATTTGTTTGTATTATATATTTTCCTATATATTTCGATCGTGATCATCGTTCTCATGTGCCGTGGCTCAGGCGGTTAGTCGCCGGCCGGCGTCTCACCACGGAGGCACGAGTTCAACCCCAGGCCAGTACATATGGGATTTGTGGTAGGCAAATTTGGCTGTTTCCCTGTCAGTATCATTCCAGCAGTGCTCCGTACTCATTCTTTCATCTGTTACCAACTCTGTATAAGTTAAGCAATTGACATCGTCATTAAATAACACACCAAATAAAACGATCGTCGTGAAGAAGGCCACTCAGTAATCGCAAAGAAGGAAACATTAAATATTTCGCGCTATGTGTCTCACGGAACGGACATGTGATGCATGCAAAATAGATACAAAAATAGTGTTAAATTATATTAAATTTTTAATGAGAGATTTTAACCTTAATAAATGAGTGTGTTGAAGCATACTGCGTCTTTTATGTATATAACACTATCTTTTGTGTTTTGACTCCTTAGTTCTTGTAAATTTAATCTTGGACATCTCGTCATATTTTATAACGTTACAAATTATTATGTAATTGCTGTCTATAAAACTGCTTTTTTGTGGTGAAGGGCCCCGCAGCAAATGCTACGGACGCACCGCAGCCTTGAGGCCTATTGTGCAACCCTTTGATGAAGATGATAATTTTTTTTCTCATTTTTCCGTGTAATGGAGCACCGGTGGAATGAAATTGACAGGGTAAAACCGAAGTACTCAGGGAAAAACCTGTCCCAGTGCCACTTTGTCCATCACAAAATCCCCCCATGGACTGACCCGAGATAGAACTCTGGCCTAAGCTGTGAGAAGCCGGCGACTAACCGTCTGAGCCATGGCACTCATTTTGTGCGTTGTTTCTTAATGCTTTTCTCAGTAAATGGCTGGATAGTAGTTTGAGTCACGTCGTGACTTTCTCCTTCCAAATTCTTATATACTCACCATTCATTCCTGTTCTGCACTCTAAATCCTGTGCCACTTAAAGATCGCCTTTAAATTACCTCAGAATGTCAGAAAAGGCAAAGTTAATAACCTTTGTTTGTGTACGGTGTACTAGACGACACACGGGACAGTTCAGACTGTAGATCTACAGTGTGTATTGATAGGAACATCAATATCAGTGAATTTTAACACGACTGCGGAAGGAAGCAGTAGTGGCTAAATTGAGATTGCCTACTAACAGGAGTGGACAATTTTCCAAAAATCAAAGAACTACCTGAAAAATTCTACGTGTCGTAAGGTTGACATAAAGCAAGTTCCGTACTGAAAACCCACACATATTAGACGCCCCAGCATAAAGTTTATTCTCCTGGGCGATATAGTGCCCGGGATTTGTACACCCCTGGTCTACTAATCCGGTACTTCCGTGGAGGGACTCAGGGAAAGTAAAAGTTTCCCCTATGCACGCCATGAAGACATATAGGGGGAACAGAGTTATATCTCCACTCATTCTTAACCTCGGCACTAGGAATAATATGCTGGGTTGGCCATGGAGTCAGTCTGAACGTTTGGACGAGATAACCATACAAAGGATAAAAGTTTTTTTTGGCCAGTGTTTGAACCCGGGACCTCCTGAATATTAGGCAAGTGTGCCATCCGTCCAACTGCGGCGTTTGTTGAGAATAAGCTGCTGCGTTGCGAAAAACCTAGAATTTCCTTGAAACATTTTAAGATGAAACTTTCATCTTTCGTATAAGTAAAATACCAGCCCCAGTGTGCGATGTCGCAGATTTCGCTGTTACGGATATTGTTAATCTTCTACCTCCCCGTCTCATATTGATGTCAGCACCCCAAAGCAATCTTTAGTTTGTAGTTAGTAGCAATAACTGCCATAAGGCGGCTGTGTTTTGATTTGCTAGCAGTGGCTAGCAGTAGATGGCCGTGGATAATGTGCAGTAGTTTATGTGACTGGAGTTATAGCTCATTAAGAGCGGTGCTAATGCCTTGGCGCTCTTCTCTCCTCCACCCTAACATTTACCTTGCTATACTCGTTAAAGCACATACACATTAGTAGCATCACTTGTCATATAACACACGAGCTTGTTGGTGGTTGCCATCACGAGCACTGGGTATTATGACTAAATACATATTTAAAACATTTCTTAAATTTCATTCCAATTGAAAGTCGTCTCTGCTTGAGATTCAAAGACGAATTACACTTCTAGCCTAAACTTAATATTATTCATTCCGTACATTTCAACTTTATATTTAAAGTCCGACAAATGTACAATTTAATCACACTATTTGTGCACTTTCACTGTCCTACATGTTTCGAACCCCTAACCCGGGCTCTTCCTCAGGGACACATCTATATTATCTATATTATATATTATCTATATATATGTACATAGTTATATATATATATATACATAGTTGGTGTAACTAGTGTGCGATTTTGGATAATGTGTCCCTGAAGATGAGCCCGGGTTAGGGGCTCGAAACATGTAGGACGGTGAAAGTGCACAAATAGTGTGATTATATTGTACATGTGTCGGACTTTAAATACAAACTTCTAGCGTACTTTATTTACTAAAAAAAAAACAAAAGCTCGAAGGAAGGCTTATGATTTCACACGCTGTCTCTATGTACACCATTCCCTCTTTTGTACCAAGTTAATTTTCATCAAATTTTGAGTAATGATACTGTGTTGTCTGTTAAAATTGTGCCGACGTTTCAGAGGAACTCGTTGCAGCCTTCCAACCAAGTGAGTGGGACAGTTAATTTCCCTGAAACGTCCGTAAGTTTGTTTCAGAATACAGGGCTTCCCATACAGAGACAGCAATATTTAACAGGTACAACTCCTTACATTTTGCAATACGACTATAAATATTAGGGTTACACTACCTGACCTTATAAAAATGCGGAATAATAATAATAGTAATAACGAATTAACACAAGTACTAAATATGAATTTGTCGCTAAGCGATAATGCAAAATATAACCGTCATTTGTAAAATGCTATTTATCAGTACGTTTCAGTAGGCCTTACACATAACACAAACATAAAGTCAGGCCTGTATAATTTACATAAAATACTTCAACTTGCGTACAAGCGTTTGAGACCCTTATTTCGTGATTTACTTAGAAGGGATGTGAAAAATGAGTCTATAAAGCAGACATTAAACTTTATACAAATTAGAAATACTCTAAACTTTACTGTCTGTTAATGTTATGAAAATTTGGGTGATAGAACGACACTATTTCTGGAATGTTGTGTCTGGTAGGAAATTCATTCGTTTTTTAGGTTACAATTTTATTATTACTATATTTGGTACTTCAGCTGAATTGCTTGACCATTCATCCTTAAATTAGAGAGTCGACCTCTTTATATCCCCAAATGAAAATAAATACTCATTTCTTACTTGCGTCCTTTTTAGACGCTTTCGAAAGTTGTGAAAAGCAACTAAAGCTTGGTCATATCTCTCCATCCGCACGGAATAACTCGGCTCCAGCAGGACAGATTTTCGTGAAACTTTTTATTGCAGGTTTTTACTAAAATGTGGTTAGAAAATTTAATTTGGTTAAATTCGGACAAAAATAATAGGCGCTTTAATTGCAAATCTAATTTCATGATTTTTATTTCGGTTACTAGCTTTACTATGGTTGCCGTCGATAGTGATCGATGATACTCGGCACTGATCAATAGTAATCGATACTAAGCTGCTGTATTTCTTTGTTCGATTTACATAATACGTACTGGAGACAAATATAAAGTGAAGTAATTTAATAGCCGATTTCAGTGGCCGCGCGATCTAAGGCGTGGGTCTTAGGCCGTTCGCTTGCTGGGATTGTGGGTTCGAATCCCGCCGGGAACATGGATGTCTGTCTCTTATGAGTGTTGTGTTTTGTCAGGTAGAGGTCTCTGCGTCGGGCTGGTCACCCGTCCCAGAGGAGTCCCACCGACTGGGTGGTGTATCTGAGTGTGATCGTGAAGCCTCGAAAAGTTGGAGGCCCTGGCCCACTAGGGGCTGTAGCGCCATGGAAAATAATTAATATTTATTGATCAGGTCTAGGAATATGTATTTTCGTGTGTAGATAGTTTATGAATATAGGTACAAATTGTATGCGAATATTGTTTTTAAATTAGCAACTGCAAAATATTTCGACAGGGTGAAGATTCAAGCCCTTGTAAGACCGGCACATTTATAAAGCAACGTGGATATATGAATAATAAGTAACGCAAAGAAATATAACAGACCCTAGTAACAGTAACATTCTATAATATTTGCAAAGATAGGGCGACCACAATGGCTTAAATGTAATGACCATCTGAGAAGTTTCCAGCGTCTGAAGATCGGACGGCTCCTAAATGTTACGTTGTACGTACATTTTCCATCTCGTTATGTTAACAATTTATTAGCACTGTCACAGCTAAAAGTAGCTGAATTACTGGACCAGTCTTCCTTAGATTAGACAATCTATCTCATCCTACTCTCAAATGAACACGAATACCCATTTCTCATGTGTGTCCTTTTTTTGTTATTGTTTTTTTGTCTGTGTGGGAGACGTCTTGTGTACACTTTACCAGGTGTTGTATCCCGGCCTAATAGTAACAATCATCGGACCGGATCACCTAACCTCCAATGACTCAGCTCGTAAGAGAGAGAGGGAAGATATTGTGACCACAGAACTCGTTTCCATGGCTACTGATGCTGTAAGCCCCCCGATACGACCTTGAGCCAATGATTGTGATAGATTCTTACGCGTCATTTTGTCTTATGCTCCTTTACATTCATTCTTAACCAATATTCCTTCTGCGACACGGCTTAAGTATATCGTCAGTAGCAGATGGTAGAACGGTCAACATTTCATATTCTCTGAGCGTCATTTTGTCTTATGTTCCTTTACATTCATTTTTAACCAATATTCCTTCTGCGACACGGCTTAAGTTTATCGTCAGTAGCAGATGGTAGAACGGTCAACATTTCATATTCTCTGAGCGTCATTTTGTCTTATGCTCCTTTACATTCATTTTTAACCAATATTCCTTCTGCGACACGGCTTAAGTTTATCGTCAGTAGCAGATGGTAGAACGGTCAACATTTCATATTCTCTGATCCAGAGTCCGTTGTGACATTTTATCCAGTAAACCTAACGATTCCATAGCCTACGCTAACTGTCACTGATTTTTATTAGAGAGGTACCTGTTTGGAATCTCAAAACTTCACCAAATCTTCTGAAATAGGATCTTCGTGATTTCTCTCAGCTCCTACAGGCAAATTCACAGTGGTGTCTTAAAGTGGACCACGACCGCTTCCTTCTACGTATTTTCCATTTTATCATGCACTTGTTAGAAGCAATAGTGTATAGTCTTGGGCTACTGAGAGCGTCGTTAAATAAACTATAAATATCGCGTAACTAAAAAAAAACTTGAAAAGAAGAGACAAGAGGAATAAGTGTAGATAGGATATAATAGGACCTATTAAAATGTATCTTACGTAAATAGGGCTGAGGGGATGGATTACATGTAACTGGCTCAAGATACGCTTCAAAGACGGGCTGTGGTGAACACGGTTGTGAATAAGACAATGAAATCATATAAAACACAATTACTGTTATTTGCAGGGATAAATACGACGTGTAACAAGCACGTGAATTTAGGTATAAAGTGAATAGCACTTTGGTACTCGCCAAATATACATGAAATTGGAATATTTTCCACATGTAACTTTATCTACAAAACACTAAGAAAGTAATATTAAATTTAACGAATACTAAATCTGAACACAGTATGAGACAATTTATGATTTTAATTATAGTCTTAATTTATTACAGTCCTAGAACATAATACTTATCAAGGGACACTGCCTATACGCTACACGTCACCAAAAACTAAAGGAATACTCCGGGGAAAATTATAATATAGTTTTTAAAACTTTTAAAACTGATATAAACATTTTAACGTTATCGCCAATATGTCACATTTTATTAACAATATCTACTAGCAGCAAGAAATTGACAGCCAACATGTATTATGTAAATTGTAAGATTCAGTCGGTCTATTTAACACATATTTGAATGCAACTTTAATATTTCGACTTTTTATGGTACTGGATGTCCTGAAGAAGGCCACGATTTGTTGAAAAATGTTTTCGTATTAATTAATATGACTAATTAGCATTAATATTAATACAGTTGTGCTGACGATAAACAAGTGCTTCTTTGAAACCGCGTGTAATAAAACGCGATGAATTCTTGACTAATCGAAAATATTTTCTTCAGAAGGAATCTGCTCCATGAGGTTAGAAATATAATTGGCAGCATTTAAATCATTCCTTTATATTGTCGACAACCTTCCGAAAAGTTAAGCATGGAATATTTAATGTATTACAGCGCCCAGAAGTAATGCAACACATTTTTTTTCTCATTCACAATGATTTTATTAAAACTTTAAATATGTCAATTCATTACATGAATCTTTGGCTACCTAAATCTATTTTTCAACATAATCTCCTTCTAAATCTTTGGCCTTACGCCACCGAGATGCGAGTGCCTCTGTGCCTTCGCGGTACCACTCTGCAGGTCTCTGTCGCAACCATCTCTTTACTTCGGTAATGACCTCCTCGTCGTCCTCAAACCTCTTTCCGCGGATTGCATCTTTCAAGGGAAACTCTGAAGAAGCTGAAGAAGCGTTTCCAGAGGGTTCGTTCCCATAAAGATGTGACAAAAGTGCTTCTTCACCACAGCAATGCGAGGCCACACACAAGTCTGCGTACCCGAGAGGCCATCACAAAGCTTCAGTGGACTGTCCTGTCTCATCCACCTTATAGCCCTGATCTGGCTCCTTCTGACTACCATCTTTTCGGCCCCTTGAAAGATGCGATCCGCGGAAAGAGGTTTGAGGACGACGAAGAGGTCATTACCGAAGTAAAGAGGTGGTTGCGACAGAGACCTGCAGAGTGGTACCTCGAAGGCACACAGGCTCTCGCATCTCAGTGGCATAAGGCCAAAGATTTAGAAGGAGACTATGTTGAAAAATAGGTTTAGGTAGCCAAAGATTCATGTAATGATGTGACATATTTGAAGTTTTAATAAAATCAATTGTGAATGAGAAAAAAATGTGTTGCTTTACTTTCTGGGCGCCCCTCGTATCTAAGTGGTACAAAACTCTGTCATTTTATTGTTAACAGCCACACCTTTAACTGGAACTTTGAAGGTATATGTGTTACAATATGTAGTAAAGTTAAAACCTAATGACATTTCAGTTTGGCCTTGTTGTAACATAAAATTAATGTTTCATTCTTATGTAAACACATTTCAAAATTTAAAAACACTTGCCATTATTGAGGTTTTCGCAGCGGTGTAGCTGAGAATTCCATTATACTGGGATATGATACTACTTCAAGGTATAATCGGATGCCGACGTTTCGAAATAACCTTATGTTCTAATCTTCAAGGGTCTCTACGCTCTGATACATACATACACATGCATAGATACTAACTAACTAACTAATTAACTCCATGGAGCAGAGTCCGTCTTGAGAAGCTAACAGGTCGTCAGCTAGTCAAGAAATTCCCCTCATTTTATGGAACCAGAAGTTTCATTACCGCACTCACAAGAGCCCGCCACCTGTCCCTATCCTGAGCCATATCAATCCAGTCCATGCCACCCCCATCCCCCTTCTTGAAGATCCATTTTAATATTATCCTCACATCTACGCCTGGGTCTTCCAAGTGGTCTCCTTCCCTCAGGTCTCCCCACCAAAACCCTGTATGCACCTCTCCCCTCACCCATACGTGCTACATGCCCCGCCCACCTCATTCTTCTCGATTTGATCACCCGAATAATATTTGGTGATGAGTACAGATCATTAAGTTCCTCGTTATGTAGTCTTCTCCACTCCCCGTTACCTCGTCCCTCTTAGGCTCAAATATCCTCCTCAGCATCCTATTCTCGAACACCCTTAGCCTATGTTCCTCCCTCAGTGTGAGAGACCAAGTCTCACACCCATACAAAACAACAGGCAAAATTATAGTTCTGTATATCTTAATCTTTGTATTGTTGGATAGCAAACTGGAAGACAGAAGATCCTGCACCGAATGATAACAAGCACTCCCCGACTTTAATCTGCCCTTAATTTCTTCCTGAATGGAATTTTGATTTGTTAGGGTTGTTCCCAAATATTTGAACTGTTCCACCCTTTCAAAGGATTTGTTATCTAACTTTATGTTGTGATTTTGTCCTGCATTCTCATTGCGAGACATGACCATGTACTTAGTTTTCTCAACATTTATTTCTAGACCAATCTCCTTACTAGCGACTACCAAAGCTTCCGTGTTTTTCTTTGTAGCATGTACGCTTCCACCCAATATATTAACATCATCAGCATAAACTAGAAGCTGATGTGTACCATTCAATTTTAAGCCCTCCTGGTTTGCCTGAACCCTCCTAACGGCATGTTCCAAAGCAAAGTTGAAAAACAATGGCGATAAAACATCTCCTTGTTTCAAACCATTCCCAATAGGAAATGTGTCATACAAATGTTTGCCTACCCGGACTCTGCTATAGGTTTCATTTAGACACATTTTTACTAGCCTTACTAGTTTCATAGGGATACCAAATTCAATGAGAATATTATACAAGACCTCCCTCCTAACTGAATCATAGGCTTTCTTGAAGTCTATAAATAGCTGATGCACTGCCTCTTTGTATTCCCATTTTTTCTCAAGTATTTGACGAATGCATAGATACATGCATAAATATATAAAAATGCATACATGCTTAAATACATACACACATACATACATACATACATAAATACATACATGCATATATATATATATACGCACATACATAAATACATATATACATACATAAGTACGTGCATACATACATAAATACATACATAAATACGTGCATGCATACATACATGCATACATGAATACATACATACATATATATATACATACATACTTACATTCAGTATATACTAGGTACGCCCAGAAAGTAATGCAACGCATTTTTTTTCTCGGCCCAATTTTGTTGGATAAAAATGATATTTTGCGTGCTGTATCTTTAAAATGTCCCGCGTTTATGCACATAGGCGCAATGTTTCCCGCTGGATAGCAGCGCAGTAGTGAGCTTTCAAAATGGAGTCTGCAAGTGACGTGCGTTCTAAACAGAGAGCAGTAATTGAGTTTCTTTTGGCAGAAAACGAAACGAGTGAATCAATTCACAGGCGCTTAAGAAAGGTCTATGGAGACATGGCAGTGGATAAAAGCACCGTCAGCCGTTGGGCGAAGCGATTGGCGTTATCAGAACAAGGACGGGGCACTCTGTCTGATCTCCCGCGCTCGGGCCGCCCATCAACAGCTGTGACGCCTGCAACAGTGCAACGAGCCGACAGTCTTATTCGAGACGATCGGAGAATCACAACCAGGGAACTGGCCGCTGTACTCGGTATTGGTAAGGGAAGCGTAGACAAAATCATTCACCAGTTAGGATATTCAAAGGTCTGTGCCCGATGGGTCCCTCGAAACATAACCGAAGAGCACAAGCAACAAAGAAAAGCCATCTGCTCCGAGTTGCTTGCTCGTTACGAGGTTGAGGGTGACGATTTCTTGTCCACCATTGTCACGGGTGATGAGACATGGATTCATCACTTCGAGCCCGAGACGAAAAGGCAATCCATGGAGTGGCATCACACGACCTCTCCTCGTAAGAAAAAGTTTAAAGCAGTTCCCTCAGCCGGCAAGATCATGGCGACAGTCTTTTGGGACTGTGAAGGAGTCATTCTCATAGACGTGTTGCCCAGTGGCCAAACGATCAACTCGGACGTCTATGTGGAAACACTGAAGAAGCTGAAGAAGCGTTTCCGGAGAGTTCGTTCCCATAAAGATGCGACAAAAGTGCTTCTTCAACACGACAATGCGAGGCCACACACAAGTCTGCGTACCCGAGAGGCCATCACAAAACTTCAGTGGACTGTCCTGCCTCATCCACCGTACAGCCCGGATCTGGCTCCTTCCGACTACCATCTTTTCGGTCCCTTGAAAGGTGCAATCCGCGGAAAGAGGTTTGAGGACGAAGAGGAAGTCATTGCTGAAGTAAAGAGGTGGTTGCGACAGAGACCTGCAGAGTGGTACCGCGAAGGCATACAGGCTCTCGCATCTCGATGGCGTAAGGCCAAAGATTTAGATGGAGACTATGTTGAAAAATAGGTTTAGGTAGCCAAAGATTCATGTAATGATGTGACATATTTGAAGTTTTAATAAAATCAATTGTGAATGAGAAAAAAAATGTGTTGCATTACTTTCTGGGCGTACCTAGTACATGGTCTCTGTCAAGGCTTTGTAAAGCATATAATGACGAGTCTTCTTTAGCTTAGTCAGTTTAGCGATCGTAATTTTGACCACCCAGAAGTTGAAGTCTCTTATATTTTATGTTTGAAAACTGATATTTATCTAAATTATTTACAGAACTTTTGTTCCTTCTTCATAGAGAACAGAGTTCATCTCCGTTACAAAGACTAATTGTTGAATGCCGACACTCACTGTGCGGCAAAATGCAGAGTTTCTTATTGTTAGAACAGGTGGTACGTATACATAGCACTAGGCTTTAAATGTGTATGGCTACTTTCCCAGCACCTTTGCCTACCTCTGCCTACACCGCGAAGGGCTGCGTTGCAGGACAACCTTATTATATCTCCCATTGACACCTGAATCACGCCGCTTCTCCAACAACGTCCAAATTTCTTATCATCTCCCTACTTCTCTCCCAGCTCCGATTGTCCAATCGACCTCACCTGTTCTCACAATGAAGACAGATTAATACACGGGAGTTTTCTATGTTGCCTATTTCCTTGCGATGTTCCAGGTTATGTAATTGTACACGAGAGAGGCGGTGTCAGGTCGTCGGGCTGTCCGCCTATTGTAAATCGAAAATTTCTGAAAGGTTTTCGATTTCATCTGCCTGTCTGGATATTCTTCATCACAAATTACCAAACTTATTTCGACTAAATTTAGCATTCGTGGAGTAAGTACTGAAGAGTGAGACCATATGGTGAATATATATGTATTGCTTTTTACGTTATTTTAAAATATTGTGTTGATGGTACGATTGTGGTCGTAAACGGCCGAAACATGTAGCTGTCTCTAAAGAAAGGTAGTTTTGTTCGACGGCATGGTAAACGATTTGTTTTTTGTACGTTAAATTTGTTGAGCGAATTTAATTTTGGTTGATAATGGTGAACTATAATACTGCTTTATCTGAAGCTCAAAGGAGAGCTTATTGATTTATTTCATAAAGAGCCTATTTTTGAAAATGAAAAGGAAAAATCACATTATATATTTATTGGTCGATCTCTATGGCGCTACAGTCAAGTCCGGACCAGGGTCTTCCCTTGAATGGCCACTGTCTTAGCAGGATAACACAAAAGTAAGGAGGGTAGAATAGGGTTACAGGCTTAAACCCATGACCTGAGAGGGATCCAAACTGCGATGTTAGTGTCTTAATTCCAGAAGTTTGCAGGCGACGCAGTCACTATGATCGGCCTATAAAATATGTAACGGTGTCTTACTAAGATCTGCGATAAAATAATTTGTGTCTCTGTGCACTTCTAATACCTTTGTCAATGCGAGGACCAGAGTGCAGATATCAATTAATTTCCATTATTAACTCAGTTTACAACTTCCGGATTTTAGTTAATTCGGGAGCTGGGGTAGCGTAGCCCCTACAGCGACTAGCCTACGGAATGGACAGCCCGAGGTTGGAATCCCAGCCGAGGCAAGAAGTTTTCCTCTTCTCCAAAAGTCCAGACCGGGCTCACACAGCCTTCTATTCAATGGGGATCTGTGTTGTATCACGGAGGTAAAGTGGCCGAGGCGGGAATTTAACCATTCACATCCATCTAGTGACGATTGTTAAGAAAGAGTGGAACTGTACCTCTACTACCCCACGTATGCCTTCATGGCGTGGACTGGGAAAACTTCACCCTTTATCACCTTTGATAAGTTACTTAATTTAATAGATCTTACCAGAGTCTTCGTGCAAGTGCATTTCGCGTCAAATACCCGGTGAAGACATATATTATCTTTCGACACGACAATGCTCGACCTTATAATGCACGTCTGATATTGGGGCAGTTCAAAATTACGGCTGGCGGGGAGTTCTCCCCCATCCTTCCTGCACTCCAGACGTTATCCCCTCAGACAACCACGTGTTCGGAGTAGAGGGGCCGGCACTACGAGAATGAAGTGGGAGTGCAGGAAGCCCTGCGTACGTGATTTCGGAATGCTGAAACGGGCAGCGTAGCAGCGGCATGGTCCAGCACAGAGAGTGCTGGCATATATGCGGGGATTGTAATTGGATTTTGTGAAAACGAGGTGCACCATCTCCAGTTACTGAGGAAGGTGTCTTTTTTGTACAAGTGTATTTGTTTTAACGTAATGTAAACATGCTCACTGCTTTTGGTACGGCTTTCCTAATGTATTATCAGTATGAAAATATTGTGCCCCAAATGGAGCATATAATGTCACAGACTGCAAATAAAAAACTGAATTCTTGATCCCTGTTTTTCCCAAAAACCGGAATTTTTTAGCCTGAGAGAAAGTCATCCTAGTTTTGTTTAGTATCTTTAGGTGCAAGCTGGAAGGGTGCCTTTATGTATGCCGTAAGTCTCATCTTACATCTTTATTCATTTAAAATTTATAATCAATTTACCACATAATTCGAAATTTTGTACCTCTGGAGTCGAAATATTGTCGTCATATAACGGAATTAATTATCATTAAATCCACAAACCTGTATTTTGCTTCTCAAACCGCAAAGTTATTGTTGTCGAGAAAATATGAAAAACTCCCGCTTCTGGTTCTCGCCTGTTTAAATTGGCCCTTATATATCTGTCAGAATGAAGTGCCTTCTATTAATTCTGAGTTTCTAACCACTAGATGTGCGTTTGTAGCATTAATAATGGACCACTACAGACGCACTTAAAATTCATAGAAGAATAATATAAAAATGTTTATCCTTTTTGGAAACTAGACTCATCCTGCGAAATGCCGAAAGATTAAAATATACAAAACTGTAATATTATTTTTTGTTTCGTACTTATTGAAACTTGGTCTTACACGACTTAATGTTTTGAAGGCCCCGAAACAAACCTTCTTTAGAACAGCTGGCTTCGAAATTCTAAACCATCTGTTCTAGGATGTATGTCTGTTATCCACAACATCGCCACTCTGTGTTTGTAACCCGTAATTATTTTATATTGGAGGTTTACATATTTTCCAAAAATCTAGGCGTCAACTCCAGATTCCATGTGCGAAAAGTTTTAACAAGAAGCAAGTTAAATACCAAGTACCGAAAATTCTGTTGTGACCTGTGAACCTCACTTTACGTATGTAGTGCTTTCTTTTCGCTGCATGTGAACAGGTACTTATTTTTGTACGTAAGGAAAAATACAGTAATAATGGTACTGAATGTACTAGACGCCACCTTACACAATGCAGTCGTCTGGGATTTGTGCACTACTGTTGTAGTTATTACTCCAATTTGAACATCAATAAATGTATGGAATTTAATTCTTTCGAAACAGCAGAATAATTGACCTATTACTTAAGTCTAATCCCTTTCTGAATAAAATGTCAGTTAATATTAATATTATCGTAGCATATATCACACATTTATGACAGATAGATAGGCGGATACATTCTCAGTTCTCACGTTTCGGGGAATCCCTCCAGGCATCCACCCAGTTACTCTCAATTCCTGCGAGAGCTGAAGCAAAACGTTTTCCATTTCATGGACCTCCGCTTCATTATCTGACTTCACCACATCCATCTCACGGCTGATCACATCGACCAGACCGACTTGGGTGGCCGATCGATTGAGAAAGCACTTCCACACGCAGACAATAGTCGCCACCAGCTTTTGTAATTCGGAATCGATGCAACACTTTAAATAAATTCAATTAAAACTCTTTCTTTGGAATTCGAACACTACCATGATTGAATGAACCTACTTTCCAGTTGATGTGGTATTTTCTGTGCCACGATTTACTTCGATTTCGTGTTATATAAAATACCGATCACCAATGATACGCTGTGTGAATGAGAAAACTTGCTGTACTTTTTGTGCTTATTTCTGAAACATGTGACTACTTCATAATAGGACAAACCAAAGGACTGCTTTGCCTCTATATGTGTTACATCTTCGCCTTCATTCTTCGTTCCAGTCGATGGGCAAAATGTTAGCTTCTCCTGAACAAGTTACTGAAATTGTGCGTGGTTTCTCCTCTGTCAGCTATTGCAACATACACCAAATTCACTGGAAGTAAACAAAGCGACGATTGAAACAGCGAAATTTTTCAGAATGGTAGTGAACTTTTGGCCCTTTTTTCAAGGCATACTTGGTATAACCGAGTTCGAACAGTGTTGGAGATGAATTTATTCAGAGCATATATTCCGGAAAGGTGTAGGCTATTATTACTTAAGGGGTTCTCTGTAAAATGTATAATCAAACCCTCTGCTCCTCAACCTTATTTTCTCGCTTACCAAAAACAGGATATTTGTGCGCCATGCTTCGTGTTGTACTTCTTAAAAACTGATGAAAAATAGCTTAGAAATGTCTCTTTCAGACAAATATTTGCTGATTAGTTGTTTTGTTGCTTACATTTCCACATTCAAGGTGTTGCAACATATACTGAAAGATAGTGAGCTTTAAAGGGTTTGTGACTAGTTTTTCCTCAGTAGTGTCCGCCGTTAAAATATAGGCCTAATAGAAAAGCAAATAAGAATAACCGTGTTATTTTGCGTCTTCAGTTTTTCTGGTCTGACGCTCTGTTCCACGATTTTACACATGTTGCAATAATGCATTCAGTCGTCAGTCGCTAGTATATGACAGAGGATAATATATATTTATACTCCAACATGAAAATAGTATTTTGGCATGCAATTAATGAACGCGCTTTTTTTTCATTTCCTTAAGTTTAAAATAATTTTAAAAAGGCGATTAATATTTTTGAAACTGATTTAATAAAATTTACCATTCCGAAGCAATTTCGCCGTCCACCAGATGACCTTCCACGTACCGGTAATTGAAAATCACTGATATGATTACCATTAGATATCTGTAGGGTATGCCAACCGGGCTTCGATAGCCAACGTGGAAATGTGAGATTATATTCTCTATCATGTCCAGACTGGCTTTAAGACTCAATCAGCCTTCTACAAAAAGGTCACCTGTAGCCTTTTTCCCAGAAGTAAAATACTGCAGTGTGACCTAGTAACAATACTAACACAGTCCTGGAATCGACGCGTACCGGAAGTTGCGGTCTGCAAAACTTTCGGTCTTGGGACCGCTCCCTTCAAGTGCTGGATTATCAGGATTTCCAGATTATCAGATGTCAGATTAAAGGAATTTTCCTGTAATACGTAGTTAGGTTGCTTACAACGGTGTTTTAAGTGAAGAAGTTACATACAGTCGGAAATGATGAGGTAATTTCGAATATCCATGTGCAATTCTATTTTAGCACATTTCATTCCCCCTTATAATATCGTCTCTCTTTAAAAATTCTCCAATAATGATTATTGTAAAATTGTTATAAACGTCGGTATGAATTTCATAAAATTTTTATTAATATTAACGGGTCTTGGAAAACATTGATTTTGAGTATCTAGGAGAATGATGTAGGTTAAAAGTAAAATGGATGTTAGAAAAGAAAGTTGTGAGTTTCAGAGGTCCATACAACTAGGTGGAGTTTGTGTCCAGGGGAGGCTTCGTGAAGAGCGGTGTTGCATGTTTCACTTATTCTTTATGATATTACTTTTAATTATTTATTTAAATTGACTATTCCAATGAGAGACTTAGTACTTCACTACCCTATTGTTTAAAACAAAGTCCTGAGGAGCCTGAGCTTATAAGTATTCTCTGTGCTACTCTCACCATTTCTAGCCTTCCGGACAGCAGTATAAAGTAAAACAGCATGTTTGTTTTGTGATTTTGTAGCCCTATGTCATTCTCCATTATTTTCTTAATAACGACGGCGCTTTAAACCATCGCCTTGGCGTCGACAGGCGCCGTCACGTATATTGAGCGTCGTTCCTCCCCCTCCTTTACCCCTTCAGCGGTCCCAGCCCATATCGGATTTTCGAATTGAGCGTGCGCCCACCTGATCTATTCTGGCAACCTCGCTCTTAGGGAAATGAACCAATCCGGGAAAAGGTCCGCATTTCTATGTGGGCCAATGGAAATTGGGTAGAGGTGGAGCAACTAAAACTTGGCAACATTGTCCAGGTGTACTACAGATCATAGAGAGATGGTGACGTCATAACTTACTGTGAAATGCAACAGGTGGCAGAACTGAATTTTTAGTTGAGCTGAATAATTTTAAATCCTTGAAGAAGGGAAGAGACCATTTGGAAGACCTGGGCATAAAATCGCTGAGCATAACAGGCATTTTAATGGAAATGGGTCTGAGGTTTTGGACTGCATTTAGCTGGCTAAGAATGGGAGCTCTGTGACTAGTTTTCGTAAATAAGGCACTGGGCCTTCCGGTCTCATAGATTGCTGAGTTTTATAACTGGCTAACATATATCGAAATTTTATAGCTACTTTGTCCATATGTAGTCAATTAAATCTTCAAGAAAATGAAGAAAGCTGTTGTCCCTAAGAAATCTAAGGAAATTATTGTCACCTATTTTGTTTTAAAATACATTACCTTCTGTTTTATGATCTGTTATTTAATTAATTTTCGCGCTCATGTTTTTGAAAAACTAGTGTCTCTTTATCACTTTGCACAATGAATTTTTACCGCAACGCAAATGGATAAACATTTGGCATCAGTTTCTACTGCCAGTGAATTATCGCCTGTCTGTGGCGAATAGCACCTCTTTAATTTCTGTTTCCTTTACTCATTTAATTTATTATCGCCATATTTTAAAGAGCGTGTTTTATTTTAATTAGCCCTTTAAGAATTAAGGTTAACTTGAATTTTATTTAAAGATTTAGCCCGTAGGCGCAGCAGACACACTCCTTCTCAGTTGTAAAACCAATAAGTTGAGGCTCCATGCAAAACAAAATTCTGTTTTTTCTGGGATCCATGCAAAAGATGCAAAGGCATTCTGCAGAGAGAACGTAAAACATTTGTGTTTTATAAGTAATCTTTGGGTTTTAAACGGTTCATTATAATATACATACACGTATATGTGTGCGTACACTATAACTTCGTCTTCACTTATGCTGTTTGTATATATATATATGTTTAAACTGAGATCATGTTTCTTAAAAGTCATAAAATAAAAGTGAAATCAAATTTATTGAAGAATCGTTATTTAACAAATAACATTTAAGGAAATCATGTCGTTTCTAAGACGTGGACTACTGCACTGTCTCAGAATTTCACAGGATCAGCTGAAGAAGAAGCAGTATTATTCAGCTACAAAGCCCCTCATTGGAATAAAAAGTCAGAACTCATAAGGAACAATATTAAAAGATAGGTCATTAATAATCATAAACGAGTAAAAGACAAGAAATAAAAAAATTTGTGCCAAAATCGTGCAAGAAAAAGAGAGATGTAACATATCGAAAATCGTTTTTAAAATCTGACCTTATTATTAACTTTTTTAATTCAGCAAGACCAGTTGCTGCCTATGGTTTCGAGTCATGGACCGTAACGAATAAAATGGAAAGAGCCTTAATTATATGCAGAAAGAAAATCCTGAAAGAAATATAGGCAAACATATCACAATGTTTATTGGAAAATAGAAATAAATCACATTTATAATAAATTTAAATCTCCAGATATTTTAACCTTAACTAAAGTACGTAGGTTGGATTAGCTTGGGCATTTTGTTAGAATGGATGGCGGAAGTAGAGTACAGACGTTACTGAAGGCAAACTTGAGGGAAAAGAAAATTATTATCTAGTTCACGGTGGCTAGATTACGTCGAATTATGCTTGAGGAATATGGTTATGAAAAGATGGAGAACAAGAGCTTTAGACAGAACAGAAAGGGCGTCTTTTTTTGAGGGACGCCAATGCCAAACTTAAGGGACTGTAGTGCTAAAGAAGAATAAGTAACAAATTCAGAAATAATTTACTGTATATACGTACATCACTATACTTCATTCACTTGGTTTGTACGTGGAGATGTCACTATCAACCAGCAGCTTAAGCCTACCTATTATAAAAAAAATGACTACGGGAAGGACGCCGCAGTGGCCGAATGTACGGCAAGAATGAGCGTATAATGGAAGAAAGCAAGTTTACTCAACTGCAGCATAACGCAGTTTCCTATGTGCAACGCTGAAATTTCACGAAATACTTCCTGCCGTATTTAAATGCTAACATACAAATGCACCTACGCATAGAAGCGTGTATTTTTTACTGTTGTATGTTTATATCTGTAAGTTCAACGCTGTAGGTGGGTGTCTTAGCCTATTTGGATCTTATAAGCTTCAGGTTTACACCTCGCCAATCACCTACATGAATGCGACGTCTTCATCATGCACCTCTCACCTCCGAATTACTTCTCGGCCACTGGTCGTTACGTAATTAACTTTGTTGAAATATCCTCTGTCAAGATGCTGATTATGCACGTGTGTTTTTGCTGTCCATCGCCTTCCATGTTTAGTTTTTAATGTCTTGTTTGTCTGCTAGACGAGAAGCGATCTGCCATACGGATTACAGCAGTGGGCAGGCAATGAAGATAAGCGACCTAGATAAGGCTTTTTTGTTCATCCTCTTATTTAACTGCATCACTGCTGCATTTGCCTTGTCAACGGAGCTGTCTTCATTTGTTATTTCATTCAACCTTTTATTTTTATTTTTTGTATTCTTTCTTGTTAAGATTTGCTAGGTAGCCTAACTACAAATCTGTGATATCATATACTGCAGCTACACTCAAAAGTATTAATCTTGCTTTCCACACAACATTTTGTAAAATAATACCCTGCGCCCCATCGCATTAGAAACAAATCTTGTGTTTTCCGAGAATTGTGTTTTTAATCTTATATACTTTGAGCATTAATTATTAACGGAAATTACTTTCGTGACCGTGCGTCCCATCCAGTAGGCTGTCAAGTCCCACGGACTGAGCAACATTGATATGTTGAACTAACGTATAACAGCAAACCGAGTGATTATAATCACAGTAATTACATCACATTTTATTTTCAATATGAAAGTCATATTTATCAGGCGTTTCTTAACAGAAGCATTCCTTTGTTTTCTTGTAGAACTATACCTACTGTCCTGTACAGCAAATTTTAATTCTCGTAATATTAGTACTTTTCGTATAAGGAATCCTCTCCATTCTTCTGTTCCGTCCTGCTCTTACGTTCAAGTATTCTCGTCACAACTCTCTTTCCGAATACTCTCAATTTGTGGCCGTTGCTTTATATGAGGGACCAACTTAAAGGCATCTAGAGTAACAGCTAAGAAATTAGACCTACTGATCGTTAGTTAGGAGTAAAGCTTTGGCCTTGACGGTGTTTTTGGTGGTCCCTTTCACCAGGTGAAACTTGCAGAATAAAAAAAAACATATAGATCCCGTTAAAAACATGTCTCTATCTCTTTACACTTTTCGCTATTTTTAGGTGGTCAGTTTGTAACAAGCCTATAGTCAAATTTATGCACAGGTTTAACCAAATTGGGTTGGATTATATAATGCGATTCTGTGGTGCATTCTTATGACAAGACCCGGACATAGTGTTGGTATTCTGTGCGTAATTCTGGTGTTTGATGGAGTTCAGTATACGAAATATATTGAGAGGTGACGTGCTGGCGCACACTCCCGTCAAATAGCACGTACCTGCCTTGCAATTAAGGGAAGAGATTGTAGCAGTGGCGGAGCGGCAGACCATGTGCTTCCCGCTTTAAAAGGCACAGGCTCTGAAAAAGCGCTTTGGCTAAACCGGTGCTGCTCCTGGCCTGCATTCCCGAAGTTCCAGATTGGAATGTCGAAGGGGGAAATAATTATCCTAAACCAGTTGTGCCCAACCCGCGGCTGCCTGCCGCTACGTTAGTGAACTATAAATAACACAAAAATTGGCAAAATAATTTAGGCCCTTAGGTACACCACTTATTGTGATTTTTACACATGCGGCCTGCGATCCAGTTCACAATAATAGTAGTGGTCCTTTGCCAGAAAGGATTGGACTCCTTTGTCCTAAACTTTAAATTCTGTGATCTTTGCCAGTCGCTCGACGTTGATGCCGGCATAAACTGCTTCCCTCCACATTATTTACCATTTATTATACACTATAGTCGTATACTTCGACGCTATAGAAGCTCAGCTGCTGACACCAACTTTAAATAAAACACAAACAGCGGCAGACGCTGAACCGATCTTAACTAAATCGTCCATTCAGTTCCGTGACAATTGAAAGGAGCGGGTTGCTTGTTATGGGTAAAAGATAAGTTACAAATTGAATCAGAACTTTCAATCTGAATAAGCGAGCCTATATGCTGAGGAAGGATCAGATCTGAATTACATTTCTACAGTTTTCTTTGAACCGTGTGCTTTGAACATTGTCGACTCGATATATCACTTACGTGTACAGTTCCAAACAGAATAAGCGCAATGTGGTACTCTAATAAGTAGGTAATCGTGTAAATTGCCATATGTATCTCCTCACGAAATATGTTTTATTGCTAGTGTATTCGGAAATTTTCATTGTTTTTCTATTATAATTTTTGTTTTTTTTTTTCGGAAAAGTGAAAATAACGAAAACTTAACAAGAACTCTTGACAAATATGACAAGCTTTTAGTTCTTTATTATTCGCTGGTAAATACGAAATTTCAGGGACTATGTTAACGCTACCAACAAAAGCACTTACGATAGGTCCTAATTATCTGGTTTGGTCTGATATATTAAATGGCCCACATGTTTCATACTTGCATGCATATATATATATATGTATTTATATAGCATAAAAAGCATATATATATATATATATATATATAACTTATGAATAACGTTCCACAAATTACTTGTTATTTTTGTGTATATGGTTTATGGTTGGCCACTTTATAGATGAACGCTGTAGAGAATTTATTCAGGCTCTTTTATCTCACAATATATCTGTGCATAATAATGTGCAGGAATAACTAATGATACCTATTTTTCGTGAAACATTTGGTACTGTCATGGGGAAACTAAAGGCACTTACGAGGATTTAAGAAGAAATATTTCTGCTTTAGTTTTGCATACCCAAAACGTTTAGTAAAACTTAAATTTCCTTCGTGTAAATTCATGGCCTAATTCAAATAATATGTCAAATTAGTGAGAGGTATGTTGCTGAATTTGGCTGCTAATTCCTTTATATCCGGAGCAACATTATTTCCTTCAGGAAATGTATTTGTAATCTCATATTTCACTTCACTTATCGGAGATAACAAATTCACACGTACTTACAAACACGAATACATTGTTAACAGTGCTAATTCAAATTTTTCGGTGTGTAGAATTTTGCTAGAAAACTGCTCAAAATTATGTACCTTTACCCTAAAATTGAAATTTTTCCCTGATATAGGAACACGCGTAGCTTTTTTCTTTTTCTTTGGTAGGCAAGAGATTGCACCCCAGATACAGCTGTCCTGGTTAAATTAAATCGGTCGAACACTAGGCGTTTCAAATTCTGCAAATCTATAGCGTTAGGATATTTCAGAATCTTCGTATTGCAGCAAGAGCCCTGAAATAATAAAACACCAAAGAAATATTTATTTTTTGGCCATAAAAATATTACATGAACAAGTGGTCAAATATCTTATATCTGTGTCTTCTAAAGAATGTTACGAATATTCTTGTATTTCTTCGGTCGAATAAAATAATGTAGTATGATAATCTTCAAGCCTTTAATTTAGAACAACCCTAAAGATGGATGGAACTGGTTTCTCCAAAATATTAAAGCCCTTCCAGCAAACGGTGCAATATCACAGAATGCCATAGTCTTGCTTCTCGCCGCCTTCTGGATATCAAATTTCACATAATGGTCTACATTTACGTTTGACCTGTTACTAATATGTCCCTGTCAAAGCATCGTGCATCTTCCTATATTCCCTTCGGATTTCGTAACCATAGGCTACTGAGCAGCTTATACACCAAAATTGGCATAATGTTATAAAGGAAGTGATTTGTTTCGAATTATTTATTGCTGATGGACTGTGCGTAAAAGTAACAGAATTATGCGATGTTTTGCGAAATATCTCTAAGACTAAAACTTTGAAGTTTCATAAACATTTTCTCTTTCCCCATTATCATAGAATCCATAATACATTCTGTACTGAGCTTTAAAAATTTAAATCGTCTGTGATAAATAATGGGTCCGCTGAGGTATCAAATTGTAGTTGTGGTAGACTTAATAGCCTGTTGAATTCAGTACTATCTCTATTCCATATTCCTCTCGTGTTAATGTTATATATTTGGAGTATCATTGTGACCCAGTTTCGGAGCAGCACATGTTACCCAGTATGGGGCAATCTGAAAGATGGCGCGAACGTGCTGTAATCCCAGAGGCGCGAGATCAGCCCGGATTAGGTAGAGATCCTGCAGTTGCTGTTGCAACATCCATAGCAGCGAACTCTTTCCACAAGGAGACCGCCAGTGAATTCTTCGAAGAGGTCACATATCGCAGCTGGCCTAAAGTTAGTAATCGGTTTCGATCTGGACTCTTGCCTCTGACCTCGAACATGAAGTAAGTAAAAAATATCACATCCTTTCGCAAATTATGCCCTAACAAGAATGCAACAAGCATCGTAATACGTATAAAGATAGGATAAATGCTTGGAAAATGTGGCAAATTATAAACATTTTTTCGCAAGAGTAATGTTCATGATTGGATTTAAGAAGTTGGATGGCATTAAATTCGGAGAATACTTGCTACCACTCAGTCAGAATGTTTCGCTTTTCCGTGTCACGTATAAAATCTGAAGGCTTAAAATGTGCGAACTAAAACGTAAAATTTAAAATTCGCCTACCTCTTCGTGGGAAGAACATATATTAATGGGGTCTGAGAACATGATGCTCAGGAAAGAGTTTGGACCTAAGAGCGAGACATTCGAGGAAAACGGAAATAAGTGTGAAACGTGAAGCTTAATAATCTGTATTTTTACGAGATATTTGTAAGGCAATAATTCAAAGAAGAGGATAAGCCTGTGGGCGATGCGTGTAGTATGCAAGGAAGACATGAGGAGGTCAGAGTTAATACACCACTTTAGCAGAACAAAGTTTAAGTGAAGGAATAATATTAAAATGGGATGTAAAGAACTGTGGTATGAAGATACGGACTGGATTTCAGAGGCTCAGAATATGGTTCAGTGGTAGTTATTTTTGAGAACACAGAAATTAAATTTTGGTTACATGAAAGGTGAAGACGTTTGGGCAGCTGAATGACTATTATCAGTGCATTAATAAATCAGCTGTGACAACTGTTTACCTGAGGGAGGGAGTATAGTGTCACCACGAGAGAGCCCATAGTGCAGTACTGATACAAGTGAGCGCAAAGCCCCTATACATGTCGGAAGCAGAATATAGGCTGTGCAAGTCTCAGAGGAGGAAATTTCAATACTAGGCCGAGAGTGCGGAGTTGGATGGAATTCGGAGTAGGTGACAGAAGTCACATATGCCACCTAAACTGTTTTATGTACGGGACTTCCCCACTTTCAGCACAGCACATTACTGCACCATTCTTGCACAGGTGCACAGGGACTTTTTCTTACCCTGTATAGGAAAGGGCACACGTTATGTTCATAGACTTTACTTCCACAATTTACTTATTGACAGAAAAGCAACGCTTCTTCCTTGGATGTGTTACAGTAAATGTGTGGAGATGCGTGTAAGAACATTATGTTATTGTTTTGTTCTGTGCCACATTTGACATTACAGTCTGTCTTGTCTTTCTAAGCCCCACATTGGTATTCAGGTCAACAAAGTCTCAAATGTGGCTCTGACCAAATCGTTGTCCGCATTCTTGCGTCTTTTGTTTCGGTCCTTCAGCAATTGTTACTGTTAAAGGGAATGTATATAGAGTCAGTATCGGCTGCTGTTTTGTCTTTAAGGTTGTTGATACTGATGTCCTTAGTTAGCAGCGAGTTCAGTATAGCTGTTATTATGTAAATGGAATATTTCAAATAGTGGTAGCTACTAATGAGGCATGTAAAGTGGCAAAAAATGTATTTTGGATCATCGATCTCAGTACACAATTTGTCTCCTGTTGATACATTTCGCAGTGTCCACGTAGATATACGATACCATATCAGCCTGCATGGTGTCACCGCTATTCTCGTCTGAAGTGTACCAGTCTCCAGTACTTACTGACAGTTCTGCTCTTCTGCGACATGACGCTGTGTAGACTGGTATACAGACATCAGAGTTTCGGATAATTTTGCTTCCTCCACCTTCAGAGTAATGTATATGAGTAGAGACTGCTCTGAATTTGGAGGGAGAAAATTTCGATTGAAGGTTTGTACTTATATTTATGCACACGGCGTTATATCCAAGAAGTGTGGAATCTTTAGCAGGACCTCTATAAGAAACTCAAATCTCGTATTACTTGTTATTTTAAATTATTACCTTTACCAGGGACTTTTAAGTCGATTGTTAAGGAACTGAATATGAAGTCGCTCTGTAAGGACTCCTTGATTTAAACTAAAAAGTTTGATAAAACTTTCTTACCAAATTGAAGACGAATTTCAATCTTGTGGCAGTCCATTTGGGATATGTGGTCGACTGCACATGCTCAGGTTTTTTTTGCGAGTACGTCTGTATTTCCCTCTCCATTGTCATTCAAAAAACTCTCCTCACTTTTATCCGTTTCGTCTACTATCGACACTGCATAGTCTAGATTCTGTTAGCGTCATTAAATAACCCACAACTACAGCCTTCATTTGTATTAGTTATTATACTTCCTGTATTTTAACAAGGTATCGAGATAAAGGTACTACAGTAAATACAAACAGGAAGACTGCAAGTGGCACAGCTAAGTTTTGTAAAAATGTTGCTGGATCTTCAAGAACGAAAAAGTTAAGGAATAAACCAAAATATAAACACCAGAAAAATAAAATATTAAATTATTGTCCGTGTTATTGAATGCTGCCGAAATAATTGGCCGCAGCACATGTAAAAATAACGTAAAAACTAACATTGAAAGAGACCTATTGAGTGGAAGAGATGCAGAATACATTCAGACGATATGTTGAGAGCATGCACCCGTATGATTTTGGAAATTGCGGTCAAATGGAAAGTCAGTGAAATTATATGCTTCTTTTCTTCACCTTTGATCAACATCGGTGATGTTACTCAACTACAACTCTGTATTTTATATACAGCCTACATTTTTACAGAGATAAACATGTACGGCTTACTTGAAATTTTATTTTCTTTTTAAGTGGTTTATTTAATTATGCTGTCAACCACCAAGATTATGTAGCGTCAATGATAGATGAATAACTGTGGAGCATCGGTGGAATAATACTGGCAGGGGAAAGCCGGAATACTCGGAGAAAACCTGCCCCAGTGCAACTCTTTCCATTACAAATCCCACGTGGAATAACATGGGATTAAATTCGGGCCTTCTTGATGAGAGTAGGCCGACTAACTGCCTGATCTATGGCATAGCCCTTGAAATTTTAGCCCAACTACTATTTTAAATAGGAAAACTCTTCCACATCTATTTAATGCCATATATTTATTTTTACGCTTATGTATCCGTAATCAAATCTGCAGAAATGTGCATTGCATTTATTTCATCTGCAAAGAGGACGTAATGTTGGATGGTGCTTAGTACTCGACTTAAAAACAAATACTAGGAAATCCTCTGTCTTAGAGTAGTTTAATGGCTTTAATGCTAAAATTTGGCTCTTGTCGTTATGATGGTGATGATAATAATAATCCTATAAGACAAAGTCCGGACCAGAAGACAGAACAAACAAGGCGGAGGTATAAATAGGAGTTGAACCTGTTGAGGAAGTTTAAACCTTGCAGGGATGTCACATTCTTCACCTTTAGCCATATGAGGCTGGCTTAAATACAGAGTGCCACTGGATTGGAAATATGCACATGTCAAAACACATTCACGTACATCTACATTACTTTTTTATTTGGGGACCAAATATTCTTTTCCATTTAAATCTGTTCAGGTGGGTATGTCTTTTTTTTCTGCTATTCTATTTCGCCTGGAATAAAACTCCAATTTTTGGAATATGATTTTTCTCTGTTCGTTCCTTGTGTTCCGACTGTTTTATTGTTAATCTGAAATTCCGTCTGTGATATTAAAATGTGAAATTCCTCGTTATTATAATTATTTGGGGCTGGACTTTGCTGTTAGGTCGAAATTAAATCGCATGACACCTTGGATGTACTTTGAAATATTCCAAGCATTGTATCACACATATCCACGGGAAATACACGCAAATGAGTATATATAACTTAATTTAAGTAGCCTATATATTATGTTTCGGTAAAAATTTTTGTTTAAAGTAATTGCCCTGTCTTTTAACTACTTGGCCCAGTGGTATACAATTTTCTTAATATTATCATAATACACTTGGTTCATTATTAGGTCATTCTTACATCTCTTCTGCTCTTGTGTGATCATTTCAATATAAATTCAATCACTGTTGATCCTTCGACTATCCCGGTTATATGGTGTAGAATTTCTTTACAAAGTTTGTCGAGTCTGAGTTTCTTGTAAATAGGCTCACAGCTAGTCATGCCTCTCCTAAGGGCGTAAATGAATTTATAGTCTACCTTCCATATTTCTTGGCCAATCCGAGTGAAATGCAGTATAGAAGTCTCAACATAATTCCGTTACGCAATTGTTGGTTTCGTAAAAATCGATGCTTTGCAGGCCATACTTGAGGGTCTAAATAAAATTTTGTCCCGTGTTTTTTATATTTGTTTCTTTCGATATCGATAAAATCCGGTACAAGACTTGTCCATGAAAATGTATTTAGTAATTGTGGTTTTCGTGAATATGGGGCGGGAATAGCCATACTTCACTCAGGGGCATAAATTAATTTCTGTCCCTCCTTCCCCACATAATATTGTAAGATTTTGGTGTCATTCGTTGTAAGAGATTTGGATACAATGCTGCCTCCACGGCACCCTTTTCTCAACCCCACCTCACCCCTCCTCCGCCTCAACCTTATTACTGTGCTACTTTGAATCATTTTCCAAAATGTTAGTAGGGTACCACAACAATGATATTTCGTTATTATTTGACATCCCTGATGCTGAGAAGTGTTGTGGAACAACTCGACAGTCTCCGGTATGGGGCCACGACTTTATAAACTTGAGCAGCAACTTAACCGTGGCAAGCCGACTGCTAACCCAACCCAAACCGTGGATGGAAATGTTGTATAATAAAGCTAGAAGATGAGAGATTCTTAACAAGGGTTTGCACTCAAGAGTTCTTCTCCTTTGTCGTTATATAGATTTTTCTTCCTTTTAGTACATCTTTCTTTCACTCCCTTCAACCACCGTCCTTCTCTTCTTACCGCTATTTTATGTGTGTGTAGGGATGACTGTAAAAGGGATGCAGGATTAAATATATATCTGCTTCTCTTTCACTGTATGTGTGTGTGTTTGCGTGAAAGGGGACTCTTAACACCTCCACCCTTAACTGTTGTTCATCATAATCCCCCCTACCGCGTCCTTGACTGCTGCGTATCATAAGCAACAGAAGCTGTTGCTAATTTATTAATCTGAGTTTGTACCTGTGACTAGAAACCCAGTATCCATACTTGGAGATGTCACTCCGGTTTAAAATAAAAATTGAAGCACAGTCTTTTGGAGAGGGCAATGTGGGCTACCTCCATCTTCAGGATGACTAAACTTGGTTCAAGTGGGTGTTGAAGTGGCTGGAAGGAGGAAACGGATTGGTTATAGAAGAAGTTTGCAAGGAACTTTGAGCTCTTCTCGGTTTTATCTTCCCCTTCATTAGCTCTGATTGACGACAATTCCTGAAACCTTCATATACAGGCAACTCCTTTCCTCCTACCAATCATTTCATATTCCGTCTGATCCAAATTCAGCCACCGTGAAGGTACAGGCAGCCTATTTTTACCAAACATCGTAACGAACTTAGTTTTCTACATGGTGTAGTAATATAAAAGGTTGGCACTTGATTTACGTAGACTAAATTAAATAAATTTATAAATTTTATTTTAATTAAAGTAAGAGAAAATATATGATACTCGCCGACAAATTAGATCTAACGTAGTCTAATGTTAATCAGAATGTAAGGGACCTCTGACGTGCGGTCATAAAATTCCTCATCCTGGGATTTAGAGACTTGAAGGGAGAAAATAGACTGCTTTCAGCTAACTCGCGGGTAGTGAGGGTTTGAGGGAAGGATTCAAGTTGAGGGTTTGGGGTAATTTGGTAATGAAGACTAGGGGTTGACTGGTCTTAAAAAGTTATTAGTGTACCTTAGCTTCATGGCCTTGTAACATAGACTGAAAGCTTCCTGCTGGTGGCTACCGACACCCAGCGCCTCTGTCATGAACTGCAGCTACACATTTTAGACGTATCCAGGACATTACGACTGTTACGAGATGTTGCAGTGTGTTAGATGGTTTCTGGGGTTGGAACTGGCAAATTACGTTTGCCCTTAGCTGAATAAGACGATCATTGGCGTGCCGAGACCCGCGTTGAAGTATTAGACGTAGGCCTATGTGTACGTTTCTCTAAATTATTCTACTTATCGCTGGTCTCAATACATTAAATACATTAAAATAAATTTTGAGACAAGGAATTTCATCGTGTATTGAATATTATACGTTCTGTACTTCAGTTACTATACACGTGAAGAATATATTTGGTCGTCAGAGGGAGGAGGCAACATGGGATTGGAGGAAATTGCATAACGAGGAGCTTCATTATCTATACTCGTCGCCAAATATTATTCGGGTTATCAAATAAAGAAGAAAGAAATGGACAGGCCATGTGGCATAGATGAGGTCGAAGAGAGATGAATACAGGGTTACATAGGCGTAGATGAGATAATTATATTAAATAGATCTTAAATATTATGGGAGACCTGGATGGGACTGATGTGGCTATGGATGGGAACAAGTAACGGGCTCTTCTGAACAAGGTAATGAACAGTTACCGTAAAATGCGGGGAATTTCTCGACTAGCTAAGGAGCTACTATCTTCTCAAAGAAACCTCTGCTCTGTGTAGTTGGTAAGTTAGTTGGTCAATGAATAGACGTCCAGGAATACAGTTTGTGTTACAGAAAACTGTACCACACATTTTAGTACTTAACAAGACAGGCAATGTACGTAAAAACGAAACATTGAGGCGCGTTCGTGTAACCATTTTTGCCGTAGAAAAGCAATAAGTACTAAGTATTATGATTGTGTGTTTGTAGCGTTAGTTATGCAGCATGGAATACACATGCACTGTATTATATTGTCATGTGGCCTATCTGGCTCTGGCAAACTTTTCCACATTATCTCTTAAACGGCACGATTTTCGGGAAACGTTTTTTTTTTATGGCTCGACAGCCCTATATGGGCCTGGGCCTCCTCGTTTCGTTGAGGTGTTATGGTCACACACATTTGAGACACACCACAGTCGGTAGGACTCCTCTGGACGAGTGACCAGCCCGTCGCAGAGACCTCTACCTGACAACACAAAACACTCACAAGAGACAGACATCCATGCCCCCAGTGGGATTCGAACCCACGATCCTAGTAAGCGAGCGGCCGAAGACCCACGCCTTAGACCGCACGGCCACTGGGATCGGCTTTCGGGAAAAGTTATTGAACATAAAATGCGTGTTTTGATTTTTCTACACTTTTTGTATGAAACATTTCTCATTCTAAAAAGAATTCAGCGAGATATTGTAATATACATAGGCCTTCATTTGAAGTACCCGTTATTCTTGTAAGATCTTAATAAAAATTTAATTTTCTTGACAGATTTCGAAAAGTGCGTAAATATAAAATTTCATGAAAATCTGTTTGGTGGCAATCGAGTTGTTCCATGCGGACAGACAGACAGACACATAGACGGACGGACTGACACAAAGACAGACGTGACGAAGCTAATTGTCGCTTTTCGCAATTTTGCGAAAGCACCTAAATAAATAATTACATTATTAAAAATTGTGTCTGATCATTACTGAATACAGTCAGTTATTAATGTTTTCCGTGACACCAACGATATATATATATATGTTTATTTACATACATAAATGACCACAAGGGCATAAAGGCCGATGGTCTGTAATATTAACAGAAAGTTAAAACAAGTGGTGTGCATGTAGTAACTACTAGGCTTTAATCCCCTAAAGTTTAGTGGTTAGTGTTTGTACCTCCAAGTTTAACACCAAAATATTTCACTCATTCCGCATGGTGTAGTTATTTATTTATTCTGCTATTATGATCCTTACAATAAGCAATTGTTTATTCCCTACACACTAGTTGCTTCAACCGGTGTGCCATTTCCCACAGGTGTGCCGCGCGTTTGGTACCGATCTGCCATAATGGCTTTCAATAAAAAAATAATTGTATCCAATTAAATATGCAAATTAAATTTTTAAACATAAACTGATAAACATCTTTCCTACATAAGCAGGCGCACAAAATTAAGAAAGGTGTTTTGGTTTCGATGAGGTTTTCGGTAAGCTGAAGGAGCAACATGACTTTCAACTTCATCATCTTGTTGGTACGATAATTTTTTCCTAAAATATGTGATATTGTTTAAAAATACGTGTACCATTATTATCAATTTTAGTTCTATGTTCTAACTGTAAGATGCCACGGGAAAAATGCGAAAGTCCTAAGCGGGACGCGAGCACCAGGCAGTTAAAACACACTGCTATACAGCATTCGTGGAAGGCCTTTCAGGGGAGGAAAGCTGTGCTTTTTTTTCGGTATGATCTAAATCGTTATGTGCAATGTGCTTTTATTTTGGCCTTCAAGGTGATGGTAGATGCTGAGCTTTGGGAAGTTTCTATCTCTATCTTGAAGATTAAAAATGAAAGACGTAATTACCTTGTGTTGCTAAGGGAAATTACATTTCTAAGCAGCACAGAACTGATAACAGTTATTAATAAACCATGTGCACATTTTTTTACTCCATAAAAGGTCATCATTGATTGTCCTATAGGAAGACAAATATTTGAGCCACAGAGCCTGTACACACACGCACACACACACGCACGCACACGCAGAAATTTGTTTAGAGAGTGGATCATAAAATACGGAGTTTAGAGAAAGAGAAAAGTATATTGAATCCTTCTAACCACTTCAGACTTTCAAATAGTGGTATTGGTGTTTTCCTCCGCCTTTAAAAAAAATAGTAGCTCAATAAAACTCAGTTTATGACCATTTCGGAAACACTTAAAAGAGACTAGAATGCTATATTTTCTATCCTCCCCGCTCTTTAGTATTATGCACACACACAAGTACAAATAAATTAAAACAAAGTAAGTTCGAGCCCGGCACGTGTTTACTTTTGATCCGTTGTGGACACAGAGAGTGAGAGAGAGAGAGAGAATTATAGGGACCGGTGACCTATGCTTGATCATAAACGTAAATACAATACATGTGAAATAAGATACTGACCATTCAGTAGACTAAAATGTATACTCTTCTTCCGACTGATACATATTTTTCTAATAAATCTTTGGTTATTCTTAAGATTAAGAATAGTTAATGTAGGATTATTTCGGTGAGTAATATGTGTCAAGGCAGCAAGAATATTCTCCTGTCTGTGGCATGGATAGGACTATGGGAAGTCATTTTTATGTAAAACCCTCTAATATTCTGCTGATTCTTTTTATATAGAAGTCTCGTTGAGAAAGTTATCCTGCATTATCCTGAATTATTATTGAGACCGACCTCAAATTTGACACTACCCTGTATAGATGTGTATATGCTGAATTAATCTGCCAATATAAGGATATTATTCATGAATGTAATGTCTCTGTGCAAGCTACGAAGGCATATTTTGGGTGCAGAGGTATAAATCCACTCATTCATAACTTCAGAGCTAGGTGGATATGAGTGGTCAGCCTCATTCCTAGCCGATTTACCACGGGTAAATAACGGTATCCATTGACTGGGGGACTGCGTGGGAAGCAGAACCGATCTGGATGTTTTGAATAAGAGAAAAGCCCTGCTGGTAATCGAAATGCGATTCCGTCATCGTCTACCCCATTGTGTACATTGATTATCTTGGAGAGAAACATGTTAGCTTTTTGTAGATTTCTTTCAAATTGTTCTAAGTTTTCAATACGAGTCCTAGAATTACCAAAGAAATATATTCGGGACAGAAAACCCATTTCTTTCTCAGGCAGAGGTTAAGAATGCAAGGAGCTGTGCCTTCATTCCCCGTACGTTTTCATAGCATAGTGCTTAATGAAGTACAAGGACGACGTTATATGCTTTAAGATTTACACTACAACGTTTTGTTTGTAGCAGGCGACGGCTAAGGACGCTTTTCCCAGCTGGAAATATTATGTAGTGTTTTCATGAAACAAGAAGTTGACTGTGCGTGTAGAGGAAGAAGGGACTTGGTAGGAGATAGTATTCCAGGATCAGAGTAGAGGAAATGAATAAAAGCACAGCATACTCAAATAGCTTCTTCCGTATTGAATATTCAAAACTTCTATCCCTGAAGAAAATTTCAGACGCGTTGCTTCTTTGGTAACTTGCTGAAACGCCACTAAACTGGCACTTGTGAACTCTTAAGAAGCCTGTGGACCGTATCCCTGAAAATGAGAAGCAGATGATCCTGATGATTTTGACGATGATCACAGGGATGTCGATGATGATGATGACGGTTATTTTCAACGATAGATTATGGTGATCGTGATGATTATGTGATACTGATGTTAGAGTGGTGACTTAATTTTTACTCTTCACCAAATAGACACTTTCTAGAATTACCAAATGAATGAGTATCATATAAAAGGAACACGTAGCATGAATGGGAGGAATGAGTATATTTACATAATTTTAGTTAGAATGACGGAAGGGAAGAGATCAATTTCTATACCTAAATATAGACAGGATATTATTTAAATGTATATAAAAATAGTGTATGAGGATGTGGACTAAATTTAGTTAGCACAGGTCGGATACAATGAGATAAGAGGAATTTGTCGAGTATCTGAGCGACTGTAAGCTTCTCGATAAAGGTGTTGCTCCACGGATATAGTTCCTCCATGAAGGCGTTGCTCCACGGTTATAGCTCCACAAAGAAGACGTTGCCCCACGGATATAGTTCCTCGATGAAGGCGTTGCTCCACATATAGGTAAATTATAAAAGTAGGTGTGTAGGTAGGAAGTGGTGGCGGTGGTGATATTTAAGGTGTCGTCCCTGTCGATGAAGTGGATCTAATAGTGATCGGTGTAGATATGATGGTGATGATCTCCAGCTCTGGAGTTCTAGGGCTACTCCAATATGTTCTACCTTTAGCCTTAATTATGTGTAATGTCAATACCCATCTCTATGTAAGTGATACCTTGGTAGCACAGATTAAAATTTGATTACAGGGAGAACAAGAGTTAATTTTAGTGTTAAGAACCATCTGTATCTCTCACTGACAGTCCCTTTTTCTTGTATTTGTTTTGCTCTTCATTTTATTTTGGTCTGTTGCTGGGTGATGGATGGTAAGCCGTTTTGTTTCAAGTCCAGGTAACAGATGAAAGCCGTGAAGTGATGCAGACAAGGTTACTGTTCGCTCGGCGGATTTCAATTATTTGGGGCCAATTACATGATGCTCGTCTGATTCTCCGTGGCAAGGTTATTCTTAAGATTGATTTCATGGTTTCGCTCAAGTACAGAATGACTAAGTTCAGTTGCTGTTCGACTTTCCAAAAATACATTCCTGTCGGCCTAAAATATTATTCAGGGCAGCCCATTTTAAAGACAGGCTTATATACAGCAAATAAGCTGTTTGTAAGTAACAGTAAAAGTAATTATTTATATTTATTATAATAATATTAATAAAAATAATTTTGTGTCCAGTATAAATGTGGGTTGTAATCAACATTGCCGTTGTTTGGTCATTTCTTATTGTCTTGGACTTTTTCAAGTACAAAATTTTGGGAAATGGTTTTGTTTCAATCAACAGGTATATAGGTTTGTACTCAGTTTGGGCATTTAGAGAGAGCCAGTTTCAGTCTTTGGACTGGACTGGATGACCAGTCATGGAGAATATCTCTAAAAGGCCCATTTGAAAAGGAACCTATCGGCGGAGAATCCTGATCCGGAAGTCAGGTCTAACGGAAGATTAATGGAAGGGATTGTGTACCTTGACTCTCTTCCTGACCTCCGGATTAGGACTCACCACTGGAATCTACAAAACTGATGATAGAGGCAGATCCAGCTCAGTAAAGTGGTGTTTGAAAAGAGCCCAAAATGATTTAAAATGATCAAAATAACGATCGTATCTGTAACCCTTTGGTTTATTTAACGACGCTGACGGTAGCTCAAAGTAGGCGTATACATGTGTCGTCGCATATAGATTAGTAAACAACGAAAAACTTTGAAATAATGTGGGTGGCGTAATTTGAATTAATGTCCTGGAAATTTTCTGGAGGGACTGAGCAAAATAATGAGAGATCTCAAGTCAGGAAGGCCGCTTATCGAGCCGTGATCTGAACTCAGACTTCTCGAAAACGAAACACGAGTGCAGAAGCTATATTTTAAAGACACTTGATACAGATTCTTCCCTGTGTTCAGTAATGTAACTGATTCATTTTTTCTTTTCTTTCCAGGTAAGTTCGGTTTACGGCGTATAATTGGATCAGTTTTGAGGTTGTGCCTACACTAAACGATTGCCCGCAACAAGGTATGGAAGCTATACAGTTCTTTATAACGAAATATTTGTTTGGTGCGTGAAGATTTATTAATTTTATGCGAGACTTCATGTTTCCACAGTGGTGTTGCCGAAGATTCAGTATTCTGGGATATTTAACTGCGTAGACGGGTAAATATTTAACGACATTTCGAAGGATGCCCTTTTAATCACAGTCAAACAGTCCAAGAAAATGCAGACTTCTTGGACTGTTGACCCTGAAAATGAAGGCGTTACAACCCTTCGAAATATCGGTATACTTACCTGTAGACACTCCATAATATCCCCTTAAACTTGAATCTTCATATCCATAATTTTATTTCCATATTCTCTAGGGATCTTACTGTTTTTTCTGTAGGCCTACACAGATATAGCAGGAGGCGGCTGGTGACTGCGCTGTGCTGGCGAGACTGAAGCACAGAGACATGGTCGAATTACATCTGTCGGATTTGTAGTGAAAAGAAATTCATTTAACCTTTCATAATATGAACCTCGTATTTGAGTCTTATAAAGGTTTTAACCTGTGCGTTACTTAAGACCGTGGCATTCTAATAATCTTTTACCTTCTTTACGTATGTAGGGGTTTGCGCCTAAGTTGGCTCCAGTGGTGTCAAATCGGACTTGTATTTGAAAGATTACCGGTAAACATCTAGGCAGGGACACCAACCGCTCTGGTTATTTCAATAGTGTGTATGTGCATACTGATATCTTGTCTGGTCTCAGTACTTACTCGTTAATATTTTAAAGAATTGGCCTGTTCTCATTTGCCTATTTTCTGTATACTGAGTAGTTTGTACTCGTTTTGATACCTTGACTTTGATTTACACAACCACTCATTCAAGCTACTATATGTCTATGATTATAGCACAAAATTATGCAGGCTGTAAGGATAAGTCACATACACTCATCAAAAGAAAGTGTTTGTAACATTAGGACAAGGCAAAGCCCGGCACGGAAAATAATAACAGGTTTAAACTTGGCACCAGTCAAGGGTAAGACCGTTTGTGTGACTAATCTCTCATTATAGCATGACAGAACTGACATAGCTGTATACTGAGTAACATCTTAAATATTAGTTCATATGTATATTTTTCGTGAACTGTAAATAGGACAGTCCTGAATATGTATACTTGCTGAAGACCAAGACATTCAAAAAAGAACAGGTCCGTTCTCTGATCAGAAAGGGCGCCCCATGACAGCTATGGCTGTAATAGTCAGACTTGCTACGTAAATACAGACATGAGCCCCAAAACGGGCTCGTCGCCAAGACGAAAGAATGACTGACCGTGAGCTCTAAAGTGACCTGACATCTACTGAGTCACTTATTTATCCACTTGTAGTAGAGCGCACTGTCTCTGACAGTTAATCTTACGGCGATCCTTTAACACGCCTGTCATGGTATTCTATAGCAAGTGCCATTTGTTGGCAATGTCCTTAACTTTACAACTGCGGAGAATTCGCGTGTATGCATACGTGACGTATTGTCTAAGTTGTCCCAACAGAAATAACATGAAGTATATTTCACTTTCATTAGAACTGTCTCATAAACATGTAATTTACACAGCTCTGTAGTACATACAAGCTACTTCACTTTTCCGTCTCACAGAACTGCCATCAGGCTATAACAACACACATTATATCTCACATCTAAAACAGTAGCAGGGAAAGATAGGCAGGGGTCTCATTTTAACAGATTCGAATACTGATTAAAGAATGAAATATCACCAAACACACTTTAACCTTTGGCCTTATCAATTTCCAAAGAATTAAAGCTGCATATCTTTGTTTGTTGTGTTCATAACTTTCAGCATTAAATAAATAATGATAAAATTGTCGCTGTGACCAAGCACCATAACATGAAAGTTTATAAGGAGAAGAGAAGAAAAGTTTCCTGCCTTCTTGGGCTGGACACTATATGTAAGTCAGTAGTCATTTTCACAATCTGGCGAGCCCCCACTTAATGGGTGGGTGGGTGTTATCTGCGCCGGTGTGGTCATATTGATCAAGAAATATAGCTTCGGTCTTTTCCGGGAATCAAACCACATTCAACCAGTCCGTTTCCAGTAAATTCACCGACTGGAATATTCAGGCTTATCCTTGAATATTTGAACCGAATTTTATACAAGACGGTGACAAACACGGCGACACACCACAAGCTAATTACGAAATACGGCGACACACAGCATGCCCATAATTACTTACAGCAATGCCAAACAGAGCGACACACCGCATGTCCATAATCACAGCAATGTCAAACACAACGTCACACCGCGTGTCCATAATCACAGCAATGCCACATACAACGACACACCGCATGTCCATAATCACTTTCAGCAATGCCAACAACTGCACGGCCCACCACATGTCTATAATCACTTACAACAGTGCCAAATACAGCGGCACACCGCATGTCCATACTCACTTACAGCAATGCCAACAACTGCGGCCCACCACATGTCTACAATCACTTACAACAGTGCCAAATACAGCGGCACACCGCATGTCCATACTCACTTACAGCAATGCCAACAACTGCGGCCCACCGCATGTCTATAATCACTTACAGCAGTGCCAAATACAGCGGCACACCGCATGTGCATAATCACTTACAGCAATGCCAACAACTGCGGCCCACTGCATGTCTATAATCACTTACAGCAGTGCCAAATACAGCGGCACACCGCATGTCCATAATCACTTACAGCAATGCCAAATACAGCGGCACACCGCATGTCTATAATCACTTACAGCAATGCCAAACATCTTTTTATTTCGCCAGTCCACAGCATTCGCTGCCCCTGTTTGGAAACTCATCTGTACTTCCATCTGTCTTTCTTTCTTAACTTCCCATTCTCTTCCTCTTCTCTGTGGCCAATCTTCAGCAATATTCCACGGGCTTGGACCCTAGGATTACATCCCTACCACCCCCGACGTCTTCCCTCCCTGCGACGCTCTGGACAGAGTTCGGCAATATGTTGGAATCCATAAATCATTGTTAGGAATGACTAACAGCCCTAAGGCTTGGCCGGGCAGAGGAGTGAGGGGCTGGAAAGGAAACCTGCTGTAGAAAATATGAGGTAATTTATATGGAAATGCATCGGAAATCTTGTGTCATTTAGAGATATGAATGAAAAATTCAGTGTATAGAGAAGGAGCATGGGTAGTTGCACAAGATTGTCCATGTTAGGCTCAGAGCTGTGGTTTTGCTAGGGAAGGATGGGAGGGAAGTTTGTTTGGAGATGACGGCGAGGTCCATTCTACATGCTTTGCGGGTTTTCTTCCTCTTCTACTTCGTCTTAAGTTACTATTACATACCATAGCAGGTTAACACAGGGCGGTTACATTTAGAAAGGCAGGGTTCTAGTGTAGGAAATAAGAGTAAACTCAGGTGCATGCATCCTTTCCTCAATGGCTAGAATAGATAATAAAACTATGTAGGCATATATTTTATTTTCTTGCGTAACTTATTCAATTTATCATCATCATCATTCTCTAAAGGCTAAGCCTTGTCGCTGCAACCATAGATGTCTGTCTTGTGCCAGTCTCTTCATTTCGGCGTAGGAGTTGCAAAAGAGTTCCTTCATCAGATTCTTGATGTAAGAGAGCCTTGGTCGTCCTCTACTTTCCTTCCCCTACACTCTACCTTTCATGATGTTGGTAACAAAACCATTATGTCTCAACAAATGTCCAATAAGTTTGACTTTCCTCATTCCTACCACTCTTAATATTGTTCTCTTTTCATTGATTTCCTTCAGCACTTCTTCGTTGCTTTTTCTATCCATCCAACTAGTTCTATTAACTCTTCTCCACAACCACATTTCAGCTGCTTCCAGCCTCTTTTTCTCTTGCCTTCCCAATGTCCACGTTTCAATTCCATATGTCATGACACTCCACACATATGCTTTTATAAACTTCTTCCTTGTTTCAAGGCTTAGATTCTTGTTCATGATAAGACTTTTCTTATTTTGGAATGCCAACTTTGCAATGGCTATCATTTTCTTTACCTCGTTTATACATCTATTTTCATTGGTAACTATACTTCCAAGGTAGCAAAATTCTTCTACTTCTTTTACTTTGTCAATCCCTATTCTTACTTGTGCAGTTCTTCCCTGACTCTTTTTACATATTTTCATAAACTTAGTCAATTTATATTATAGTAAATATTTGTTATTTTTCAGTTATGACGGATTGAGTCCTTTGGCTTTTTCCATTCCAGAAGGAATTCCAGAAGACTGACACTTTAAAGTTTCGTAAGGATCGTTGTAAATATCGACACATCTTATAAGTCTGAGACAGCATCATCACTGGGTTTTAGGCACTGCAAATTGTACAATATGACAAACGAAGGTAGTGCAGTTTGTGGTCGTGACCTGGGACACACTCTTATTTCCAGACGATGTGGTGCATGTGCGTTCTTCGCACAAAGCGCGTAATATGAAGAATAATGTTGAGGTGTTCCGTCAGTTCTTCAATATATAAATACATTTTATAACCGAAACTACTAAAAGGCGTTTTTATGACATTTTTAAAAGGGCTTACGGTAAAAGAATAGGGCGAATTTAATTTTTGTACTTATCATTTCGAGCAATCACAGTTTGATTTCCGGCAAGGATATCAGATTTTTCTCTTCTCTAAAGCATCTAGACCGAATCTGAAGCCCTCCAAGCCTCCTATTCAATGAACACGGAGGGCTCTTTCCCCAGGCGTGAAGAGACCGGGCTGTGATAACTGCCACTCAACCACTACCTAGCAACGAGGATTAGAATGAGTGGAGAAATAAAGCCACTCCACCGCATGTGTTCAAGGCGTGCACAGGGACAATATTAGAGTTGCTTAGTGCCGTATCGGTTCAGTTTTAATAAATCTTAAATCAGACTTTATTGTTTATCCCAAGAGTGTTTAACCATACGGAAGGAATTGGTACTTAACATGAAAATAATTATCATAAAGTCTATAAATTCATTTTAAATTACTTTGGATACGGTAAGTGTGCGTAATAATATAACCACGAACACAGGCGAAAAAATAAATTTATTTTGAGAGTTTTTTAACTCTTCAAAATTTAAGCGAAGACTTAAGCATTATACATTTTCCGCTATGCAAGTAGTGCTATTCGATAAAATATCGTACTCATGTATAGGTCTACAACTGTGTTAGGTAATCCAAATGCAATAATAAATGTTTCTTTAAGGAGCATTAATTTACCAGACGGTTGTCATCTGCTACTTTAATCTCCGAACCATTCTCTGTTTTTTTATGTAATCAGGTCAGCTTCACTGTACATCGGATGCTGGATGTTGCTTATTATAAACAATTCTCATTGACATGGAAGGGTGTTTGCACCTTTTTAGGGAACGTGATGTATTTTTTACAGTAATAACTGAAAGGGTGTGGTGTCAGACAGATCCCTGTGACACCTACTCAACAAGAATCGTGTGGAGTGCTGATGGGTCCCCTGCAGGGGGAGAATTAGTGACAAGCAATATGCTGGATGCTGCACACGGCCTTACATCATCTCGCCCACCCTCATCGTAGCACCCTGCCAAGAAAGCGAGGAATGTCACTCTCACCAGTCCCTTACAGCATGACCGGACTATCTGCCGGTGTATAATACTTGGTGATATGGGGGTGGAAAGAAGTACTCTCCTCCTGTTTTTTTTTGCTGTTTTGCCTACGTCATTGGCCTGGTTATTACTTTATTTCAGATAAAAGTATATTATTGCAGATATAAATTTGCTGTTAGCAAAATAATTCCACTGCGTATTGAGAAAATAAGTTTATTTTATTTCGTTAAATGGACGCCGCAGCAAAGATTTAATGGTAATGCTAGTGTTATTTTAGATGTTAGGTGCCTTGGTCTGGTAAAAATGTATGGGAATAGTCCTAGGAAATTATTTACTAGGATTATTACGAAAGATGAAGTAAAGATGAATGAATTTTTCCCTGTTTCCCTTTCCATTTCCTAAGACATCTTTTTTTTCCCCTTGTGCAGTTTTGTCACTAATAGACTCCATATTATATTGAGAGAGTACAACAGAGGTTTTACCACACAAATGAAGTATGTCATATGTTACGAAGATTTCATATGTTGGGCCCTTTTCGAGTACATCATAAAGTTTGACTTAAGCTTTGTGTGAGTATACGAAGTACTGCATGGACAGAAATCAAAATTGAATTAACCCCACAGTTTCACTCTCAATACTGATTTAATGGAAAACCGTCAGTTATTTGTGCAGATGAATCTTGTTTAAAGGCATACATTTTGTGTGCCTGTAGCAAGGAACACATTATTACACAGTGTCAACAGATGCACCTCTTGCTGTATTAGCCTGAGCGTTTGATAAGGACACCACAAACATATATTATCGTCCAGTGTGTGTGTATATTTGAGTTTGTGTGTGCATGCGTGTGTATGTGTGCATATTCCGCCGTTAGAATTTTTGTAACAATTTGAAGTACGCTCATGAAACTTGGTATAGACATTATAACATGGCGTAGGAGACACTCTCTGTTTTTATGATTTGATTTGATTCATATGTCTTTGCATTACTTGATGTTACCATTTTTAATTTAGGCTACTTAAAATCCCTACTACGATATTATTTTTTAAAATATTATTTGCCTTTATCCCTGTTCCTGTCATTTTAGAGTGATTTTTTTTCAATGTTTTTGCATGCACATGTGTATGACTTACGATAGCGTCCATTTGTACACCATTTGATAGTGACACTGCGCTTCCCAAATTAATTGGCACTCTCAGCTGTTCTAGTAAAATGCTGTACGCTTTAATACTGTATTTAATACAAAATTCTAGGCTTAGTCTTCTTAGTTTATAATGAATGATTTGTTCATGATATTAGCACGTTGGTGTGACTGTCATCTCGAATAATTTTAACCGCTTGAGGCATTAAACTAAAGTTAATAATGTGTACGAATTCAGTTCCTACCTCACAGAAACAGACTGATTAACTCACACCAACAAATGCACCAAAACAAGTTTGTCACTGATTTCTTTATTAAAAGTTTAAACTTTTAAAAAGGGGTAAACGTTTATTAAAGAAATCAGTGACAAACTTGTTTTGGTGCATTTTTTGGTGTGAGTTAATCAATTGTACAAAAATGCACGGTGAATATAACGTGAAGTTCAGAAACAGACTGATTCTTCATTACAAATAACAAGCGACTAGGTGCGTTTCAGGAAATAATCTGCTTAATCTGAGAACATTTGTTTGTTAGATTTGAATTTTGTTGAGTCACGTTATGGCTTTTAGTAGAACACCCCTACCTCCTACCCCCTCACAGGAACACTCATCTTCCTTGTCCTGCCAAAGGGTTGTCTGTGCGCGGGCTGTGTTTATATTGGTGATCAAATCCGGTGAAACATAATAGATCAACTGGTGGGCTTGAAAGGGTTAAGAGCTTAAATCCCAGGGGCAAGTATCTGTAACATTTGTTCAGACATTAAGAAAGTGCGCGTTTGGGGAAAGGGTACTGATGTTTTCGTATAATTCTCATAACAAATTCTGATTATTTCCCTACATTTTATTTACCGATCTTTCTTTAGGAACTGAATTTTTGTGTAAGATTTAGACTAACACCAATCTTCAGAGGGTTATTAATTAATATAATTCTGTGAAAGTAAACACCCAAGACTTAGTCCTCTCTTAACGTTAGCTGTCAACAAGTAGATAAAGCTATGACTGGCAAGAAGCAAGAATGCAAATAGGGCACATCAATATTGAACATTACATTGCAGTCTGGATACTTTGCTCTTGAAATGACTGTCAGTTTGCCAGTATAAATAAGCTTTTACACAGAAGGCGGCTATTGTTCACTGCCTCGCGTTCATTTAATCGAATACACAGTACGTTTCGGGGCATGGTTTTTCTCCTACTGTCAGGTGGTGATAATGAAATAATGTGTTTTTTGCTTTCACTTTCGAGTTTGTATATTGCTAGTAACAGAGGACTCCAGTTTCGAACCTGGCCATTAACACAAATTTCGAGAAAAAGTCAATAAAAATACTATGGCATTATAATGACGACCGCCTCCACTTTTGAACAGGGGTGCAAGCAATGCCCGTATTGTCTTCTAGGCCTACATAATGTATTCATGAAATAATGGGCAAGTGGTAGCGTAATTTATATATTATGAACTGTTACAGGATGTGAGATTTATAGATCCTTAGCATTTTCTTATTATCACATCGTAAATATCGACAAAAGGGAACCCCAAATAATTATCTTTAACACGTCTATAAACCCTTCTGTCGTCAGTGCCAATATTCCGACGGGAAGTAGATCTTTACAAACGTAAGTTATTACGTCATAAAGTGTCCCCCAAAGAGTACATAAATGAAAAGATTAGGACCATCACAAAAAATAAACACATAACTCAGAAAGGAAATGATGATGTTTATGGAGATATAAAGGTGAAGGAAACATGTCTTTACTTAAAATAACTGTCCAGTTAAATGAAGACATGTTGACAGATGTGAGAGAATCTCTTAGTGGGAAATCAAAATCATACGGTGTTTACTAATGAGAGAGAACAGAAGGGACATTGTTTGAGATATAGTTCTCTTACAATTACTCACCGACATAGGACTGGAAATGATTTCGCTTAGGTAAAGGTAAAGTTCACCCTAGAACAGGCCATGAAGTCCCAGAGGGGAAGTAGAGGTATAGCTCTACTCTTTCTTTAACCTCGGATCTAGATGGGGGTGGGTGGTCAACGCCACGCCACGGCCGCTTTACCCCCGGGAATGACACGATACCCATTGTACAGGAGGCTGGGTGGGCCGCAGGGTCGGTCTGGACGGGAACTTAAAATCTCGCCCCCACCGGGATTCGATCCACGGACCGTCCAGCTCGTAGCGTAGTCGCTATACCGACTACGCTATCCCGGCCCACTGAAGTCGCATATTCGTAATAAAACTTGCCTTGGTTACAGCGTGACTTCATTAATTTCACAGGCACTCTACATGTCCGTATTGACAAGTATCTGATTCTACGTATTTAAAATCCCATCTGAAATTTCTCAAGTTACATTAAATATAAATGAAACAAATGTAAGGTGGCTTACGTTTAATTCTGAAATGCCTTGACTGAGCTTGATGTACTCAGATTCAGATATGTTGTTGCAAAGCCGTTATTACGGATATTTATTAAAGTGCTGTTGTTACTGTATGTATATATATGTATATATACATATGTGTATATATATATATATATATATATATATATATATATGCAGTACCGATCCCAGTGGCCGCGCGTTCTAAGGCATGGGTCTGCGGCCGCTGGCTTGCTGGGATTGTGGGTTCAAATCCCGTCAAGTGCATGGATGTCTCTCTTGTGAATGTTGTGTGTTGTTAGGTAAAGGTCTCTGCGTCGGGCTGATCACTCGTCCAGAGGAGTCCTACCGAGTGTGGTGTGTCTGAGTGTGATCGTGAAGCGTCGAAAAATGAGGCGGCCTAGGCCCACTAGGGGCTGTCGAGCCATTGGAATATATATATATATATATATATATAAAGCTTTTAGCTGTGTATGTGTGTGTGTGTGTGTGTGTGTGTGTGTGTGTGGTCCGCTAATGCCGTTCGCCAACTCGCTCCAGACTGGAACAGTATATTATATTCCAAATACAAAGGAGCAATATTCACCAAACTGTAACAGTAAAGTTGTCCCTATGAAAGCAATGAAGGAGTATGTGGGAGTGGATAGATAATCCACTCATTCTTAACCTCGGGAATAGATAGGGGTGTTTTGTCAGCATCACCCCCTGAGGCGCCTTCTCCCCTAGAATAGTGCCCCCCGCACTACCAATTCAATAGGAGGTTAGATGGATGCTTTACAGAAGGGATAAATTTCTTTTCCCCACCGGCAATCGAACCACGACTCCTCGGATATTGAGTTCGTAGCCTAGTCACTATACCGCCCACGCTGTCACATGTCGTGCCTCATGAAATGTAATTGTATATTGTAAATTGTCATTGTCAGTAAATATAAGGTGCCTTCTGCTTTTGAGGTTCCTTGCAAACGCTTCATTTTTGTGTTCTGAACAAGTACCTTAAATCAGTGGTTCCCAAAGTGTGCTTCGCGGATCCCAAGGGATCCGCGATCAGTTCCCCGGGGAGTAGTGAATACATTTCTGTAATGTCTAGTTTGAAATTTACTTACTTTTTAACGAAAGGAATAATGTTTTGTTAAAAATAATCGCAAAACTTCTTTAATTGGCAATATGTTTATTTCGTATGACCTTCAGAATATGCAATTAAGAAACCCCCTGTAGCCACGAAGGGAGGGACGATCATTTTAATTAGGGTCAAATCACGCAATGCATTGTTAGGTATGCTACTCTTATATATTTGTGGCTGCCTAAAATGAGTTCTGAGATTTAAATTTTTTATTTTGGGTACCTAACATCTGGATATTCTGTATTTGCGTGAAAAAGGATGTGAGGACCCATGGTTATTTGTCGAAACCAAAAGGGGTCCGCGAGCAAAAAAAGTTCGGGAAACACTGCCCTAAATCATGCAGGTGTGGTAGTGCCCGCTGTTACCATGTTAAACAGGAAACATGTCGGCCTTCGAACACCCCACTGTTGTATTAGCGGTCCATGAATCAGACAATCTTAAGAGCCAGCAATGTCGAAAGTCTACTGAGATTGAGAGCGAGTGTACGTATAGAATGCATGGTAGCGTATCGGTAGAGGCTTATTGCTGGCGGCAGGGTTTGATTAGCTGGGAAGGGAAGCCCCAAGTCTATCAGACGTCCTTGCGTCTCTCTATCTATCAAGTCGAAAGTCACACAAAGTCTTTGCATATGTATATAGTAGTGGTTGTTGGAAAATTTGCATGCTCTAACAAGGTGGTGTGCCAAATCTCCTCAGAATCAGGTTTTCCTTGTCTTACCCATCAAAAGTGGGAGGTGCCAGGAAGGAAGGTGTTGTTGCTTTGGTTGTTTGGATTTCTCTTAGAAATTCAGATGACAAGAAGACGCGCCGTAGTTGAGGAAATGACACCCTGGTTATATGGCGTTCGTCACCATTCGTGCATAACGGACATAACTCTTAACGATATGCCGTAAGTTCACTTAACAGAAAAGTAGAACGTCCAAATTTGTATAGAGGCGATTTAACACCAGGTCGTCAAGAACTGACATCGAGTGTTTCCTATTTCGTATTTGGAGGTCCCATGTTCGATTCTAGTTCCGGAGGTTGTCCATACAGATTTAGGTTTGCCGTGTGTTCCATTAGTCGCTCTAGGTCGTTTAAAACCAGCCATGGTCTATTCTGTTTCCATGTTTCTTAATCCATTGTTGGCAGTTTTCCTAACAACTGAAACTTGAAATTATGTCGTCTCTATCTATGAGGAATACGATTATGTTATGCGGCGCCTTGTGACCTCTGAATATGTATCACACTGCGCCTTGTGACCTGTGAATTTGCACCAGACTGCGCGATGTCAATTCTCGGATACGGTAGCCTTCCGGTCGTCTGATATTACAATCTATACAGTGTAGAAGGTGTTTTAATATGGCCAGTCGTGTTAGTCTCTTCATAACTCCGTATTTAATAAAACACAGATATAGATAGCATTTGGTGGACTCATTTTTCTTTTTGCCTGGTGAAGGGCCCCGCAGCAGATGCTACGGACGCACCGCAGCCTTAAGGCTTCTTGTGCAACCCTTGTGATGAAGATGAGCAGTTTTATACCAAGTTTTACAATTAATGGAGCACCAGTGGAATGAAATTGACGGGGGAAAACCGACAACTCGGAGAAAAACCTGTTCCAGTGCCACTTTGTCCACCACAAATCTCACATGGACTGACCCGGGATCGAACCCGGTCCTCCGCGGTGAGAGGCCGGCGACTAACCGCCTGAGCCATGGCACGGCCTGGTGGACTCATTACTGCCACAAATAGGTAAGTTTCGTAGACTTTAGTTGTCACAGTAATCGCACTAGTTAAGAGCAGTCTCGCGTTTCGGAAGGAGTCTCTGGCGTCATTACGGGTGTTGGAGATTTTGAGACTTCTGCTCCAGACTGAAACGCTTAATCGAATCAGAAGATCTCCAATAAACATGTCCGACAAACACGACTTATATTTTTATATAAAATAAACAGCCACATATTTCGACTTTTTAGCAAGCCAAAATCATGCTGTTTAAGGATATACAGAGGTTTAAATTTACAGCAGCATTTGCAAAATTATTTAAGGTTTGAATCTCAAACTTTTTATAATTGTTATTCATAAACATCATGAATAACCTCTTGTCGTAAAACATGTAGAAAGAATGTTCGTATGAATATGATGGCCGAACACGGTAGCTTCACATAGTATATAGAGCGAGTCTAACGTCGATAAAAATCATTGTGATGAGCAATTAGTGTGTCAGGCTCTCATATTCATATTTATGCTTATCCTAAACGTTTTTACGATGGCAGGTTTTTGATGGTGCTTATGCAAAATGATTGTAACAAGTCTGAGATCTCAACCTTGAATAATTCTGCATATGTTGATGTAAATTTATAATCTCTATATTCTTATACGGTCTGATGTTGTGTTGATAAAAAAAAAGCCGAAACATGTAGCTGTTGGTTTTATATAAAAATGTAAGTCACGTTTGTCGGACATATTTATTGGTTTATTTGATACTAACACAACGGGAATGAGTCGCGTGACAATAATGAGATGATTTCAGCATGTCTGAACGTAGTGGAATTTCAGGTAGAAGGTTATACTTAGTATGTTTAATCACAAAGTATGATTTGATGTTGCTTGATTATGAATGCACATAAAAACCTAAGGGCTGAGATTACGTGGGAGGATCAAATTTCCCAGAACTTAAGCGTGATGTTTACAAAAGAAGTATATGTACAACACGTAACGTAGTCACCCTCGGTGTACTGCCTTCCTGCATACACACACTTGCTCCAGCTGTACTCCCATTGCTAAAAGCACTTCCGGAAGTCCTCTTTTGGTGTGGCTGCGAGACATGCTGTCGCGTTCTGTAGAATTTATTTTTGTAGCAAAGTTTCAATGTGATAGGTTACGGAAGCCTAAATCGCAGAGCTGGTGATAATGTGAGGTTTTGTATTAGACAAGCTGTATAACTGCAGGTCATGTTTTGATTCTGCAAATCCTAATCACTGAGTGCGAGACTGTACCGACTAAGCGTTTGTATGTCAGTAAATCATGCACGAACCAGCGCGCCTTGCTGCGGTCTCTCGTAATAATCTCAACGGACTGCGCAGTAATTAGTGACGTCATCAGTGACTGAATAGAAGTGTCAGATTATGTGAAGGGGAGTTACGCGACAGAATCTTGTTGCACGGCTAACCCTCGGGATTATTCAGCCAGTGGCCTCTACACGCCCTTTTCAACCCTTTGTACGCCCACCCTTAAACCTTTAAATCCCATCACATCCCACCCTTAGCAACATGTTTAACTCTGCACTTCAGTGCACACATTCAGACTCGCTGAAGAATGCATTGATTAACACCTCTGTTTGATTAGTGTTGTCAAATGAGTTTCGTTTAATTAGGCATGTCTGAAGAACGGTACAGGTTTGCCTTTTGACTTTTCTGCATCTATTTTCACAAATCTGGCAAGTGCTTAATAACATTTCGTGGATTTTTATTTTTCAAATTTGAATCAAGTCAGCGAAGACGTATGGAAATTACGTGTAGATGTTCATATACACCTTAAAGTAAAGCACGGCTTTCACTACGCCGATTTTAAGGAAGCGACAGTTAGACAAGTTTTTGTTAAACAGCTTATTTCTGAATTTTACCAAAATGTTTAGTTGGTGATAATTGTCTCATAAACGGGCGGAGGTGATCTCCAGATTAGGCTTCTTTTTTACTTCGCAAATAACGCCAAATAACATGTTTTTGTACGTCTGTAAAGTACTTTCATTTAGTGTTAATAATTAATTGCTATTTAAAAGTTAAAAAGTTTTGTTAGCATGGAATCTTTCTCTTGATTTTCTGCAATGCGCTGTCACTTCAAAAAACACCCATCCGCCTCTTAAGCAAAAAATAATATCCCACCTCTCCTATAAACAGAATTGTAACACACTAATACAACTTCTCTAGATGAAGACAGACATTATTTCATCTTAAACGTTTGTTGGTATTTGATTCATGTATTTCATGTTGACATTATTCTGTGGACTCATCGTGTGAAAGCAGATGACCATATCGGCATACCTAAGACCCTTCATGTAAATTTCTCTTAAATCAGATATGATTACTAGTTATTTACAATTACGTTTCAACGTATTCGATAGCTTTGGCAGAAGGGTATTACTTGTATTTGTGGCCACTGTAACTGACAGACCCCGGACGCAGACGTGTGAAGCCTGTAGCCATCTGGCGGACCATTGAAGAACTATGACGGTCGGAACCTTACAAGGAGCGCCACTAGTGAGCAATCCTCTCAATCGAACCCCGCTGCCTGCTTGGGTCTTCTCTTTTTCGCATCCCTCCACGAAAAATCTGATTGTGGCCTGTGCAAATTGTACACAACCTCACATGAACATATATATAGGACTTGGAGGGGGTGTGTGGAAATATCTTGTTTTCTTGAACCGAATTTTAGATTATTTAACGACACGGTTTCGACGCCATGTATCCAACTCGTGCTGCAGAAGCTGGTAGCCACCCGTATGGTCAATAACTTCTGCACCATTTATGGAACCTAAATTCCTTTCGACTTTTTAAAACACAAAGCACCAGGGCCAATACACAGCAAGTAGAAGCCAGACTTATCCCTCAAAACACTTGGCCTCTTTCTTTAAGACCCATTTCAACATTGTCGACTGGGATGGAAAGGAAATCATAAAAGTCTATTGTTTCCGAATTTCACTCACTGTTAAGTCCTTCGTGAAAGTAAAAGGATTTTCTGTCATTTCTAAACGTAAGTTTGACACACGTTCGTAATATTTATTGGCTATCTTCATATTATGGTTGTAACGTGCATTCTTGTGACGAGATTTGTTGCTCATGTCCTCTGCCTTCATTTCTAGATGAATCTACGTACATGAGTGTAGTAACCTTTCGCTGTGTTCTTTACGTTATATTTAAGTTCTAGCCCAGTACATTAACAGCAGATCCATCGCATTCTATGGCAGTATGTCTTCCTTCGGGTTTCCTACTGGTGTATTATAAAGTAAAATGGAAAGGAATTGGTGATAAGGAATTTATTTTCTCAGATACTTTCACTCTGTAAATGCACCACACACACATACGCACACACACACACACATGAGATGTGTTCAAAAATCACCAACTAATGTACATAAACTTTTCAATAGTTTATTCTTAAAATACCCCCATACGTATTTCGGTGGTTTAAACCACCATCTTCAGGGGGTCGTGGAGATTAAAATGCATAGACTTATAGTTATTACATATATGGTTACATTCATATATGTAGAATATGAGTGGGCTAGTATTGCTACATATATGAATGTAACCATATATGTAATAACTATAAGTCTATGCATTTTAATCTCCACGACCCTCTGAAGATGGTGGTTTAAACCACCGAAATACGTATAGGGGTATTTTAAGAATAAACTATTGAAAAGTTTATGTGCATTAGTTGGTGATTTTTGAACACATCTCATTTGAAAATGCACGGTAGATACAACGTTAAAAAAACACACACACATGTTCAGCCTATTATGCGATATATGCACGATTTGCAGATTTCCACGTTACGTTGGTGACCTTGTTTGTATCCTTCTACTGGTCCAATAAGTTTAACCTCTGCTGTATGCATGCTTAACCTCATGATGTATCTTTACACGCAGTAGTGACGATTAAATTACCTTTTTTTTCTGCTCCGTTAATTTAGGTATTATTTACATGTCAATGATTATTAGCAGTGGAGGAATGAAATACTGGAAGAAAATCCTACGTTTGTGCCACTTTTCCAAAACACATCATGGATTGTTTGTCACTGAGAGAGACTTTGCTCTGCACAGTAAAAATGATGATTTCCTCCTTCTGGGTTGTGACGCTGTGTCAGTGCGTAATCAGTAATCCTACGTCTTGGACACTTAGGCCTTTGAAAATGAAGAAGCTGAGTTGCCTTGGAAAGTCTGGATCCCGATTGCTCATTGGCGCTTTGTCATATTGCAGAACGGAGCCCTAAGTTTCAAGGCTGCGATAACCTCAAAACTCGCTGTGTAGTTGTAAACCGAGCAGGCTTTTGTGTGATAAAACATTGAACCATTTAAATTTCAGAAGTTGTTACATGTACCACCTGGTTTAACATTTAGAATCCCTGTATTTTTCCCACAGAACGTATTTATGCCTATGTGTTTTTTATTATAATTCTAATAACAGCGGTTATTTGCCTCCACAGTATTAACTGACTGGTTTTATAATTGAGACAGATTATGTCTATTTTTTGGAAAGGAACTGAATTTTTAAATGAAATTCAGAATAATTCTCGTCTTCAAAGGTTTACGTATGAAGTAAATGTGAAAGGGCAAGTACTATTAGCGAAATAGAAGTACAACCCTTAGGTGTTGTTAATAGGGTTCGTGCTTTACGATTTACATGTTCCATTTCCGAAATGTCCATTGAGACTTCATCAGTCACTTGAAATATTTTGTGTAACAGGGATGGAAGGAGGATGTCTGGATCATTTGTCACTGCACCATGACAAGTGGCTTGTGATTGTTATGCATGTCTGCTCTGATATTGACATTTAGCGGGAGAAGCCACTTGGTATCTAGACTGAGCTTGCTACAGCAAATTGGGATTTGAGAACGCTTTTTATAAAGTTGACGGATTGATCTTGGTGTCAGGCACTCGTTGGGGCGGATAAGGACGTTGTAGTCCTGAACTGGAATTTGTGACGAATAAAAATCGACTTGGTGCAGAAGCTGATAGTTTCACAGCTGATACAGAAACCCTTTCTCTTTTATGAAAATAGAAATTTCAACTTTGCTACATTTTTAAATCTTACTGGCTGTCTTTGTTTATCTTTTTTTTAATTTTTAGTTATCATCTTTACCAGATTGACATGAAATGCCTGTGCTTCTCTTATATTTCGTGAAAATTATATTAGGTTTTTTATATTTTATTATATTAATCTTTTAAGACACTGATGAGTCACAAACAATTATTCACACACACCCCTTCTGTTTTGTAAATTAATAATTCATAAATAACGCAGCCCAACACATCTATTTTTGTTACAAGAACAATAATACTTTTTCATAAAATTGCTACATGTTTCGACCCGATAGGGTCATTATCCTTTGTGTTAATATATTATTACTACAAAAACGTATCGAGAAATGTAAGACAATTTCAAACCTTTTACGATATGATAAGTACTGTAATTACGTAAGCTTGTAAGGAAATGTATTACTCTATGATTCCATTAAATTCTGACTGCAATGGAACAGCAATCTTTATGAAGAGATCATAAGAAACGTGAAAATAAGAGTCAAACTAATCATTTTATCTCATACGGCGGGAAGTTTTGACCAGCTGAGAAACTGTAAAATTTTCAAGAAATATGTTGCATGATCTCGAGTAATAGGAATTTTCTTGCATTGTTTCCTTCCTCGTTTCATTTAACGTTATGACAGCAGGTGAAAATAAATTTAGAATACCATGGAATTAAAAATACAAGCACGATGAATTTGAAAAGGTTTGGGATTAAAGAATCTCTGCCTATTTCACGGCAATATCGCATCACTAAAAAGAAAAAAAACTCTTTCGGGATTGCCGAACTGCAAGTCGAGAAACGAATTGAGAGACTGGTGAAACTTAACATTGGTGCGAAACATAACACGGCGGATTTCGCTGATTTTGTTGCTGAAACAACAGAACTCTGCTACCGCAGTGAAGATGCTAATAACATACATTCTACTGGCTGGATCCATACCCTCTCCTAGAGTTAAGAAGGAGTCTTTCGTTACATTTCGGCACGTAACATCACTGTTTAGAGCTTAGCTCCTCTGCCTGCACTAGGTATAAGTATGGCTTCATTACCGACCTGAAACCGAATATGCTAGCATGTTTACTGATATTCCACTATCCTTCTATGGCGGGACAGTGTCATGAAGTTCGTAGTACCGCCTGTGTTGTCATTACTTCCAATAAATCAGTCATAATCTTTCTACAGTTTGACACTGCATGACCAGTGAAGATGAGAAGCAACGTTAGATATATACCAGAAACTTTCAATTTCTTCAACCAGCGAATGCACCTTGTTATGTCTGTTCAATTCACCCTACATATGTTTCGACCGTGACTCGGCCATCAACAGGGGTACGTTGATAAGTTCACTTCACTGTTCACTGCTCCATTTGGTATTATCACAACCGTTACACTGTTTAAGGCTATTATTTACGTTGGCAATCACCAGTATACACAATTTATTCAAGTAGTTTCTTGAAATGTCGTAGTGTATAGCACTATAAATTGTGAATGTAGAGCGCTGTGTCGTTGGTAGTTGTTGAAAATGTTAAAATTATTAAAATTATTGTTAATGAAATTTGTTAAAATTGTTAAAATTGCTGGCAGTTGGTCCTGTATAGATATTGACGTCCGTATGCTGCTGCTGTTGTTGTCCTGTTGCATGGAGCAGTGAACAGTGAAGTGAACTTATCAACGTACCCCTGATGATGGCCGAGTCACGGCCGAAACATGTGTAGGGTGAATTGAACAGAAATAAAAAGGTGCATTATTTGGTTGAAGAAATTGAAAGTTGATGTCAAGATGCACGGTGAACACAACGTAAAATAAAAATAAAAATAAATAAATAAATATATATATATATACCAGAAAGTAATTATTCCTCAATCTATGTTTGGTGAGCTTGGACAGCATAGTCGGTATAGTCACTAGGCTTAAGGGATGCTGGTGGTTCGAGTCCTGACGCGGGCAAGAGATCTCTTCGCCAAATTGTCAAGAATGTCTCTGGCGCCAACACAGCCTTCCATTCAAGTGGTTAAGGGGGCTCTAAAACGAAAGCCGCAGGAGTGTTAAGGTTGTAATCCACCTCCATTTTTTTTTGCCGAAGTTAAGAATGATTGGAACTATACCTCCACTCTCCTCTATGTCTTCATTGCGTGCACTGGGACAACTTTAATTTCATTCTGCATTTGGCAGAAATCTTTATCTTGACAATAACTATTCCTTAGACTTCTTTCCATGTCACATTTCTGTTATAAAACAGACGTTGACGCTATCTGAGAGTATTAATAGCTTATAACAGCCTTACATAATGTATTACTAGACTGAGATACTGCAACATCGTTTTGAGTTCCTGGTTTCCCCGCTAAGCGACGCTACAGGTTGCACATTGTTGCAGTTTCCGGACTTCCCCGCGCCATAGCGCTGTGTACCAGAGCGACAATGCTTTTCGGTTTTTATCGGTCCCTTTAGTGGCTGGCAGGAGAAATGGGCTCAATCGACAAGGGGTGGGGGCGAGTGAAATACAGGAGGGGACGGGGAACGAAATATTCAATGACAAATGAAGCATGACGTTAACTGACCCTCACTTACTCACGCCCCGTCCTCTCTCCTTCACGTTTTTTTTTTTTTTGGTTAGGGTAGGAAGGGAAAATTCGTTTCTTTCTCACCCCTTGTGAAGATGTGTAGAAACGCAGTGACACGATATGCTAGCAGTGCTATGGGAATTTGAGGTACCAGCCGCTGCTCATTCAATTACAGGAATTGTTCCTCGATCGGTATTATTTCTGTTCTCTCTCCTGGAGGCTGTAGTTGTATAGCAAAGTTAGGCCTATTGAAACGGCGTATACTCATTATTAGCAGGGCCTATTATTATTATTACTATTGTCATTATTTCGTTGTCTCTTGTCACAGGCTTTTTCTTCGTCTTGAAACAACGGTGCTTCCCACAGTTCTGGCTTCAAGTTTCAGACTGCAATACTTTCCATATTATGCGTGATGTTACAAGTACAGATGTCTTTTATATTGAATCTACCGAATGTTTTTCTGGCATGGCTTCCAAATTTTACTTTAAACCTTTCGTTAGCATTCCGGTGGTTCCAGTTATTACTGGTATGGCCATTCATTTCATATACCACATTCGTAGTTTCTTTTATGCTACGTTTTGCGTGGCATTTCTTTCCGCTGGTATTGCCACATCTATCAGTACGCATATTTCTTCTTTTTTTTTAAATTATTATATCCGAGCTACTTACCGTGACTTCTCTCTCTCTCTCTCTCTCTGTACCCCTTGATTCCATAACACTATTACATCTTCATGTCCGCATTATTATTATTATTATTATTATTGTTATTTTAGGCCACAGTGGGCAGGGATAGCTCAGTCGGTATAGTGACTCGCTACGGGCTGGACAGTCCGGGGATCGAATCCCGGTGAGGTCGAGATTTTCCGCACCTGTCCGGACCGGCCCTGGGGCCCACCCAGCCTTCTATAAAATGGGTATCGGGTATCTTTCCCAGGGGTAAAGCGGCCGGGGCGTGGCCCTGACCACCCACTTTCATCTAGTGCCAGGGTTAAACAAAGAGCAGAGCTATACCTCTACTCCCCCTCTGGGCCTTAATGGCCTGTTCTAGGGTGAACTTTACCCTTATTATAGGCCAGAACATAGAAGTGACTGGCTGCGGGCTGGATGACGTGGTTTAGTTTCCGGTCTGGACATGGATTACTTTTCTCGCCGAAAATCCCGACCCAGCCTTCTAGTCAGTTACGCACTTGGCAGTCTTTTTCCCCGACGGTAAAGCTGTCTGAGTTAAAGTCGATAAAAACAAGATTCAAAGTTCAGAATGTTTGGTGGTATGATGAAGGTATCCTATACCTCCAATCATACTTGCTGCCATACAAGCCGGAAGGTCGCAGGTTCGATTCCAGATAGTGTCATTGGAAGTTTTCATTGACATAATCCTTTCGGTCGCACTATGGTCCTGGGGTCGACTCAGGCTCTAACAGAAATGAGTACCAGGAATATTTCCTGGGGGTAAAGGCGGCCGGTGCGTAGGGCTGACAACCTTACCACCTTTATGTGCCGATTGTCTAGAAATCTGGGAGCCTCAACCTCCTGGAACACTAAGGGCCTGTCCAGGCCTGTAATGGGATTGCTTTACCTTTACCTTTTTTACCTTACCAATCATCCTTAACCTCTACACTATAAGGAGGTGAGTGGCCAGATTCGAACCTCTGCCGCTTTACCTCCGAGGAAAGAGCTCCCGTTTCGCATTGAATAGGAAGCTTGATAGGCTTCATAGTCGGTCAGAACGCCTTGGAGATTAACACGTCTCTTGTCCCTGCTGGAAATGGAATTAGTATTTGATTTGTAAATGTATTACTACAATATCAAATAGTTCGTTGCTGACCATAAAAAAACACCTTGTCTTCTTTATGGTCACATGAAGCTTTAAAGAATAATAGGCAACTGAATTAAATTTACGTATTTAATTCATACCGTGCAGTAAACACACACCCTCTCGGTTATAGAAACCAATAAGTTAGTGTTGTGTAGGGCAATAATCGCTCTTTGTTGTGAGAATTATACAGAACATAAAAATGAATTATATGAGCAAAATGCATGGTTCCTGTGCGTTAAATGTGGTTTGTGTAAAGTAACCACTAAATTGTAAAGCGTTAATTAATAATAAATCGGAATCCTCATAGGAAGAGACCACTTTGGAGACCTAGGTATGCCTGATGTGAGGGTACAGAATTGATCTTGGAGAACTGGGGTATAAATTTACAAACGAAATGAAACGCCCTTACATGTAACTCAGTGGCGGGCTTTCGTAAATAAGTTGATGAAATTTCTGAATCCATAAAGACAGGAAATTTCTTGTTCAGATATGTATCAGTAGTTAAAAGGTTGATGTGGAACAATCATTACCAGTGGTATTCAAATTCTTATTAGTATATGTGGAACTTTTGTGAAGAAGCGCAAAATTTCAAGTAATCCTTCTACAGCCAAAGTATACTTTTGGGTCCAAAAATGAAACAAACTTTTTAAAAACATTATATTTTATTTAATAAAATACCTACGCGTATTTACGTAAAAGAGAATATTATTATTGGTTATTTACTCTGAAAATAAACCCAACGCCGACTATGCACAAAGATTTGGAGTGAAATAAAAAATCTAATTAAAAATTGACAAAGTTTTATTCACCAGTTACATTATAAAGGAAATGTGCTTGCAGACCCCCTGAAAGTCTTCATCGGAACCTCTTTGAATACCACTGCTCTGTAGTATGAAACAGTTAGTTATTGAAAAGTCTGCAAAGAATATCGTTTTAAAATGTTTGCAGTCGTGAAATTAGTAAGGAACATCCGGCTTTTAATTCTCTTTACTGGTTCTTAATTTCGTAGATGTGCTACGAGTAGGCTTCGTCAAAGCTGACTCTCCGAAATTCGTCTCGCGGATAAGTTGGTGTGAGTCGACTCGATCGATAAAAGAAAACGCTCTGTATACCTACTGGCGTATGATTATGTCACGTAAATCAAAGTTGTGTAAACAAAATTCGGTAGGTCCCAAGCTTCGTAACTTTCTCGTTTCCTACCGAACCCAGAGACTGTCTTTGATTAACACAAAATACTGCACGATGCTAAGACACGGTACACAAAGAGACGTGTGATGTGAAAGAGGCATCACGGCGTATCTTGCTCTCAGCATTGTGACTAGTTTAGGCTATGAGGAGTAGTTGGAAACAACACACCAAGATATGGAAATGAGGTTATGGAAGCTCTGTACTGCATTACCAAACATACGTACCTACCTTCAGTTTCCACACAGTAGTTTATTATACGGTCACCCAACGTTCTCTTTGTCTGATGTTCCATAAATCTCGTGACATCACTGGTTTAGTTCTATATATCGCTGTTGCACGAATGTTGAATGCACACCCCCTCCTCCCCCCCCCCCCCCCCCCCACCACGATACTTTAGACGGCACCAGTGACAGGACAAGCACGATTCGAAACTTCGAGTTATTGAATTTAAAAGAAAGTATTTAGAATTACTCATGTTCGGGACTTTGTCCATCGTCCGTTCTTGCAAAATACGAAAGTTTAAATTAAGGTTTCGTAAGGTGGATCTGTTTCTTCTTCAGGTAAAAGAGGTGGGGGACACCTGCACAGCAGGGCCCTTAGCTGTCCTCAGCCTCTGGACCAGTGTCTTCTTTTTAACACTTGACGGAGGAAAATCCCCAAAAGCTGAGTGACAATAATGTGACATAACGTCGCGAGAAACGTACAGAAGAGAGCTCGTGTTCGTAAGCAGAGTAGCCTACTGTCTCCTGGTACATGCACTTTACCGGAGGTTCAGAGAAAACTAATGTCCAATAAGCATCGGCAATATTTGGCCATACTGCGTGGCGTCATACCCGCAAGAACGTGGGCCTCTTTGTCATAACCACATTCATTAGAACATCAAATCCCACACATCGTTCACACTAATCCAGTTCTGGGTTTCGCAAATTATTAAAGTATTTCTCGTGGAATAAAATCTGTAAAATTTCTTTACAAATTGAAAAATCTATTACACTTTCATGTTGCAAGTGTTTGCCATATCGGGCAACATTACACACACTTGGCACAGTTGAGTTCGTAATCAAATTTCTACTTTTCTTGCCACTTCACTTTCACATTTTCGCTCATTGGTTTTTCTCGACGTTGCGCTGTGTTAACAGCGAAACTGTAATCAAAAGCAAATAATATTAGATTCTTTTATAGATTACTGAGTATGTAATCAGTTAAAATACCGTGCGAAAATACAACATATGACCAGTGAGTTTTATACGACGATGAAACAATTAACGTAGCTCGATATATCAATATATCACTCGCATTATTCCGTACAACCAGTAAAATATCAGAAATGGCGAGGGTTCGACATGACGTGCCCCAGCACTGATTGGAATACTGCAGCCATCGTAACGTTCATTCATCACCCAGCGAGGCACAGTGTAGTGACATCTAACCCTCGCTATAGCCTATCCCCCCCCCCCCCCACACACAAACACGCATCCTGTACAAACATCCGATCAACGCACTCGCCCTTCGTGGGGCAAAGAAATCGAGACTTAACGCGTACCACTTCGTGTGTCGTAATCAAATGCTACCTGTATACCAAATGATTGTGCTGCATTTATTTCTTAACGGTTTATTTTATGATGGTGCCCATATCTAGCAAGTTAGGCTATATGATATAGCCTCGAATGGCAGGATAATTGTTGGATGGCGATTTTAATATAATTGGAAGAAAGCGGTTGCTTCCTGACTGAATTTCGAACTGGGTACCATCCTAATACAACTTGCTCGGTAATAAGGGCTGAAGTGTTGTGAAAATTCTTTATTAAATTTTTATAACAAAAGACGGAAGTAAAAAAGAAAACCCTCTGTAATTGCAAAATAGAAATTTTTCAAGTTTTGGCAAATATAGGCTTGTATGAAGCGGCCCTTTTTAATGCAGTCGGTATAGTGAATAGGCTTGCATAAAAACTACTATGAAGAACAATATAGTATATAATTTAAGAATAACAAATATTAGGGCTTTTATTCTTCAAAAGTTTTTTAATATATTTTATATTTTTTAAATTTTCTTTTTAATTTTAGAATACCCAGCCAAGAAGGAAAACTTGAGTTCAAGAATAATTGCAACACAACGAGTGAGACAAGGAAAAAGAACATATATAATATTAGATAGTGGAATCAGAAAAACAGACACAAAAATTAAGAAATGCAGGATTCTACGCACTTCGTGTAAGTCAGTTACTTATTCAATACAAAATCAACATGCAACCAGAATAGTTTCAACTGGCAAAATAAAATGCACAATAATAACTACTGCAACAATATTCTTAAAAAGAAACTTTATACTCTAAAAACGGTAAATTATAAAATCTCATTATATAGTGTATAATGTAACTTGCACGTTTTACCTTTTACTTATTGTTTTTATGCAAGCCTGATGATGATCCATGTATAGGATCGAAACATGTAGCTGTCTTACAATTTGATATCTAATAAAAGCTGTGTACAGACTGGCCTTGAATTTTATTGAGTGAGAAAGAGAAGCTGTTACCTGTAGGCAGATATAGAGCCAGTTACCTGAAGGCGGAAATACACGTAGAGCCAGCTTCTGAATTGTCTTTCGCATTAAATGAAAATTACGGTCATTGAGACAGTGGGCATTCTCGTCATGTGTACGTAATAACCTAAGTGTGAGAGAATCACACCTCCGTTCTCTGTGAGTTTCTCACTACGGCCGAAGTCACAATCGAACATCGGCTCCCTTCTCTGTGTATAGGAGCTGAGGCTGAAGAAACAATTGAGCATCGACCATAGAATAAAACATAGCGCAACCACATGGCAGCACTCTAATTGTTGTAATTAACACTTGGTTTGCTCGAAGAGTGACAGGTGTGTAACTGTGGCATGATTATTGCCTTGCTTTTCTATAATTTTAATTTCATTTTGTGTGAAAAACAATCCCCAAAATTAAAAAATCGTAGGCCTAAAGATTTTCTATGTTATGCTTTTCAGTTATGTCTAAAATTAAGGGGATTCAATAATATGTTTGACAAATTTACAAAATTCAACAAACCTCCTCCAGTTTTATCAGATCTTGGTGAATTAAGTTTATTTCCATCGCTTCCCCCATCTCTTTGTTTTATCTCTTGTTCATTCTTTTACTTGCGTTTCTTGATTTCATTTCCCTCTATAACAACCAGTCTGCTGCTACTTTTAAGTCTACCTCCCTCCACCCTTTGCACATTCCCCTACATTTATCATAGAAGGATGCAATTTCACAGACATCATTTTTCACTCTACTGACTTTCTTCATCCTTTTTTCCTTCATCTGTCATCCCTTTCCATCTTGTTGGACAGTGAAGCAAGTGGATCTTTTAACTGATGCTCTGAAATATACAGGAAGAAAGGAGGGGACGGAATCTTGTTGAAGGAGTTTGGACATAGCTCACGTCACGGCGGCTTGTAGATTGGTCAGGGAGTGAAATGATGATAGAGAACTAGTGCCACTGATTGCCTATTGATGATGAACTATATCGATTTAGGAACGAGCGGCGTAAAGGGGACGTGCCACGTTTCTTTTGTTTCCGATATTCCGGGTGGCCCTTCTTATGAGCATGCTGTCCTTTTCGGATTCGGTATGGTCAGTGGGGTAAACATACTTACCAGTTTGCTTTGAGCTCTACAACTGGGATCTTAACTGGGGAAAGACAATACAATTTTGTCGTCAAGTAATGTAAATATATAAAAATGTTGGTAGTTTATTAATTCATTGGATCACATTTTACAGTGTGTTTAACATTTCTTCGCACTAAATGGTGTATGAGCAATACAGGTAACGCTCGCTGGTTGCACAGTACATCTGTCAGAAATTTGCTTATTCTCCAATGAATTATAGACCTTCAACATTAATGTTCTATTCTTTCTCTTTTTTTTCTGGTTCTGACCTCATTCTACCTGGTCATTGTAGGTGTAGAGGGTTATTGTTGCACTTGATCACGCTCAATGACACGCGCACTCAGTAGGGCTCCTTTGGACGAGTGATCGGTCCGATGCAGAGACCTTTATCTGTACAATGCTTATCAGTCACAAAAGACAAACATCCGTGCCCCAAGCGGGATTCAAACCCGAAATCACAGCAAGCGAGCAGCCGCAGACACACGCATCTTCCATTCTCTTGGGGGAAAAGTTCTTTTGAGATTCAACAGGTAATGACTTCTTTCATCGAATCCTATCTTAATCCCCATCCCCCTTCTTTCTTTCTGTTATCACTTTCGTATCACTCCCTCTTCCTGCCCAAATCTGATCTGTGTTAAATATTTTTTTCTCAGATGGCACAGTTTTGAAGACAGAGCAACATTCTGGGTATGTGAAAACTACATACTTCTATGATAACAGCATGATAATGACATAAAACATGACCGACTCTCAAACATAAAGTCATAAAATCTTATGTTATGCTTACTCACACACATACATTTTATGTTCTTTCTTCTATGCCATCATAATCTTATTGCCTGGATCAAGGTGTGTGACCTGTTCCGATGGGATTAAATCTGATACAATTATTTTTAGATGGTATAACGACCCGTCGCAAGTCGTCACAGGACAACATAACGTACATTCATGCCCTGACAGAGTTTGAAACCCGCGATCACGTTGTTTGAATTTGCCAAGTCTCTAGGCCCATAAACAGGGGCGGCTAATTTTGTCAGCATGACGCCCGTTATTCTTCTCTTGGAGCAACCTTCCTCGCTTAACTTCTCAATTAATTAGCAGTACATATTATTGTATGTACAGGCATTTAACAATAAGCAATAATATAATTTTTCCACGATAAAATTTAACTTAAAATTTTTAGTTGCTTTGTTTACTCAAACTTTCAATTGGTATGCAACTGTAACCTATTTTAATCGGTTTACCAATGAAATGTCCTTCACTAAATTATAATTGGAATTTATTCATATATAATTATTTTAATGACACTACACTTTCTAACAGATAAACGTAACACAATCGTAGCCTCATAGGTCCTATTCTCGTAACTGTTAAAGCGCAGTGGTAAGTACGAGTATGTTTACACCTGCTTTAACATTCAGAAAATCTGTTGCTGAAATTCAGTTATTTCCCCACAGATTCTCGACACGAAGTACCATCTAAAATCACTTTATTAGTTTTGGATATGGATCAGTCAGTCAGACAGAACCTGCCCGTATAGCTTTTATATTTTTTTGTATTTCGCGTGAAGAATAAATAAATTCATGCCCTTACCAAGGTCAAAGGTGAAAGTACCTAACGAGAAACACTTAACTAGTTGCTTGGCTATACACTGTCGCAAAATACGAGTATATCATCGACTGTAGCTCTTATGTGACCACGCTGATTCAGTTCTTCGCTCAAAGTGTCCTACGGTCGCAAGCGACGAAAAATTTATTTTAGTCTTTTTTTTTGGGGGGGGGGGGGTGAGACTGCCTGTCTGTCAAATTGCGGCATCGCTCCTCTGAACGATAGATGAATGAATATGGAGCATTGATGGAATGAGAAGTGGCAGACGAAAACCAAAGTACTCGGAGAGGAACATGTCCCAATGCCACTTTACTCATCAGAAATTCCATATGGACCATGCTGGGTTATACATGCGTCTTTGCGGTGAGAAGCAGGGATCTGTTACTTGCCTACCTCTGCAACGCACATCTCGGAAGTGGGAAAAACTAACCTCAACGTCTCCTGCATACATTTCTTTCTTGGTGGTTAGGTATTATGGGCAAGCCACGAGACGGTGTCAGGGCTGGATAGGCTGGGCGTCAGGACGTTTACAGTACGCTGTGTTCCGTAAACATCTGTCTACATACCTGTAATGTAGGTGAACAAACTCAGACATATATCTGTAAGACAGGATAGTGATCAGTAACCGCGTGGTACGCATGCGCATAACTACCGTGCCATCTCGCCAACATCCACTCGTGGCGTGCCTATAATACTAGGTTGCCCTCACGACTGCTATCTTCTCGCACCTTAAAAGCGGGCTCGCACTGAAGATGCGTCACTTGAGTATTATTATTCTCCCGGCCATCTCACTTTCACTCCCTCGCACCCTCTCAAGATAAGAAAATGAAGTGTCAGGGTCAGGAAGAACCGTCTCTCCGCCTCTTCTCTCTTTTTATTTCTATTTCCATTCAAGTCCTTTGCCCCATGAAAATGCCATTTTTCTCTCGGTGTGTCCGCCTGGCATGACACGTATTGCTGGTCACGGGACTGCCCTACCCCCTGGACCTGATGGGGTGTCAGAAGGTCGATTCTGCGCCCACCCAACCGAGAGCAGAGTTGATAGTATTGCTATAGTATGGATAGGAATTGTCACATTCAGACACTGGAAACGAATAGGGGAAAATGAAAGAGATTCATTATTTTGCTACCCTTCAGTCAGATTCCAATCGGGTAGGACATAAAGTCAAGCAGGTCTGCCGACCGATTCACCCATAGGAATTTCAAATAACTAGAGTAGAAGTACGTGTTATATTGATATTTCTAAACGAGACTATCAGAGTGATGATTGATACTATGGGCTTCTGGTACAGAATATTTGGCCCAGTATTTAAAGTTAAACTTGGCAGAAATAAACCCCCAAAGATTGTAAATTTATTCATTCCAGCTGATTATCCATTCTTGTATGTTTCGCTGCCATCATTGGCAACATATTGACAGGATGATCATATTGTAACACGTATTCAATACAAACCCACCCGGGGACAAATGCCGTTAAACAAATTTCAGTATTAACCCAGATCTAAGCGATTAACATGGATTAAATTTCAATGGGTGCCCGGCCAAAAGTAATCAGTGTGGATCAGTTTGAATTAGATATAAACCGAATGGGAAACTGAATGCCATGTTTGGAAAGGCATGTGGGCGATGCTTAGTCTAAGACCGACGCCAAATCGGGGCAGGTAGAGCGCTATTGATATGGACAGGTAACGAAGTTCTAAATAAAGGCAACAGTATATACAATAATGGTACCAACAAATGCACATAAGTATATTAAAATTAGTTGATATATACACCTCTGTATTTTATATCCCTGAAGATGGCCACATGGTTGGCCGAAACATGCAGGAGTTCATTATGTATATAAACTAATTTTAATATATACATGTGTCTTTGTTGGTACCATTAGTGTATGTATTCGCATAATGCACGGATCATGCATCGTATAAAGGCCCCAGTATTTTATGATTTAATGTAACGTATGCTTCACTGATTAGGAGTAAGCTGTCTTCATGTGACTGGGTCAGTTGCTGTCCGGTACTCGTCTTTGGCGGGGAGGAGGGTGTGATTTTATAAAATTTCCCATATTAAAGAGCTTAAACTGATTTGTTTCCCAAATAGGCCTATACATGTCCTCGCATCTACTGAAGAGGCTTTGCTGGTAGGACAGTCCTAACACAGACCATTGCCGCGTTGATCTTCAGAGGAAGAAACCTGAAGATGCAGACTTTTCCAGGGAATTGGTACCTGTCAGTACAGCAATGCGTCACGTCTCTCAGCATGATATCGAAGGGAAACAGAGAACTAAAACTGTCAACCTGGTCTAGCGACAATCTTAAGAGTTTATTTAGCAGGCATCCTCTTCGAAACTCCTGTACAATGGGTACCGGGTCATTCCCGGGGGTAAAGCGGCCGGAGCGTAGCGTTGAACACCCACCCCCATCTAGCGCCGAGGTTAAAGAAAAAGTAGTGCTATACCTCTACTCCCCCTCTGGGCTTTCATGGCCTGTTCTAGGGTGAACTTTACCTTTACCTATTCGAAAATCCGTTGAGGTGCCTTCTGTACTGATATCTATATTTTCCTAGTTTCTCCACTCAAATGATATGATGCGTGAACATACTCCACATTGGACTCTTTATTGGCCTAAACATCATAGAGAGTACTCCCACGAAACACCTGCCAAACTTCATGTGGTTATTTATTGAAAATTTGTGAATGAAACATTTTATATCCACGTGGATCGAGATGTAACCATTACTAAGTTACAGCCCGTGCCAGTAGAGTGCTGAAATACTGAACTCGCTCTTTATGTGCGTACTCACCCAAAACTGTGCAGGTGGTTTGTGTTCAGCTGTCGTCGAAAGAAGTTTGTGCTTTCGTCTATCTGAAACACTGGACTCGCTCTTTATGTGCGTACGCACCCACAACTGTGCAGGTGGTTTGTGTTCAGCTGTCGTCGAAAGAAGTTTGTGCTTTCGTCTATCTGAAACACTGGACTCGCTCTTTATGTGCGTACTCACCCAAAACTGTGCAGGTGGTTTGTGTTCAGCTGTCGTCGAAAGAAGTTTGTGCTTTCGTCTATCTGAAACACTGGACTCGCTCTTTATGTGCGTACGCACCCAAAACTGTGCAGGTGGTTTGTGTTCAGCTGTCGTCGAAAGAAGTTTGTGCTTTCGTCTATCTGAAACACTGGACTCGCTCTTTATGTGCGTACTCACCCAAAACTGTGCAGGTGGTTTGTGTTCAGCTGTCGTCGAAAGAAGTTTGTGCTTTCGTCTATCTGAAACACTGGACTCGCTCTTTATGTGCGTACGCACCCACAACTGTGCAGGTGGTTTGTGTTCAGCTGTCGTCGAAAGAAGTTTGTGCTTTCGTCTATCTGGTTGTTCACGAGAATTTTCTGTGTCTTGAGTGATAACGAAAACGGAGTTCACAAATATAAAATGCTGACAATTTAGTTTACGTATTGTGTGATTGGAATGCACGTGCGTCGGTTTCAGTATACCGACCGCCGTCGGTTTCCCATTTCTTAACGCAGAATTCAGCAGCGTACATCAGCGGTCCCCGAGATATGAGATAATTTACGCAAGAACTATGAGCTGCTTTCGACCCCTCGCAGTATAACTTTTTGACATGAACTAGTTGTGTCTTAGGTCACGACGCCTAGTAGGCCTATTTATTTTGAATGATCGTGTACAGAGGGCTAGGTGAACACATTAGGGGAAACAGGCCATCACCTATAGCTTTCCTGGGGCACGGGGGGGGGGGGGGGGGGGAGAAGGAAGAGAGGAACGACAGTAGCAGGAGTAAAGTACTTTGACGACTGTGCTTCACGAAAACGTGAATTGGTAAACATATTTTCAAAAGTAAGGGCGATGGAAAGGAAATTTGAGGGCATGAAAAACGAAAATATGAATTCATTTTAAATGTATTACTTTCGTACACATGAGGATCTCAGGTTGATCATAGAGGAGGGAGCGGCAAATAACTTTGAGCCGGCTCTACCTATATACAAAATTTATCTTTTAAATATTACAGGCGAAGGTTTTTTTTAACCTAAATTGCTTCTCGAGCGGTTTAGTTTTACTTCTCATGAGTGCGTGTTTTTTTTCCGAAGTACCACCACATAACAGCATATATAATACTTTGAAGACGAACCCATGTGAACTGAGGCTTGCATGAAGGTGCCATTCCTCACCAACTTGAAGAAAATCTTGAACAGATTTTAAATTTGTGGTATAATCTATCGAATTTACAACGAAATGAATCTCAATAGTAGCTCTTCTACAGTGACACGTGGTTGACTGAGCTTCGATTTTGAAGTTGCGTCTTTCAAACCCGTGCCCAGAACGCTTGTAAGGATCTGACGATCATAGTACGGGGAGTCAGATCGGTAGCGATGATATCTGCTTTATCGAATGTTGCATTGAAGTAGATAGCGCTCCTGAGATTTAATTGGACGTCCCGGATTCGAATATGATTCCCGAAGGTTATTTTTTCCTTTTGTGATTTTGGTCCTGTACTTCATTCCCTGTAAGCAAATGCTACGATTGTTACCCTCAGATAGCTTATAGCTGACTTACCACGAATCCTCTCGTGTTCGATATTTATAGCCACAATCCCTTTCGACATTATATATAGGACTAATATATAGTCAACTGAGAAATCATATTTGATAAACTGATCGCAAGGATGATTTTATTTCTGTACGTAGTACCTGAAACATAACGAACATTAGCAGAACACTGCCAGACGCATGATTGATTGAACTTTGAGTCTCAAAAATACTGTTTCAGCAACACACTTTATAAATATAATAGAATTATACGGGGAGAATGAACTGTTAGTTGGCAAATATTCGACATGAATTTATCATTACTATTTTAAGATAGGCCTGCTATCCCGGCGTTCGCCCAGAGTAAGTGAGAAACCCAAGACAACTCTCCTGTATAATAGCTGGTAACCAGGCCGACAATCGAAACAGAGTCCTTCACATAAGGCTCTAGATTGTTACTGCTATACTATCCTGCTTGGTTAAGAGTTGGAATGACGCGTTATTATGCGTTCTTTGCGCAGAATACCACATTTCTTCGAAATACATTCCCTAGTTTTGTTGCAACACGGCAGAACGCGAGTACTTCTCTATGCAGTTTGTTACAGTAACCTCCTCAAATAAAATTTGAATTTAATTTTATTAGTTCTGTAACCTTCATAGTGTTCTAGAGTTGCAGTGTATTCACATTCAATTCTGCCTTAGCTTCAAGACAGCATCTGGCTTTTATACGTAAGGGATTTTAATTCCAAAGGTTGAGGTACTTTCATATACTTAGGACTTTATGTTAGTTTCAATCCTCGAAACGTTTTTCTTTAAAGATTATCCATACACTTCAACACGTTCCTTCAAATCTCTTGTTCCCTTGGTTCTGATTATAATTCTCTCCCAGTTTTCTTGCTCCCTGCATGGAGGAAAGTCTTTAGCTGATCCTAATTAGATTACAGGACACGCACTTGCTTCTTGGATACTCAGCCCAAAACTTCAGTTACTGTCAGGGTGGAAAGGGGGTTGCCGAACTCGAGCTAAAGCCTATCTGCTGGACTCCCTTCCTCAGTTGCTTTTGGCTTAGCTTCTTGTTCAGGGGGATGAAGTATCTTTTTCGTCTGTACGAAAGTATAGAAGAAACTCCATTATAAGATAGACTAAATCTGCCACTAGCATTTAGGAACAATGTATCGACTTCTTACTGATTACTTCCAGAAAGTATTTTCAACTTAATTTACCCTGTTTTAATTCACGACTGAAATTACATTTCACATAACGATACACAGGGTAAGGGAGTTCTTATTTTTTAAAATTACGGGGATATTGTATATGGAAAGCTACAGATTAAATAAGCTAAATATAAGCCCATTTGTACGAAGAAATTGACATAAGCAAACTTAATTCTGACCCCGAATTTTATTTCAGTCTATGCTCATAATTATTTAATTAGCGTATTTGCATATTATAAACAAAGCTTTGATTATCAAATCTTTTATCTCATTAGGGCCTCTTTCTAAATTCAATCTATTTTACATTATGTTACAAATGTATTGATGTATGTACGCTTTGTTATTTGGCCTACTTCTGATGTTGTTATTGTTTGTGAACTTACTGTTTTACAATAGGTTTTGTCACAAAATTCTGTATGTATCTTTTTGTTCCAATGTGTCGGTCCATTCTTAAGGACGATTATGTCCAGCAGTATTTTAATTCCGTCATATTTTTCAATACTTAAGAAAATCGCACTAGGGAAAATCGTGCACCATTTCGGCAGCTCCTCGTTTTTGTAGACGTGGTAATGATAATTAGAACAGCAGTACTTGTTACAGAACCTTCAGGCTTCTCAGGCGTAGACGGTAAAATATGTTTGACATTGACAGGCCACATTCAGATATGTCTGAACCGAAGACAATGTCGAAGAATTGGAAAGAAAACTTACTGTTGTTAAATGAAGTTTTTTCGACTGCAGAAGTTACGTGACACCGAAGAATGAAGACATTCGCAAGAGACATATCAGGACCTGGCCTTTACACACCTGATAGCACTGTTTGGTTTATCTTATGTAGAATGAGGAAAACAACGAAAGATTACAGTCAAAATAGACGACAAGCCGAACAAGGTTTGAACATGATATTTCCAGATGAAAGGAAAAATAACTGAAAAAATGAGGAAGTAAATTCAAAAAGAAATTATGAAAGAATTTTCAAGGCTTTTTTGAAGAAGGTGTGCGGGTTTTCACTTCCTTTGTTACCATATTTCTCTTAAACTACCAAGTATCTAACACCGTCTAAACTTTCGTCACCAGACCAAAAATTAACCTAATTGTGTAATTACATATTAATTTGAACTTTGCGCACTGAATGGCTCTTCAAAATTATAAGAAAATAAAAAACTTTTTTGAAAATCCATCCAATTTCCGAAACACTTATTTTACTCTTTCTTATTTTTGGAGTAATAATAGAAGACCCAAAGCTAAATAAATGTAAATACAGTTATAACATATCGTCGTCGTAACTCTACGTTAAGTGACGTAACATAAACTGCTGGTCCCTACGTGAAGCACTATGCAGAGCATTTACTGGGGACCGATCAGATCAGGTTCCATAAGACTGTGATTTTCAGGACAGCGAATCTGTGTCATCTCGCAGAAGATTATCAACGTTTCGGAAGAATATACGCCTCCATTTTGAGGGTTGAATTTGAGGCAGTGTAGATAATTTTGTACCAGAATATACGGTGTCATCTCAGAAGAGAGTTGTGTAGTATTGACTGCTTTGAGAACCTCAGATCCTACAGAGTACAACTCATTTCAGTTGATGAGGCAGAGGAGCAGCATTCCGAAATATAATATTTTTAAAATATGCAGAAATTTCAAAAACGTATTGTCTTAAGCAAGAGATGAATTTTGATTTCAGGCTCCCGCCGCAATATTGATGAGATCTGCGGTTTTCTGGGATATTACGTAGCGTCGTGTGGTAATTGTTTACCGACGTTTTAGGACAACGTATCAGTCCCATCTTCACAGGTCAAGAGTCCGAGTAGGAAAAAAAATCTCGGACTCTTGACCCGTGAAGATGGGACCGATACGTTGTCCTGAAACGTCGGTAAACAATTACCACACGACGCCGCGTAATATCCCAGAAGAGCGCAGATCTCAAAATATGAAATATTGACGAATGGGAGTAGCATTCGCGATTGAGAGGTACAGTTACAAATACAGGATTGTTATATCTTCCCTTTCCAGAATAGAGGCTGACGGTTTCAATTCACTGACTTCCAGCATCCATATAAGAGATAGTACCGCCGAACCAACTCTGTCCATAAATCTGAGTTGAACAAAATCAGATGTTAACCATTTGTTATTTTCCTATTAATGTACACAGATTATAATGCTGTGGCGGTTAGTTGATGCAGTGAAAGAGCAGGCGCAGCGGTACGTGTGGCTGTAAATATTCTAAAAGTCTCATAATATCTCTTCCCATTTAGTTAGCCTAACTCCTTTCTATTTCTCTCTTCCTCTACCCCTTTGCCTGTCTCCCGTCTTTATCTCTCTACGTTTCCCCGCTTCTGTAGTACATGTTTCAACCATTTTCCTCTTGTCTCGTAGTCTCCACATTACACATAGTTTACACCGGGTGCTCCAAAGACACCATAAGGAATATAAAATTTGCATAACGATAAAATAAATATAGTAACGGCGACAACTTCGATGGTGATGACACTAACAATACTGTTATGATATTTACCATAATAAAAGGAATCTGATTGTAATATATTGGTCACGGTAACAGCAGCAGTAACCAGTGTGCTCTCACAGAATGAATGATGTTCACATTCATGTTTATTTCCTTTTATTTAAGACCTCTTTAACTACAACGTTAGTAGCTCAGTGTACTTAGCGTACAATGCTTGGCGAATGATAAAGTGGATGAGATACTGTCCCGGAATTGGCCTGGATGGAAAGAAAAATCACGAAATTCCTCAATCAACATGGCTGGTTTTCGGGCCCAGATTTGAAACCGGACGGCTAGAATATGAAACAAAATTTCTACCCACTGGTCCTCAACATTCGATGGGACTCAAAATAACCGTAAGGCATTAATCCCGCCAATGAAAGCTGCAATAATACAACTCCGTAATAGGAATCTATAGGCCTGTGTTAGTAATAAAGTAGAGTTGAACTAGTTCACAACGTCATGAAGGGGACTGAATGGTTTGTGCCGTTATAAACGACTGTCGTTATAACCGAGTATCGTTATAACCGAGTAGTATAGTGTTATGGTTAACAGCGAGGAATTAATTGGTACCACAGATTATCTAACGCAATAGAGGAGATGTCGCTTAAAGCGATGTCGTTATAACCGGTTCAATTTTATATTACGAATATCGGCGTCTAATAAAGGGTTTTGTTACTGATAACTATCACGAAGGGTTGCTGGAATCATAATTTCTCCTAACTGAGACGAGCTTAATCATACACAACCCTAATAGATACGCTGTGGTCTTATCGACCGCCCAGAGAACGATCTGAGGCTATATCGATACCCGACACTGAACACCTGTGTACACAAGGTCGGACATCAGTGGAACACGCTGTATGCGGCATTTCGATATAAAGCTGCAGAAGTCGACACAAACGTAACCCACTCCTTGCCATTTTATCTCTTTCCACGATCATTTCTAATATTTATGTTACAAGTCTACCCAAGCAAAAACGAACAGAAAATTAGATTCTACGGAGAATTATGAAACAATATAACAGAACGATGAAGTACTTACATAGATCTATCCACATACACAGTGAAGCTGCACAGAAATTATGTATTCATTTAAATGGCCTCTTGCAGATAGATAGGGATCGTGGACCATTAAAATGAACTTGCTGGAGAGAGCGAGAGGAAGGGTGTGAGAGCAGCAAAGGAGAGCACGTTCCTGTTTGGGGATAAGGGAGATGGAAGGCTAGGTTATCCTGGGGATGCTGCTGCAGTAAGGACTTGTAACCCCCCTCCCTCTCTCTTACTTCAGAAAATAAACGTACGGCCACATCGCGGTCGTATCTTACTTTGATATGGCACAGAGTTAGGGAACTAGCACACACACACACACACATAACACAAGTGAATTCGTAGTTATAAACTGGTGCAATCTAAATATTCTCTTGCTATAAGTAAAACTATGGGATACGCGACTGTGTATTGCATTTGCATATGAAGAGCAAGCACCGTGTATTACAGCCACTAGCAGGCTTTGAAATTTTTAATTTGTTTTTCATTTGATAAGCGTCATGGATTTTTCAAAGCCACTTTAAACTTGTGTGAACCGTTTGTGTGATAGGCCTTTTCAAAGCCACTTTAAACTTGTGTGAACCGTTTGTGTGATAGGCCTTTTCAAAGCCACTTTAAACTTGTGTGAACCGTTTGTGTGATAGGCCTTTTCAAAGCCACTTTAAACTTGTGTGAACCGTTTGTGTGATAGGCCTTTTCAAAGCCACTTTAAACTTGTGTGAACCGCTTGTGTGATAGGCCTTTTCAAAGCCACTTTAAACTTGTGTGAACCGCTTGTGTGATAGGCCTTTTCAAAGCCACTTTAAACTTGTGTGAACCGCTTGTGTGATAGGCCTTTTCAAAGCCACTTTAAACTTGTGTGAACCGTTTGTGTGATAGACCTTTTCAAAGCCACTTTAAACTTGTGTGAACCGCTTGTGTGATAGGCCTGTACGTGATAAAAGAACGCGAGTAAGGAAACTGAAGAAACGTTGTTTAAAAATTTTACAAAATAATCGCGCAATATTGGTTTATCTTATTTCTCTACATAATCTTTCTGATCTCCAATGTACTTGGTTCTGCGATCCACAAAAGTGCCCTCTAGCCACAAGAATAAAATGTTTATAAGGTACCGAAGTACACGGCGTCATTTCCAGAAGATTAGTGAAATTACGTATATTTGAAATTCAAATTGCCCTGACACCCATCTTGCTACACACACGCGCGCGCTTGTGTATATGTATATATATCAGATGGAATTTTATCCACAATAAAATTTGGTGCTTCTAGCTACGCTCCTCGATCTGCCTTTACCTTCCCCCATGCAGCACGACCAGTCATATCGCTCGTCATTAGACACCAACTACCTGTTAAATCTTTCCACCCATTCATACACTTTCTTCTGGTTCACACAATACTCGTAACTGCCATATTGGTAAAGGTAAGGTAAGTTTGTCCCTGTTCCAGCCACGAAGACGTAGGAAGGAGTGGAGGTATTGCTGCACACATCCTTAACCTCGGAAATAGAGGTGAAACTGTGAGTGGTCAGCGTCACTTCCTGGCCGCTTTGCACCCTGTGAAAGAGCCGCCCGTACTTTTATTTATTTTATTAGCACATTTTGCCAGTTTCCAACACATCTAATCCCAAAAAGTTTTCACTGTTATTCATTGTTACCTACATTCTGTAATGTGAATAACTGCGTTAGACATATCAAGAGTAAAGGCATATGATCACTGCAGAGAAAACAAAGGACACGAAGTCAACACACCTGCAGATTGCGGAAGGTTTAAAGTATTTGTACCCACCATGTGTTTCAGTGCTGTCAAAATCATTCTTGAGGTAAACCGTTATCTTCTATACTTTGACGTACGCAACAGTGTGTTTCATTTCGCTTATGTTTGCGTGTAGGAGGAATTAATTTAGTCATAAGCGTATCACTGGAAAGTACTCACGCTAATAATTCTTGTCCGAACCTTTCTGAAATGGTACATTTCTTTAGTTAGTTTCTTAGTTATGTAACATCGTTCAGAATAGAGACAGGCGGTCATCGTATGTGAACGCACAAATTAAGTTTTTTTTCCCACAAAATGCTGGTTTTCTTGAATAGCTGAGCTATTATCAAATTATCAAGAAGCCTGCCATGGTGTTGCTCCTAAGTGTGTGTCTCCCTATATGTAATATTCTTGTGTGAGTAAGTTAATGACACTAGCATGGTTCTTTGTGGGTTAAGGCTAAGGAAACATTTAAAGCGTCGAGGATATAATACATTCAACCTAGAAAATCCAAATGGCAACATCCCGATAGATGAGATTAAAGCTTGGTTTCGTCTAAGAATAAAAACACCGCCAGTTTTAAGATGCCGTGGATTTGCGCGTGAGTATTATAGCAGTTCGTCATATGACGTCACGTAGCTGGTTATATAATACGTGAAAGTGAGCTTTGTGACCAAATATTAACACGTAATTGCGTACATTAACTTCCGAAGTTAAGTACGCGCTTGGATACTTTACACTTCATTAGGCTAAAAATTTCCCTAGAAAGCAACGAAACATCAGTCAAAACTGAGTCACTGTTGCGGTGGTAATTCTTTTCTGGCTGTTGGGGTTACTTATAAAAGGCAATAAATCTATATTATAAAGCAGTATTTGTAGGCAGAAACAGATATAAAGGTAATTATTTCCTTTGACAGGAAAAATCTACTGCAAAGAGTTATGTGGCACTTATATGTAATCCGGTGAGATATAACGTAGCAGATTTTGTAATTTTTCATGGCAAATCGAGCGGAGTACTCTTTATTTTACTAAAGGCTTATCCCAGGATTCTTAATGTTCTGCCGTTGGGCTTGGCTTAAATAACGGGATTTCCTGTATAGAAGGAAGGGCTTCATATCCCCCTCTTTAAAACATATTTTAGTATGCGAAGAACGTCAAAGACATCGCCTGCCTGCCTGCCTAGCAGCGTCAAAACCACATCAAAAGATCTCTCCGAGACGTCACCCTTCGCCTGAGGAACATCCGACCTGTCTTTCACTCAAGGAAAAAACAGAGTTATGTCCGTTTCTTGCGCTCGAGGTCAGAATCTATGGGACCACCATAATTTATGTCAGTCCTTTTACAGGACTACTTATAGAATATAACAGATTAGACGTGAGGGTTTGAGGTGTACACGGTCATGTGGTTGAGAATTTGATTCTTCTGGGATATGACGTCGTGTCCGTGGGTAATCGATTCTCGACGTTTCGAAAGCACTATTTACATTTGAACCAACTATCCAATGACGCGGTGTCATGCCCTAGAGAAACGGAGTCCTCAACACGATTAACCCTCTAAAGCCCAACAGTTACTACACGCAACGCCAGGTTCGATACTAAAAGGTCTGCACTTTGGACAATATTTTTTTGTTGCTCACAATTCTTACAACAAACAGCTGTTGTTTCTCTATACAGCATTGATCGGCTGGTCTTTCTAATGCAAGCACACTCTGTTCTCTATGGGTTACGAACTGAATTTTTCTATGTAATGTAGAATAACGACTATAAATGCAGTGGACAGAAACACGCCTTAACATGTTTTGGTCATGGGCCCCCGGGGTAGGGGGATGGTGCGACACCAAGACTCACAAAATGTCAGCTGTAGAGTAACCGGATATCGACAGAGTCTTCAAAGGATTGATACAAAATTTGTTACAGCTCTGACCACTGAGGGTATCGTCTTTCTGGTCACAGCTTCCTGACCAGGAGGGAACACACACACATATCTAATTAAATTTGCCTACAGCCGGCATACGTAAATGTAAAATGTTATCTTGAGGACGTAAATTCTAATTTTGTCTTTATTTTTGATAAAGTAATCCATGCGATCAATTTAACATAATTTAAAAGTAGCTCTAAAATTTTCTGGACGGTGAAATTTAATTTGGATCTTCTCACGCTTTTTCTATGCATTATACTGAAGAGTATAAAAATTGAAACTGTCGAAGTTTTTTATACCTATAACTTCCAAATTTGTTACTTGCAGCTCTAAATTCCTGACAAGATCTGGTTCGTTATTAATAGTTGCCAATAATTGATTCAGTGTCTAAAATTATTTAAATCTATTAATTTATTCAAGAAATTTCGGAAGAAAAACTTGACTTATATTCTTCAATACATAGCTTGTAACTACCAATGAGACACTTATTTAGGCTTCTAATTCTAGGCGTAACGGCATCTCTTCATTAATTCTGTAACTTTTGTTGGAACGTGTTCCTAACATGGACAATGAAATAAATGTGTTTGTGTAAAGTGGTTTAACAATTACGTAATAATAATAATAATAATAATAATTCATGTTTTTTAACCTGCTGAATCAACAGCTAGGTGGTCCATAAGAGAAGGGGCACAAAATGCAAAGAGAAATAACAAACAGCATTAAAATGGACACATGAAATAAACTCAAACAAAAATGCTTATATAATTCTTTGGACACCTTACGATATTAAACTAACAATAACATAAAATCTGACTAAGTGTGATAATTTGCCTTCTGAAGGCATCAGAATCACTACAGACAAAATTTGCCACTGTGGCTTACCTGGTGGAGGGATATTTTTTAAGGAAATGCTAACAAAAAACGAAGGAAATTCGCGCAGGTTTCGAGAGGAAACTCGAAGGTCAATAATGCCCATGGGAGACGGACAAGATTTAGAACACCCTCCCCCCCCAAAAAGAAACATTAATAACAAAAAGTAGGTCAAGTGTAGATCTTTTCTGTTTAGGAGCTGGAGAATATTAACATAACTACAGCCATTACTCTTGGGGAACAGTACTGACTATAGCAAAGAGCTACAAACTTCCGCTGAATGAGTTCAACATTTTTGAAATCGGTGGAGGTAATTGAATTCCATATTACAGACGCGTACTCCAATTTGTGTCTAACAATTTAAAAATATAAGCTGAATAAAATATCATAAGACCAAAATAAAAAAGTAATATTACGAATGAAACCCGAAAGCTTAACAAACTGAAAAAAATATATAATTAACGTGGGAGCTAAAGTACAATATAGGATCAGTTAAAGCTCCCAGATCCTTAGTGCAATCAATACAAGTAGTATAAAATTCCTGAAGTTTGTATTCAAATAAAAGAGAATAATAAGCCTATAATGTGACATAACATTATATGGATATAATGATTACTCTGACGCCCTATCAAGTTACAAGAGGTTATGTACGAGTAGTTCCACTTCTTCTGTCTTCCTTCCTTGGCATATTTATGTTCTGGTTACTGCGACAGCAAGGGATACATACAGAGAGACAGAAAGAAAAGTGTATTATTTAACGACGCTGTCATTTGCTAAGATTATACAGCGTCGGTAGAAGGTGAATAAAATACAGGGTATACACAAAAGAATGGTGCGGTTTCAATGGTGAATAAAGAGAAACCGCACCATTCTTTTGTGTATACCCTTTATTATTAGAGGTACTGGTTCAACAGTCCTGACGTGGCAAATCGAAGTAGTAGGAGGAATACTTTTCCAATTGCCATTTCGTCCGCCATAAATCCTACTTGAAGTCGGGCCTCGGCGTAGCGGAGACCCGACTTCTTTTCAAGTAGCATTTCGGGTGAGTTATTTTTTTTGTTACCCTGAAAATTAGGAGCAACTTCCTCAGGAACGTGGGTACCTATATACCAATCTACATTTCGTCATTCCTGAAGTCTGAGATGTTTATCAACATCGCTATTAGAACCCAAATCCTTGTATGTTATTTGTCATTTAATTTTCATATGTGTAATCTCAAAGTTCTTCTTCCTTTAGTATCTGAAGAATGGGATTTCTTGGAGAGAATCCATCTCGTAATCTCTGCAACTTAAACCACTTTTGTTCCGACAACACAATTTCCTCTATATGGTTTTGTTCTCTTCTTTTCTTGATGCTTGACATGCCAGCCCAGTCCCTTCACGTGTTACTATAAGCCATCTCATATCTCATAAGAATTTGCATGCTGCAGACTCAAACTAGCAAGGTGAATATTGAGGGAGCTGTTACAGTGTGGTAATGACGGGTATGGGTCATAAGTTTCCCGAATGAATCATGTTGGTGTGAAAGCCTGACATCGGAAAATGTGATGGTGAATGTATTCCAACTTGTTTGGGGCTTAAACCGTAACTGCATAGTAATGGATCTTCACTGACGAGTTCAGAGGTATCCAGCAGGTTAAAAAAAAAATTTTCCTCTTCGAGGTTTAACAGATATACGAGCTTTTCTGTGGCTGTGTGTATTCAGATTTTGGTCTTCTGGGGTGTAAGGCTGTGTGGCTTGTTTTGCGGAATGACGTAATGCCTCCATTTTCAGAACGTACTTTTATGAACACTACAGCTTGATAACAGTGTTACAGGAAACATAATTAAATCCTAGTCTGAACAATTTAAGACTCTTTCAACGTTTGTAGATTTACGTGTGTTGTTACTTCGGCTATATGTATATATAAGAGATACAGTTTTATTCTTTTCTGTTTCATACTGCGGACTGAATAGAAGACACCCAATGGTGTTACGCAATCTCATTCATAATGTCGCCGATACGCATTGTAACCCCGGCTGTTAAACGACGTACAGATGTCGCAGTAGATTGTTAGTTGCGCTTCCAAAACCTATGTCCTGAAATGTGTTGCATTCACTAATTTTACTTTAGTCCGTGTTTAATTGTGTTATGAATAATTATCATGTAGCAACATTTTGTTTTGGAAAAATCAAGCCTAAAGACGGAAACCGGTCCTGTTCCCGAAACGTAGTGTGTTGAATTTCAATAAGTACAATGGAAAAAGTACATAAAGTTAATGAGTTCAGAAATAAAGGTGATAGTGCGAAATATTATGACACACCATTGTGCCATTTGAACTTTACAACTCCGTAAAGTAACATCAGAGTATAAAGGACATGGAAAAGAAGAACAAAAACTAAACCAAGATTTTGTCGTCTTGCGACCGATTCAAATCCCACCCATCTCAGTGCTCAGGGATTCCCCTTTATATTTCACCGCAGCACCTAGAGAGGAAGGGGGATTTTGGAGCCTATAAAACTTGCCACATCTCACTTACTAAAATGCAAAGTTTTATACACGACATCTGGGAATCGGCTCATCATCTTCTTCGCCCTCTACCCCTACTGCTTTTCGCCCTCTTTCTTCACAGTTCTAAAGTCAACCCTCAGCCCTCTTATGGAACTCAACCCTCTGATTTGTATTCCAACCTGTTTCTTGTCACTCTACATGTACTACGAGGAATAAAACGTTGTAAATTACCCCTAGATTTTTTTATTTTTTTATATATAAAGTGGAGTTTCTTCTCTATAGGTCTATGGAATTTCTGGTTAAACGCGAAACCCACTGTAGCTTTGTAACTTTGCTTCTCTTACATTCCACTGTTATAGAACCAAAATATTTATTACAAATTTCGCTTGCGGATACATATTTTTAGGCATAAGTTGTGTTGTTCATGAAATCTTATTAGCAGAGCGATAAAATTAAGGGATTGAATTGAAAGAAATATATAGAAAAGACAGTGGAAATGAGAAATGCGTGCAAGGCTTAGACGGAATGACATGGCGGGAGAAGATGTAGGCTTAGGCCTAGATCGAAGATAAGGTTAGAAAGGATTTTGATGATATTCATTCATATTGTAATCTCTCTTACTACAGGTCCGTAGCCTCTTCCAAAGCGAGTTCTCCATAGGGTGCGATCTAGTGCTTCCTCTTTCAAGATATTATGGTGTGGCGCGAGAAGGTTTAGGATTAGGCCTAGATCGAAGATAATGTTAGAAAGGATTTTGATGATATTCATTCATTTTGTAGTCTGTCTTACTACAGGTCCGTAGCCTCTTCCAAAGCGAGTTCTCCATAGGGTGCGATCTAGTGCTTCCTCTTTCAAGATATTATGGTGTAATAAAATTAAACCGATTAGTCGGACTCACGATTGGATCCACTGGAGAGCTGCAGTAAGCATGATAATGACTGGATCATAAAGATATAGGGTTTAAGGATGCTAACTGGATTTATTATTTATCACGATAGGTTAAATTGGTTGTGTGCACACCCTAGATGGCATTTAGTTATGTGCCTCACGCTATATCTATTTTAGCCCTCCAAATTTGCCCCTGATAGGGCAGGAGGCGGACATGATGACGCTGAAAGAATTCCATGCCCCTGCCACGATTGTGTCTATCTCCGGTCATCAAACCCATAGCCAGATACTTCACTGACTGAGCTGAACCGTCTTTTAGATCATGTGCCCTGCAGTGTGTTGTATAACAGCACTTTTTCTTGACCAACTGTACGTGCTGAACCGCCTGTCAAGGTTGTGACGCGTGGGAACATCCGAACCTCATACACTGACATGCCAATCAATCTGCTACGTGCCCGCGGAATTAATTCACTATGCCTCCCAACTGATGGACGGAAACTTGGCGCACGTGACATCGTCTTGCGGTTTTCTCATCAACGTATTAAGAGGACAGTATTGGATCCTGTATATCGACTGATATTGCCTAATAGAACTGATCTCTTTCTAGCAATTTGTTACGCATTAAATACTAATCTTTTAATGTACTGATTTTCGGGTACAAAATTTTCTGACGAGAATGATTATGCGGAAAAGCTAAGAAATAATTACTTGCAATTTGTAAGGAGCTGGTAACAATATACATCGTTCAACCTTTTAAAGCCTAACGGTTACTTTATGTACCACCAGGTTTTACATTAAAAAATTCCATATTCTGCCCACAATGCATTTATGTGTTTGTATGGATCTCAGAACAAGCAACAATTATTTCCCTATACAGCATTAACTGATCGGTTTTTATAACCGAGACGGAATTTACTGCCCGGTAGGACCTGAGTCTTCAAATCGAACAGATCCAGTTTCTTACCTTCCCAATTGTAATTGATATTTCCTTTTACCCTTTGGGATTATACCGATTAATACGGGAAAATAATGCCTGTAAGGCGTTATTGTTCAAATAACTGTGTAACTACGTGGACAAATATCCTTCTTGTGACCCTAACAAATGTTCAACTGCTCAAATCCCTCATCCCTCTAAAGAACGATAATGTTCAACGCCGTGTTCAAAAGGCTCCTGCACTGGACCCTGTCTGATTAATTTTAATCCAGCCTATACCTCACAGCTTTATCTTTTAAGATTATATATAGGCCTCTAATCTTCTAACGTACAGTTAGCTTTACCAAGTTATCTCTTCCCTTCAGTTTTATCGACTAGAATTTTATAATAATTTCCTATCTCCTACATGCTTAATACATATTCCGCTGGTCTTATACTTTATGATTACATCACAGTAATAACTATTTGGTAAAGAGAATTCCTATAAAGGTTCTCATTATATAATGTACGAGGGCTGCACATTCTTCCGAAATGTCAGTAATTCTACCAGAATATACGGTGTCACATCCCATAAGACATGTGTTCAATTTTAATTTTCCTTTCAAGTAAATAGAGCATGAGTTTTATTGAAATAACTTATGTCTTTCGAGGACAGTTCCTACCTCACACTAAACACAGTGTTTCCATTAAGAAGATGAATCAGTTAATTCTGATTAGGGAAATAATCAGTTTATCGTGACTATCATAGGGAACACACAAAATACACAGTGTGACAATATACCTGACGTATGTATAGTACCCATTGTGTGCATTAATTCATATCTTGATGCCATAATCTCAAAAATTCGCGTCAATCTAATGTCAGTAGTTTACAAAAAATTACACCGTTATTTCCAGAGCAGGTTACAGTGTATCGAGTTTGCAAGCACTGTGAGTGTGTGCCTAGTTGTTGACCAGTTAAAATCGAAGATAAAATCAAATTTTTAAGTTTTGTTTTCTCAGAACCCTGCATTGGATGCTACAAGAGTAATGTTAGGCGCACAGATGGAGGAATAGTTATATGTTTAGAGAACACGAAGGCAGAATGTTACATACCTACAAGCAAGAGGTTGACAGCATGTTAGGGAACACAGCAGTGCAGAATGGAACTGTTGACGGTGCTGTGTTTTGCACGTCTCTTGTCTCGCACGTATAGTAGCAGCTGCCGCATATTTTTAAGATTCAAATCTGGAATCGGAGAGCGGCTAAACTCGTGTTCTCTGTTTTTATCACTCTCACCAGGAATATGTCGGGGCAGTACGTAAATAAGACCACGATCCCTTTCTTCCATGGCTTTTGTAATGTATTATCTTATTAATAATTCTGTCGTTCGACACTCTGTAGTCCGAGCTGCTGACAGGGACATTAGATGAAACGTAAATTTTATGTAAGCCTTCTTTGCACTATGATCATGAAAGGAACGCATAATCTTGAGTGTATCTCCGCTTGAAACTACTGAAAGGAATTCGATAAGAACTGGCATTGGTCTGTACCTAACTTTTCGGGGAGGATCTGATGTTTGTTGGCAACGATCTGGTATAGTTCCTGGTTTAGATGAGTCTCAAATTTAATCGTCAGTATTTAACAAAGACCTCACAGTACAAGACATTGGTATGTAGAATAAATACAGATCGCAGTGTGCACGCCGTCTTTGTGGGTTATGACGCCGCCCCAATGAGTAATAAATTTACGACGTTTCGAAGGTACGTAGGAACACATGGACCTTCGAAACGTTGGGAAGCGAATTCCCAGTGATGCGGCTTCATGTCCCACAAGGACGGAGTCATTAACCACACGGCCTTGAAAACCTCAAAACCCGCAGATGCCAGTGTGTTTTACAGTTTCACTTTAAGCGTATTTTAATGTTGTAATATCTTATTTAAAAAAAGGTATTGGGGAAATCATGTATACGTGAACAATATACACGTTTTTCGGGTTGGGAAATATTCCTTGTTTCTACCATGAAATTATGGAAGTAGGTTGTGATAATAAGAGAACAGTTTGGTATTTTTGTATGTTTAGACATTAGAAACTGAAATAACCCAAAATGTGTCTGTCTCTGGTGTCCTTAGGAAAAAAATATTTAAGGGTTGATAGCCAAGTGATGAATATCCAGGACCTGCTGTAACATTTAAAACTCTTGCTTTCTCACACACACACAAACACATCGTGTTTATTTATTGTGTACGCTTTTAGAAACAAACATCCATTATTTTCCTAAACAGCATTGACCGATTGATTTTTATACGCTTTTCATATAGCTGAGTTCCGTGAAATTTGGTACTGGGGACTTTTATGAAAATCTGTCTAGCAAATTCAAATTTAGTTAAAATCGGACAAAAATATCAGGCATTTTGCATGAAGAGCTACGTATGTTTTATTGTTGCCGGCGAAATAAATTTGCCATAAAAGCCTTGTTGTGCAACGCTCAATATTTTATATTGTTGACAGTGACATGTAGTTCAACAAAACACACCGAAGGCATTGTTGTTGTTTCCATTGCAACAGTGGTCAGGCAAAGGAGCCACAATATCACGTTATACGTACATTATCTTGCTGAATGGAAGTACAGAGTTCTCAGTGGTGCAGAAGCTGAATATTTAAGATTGAGATACACGCTGAATGGAAGTACAGAGTTCTCAGTGGTGCAGGAGCTGAATATTTAAGATTGAGATACACTTCAGTGTCAAATATTTCATATAATACAAAGGAAATCATCCTATTCTCTCCTGCTATGCCAGATTGTCTTTATCAATCATTCTATGTTGTGCGAGTTTTCAGCCTTCCGCCGCGGATTCGATAATTTATGTTGATCTGCTTTATGAAATATTTGCATTGTTTTTTACTAGAATAACTAAGGAAAATGAACAAATTTTCCTTGTAATAAATTAATATAAATATTACATGTTAAAGCAAACTCGCAAAGAATATACTTGATAGACTTATGTAGTATTTTAGTACAAATTTGCTTTCCTATCCATATTTTCACAGACTCTTTAGTCTATTAGTATGCCCACATGGTACAGTAGTTGAGGGTCACATATTTTCTCCTAGGAATTGTTTTCTTTTCTATTTAATACCTTCACACTTCCCTCTGTACCCTGCATGTGTTGTGACGTTTCCCAGCTTCTCCACTGAGCTGTCAGCCTTCCGCACGGTAATCCAGTTTCTGCACTGCGTCTGACGGAAGCGCGACGAAATGAACTTACTGACGGCGGTGTGTTGTTGGTACTCCCAAACCTCACCTCGTCCAAAGACAATTGACAGCTTTCGCGCGTTATATTTGATCAGACACTCCAGGGGGAAGTAATTTCACGTTACTTATTCAGAAATTTTCCTTCCATTAACTAAAGTTCTGAAGAGAACACGTCAATTATATTTTCCCTCTCTGTCCATCTTCCTACCTGTATCATGCTTGTCATAACCCATACGGCTTCTGGTTAAATTTTGTGTGGAAGTTTATACTTACTTTGTCCTTTTGAATAATATTGATACGTTGGTACACTGAAAGCCGCGGTAGTGTGGGTCGCAATCCTGCGTCTCCTTCTGGAGTTCACGGATTCAAGTCTCCGCTCAGAGACAGGGTACAGTGCCGGAGCTATTCGTGGTATTTCGCAGTGAGATGTTAGAAGAGTATATGAAATTAAGACATGACGACTTTTCGTCCTGTAGTTTCCAGTTTATTATTTACTAACCATCATTTCATGGCCGTGCCATGGCTCAGGCGGTTAGTCGCCAGTCTCTCACCTCGGAGGCCCAGGTTCGATCCCGGGTAAGTCCATTTGGGATTTTTGGTGTACAAAGTGGCACTGGAACAGGTTTTTCCCGATTACATCGGTTTTCCCCTGTCAATTTCATTCCACCGGTGCTCCATTACTCAGAAAAACGGAAAATAACTAATCATCTTCATCACAGGGTTGCAAAATAAGCCTCTAAGCTGCGGTGTGTCCGTAGCATCTGCTGCGGGGCCCGTCACCACAAAAAACTATCATGTCACCCTACATGTATGTTGACATCGCGTGTTTTTATAACCACTGATGAATATGTAACTAAAAGTTGAACGTTTTTGAAGACTTGTATAAATACATGCATTTTCAGTGTAATCATATTTCACGAAATATGAAATCAATCCGGTCAAGTTCTTTGGATACGTTTATAGAACGCAATGAGTAAGATGTTTATGTTCTATGTCCTTAGGTTTTTCAAAGGATCTATTCAAGGCCGAAAACGTGTGAATAATACAGAATTGTAGCTTCATGATTTGTAATCCTCAAGAAGCATTTTCAGCTTAATCAAATCAAATAGGCTGTGATGGTCGGGGTGTGTGACAGGTACGGCGGACAAGAGAAATACACACAAAGCTTTTTAGGGAAACCTGAAGGAAGGAAGCTACTTGCAATTCTTAGGCGTAATTTGGAGGATAATATTAAAGGAATGCTTAAAGAAATAGGGGGAAAGGGCCTGGATTGAATTCATCTGGCTCCGGATAATGAAAAGGGCGGGATGTTATGAACACGGTAGTGAATCCTCGGGCTCAATAAAATGCCAGAAAGTTATTTAGCAAGTAATAAACTCTTAGCTTCTCAAGAAAGACTCTGCTCAATGGAGTTGCTTATTTGTGTTACATCTGACCGCTTGATGTGCACAGTCGATGAAATGGAAGTGGAAAAATTATCTTACGAAGTGTTCCAAGAATAGCATGTCCAACCCTCAAGCACTGCCAGCAGCTGTAATATTATTGAGCAGCTAGCTATACATTGGATGTGGCCGCTCAACATTCAGTAAAAGTCACGAATGTTCGTGTGTGGTGGTGACTTGTAACATCCTTCTTTCTGAAGGTACTGGTTTTGATTCCCAGTCGTTCCAATTCCTTTTTGGTTTACGTGTTACTGCTTTGTTTCCTTCTTTGTGTCGTTCTCTTTATCTTTCTGTCAATTCTCTCTGTGCCTGAATACAAAGTGTAGGCCTATTTCCATTTCTGAGGTTTGTATGAACAGAATAATAATAACAAGAGTACTGAATTCAGGGCATATCTACAAGTTATCGGCGCGAGAAGCTTCAAAATCGAAACCCGAAGTCTTGACTTTTTGGAAGGCAGAGATGAGGGATTTCTTGATCTCTGACGAAGGATATGACATTGCTACTACTGTAAGATAAGACTTGCGTTACGGATTGCTCTCTCTTGTGTCGAATAAAGAATTCTTCCGACAAACCAACGAAAATGTTGAAAAGAAAGCACTGTAAATAAAGCGTGTAATTAAAGAAATTCAAATCTGTAACACGATTAATAATAGTCAAATTAACGAGATGATAATAAAATGATAAACACACTCTGAAGAAAGTTGTTCTGACTCCAGGCGCCTGTAATACTGCCCATGAATTTGTCATTCAGACTTCAAATTTGCCTTCTTTCTTAATGTCTCCAGAAATTGAAACAAACTTACCTCAGATTTGTGTTACAGTTTACTAGGATGGTGACTGGTCTTCATGATAACACGAGTAATACCAACACCACAGGTTCATTCATTCTGTAGTTTGTCTCACGACAGGTCCGTAGCTTCTTCCAAAGCGAGTTCTCCACAGGGTGCGATCTAGTGCTTCCTCTTTAAGTTTCCAGTTTCATCCAGTAGCTGCTTACGCCGTCTTCCTCGTCTTAACGTCATTTCTATCCTTCCCTCTAACTTTCATTCACTCACGTGTTTTAGAAGGCAGTTCCTACGCAAGATGTGACCAATCCATTTCGTCTTTCTTCTTTTTATTGTTTGTAGAATATTCCTCTCCTCCTTGACTCTATGTAATACTTCTTCATATCTCACACGATCGGTCCAATTGATCTTTTCCATTCTTCTCCAGCACCACATTTCAAAACTTTCCAGGATAGATCACTAAAATTCTTTCCGCACCAGAATTCATAGTTCGTCGCTAATATCTGGAGATGCAATTTTAAATTATGTTTTACCTTAGTTGTAAATATCGAAGTTTTTACATGTAAACTACGTTGCCTGTCATAGGACAATTATTTTAGAATATATAGTTATTTCGCCTGATATAAAGTGTGTTGCTTATTATTTAAATAATGGGTATTCCAACCTAAATCCTTGAAAAACAAATGAGCTACGGGAACTTTCTAACATGTTGTAGAACAGTTACAATATCTTATCTAAGGAGCCCCGTTTAATTTTTATCGTTGCCATAAAATGTTTCATAGCTGTTACAATAATATTAAGAGGTTATAAGAATTAAATAACACTAGCAGCGCGTGCAGAAAAATTTGCAAGAAATTTGAGGGACTCTTTCCTTATATGCTGTGGCCCACTTTCGCCACTATTTGAGGAGTTGCTGGTCAATTAGCACTTACAGTTTAGAAGTTCATAATTCAAATTGCGTTTTTGCTGAGTAGTCCCTCGTCCACTTGCACTTGTAGTTGAAGAGCTCATCTTACCACACTGATATTTGGTGAGTCTATGAAAAAAATGCAGCGGCTATCCTAATCATGACCGGACTGGTTCCACAGGTTATTTTGAACTGGTGGTACTGGAGTCCCTTTAGCGTTACACAGATTGCTTCATTGGTCCATTTGGCACGGTATATGAATTGAGTGACCCCAGGTCACTTGCTCTGCAGTTTGTAAGCCGGTGGTCTCTTTGTACTGCACTTTGGGGGCCCTGGTCGACTTGCAATAGTAATTAATGAGTCCTGTGACAGAAATTCAAATTTCATAGCCTGCAAAACCACTTAAATTTGTCGGGAGGAGTTCCCGGTGCGTGACAGAAAATACCACACCGGTCCACTTAAAATGTATTCAAAAAAGCCTCTGTTCCATTTGCACCAGTAGGTGAGAAGTCCAGTGGCTGGAATTAACTCTTACGTAAAATTCAGTGTAGATAAAATTTTGGACAACCTGTGCCTTCTTATTTAAACAAAGTTCAGTCTTTCTTTCTGATACTTATTGCTCAAAATAGGAACAGTTTTACATTTATTTTTCACTTTTGAATAAAACAAGATAATTAGCGTCTCAGTATTTGAATACCTGCGAATAATTTTCTAAGTAGAAGAAACCAATAATTTTCCCGGCCCTATCTCACCCAGAGGAATATTTTTGCCTTTACCATTATTTTGAGACACACTCCGTTTTAGAGAGAGTGGGACGGACTGAAGTACAGGCGGATGTTAGCTGATTATACAGACGTATATCATTTGTAACGACTTGGCCCAAGAAACGTTTTTCTTCCATTTAAAAGGAATACATACTCGTATATGAGTCATTACATTCTTTTGTTGTTTAAAGTAACGGACGATGTAGATTGACTGAGCATTTCAGGGTTTAGTTAGAACTGACTATACTAGACCCATCACATTCTTATTGCCACTATATGTGATATTCAGTATATAATTTTAATGCAGTACCAGCTGGCTTTATTAGTGAGCAATATATGAGAATTAATAAAATATTTTATTTGATTTAATCTCATGCCTTCTCGAAGTAACGTCTTTCACTAATTAGGTTAGAAGGAAAAGTCTTTCACGGTACTCATTTTGTATTTTGAAAGAAAGTATAAATTAAAAACAGAAGAAAGAAAGTTTTATAAAGATGTAATGTGCAAACATGTATAATCATAATCATAATCATTCTGTCTCCCTTGCTCTCCACACACCCTTTCAATCTTTCCATCACTCTTATCCAACTCCCCAGCACATATTTCTCTCCACCCCCATCATTTTCGAAAACTAAAAATGTATGCATTAATATTTTTGTTGTTAATTCATTTTATTATCATCTGAGGACTAGTGATACGATCTTTGCTTCTCTTTCCTGCTTGCTGCGCCTTGTCCCTTGGGTGTGATTATAAATATTCCGTCTTGAAGACGAGATAAGTTTTCCAGAACCACCACCAGGTCGCACCATTGCATACATTCATCATGGCCCACTGTGTTCAGTATAAGAGAGGAATTTTCATTTTGTTCCCACCCCACTCGTATATTTTTTACTACAGAGTTGGTTCTTGTTTCTCCTTATACCATTCGCTGTCACTTCTTTGACAATATTTATTTTCTCTTCTTTCCGCTTACGTGGTAGATACTTATTCGTTTTTCTTTTCTCGTTTCTAGTCTTTTGTGATTTACTGGACTTGTTGATGGGATCGGAAAATTAATGGCCTGCGTAATTACTGGGAAGAAAATTGTTTAAGTAAAATAATTTTCTAAGGACAGAACACAAAAAGGCAGTTCTGTCTGAGTACTAGTATTGCTGTATAATTTTCTCCTTAAATGTCCTGTAAAATTACGTCAGATATTTCAAAAAGAAGGCCTTCAATCCGTTACAAGTAACTCCTTCATGTCTATAGTATATTTGTTGTTCAGTCAGTTTACTTTAAATATATCATCTGATAACTTATTTCAAGACGTAAATGTCATCAACTCCATCCAGACCGGCAGACATCCGACAGCCTTTACAGTGTGACAGCAGGTTTATTGGATTTAGGAAATTATTATTATTATTATTATTATTATTATTATTATTATTTACTGCAATTGGGTTTTCACCCGGTGGCAGTAGTCCTTACACTAGTACACACAATACAAATGGACATATAATATACATAAAAATAACAATACAAAACAAACTATACACAATTACAAAACAAAATACATACAGTAAATACAAGTACAAACATTAGAACACCGTACACCCATTACAAAAACATCCACACCTTACAAAAGCATCCACTCCTTACAAAAGCATCACACCTTACAAAAACATCCACACCTTACAAATACATCCACACCTTACAAAAACACCCATAAACATACAAAACAAAATACATACAGTAAATACAAGTACACATATTAGAACACCAAATACAAGTACACATATTAGAACACCAGTACACATATTAGAACACCTAATGAAAAATGATTACTGTGTAGCCACCAAAGTACAAGAATATATTCAGACTGTCATTACTAATGTTCTGCTTTTATAAATTATATTTTCCTTTGATTGTTATAACTTTAATTTAGAACATATTTTTTACTTTCTTACTTCCGTGTTTGTACAAAAAATTATATATTCTAAAAAACTCGATTACAGGTAATAGTTTATCAAACCCTTATTTGTTTCATTTTACTTTATTTTCACTTTCTTTTACAAAGAAGTAATACAATTTAAAACATCCCCAACTTAGAGTGAATCTTTATGTCCTTTATCTGCAGAAGATATTTATGAAACAAATTTCCTCTCCGTGCATATCCTCAGCTGCTGTTTAAACGGTTGCATCTCCATTACATTAAGGTGTCCCAGTTTTACTCTTCTATTTGCGGTTGCATTTATAATCATATATCGATTGTCAGAATAAGGATTTCTGTGTTTTCTACGACTGTATGAAAACATTTTCTGTTTTATTACGTACAACATTTGATTTATCTCCGAGAAGCATGATCACGACGGAAATGATGTACAGTGACAGCCATCAGTAATGTGACAACTGGCCTGTTCTTTGACAGCTAGTGTCTAAAATTGTGGAGGCATTAACCTAGATTGATTACGTTTTGTGTCCGTGATTGAGCAACCATTTACATGCACGCTGAAATTGCTTAAAGTAATCGAAAGACTTAATACCAGTAATATTATTAGGTTAGTTTTTTCTTTACTTAGATCTAAAGACTTTTCTCAGTTCTGTAAGTTAAGGTCAAATGATATATTGTGTACCATGAACTACCATACTTGATACAACTTAGCCGTGACCTATTCTGATATGCTAAGCTACATGCATAATTTCTTGGAGTGACCTAAGAAATTTAAGATCTCAAGCTGTATATGTGATCTGTACACAAAGACCCACACTGAGTTGGGCACTAAACATTCTACAGCATTGTCTCCTGTATGTCTCACTGTGCAATGTGTACTGTAAGTCACCGGCTACTTCTTGCACTTACATGAGGAAGTTGCATTTGCTCACCCCAAGATTCTTCTGTTGGGGGCGCAAGAACGATTTTTTAAGAGGGTGACCGAGTTGGAGAAAAGGAAGGAGGGACAGTTGTTACTTAGACTGACACATTGCGGGTGGGAAGCCGATCTCAGTGGCCGCGCGGACTAAGGCGTGGGTCTACGGCCGCTCGCTTGTTGGGATTGTGGGTTCGAATCCCGCCGGGGAAATGCATGTCTGTCTCTTGTGAATATTGTGTGTTGCCAGGTAGAGGTCTCTGCGTCGGATGATCACGCGTACAGAGGAATCTTACCGAGTGTGATTGTGAAAACCCAATAATTAGCAGGCCCTGGTCCACTAGGGGCTGTTGAGCCAAGAAAAAGAACAGTGGGGATGGGAAACAGGACGAAAATATCGTATATACATGACACACTGGATTTCGAACGGGGAAAATAAGGGATACGTGAACACGGCAAGCTGAAATTCATTCCCTTCTAATGGGAGTAAATGTAAACAAAAAAGTGGGTGATAAATAGACCCTATGAGCAAACAACTGCCTCTTCTTTAATGGTTATATAAACTGTATGACTTCGAAGTTATTTATCACGTGCTATTTACAGTTATATCAAAATATATTTCCCTTTATTTAAAAATTATTCCCAACAGTTCTATTCATTGTACATTAGATGGCCTACTGGTACATCTAACTCTGTTGGGCTGACCAAATCTGTGGCAGTAGGTGAAGAGTGTTTCTTGAAGTTCGAACGTCCTTCTTGAAGCTAGACCTTGGTAATGCCATGCTTAAATATACCCGTGGCGCGACAATCATTAGACATGTTTAACGTGTTGGTTCTAGTGTCAAGTGACTTTGCGCCAAACGGTGTTTTATAAGAAACCTCAAAGCACAGAGAGTCAAGTGGCTAGATTTATAAACACTCAGGATAAAACCCAAAGGAATCGATTCTGAAGTTAGTATAGATATGGTTCTTAATCCTCAACGTAAAATTTTCGGTATAAGTATTTAAGCACCACAATGGATACGTACTGAGGACAGGAAGTACAGTTTCACTTATTTTTTAAACTCGGTATTAGTTACAGATGTGAAATTTTTCACGCCATTACTGCATTAATCCTAAGGAGAAAGTCGCTGATATTCATTTGATATGAGGCTGTGTGGAAAGTTGAACCGGTCTGAGATCGAACTCAGATTCCTCGATTTCCCAGCCTGTGGCATAGTGGAAACACGCGCCGAGCCTGTAGAAAGTATTAAATATAACATGTCACCTTAAACACCAAACATGAATGGTGTTGAATCCAGAGCATAATGTTAACTACAATTCTGCACTGTAACCTTTCTCTCTGCCATTATTAAGCGTGACACCAAGTATAAGTGAAATTCGAACAAGCGACATCAATTTGTGCACACAAACAGATAAGCAGCGTGGGATTCGAGCATATTAATTATAATTTCAAGAAGGGTGCAATCGGTCGTCGATTACCAGCGAGGCGTGTAAACAAGATGCTGTACCAGTGCGGCGTTAAAGCGGAGTCACTGCTGTTTGTAGTCGGTTACTAGGACTACAGACATTACTCACCCTCGAGTAGGGTTGAAAGGAATAGGGAGGAACACAAGAAAAAGTTATTAATATGGAAATGTGTGTACTAAGATAATTTTCCCTTTACAGGCGTATGGTGTTATTCGAATCTGAGGTAATTTGCTAATCAAGCAGTTCCTCATATTATGTAGGCGTCCAAAGAAAAGTTCCATTGCATCTGCTTACATATTTAAAGAATATATATATATATCATCTGTTTTAAAATTTAAAAAATAGCTCTCATTTTTTACACGAAATATATTCTAAGTTTCGTAGGATTTATTTCTTAAGCGAAGTCAACTAGAAAAGCGGCAGTGTAAATAATATCTCTCCGAATTTGTAAATATAAACAGCAGTTAGCAGCCTAAAACAGACATATTGAAATTTTCAATCAACATAAAGCGGTATTTTGGACCATCTAACTTATGTTATAAAGAGCAAAAACAGTTTGAAGCAGTTTCATATTAAGTACTCGGGAGCAAATAATTGCTCCCAGTCAGTAAATTAACTCTTTAACAAGACAGGCAATGTACGTATAAACGTAACATTGAGGCGCGTTCGCGAAACCATTGTTGCTATGGAAAAGCAATAAGTATTACATATTCTGATTGTATGTTTGTAGCTTTAGTTATCCAACATGCAAAGCCGTATTGTATTCTCACCTGTGGCCTGTCTGGTTTTACCATATTTTTCCACATTATCTCACGATTTTAGAAAACATTTTTGAACATGAAATGTGTGTTTTGATTTTCACTACAACTTTTGTCTAAAACATTTCTCACTCTATGAGGAATTCAGCGAGATAACATAAATGTACAAACTTCTTCATGTGAAGTACCCGTTAATCTTGTCAGATTTTAATAAAACTTGAATTTTCTGAACAGATTTTAGAAAAATAATCGAATATCAAATTTTATGAAAATCCGTCCAGTCGGAGCCGAGTTCTTCCATGCGGACGGACGGACAGACGGACAGACAGACATGACGAGGCTAATAGCCGCTTTTCGCAATTTTGCGAACACGCCTAAAAAATAGATTAAGCCTAAATTTTATTTATAGAGTCAGTTCGTACCTCACAGTAAATACACACCTTTTCATTTATGAAAACCCATTACTTCTGGATAGATCTTCTGAGATCCATAGAAAACATATAACGCTCATGAAACAGCAATTTATCGTAACCCACCAATACAAAATTTTACAGGAGACAGAAAAAACTTGAACTAGCCTCAATGAACCAACAAGTAAGCATGCTATACCTTTACGAATATATAAGGAAAAACAAATTTTTGACACAAAATTTTTACAGGATGTGTGTTTGTAATCCAACTGTCTAGTAATGTGGGAATCTCAGTTATGACAAATTGCCGTTTCATGAACGACAAATGCATCCTATGGTCAGAACATAGTACTTTTTTATTTAAAACCTGGTCGTATAGACAGAACCAGTGGTCTTTGAAAGATTAACGCCATCATAGGTGGGGTTTCAACACACAAACACTTCTCGCAAAATTGTACATTCTACTTGCGTGTACAGATTCGAACCCTGGATATTATAAGCTAGTCATTAAAACTCCTCCACCACGCGACTTATTCGTACGCAGCCTGTCGAAACGGAAAACTAGGCAGCAGCCGCTGGGAAATAATTTGTCATCCTAACACAGATAATTAAGCCATGCTTCAATTAAACAAATTACGTTTTAATACTAAACATCTTCCGTGCAAATGGCTTATATACACAGATTTATTTCCAAGTAATACGTTCATTCACGGAACACACACCGGACATCTAAAAAATTTCATATCTCGGCTCCATCACGAACCGAATAAAAATCTGTTATTTCAAGATGTATGGATACATTTAGCCAATCCAGTGGCCGAGTGGTCTAAGGCGTGGGTCTTCGGCCGCTCGCTTGCTAGGATCGTGGGTTCGAATCCCACCGGGGGCATGGATGTTTGTCTCATGTGAGTGTTTGTGTGTTGTTGTCAGGTAGAGGCCTCTGCGACGAGCCGATCCCTCGTCCAGGGGAGTCCTACCGACTGTGGTGTGTCTCTCAGTGTGATCAAAAGAAATTCCAAAACCTCGACATTGAAACGGGAAATCCGGAGTAGGTAGAAGAGGACGACTTAAAAAAAAAATGGATACATTTACATAACCTTTAATATACTACTTTTATTATAATTTTAATAAAATTTTAATAATTGTTAACTAATTGTGGAATGATACCACCGCTATTTAATTCACAATTTACGGCTGACAAGTTGCATAAAACGTTGTATGTGTCCTCAAGTACTGCAGCTCCCTGAAAATGGCTGCGATTTTTGGCAGAAATATGTAAAGGTAAAGCAATCTCATTACAGGCCTGGACAGGCCCTGAGGGTTCCAGGAGGTTTAGGCTTCCCAGATTTCCAGACATTTGACACATGACAGTGCCAAGGTTGTCAGCCCTATGCACCAGCCGCGTTTACCCCCCAGGAAATATTCCTGGTGCTCATTTCTGTTAGAGGCTGAGTTGACGCCAGGGCCATAGTGCGGCCGCAAGGATTGAGTCAATGAGCCCGCGACCTTCCGGCTTGTAGCGCACTGCCTCAAAAAACTGCGCCACCGCGTGCCCCAACTGAAATACGTAGGATTATCAAAACTATGTACTATGTACAGTTAGTTCGAAATAAATTTGTGGTAATTACATTTTAGTCTTCGGTGCAAATGCTATTATAAAATTCGACCTCCGTCTTCTTAAACCTCTCATATTTTATAAAAATATCGAAACACATTTCCTTGTTGGGTATTGAAATTGAGGAACCACGTGTGGATACGTCACGACGACTAGATCCCAGATTCCATCAGCAATAACGGAAGGGTAAGAAGAGGGACCGCAAATGAACTGCCTGCATCATGAGACGAGGGCCTACACGTGACAGTATGAATAGTCACAATTATGATTCAATTCAATTTAATTCAATTCTGGTTTATTAATGTGCCGAGTCAACAGCCAGAAGGCCAATTACAGAAACAGCACAACATACAAACATAAATAACAACGGACAATATACAAAACAAAATTAAAACAAACACAACCAAAACAAACAAATAAACAAACAATAACTTGCTTAGATAATTAATAAGAACAACTTAAAATAATGTAATACGTTATTACATCTGACTAAGTGTAACAAATTCCCTTCTGAAAACATCCATATGATTACAAATAGAATTTGCCGCAATTACACACCGGCCGGAGGGACAATTTTTATAATATAAGCTAACATAAAACAAAGAAAAGTCTCGGAGGTTCCGAGTAGGAACTCGTAGACCAATAATGTCCAAAGTAGATGGACAGGATTTAGAACCTAATAAAACATTAATGACAAAAATTGCATCAAGTTGATGTCTTCTGTCATGTAAAGTACGTAAATTAAGTACTTGAAGAGCATTAGCATAACTATAACCATTGCTATCTCGGGAGAGGAATCGACTATAACATAAAGCTACAAACTTCCTTTGAATGCGCTCAAGCTTTTTGCATCGGTAGAAGTAATTGAATTCCATACAACAGATGCGTACTCTAATTTGGGTCTAACAAGTGAAAAATATAAAGTCAATAAACTATCAAGAGTCGAAAATGAAAATGTGATATTACGAATAAGACCCAAAAATGATGATTTTGATGATGATGATTACAATAATAATATATTGAGAACATAACAACTCGTGGTACGAGATGCACTATTATAAATCGCGAGAACATTAAAACATGATGATAATTTAGCCAGAGATATGCAAAACGGTTGCAGTAAAATGGCTCATATAGAAGAGAAAATTATTCTTTGTTCCATAAGCAGTTAAGACAGGCTTGTTTCTATAGAAAGCAAAATGCACGTTGTGGGAGTGACTTTGTAGCCGATTGATTAGTTCGCCTTCACAGATAGGCAACTTCTCCGACATCATAGAGTTACAGGATAGTCTGTGCCTGAATGTGCAGACACTTTCGGGATTTACATTCGGACTAAGGACGTTTCGACTGCACCGGATAAAGCGGTACTCTATATTACTGTTGGCATTTAATGTATTAGTTAACTTTCTTAAGGGTTGACTGTATTAGGCTCTATATTATCTGTAAACAATAAATTTAAGGGAGGCCGGCTTTGAATACACTTGTATATTACGTAGTCCTAGGGCAACGATCTTAATGCATTCTTGTAAAATGTATTGGTAATGTAAAGGTCGTTATCTGGGCCATGTTGTTTTGGGATTACGCTTCTGGATCCAGGAAAACATACATGTTTCTGACTCACTGTTCACAACAAAGGCGTCAATTTGCCTCTAATCCACAATTATTGCATCGCCGGTTCCAATTTGATTTCATTATCTTAAACATTATTAAGTATTTACTTAAATCCAAAAATATTAAGGTTAGTTTGTGTAAAGAATGGGACAAAGCTTACAAAATGGAGTAGCTTGCGCAGTTGAATGTTGTAGACTTATTTTCAACTGAGTTTTCCGACAATTAAGTCAGCTGCTGCGACTGACTCCAAGCAAATCAACAGAAACATCGGTATTGTGAAGGACAGGCTTTATTATCTGGGTTGGAGAGTCTAAGGTATAGACATCATTTTGTGCCGAAACAATTGTTATTTAAATTACAGTCACCCGATGACTGCCTGCATATAGCTACTTCTCTTTCCATCGTCTTCTACGTAATTCATTCATATTTCAAAGCATTTAATCCCGTTTTTATAAAGACAACTCATAAACATCTTTATTTGTTTTGGATAGGCTTATTACTAGCAGCAGTTCGGATGAAAGCCGGTGCTCTCTGGTAAAGTCTCATAAAGTACACATAATTTTACAACGACTCTCAATTACGTGAAAACGGTAGAGATTTTCGGAAATGTACAAAATAATACCAAACTCGCCAAACGTCACTTATATTCAGTCTTGTTTATATTACTACATATTCTGTCCAATGCACTGAAAGGTTTTTGAACACACGGCGAGAACAGCTGTATATATTTTGGTTTGTAAATTACTTAGGACCTCTTGATGCCGAATCTGTAGTACGGACATCAAGTACACTTTCCCACTTGAGATACCTGGGCGCAGATGGGAGGATAATGTGTAAGTAATTCTGAAGGGACAGAGTGAGATTATGTGGACTAGATACAAATGATTTTAAATACGGTCCCGTTTCTGATCCTTTTAGACAATGTAATAAAATTTCGCCTTCCGTAAAGGGCAGGAAATCCTTTACCAGCTGCTCAGCTAATATTATCTTCTCCAGAAACGCCTGTTTAGTGGTGACCAGATTACTTGATATCTAAGCCCTCTAACACTGTATATAGCTGCAGTCGGGACGGCGTTGTTGCTGATTAGCCTAACCTCGGAATGGCCAGGCAATATTATACTTCTTTCGAAACATTTACTCTCCTGGGAATACATATACAGCTTCAGTCACTGTGGACGTTTTCCAAAAGGATAGAAGACACTTGGTGGCGAGTTCGTAATGTTTTCCTTTTTACTAGTCTGCATGTTCGCCGCGGCGCCAACTAGCCTACTAGCCAGCAGTCTGGTCTATAATCTTTCATTCTGTAGTCTGTCTTACGACAGGTCCGTAGCCTCTTCCAAAGCGAGTTCTCCACAGGGTGCGATCTAGTGCTTCCTCTTTCAATTTCCAGTATCTTCTCTTTTCCTTAAGGTTATCCAATAGCTGCTTACTCCTTCTTCCTCGTCTTCCCGTCTTTTCTATCCTTCCTTATAACTTTCCTTCAAACACATGTTTTAGAAGACAGTTTCTACGCAAGATGTGACCAATCCAGTTAGCCTTTCTTCTTTTTATTGTATATAGGATATTCCTGTCCTCATTGACTCTGTGTAATACTTCTTCATTTCTCACACGATCGATCCAACTGATCTTCTCCAGGTCAATACTACATTTCGTAATATTAAACTGAAGTTAAACATCGCTATTAGCCAGAGACTGATGGGTGTTCGGAAGAGCGGCTGCATGGGTATGAATATAAGATACGAGAAAGACGTAGAAATATTGAGAGGCAAAAAACATTTGTCCAGAGTAACAGACTTCGTCAGAAGTAAGAATAGAACAGAAATGTCTAATAGTCTGCAATTGGGTCTGCGATAAGGGAGAGTGAGAAAGAACTGTGATAACTAACCCCACCTTCAGCTAATTTCACCCCTTGTTACCCTCATTAGGAACCCATCACAGGTGATAATCTTGCCATCATGCCAATGTGATACACTCGAGCGGAGACGTGACATTATTTTCTATGATGAACCCCTTTCAGTTTTCCCACTGTTCCAATCACTGTAGCATCAATTCAGTTCTCCTCTGCTGACTTCAGGTAATTACGGGGAATTTTATGGGGAATGGCTTCAGTGAATCCTATATACATGGCTGAAAACAAGATCAACTCTCTGAGTTGACAAACACCCTACCGTTACTAAACCAATACCCTGGTAGGGTTGCCCAGAGGTTTAGAATAGTTTTTTCTATCGGCCAAAAATCATTAGATACTTCACTTAATCCGTTACCTGAGGATGGGAACCGATAGTGTCTTCGAAACACAATATTTTACATTTCATTTTAAATAGGACACAGGAAAATGTCTGAAAACTAAATGATTCTAAATGTGATATACCACCGTCAGAATCCTGCAGAAGACCGTTTCTGATTTACTATGCTTGACTTTGAACAAGAACTTTTACCAATCTTGAGTTACATTTTTACATACCCAGCATATCTCGACATCACCTTGTCATATCCCGCCGATGCTGCTTTCTGGTATTCTTCAGCATTGAAGTAAATTCGCATGTAAACCAAGTCTACGAAGTAAAACTTTTGATGGCTCTACTGAAGAAATGTATGCATAACGCAATATTGAGGCGCGTTCGCGTAACCATTGTTTCCGTGGAAAAGCAATAAGTATTACATGTTCTGAGTGTGTGTTTGTAGCCTTAGTTATCCAGCATGCAATGCGCATGCGCCGTATTATATTGTCATCTGTGGCCTGTCTGGCTCTATCGTATTTTTCCACATTATCTCATAAAGAGCACGAATTTTGTGGAAGAAAGTTACTGAACATAAATGTGTGTTTGGATTTTCTCTAGAAATTTATATGAAACATCTCTCATTCTAAGAAGAATTCAGCAAGATAACATAAATGTGCATACTTCTTCATGTGAAGTGCCCTTTATGCTCGTCAGGTTTTAATGAAAGTTTATTTTCTCGACAGATTTTCGAAAAATTCTCTCATATCAAATCTTATGAAAATCCGTCCAGTGGGAGTCGAGTTGTTCCATGCGGACAGACAGAGACACAGACGGATGGAAGGATGGACAGACAGACAGACAGATATATCAAAGCTTACAGTCGCTTTTCGCAATTTTACCAACGCGTTTACATGCATTTTGTTTATTATTATTATTATTATTATTATTAGTGTTATAAAATATTTTTATATACGGCAAGTTATTACAGGTCGAAGTGAACAAGAGGCTTTTATATATAAGAATTCAAAAACATGAAATTTATGATGCCTGGCTTTGACATTAAGTCTATGTGCGTTGAACAATTTTGTATTTCTATATTTAATACAAACTAGGAGCATGTACTTTATATTATAAAATATAGTATTAAGATTTTGCACATTAAATTGTACAAAACCTTATTGGTCTTGCCGTTTGGAATTGTTTGGTTGAAACAAAATCGTATTTTTGTAGAGTCGTTACGTTTTGTTGCAGCGAAGTTGACCTATGAGTAGGCCTACTTACTAGTACTGTGACAGTTAGTTTATGGTAAGGAAACAGAGAAAAAGAATGTAGGCCTATGTGTGCATGTGTAACATATGTATGTATGTATGTGTGTTTATATATGGTTACTTTCATGTAGTCCTCTGTGTTTGTGTTCGTAGCAAAATAAGGTAAATCCAAATAAGTTTTCAGAACAGCGTATTCATATGTATTAATACTTTGAGAATAGTAGAACTTCTTTTTCTACCTTCAGCGGATCCCCGTATGTCATTCCTTACAATTTGGGGTGGATGAAAGACGTAAGATTAATCAGCTGAGCTAAGCGAATACATTCCCTTTCATAGAGACCCTAAATATAGCCCCCACCAACACCAACTTATTGCAACTCGGGCTATGATGAGTGTAATATAGAAGGAGTTTGTGCTTGTGCACCCACAAGGCTAAGGCTCGGTTGTTAATAAAATAGGTAATAAAAGGCGCAGGCAGTACGCGGTATTACGGAACACTATGTATACGTTCTTGGCTGTGGGTTACTGGCAGGCGAGATAGCGCATACGTGTCCTGCAAGGAAATGCGGGGCCAACAGCAGACAGGATGTGCATGGTGGGGGAATGGTATGGGATAATGCACCGTGCGGGTTGCAGGTCTGCTTACGTTCCTGCTGAGAACTGTGGCTCTGCTTCGGCTCAAAGCGGTCTAATGATGATGATAATAATAATAATAATAATAATAATAATAATAATAATAATAATAGCCGATCCAGTGGCCGTGCGGTCTAAGGCGTGGGTCTTCGGCCGCTCGCTTGCTAGGATCGTGGGTTCGAATCCCACCGGGGGCATGGATGTTTGTCTCTTGTGAGTGTTGTGTGTTGTTGTCAGGTAGAGGCCTCTGCGACGAACCGATCCCTCGTCCAGAGGAGTCCTACCGACTGTGGTGTGTCTCTCAGTGTGATCAAAAGAAATTCCAAACCTCGACACTGAAACGGGAAAACCGGTGTAGGTAGAAGAGGACGACTAAATAATAATAATAATAATAATAATAATAATAATAAACTTTATGAAATCTGATAGTCGTTCACAATACCAAAACCTTTCCCGCCTCTTGTGTAACACACAGGTTGATTACCTTATCCAGTAAAGTCCGCTACTAGACTGAATATTCAACATACTGAAGTCAGTTCTAATATTGAAGTGCAGTCTAAGCCTAAGCTCCGTAATTGTTCCTTTTCTTTCAGACTTCGCGGCTAAAATATTTTACGTATTTGTTACTTCCTTGGTTGGTGATGCATTTTTGCACCTCATTGATTAAGATCTTGGTTTTATTCCTGTTAAACTGTTTTGTGTTGTCTTTATCAGACACTGAACAGTAATTTGTATTCATAGAGCACCTTCGGTGTTGGATTTTTGCTTTATAACTGACGTAACTATTTCATTTCCATTTTTATTTATTGTTGTCATGGCCCATTCTCCTTACATATTCGATATGACCGTTCTGTAGGCTACCGTGAGGTCTCTGTTAGGCACATATGCTTTGTCATATGTTCTTTCGTTATAGTTAAACATTCAGATCCAAATAAAAGCATAGAATTGTAAGGTTCGTCTCTTCTGAAAATTACTAGTCATAAAACCCTTATTTTGTGTTGTCTTTATCAGACACTTTTAACACGTCTCATCTTCTCAGTATATATTTTCCACATTATTTTGGGAGACCAATTTTTAAATCCATATAAAATGCGAATTTCTTTCGATTTTAGACATGCAGAGTAATAAAGATTCTGCAACGCATAATATCAACTATTAACCACATTTAATCTTCTTATAGCTTCTATGTAAATATAGTTTTGATTTCTTACTGTAGTTTTTTTTTGTGTGAAGGGTCCCGCAGCAGTTGCTACGGACGCACCGCAGCCTTAAGGCTTATTGTCCAACCCTGTGATGAAGTTTTTTTCATTTTTCCAAGTAATGGCGCACCGGTGGAATAAGTACTCGGGGTAAAACCTGTCCCAGTGCCACTTTGTTCACCAGAAATCCCACATGGACTGACCCGGGATCGAACCCAGGCCTCCGCGGTGGGAGGCCGGCGACTAGCCGCCTGAGCCATGCACGGCCTTTACTGTACTTACCAATTATTTTAAATTTCCACATTTTAGAGGTTCATTTTATAGGAGATGTGAGATCCTTGCAGCAGTGTTCCTGAAGATTAAAATGCATAAGTCTGTATTTTGTTATCACAAGACTTCAACATGAGTCTGATCTTACTTTTTTCTGCTTTCAATTCAAAATCATGTTCCTTCAAATTAAGCATCCTAAATACACAATTTACAGTGGAATAAATTAAACCGTATATTAGTCCTGTAATACAATGTGTTCTATACTTGGTAGACAGAAAGTTTGAGAAGGTCCTTATCACTTGCAAAAGCAAGAGCTCGACATGTGTGCCCCCTCCTTTACGGGCTAGTTCCTACAGAACAACCCTCAGAATCACCACACTGATTGCAAAGACTTTCAGAACATCCCTTCGCCCTCAAATTCGATGCACACATGCACACACATGAAAATAACTGCATTTGCGGAACGGGAAACACTGGGATGACATTGAAAGTGGGGTAGACAAGTCAAGCCCCTTTTCATTTAGGGGTTTGCTGGAATGAGTCTTAAATTTCAAATGACAGCTCTAATTCGATTGTTCTTACAACTTCTGCGGATGTCACAATATAAAAAATAGCCAAAGTATTCTTTTTTTTTTTGCAGGAGTTACAACGATTTTGGGGGGAAGCAGGAGAAGGGAAAAATGACTTGTGTCCTTTTTCTCCAAGAGACTGTCTAATCAAGCGTGCTAGGGGTTGATTAGGCTGTATTTACTAAGGAAAATAAAAGCTTTAGTGGTAAGTATGGGCAAAGTCGGAGAGAAGGAGACATCCTTTCATTCCCCTTCATCATGTGAAGAAAAGTCACCATGTGGCCAATCATTGGTATGGCGAAGGGGAGGACTGTTCCTATTACCTGTGTTAAATACGTTCGCTTCATAGAATCAGCAGCAGATAATCAGAATATTCTAGTAAAAGGAAAGGATGTCTTAATCCGCTTATAGATACACGCTGTAGGTTTACATAAGTTTGTCGATGGACTTATTACTTAAAGCGAATGCTCAGTTAGGAGATCAGGGGCCCGGGTTAGCTCAGACAGTATAGCGACTCGCTAAAGTTCGGACGGCCCGTGTTTCGAACCCCGGAGAAGGTAGATATCTTCTGTTCTTTATACCCGTTCAGACCGGCCCTGGGACCAAACCAGCGTCCTATACAATGTGTATCGGGAATTTTTCCCAGGAGTAAAGCGGCCGGGACGTGGCTTTACCAACCACCCCCTTAGCGCGAGTTTAGGAATGAGTAAACTTATAACTCTACTCTCACCCAGGACCTCTTTTGGCATATTATGTAGTGACCTTTACCTTTACAATGACGATTTTGTTTTTGTAGTCTGTTCTTCCACGTATAGCATTTCCCAAACTGCACGGATGTCGGGGATAGTTTGGCATTATTCCTCTGCATTTCATATGAAGATCAGCTCAAACTGCGACAATTTCGAAAGTTATAAGCAAAAGAGGGGCATTTGGCGAAATATAAATCGCGTCAAAATCTGTTAACTATACGGTATATATGCCTGCTTAGGTAATGACATGCAAGAATAAATTGAACTGAAATACTTGCAGACGTTTCGGAGATAAAGGGCTCTGTGACCACACCATACATTCCGTTGTATGCAGTTCTTAAAGGAACGCAATAAAAGCGTCGGTGATTGTGACATCTAAGCGAATCTTTAAGAACGAAATTACTCAGCTATTGTCAAGCAAGTAGAAAATGATAAGCCTTCCAAATTTGTATTGAATTTCCACGTCTTCAAACGATATAGGAAGTTAAGGTATAGACCTGGCATTTTTGTTGAATTTGTGCCCTAGATGGAGGTGGGTGGTCAAATTATCACTCCGGCTGTTTTCACGCCGAAGAAAGAGACCTGGATACACATTAAAAGAGAAGCAGGATGGGTCCCAGTGCCAGCCTGGAGGCTATGGAGAAAAGAAAATGTTTCCTTTCCCACCAATTAAACTATCCTTCCTCAGCCACATAAAAATATAAAATAAAAAAATAAAATAAGCCTATAACATCCCATGAGGTCAAAGGCGTCCTGCTATGTGCAGGGTGAGCTCTGAGAGTGCTCGCTAGGTGAGCTAGTCCTAGCAAGCTTTTGGGTACTAACATGTGATCCTACCAGATCTGGATTACAAGTGGCCATGGGTTAAAACTAGTTGGGGACTGAGACTGACCACAGAAAGTAGCTTGCATAATTTTCTTTACAATTAGTGTTTGACTTTATCCTAGAGTCTTTTCTAGCATGATCTTCTTCTAGCCTGATATTTTGCCATAGTTTGCACAGTTTACATAATTAGAGTGTCTGAACTGTTCTTAGTGACTGCGCAAGTCTTCTCCATTCAGTCCTATTCCTGGCCACACGTGTCCACTGCCTGCCCACTATTTCGGTGAATAAGGCGGACCAACGGGTTCTAGGTCGTCCCACGTTCCTCTTTCCTGTCTTGGGGTCCCACATCTTCGCTGCATAGGCCCATCTAGATTCATGCATTCTTGATACGTGGCCTCCCCACTTCCATTTCAGCTGAACTGCGGTTTGTACGCCATCTCTTGTGCCTAACTGTTTCCTGACATCTTCGTTTCTTATTCTGTCCTTTATGGATATTCGCAGAATTTTTCTCTCCATTTTCCTCTGGCAGACTTGTAGCATTTTCCTTTCCTTGGAGGTGGGAGACCATTGCTATACCTATTGAGTTATCCCGGCTCCTTATTAGAGTTAGGGAACGTTGTTATATAGCGATGTATTGGCAGAAAGTACACACATACATGTGTATAGGTAAAGAAATATACTTGGGGCTGTGGAGCAATTATGTGCAAAGGAGCACATGTAACTTAAACAAGGCAGAAACTGTAAGTATAATGTAACATTTTGGCGCTTTAGTGTAACAGTTGCTGCAGTGGAAATGTAACAATGCATTCTGTGTGTATTGTTGAGCTACATGTCACTGTCAACAATATAACAACATCGAGTGTTGCACAACAATGCTTTTGTGGCAGATTTATGTCGCCGGCAACAATAAAATGTACGTAGGTCTTCATGTAATGTGCTCGATACTAAACTGAAACAAAAGAATGTTCATTTGCTAATGACCTTCTTTAGATATACAATTTGCTAAACATATCGTAATGACAGTACGTCGTTGCACAGTTTCTCAGTTTTGGTAAGTGCTGCCGTAAAACATTTTAGGAGATGAAGCTGAATTAATTAAGTGTGAAGTAATAAGTATTACATATTGCGAGTGCGTGTCTATGTTCTTGTCTTAGTTACCCGGCATGCAAATCGCATCTTTTCTGCGCAGCGTTCTATTGTCATCTGTGACCTGTCTGACTGTACCATATTTTTCCACATTATCTCATAAGGGCACGATTTTCCGAAAAATAAATTTATTTAACATAAAATGTACGTTTTGATTTTCTCTACAACTTTTGCCTGAAACGTTTCTTACTCTAAGAAGAATTCAGTCACATATTATCGTAAATATATACAGGTCTTCATGTAATGTACCGGTTATTCTTGTCAGACTTTAATGAAACTTGAATTTTATCGACAGGTTTTCGAAAAAGTCTGAATATTAATCAAATTTCATGAAATTCCTTCCAGTGGGAGCCGACTTGTTCTATACAGTCAGTCAGACAGACGGACGGATGGACAGATATGACGAAGTTAATAGTCGTTTTTCGAAATTTTACGAAAGCACCTAAAATAATATAGAGATCCCTGTAGCTTATTTCACGACGTTGCCAGTATCTCAGAGCATGTAACGTGGAATGTTAGGATTGTTCAGGCACAAAGAACTGCATAGTAATAGCAGACAGCAGCCATGGCCCAGTTTGAAGCACTATCGATGCTATTGTCTGGAGGGACTGAGGAAGACCACAAAAGCATTAGGATAACCGATTGTCGGTCCGAGATGCATGACCTTCGGTGTTGACAGCTTTGTAAAACACATTGGCTACGTACAGACACGTGTTTAGATTTTGCTTGTCACACGAATAAATGAAATAATTTTACGTATTAAAATACAGCTTGAGACTTCAAAATTTAGTCATGCCTCTGTGAGATCCCTTTTAATAATATGACAGTTTGTGTCTGATATCTTTCATGTTATCTCTGTTGCTTCATGGGCACTATCGTAATGTTTCTTACAATCCATTGCACTTCCTTTTACGAGTACAATTTCTTTTCTCGGCTTATCTGTTATTAGTGTGAATTTTTAAAAATAGATTTTGAGATTGTGGACTGAGCCCACTAGCTCAGGATAGGTTCTGGTGGGGGTTTCGGGGTATTACTTCAATAGGTGAGCAACTATCAGCTTTTCAAGAAATTTTCTCTTTTATGACAGATTTCTTTTATATGGCTATAATATGCCCAATAGGTCCTGATGAGATTGCTGCAACCTCCTAAAGTTTTTGGAAGAAGGTAATCAGAAAAAGCCTGCTTGTTATTAATTTGTCTCTGAGCACACTGGATGGACACGCGCACATTAATAAATAATTTATATAATTTACTTATGCAGATTATAAATGTTTTTTAAACAACATATTTGTGGACTTAAGGAACACAAATCCTAAGATTACAAGAGTATGAATCGTTTTTACATTTTGCAGAATTTTGAAATTTCTCGGTTTTGCGTGTACATGTCCAGCTGCTTCGCTCTCAGTGTAATATTTGATCCCACAACACGTACGTGTATTCAACATACATTTCATGTAACCAATTTAATGTAACATAGGGTCCTAATTGTTTGAATTGTAATAGAATGTTTTCTGAAATTTGATTGCAAAGTCTGTCTCTGATGTGCGTATACATAAAGACGAATTATTGGATGGATGGACGAATGGGAGTATCGAAATGTAGTAGACGCAATTCATTCCTGAAAAAGTTCCTGAAGAGGAAAAGCAGAAACGTTCCTTCCTACCATGCGAAAAATATACCATATCTAATATAAAGCCCTTTGAGTTTTAATGAGTAATAATGACACTTAAGAAGTTTTTTTACACTAGTTTTATTTTTAAAAATATTTCTTTCTTACAACAAATATTTATTATAAAATAATATATGCTTCTTAAAGCGGTGCCTGCATTGTGTTATTAATTTTATTTTGCTAATTATTATTATGTTTTGTATTTATTCAACTTTTGCACCAGGAAGTAAATACATACACTTTCCTTCTCCAATACACACCACTCTGTAAGAGAGTTTTCGGTGGAGTCAAATGATCCACATTTTAAAAATACTATTGTGGTTGAAATATTCAAGAGATTAAAGTTGGAATTGGACTAAAACGGAACTTATACTATTACTAAGATTAAAGTGTCGCAAAGTTTGTTGTGGAAAGAACAGAACGAGTATCGTAGTAAGCCAAACGAACCTCTACGGTGTGGTCTTAAGAAAAACTGAGATCAGTTTGAAGAGCCTACAGTCAAAACCCTTTCAAGTGTATAAACTTGAAATCGCCGTTTTGCTCTCTGGAAGGAATCATGTAGTCTTCGAAACAACCTCCCTAAAACATCGACACTTATTAATATCATCGTCGAAGTTATAGGCTACATGAAGTACCAGCTGAACACTGACATACATACATACACACGTTTACTAGCGGCTGTTTTATATACAGTAGATTTTTCCTCTTCTGAATTTACCTTTTGAATGAAGTGAAATCGATGGGCGTAAGGGAAACAAGGAAGAGGGAATAAAAAATTTAATTGAGTGAGACTATCACATCTGGTAAAGGGAGTAAAGAATGATCATCCTTTCATCATTCACCAAGTTTTAATACTTCTAAAAACCCAGAAAGAAATCGATCAAACAATCTCCCTCCATCACTCATTCTCCTTGTCTACACAAATTACATTCCCTCCCTTGTCTTTCTTCCCTGTACCCTCCCTCTTCTCAATTACGTTAATTATTCTTTCTTCTCAAAAGAAAAAAGAAGTTTGTTAGTTTTCATCAGATTTCACCCTCACAGTTGATTAACATGGACGGGAAGTACTGATGATAATGAACGACATAATTCCCACGTTGTTGACGCAGTGTTTAGTGGTGGCATTGATACCCAGTTTTAATTTCTTGGTTACACATTACTTAGCATATTATGAAGCGAGTTCCCCAGCGGAGTGTTTGTGACAAAGCAAACAATTGAAAGACCTAAGTAAAAATGCAGAACCCTTCTCATACTTGGTTTCCATATCTTCCCCTGTCATAAGCTACAAACAATCAACACATTTAAATGCTTATATGATTGTTGCTTCCGAAATTCTGATCATATTCTTTCTCATTTATATCAGTAACACACTATAATTTTGCCTGTTGTTTTGTGTGGGTTTGAAACTTGGTCTCTTATATTTAGAGAAGAACGTGGGTTTGGTGTGTTCGTGAATATGTACTTGAAGGAGATATTTGGGCGTAAGCAGCAGAAAGTAAGAGCAACCTGACGAAAGTTACATAATGCGGAGCTTCGTGATTTCTGACCATTATCGATGCATTTAGGGTCATAAAAATCATGGAGGGTGTGGTAGGCTAGGCATGTGGCACGTAGTTTGGAAAAGAGAATTGCGTACAGGTTTAGATTGGGGAACCTGAATGAAAAAGAAACTTGGAAGAAAAGGCGTAGAATTGAGGATCTGACTAAAATTACTTCTTAAAGAAATACGATTGGATGGTGTGAACAGGATTGATCTGGCTCTGGCAAGCTATTGTTAACACGGTTATAAAATTTGGGCTTCATAAATTGCGGGTAATTTTTTGACTAGCTGAGGAAATATTAGGTTCTCAGGAGGGAGTCTGCTGAATGGAATTCAGTATTCCAATTTCGTACATCTATGATCAGTGATCAGTAATTAATATAAATCCAATTTAAAATAGGATCTTAACTTTAAACAATCCTTTCTTTCACTAAATTGTTCTTGGTCTATCAACCGCGCCCATAATGCTCTAAGAACATTCATTTCGAGAACTGTTCTGTACCCTTTATTATGATTAGTGTTGATCCTGAAAATGATGACGGTTTTAGCTCATCATTCCTTCGGCCTTATTCCATGAACTGTAAAGTGAGTTAGTTTGTCGCGAGATATTCAAATCTTACATACCCTTCGGTTATATACAGTGCGTCCGTATCCACCTAACCACCACGCATTTTTTCACTGTGAATGTAATTAATTATTGTAGGCCTATTGGGATGCATTATTAATTAGCTGTTTTTACTAAATGAGCTCCTGGCTATGCTGAGGTACTCTAGAACTTCACTGTCACATAACGTAGGATGTGAGGCTGTCTTTTTCTAGATACCTTCTGCAGGCTTACTGCGAATGAAACTGACTGAGTAATTGGTGATAAACATTTAACGGATCAGTTACAAGATTTGAACAGCGTTCTGTTTAGTCAGAAGAAATTATTCTTTGCTTCTGTTCTTCGAATCGGTCCAAAGGCAACAGCCGGAAGGTCGCGGGTTCGATTCCCGATGGTGTCATTGGAATTTTTCATTGACATAATCCTTTCGGTCACACTATGGCCCTGGGGTCGACTCAGCCTCTAACAGAAAAGAGTACCAAAAGTATTTCCTGGGAGGTGAAGGCGGCCGGTTGTAGGGCTGACAACCTTACCACCTTCATGTGCCGACTGTCTAGAAATCTGGGAGCCTCAACCTTCTGGAACCCTAAGGGCCTGTCAAGGCCTGTAATGGGATTCCTTTACCTTTACCTTTACTACTATTGCTGCTACTGCTGCTACTACTACTACTGCATGGCTTGTGATCCCTCTTGAGAAGGTGATAGGCACTCATACTCTCAAGAAAATCATCCCCTCCCAGGCCATAAAACTCAGAATTTCTCCATTTTGTTTACAAATTCCGCCACAGGACCCTATACGGTCACTTTAATCCATTCCGCACTTTCATACTTGGTACATCTACGGTTTTATATTCAATTTCCCATCAATGCCTACGACTCTTCTCTCCAGATTTCCTTTGCCAAATATGTGTACGCTTTCGTCTCTCTGCGTACCTTGCTATACAATATGTCCTGCCCACCTCATCCACCTTGATTAGTTGATTGTAACAGTATTTATAGAAAGCTGATTTTCACTTGGTACAGAGGGATGCTGCTTTGTAAATTTCATGACGAGTAAGGTGATAATGATGACAACAATAACATAATAGTATTAATATATAATATAGTGTTAGGTTATGTTGTGTTATATTATATTATATTATTATTATTATTGTATTGTGTTGTATTTACAGATTTAGTCGTAACTTTGTGTAGGTCAGGTCTTAATCATTTTGTACCCTTAGGTTTGTGTTAATTAATACATTTTCAATATACGTCAAGACCCTGTTCCAGGCCGGAAAGTTCTAATAAACATGCTTTATATAGTGTGCCTGCTAGGTCTTTGTATTAAATCCACTCCACTGTGATAGTGTGCACAGACTACATCCCAGAGAGCATTATCAAGAGAGATTACCACATCGTGAGGTGACTTGAGTATATGCGAACACGAGAGAGAGAGCGAGTCTCTTGTACGTCCAGCACGAACTCTGGAAGGTGTACCAGGGCATTTAGTCGTGTAATTCCCTCCCCCCGCACACCGCCACCCCCACTTAATCTAAATTATCCCTGAAGCCACTGATACACCCACACAAGCCAAACCACACCAAAACAGTCTTTAATGGCCCGAGTTTAGACAATTAGCTTTCAATTACTAGTACACAGATAACCCTTATCAATTCCATAGCACCGCGGCAATCAGGTTTATGGTGTCTTCTTTAACCGCCCGCCCCCCTTCTCCCCTGAAGTCAAACATGAGGGTGAGAAGTAGGGTACAAAGGAAACTAGGGTATTGTTTCTGTAAAAGCGGCTTATACAATTTGCGTTTAATGGTGGGCAATAGCAGAATTCATTATTTATTGTGTGCCTTAGATCGTAGATGTCAACACGCATAAGCCATGTGATTGCACCCTTTAGAAGACTGACACTCACCCTGATGCTATGTGTCAAACTCAGTACCTCCAAAATAAAATATCAAACCAATATCTATGAAGGGATAATATAAGATTTTAAAAATATAAGCTATATATATGAAACAGGAAGTCCACTTATACAATTTATGTACCTAAGCTTTTTGTCGTGGGTAGTGAAAATTATTTCTACACTTCCTACTCAGTTTTATACCGCTTTTTTTGCCCTGTTGGCTGTACTTTACATCCAGAGGCTTTTCTGATCTCTCACATGTTGTAGGAAAATAAATTATTACTTTGCAGTTCAGAGCAGGCCCATTACGTCGAAATTACCGCCAAATATTTTTCAGGAAAAATAATTAATCCACAAAAGTATTCAGTTTGTACATTTGGTTACCCATGCCCTTCTCCGTTTTTTTTGTTTCTATTTTATTTAACGATCCTTTCTCAACTATATAAGTTATTTAGTATACATCGAGTGTCCCCGCAATATTCGAATGGAATAGCCCGTAAAAGCGTGAGTTAGCCGGAATTTTTCCTTTGAAAGCAAATTTATAGAAACACCGTTTTGATTAAAATGATTGGTTTCTTGAAGTTACCGTTATTTCATTCCACAGATTTTGCTTTGATCTAATTTTAAAATTTTTTCAAGTTCTGGAGTTTTCACAGAGGTGTAATCGAGGATTTTGGTCTTCTAGACGTGACGCTACGTCGGTGAATAAGTGGTTTCTGACGTTTCGACGAAAGGTGTCTTCCTCGCGTAAAGCAGCCGTTCTTAACCTGGGGTTCACGGACCCCCAAGGCTTCCGTGGATAGATTTCAGAGGGTCCGTGAACTTGAATGGGAAAAATTTACAACTTTATTTTTACTAACCTCTAAGTGAAATTTAGCTTTTTATTCAATAACGAATGTAGGTAATAAAGTAATTAATGACCTCTAGGCTCCAAAAATGTTTGTTAACTTCAATAAGTCTAAAAATCTAAAATTATTAGAGCCTAAGAAAGGAAAACCAGAATGCATTTACCTTCGCATTGACATGTTTTCAAAAAAATTAATTTAATTTCAAGTTGCCTAAATTTTAAATTTACTTATTTTCTTGTTTTTGATTAATGGATTAGTAAAGAAACACATATATTACCATATTACATATTTGTTACTTTTTAATATTTTGACAACTGTATTTGAACATAATTAGTTTCCTTTGCAATACAAGCTATATCTATGTATTACGATCTATATTACAGACTGTAATACATAGATATAGATTCTACATGTATGTATGTTGTTTTACGCATTTAAATACATTTTTTTGAGAAGGGTCCGTAGGTTTCACTAGAATCTCAAAAGGGTTCATGGCACATAAAAGATGTGTGCAAGCCCATGGAATGTCTAGCCTATGTCTGGAAAAGATCCGACTTTTAAAATTATCACGTAGGCTTTAGTAATCTGTCTCTATATGCAGGGCTGTTTAAAGACGTTTCTGTGTTCAGTGAACAAATACGTGTGTGGGTCCTACCCACGATCAGAGTTTAACTGACAGTGAGGAAAGAGAAATGTAAGAACTTACAGAAAAATATGTTTGACACAAACTTTGAATTACAACCAACCTTTTCAGGGCCACACGAACTTTGGGACCCCATGCTGCTGCATAGATCGCAATAGTCTTAACCCAACCCTGTCTGTATGATACTCTAGAGTCGATCTTATAAAGCTGATATTAGCAATATTGATAACTAATGAAGTTTCGCTATTGTTCAGAAAAACAAAGTTTTGTTTTATAGTTTACAAGGTCATAACATTGAGCCTTGCCCTAAGCAACAGAAGTCCAATCTGCACCCCCACATTCCGTTCTTTTACAGTCCATTGAATAATATTTTCGTATTTACGCTTAGGTCTTCTAAGCAGTCCAGTCACTTATTTCACGTCTTGTAACTTGTCTCGTTTCCAATTTGTGCCAAGTTTTGCTTTTTCAAATCCTAATTTTTTTAAGATTGCTCAGTGTTAAATTTGAAGATATAATTATTTACATGTCGAAGCAAAAAGTAACGTTATCTTAGAACATATATCCAGATGAATGCTGAATCGAAATATAGCTACGTGTGAGTTAAAGCGCTTTTGAATGAAACCAGTTCAGAATCTGTAACCGTTTGCTCTATGACTATAGGTGTGTGGTGTCCTTGTGTTTTGTCTGCCTCGAGGGTAAGCAACTATATGAGAGAACTGGAAATATTTTCATGATCTTATTATATTTTGGGGGGGGGGGGCAGTTCGTAAATTGTAACGTACATAGTACGCGTAACAGGCGCTCAAGTATTGAGCCAAGAACAGCGTATTTGTACCATAAGTTGAGTTGGAAAGATGAATTTAAATGCCTCAAGCTAATTCTCCTCTCATTATTACTTCATATTATCTTACATATTTGATTTGCAGCCAAGTAAATTAGGAAGTTTAAGTTGTGGAACCTGAAATTCATGTTGGTATTCACAAGAGTTCGCCCTTAGGCCCTACAATGAGCCAGCTCAATCCAGCTTACGTTCTCACACGCTGTTTTTAAAGTCCAGAAGTTGCTAAAGTTGTTCCTGTGCACAGAGTTAAGGCGTATGATGGAGTAGAAGTGTATCTCCACGTATTCTTATCCTCTGCAGTAGATGGAGGTGAGTAGTCAGCTTCACGCCCAGGCTACTTTTTCTCTGGAAAAGGAAGCATCAGCACTCACTGAATAGGAATAACGGTGGGTCTCGGAGCCGGTGTGGGCGTTTCGGAGAAGAGAAAAACGTATTGTCCTTGCCGGGAATCGAACCAAGATTTTTCCGTCTTACAGTCCATGGGCCTGGTCACTATAGGGCCTATCGACTACACTATCCTCTATCGTTCTTAATACTATTCTCCCTTTTGTCAATAGTACTTCCATGTGATCCTTTTCTCTCAGGTTTCTAAAATACTCGCATAATATTTTCATTTCTCATCTCCCCATGCGTGCTACCTGCCTCGCCTGTGTAATTGTCCCTGGTATGATAACAAAATAATAATCAGTATCGCAGTCCTCGCTGCTGCAAAATCTTCATGAATGTCCCTTTTATAATTTCAAACACAAGACATGCATTTATTCAAGTATTTCTCGATTGTTACTTTTTTTCGTTTCTTCAAGAATCCACGTGAAATGGATTTTGGGGGGTCTCGCTTTTGTGTGTGACGCTTCAATAAAGAAGTGCAGCTGCTCGCTTGCAGACCGAGCGACAAGATATCCATCATGCCTGTTCTTCCGTGTAATGCTATTGCAGCGGTAAGGGCACTGTGTATGTCGAAACACAGCGGCCAGCTAGTGACTGCCTTAAGGCTGGATCAGCGTAACTTGCTAGCTAAAGAACTAGACCACTAACTACCGAGATATCGCACCAGTTAACAGGGTGTCGAAAAAAATATTTAACCAATTTCTTGGTAGAATAACCAAAAGATTCTTTAGTAATAACATCAAAGCACTTCACTAGGCACGATCGTGAACCAGTTCGATTCGCCGCTCATCCTCACAGCCTAATTCTATGATACTCATCCTTATGTTATTCTTCTGTCTCCTTTTCCATCTAAGAAGTGGTTGTTTACTGAGAGGTTGCCCAAAATATTTTCATTCCCTCTTTGTCTGCACCAATATAGCTTCCTTGATTTCACTATTCTAACCACATTAAGCGCTGATCCCAGTGGCCGCGCGGTATAAGGCGTGGGTCTACGGCCGCTCGCTTGCTGATTTGTGGGTTCGAATCCTGGTGCAGAGAAACCGATCCCAGTGGCCGCGTGGTGTAAGGTGTGGGTCTGCGGCCGCTCGCTTGCTGGGACTGTGGGTTCGAATCCCGCCGGGGGCATGGATGTTGTCTCTTGTGAATGTTGTGTGTTGTCAGGTAGAGGTCTCTGTGACGGGTCGATCACTCATCCAGAGGAGTCCTACCGAGTGTGGTGTGTCTGAGAGTGATTGTGGAGTCTCACAGAGGATGCCCTGGCCCACTGGGGCTGTTGAGTAATGAGAAAAAACACATTAAGTATAAAAAATCGTAAAATTTCACATTTTCCAATTTGGTATCTTAAATTTCTCCCTCACTTTAACCTTTTTGGATCTAAATATTTTAACTGGAAATTTTGTTTTCAATTGTTTGATACATGCCCATTTCTCAAACTAAAAACCACTTTTGCGTGGGCCGGGATAGCGTAGTCGGTGTAGCGACTCGCTTCGGGCTGGACGGTATGAGGATCGAATCCCGGTGTGGGCGAGATTTTTCGCAGCCGTCCAGACAGGCCCTGGGGCCCACCCAGCCTCCTATACAATGGATACCGGGTCTATTTCCCGGGGGTAAAGCGGCCGGGGCGTGGAGTTGACCACCCACCCTTATCTAGTGCCAGGGTTAAAGAAAGAGTAGAGCTATATCTCTACTCCCCCTCTGGGCCATCATGGCCTGTTCTAGGGGGAATTTTACCTTTACCTAAAAACCACTTTTGTACCCATAAAATATGACATAATTAACGTGTCCAGCGCTTTAAAATTTGGAAATTGCTTTTATACTTAAACATTTGAGCTTAATGCTTATTAGAAGAACAAAGAGTTGATCATATTTTGGGAAGTAGTCGCTGTTTACTCCTATATGATAATCGTACAAAACACACAAATAAACAGGGTAGTAAAATTCAGAAATGATAGTGTTAAATCAGGCTGCAAGAAATATTGTGTTTATGTTTATGCTAACCATTATGCTGTAATTGTTATTATTGATCTACATTAAAGCTATTTATAAAATATTAAAAATTTATAAAAGGTGGCTTATTCCTTTTGGGTTACATGAAGTTATAAAGTGAAGAGTGCCCTATAATCTGCTTATCAAATCAACACGCTTATCAGCAGCCGTAGGCAGGAAGCACAGGCCTGTAGCTTACATAACCACCTTCAGCCACAGTCCATACTATCTTAGAGAGCTTAAAATTTTGTAGGTTCAATTAAATGTTCGCGTAATAAGCCTGAAAGAGATTATATTATTTGTGGATGGTACTGCTATTGCATGTATAAATACACCATGCGTCTGTCTTGCTCGTTAATGGGCGCGCCTTGTTGCGTGCACACGTGCGCGCGCCCATAATGTTTTGCCAATGTGTGGGTTTCATGTGTGTTACAACATATAAACCACTTTTAAGACAAGTGAATAGTATTTGTTGAAGAGTACGAGTCAAGAAACTCGGATTGTTAGTTATATCCGTCCTGTTGCTACTCCTTCTGCCCAGATAGCTTCCTCACCATTCTGTTCTCGAACACGCTTGTCCCTTAACGCTAGAGACTAAGTTTTACGCCCACATAAGGCGGCGACGTATTATCACTACTCAAAATATTAACAAGAAAGACGAAACTTGATTTCAGGCTTCCGCCGCGATGTTGATGAGATCTGCGCTCTTCTGGGATATTACGCGGCGTCGTTGGGTAATTGTTTACCGACGTTTTGGGACAACGTGAAGATGGGACTGACACGTCCCGAAACGTCGGTAAACAATTACCACACGACGCCGCGTAATATCTCAGAAGAGCGCAGATCTCAATAAAGACGAAGTGTAAAGCAGTGACGGCTAGTACTGCTGACATCCGCCAATTTTTTGTGCCTTTTCAGCATCATTTTTTAGGTAAACTAGAATATCCTTTGCCTTTTGATTTTCCCGCCTACAGAAACAAATAACGTATCTATCCCACGAGTCCAGTGAATTTCAGAGCAACCGTGAAGTTCGACGCAGTGATCCGTGGTTCTTCCTCGGTCCAGGAGCACACCGGGGTGTGATTTGTGGCACCACACAATTTGACGTCACTGGACCGTGGAGATTATACCTTCCAGTCTCTCCAGAACATCTTGCCCATCTGTTTTGTTTCCGTCCTGCTCCCACCAAAACTCTCTCTCTCTCTCTCTCTCTCTCTCTCTCTCAATCATACCTGCTGCAGTATCACTCCATAAACCCACTGTTATTCTGGTCATCATAATATGGCTTACAAAAACACATACTCACCTGCCACTGTGAGAAATCCGAGATTAGACATGAGCAACTTCATGCAAAACAGGACTAAGTTGCATTCATATATTACCTTATTTTAGATCTCACAATTTATAAAGTTATTGTTTTGAAAGTTTTCTGTTTAAACCCATCGTCACTCAGCCATACAAGGCACTTAATGAGGATTGATTAGAATTTTAGATACTCATTTATGGTAAGTCTGTTAACCGCTTGTAGGTCGGAAACCTAAATGTCGTAAAGAGGAAAGAAGCCTTTAATGTTAGTAAGAATGTGAGCATATGAATACAAAGGGAGTTAGATAGGCCTCTGTGTTCATGCTTCCTGATTAGGATGATTGACAGAATCACAACCTAAAGTCTAAGCCCTTCTAAAGCATTAACACGTCAACAGACATTTATTAGAACAGCAGTCAAGTAATGTTAAGAAAAGTATAAATTCGGGATACTTTCCTTTGCTATTAACTTCAGAATATATTATTCTCTCCGTTTTCTTTATAAAGACGTTCAGAATAAAAGAGCTTCCTATAAAAATTGAAAAATTTTTCTGCTATTTTTTATGGTTGTGAATTTTGGTCTTTTATACAAAGAGAAGTAGAAGGATGTGATGTTTTTGAGGAAATAAGGTGAACTTAAAAATACAGAATGAGGGACTCCATTGTACTCTTTGTCGTAAATTACATTAAGGAGGGTGAAATGGCCCGGACTTATATCACGCATGGTCCCAAAGTTTCTAGCAAAGACATAGGCTTAAAATGGAGGATAATTTTAAAATGGATTTCAAAGTAGTAAAGTGTGAGGATGTCGACTAAGTCAAACTGGATCGTCACGACTAAGCTCTTCAGACGTTCAAGACTTCAAATTATCTCTGCACAGTCAAAAGCATATGTTGAAGGGAATGAAAGAAGTTAATGAAGAAAGCCATAATGATAGGAAAACAAAGAAAAAAGAAACAAAGAAATAAAAGGAAGAACGTTTATTTTAATATTTCTATGGAGGCCTCTGTGTCGACCTCGGTGGACTAGTGGTTAGCGTGCTCGCCACTGGACCCAAGGTTCGCGGGTTCGATCCCGACCGAGGTCGATGGATTTTTAAGGGTGATAAAAATCCGGAGCACAACTTCCTTCGGAGGGGAAGTAAAGCCGTCGGTCCCATGTCGTAGATTTACGGCATGAATAAAAATGTTGCGTAAGCCAAATTGCCTCAAGTCTCCTGACTGCCTGCCAGATGGCTCAGGATCGATAGAAACAGTAGCGCGGCCAGTTGACCAGTCACCAACTGCCACGAATGCGCACAACTTAGTAACCTCGAAAAGAGGAGGCAAGAGGAGGCCCGGGCCCATACAGGGCTGTTGAGCCATGGTTATTATTATTATTATGGAGGCCTCTGTGAGCCTCTTTGTATTAGAAGGAAGAATAATACATTTGACGTAATTGTGAAGCTGGCAACCAGCGTTAAGCGCAAGCCAAGTGACCGACGTATTATGATTAATATGTCATATTTGGCCTTCAGTTTAGTTTCAGTTTCTTGTTTTCTTAATTTAGGACAAAAATGCTCCCTCTCTCTTACTGTAGATTTATTAAGCCAATAACATGAAACGTTACTGCCTTCCAAGTTAAGAAGAAATAAAAATACGCCAAAGAAAATAGAACAAGGGTTGAATGGAATATCTCCATTGTGTTGGCCCGGAATTAGTTTGCGATAAACCAACATGGCATTTGTATTTATCCGGGAGCGATTCATTTAACAAGGGAACTGTGAGCCAACTCATGGACTTTCCTGGGGGAAAACGAATCGATGGCAGTGTTCGGGAAAATAAAGAAAACAAGTCGATTTCCACGCTCATTTCTTTCTTACTTAACCAAGTCAGACCCCCACTCTCCTCCCGTTTCTCACCCTCGTCATGTCTTTCATGGCTGTTAAATGCTCCTGCTTCACTTGAACAATAGTACTGAGTTATAAGACTCATTCCCATTATCTTTATGTGAAATTCTTAGTAAGATCTTGATAGAATATAAAAAACAATGGTTACAGAGGACAAGGAAAATAATTGAACAAAAGCTTAACGCCTTTCTCGATTACAAACTAATTTAGTAGCATTTTATCAAATGGATGTGATGTATTCTGGCCTAACCCAATTGTCAAGTAGACAAAATTCAGTAATTCCAGCCACTTACTATGTCCTTGGCGATGCCCCTGATTCCCTAGATCCCACGGATCATTGTGGGTTTTTCTAAATCTTATGTATTGTCTGGAATTAGTATCCAAAATTAAGACGCTTCTAATGTAAAAATATATCAGTGTAACCTAGTCTTTCCCAAGCAGGATTCAGCAGAACAACGTTAGGGCTTCAGCAAGAAATCGTGGAATAAATAAATAAAAATTTTGACATGCTGTGAATAATTCCAAATATCCCTCGAAATATCGCGGGAATTTCTGTCCGGCAATTGTCAAAACTGAAGTAATCTTCGTGCGCTACCAACTGCCTCTTTGTTTGTTTTCACTTTTATCGGTAGGGAGTATTCAGGATAAGAAGTATTATTTTAGGGTTTCCGCCATTGAAGGAAGTTTGGGAAACACTTGTGCAACCTAACAACGCCCAGTTTTCGTGTTAAGTGTTTGTCTGTCGGACCTCTCCATTTAGAATTTAGACCTGGATATCGGTCACCATGACAGAAATTTTTAGCAGTTTTTTTGGTTTCTTGGAGCGATATGATCAGTTTCTGTTCCAGTCCAATCAGAACTACAAGTCTGCACAGTTAGAGTTCTTTGTGTACCCTAATTAATTCTTTGCATCCATGCAACTCCTCCATAACATATTATTCCTTTCAAGCTTAAAGGTCAAATAATGGGAATTAAATACTTACCTCACAGAAAACATATGTCACAATTACAAAGACTAACCGGTTAATGCTCATATTTAAAGAAATAATCGCTGTTTATTGTGAGAATTATACATATGCCTACAATAGTTACCTGGTCAATCCCGGGGGTAAAGTGGGCGGAGCATGGCTTTAACCACCCACCCCCATTCTAGCGCCGAGGTTCAAGAAAGAATAGCGCTATACATCTACTTCTCCCCCCTGATTTCATGGCATGTTACAGGGTGAAATTTTACACTTAGGCCTAACATATATATGCACCTCCAGAGTAAACTGTGGGCTTTTCTTAATGTAAAGTAGGTATTATACCTGGTAAGTGTCCACTGTGCTTTAAGAGTGGAAACGTTGAAAAGCTCGATTAAACAATGAACTAACAAAGAATGGGAAATAACACTATACTTAGTAACTAAAATGAATCGAATTGTACCTGCCCTAGTATTGTATTGCTATCTTCTGGGTTATGACACCGTGTATTCCTACCAAACGGTACGGTATCATAACCCAGATGAGAGGTTGCCACCGATAAAACCTAAAATACAAAGCATTAAAAATTCATTTCCAACACAATCGTTCTGTCTTAACACATGCCACTTTTCAAGAGACATCTACAGCATTTCCATGTAGCTGTACGTCCTCATTGCAGCCAACTCACAAAAAGTTAGTCTTTTAAACACATCTCATACAGTAACTATGTCCAACATAATTTTTGCAATAAGTCAAACACTCTCAGAAGCCTTTAATTAACCTGCCTTAGCATGTACTGTGAAATTCGAACTGCTCTGTGCTGAATGACCAAAACTATAGCTTTCCAGAGCCAGACAGTTCATTGGCTTGTCACCTTATTGAGTACCCCTTGTGGGATCACAGGCCTCTGCGAGTACCAAATGTTCCTTTTATTCTCTGCCGCAATAATTTTATTTCACAATATGTCATCGTGATGCAACATGATTAGCAACTAGTGTTCACACCTTCTCTATGTGAATCACCTGACAGTATTGTGTCATCGTACGTGCGTGTGATCTGGCGGAAGATACTACAGTGTGTTTCGAAATTAATGTGTTACTGCCTGCGTGAAATTCATTCTAACGATTAGGATAGATATTCTACCATTTCACTTTAAAAGTAAGGATGTTCCAGAGATACTGATTGCTACGTTATTTCAGTGTGTTGTTTTAATTTCGTAGCCCAGCTAGAGGCCTATTGGCCTAGTGTTGACTGAGATGGTACGATCAGAATGATATGTGAGCAGGTGAGATCTGAAAGGAGAAGATCGTGATGTATTTGACAGTAGCCAACTCCGTGGTACTCATTAAGACATTCTGAAGGAGACAAAAAGGAGGAGGGCAGATTATAACACTTGAGAAATTCAAACTTCGAAATGATGTCTTTCGCAGCTAGCGACCTGGTCGTTAGCATAAGAGTCACATCTAAAAGACTCAGGGTGCGTTCCCAAACATCACCATTAAACTTTAAATTAAAAATAATATATTTGTCATTATAATTATAACCATTCACCAGATGACACGAATAGGGCGAACTCCCGAAACGTCGTCTCAATCAGGCAGGTTACTACAACCTACAATTGGCAGAGTAAAGCATAAATCTATTATTATGAAAGATGAGTGCAGCGGGTCGTAGTGTTTCTTGCAAAGGAGGAGTTCGATCAACTGACAAGCATATTTCGATAGGTCTACAGATATCTGCCTTATTATGTACATCTTTCGAATATTATTACAACGTCTCGGAATTTTTCGTTGACAGAAATTACGGCAGTTTTTTTCACATTATATAATGCCCCTGAGACAATAATGTAATATACATGTACCTTGGGGAGACTGGACTGCAGGGGTTCAGCTTCCTGCCCCCCTCACCAGTAAATTTGATCAGAACAAAAAAAAAGTATGTTATTTTGAATATCGCATGAGTTCGTTTTGTCGTTTCCCCGAAAAAGACAACTTTATGGGACAGACAGCCTGCAGCCGCCAACACAAAGTTACGGTGCTTACAAAAACGATATAAGAGACACGCCGTATGATGTGAATCGCTTCTTATTCTTGAAGATCTTGTATTAATGTTGCAAGATTAATTTTAAAGTTATATGACTTCAGGGAAATGAATTTTTACTTCTGTCGAGAAAAGAATTCTGTAGCGGCTGTGAACTTAAGGTTCCCCACCCTCAATAGAAAAGTCATGGGTGTGCGCCAGATGTACAGAATGAGTAGGCCCTCTATTTCCACAAAATTGTTGAAATTTGAAATTCCCTTTTATGCCTATTATAGACTATCAAAGTTAAAGCAGCGTTTTATAGCTTGTGCGTTGCCGAGTTCTTGTACATTTGAAAGAAATTAATTCGATTAAAATTACAAATTGAAGGAGGTTAATTGGAATGGATGTTTAAAAGAATTCGAACGTCCATTTCTAATTGACTATGAAGCCCGTTTTCTTATGCTCGTTCCACGTCATGGGAGATTAAACTGTTAATAAAAAAATGCCTTGTTAATACTACAAAAAATTCATTTCATTTCTTCTCGTCTCAAGTATTTCTCTTTCATTCTCGTGTCAAAACATGTCAGGTCAAATTATTTGATTTCTTTTTTTCCACCTTCCCTGTTGCACCCCGTCTCGCAGGCTGAAACACTTGCCCAGCCATGTTCTTAAACCAACATTATGAATTTACGCTTATTTACAGGGTGAGACTACTTTGACGTTCGTGTAAAGCTAACAGATTTTAAAGACAATTCAGAGTACTTGCCAGTACTGATGGTCATTATGAACCTCAGATTTCCTTGCTGTCTTTACCGTAACGAGTAAATGAAGTTGTTACTTAGCCAAGTCTGAGACGGCACTGTGCGAGGTGTAGTTTATTGGTTTGCTACTATATGCTACATTATAAACCTATAGGACCTATATTTGTCGTCAGGCCTCTTTAAACAAATAGCCTACGCCAGAATACAGGGCCGCACCCAAGGAGGGGCCGGGCTGCAGCCTCCCCCCCCCCCAAATCCCCAAAACCGAAATTTAAAAAACAAAGGTTTTGTAGATATTTTAATATCAAATGTTTTACGTGATTTCCCCTTCAGCCGAAATCAGCCACTGAAATCGGCTGATGACTAGTACATTAGAATTTTGAAAAACGATTAATGAAATTAAAAAACAAGACGATAGGACACTGTGATTGAGTCAATGAACTTGTAGTTATATTTGTATGTATATAAATGCAGTTGCAAACAATGTTATGTTGTATGTGTATGATTTTTATAACATAATTTTTAAAATTAAATATAAATTAAATATAGCCTCAGGGTCGGCCCCCCCCCCCCCCACAAGGAAAAATTATGGGTGCGCATCTGCCAGAATATAACGTATTTTAATCTTAGCATTATTAAAGGAGGCCTCTTGGGGCCTATAGATGAAAGTATGTACATATTGAGGCTGACTGGCTATTAACGCCATCTGTTAGACACTGGCAGTATGTTATCTGTGAGTGACTAACGTACACAACCCTAATAGGCTATGTAATTCTATAGGCCTAGTGCTTGTGTATGTGTGTGTGTATTTCAGATATAAAGAAAAAAGGGGAACATGTTGTTTACTAAACCGGTCGAATAACATGTAGGTGATGACATTAAGAAGAGTAGGATAGGATGGAATGTAGCTCTAAAACGACACGATAAACGTGTAAATAATTTTCGTGTGGTAAATTTTTGGACGGGCCACTGGGGAATCAGGAAGAAGTAGGTGCGCTACATGACGATGGATGATTTGTGAGGATCGAACTGACTGTCGAAGTGTATAGTTTGCTGTGTCGAACATTCCGGCTGTAGCCTTACGTTGTAATGTGTATTCTTTCAACTGCTCTAAAGCTGTCGTAATAGAATCACCCTGTAGATTGACTTGGCCCAAGGAAACCATTATACGGATTTACTGTCCCATTGTTAATATGTAGCCATTGTAGTAGTTATAGCTAATCTCGAATTGATGACGTCACTAGGGAAGTAGGCGCCTTCTATCATAAGAAGTATGGAATATATACATATGGTAGGAACATTATAGTTGGCGACGCGGATGTGGCTTTTGTTTCCTTATAGAACCTGGCGATAGAGAATCTTTGCGTCCTACGTCATAAAGTAGGTCATACAAAGGAGTCTATTTCGAGATTTGTTCTTCAGAGTCATTCTTTTCATTTAGACAATATTCCCTATGTTTTTCCCTTAGTTGTGTCTTATAAATACGTATTTATTTACTAGTTAAACCAAAAAGGTTGGAAGGAATTAGACGCTGTATAATGTTTGACTGTTAGAAGCAAGCCATCCACATTCCTGTTACAATATTCATAGTCACCTGCTCTTTAACCTCAATCCTCGTTTGTAACTAATTATGATTCCTCAAAATGTAAGACCGCTTTCCATGTCCTTAAGAAGAAACGGCAAAGTTACTGTCATAAGGGCTTCTCTGTCTTCAGTGTCTCAGAAGGAAATTGACTGATAAGAGATTTTGGACGGAATATCAACAACCTTGCCCGGAATCCCCAACAAGAAGGTAAATCCTTAAAGACGTCTCTGCTGTCTGTCGGCAGACCGTGGCGCCTCACATGAGGATCTATCGAGTGTGGGTGAATAATAAGCCAAGGCAATTTCCGTACCGACTCTGTGTAACTCCATACACAATATCATTTATGCACATAGGCTTACCACCTTATCCACCCTCCATCTCCCTCGACCTAATTTCCTCCCCTTCAGAATTCCATCCCCTTTTCCTTAGATGATGGTTGTAACTCTACATTGCAGAACCAAATGAAGGAGTTCCACTAATAGAGATAGGATTGTCTACAATGAACCTTCCGACCCTTTCTGTAACTCGCTCTGGTGATTTAACCCAGTAAGGGTGGAACGGTCAACCCCTATCAGAGCCCTGCCCACCCCTCCTCAAACATTACATTGTAATTCTAGTAGACTATAGGAGCTTTGTACATTGCCTTCATATAGAAGGAATTCACGTCTGTGGTGCACACGAAATATGCCTGTGGACTTATGAAGTTAAGCCATATATGTGTTGTGTTTGTGTATCAAGAAATTATCTAAATCGCGCCTTAGTTTGTGAAACTTTGTCGCTATGTGACAGTGTGGTTTTGATCGATGGATTGAGTCGTCGACCTATCTACTCATTGGTTGTGATTTAACTGGATATGTCTCTAAGTGTGTCGGTTTATGTGTCTCCACTTTAAACTTTAAGCCAGTTCACTGAATTTTACGAATTGTTTTTACGAATTTACGCCTCTGGAGAACCCGCTAACGACGTACAATGAATTAATAAGTATAACGCAACATGGCGAAAGCCCGAAATACTGCTACGCTTACGCTTAAGTCATAAAATAGGTCTAAGGAGTACTAGAGACTTCCTAGAAGTAATTGTCTTTTGGTAATACGAAGAGTTTTGTGGAATATAAGTAGAAACATGGCGGAAGTGCGATTATTTAATTTAAGTTGCGGTTTAGTGACAATAATTAATGGTGCGTGAAATAAAAAATACGATAAGTGACAAAAGTAGCAGCAAGTGTTATACGGAGTGTTGTAAGTCAAAAATTACAAACATGTCGACGAGGGGAAACTGACGTTGTATCTGACTTATTTAACGTATTATCTGTGTTTACATCACACGACCCTCACATTACGACAGCGACACTAAGTCATACAAATGGCAGCATGAACTATGCAAAGGGAAAGACAGCAGACTTTACAAATACTGCTTAAAAGCCTCTGTTTTCTTTTAGGCTTTTGTCTGTTTTCTTTAGGCTTGTGTTTTGTTTCAAGCATCGCTTAAGTTCTTAATTGCCATCACAAGCACAAGACACATTGCGAGTCTTCTCTACAAAACATTTATTATCCTACTTGCGATTCCAGTTAAATAAATTGCACAGAACTGCCAAGGATGGTCAAGAACATCGCCCAGATAAAGATACGAATTAAGATATTCCAATTAGAAGTAGGAAAGAAAGGCATTTCTTATGAAACGATCTCGCTTTTACATTGAATTTGGTAGCCAATGGGCCGTTGTGTTTTATGTTCAATCAACATGTTGATTCTACTGCCAGCGCAGAGATAGGCCTAATATCTCTGAAACAGTTGGAAACCAGAGGACAGGCTCTTGTATTGTTTATCTCTGTGCTAACTAAATAAGGCTTACATAGATCACATTTTAGAATCCAGTTTCTCTATAAAATTCAGGATAATGCAGACGTTGTTCCGTTGTATAGGCAGGATTAGTCATAGCAAATACAATACTGGTCTGAACAGCGAAACGAAAGGAAGTCTTATGCAGACACAGCACAGGGAACCAAGCAATGAACTGTCCCTTTGTAATCGATGGCTCATTATGGTCATCAATCAACGAAGATTTAACCTGCGTGGGAACCAACTTGGAAACCTAGAATTCTGTACAACCCCGTGGAACAGTTTGTGAACAGATGTAGTCTACAGACGACTGCGTCATTTAAATGCGTTAACCGGTTTGTTAGCCACGTTGCTGGAACCTTTCCTTATGTTTAGGTATATCGTAAATGCCTGCGTTACAATGTAGGCCTATTATTAATATGCAGGAGATTTTTCTTTCTGCAGGCCATGAAGGCTTAGAAGGGAACAGGAGTATAGCTCCACCGATTCTTAATTTCGGCAGAAGTGATCGTCAGCTTCACGCCCCGGCTCCTTTATCACCGGGGCAACAGCCACCGTTACCACTTCAGTAGGAGGCTAGGTGCGCTCCAGAGGCGCTATAATCGCACTGGAAAAGAGATAAATCTCTTAAACGTACCAGGAATCGAACCAAGATTTCTCAGTTACATATCCTGTAGCCTAGTCACTATGCCGACTGCGTTGTCCCTGCTTTCCATTAACAGGTAATAACAAGCAAAAATAGGATTTCTGGACCGAAGTTACTTCGGAAAAATATGCCGCGTGGTTGAGGAGAAAAGAATTCTGATCCTTCGTTCAAGTTCCACGTCGTAAGATGGAGGCATGACTCCAAGTATTTGTATCATCGGGTTATCCTAATTATTTAATCACAGCATTACCCAGGAATAATGTAATCAAAATCAGTAAAATGTGGCAAGGGTTTTATATTAATAGGCTATGACACAGGTAGCCTATAGCCAACTTCGTTATCGGTCTGCAGGCCTGTGCGTTCTTATAAATTACTCTATCGCTTTCCTTCTAATTATAAGTTTAAATTCTTCTATAATCTATCAATATCTTCCGTAACGTTTTCATTGCTTTAGACATAGACCAACTGTCTGTCATCTTGTATTCTGTGACAGCTCGCAGTTACACATGCTGCCCTTTGCATTTTTGTCATACGGGCTGTCCTTAATATCAAACAATCGGATCGATACAAAAGCCGTGGTATAAAAGTAACTCAGCGGTTACCAAGATTTTCCAGTGTATGGACACTTGTTAACTGAAAGAAATATGCGGACCCACACACATTAATATTGTAATAACGTTAGTACTTCTAGACCACATTGATTGAGAAAATGAACAGTGACAGATGAATGGCCTATTATAGTCTCAGAGCCCTTGTAAAAATGATGGTGATGATGATGATAATAATAATAATAATAATAATAATATCTAAAAGAGACAACCAAGCACTGGCTGAAAGGGCAAAAATTTCTGCAAAGATACGTCGCGGCTGACTGAGATTAACCCTGCGACCCTCCTGCTTTCTGCGGTCCACAGGTTAGTAACCACTGAAATAACTCATTAAAAACGATTATGAAGACACAACTTGATGTCCCTTGCCTTAATTAAGCTGCTTCAGATTGGGGTGAACTAATGGGATTTTGTAGGCACGGTAACGAAACTTCAGATTTCATAAAAGGTAGGAAATGTTTTGACCAGCTGAGCCATCGGAACTGTTTTCTTCTCAAGAAGGACTGTGATCCAGGAATACTGGAGTGGGTGTTGAAATACAGTAACTTTGCTTATTATACAGTGCTATTCGAATGCATAAATTACCTTACCCACTCCAATAATAGTTACCTGTGATTCAGTCTTGCCACCTGTGCTGTGCGGTACGTCACCGTGTGTGACAGGCCGCTGATTGACGCACGCAGAGAGGCGGGTCTTCCTCGCCCCACGTGGAAAGTGCACAGGTAGAGCGCGACCAACCACGATCTGGAGGTTGGGCCTGCCGTCACTCAAACTCCGCGCCCGGACCTGCCCACCGCACTACTGCCATAGAACCGCCTCTTGCTAACCATCAGTGGCTCGCGCTTGTCCGAAGATAAACGAACATTGCCGATGATTCCCTTGTGAGTGAGGAATTCCTCTTTTTTTTTATTACCGCTATACAAATGTAACCTCCCGAGCTGCTCCCCCCCACCTCTATTCTTGATCCCACGTATTGTGTTTTAGTAGCACCCTGATTATATTTTCTTAGTGATGTCTAAGAGATCGGTCCGTATTGTTGGTGCTCGTGCTGTGGATACGAGAGGTTGAGTCGCGGCTGTTAGCAAAGCTGGGTGTTAGGATTTGATATCGAACATATAAGTGTGTTTGGAGGAAGAAATCGACGACTCCCAGTGTGTTTTGTGCATGATATGTACGACTGTATAGTCAGTAGTGCTTCTGATGGTGGCTGAAGAAGTGATAAGTGACAGGATGTTGCTGCTGTGTTTGTTGTCGGATGCAGTGAAATAAGAAGAAACGCCGGAACAGTTGGCACACATCAGTCGAAGAATCTACGTGAAAAGACAGTGTTGTGACTTTATCGTTATTCCACTGGCAGATAAGAACTCTTCGCTAATTAGCGTGCAAGCTGGAAGCTCCCAGTTGTTACGTATTGTAACTTATTTCTCAAAGACCCAACCTGCTCCCCAAATAGCAGCGTCGTCCGGTCTCACAAATCGTGACCTTTCCTTGTTTGTCGTTTGATAACTGAAGTTGATAATCCTCCTCAAAACGTGTCCTTTCTTCTAGAGTGGCTTATTATACGTTGCTTAAAGACCCAGTCCACGTTGCCTTTACCGTGTCCATTCATAAAAAGTCTCCTTGTCTTGGTGTGGTTTTCATCTCTCACGGGACGTTGACTCTCCCGTGACAGACTTCCTCCAACCTCTTCCCCCACATCCACCCCTCCCCCCTGCCACCCAATCTTCCCGCTAGTCAGTATTTCTCTTAGCCACTCCATCCCTGTGGTTCAGATATGGAGTCCTTGTCTTAACGGTTCGAAGCTGGTTGAAAGTGCAACCAAGTGTTTCAGATATTGATGACAGGTCGATCTACTCCACACCGTCATTAGTGCTCTTTTGTTTACGCCATACTTAAAGGGAATTATGTCTATTTTCATTGCCACAATTTTTTCATTAATAAAACAATGCAGCTGGGAGTAACACGTGAAGATATTTTCATAGAAATCTACTGCTTACACTTCAGTTGTCTTATCAATCATATATACAGTGTTTCGTATTAATCCGGTGCATTGTTCAAGAAGAAGTGCCTGTGTCTCAGTTTATGTGCTGTGTTTTTGTTTTAAACTATAGCTTTATACATTTCACAGCATTTAGATGACTTTGAAAATTAAACGACTATAGAAAGTCGACCAGTGATGCTGGTATTCGGTAATCCGTCAGACAAGTATTATGAGTAGGGCATGTCAACATTTGTTTACATCAGTGTGCAGTTATCTGTTTCTGCGAGTTTTTTTTCTGCAACAAGGACAGTCACAGTTCGTTCCGCCATCTTGTAATAAGCAAGCCTATACCATTTTGAAGTTCACGCCGGAAAGACAGAGTGCGCGTGAGGAAGAAAAGTGTCTACGCGAAACAGTCTTTAAAACAAACGAGTCGTAGTTAAGTATCCGTCTAGGAAGGACATATAAATATTAGCTGTTTATCTTCAAAGTATCGTACGCTTCTTCAGAAAGCAAGAAAGCTTTTTCTCTTTTATGTCCCAATATATTATGCTGGACTGTACTGAAAAGCTCTCAAAAGTAGCTTCTCTATACTTTGATTTCCGCAAATAAAGACAGCTACTTATGGAGGTGTCTGGTTTCTTCAGACATGCAATGAATTAGTGTAAAAATGCAGCAGATATAATCGTTCAACAGAATCGTCTCTTTCTAAACCAAGCAGTGACTAAATAACAAAATCCCCCGAGGTATAAGGAAGACAGAACAGCGAGTATGGCACTGGTACTGGAGTGCCCAGTGCGCCATTTAAAGCAGTTCTAGTTTCACGCACCAGAAGGAGCAGTGTCACTTGCGATATCACCACTAGCCTACTGTGACTTCAATGAAGACTTCTGAATGAGCCTAAAAACGACAGACGCTTGTTGTGCTGTATGAGTGAAGTGTAGTGTATTGCATCATGTTGCCATACCAGGCGGTCGCGATGGACTACGCTGTGACGTCGTCGTTCCAGCGTCAGAGTCCTGCAGGTGCCGCTGGTGCAGCTGCTGCTGCTGCGGCGCTCAACATGAACCCGGCCTTCACGCACTCCTGGTTCGTACCGGCGGATCTCTGTGTCCCGTACAAACAGAATCAGAGTCCTCTCCTCGAGCCAGGGCATGTTGTTCTCTTTATTATATTATTATAATGCTTGCACTAGACGTAGACAGCAGCACCTCAGCTCTCACGGTATTCGACGGCGGCCTGACAGGAACATTATTGCCAGGATATTGCGTAGCTGAAGAGGCAACCCTCTTACATTTACGCCCCTTGTAAAGAAAATGAGCCACACGTGTCTTGTGTTCGTCATACTGGACCATGTACATTGTTCGAAGAACGGTCTTATATGGGGATGAAATTATTTATTATGTAGTCTGTCTTACGACAGGTCCGTAGCCTCTTCCAAAGCGACTTCTCCATAGGATGCGATTTAGTGCTTCCTCTTTCAAGTTCCAGTACCTTCTCTTTTCATTAAGGTCATCCAGTAGCTGCTTACGCCTTCTTCTTCGTCTTCCCGTCATTTCTATCCTTCCTTTTAACTTTCCTTCAATCACGTGTTTTAGAAGGCAGTTTCTACGCAAGATGTGACCAATCCAGTTAGCCTTTCTTCTTTTTATTGTATGTAGGATATTCCTCTCCTCCTTGACTCTGTGTAATTCTTCTTCATTTTTCACACGATCGGTCCAACTGATCTTCTCCATTCTTCTCCAGCACCACATTTCAAAACTTTCCTGATACTTCTGATCTACTTTCCTAAGTGTCCACGTTTCAGCACCATACAAAGCTAAGCTCCAAATTTAACACTGTACTAGTTTTTTCCTTAAATTTAAGTCCAGTTTACTGGTGAAAAGATTCTTCTTCCTGTTGAATGCTGCTTTTGTCATGGCAATTCTGGATTTAATTTCACGTGTACACCTTGCATCATTTGTTATCATGCTACCCAAATAATTGAAATAATCCACATTCTCCAATTATTTTTGATCCATCATAATTTTTATTGGGCATTGTTGCCTTGAGAGTTTCATTACCTTAGTTTTTTCCACACTCATTTCAATTCCACAGCGTCTTCCAGTTTCAGTTAGTCTATCATGATGGGGTTGAAAACAATTTAAATAAACTTTGAAGCTTTCACGACGGTGAAATTCGAGACAGCGACCTTATGTGTCATGGCACCGTGTAATTTTGTAGTAATGTGTAAAAATGTTTTGGAGGGACCTGCCCTCTCCATTCTCAGAGTAGGAAGGAGTGATTCGCTGATTTGCATAACACAGGAGACTACATTGTTTGTGATGATAATTTAATAGTGTTAGACTGTTGCTATTGTTATCACTTAACTTTAAAGAAAGGGTATCAATTGTCACACAAATAATATAATCAGCCTTTTTACCGTGACGTATGACTATCGTTTTGTCTATAGACCATTTCTTTACCCCAGAATGTTACGAGACACTGGTTCATTACTAAGGGCTTCGTGTTTAGATGGTTGCTTAGGTATATTTTAGCATGATAATGGTGTATGATAATTCACCATTTCAGATGGGCTACTACGTAGATATTTTCTTTTCCATGGCGCAACAGCCCTTCGTGGGCCAGGACCTCCTCTTTATCGAGGCTTCCTGATGACACTCAGACACACCACACTCAGTGGGACTCCTCTGGACGATTGATCAGCCGAAGCAGAGACCTCTACCTGACAACACACAACTCTAACAAGAGACAGACACACATGTCCCGGCGGGATTCAAACCCTCCATCCCAGCAAGCGAGCAGCCGTAGACCCACGCCTTAGACCGCGCGGCCACTATGTAGATACAAATCGTATAAGCTTATTACACAGAAATGTGTAAATTAAAATTTCTTTATGAAATCATTTATCATTTGTCTGCAAAGTCTATATAGGCTGCAATAAGTTTGTCAGTTTTATGTCATTCTACGTGGCGAAACATCCACTGCATCCAATAAAAGTCGTAGTATTTTATGTTAAGTAGTCCGCAAGAATAGAAACATTGTTGCAAATTACTAACACTAACAGTGGGTGACCATGCAGAAATAAGGCAAAAACTGCTATGTTTATGCTAGGGTGTGAAGTGCACAATAAATTACAATTTTTAAAAAGAAAAGTCCTTCAATTCACACCTTTTACAGAAAATATTTTAGGATTTGCATCTACATGGTATCCAATCCAAAAAGTTAGGGTTTTTTATAACCCAGCAGCATGTTGTAATAAACCTCTTCATCCAAAACAAAAAAAAAGACCTTGATTATGAATTATTGTTTCGAGTGATGTCTGGCATAGTGAAATTGTGAATAAAGAAGACAATAATTTTATTTAAGGTTTAAAAAAAAAACTGATAATTTGGCCAAGAGTACAACTGTGTTTCATTAAAAGTTATACAATTTTTTGACAATGCAGTGTGGTTAAGAATGATTATGCAGGATTTGATGGTACATAGATCTAAGTAAAGTTATATTGAGTAGAACAAGATCTATTTATATGGGATATACTCGGAAAATGTAAGCAGTTTTAGCAGTTTGCGTGTAAAGAAAATATGTTTTTACAAGGCATAAATCTTTCTTGGGAAGTTCCACAATATATACTTATATACTTCTTCAGAATATATGTGTTAATAATACTGAAACAAAGAATATCTATCAGTGGATGTGATTCCGTGTAGTGTTTTGGTAGAAATCTACCGATAATTCGGAAGAACGGTTTGCTTTTATCGTAAGGGTATAAGATGAAGCAACACGTTCCTCCGAAACGTCGGTAAATTTATACCAGAATTAATGACGCTAGTCCCAAACGATAGCAATTTTCATAGCCAGAGCAGTTAGAACATCAGAATCTCAGATAATGAAACATTTTGCAAAGATCTATACAAGTGTGCGACTGTTACTTTAGTGCTTATTTGAGCAGAACACATTCTTGAGACGCAAGACTTTCAATAATACGTCGTTCTAAAATGTGCAGTCAGGTCACAGGCAGCCAACCTGAACAGTTTTTGTAACATCTGTCATTGTTCAATAGCCTGTACTTTATTTTCCCTTGGAAGTTTCCATTAGGTTCTTCATTAAAATTCAGATTTATAGTAAGTTGTCATTTTGCATTCAAATTGACATTACTGCTTAAAATGTCCTTGTGGGGCTGTATACTCAAAACCATTTCATTAACATATCCGCGAAGCTCGAAAGACGCCCAAAGAAGGATCCTGTATGTGGCACTAATGTGTAAATCGGAATTTTAGAAAACATATATTTTATATAAAATGGAAACTCATGTCTTTAAAGCACATAATTCGTCAAATAGATCTAGTTGTTACGGCACTGAAACCTAACGTCGTACCTTTTTGTCAGGTAGGATAGGAAGGAGGAGAAACGAATGCATACAGAATTTTTAAATATGTTATCCTACTTAAATATGTCAATACAGCGTCTGTAATACATGAATGAGTGAGCAGCGAGCACTGGTGAATGACATTGACAGGGGAAAGCCGAAAGAGCCCTCCTCAGAGAAAAGCTGTCATAAAGCCGCTTTGTCATAATCCCACATTGACTGGCCTGGGATTGAACACGGGTTCTGCGGTGAGAGGCCGGCTACTAACCGCCTGAGCCATGGCACGGCATCGGGAACGTAATTGTAGTGGTGATAATATTAAGATGTAAAGGAAGCAGGGTTAAGATTTGGAGATGAGAGATTAATGAAATTAGCTGAGGATTGCATGCATTGGAGCTGTTTGATGTTAGAGATGTTAAATATTGGGGTTATGCTACCGCGGTGTTATTTTGTATTTACATCGTGGAAAAGAGAAGTCCATGAAAAGGCGGTAGTCACCCAGACGGTCACGGTAGTCTTCGCATTGTCCACAAGGGCCCGCACTGAGATCTAAACGTCAGTTTAATTCATTTCAGTATGTCCTATTCTGTTTGTCCAAGAATCAGCTTAATGTTGCCAACTCCTAAATCTAGGTTATCTTAATAAACACATCCCTACGGATTTTACGACTATAATTCTGTATACAGTTGTCATTTCACACTCCCTTCCTTTTTGTTAGGTTCTAGTTATTAAACAGATTGTACCTCTATTGCTACTATGATAATACATTTTGTTTATTTTTGAATTAATGGAATTACTTGTTTTTTTTAAACAAAAAATAAATCTGTATCCAGCTTGTCCATTTAAAAATTAAGATTAAACTTGAATGATATTTAAAAGTGCAGCTCGTACCGCCAAGTCAACACATCCCATTTCGGTTATAGAAAGCGAAAAGTTAATATTATATAGGGAAGTATTTACTGTCTGTTCTGAGAATCATACGAAACACATAGGCCCATATTAATTCTATGCGCATAACGTAGAATTTTTTGTATGTAAAGTAATTAATACATTTTAAGTAATTAAAGGATTGAAGAAAATAATTTTCCTTGTATTTGAAGGTAAGGAAAATAATTTTAAAAAATTGTAAAATTTAAAAATGATCCTATAAATTTATAATTTAACGTGCTGTAATTTGCAGTATACTTCAACTTATATTCTAATTAGGACACTGATCAGATTTATGATGTGCTAATATTCAAAAATTAGACTACAAATATATTAGTCCCTTAGACTCTTCATTTTTTATGTCGTAAATTCCAATGAAGCGGTTAGCACATTTGCTATATAATCAGAAGTTACGGAAAACGAATTAAGTTTGGAGGTTGGATGTTATGACTCAGGTTTCTCCTGCTTCTCCTAAGACCTTTCAGGAAATTAAGGCTGTTGCCTACTAGTATCTGAAAGCAAGTGGAGGATCTTCTGTTCCACATCCATCCAAATAATTAGTCGATCAGGCGATAATCTTTGAGGTTAAAATGTCATTATATGGAATTATTATTAACTGCAGCCTTTAATTCGTTGTTTTGAATTTTTTCTGCACAGGAAGTAAAGCAGTTTAGTGATATATAAAAATAGCGTAATAATTTTGACGTGTTTAATCTGTTATTTACTCTGGCTTTCAAATTCATTAATGCTAACTCTTTATGCTCTCTGATAATGAGTATAAAAACACTCTGAGGGATGTCAGGCCTGAAGTGCTAATGGACGGCCATGAAATTTTTATTTCATTTTTCCGTATAGCGTTTTTTTTTTCGAAATTCTTTTCGCTCCAGCAAATGCGAATATTTAGTCAGTTACGCTCGACATGGCACGCAGAGACGCATGCAAGATGTCTGCTCTTTTTGTCAAATTCTATCAACAATTGGAATATACAGATACATTTTTGTATAATTCGACTACATAAAGTTTCATTAAAATCCCCGCCGTCCTTCCTGAAGTTTTCCGTGCGTAGATGGGCAGACATGTAACGAAGAGTGTAGACGAATTTTGGCAACTTTTCATCAAACGCGATAAAATTTTAAGAAGAAAAATAACCCATGTATAAATAAGTAAATAAATAAGGATAAATATAATTACTAAATTAGGCAGTGAACTCCTTACAAAGCTATGTAATTAAAAATTTATTTAAATAATTACTTAGCCTTTAGGCCTGATTTCCCATTGCTACAAGGCGTTTACTACTCATATACTACTACCAATACTACTAATACCACTACTACAAATAGGTATCATAGCTACAGCATCATGGATACTAGGCCTAACCTACATTACCGTATTTTTAGGCAGACCTACAACAAGTTTTTTCTCCTTTACATATCCAATTGACTGTTTTAGGCCTAAGTCCAATAAGAGTCGTTTAATACTTCAATTTTATCAAAACGTAAAATATGGTACATTTGATAATGTTCATGACGATGATGATGATAATGATGATGATTATGGAAATGAAAACGACGACGACAAAGATGACAGTATCCCAGAATATACTTTATTGAATATTTTCCGCTATTTTCTTCAGTACACAGTAAAGCCCCTTCTCCTTAATATGGACGAAGATTCGGTTAATAAGTTCAGTTCATAATTATAAAGAATAAAATGTTTCATATCAATGTTAACAGCGCATAGTCTCATATTATACTGAACCAACATGTATTATTAAGCACATTTATTTAAACAAGTAGAATATTTTGTAAGCGGTACTAATGATAATTATAGGCCAATTAATGGAATTTTCACAAAGTTGCCTATACTTCCAGGGTTGTGTTTCCGTTAAGAATTAGCGTCACACATTTTTCTACTAAACAATTTTTTTTAGTGCATCGAGAGTCGGTGTCCTACCCCCAGCCTCCACGCTTAGAAATATATTCCCTCTGTATCTGGAACCATTAGATGAGTATAATTAGTCTTACGCTTCTGGCTGGACGAGGATTAAAAATTATTTACTTCAAAATATTCGTAATAATTATGTTATGATATTTGGTGTTCTCACAGCGGTGTTTGCAAAGATTCAAGTCTTTTGGTATGGCAAGCTGTCTTCATCTTCAGCATAGCAGTCGAAGAAGACTGCCCATGAAGATGTAGACACGACGATCTTTCGAAAAGTAGGAATCTGTTTAGGCAGAGATACAGCGTAATATCACAAACGACCTGAATCTTCATGACGTATGTTCTTGTAGACAGGTACGGCCTGTCTACAAGAACATACGTCATTAGTCGAAAAGTTTGTTGATTTGCTATACTGTTCAAGCAAAGCTGTTGGAGCTGGTCCTGCTGACAGATAGAGATACAATCGGTGCAGTATAAACAGTAGGCTTTCACCAAACGAACAACCGTGAGAGCTGAGGTTTCTTGTATGACGAAAGCGTGTTTTAAAATTAGAATATAAGGCTTTCCAGTCTGGAAGGGTTGTTGTTGTAAGTGTCTATTATAATACTTTATGGTATTCTGTGAACAGTGTTGTGTGTCTTTTTAAAATTTCATCGCATGAAGTTTTAGTATTTGCATGATCTGTTGCTGTTTATTGTAGTACGTAAAATGTGTACATCATCAGGAAATTGCTTCTGAGCTAATTTGACGTACGTTTCCATGGATTTAATAATTATCTGGCATATTTTTCTTATATTACAGCTTCGTATAACATCTTCACCTTACACAACCGTACGTGTAGTTTTACAGTCCAAACAGACTTCATATTTCGTCTTTCAACTGATCAAAATTAGTTTCCTCAACCCTCGGAAGACTGAAATTAATCAGCGTTATGTATAAAGATTCAGTTCTTACCTCACAGAAAACACATTGATCTTCCATTACAAAGACCAGGCGGCGAATGTTGTTTTAAGAGGGTAATCATAATATATTGTGAGGTGGTGCAGACTGCATGGGGAAATTATCATTTTCTTAATGTTACAGAAGGTAGTAAATAGAGCATATACTTACCAGCTTCAAGAATTAACCTGATTTTCCTTTGATGTGAAGGTGCAGAACTTTTTTGTGAAAGTGACGAACACTAAATATCTTATTACCAATGGTTATGTTTTATTAGAAACAGGCTAAAAGCGTAAGGCAATCAACGTAATGCGCTAAATTAGCGCGCAGATCTCTACTAAACTTCAAATCCTGTAGGTCCTACTAAACTTTAGCCCTTCAGGTCGTGGTGAATATTTAACTAAGCACAATGTAATGTAATATCTGACGCTGTGGCGTAAATTCTTTGCAGCAGTTTATTTGTGAGTGCAGTAAGTTAACAAAATTCTAGTGAGTATTCAAAATTACAAATGTTACGTTCGGAGACTGTCTACTCGAATTTGGAGCAGACCTTTCCATTTTTATTTCTCATCGTGGATATGTGACGTATTTATTTGTTTCAACAAAAAATTCTCAAGCTTCTAACTTCTATTGCAAAAGCTTATTGTGATCATACAGCAGGTGATGTCAATTACGCGCGGTGGCCATATTTTTTTTGTATTCTTCAAAGTAATATCTTAACACAATTTTAAAAGCTTTATAATAACACAAACTTTTGGGACCTTATATTAATTTGTTCTGGTATCATTCCCACTTCAGCAATTTGCACAACCTTAATGCTGATATTAGTGATGTTACTGAATTAAAAGCTGTGATTGAATTATTTGTACCAACAAATGCACTAAGACAGTTTTTTCACTGCTTTCTTTATTATTACGATGCCCCAATACGCATTTCGGCAGTTATTCTGCCATCATCAGGGGGTATTTTAAGTGAGTTTTTACAAAGACCAATTCTTTGGTTACGTCATAAGAGTGAGTCAGTATTTGTTACCACATCGTATAAAATTGTTTGTAATTTTTTGTCTTAGTGCATTTGTTGGTACAAATAATTCAATTATAAAAAGATGCACGGTGAATATAAAGTGAAATTTAAAAACTTTGAATTTGGTTGGTCTGTAATATTCATCATACTTCGTCAGTTGGTTCGGTTGTGTTGAGAGTACGCGGATGTAGGAAGACACAAGACGCCGTAGCCTACCGTCAACGTGATAAGATATTTCTTTGTCATCTAATGAATTCTTGTCTTCCAACACTGAATTATAATTACGTGGGAACAAAAAATGGGAAACATTTTTGCATCATTTGCGTGGAAGGTATAACAAGAGTGGACCTAAATCATTGGGTTGGCTGTAGTCCTAATTCTTATTTCTGATTCCAGAAGGATCTAGTTCGAATGCTGGCTGCTGTTCAAGCATCCTGATTAGTTTTCTGTGACTCTTCTGACACATTTTGATAAAACTGGCCTTTCTTTGAAGCCATGTAAAACTTCTTTCATTCATGACTTCCTCATTCATGTCTTATCATTCTGTGGCACTTGTCTGAGTGATGAGAGCATCATGATATAAAAAATAGCCAAAGGTAACAAGAAGAAGAAGGGCATAGGAATGGTTTCTCATTAATAAATTCTATAGAAGTTAAAACCCTTAAAACGTGACCATGAGCGTCAAGCTGTCTCTATTCAACATACGGTGTATTCGCGAGATTCTAGTTTTTGGAAGGTCGGCTGAGATTCTGCGAGTCATGTTCCCGTAAGAACACGTGCTACTGTTGTTATGGGATCTGGTAAAGAGAAAATGGTAGACCGTGCAGATCATCGCACGAGTCACGCTGCTCGGAGTCACGAAACACGACATAAACAATGGACGTGATCAGTGTCACTTCCTGCAGTCCTGAATCAACCTCCTCAAGGCACAAACTTCCTGCAACGAAACCTTATTTCTTTTTCCTGGAAATGTAGGGCTGGTGATTCACTTGTCACCCCTGACGATGTATGAGATTTTAAATATGGTTTCTACTTCTCTTGAAAATTGCCCATCAGTCTACTGTCGCTGTCTACTATTGCTTTACTTAGGCTTAATATTTCTTCTTTTGGAAACAAAACAAAATAAACTGTTGGTGTGAAAAATTAAACCTTTAACCAGGGATAAACATATGTAGAGATTCAACAGAATTCACTGTTCCTCATAACACAGCTGATTTATTTAAAACCTTCTTTACAAGATTTTATAAATCTGGCTGACTACATGTTTCGGCATATTATGCCAGTTTAAAGTCGTCAAGTCAGACAGATGCGTCTGACACCTTAAAAAGATAGCCTCAGACAATGGACAGTGCACAACTGTCTTGTCTTGTTAGGGAATAAGCTGTTGACCTGTCGAGAATTACCACTGAATAAAAAAGAGCATTTTTACTAAATTTGTAATTTCACGCCTAATAAAAATGTTCCCATTTATGTTTGCCGAATGGTTATATCTATACTCACCTTGTTCTGAGGTAACTGAATCAAGTATTGACATTTATGTTCCAGTTTTATAAGATTCGTTTTAATATATTTTAATCTACTTTATCCACGTGGCCACTTCAATTTAGGTTTCTTGATTAAAATTTTGTAAAGGTTTCTCGTGACCCTTAATGTATGCTAAATGTTTCTCATCCTCCGCCATTTTATATATGAAGTTACCGCTGCACGAAGAATCTCATTCAGTACCGCTGCTCTCCGGACTGGTATTTGAACCGGGACCTCCAGAATACCAAGTAGGAGGCCAACCAATACAAATAAATGGAGTTTTAAAAGAAACTGTCTTCACTTAGAGCATATATCTACCATTAACTATAAATTTATTTATTTATTGCTTATTTCTTATCTAAACTTTTAAATTATTTCCTTTTTAAACTGTACCTGTTTCGCAATTTAATTGAGGTAAGACAGGTCTCCATTTTTGCCGATTACTGACGGTAAAATTCTGTGGTATTATAAAGTAGTGCAGTATTATAAAGTAGTGCAGTATTATAAAGTAGTGCAGTATTATAAAGTAGTGCAGTATTATAAAGTAGTGCAGTCTCTGCTTCCGTGTAGAGCGCTCGTGGATGAGGCCGATTTCGCAGTCTGCCCACAGTTAATACATTTTTCCTCTTAGGCCTAAAAACTTATGTTCTGTTGACCACATTGCTCATACGATGGTCCTACTCTTTATTTTATGTAATTTGGTGGGTAAATATGAAAGGATTGCTTAGGGAATTATTCTTTTTAGGCTGATCTTTGAATAATCACTAGGCTAGATTTAATATTCAAATTTTCGGCTTGTCATTAATTTTTATAGACCAGACATGCAAAACTGAACATATATTCCGATTCTCTCTTTTGTTGCGTTTAACTCCATACCATTATGGTATCGTATCAATTTCACAACATATAACATTACCACCACCACATAACAAAATTATTTTTAACAAAGGATAAGTAGGATAAGGCTTTGCACTTGATAGTGTACGTAAGTATGGCAGTGCTGAGCACGTAATAAGAAACATAAACAATGCTAAAATATTGATTATTTGTACCAACAAATGCACTAAGACAGTTTTTTCACTGTTTTCTTTATTATAAGGATGCCCTTATAGTAAAGAAAACAGTGAAAAAACTGTCTTAGTGCATTTGTTGGTACAAATAATCAATTATAAAAAGATGCACGGTGAATATAAAGTGAAGTTTAATGCTAAAATATGTATTAAAATGACATATTAAAAATATTACGTATTTATTAAGCAGGAAGGGAAGTAGAATTGTAAGGCGTACAGGAATACGGTTGTATGGCTGGCTGTTTGACTTCGTGTGTAAAATACAGGGGTTAAGTCGACTACCTGCCGGTGGGGGATGCAAGTAGGGGTAGTACAACAAAAGTGAGGTAAACAAACTGATCACTGGCAGTATACACTTTCATCTTGAACAAGCATCACACAATGGGAAAATAAGGTAAGAAAATAAAGAGATTTTATAACTAAAGACGTAATATTATAAATTGACATTAATAATGCCATAATAAATATTGTATATCGGAGTTAATAGTGTGGTTAAGAGTTACAAGTGAAAATTAAAAATAACTGTTGCCAATATAATGTAAGGAGGGACGAATCAACAGTGAACCACATGAGTAAAGTAATCAAGAATTATAACACACAAAAATGTGTTTGCTTAATTCATCATAACACGAAAACTTTTGCGTGTTGAATGTATGTGGATTTACTAACTACAATTATTTGGCCACTAGTTTAATGTAAATTAAACTTTGCATGCGAAGTTATAAATATTAACTGATTACTAATCGTAAAAGTTTAATTATTAGGGCAATTCTAAAAAAAAAAAATGTAGATACTTTCCTGACCTTGGGCTTATAAAGTAACAGGTTTCTGAAAGTTGTCAACATCAGTGTTTGTACTTGTATGTTAAATGACGACTGCATTCTAAATTTACAAAGGGTCACGTCCTGAAAGTGACTAAGCTTAATCGAAACCTGTTCAACTTACAATAAAACGTGCTGTTTTTTCAATATTTTGTTATGCTTTTTCAATATTTTGTTATGTTTTTCAATATTTTGTTATGCTTTGATGGCGATTTCATATTTAATGCTTTCTGCTTTTAGAATCTTTATACTTGAAACTGTTGCATAAATCGACTTGGATACTAAATTTGAAAATATAAAAAGTATCACAAGTATATTGTTCTTCTCCTAGAAGCATTTTCTGCATACCAGCCGTGACTAGAAGTGTAAGAATTCGAAACGGGAAACTTAGATAAAAGTATTAACCTTTAATTTTTGCAAAAGTTTTTTTTTTTTAAAGACACAAGCAGCTCTGACCACATTACAGCACAACATTTCACGGTTAAACGAGACATTATAAGTTACTGAAACGCAAAAAATGATTTTAAAATAAGCACTCAAAAGGTTTGCTAAAATTTTACAGCATTTGATCTCATATCCTGAGTTGTTTCCTAAGTGTTTTATAGCTTCTCACACTAACCATGTCTCGCGAGGTATACGCAGTCATATATTTTAGGAACGTCATACAAGCCTGCCCACTTCCGATGAGTTAGAACAGACGTATATCCGAGCAGGGTAATTGTATCCTTTTTTTTTGACGGTGTTTCACATTTTCCTCGGTCCTTTTCAGAAACAGGCGCTTTGATTTTGATTCATGTTAATGGTGCGCTTACAACTGATAGCTTGTTGCGCTGCTGGCAGTCAGTTGCCATCACTCCTGAACTTTCTTATCTAGTACATGTCGGCCCGTATTATAATTTAAACAAAAACGTACCCGTTCATGCCGTGTCATTAGTACGCAGGTCAAAATAACATGCTACTAAATCCTACGAAAATTTGGAAAAGTTAAATATATTCAATACATTTCCCATTTATTACCGTGTTCATTTAAGAGCGTAATGGCCGATTAAAAAACCGACACAGAATACAATAAAAATAAAACGAAGACACGCACACACAAACACACAACATGACAAACAACAAAAATATTAGTTTTATAACGGATTCAGCACCAAAATTATATACTTACACAACATTTCTCAAAATTTGGTCACACAAAACAGTAACATAAACAGCACAAATGTGTGGAATTAATTAGAAATACATAATTAATTACAACAACAAATCAGAATTTTTTCACATACGGAATAAAAGGAGATAAATTCGGGGGATATATGATACGACCCACTTCACAATCTTTTGTCTTATCTAAAAATGAAAGTTTAAAATAAGTATACAGAAAATATTATTTCATCTGTTGTTCAGTTTGTTAAAGTGAGGGAATAAAGGAATTTTACGTTACTTCTACCGTACATTTTTAATTATATATATGTTATGCAGACAAATGTACACAGTTTTATGTTATGTAACACAACTTTATTAAATGTTGCCCAACATGAAGATGAGCCTTATATAGGCTAGAAACATGTTGGGCAACATTTAATAAAGGTGTGTTAAATAACATAATACTGTGTACATTTGTCTGCATAACATATATAGAATAAAGGAATGTCTGAGAGCAGAGAATTTAGGAAAGCATTCAGATGGGAGAGAGAAGAGTAGGATGCTGCAGAAACTTCAATGATAAGATAATTTATAAATTTTATCCGTCACCAAATGTTATTAGGCTGAAATAAATGAAGGTGAATTACACTGGACACGTAACACGTGTAGAACAGATACATACACAGTTTTTGGTCGAAAAGCTTGAAGCAAACACACGACTTAGAAGATGCAGGAAAATATTAAAACGAATCTTAATAAAATAAGGTGCGCAAATGTGAACTGGATTACACTGGCTCAGGATAGGCTCTTCTTGTTCATTGTTTTACACATAACAATGAAACATCCGGCTCCATAAATAGATTCGTGATCAGCTGAACTACCATCAGCTTATCCAGATCGACCCTACTCCATGTAGTTAGTTACTGAACTTACTCACTCAGTCAGGTATTAATCAAATAGGCTCAGATTCCAATTCAAAATATGTAGGTCTAACTTGTAGGTCTCAGTACAGCCCTATATCAAATATTATATCCGCAGTGTCCAGCAAAGCATGACAATAAAATTAAAGGTCTTTTTAAAATATTTCATCTCGTTTTGCAGTAGCAAGCTCGGATACAATTACACAGGAAGTAGCTCCTTTCCTGCTTGTTTTCAAAGCACCACTTCCCTCTTTGTTGTTTGTTTTTCTTACAAGTCTTTAACATTTTCTGTATCCAACTTACCTTACATCGGCCGTGTTCACTTGGTCGTGCAAACCAGTCCGTTACAATACGTTAGAAGACTAATATTAGAACAGCTGATACCACAAGTTTCTGTGTTTAATTTAAGTGTTAAATTAATGAAAGCCAAAATAAATTGGTAATGCTGTGAATAAAACCGAAAATAAATAACTTTAAAAATCGATTGATGATCTAAGGGTCGGTTGATGGAAAAAAAGTGGTTAGGCTGATACAACTCTGACGGGACGACTCAGCATATTCTGCATGTCTAAGGAACTCGTCAAGACAGTGCATTCACTCTAACGTGCCTGGTAATAATAGCGTGTTCAAACTATGCTATTACCTTGTTTTCCTAGTTTCAATTGGAAATTTAACAAGCCGATCAAACGTGAAATTGACTTGTGGCATAAAAACATGCAGGCTTCTCGCACAAGTTCGGTTAGAATCTTTGGGGAAGCCGGAGCGCCAGCAGAAATCTCGTATCATATATGCATGTCGTTAATCAATTTGTGAGAGGCCTACTGTATATTCTGAAATGAATATAATGGATTTCACGGCATGTGGCGCTTTAATTTTCTTTGTTCTTAAGTTATTTTAAGACGCTCTATCAATTGCCGACATTACGTAGCGTCAAATGAGATACGGTAGCGTGGTGAATGACGAATTACGGGGCTCCGATTCCTTTAATCTCTAACGCTGAAATTCGCAAAGAGGAATTGTAGGATATATAAAAATTTTTCTTTGAGTAATCAGCCCTTAGATGGGATGCCATTTGCTTGCCCTCTGAATGAGAGCTATTCGGCTAAATCGCTTTGATATTTCGTTCTATATCGCCCAAGGCGACTTCGGCGATAAGATGGGCGTATCTGTTCCTGTAAATGAAGGTCTCTGAGTTGCTTAGATTTATTTACGTGGTGTTTAGGACTAATGTTATTTAATGATTCTGCTCCGAATACGAAAGACTTTAGCTAATCACAGGTTGAATGTACTGTGTGCCAGTCCAGGCGCAAAACTGATCGGTTCGTTTGTCTCTGCAGGAATAACAATAAACAGTAAGGTTTACCCGTACATATTAGAAAGTTCAAAGTCTGAGGGACGTGCCAATATCGTCTTTCGGAAGGATCGTTTAACCACGAAATTTTGGTAAAATTTCATGTAAACATTTAATGTCCATTTTCAAAAAGTGTGGATGGGGAGAGGAGGGTAGATTTTTTGGGCTTATTTCTCATCCGATCTCAGTTCCACAGGGCCTAGTTGTTTTTTCTGGGGGCTATCTAAGAAACACTGCTTAGTTGTCAAAAGCGTCGCAGCTGAAATATTTGGAATGAAAAATATTGGAACGCACAGCATGTGTGACAATTGGTTGGGTGTATACTGAGCCGCAAATAAAACTCATGTTCAGTTGACACACGCCCTAGCAAAAATGAAATATTTACATTGATAATTACAAGTTACAATTTTTTGTTTTAGCTTACTCTATTTAGGGCATGTGGCACGTATGGGGGATGGTAGAGGGTGCATAGAGGATTTTTATGGGGAGACCTGAGGAAAGGAGACCACTTGGAAGACCCAGGAGTAAATGGGAGGATAATATTAAAATGGATCTTCAAGAAGTTGGATGGGAGGGCGTGGACTGGATTGATATGGCTCGGGATAGGGACAGGTGGCGGGCTTTTGTGAATGCGGTAATGAATCTTCGGGTTCCATAAAACGCGGGGAATTTCTTGACTAGCTGACGACCTGTTAGCTTCTCAGGAAGGACTGTGCTCCATGGAGTTTATTAGTTAGCTAGTTCATTTACTCTATTTAACAAAGGGCCATATTTGAAACTTAGTTATTTGGAGTTTTGATGTCAGTGTTGGGCAACTTGCGCTCGAGGGCCAAGTCAAGAGAACACGTGTTTGCGGGCCACGTTATACCTAATACCTGTGTTTGTTATTGGTGTGTCGCTTGTAACACGCTCCCTTCAGTCGTGCCAATATTGGTGCAGTAAAACTGATGTGAAATTAACCTTAAATTGTGAATCAATCGTAAAAAAAATTTGAAATTTATCTGCCTAATAAGTAACTACTAGTGTCTGTTATAATAATGCCTGAGTAAAATAAACTAAGCACACACAACCAATTTTGCCTTCCATTTTCCAAGTAGCGCTATAGTTACTTTTTTGTGAGATAGGCCTAAGGTAATTATTAGCCTAATTTCATACCTTCACTTTTTTATGTTTCTGAAATTAGATCGCTGGTCGCTTTGGAAAGGTAGAAGGGCCGAATTTTGCTCACCGCTGTTTTATGTGAACCCCACGTACATAAAAGCTCTATTCATTAAAAATTTTTAAAGGTAAAGGTCAAGTCTTCTCTATGACACCAAGAAGGCGTATTGGGCTAATGGGGGTCTAGATACACTCATTCTCAACCTCGGCACTAGAGGGAGGTGAGTGCTCAGCTTCACGCCCCTACCGCTTTACCACCGGAAAAAATGCCTCCACTTCCCTTTCAATAGGGGCTAAGTGGGCTCAAAGCCGGTCTGGACAATACTGAAGGAGCAAAAATTCTTTGTTCCTGCCGAAAATATGACGCGATTTTCGGCTGTCCAACTCGCAGCCTAGTCCTTATACAAACTACGCTATCCCAGTCCCTATCAATTATAAGAATATTTATATTCCGAGATTTTTTGAAGAATAGAGAAAAGAATTTTGCCATTGCAACGAAGCGGTCTTGAAACTTGAATATTATTGCACCCTTGTGCTAGGATTCTGGTCTTCTGGGTTGTTACATCTAGTAGCAGAATTATTGATTCCCGACGTTTCGAAGGAACCTACCGCCTTCACTTTGAAAGGTCGAGTTCTTCCAGGACTCTGATCCTTGAAGATGAATGCGGTAGTTTTCCTTCGAAACGTCTGGAATCTAACGCTGCTAGTCACCGTAACAACCCAGAAGACCACAATACCAATATCAACGGTGCTTAAACTTTAAATGTTACATCTTTTTATATTTATGAGAATACCTAACGGTCCCATTTGAATGTAGCATGTATCGGCCACCCGCGCGTGAGACATTCACACAGGACTGTGGAAGGAATTTCAAGGACATTGAAGAACTTTTATATCTGAAATGATAAAGTTTCTAGGCAGAATTTTTTTTCGAGCTGCGCTAAAAACAATATGTGAAAAATTTAAATTAGTGAAGGAAAGTTACGTTTTATAAACCACACTGAGGTTTCAGTTTTATTTTATCCTGGCAAAAACACTTGTTGGAGGGGGACGGTCAGTTTTATTACGAGTAATTATTTTGTGTTGAAGACGTTTAATAGTCTACGCCTTTTATACGTCACAAATGCTTAGCGTCTGAACACAAAGTAGAGTCCGTGCAACGGTTAGTCGCCGGCCTCATCGCAGAGGAGCCAGTTCCATCTTTGGCCAGTTTATGTGACATTTATGGTGGAAGAAGTGGAACTGGGACACGTTTTTGGCACAGTACTTCTGTCTTTTCCTGTCATTGTAATTCCAACAATGCTCCATAAACATTAACATTAGGATATTTAGTTAACAGACGTAACATATGGTGTGTTAAATACTTGCGAGTATATTTGTAACAAGACCACAAACAATTCTCTACCCCACGTTTTAATTTAGCCATTCTCAAATAATATATTATATAATAGGAACAAAATAAGTGAATATAAAATAAATGAGAATATAAACAATTTGTCCTCAGCCAAAAAAAAAAAGTGACAGAGAATAAACACATATAAAATCACGTGTAATGTCTAAGAGACGAAGAAATGGATCGCTACAATAAAATTAAATAGGAAGCAGTAATATAACAGGATTACCGTGACATCTCGCGGTTTTTCGTATACTTGAAGTAGAAGAATTCGAAGCACGAGAAAAATATCGAAAGATAAAATGGAGGATAACGTGAATAGATTAGCCGAAGAGCAGTAACAACAATAAGACTAAACATAGTGCATAAGTGTATGTCAAATTGCAATACGGAACGAAGTAGTTCGTACCAGAGCGAAACACTAAATTTCTACGTTACGCGTCGTCAAGAAGACTTTACATCACGACGAGAAAGACAAAATGCTGAAGAACTCATACAATAAGCACTCCATCCACTACTCTCATCTTCATCAAGCTCCACTACAGTTTTTACACAGTGCAGTGTATAGTGTAGTGAAACTCCTAGATGTGCGGTGGAAACCTTAAACGTTGGAAGTAACAGTGGACTGTGTAGTTTTACCAGTTTTAACTCCATACTTTTATTTCACCATTTTAACATATGATGCAACGTTTTATGATCTCCTAAACTTACTGCGAAGTAACATTACGAGTGTCGTTAACAGACCCAACGCAGCATTTGATAAGCACTACTGTAACCCCTGATGATGGCTTCTCGCGAGCCGAAACATGTGTAGGGTTTTAATTATGATAAAAGGTTAATTTATACCTTTATTGGTGGTTTGTGCATTTGTTGGTGACTGTTTGTACTGAGGAGAGGGTTGTCATGTGACAGGAGCGACAACGAAGACTTCGCAATGTTATGTTAGCGGAACCTATAGGAAGATGAGTTTATTCTCAGGGCGATTCACGACCAGAATATCACCAGTGTTAGCTTTCTGTTGCTGCTGTCTTGATTTCGCAGTTCTCCTCCCCACCTCAGTGGGTCATTAGCTACAGAGGATATGTTTGTGGACACTGGAACAAAACCTTTACTGTGATCTCCAGCAGATGCGTTTGCAGAGCTGTGACAGACCACGTGGTACAGTGTTATAGTCTGTGCCCGATGTAAGTTTATACCAAGAGACCGGTTCTTATCTCTCGTATTTATATGCCCAGATATCACCAACACCCGCTATTACCTGCGGCGTCAAAAATCCTACTTCATAAAAATGGTTACTGCAAAGTCTCTTTTTCGATAATTTTCTTCTGCCTCTTGTTTTGAATGCCAAGAGGCTATAATATATAAACTGCGTGATATATATGCGTACTGAATTAATTATAGGCCTATCATCCATTAAAACTTTGAAAACTGAAATTAAAGTATAAATATCCAGATTATTAAAAGTTATTTTACAAAGTAAATTATAACGACCTATTTGGAAATCACTTCCACCCGTCCGTACAATTGTAGCCTAGCAAATAAACCATTTGTTAGATCTTTACGAAATTCGGTACAGGTCTTTTTCACAAAAAGTTAAAAAAAAGCATGATTGTCGAGAAATGCGGTTTATTAACAATCATATTTTACTTAAGGACTTAAAGGATTTGGTATTGCCTTTTTCACATTTCTTTACCGATGTAGGTTAAATTCGGTACGGGAGTCTTTTTGTGCAATTGTGAGTTTTGTGAGAATTCCACACATTCAGAACCGTATTTTACTTAGGAACGTGAATTAGATTGTGCCCCTATTTTCTACACGTTTTATCCAAATTGTAAAATGGTTGGTGTAGTAGGCCTATATGTCCACAAAATGTATTGGGCGTGATTTTCACGAAAATCTTTTCAGTGAAAGCAACACTTTACTTCGGGTCATACATGAATTTCTATCCCTAGTTTCCACATTTATTTTCCGATTTTGTTGACACGAGATCTGACTGCACATAATGTCGTCAAGTGTTTACGACATTTTTGAAAATCGGCATACTTAATAATGAAAATTAAGTTACATTTACGCATATACCCTGAAAACTTGCGACATTCTGGAAGTAAACAACTCCTTTGTAAACTCTGTGTACAATGTCACGGGTTACATCATGTGTAGTGTCTTTACCTAATATCGAACACAATGTGTATGCAGGAGAACAACCAGTCTGTTAGTGACGTGTAGATAAATGATAACTGTTTATTGTAAGAACCGTACGGAACACACAAATACACTGTGCGGCGAAATATAGTTTTTAAATTAAACTTCGCGGAGCATAAAATAACAACTGAAATTTAAAGGGCTATTTCACCCAAAATGAAGAAGTATTACACAGAGTCAAGGAGGAGAGGAATATCCTACATACAATAAAAAGAAGAAAGGCTAACTGGATGGTCACATCTTGTCTAGAAACTGCCTTCTGAAACACGTGATTGAAGGAAAGTTAGAAGGAAGGATAGAAATGACGGGAAGACGAGGGAGAAGACGTAAGCAGCTGCTGGATGACCTTAAGGAAAGGAGAAGATACTGGAAATTGAAAGAGGAAGCACTAGATCGCACCCTGTGGAGATCTCGCTTTGGAAGAGGCTACGGACCTGTCGTAAGACAGACTACAGAATTAATAAATTTCACCCAAATACTTCCAATAGTAAATTCATATCTGTAATAAAATGTTCTTTACATTGTTAAATAATTTAAACGCACTTCATAACTTCATATATCAACTGTTTACGGTTGTAATAAGTCTTTGAAAGATTCTCGGTGAAGTCACTGAAGACTGTTCAGGCCATAAGTCACGTCATGGTTGAACGAAGGTTCCGACGCTTCAGTGAATCTTCTTGCTTCTTGCATCAACCTAAAAAGGTTTCATTGTTTCTTTCAACTTATTTCTTGTATCAAAATGCATTAAACACGTACAAAATAACAGAATCTATTTGTCTGGACGTTTTGAACGAAAGTCTGGAATACCCTCCAAATAGCAGGCTGAAAGAATTCTAATCTTTAGTGATGGACTACTGGATTGTGACGAATAGCAAGTGGTCTGTGGATGTAAGCGCTTAGTTTTTTGTGTTGAAATAATCCACGGGTTATTAAAACATCAAATACTTTATAAAGTTTTAAATTATATTATTTACAACAAATAATACGTTATCATAAATGCCTGTTAAAATTAACACTTCCAGTGTTATGGATAAATGTCATGTCACATTTGTTATATGCACTGTATATTTTCATAATCGTAATTTATTTTACTTACGTGCATAAGGAATTTCAATATATGGTTATGTTGTTACGTAAAATGACGGAACACAATTCATTTTACCTTAAGCTTCCTCAAAAGAAAAGCCATTTAACGACTTTCTTTGTAAGTTAACACTGCTACTGTTGCTTAACCCTCCTAGTAGAACCTTGAAATTGCCTTGTGCAGCTGAGAGCGACCAGGTTCACGTAACATTGTGGTCACGAAGCCAGTAAAAACCCATTGCACGCCCCTCAACATCAACAATTTGGCGATGCAGTAAAGTTGGATTTACTTTGAAAATATGATAAAAGTTTCTTTCATGTATTTCTTATTTTAACAAGTTACAAGTGAATAAAGTAAATGGGACTAAAAGAAGATAATCAAAATCAATTTTTAAATCTCGACAGTAGAGCCAAACTTGTGGACTGCCTTTTCCATTGTGTTATTTAAAGACTTTCTTAATTTCTACCTTTATATTCGTCTATCAAAAAAAAATTATTATGACAGATCAGATAGTTATGTATTGAAAGTTAAACGACAAAGCTGCTTTTATATTTGTTTTGTGTTCTACAGTGTGTCTCTTATTTTTTCCCTGAGCCCAACATCTGTCACTGGATATCTCGGATGAAGCATTTCTATGCGGTAAACTTGCCGTATTCAGGAAAACGGTATAGAGACCATCCTTAATGATAGGTCGTCTTTTTGCTGTGTATCAAGGAATGTCAATTGATAATCACACAAATTACTCTTCCAGTTCTGTACATAATTCCCACTAACACTGATTCCGTCGACTTTAAACTTGTTGAATACAGCCTCATAGTCTGTCACCGAACTCTTCGGTTGTTTGTGTGCAGTAGATCTATACTTTAAGAATGACTAGGGCGATGAACAGGCTCACGCGATAGTACAAAAGAACCTGTCTTAAAAGGAACCTGGACATAATGCAAACCTGTCTTTAGCGGAAAACCGTTATAGTACCGAGGATTTGGAGTCGTGAGGATACAAATTTTAAGTACCTGTGTGAAACGGAACCTGCCTACAACGGAAAAGAATTTCGGTCCCTTGCGTTTCCGTTATATGCAGGTTTACTCCATTATGGTTCTATAGCTAACTGTAATTAAGGTAACGTTTGAAGTCTTAGGCGTATTTATCTATTATTAACAGTATTGCAGCTGTATATTTAAGAATGTTTGATTATTTAACGGCGATTACAGTGACTCGGTTTATATAGCGTCGAATAGCAGGATAATCATTGAGGCTGACTGAACTGGATAGGATATGGAATGAAGCATTCTTGGTGTAATATGATCTACTAAAACGGCATTTGCTTGGATGGACAGATGGAAGTCACTACAAATATCTGGATAAGTGGTCACCGGGTTGAAAGGTGAACTTTGAACCTCCTGGATACTGAGCACGCCTGCCTCACTCGACTGAGCCAGTAACTTTAGTAATATGAGTGGCAATATTCAAGTAATGTAGTTTTTAATTTTTGCCATTTTATTTCAATTTCTTCATTGCTTCAAAAATCGTGGAATAAGAGCTGAAGCATCTGCGTGCTAGGACCCGTGTTTGTTGATTTTGAAGGTATGTTTGACACAAGCTTTTGTTTACCCAACCTAAACTGCTTTTGTTTACACCTGTGCCTCAAGTGAATATAATGGATTAAATTGGAAAGAGAACGTATGATGCTGTTATAAATATAAAGCCATCTGACTAGTGGACACTTTGCTCCTTCCTTCTATGATAAATGCTTTTTGATACTCTAGGTGTAAAATAAATCTTCACCGAATAATAATGAGTTTTATATGGGACTTCACATTTAGGCCAATAACAATCATTGAAACACAAGCATTTAAACACAAAGCCTCTTTCGGCATATCGGCATCTCCTTTTGTGAACTTTTCCGATGAGCTTCACAAAACGTGACATTTGACAGTGGGATGAATTCTCTGTGGAAAACAAATGGCAAAACATTACGTTTGGAATCTCTCATCCAATTTTACTGTCTTCAACTCTGGTGCGGTAGATCTCTGAGTATTTCGTCTAAAACGCCAGAATCCTAAGGGACTGTAAGGAGACTGGATTTGTTTATAGTTCGACTCTGGTTTATGCGGCCGTTTCATCTAAAGGCCTATAACTGTTTATAGTCAGAGGGGTGCTTTAAACAGCGTGTTCTGTCCGCACCAGCACCTTGTCAATGCGTCAGCATAAATATGAGGGAGAGGTTTGGTAGCAGTCGATAAAATTGCTGAGACTTTACTAGAGCAGTGCATTGTGATTTCCCAAAAGCTATTGTTCGTCTGTGTCGAGAATTTGTATAGCCATGTTCACATACGTCAGTTTATATGAAGCTGATTCTCACCCAGCCTAGACCCACGCAATTCTCTGACGGAGCAAGAAGCATTAGAGTGTGTTGTTTCAATGGTTTTGGAAATTAAAATAAAGTTTGCGACTGTCACTTGAATAATTATATGGCGTTAGTAATTCTGACATATTGGATATATCTGCATTAAATTCTGGATGAAGATGTTAACAAAATTTCTCAGTGAATTATATAACTAATTTTATGGAATTCGGTCCTTCAAAAGAAGTTCAGTCGTTAAAATTTTCAAACTTTTACGTAAAACGCAGCGTTGTTACCGTGGTCATAAAAGTGCCAGCACTGTATCTTATTCTAAAGAAACTGAATCCAGTCCCTTGCTCTCACGCCTTATTTCTCTAAGATAATTTTCATATTACCTAAGTTTGTAAGTGATTTGAGCCTATACATTTTATTTATGGTAGATTACGAATATAAATATTTTCCTACAATCGCTACTTGAACGAAGATTATACCTAAGTTTTAAAATGATTTTTTCCTAACAAAATGTACCTTATATAATGCGTTTGGTTCGTCAGTGCGTGATTAGTTTTTGATAGTTACTCCAGATGACAGTTGTTGCTATGAAGCAGTAAAAAGTTAAAGAGGTGTATACCTTTCGGTCGACAGTGCGGCGTATTACTTTGCCGACATCATCTGTCAAGCTGTCTCTTCAGAAATTTTCAAATTTATGGCGCACGTACTCACTGGAAATGTGATTTTATGGTACCCCTATGTGGCTGTATATATATTTAATATATATATATGTATTTATATATATACTCGAACAAATCAGTTTAAGGATTGTATGTGGAAATTATAGCTAGCAAGGCCGTGGATTAGCGCGTGACATTTATGTTAACCCCTTTTTGTGAAGGAGCCGTGGCTACTGATGGTGGTGGTAGCATCAGTAGTAGTATTAGTAGTAGTAGTAGTAGAAAATAACCTGAAGACTGACTGGACAGGAAAATTTCTCCGTCTATGACTTGGTCCCTCAAGTGATCTATTTCTACCGGGTTTCTATGACCACATAATGCATGTCCTTGGGGATGGAGAGAAGAGTGTCCAGACGTGGAAGATAGCTGAACATATGTCGAATAAGCAATGGCAGACAACCGACAACCGACGGTCCTGAAGTACGTAGTTTAGGAATTAACACTCCTTTAAAAATAGTCATGTTACAGACATTTATAGAGGGTCTCGGTTACTGTAAAGCCTTACTAAATGGCAATCACGTGAAGTATACGTGCTGGAATTTACAATTATCAGCAAGTAACCTATATCAAATCTCGGCCAGCAGGTCTTCTGCTAACTGTTCTTTCTTTACGATAAGTCACGCGAATGTCTGGATGGGGTTTCATTCAGAAAATGTTGTAACATCTTTTCGGACTAATTAACCAACCACTTCCTGCAGCAGTCTCCATATAAAATCAAACCGATTATTCATTACCGTGTTCACAAAGGCCTATCTGCTCTCCCGATCTTCAGCCAGACGAATCTAATCGACAGAGTGAAATGTATTTATTTCATTGTTATTTGAGAGCTGTACCATGGCTTTGGCAGTTAGTTGTTTGCCTCACTAGATGCCTTGGATGCCCGGATTCTATCACAGTCCCCAGTTCATGTGGGATTTGTGGTGATGAAAGTGGCACACGGACAGGTATTCCTCCGAGTACTTTGGTTTTTCCCTGGCAGTATCATTTTACCAATTCTCCATACGTATTCACTCACCTATCACCTACACTACATAATTTTGAGAAGTTAATAGCGTCGTTTAATAAAACTTTTCTTTTTCTGTCTGTCTGGAAAGGAGCTTACCTATATCACATCTGCCACCTTCCGCAGTAATTATCACAAATAACTACTGGACACAAGTGTATATTTATTTAGCTCTTCAATTACACCCAACAAGTTTTATTACATACCTTTTATCTTGGCAACTGGTTTCGGCTCCGGAACTGAGCCATCATCAGGCCACTAACAAGAACTGCCAAGTGGAAGCTGTGTTTAGTATAGTATACTATAATATACAGAGTTCCCATTTTATATTTTAGTATATTTTAGCATAGTATACTATAATATACAGACCTTGTATTTTATATTTTTTCTTAGTGGCCTGATGATGGTTCAGTCCCCGAGCCGAAACTAGTTGCCAAGATAAATGTATGTAATATAACTTGTTGGGTGCGATTGAAAAGCTAAATAAATAACACTTATAATTAGTACATCAATTGGGAGGGTCTATATTAATACTATTGTGCAGTATGTAAGTAAAGACAGAAATAATTCTAATTTTTTTTAAGAAAACACGTCAGGAATGTTTACGGAAAAGTGAAGACAAATCTTGAGGCATTCTTGGCCTCTAGCCGGCCGTCGTTCCAGTACCAACAGTGTGCTAGGATGGGCGAGATTCATAGCCGGCCGTCGTCCCAGTACCAACAGTGTGCTAGGCTGGGTGAGATTCATAGCCGGCCGTCGTCCCAGTACCAAAAGTGTGCTAGGCTGGGTGATATTCATAGCCGGCCGTCGTCCCAGTACCAACAGTGTGCTAGGCTGGGTGATATTCATAGCCGGCCGTCGTCCCAGTACCATCAGTGTGCTAGGCTGGGTGAGATTCATAGCCGGCCGTCGTCCCAGTACCATCAGTGTGCTAGGCTGGGTGAGATTCATAGCCGGCCGTCGTCCCAGTACCATCAGTGTGCTAGGCTGGGTGATGATTCATAGCCGGCCGTCGTGCCAGTACCAACAGTGTGCTAGGCTGGGTGATATTCATAGCCGGCCGTCGTCCCAGTACCAACAGTGCGCTAGGCTGGGTGATATTCATAGCCGGCCGTCGTCCCAGTACCAACAGTGTGCTAGGCTGGGTGAGATTCATAGCCGGCCGTCGTCCCAGTAGCAACAGTGTGCTAGGCTGGGTGATATTCATAGCCGGCCGTCGTCCCAGTACCAACAGTGTGCTAGGCTGGGTGATATTCATAGCCGGCCGTCGTCCCAGTACCAACAGTGTGCTAGGCTGGGTGATATTCATAGCCGGCCGTCGTCCCAGTACCATCAGTGTGCTAGGCTGGGTGAGATTCATAGCCGGCCGTCGTCCCAGTACCAACAGTGTGCTAGGCTGGGTGATATTCATAGCCGGCCGTCGTCCCAGTACCAACAGTGTGCTAGGCTGGGTGAGATTCATAGCCGGTCTCGTAGCGAGAAGAAAAATTACTGCCACGCCAGTAATTGAACTTCTGTATTTTAACGCAGAATCATTCAGTTTACTTATCTGTTCCGGTAACTATATCATTGACAAATGTCCGTTGAATAAAGTAAGAAATAAATTGTTATATACAAGATATTTTTAGACTTTCGTGTCTGCAGCTCGGAAAGCTACGCTAGTTCTATGAGACCAAAAATACAGCACCCTTCAGGGGCCTCTTTTGTGTGTAGAAACGTGAGTCCTTGGATATTGTGTAATTCTTGGCATGGTATAAACGTTGACAATCCCATACGCCCTACTTAATCTGCGGAAGGTAAAGAGGTGTTGTTATTCATGAAATATCGACTTCGCCGTGACTAGCGGCAATCTCACAGACATGGGAATTGTGCGGACAAGTATAACGCGTAGGTTATTAATAGTTGCTGTAGCAGATTTTTTGCTTCAACAAGAGTTCTTTTAATATCCGGTTGACGAATGTTTATTTCAGCAGTTCTAGTAAATGGATGTCTGATTTTGTAATAAGAGGGCGTTCACAGAGCAATAAGCAAAGAAAGGGATTCCTTGAACACCTGGCGATATTATGCCGTGCCGCAGCTTGGGCTGTAGTGGCCAGCTGGTCACTGCGGAAGTCTGGGTTCTATTCTAGGTCAGTCTTTGTGGGATTAGTGGTGGACAAAGTGGCATTTGTATAGGATTTAGTCAGAGTGCTTCAGTTTTCCCCTATCCGTACCATCGCAACAATTCCCCATCATCGAGTTACATGTATCTGCCACCCGCGCCATATATCTTAGCAATTGACAGCATCGTGAAATATAACGATTTTCTTTTTTTTTCACGTAGCAATATTCCGGATTCCGCGGTACTCAGTTGGAAATAAGTTTTTACGTTAAAGTAACTCTGAACAGCTCTTAATCACGTAACTTAACTAATTCCATCTAACTAACTCCATGGAGCAGAGTCTTTCTTGAGAAGCCAACAGGTCGTCTGCTAGTCAAGAAATTCCCCGCGTTTTATGGAACCCGAAGGTTCATTACTGCACTCACAAGAGCCCGCCACCTGTCCCTATCCTGAGCCATATCAATCCAGTCCATGCCCCCCATCCCACTTCTTGAATATCCATTTTAATATTATCCTACCATCTACGCTTGGGTCTTCCAAGTGGTCTTAATCACGTACCTTACTGGTATAAAAGTATTATATTCAGATATTAAAAAAACTTCATTGCTTTTTAGTTTATTTACATATACACATTTCTCTGTATGGGTCTAACAGTGTACCAGTTATTGCGGTCTCCTTAAATTAAATGATAGCTCTTTTATCAGGACACGAAAGAGACAAAATGTTAACATCATATCGTGTTACAGGACACCATTCTGAGGAAGTTCCTTTCGCATGTCATGTTACAAATTCTCTACCTAAATGCAACTTAATGTCGTCCTTCCATCTTTTTCTTACTCTTCCAAGAGAATTTCTTCACTACGTTTCAATGGTGAAATTCTGCACGAGTTTCTGTTGCCCTCATTCCAGCCACGCACCCAGCCTATCGTTTCCTTCAAGGTTTCACTACTCTAACTATAATAGGTGGCATATGGAAGTCATGCAGTCGTCTTTATAAGTCATACGCTAATATCCTAGATAACTGACATACTCTCCTTATTAGGTTCAGATTTATTCCTGAGCACATTTTTTTTCAGACACATACAAATTATACTTTTTATTAAATATAGCATACCACTTTTTCACACTCATACAAAATACTGGGCAGACTTATTATTTTGTCATTACACGCGTGTTTTACTTTGAAAGAAATTTTCAACCCAGTCACATGCTAACTTAGAAGGTTTGGGACATAATTTGTAATCAAATCTGCCGTCCGCTGCACAATTTACTATTTTGTTTTTCAGCAAAAAGAGAGTTGCGTAAGGGATGAAGATGTGATCTGAGATAAACATCAGTGTCCCTCTATGGGTGGGGACCATATTCAGGTATAAAGCCAGTGACTCTCTTCAACTGCCAAGTCTCCAGTGTCACGTTCATCGGTGGTCGTCGTTTCCGGGCAAGAGTCTTCCCCCTTCACCTCCCTCTTCTTTTCCTGCTATTGCTTCTCCTCCCCCTCCGTCATCACACGTCCAAATCCGTTTCCGTGAACGTGACATTCCGGTACACCTAAAGGTCATAACACCTTTACGGCCCACGTGTATGTGCCACCAGCGAATCCACTCTGGACGTCTTTGTTCCGATTGACCAATGCGGCACACCGAAAACCCGAAACGATTTCCGGATATCTGCGGCATGGCCAAAACTTTTGAATAGTGTGCGGTATAAAGTTATATTTCCTTCCTTGAAATTCAGTTCTAATGTTGAGTGACTGTCTCTAATTCTAACATTATAAAATTTGACAAATAATAGGAATTATTATACATTTTTCAACCAACAAAATGCACACTTGTTATTACACCATACAGTGTGATCAGGAGTACTGTCCTAGCCTTCCGTAGACAACAAAATTCCTGATACGCAGTGGACCTACTTATAGCAAAAGAGAAAATCCACATTTTACATCTTTAACTTTTAATATGTGCCAATTGTTTATTATGTTATAAATATGTGTAAAATCAAGGTTTAAATCCCTGATGATGGTTCCATTGGAGAACCGAAACATATTGGATGAATTTTATTATAGAAATAATTTGTATGGTATAATAAAAAGTGTGCATTTTCTTGGTTGAAAAATGTGTGATCACATGGAAATGCACGGTATGAACAATATGAAAAAAAGGAATGTTTTCTGTCAAAGAAAATGTGGTTACTAACATTCAGTGAGTTTGGACATCTTCAAATTACTTACCTTTATTTCAACATATTTCTAATGACTGGACGTATTTTTGAAAGAAATTTTTGAATCATCTTCAGAAAGCTCTGGATGTCTTGACGTCACTGAAATTAAATCTCTTTCAAGAGGATTTGTATTGTTGAAAAAATGAATCACAAGCATTCAAGTTAAGACGAATACGATGGACCCTCCAAAATTCTTGTTAGTTATTTGTCTACGGTCGCGTCGCTTTACTTAAAGGTAGCGCACGTTTATATTATGCAAAAACACTTCTCTTGCCAAATATTGTATTGAACTCATGAATTCGCTGCGGAATTTTTTTAGATTAATGAAAGAACGGTTTCTTTGATATCAGAAGACCAGCTGTCAACAGAGAATATAAAAGAAAAGACATCTGTCTTGGTTCCATTTCAATTTTTGCCTCGAAAAGAGAGCTACTCTTATGTTCAAGGGACCCCTGTTCCTTGTAAGATATTTTTTGAGCTAGATAGGCCAAAGGACCTAAGTCACATGAAGCAGAGAAGGACAGTTTTGCATTAGGTGGTGATAACTTCCTTACATTTCAAACTAATTAAAAATACACTTAGTGAATTCACTTTTATTGATGCAGGCTTGTGTTTGGTTATTTAAAAACGTTTTCAGTATCTTACATTGTAAGGCTATAGAATGGAGGAATGTTTAGTGAATATTGAATTGGAGCGGAAGCTTATATGGAAGGCACGGTTGAAGCACTGACACATAATTTGCTTTCAGATACTGAAGAAGAATAGTAGGATAGTCTTATCTCCAGACCGAGATTTGAACCTGGATCGTCTCGAATAACTAGAAGTGCTGTACACTCGACCTCGATGTTTGTTTTCACAAGTAAAAATCAAACTATCCCAAAATTAAATATCTTTGCTGCCGAAAAAATTTGAAGTAAATGCAGTTTTGGAGAGCTTAGTATGCCCAAAATTACAAGACGCTAATTTAGAAGTAAAGTAAAGTATATATAACATTTATTTGAGTTTAGAGGTTTTCACGGTAGTCTAGTTGATGTTCCCGTTCTTCTGGGATGTGACTCTGCGTCACTGGGTAAACGGACCCCGACGTTTCGAGAAAACGTTGTCTCCCACTGTTTAAAGGCCGATTACGTTGTGTGTAAAAGTCGGGATTCCTCTACCTATTGAAGCAGCTTCGTATCCGAGGAGACACACATTACATTTACTCCTATTTGTTAATGCTGAGGTGTGAAAGGCAACTGCTAAACCGTGACATAGTGACGTCTGTCGGCCCAGACACACTGGCGTAGCTCTTATGTACGAGCTGGCTCTGATGCTTCTGGACCTTGGATCCTTTGTGAGGGAATCTCCTCTGTTCTACTTTTTCCCCGTTCCCTCGGGATGTCTCTTGTTTCCCTTAGCTGGCCAATTGCGCGAGGGTTGAAAGAGTAAGGGGGTAGCTAAGACGTGATGATAGAAAGAGTGCGCTGTCTGCACTGCTCTGGGGTGATGCACTTTTATTTGACGATGTTAAGTCCAGCTGATTGCCGCGCTTTGGAAAAACATACCCAACCTCTACTGTAGTAAAGTCCGCCTGGCGCTCTGTGCAGTAAATACAGTAAAATGGTGGTTTTCTGTGTTTAATATTGAAGTCTTCTGGGATAATAAGCTGTGTTCGTGAGTAAATAGTTCTCGACTTTTCTAAGGCAATAGGATCCTTCGAGACTTTGGGAACAACTTACGTAAAAACACAGTTTATCTCAGAAGAACTGAATTTTAAGCGAAACTGTTGTTAGCTTCTCAAACCTCGCAGCCTTCTGCGTTTTGCATACCGTGTAGTTTAATTACTTGTTCAGACGTTTCGGAGGAACGTGTTTCCTCCGTAATCGGGGTACCTGAAGCAACTAAGCACCACCCATAGCGAAAGCTTGAAAACTAACACAGTAAATAACACTCATGTATTTCTAACTGAATCCAGAGAGCATAGTCCTTCTTGAGAAGCTTATGTTTCCTCAGCTGGTCAAGAAACGTCCCACAAATAATGGAATCCGAAGGTTTATTACGTGTTCACAACAGCCCGTCACTTGTTCTTTCTCTGAGCCAGATCTTTCCAATCCACGCCTTCTCATCCTCTTCCTTTAAGATATAAATAAAGACACGTATAATATAGATCGCAGTCTGTAGAGCTTTGTGCCATATTTCGGTCTATATGTACGAGTATTTTTAAAGAAAGCGTAACTGTGTTACAAATTTTACTCCTCGGAAATTTATATTATATTCACATGTATTTGTAATTATGTGACGCAGCTTTCAGAAATAAGTATATATAGCGTGGTCTAATATCAGGTTGATTAAAGAAGTATGAATTGGTGAAAATTTGGAATGATTATTTCCCGGAATAATTTGAAGAACGTATCCGGCCGTTGTTCTGGAAAGCCTAGGGCCAACAACTGGAAACCTTACTCAAGAATAGGCGGTACCCCGGCAAAGATTAGAACCGGGTACCTCTCGAAGACTATTCAGAAGCCTTAATGTTTGAGCCAAATGTGTTGGTGGACATTGGCCTATTTGGAATGTTCCTTCTTTGAGGTGTAGATTTAGGCAACGTAAAATTGTGGGACAGGTGGTAATGGCCTACAGACTTACGCGGAAACTCTGAAGAATGTAGACAACTTTTGGTACGTGGACGTGGAAGGGAGCATAATATTAAAGTGGATGTTAAGTAAGAGCGTAGAGGAGTATGCATGATTTATCAGATTCAGGATAAGGTGCAGTGACGGATTTCTGTGTAACGAATATTCGGGTTCCTTAAAAGGCACAGAATTTCTTGACTAGGTGAATAAATGTAGCTTTTCAAGAAGGACTCCACAGATTTCTCTATACCCTATAAATAATCATAGAGCGGTGTTTAAAGAAAGACATCAAGCCTATGAGCATGCCTACCGAAAAATCGTCTATATTAAACACGCGTTTAAAAACAACTCCAGTACTAATCAGGCGTAATGAAACAATCATGTCACAGATTTACAAAGAATCGTAATATTCTGTTTAATTATTTCTCATTAATAATTAATTATATGACGGATGATCCAGAATGAGTGGTAAATTTTTATAGATAAATTTTGTTAGAAACATGTTATGTGAGCACCCACACACTTCTGACAGTGTTTGCAGACTATAATTTTTCGGAAAATTTGTCTATTCAGTTCACTGGAAAAAGCATGCGTTAAAGTCAAGTGAAAACGTATCCAGTAGACATAACTAATTCGTTTCGAAAAATGTTCATTCAATAAAGTCCATCAAATCTGGCTTTAGATTGCAGATAGATAACAATGGAACAAGCTGGTTGAAGCGGTAACATTTCTGACTTCTATTTAGGAAGGTTTAGGATCGACTCTCTGCTGGGATACCAAATGTCCTGACTTATTTCCGCAGTTTTGCTCAGGCCTTCCAGAAAAATTCCGGGATTTCAACTAGGATTTGAATCTTAATTCAATTTCCGACATGAGCGAAGAATGTATATTCTCCACGGCATTCAGACCCGCTCTGGGACCCATCCAGCCTGTTATCCCTTAGGTGACATCTAATTAGAAGGTAACTCCGTCTTCCCATTTCATTACCATACCCATTAATCACAACGCAGCCCAACTTTGTGGTGTCTGAGATACCGACATCGTAATTAAAAATTTAAAAAATTAATAAAATGAAACTACATCCGAGTAGGGATTAAGATTATTCGCAACCGAAGTGGCGAGATCATCTGATAATTAAGCCCTAAATGAATATTCTTCGTTACTCGAGTATATGAAATCTTGTTGCATATTGCCCGAAGAGCGAAAAGAGGTTACAGAATTGTATGCCTTATAAAGTCTTCGTACACATCGTACGAACTTTAAGGCTACGGGAATACCTCTGGTATTGTAAAGAATTATTTTAATATGATTACGCAAGGACTGATAGTATTTTACATTTTAGAGTATTTATGAGCAAGAAGTTTGGAAACTTAAACCAGGCATGAGCCAGTCAGTCCCAGCAAACAGAATGGGAACATCAAGAACTGTGGAATTGCCGTTTGAGGATAAGCAGATAATTATGGATGTTTGAAATGACATTGCCGTAAAGATGTGTTGTATCAGAGCTATGTCCAACAGGAAAAGTAGTTTTACAAAGTGAAACAAACAATTATAATTGTTATTTGTTATCACCTTTATGCAGGGTATTCACAATTACATGTCGACCTCGGTGGACTAGTTCGCGATTTCGATCCCGACCGAGGGCGATGGATTTTTAAGGGTGATAAAAATCCGGAGCACCACTTCCTTCGGAGGGGAAGTAAAGCCGTCAGTCCCATGTCGTAGATTTACGGCATGTAAAAGAACCTTACGGCATGAATAGAACTAGTAGTGATTGTAAGCAACATTAAGAGTCCATTTCTCACCCAAGTCTCCTGACTGACTGCCAGATAGCTCTGGCAGTCACATCAGGATCGAGTTGAAAAGCGCGGCCAGTGAGCCGGTCCCTCACTGCTGCAAATGCACAAAAAGGCCTCGTAACCTCGGAAAGAGGAGGCCCAAGCCCATATAGGGCTGTCGAGCCATGGTTATTATTATTATATTATTATTATTATTATTCACAATTACATGCCTGAAACAAACAATGTTTCTAGAGTACATAATGTTGCGACCATTCTGTGTTTACAATACACAGTACATGTTATTTTCAGTGATAAAGGTTTTGTACTTTTACATTATTACTTTCCGAAGTATTGTGTGGTGCCCAGTATGGCTGTTTTCTGTAGTTCCTTGATTCCTTTGCTTTCCAGGTGTTGCTCAGATATTTCCTGAATGATTCTTAGATGTTTCCGTGTGCCCGTATTATTACTGGTATCACTTTTGTTTTTACATTCCAGGTGAACTCTATTTCTGTTGTAAAGTCTTTAGATTCTAAATATTTTCGGCTTCCTTTTTGATAGCGTTTATGTCTCCTGAAATTGCAATATCTGTTAACAGACATGTTTCTCTTTCATTATCACGGATTTCTTATCATCATCATCATCGGCTTAAGCCTTTTTAAATGTCTCGGGGACTCAGAGTTAAATCTGAAAAAAATAAATTTTGCACATTTGTAGGAACCTTTGGATGGAGCACTGGGACATCATTCGTAAATGAAAAATATTCATGTCTGGAGTGGAATTCGAAGCTATGACTCGAGCTTTCGAAGAGTCCAAATTTGTGCGCTTCTTAGCCTGTCAGTCTAGTCTTGTATTAACATAGTACTGGATAGTTAAAAGTTGAACACCTTTTCACTGAAAACCACAGTTATCCTTAACCACAAATCATGCACAATAGTTGCATGAAGAGATTTATATTGGGAATTCGTCCCTTATATTTCCTCCCCTTCCCACCCACTTGCCCAAAATGGCCTTCTCTTGAGTAAATATCCCAAGTCGGTTTTCTGGCATCAATGATTGGAAAAAAGGGTCTCGTGGGATCCTTGTACAAATACTGACTGAATCAAACCTCACCCCCGAACTAGGGTAGTTTCTGACAACCTTCCCTCTTTCACCCCAGAAACTGACAACACCACCACAGTAATGATCACCCGCCGTTTCCGTCTTCCTCTCGCTTTCCCGCAATAATCACTTCCGGTCAACTATCCTCTGCTCTTCTTCAGCAGCTTTTCGTCCTTTCATCAACATGAAAAAAAAAGACAAAAATTAGCCTTGACGCTGATGAAAGTAATTCTGAAAAATTGACCACCACCCCTCACCCTCAACCCCTCCCCGATTGTGCTATTCCCCTCACTCTACCTCAATCGGTGAATATTCGTTAGAAATTCAAAGAGATGGGGAATTCCCTACTCCTTGATCAGTTGTGATGTCATTATTGACCACGCGTATTAACATCTATTTTTTCGTTCTCTCAAGATGTCCGGGAAAAAGTGCTGCTCACCACATTTTGGTTCTCTGGTTTAAGCAAGTCCACACGTAGTGCTGACCATTCACAACGAACCTCTTCACAAGAAAGTCATTTACAAGGCACCAGAATTAACTTTTACTGTCTTCTTTGATTATGAAGGAATTGGCCTCTGACGTCTACCATTTCAGGTGAGTGTATGTATCCTACACACGCGCACACCTCTGTGGTATAACTCCTTGGGTCAGAGACCGGTTCACCTCTAAGTGTATTCCTGCACAACACAAAGCAGGAAATCAATAACAAGATGCAAGTTACAAGGGAAAAAATTATTCTTTCTTATATAGTGTGTATACCTCAACTAATCGACAAATTGTATGAAGCAGCTGCTTTCTTTAAGAGCCAGTAATCTCTTAAATTATCAGCAAATTCCCTATTTTTTTTGCAACTCGAACCATCACCGATTTCACGAACGCTCGCTTTTGATCCCTAATATTAGCCACTTGAACCTAACCCGGAATTCAAAATGTAATTATTCAATATCATTTTAATATTATCCTCCAATACATTTTCGGGTCTCCCAACTGTTCTCTCCCAATCACGTTTTCTGACAAATATTTCATATGAATCGTCCATCGGTTCCATGTCCTAACCATCTCATTTTATTCACTTCATTTCCGTAATAACGCAGTACTTAATACTGTTACTGACTGTAGAGTTTTCAGTTGACCTTGGCAGTGATTTGCACTGGGCAAAGTCTCCAGTCCTTTGCATGTAACCACTAACCGATGTATTCCATTTAAAAGTAAATTGGACTGAGGTGCTCCCGTGGTTTTGTGTGTCAAATAATACAGTTACTTTCTGTAGTGTTCCAGGTGGTTAAAGCTAATCATTAAATTAAATTTAGGCTTCTTACTAAAAAAACATACGACAAATGGCGACCAGTATTTGTTAAAAGACCTACGTCATGCAGTGATAGAGACTCGTGTTTTTGACCGTCGCCGCAAGCGTTAAGGGACTCTACCCACGCTCTACAGGTCAGCTGTATTTTCTTGAGTAACGGACTTCAGCAAATTCATTGTTTCTTCAGTTACAAATTTTGTCATATTTTACAAAGCTGTGTAAGTTGCTTCAGAAGCTATAACTGCAGTGATGAAAGAAAACTCTCTAGGCCTATATCCCTTTTCTAGCGCTGGTTTTAACCAGCTATTCAATATAATAAATAGTTCTTTTTCCCTTTGAATCTTTTACCCCGTGACGTAAACTCACTCTTGAAATTTTACACCATAGTACCCCCAGCAAGTACGGAACGTGTCATTTTTGTCTCCGTGTCTGACACTGGAATGTAAGGGTAATCATTAACGCCAAATTGCCATCTTTTCCATCTAAGTACATGACCACCCGTTCTTTATTATCCATTATAGAAGTTCCTAAACCCATGTATTCTGTAGAAAGTTACTTTCAACAGGTAGGCCTAACCACCAATCACTCTCTCAAACTTGGCATCCCACACCTGCTGCAGTGCCTTTTATGTCTAACAGCTCCGTCTTTCGGCTGTCAGAAATAGCCTGCACGTGAAATGCGCATCGTGTTCCCTTACGTTGCCAGCAAATAGAATGCCAGCATTTCGTCACTACCAGCTCGACTTCTATTTTGCCTAACATGTATTCCAATATTTCCCTGAAAACTAGTGATAGCCAGCAAGATCTGAGATTCGAACCACGTACCTACCAAAATAAGGACATGGAATCGATTACTAGGAACTTCTACTTAGTAGAAATAACGTCTAACTGGAACAAGATAAGCATTGTAAATTTCAAGTAAAATCGTGGCTTTTTCGCACGACCAATTTTGTCATGGATTCTCAATAATGCGTTCTCTTTCCATTTTGAGCTATGTATGTTACTTTCAGAAATATAAAACTGTTGAGTTTTGCCATGGAGACCAAAAATTGGTTTCTTTTGCACTGTTGTCGAGCTACGAATTATTTCCCGCTACTGTCAACAATATGAATGTAGTAAGATCTTCATGTGAAGTGGCTGACAGTTTTGTCGTACAAAAACCACATTTGGGTTTTCTCAACAGATTTTCAAAAAAGACTCCAATATCGATTTTCACGAAAATACGTTCAGTGGGAGCCCAGTTGATACATGCTGACAGACAGACGCACAGACATGACGGAACTAATAGGATCTTTTCGCGACTTATGCGAAAGCACCCAATAATGTAAAAATGTGTTTTCAATACATAAAGGGCAAAAATATTTCTTTTCTCCCTCGACTCTCTCGATATTTCTCAGGACGAGTCAGTTTTGATGGTAACATTATACACGTCATGAATTTGGACTCTTCTTTCATCTCAAAGAATCTTCTGCACAAAGACCTGAACTTGGAGTCCACATCAAGAAGAACTGCGGAGTGTTATTCAGTAAGCGTAAATTACTTGATACTGTCTGTCCTTCTTTCTGGTCATTCTTCCTACTATACATCTTCTTGTCTTCCTCTCGCTCATGCTGGGGGATCATAAACAAGGCGTCCCCGGAGAGATTTCCTTCGTCTGTTCAACTCACCTCCCCAAGAAACTGCCCTTTGCCTTATACCAATGCTTCAGCGTGTGAAAACAAAATTAAGGCGAACTTTTCGATCAAATTGGTTCAAATTGGTCGGCAGAAGTGTACCTACCCTTGTACAACTATTCCTCCCATCAGAAAGTCCACTGAGAATTTTTCTTTTTCCCTTTTTTTCCCTTGCTTCTTCGATCCTTCCACCATGCCCCCTTCATCTCTTATTATTAGGTTATCTTATGCTACTGGTCAAACCCTCTTCTTCGAGAGTACAAGCTTTTCCCTTGTATCACCATTCTTCAGTGAGAAAACAGTAGTGACACTGTCGAGAGACATAGAAGGTTAGTGTAAGCTACAGAACCCATTTTACAGGATAACCAACACCACGGAACACAGTCCTTCTGGAGAAGCTGATAGTTTCGCAGCTAGTCAAGAGAATCCCCGTATTTTATGAAACCCGGACGTTTGTTACCGTTTTCGCAAGAGCCCCCAGCAGGAAATTATGCGGTAACATATCCCACACATTTGAAATATTTCGTGACGACCGTGTTTTAATATGCTTCTAACAATTTCACGCGTTTTTCCTAATCACTGTGTAAAATACGATTTTGTTAAATGACAAGTACGCTACAAAAATATGCTTCTATAGGCGGTATTGTGTCTGGACATTTAGGGGACGAATAATAAATCTTAGTTACATTTACAATGAGACGGTCAATGTAAGTATAAACGTAATTTTGAGGAGCGTTTGCATAACTATTGTTGCCGTGGGAAAGCATGCAAAACGTATGCGTCATGTTATATTGTCATCTGTGGCCTATCTGGCTGTACCATACTTTTCCACATTATCTCATAAGCGACGCGACTTTCGGAAAAACGCTTTTGAACATGAATTATATCTTTTGATTTTTTCTACAAATTTTGTCTGAAAAATGTCTCATTCTAAGAAGAACTGAGCCAGATATTATCACACGTGTACATAGGTCTTGAATTTTCTCCGACAGATTTTCGAAAAGTATCAATAAGATTCATGAAATCCTCCAGTGGGAGCGAGTGCCATGCGACGAGGCAAAAAGTCATGAAAAACTAATACGCGCTTCGCAATTGCGAACCGCCTAAAAGCCACTGAATGTAGAACTACTAACCCATTCCCAATTCAAATCTTACTCATGTCCTAAAACTAGACTAATATTGGAAGTATAATATCGCAACAAATCCCTTTCATGACTTAATTAATCTTTAGACGATTTAGTGACGATACAGTACCGACTACATTTCCATTTGATATGAAGTCTATTTAAATCACTCGTATATCACATTTAGTGATATACAGCAAGGTATAACATGTCCAATCATAATCATTTTCAATATCCTCAAAAACTTACGATTTCTTTATGGACTTCGCCTAATTTAGCTCGTTATGTTTATATCGGTGTAAGACATAGGATATCGCCTTGAAGGAAGGGGACTGCGTTTGAGGTCTTGGTGCGGAAGGATATTCATACGTGTCTAAGGGACTGAAAGAAATACCAGGGTGGGGGTTGGGGACAGTTGCGAGACGAGGAATTTTTCTTAATTTGTTTTTGATAGGGCATTAAAATTAATTTAATCTGAAAACTTTAACAAAGAACTTAGTGGAAATGAAATGTTAAAATATTTAAAACATATCTTACAGCAATAAGATGTGTTTGTTGGTTGGATAAGGTACAGTAGTGGGGTTTTGTGATTTTGGTTACGACACCTAGAGTTCTATAAGAGAATTTGTTAACCATTTAAAAGAATGTTACCCCCGCTATAATAAAGGTTTTCTTTCCCTACTTGACCGATAAGCACCAACCAAACATTCCTCCCGAAGCTCTGCCAGCTTCTCGCCGTACGCCGCATATAGGGAAGGTTTAACCGTCGATAACGGGAGATAGACAAAGATCGCAGTGATAATAACCTTTACAAGGTCTAACAAAAACTCATTAGAGCGTCGGGCCGGCGCTTATCGGTCAAGTAGGAAAACAAGCACGCTATACCTCTGAGGCACAAACCAGTAAAGTCAATCTTCTTCTGGTTTCAAAATAACAGTGAGCGAGTACTTACACCTGCCGAGTAAGTAACCTATGAGTACACCACTGTGCGAGTCGGTATTAGTGACATTTGGCATATGTGCCAGCGTTTGAAGAAGAACTCTTTCCCATGGAAGCAGACATGCGAATTTTCGGGTGTTCAAAAAGGATGACGGAAGGGTAAGTGCTGTTACGTGGGTACCCTGCACGACTGTATGCGTCAGAGCTAGTGACGTTTCACGTACATCGTGCTCTGCACAACAGAACTAGAGAAATACACTCTACAATACAACGAATGGGCAGGACACAATGTAGCTATGACTCTGCGATGTAAATTCATATTAGACTTTGTGCGTCAAAGAAATTTCCACAGTTCCTGTGATGTCACTCAGACCACACACTGATTAATATTAATTAATATTCACGTGGATCTGTGTAGCCGTACAAAGCATTTCAAATTTAATTGTCTTGTCATTTCCGAATCGAATTAGATTTATGATTGTTAAAATGTAAAACTTTTTTTTTTACCGCGGAGTTTCAGGTACATTCCCGTCTTTAAAAATGTGACAAACAAGCTACATTTTAATAAACACCGAGTCCTTTTCCCACAGGGATAAAAGGGCCGAAACATGGGGTTCTTTCTGTATTCCCACTTATACGTCCATGCCGTGCTGTTTCCAGCAGGGACACCAGTGTGATGATATCAGTTTCCGCCTGATGTGCCTGTGGCGTCAAGTGGCATGTCTTTGAACCTCACCCCATCACATGTAAATAACTTTTGTTTTTTAAGTAAGGGCGCGTCGAAATATGGTACCTCGAACTGCTTATCAATAATTCAGAAAATTGACTGGGGTGTGGTGTAGGAGTGTTTACCATCCAACCGGTTTTCTTTTCATTTCTCTTTTATAAAAACCTCAAGTTGAGGGAAGATGTTGACGAAATTAAACAATTCGTGGTATCGGAGTGGTAAAACATCAAATGGCAACCCCAGGTTTTTAGAAGATAGCTGTCTTCCTTTGAAGTTCTTGTATATAAATAGGCCTAAAGCTAACAAAATTATGAAGTCATAGCTACAGAATGTTACAGAACTTCTCTAAGTTCTTAAGTACTTATAACATTCTCTAACTTGAACTGGCGTTTATGACAAACCCTTTTTGGGACATTGTTCTGTTTTTATAATTTTGTCATTTCTAGTAATTCCATTATCCGTCTCAGATACAGGCCCACTTGATATGATAGGCGACGTTTACGGTAATTTTCTTAACTCCTTTCTTTCGATTACTGGTTGTCTTTGTATGGAGAGATCTGTATAAACTACGCATTAAAGTACAGAACCTCAAGAAAGAATAGTCTGATTTTCTGTTTCATATCACTCATGAACCATGTTCACTATTTGCTAATACCTCTTTAGGAATTTTACTGTCTGAAGTCTTACGACTCTATACGGTGTCAGGCAAATTAATAAAACACTGCAGATTACACTGCTTAGTGATACTAATTTTATTTTGTGCCTTTTTAACTATCCAGAATAGAGTAATATCTTATCTGGATTTTTTATCATGTAAATATTTTTCATACCTACTCTATTCATTTCATGGAGTTTATTTTTTGAGCTTTCACATTTTCTTTTGACGTCCTGTTTCGTCGTTATACTTATTAACAATTCCAGCTACACCGAAAGCTCCTCTCCCATTAGACACAGAAGGAATCCTCCCATATTTTTCTATGACGTCTACAGTTCTGAATCCAACCGGTTTCTATGTCACGGTACTTTCAGGGAGACCACAGGTTTCCCACATTTTCGAGTATAAGATCCCTATCCTTACTTCTAAATTTCTGATACCCCGACATATTAACAAGTGTGTCTGCAGGACCTGTTAGTTGAGAACCTACACTATGACAAAAAATCGCAAAACCGCTGTAATTGAATTACATCTTATTCATTTCAAAAACAACAACAGAAGAAGTAAAGCGCTGGCCGGAGGAATGATTCTTGCTCCGAAGTTAAGTTTATTCTTTGGGGCCTTGGAATAACCCTGTGGTCCTCGGGAGGGGGCGGGGTGTCCGCGGCCCACGGGTTTGGAACCACTACTTTATACTACCCTGTTTGGGTCATTTCGCAGATATGTGTGCCACATAATAAGTCTCTGTCAATAAACACGACTTTTTCTTCAGTCATCTCTATTTAAAATCCAGTCGTACGTATGTTAATGTTTATCCTGCCTGACTATACTTTTTCAGGGTTACAGGCTTGTAGGTTACAGGCTTGTGTTGGTTAACTCCTCTGTCTTAATGATCTATTGACAGTTCCGGATATTTGTTAGAATGTAAATCATAAATACAATTTTAGTCAACACACCTATCTTTTCTTATAAAAACATATTTTCCTTTATAAAATGCTTCATATTTCGACGTTTAAGGGTCATCGTCAGGCACAAATATATAAAAAGAGCAGTCATATATTTATTTTAGTTTTATTTCCAACTACTGCACGAGATATTTCGTAATCTATAGTATTAGATATATATATTGCGTTTTGAACTCAAAGATTAAGCTTAATATATAGTTAAAACATTTCTCATCAAGTAGATAAAATGTTTACATAATAAAATTATAATCGTAGTAATTCTTCTAGTTGTGGCCTTATATATTAAAGCATCTGTTGGGGTTCTGAATCCAAGTGAACCGTGTCCCTGTGCCGGAGCTGTGTAGTGCACAGAGCCAACAGTGTATTGGTGTGACAAGTAGAAAGATGGCTTCTGCCATCCTTTTTTATTTAGTCACGCCTGGTGATAACTTCTAAGTGTCGAAACATGTAGCATTTTATACATTCAAATGTTTTATAATAAAAGATAATTATGTTGACTAAAATTTTTTATTATTTAATTTGTGAAATACATCGTTACGTCTTCTGTAAGGATTATTATAATCTTTTGTTAAATTGATTCACCATATTTTTGTTACAATGGGACACATTTGAGCCCAAGATGTTCAAGCTTGCTGACTCTTTAGTGATTGTAGTGTTCATCTTATCTTTTGAACTCTCTATATTTGCCCTGTATTATTTACCTTCACCTGTACTACCATTCGATATTTGCGCTTATGTATCAATGCCTTCAGTTTCCCTTGATTTGCAGTATTTCTTTACTTTAAGTACATATTTTGAGATTATATACATTAATTATGTCGAAGTAAAAGATAATGCTGAGTGATTAAGGGAGAGAATCGGAGAAGAAACATTAGTGGTATATTTTAAAGTACAGGCTTGAAGGAATTGGGATTACCGCAGAAACCTTCTGTAAGGATAAATGGCCTGCAGGCGTAGGATCACTCTCGGGTCTCCCACAAACGAAGCAAAATTTTAGCCACTCAGAAGCCCACTTTTGTAAGAGACGACCTCATGATAATATATAAGATAATAGATATTTTGAAGATGACAAGTATGTCTAAGCAAAAGACACGTGTATATGACACTCATATTATGCGTTCATTTTATGCAATTTATGAAAATGTGTATCACACTTTTTTTAGTGCCTACATCGTGTCAGTCATAAAAAGCAGATTTTTGGAACAGAACCTAAACGCGTTTACCCTTGGGCTACTTCGAGAAGTCACAGGGCAGAGCAAGCAAACTCAGATCACCTCCCTACCTTCTCCGACGCCGTAAAAGCAAAAGGGATAGAAGCCCTTCATACTTTGAAACAGGCGTTCAGTGACAATTCCTTGAGAGGTCCGACACTGCGGTCTAATGACAAACCGGATGTGACGTACTAAGGCTGATGATTCCTGAGGGAGACATTGCAGTCTCATCTTCCAGGGACAAGACAGCAGATCTCTCTCAGCTCACCTTTCACCCTTATCGTCCATAAAAGACTCACCTTGCATCAACTTCCCCACTGCTGAGCAAAACGACATAATTTCAGACTGTAGTAAACTTGAGTTGTTTTTGTAAGGGATGAAGACTTGATTTGTGCCTGGCCAATAGAACCTTCGGACCAGACAAAGTAAGGTTCCCGCAGCCTTGTCTTCACTCATTAGTGCAAATTGTGTAATATACAAAGCTAAAATACTGAAGCGTGCTAAATGCTAAACAACGAAAGTTCTTTTATTACGTTTTGAATTTTTAGATACAATGTACGTGGATTTCAAGCTCTGTGCTTTGTAGACTCTGACGCTCTGTGATAAGTGTTTGGCATGAAAATTCTTTATATTATCTCCGCGGAAGAGACATGGGTGCACATTGATTTGGCGGTTGAGTGTAACACAGAGCCGGCAAAAGTAATGTTATGCCTCTGACCAAAATCAAAATTCTTCGTCCATTACGCAGCTGGTTACTTTAAAACTGAGGAAAACTGATATGAAGAATTCAGTCTTCAGGACTATGACGCCCTGTAGGTTGGCACATTAGTACCAAAATTTCGGAAGAGCTTGCTGCCTGCATCTATCTTCTTTGACTGTTCTGAAAACAGTCAAAATCTCCACGGAAAAGTTAGTATCATCTATATCCGGAGATACACACCCACATATCTCAGAGGACAGAATTATTGAAAACAGTGTTGTGAGCGTCTCAAACACCGCAACCTATATTGACGTGTTAGTAGTGCGCTGTATCACACTTATTGTGTTCAGAAACATTACAGGAATGTGTTAACAACACAGAGTGTACTTAAAATGCTTGGACACACTTTAGGAGTGAGTTCTTCACAACGAAACAGAGAAAAAACTTCCATATAAGTATGTTTCCGGAAATGAGTGGTTTCTGAATTTTAATTGAAAGATTACATTCAAGAATAAATACCGTAGCTATGTAATATCTTATTTACAACTGACATAATACATTTAAAATACACGTTCCCAATTTAATAACTGTTGAGTTTTTATTTCAGAGGTCTCGGGGCGGTTGCGAATGTTTTGACAGGCATAAAAAATGCGTCGGTGAAGTGTCTCTTGATTTTAAATTGGAGCTGAATACACTACGGGTTGTAAGTGTTCCTACAGATAAAATTGTAAGTGCTTGAGGGTGAATGAACTTTGGACTGTACCTAAAAACCTAAATATTTGGGTACGTATGTTAACAGCAACTTCTTTTCTTGTTTGGTGTGGAGAAGTCCTAAGGTTTGTCCAAACATTTTTGATACATCCTGTATAAAAACTATAAAAATGTGAACAAAAATTTAAGTTTATATTTACAATTTAAAAGAAACTTACCCCTCTCATAATTGTACATAATGAACTGAATTTTCTCTGAACTAATATAACAAATGTGCAATTCAAACGATATTAATTTATTAATTCATACAACTTACACTGCATAATATGGTAAGATAAAACAATCCCAGTACAGGCCTGGACAGGCCCTTAGGGTTCCAAGAGGTTGAGGCTCCCAGATTTCTAGACAATCGGCACATGAAGGTGGTAAGGTTGTCAGCCCTAAGCACCGGCCGCCTTTACCCCCCCCCCCCCCCAGGAAATATTCCTGGTACTCATTTCTGTTAGAGGCTGAGTGGACCCCAGGGCCATAATGCTACCGAAAGGATTATGTCAATGAAAAATTCCAATGACACCATCGGGAATCGAACCCGCGACCTTCCGGTTTGTAGCGCAGTGCCTCAACCAACTGCGCCACCTCGTACCCAACTGCATAATACGGACCATCGAAAATTGTGGATGTAAAGATTGCAGCCATGCCATTTCCTACAGTCTTGTTTACCCAGGGCAGAATAATACAGTGGGACAAACATACTGTTGGCACTCGTGCTACTATCTGACCCACCTAAGACGCTTAACTGAAATTTAAAGTTAAAGGGACCATTTATATTGAGGGCTTTTGGAAATAAAATGCTACGGAAATAGAAGTAGAAGGGGGGGGGATGGAAAACGTTACATAATGAGCTTAATATTACACCATTTACCAATTTGTATTATCCTGATTGTACTAAAGAGGAAGGGATGAGTTGTCGTGTAGTACGGAAGATGATGGTAAATACATAACAAATATTTTTCGGAAAGCTTAAAGGAAGAATCCACTTGCAAACTCGGATTGATGGATGGATAATATTAAAAGTGAATTCCAGTATAAGAAATACTGTGAGCCCTTGTGAAGAAAGTAGTTTTCTACAGGGTTTCTTAAAAGCCGGAGATTTTCTTGACCAGCCGAACAACTCCCAGCTTCTCAAGAACGATTCTGCTCCCTGAGGTTACTTAAACTGCCTTACTACTGCTGTTTACGTGCAGCCAGAAGTTTAAGATACTCGTTTAGATATTACATTTGGCCTTGCAATATTTTGCAATGTCAAACTGATATTTTCGGACACCCAATGTCGATCCAGTGCTACTGCTACTGTTGCTGTGGAAAAAGTGTTCCACGGTAAAAGGGAAAAGGCCGAATCTCCAGGGAAACGTTCCGGGCCCGGAGAGTGGACACACTCCTGCTTAAGTCTAATCGAATCGAGAGGACCACGAAACAATCGGCACTCTCCTGCTTGTCAGTGTTTCTGCCAGGTTCTAAACACCTCACAAACTTCATCCGTATGTGGTGACAGAAAGTGCTGTGGCATTAGCTTCCACTGCAGCTGGAGCTGTCTGTAAAAACTAAGTCTTACGCTCTCATTTTGACGTTTCGCTCCTTCTTTCCGTGTCCGTTTTAGAAGTCTGGCCTGTCTTCCAATTAATATTTTAGGTTCTATGGACGGTGGCTATCAAAATTATGGTCTTCCGGGATGTGAAGTCGTGTAAACTGGTAGGTAGGAACCAACGTGTCAGTGAACCTGCTGCTTTTATCTTCAAGGTTCCTTCGAAACTTTGGCCCTTATATACAGAGCTACACGGCGTCACGTTCCAGAAGGGGGTAACTGTCTCTTTCAGCTCGTTTTGATAGGGGCTGATTATAGTCATTCAAGGAATCATTGTATACCGTTTTATTCCCTCCGCCGCTGACATTGTGAGTGTGTGTTTATGTGTGACTCTTTATATAGTATGAGTTATGAATACTGGCTCTTGTCCGAAAAGTTTGCCTGTCCAGTGTAATAAGACAGGGTGATGGAATTTTCAGTGGAAAGTCTGTTTTGAAATCTGTGTGATTTATTTTACTTTCTTTGCTATTTGTCGGTTAGAAATGTCGCAATGTGTACCTGGGCCACATATAAATTAATATTGTGCTGCATTGTGTCGTCTCTTATATTGTCTACAGGCAATCTAAAAATACTCTAAATAGCGATCTTAAATTTTGACGAGTTAAATTATCATGCCTAAATTTGTTACATGAACTTACCGCTTAAATGTGATTGCTAGCAATAAACATGTTCTATGTATTTTTGTTCTCTGTATCTGAGGAGAAAATGAGACTTTTAAATACACGTTAGCCCAAAAGTCAGTTAAGGTAAAACATCCTCTCGTGTTAACAGGAATGGTCAGGTACAAACCTGTTAACACTTTTATGATTCAACTACACTGCAAGCATCTATAAATTGAGCGAGTAAGAAATGTTCAAAATATTTAGTGTATATTTCACTAAACGGTTACCCGACATTCAGCCACTCCGTATATTTCTGATTATTAGTGTGGATTAACCAGTCACAGTCCCTTTTAAAACAATGTTTCATTATTAGCATGGAAGAGTTGGGGGAAACGTAAAATTTTTATTTTGACAAAGTAGGTATTCTGGTGTGATTCTTCTCCAGTACTTCCCTTACACGACTACACGATAAAAGTGCGAACGGTCTGCCGTCTGTACCAAATACTAGCAATACTATCCTGGCTTTAAAGAGTCTGATTTATACGTAACGACTGTGATCCCAGCGCATCATTGGAAGTTATCAAAGAAGTACTACTAAAAATTACAGAAGATTTATTCCAAATTATTTCACTGATAATATATAATTGTATAACTGTTTTGGCTAATACACGTAGCCTTCATCAGTGAGTACATACAAAGGTTATATTTAGTTATACACATTGTCCTAGGTAAAGATAAAGATACATTCCAGAGTAATTTACAATACCTTCATATGCAGTAGACAATTATGTATAAAATTTAAAATATAAAATATACCAAACTCAGTAAATAAAAATTATGTCCAAGCAGCTTCTTTCCAAATTAATAGAAAGTCTGGGAAGTTGGAGTGAGAATAGATGTTTAAAAGGCGGGCCATATACGTAAGATTGAAGCGCGTTCGCCTAACCATTTTTGCCGTGAATAAAGCAGCAAGTATTATATATTCTGAGTGTGTCTGTAGCCTTTGTTATCCAGGATGCAAAGCTAATGCTCCATATTGTATTGTCATCTGTAACCTGTCTAACTGTACGATATTTTTCCACATTATCTCATAAACGGCACGATTTTCGGAAAAGTTATTGCACATAAAGTGTGGGTTTAGATTTCCTCTACAATTTTGTCTGAAACATTCCTCATCCTAAAGGAATTCAGCGAGATATTATTATAAATGTGCATAGGTCTTCATGTAAGGTGCCCGTTATTCTTGTCAGGTTTTAATCACACTTGAATATTCTCGACAGATTTTCCAAAACGTTTGTATCATATTTCACGAAAATCCGTCCAGTGGGAGACGAGTTGTTCCATGCGGACGGATCGACAGAAAAACAGACCTAAGGACGGACAGATGGACAGTGAGAAAGACTTGACGAAGCTAATAGTCGCTTTTCGCAATTTTGCAAACGCGCCTAAAAACAGATTAAAATTTTTTGGAATATAAAGTCAGTGAATATAAAAGTAATATGAGACGCGCTGTATACAGTGTAGTTGCGTATACATTGGGCGAACGCTGTGTACTGTCAACTGTTATAAATACTTCAGCGACACTCTTTATGGATCCAGGTTAAGCGATCCGTTCTTCGGGATGTGACACTGCGTCAAAGATTAACAGGATCCCATAGTTTCGATGCAACTTATTTTTCCCATCTTCAATGGTAAAACTTTTCAAGAAGTATTAACATTTCAAACCTTGAAGATGAGAACAAAATGTTGCCTCGAAACATCGGCAACCGATTACACGCTGACGCAGCTTTATGTCCTAGAATATCGGAATCCTCGGCTACACAGCTGCAAAATATCAGAATTCGAGTACAGAGATTTTCTCTCAGGAGTGTGGTCGAAGATAGTGAAAATTTGAGGCCCTGTCGTAAACATTGCGTGCATATAGCTTTCTCCGATGCAGCTCTCCATTTTATCAGTGCTGTAAGTGAATAGAATTTTAATTTCAGATTGCGTAATTTTCATTTACTGCACTGAATTAAACTCGCATTCTGAAATTCACACTCTAAATTGATTGGTCCGAATCTTAGCTAAAGACGTACAGTGCATCTACAGATCTAAACTTTTAAGCATTAAAGTCTTATTAAATTCATAATAACAGTCTGTGAGGACACCTTACTCGAGAACCAGGAACGTGTGTTCCTTTTTCCTCTGCAGCTGTAATGAGAAGAACAGGACACTGAGAGAAACGCTGGAGAGGCTAACAGAAATAACCATATCAAAAGGAACGAACTCATTTACCTTTATTTGATTAACCAGCGTCTTAAGGAGTCTAGCTGCGTGCACAGCAGGTCTACAAGTAAAGCCACAGTAGTCTTCGCTGCTAATTGCTCGGGATTTAAATGCAAAAGGAGTTCCGTGAAGAGGCAGAAGGGTGTGAGCAGGATATGCACGCTTTGAAGGTTTTCCTTTTGTTAATTAAACATCGGTCCGTTACTTTTAAAGAAGTCTAAATACGTGACATTCTTAAAATGGGAACATTACTCTGGAAAACGTTGCCGAAGATCCATTACTCATTCGGTAACCGGGCGAGCATATATTGCAGCAGGAAAAATAAAGGGAGAATTGTTTTCGCAGAACCCGAAGGTCCAACACGAGTAATACCAAAACCGCAACTGGGAATAATCCTGAGATATTTCGGACCATCTCCAATCATTATGACGTCTATAAGATCAATAATAACGCTTATCCATAAGCGTATGAAATTTATTGTACACACTGTGTACCTCCTACATATTTCGGCCACTCATGTGGCCACCTTCAGGAAGGTGCATTACAAAGAATACATACATCGAAATATTACAGTAGTTAATGGAGCCAATTCATAGATACAAAATATTGAATTTTAAAAATATATGGTTTAAAATACAGATAAAATATTGTGATTGATCCCATGTGTAGTGAATAGTACATGTGATGTAAATCACTATCCTGAAAGGAAAAATAATTGTGTGTAGGACCTAATTATTTCCTTTCAGGACGGCGATTTACTGCACACACACACTATTCACTACACATCGAATCAATCAAAAATATTTTTCTGCATTTTAATTTTTAACATATATTTTAAACCACATATTTTTAAATTTAATATTTTGTATCTATGCAATTGTTCCACTAACGTCTGTAATATTTTGATATATATTCTTTTTAATGCACCTCCCTGAAGATGGCCAAATGAGTAGTCAGAACATGTAGGAGGTGTACAGTGTGTATAATGCACTTTCATACAGTTATGTGCGTTTTTTGATTTAATATCATGACTTATTGCTCAATGCTCTGTTATGGATCACTTAAAATGAACTAACGTTGCTCTTCCATCCCTCTTCGGTGTTCCGAGTGTACTTTCTGAAAGTGGTTTTATCACCAAAATTGTGCATGGTTTCCTTATCTCACTCCCCACACATCCAGTCTGTCGTAGTCTCCTATATTTACATTTCCGTTGTCTATTTATGTCATCACTTATTATCTTATTTACGTGCGTGACAGGTTTGGTTACCCGCACATTATTTCTTCAGGTGTAACCTCAGGGTTTGGCATCAAATCCTTTTTATTATTTTTGCGTTACAAAAAATGTTTTGGACCTGTGACATATCTAGATCTCATTTCTCGTCAGTTATTGTCATCAAAGAAGAAGTTAAATTTGTCATGCGATAAAAATGCTCTTATCTTACGTTATAAAAAGATATTGTTTTAAGAAAAGTTCATATTCTTCCATCATCTACGAATATTACCACACATTATTTCAATGTGTATAAAGTAAGCAGGCTTAACGCTGACGTCGCCTCGTGAGTTTGCGCTTCCGCCTTGTTGTTATTATTGGGCGTAGGAAATTATAAACTTCGGAATTGGAGTGTCCTCGAGTGGCATAATGTGCATACTAACTGTAATGAAAATTGGTCTGCTGCCTCTCATTACTACAATACCGACGGGACAGCAGCTTCCATGTTCGAATTCACCTATGCATTAAGACGGGCGTTTTACCCCACTGGTATGTTGTAACATAACATTCGTGCCGTCATTGATTCTCAGTACAATTCCGAAGTTATTACTTCCAAGTAGCTGTAGAGCCATATACCTACTCGTCCTCTCGGCCTTCATGGCCTGTTCTTGGGCAACTTTACCTTTTCTTTACAAACAGTAAAGCGTCCATTATCCAATCTTCTTCATCCCTTTGTCACTTCCTGCCTCTCTGTCTATGTCTGAGATCCATACAATTTCCTAGCACCATATCGCCTAAGAACCCTCAACAGACGCGGTCTCCCTTAGAGGGGAAAACACATTTCATACACGGATATTCAGTTGTAAATAATGTTTTTGCATAATGAAACGAATATTTTATTTTGACCTGAGTGAGCGTAATCGTGAGATCTTGCCAAATGCGAGTAGAGCGAAAGACAATCGCGCGACGTCAGACCGCAGAAGAAGCGTCAATCCTTCCAAGTTATTTGCTGTCAATCGTTATGCTGGTGTCGTACAAACACTGAGTATTGTGCAGTCGCCAGCGAGGCATATCTTAAGATTTAGTTGAGATACTTGTGGGAAATTGCCTCATTAACTCTTGCGTCTTATTTCTGGCTCCTTACTACTTATTTGCCAAGATACATCTTTCCCTTGAAACCTTAAATATTGCACTTCTCTACAGTTTTCTCTGAATTCAAGTGTGATAAAAAATATTTCAGTTTTGTACGCGAAATAGCAGTAGTTCGATATTAGTTTTGTCAAATAATTTATATAGCGCATTTTTTAAAAATTAATCTGAAACTGATGGATTGTTTCCTGATATCATATATTAGAAAATTACATGACTGCACCACCCTGAAATCTTTTCTCCAGCATCTGTTTATTTCTCATGCTTTTCATTCTGTAATTGTTTATTCCATTATGTCTTCAACAACTTGTCTTCATCCATTCTATCTTCATTCCATTCCCACAGTTTTATGTATGTAGTAATCTCGTCAAACATAAGGATCAGGTTTCACCTATATCAAAGTAACAGAGCTCTGAGCTTCTCGCTCTTACAATCCAGTATTTTCTCCCCTGCGGAAGTCTGCAATGTCTCATTAGACCTACCACATTTTACCACTGACTACTTTGAGGTTCTCGCGTGTGACTATGAAGATTACCGCCTAATTGGATATGTCACACAACCTCCATTTTTAGGGTAGCTACCTTGAAGTTTGAGGATGTATGTTCCTCTGAAATATCATCAAGTTTTCACAAGAGTACACGGCGTCACACCCCAGAAGACGGTAATTTTAACATTTTAACTTATCTATATTTAATGCTCTGAAAGTTAAGTTTCTATCAAAATTTATACATAGGCTTATAAAAGGATACTCTAATATACAAGCATGTTATGTCGTTATCACACTGTTTCCGTGGAAACTTGTAATTTTGACGTTCTTATACACGTGGCAGTTCTGTGTTCTAAAGTGTGCCACCTGATGAATAAAGACAGAACTTAGTAAAATCTCCTGACGTCAGAATACTGATGATGGAGGAGGAGTTTCTCTGTGAAATGTTGGTTTACTTGAAACATCTGACGCTGCTGTCTGCCGGAGAATTCAGTAACCGCTAGAGCTTCAAGACGTATAAAGACAGAACTTAATTTACTGTTTTAACATAACACAATTCAGGGTTCGGAAGGAGGGGGAGAGGTACGCAAGAGAAAACAGAAAGGAAGAAAGGGGGTGAGAAATGAAGATAGAAAGGATATTATTCCCCGTTGAATTGTAACGAGACTTTCCCACTGGTAATGATAAATGTTGATTCCTGTAACCATCATAATTCGTTTCGTCTTCTTTGCCGAAAACAATTACACTGCTTATACCGTCAACTAAATACAACACACAAATATGCATGTCGGGCCTAATTTGAAGTGCTTTGCCTTTAAAGCGGATGATGCATATAAGTCATTTCCTACATTAATCATATTAAAACAGCGTGTAAGATTGTTACCCTTAATCATGAAACATTCGTGTTGAATTTGCAGATATATTTATTATCTGTCAGCGTTGCTACATGCCAATAATTTGGTAAGAAGCAGCAGAACAAATACTTACTTCTCTTCTTTGTTACGTAATTATACATAAGGCTTCATTGTCACCATGATTTTATTTATGATCCCTGACCACATCTGCATGTCACGTAACACCCCAAATTTTTGGAGGGAGAATGTAGCGCTGTTGTTTATTCTTCATACTTATATCAGAAGCTGATACGTGCTGTTCCAACCTCAAGAGGTTAGAATGTAGCTAGGAACTGCGTCTTACATAGAACAGAACCCGCAAGTGAAATATGTAATTGACAGCGCGCTTGGCCATATATGATTTTCAGTGAATGCTGTGTCAAGACGGACAAGTTTGAAAGTTGTTACGAGATATCATCAAATCTCGGCACGATATGGTATAAAACGGCCTAAATTAGGCATTTCCTACACAAGTAGCCTATATGTTTAATATTATTAAAGAATGAAGTGGACGGAAATTGTGACGGACAACCAGAGTGAACTGTCGTCTTGTCCTGTAAACAAAGTTTTTAACCCATTAAAAATGTTACATAATTAATAAAACTAAGTTAGCATGTCGTGACGACTAGGAAAACGTTGGCATATTTAATAGCATTGATGGGTGTCGCATTCTATTCGTCTAGCTCTTAGACGAGAAACAAAATTCTCTGTAGTTTATTTCATTAAATTGTTCTATTAAAGCGGAGAAAGAAATTATCTTCATGGTGATTGCCTCATGACACAAAAATTGTATTGCCAATTTTTACCGTCATTTCTTTCCACCATTTTCTCTACAATGACAATCGGCCGTACACGTAAACTTGATTTACTCTTCTTCCTTGATTTTCTTTTCTCCTACTTTACTTCCTCCTTGCCATCTTTTCTTTCATGTTCGTCTTTCTTAGAAAGAGATTTCCTCCAACCAACCAATTCCGCCGTCTGCAAAACTTTAATTTCTCCGGTGGCCGTTTAAGCTTCTGGCAAGCTTTCCCATTTCGCCCTCTCAATCCATTCCCTCCTCCCCCCACCTCCCCACCTCGCTGGACGGCATCAGCTCAAGAGTGGACATTTCATTTTGGGATACGCCTAATCATCGTCTTTTACTGCCCCCAGACTTCTATTTCTTCCCATCCTTTCCCTATGGCTATTCCCATGGCTATGCCACTTTTCACTTTTATATGCCCTCAGGGACGCCACACACCCCACTCCCAGCCGCTGTCTGCTTCCCCTTTTTGGCTCCTGCGTTGGATGTATGGGAATGAGGGTTGCGTTTGTCCAAGACCCTGGATCTATCCCGCTCTCTCTGTGCACCCCTCCCTCTCATTCCTCCTCGAGGATTGAACTAGAGTCTCCTTCCACCTGCCCGACATAACTTTCCCGTCTATCTTACACCAAATCGTTTTCATTCTACACCCGTACGAATGGGAACAGTGATTTCAATATGCCGTGTAGAAGGAGGCGAGGCAGAAGGGTTTCCTCCCTTCCGTCCAATACATTTCTTATTAAACAGCCGGTACGTAGGCCAGGTGCCTGTTGGACAACTCTGAAGGACTGCCTATTTTTTATCACCACGTTCCGATGATTGTTGACGCGGATAGCAGTGTAATTGTCTTTAATACCTTTTGACGCGTTACATATTAATTTTCTTTCTAGTACCAAGATGAATCTATTCTAATGAAACCAGAATGCTGAGTGAATATTTATAAGCCAGTTTAATCCACTTGAAATCGTCCATAAACAATTAGTTTAAGCACGAGAGGTTTTGTCAGGTTTTTGTGATTTTTGGATAACAGTGTAGCTTATACAGATAGGATTGAGAGATGGTAACAAGGAATGGCAATGGGAAGTACCCGTGTTTCAAGTTGTATTATGGTTTCGACTTTTGGTGAAGAAATTGTATCTCAGGAGCCCGAAGGATTCATGTCCATTGTATACATCTTTAGCGACAACATAATTTTAGAATTTTGTCCAAGGTTTTAATGTGCAGTGAATTAATGTACAGTACACTGTACGTGTGTAGCTATAGATGGGATTTATCAAATTTTTACTTTTTGTTTTCAAAGGACATTACACTACTTTCCTCCTGTGTCTCTAACACTGCACCGTTTCTAAGATCTTCTTAATGCTCCATTTTAAGAAGTTCCCTCCAGCAATGCTGCAATCATTTATATCCCCATCCAAATTCCATATTCATTCCGCCGTATTCCTCTTAATTTAACTACCCAAACACTATTATATGAAGGGTTTAACGTTCCTCATTAAATAACAAGCTATCATCCATTTATTACATAATTTCTTCCTCCCAAACATCCGTCAATTTTCTTCAGATTTCTCACACTCTACTTTTACGTTCTTCTTCTACTATAAGTGATTCGTTTTCACAACCTTACGAAACAGAGCCTAATTATTTGGTATATAGATTTTTTATGGTATTTCCTGTATGAGTAAAATAGTATTCACATACTTCTAAACTATTTAGAGAGGCAGAGATGGAGAAAACAATTTATGAACAGTAAGCTGCTAATTATAAATGAGGAGGTAGCGTAGAAGAAAGTGATAAAGTGCACTAAAATGTGAAACTGAGAACGCTAGAATAATTTTTGTATGGAGTAAATGTAAGTGGAAGAAACCAATGAGAACATTAGCACATTAGCACTAAGAGTAGAGATGGAGAGAGGGCACTAATGTAAACACTAAGCAGAATAATTGGATAAACAGTTCGAGGTAGTGGGTGTTGTTAAACAATAGTGAAGGGCTTCGCATTGCAAGCACCTGGTGTTAGCGTGCGCAGCCCTCTGTACTTTTGACTAATCAGCACCACCACCATCACCATTATTATCATCATCACTAAAATCATCATCTTTGAATTACATAAATAACACTACGTATTCCGTCTGACACCTGTATTTATTATTATATTTTCAAGGTTGTGTCAGACGGAATACGAAGCATTATTTATGTAATTACATCATCTTTGAATAGCATTCAACGTGTTATTTCCTGCATATCTTAGGAAAAACGTAATTATGAAATTATGTTCCGAGGTAGCTCAGTCAATAAACACTTTGGCTGTGGAACCTCCGGTCATCATTTGATGCTCGGCATGGACTGCGATGCGTCTCTTACACAGCTTCGTATGTAACTGATACAGGTGCTTTCCCAGGGGTAAATGTAAAGGTAAAGGTAAATTTCTCCTTAGAACAGACCAAGAAGGCCCAGAGGGGGAGTAGAGGTATAGCTCTACTCTTTCCTTAACCTCGGCGCTAGATGGGGGTGGGTGGTCAACGCCACGCCCTGGCCGCTTTACCCCCGGGAATGACCCGGTACTCATTGTACAGGAGGCTGTGTAGGCCCCAGGGCCGGTCTGGACGGGTGCTGAAAATCTCGTTCCCACTGGGATTCGATCCCCGGACCGTAGCGAGTCACTATACCGACTACACTATCCCCCCAGGGGCAAAGTAGCTGTAGAATACGGCTAGTCATTCCCATTCGGGACTAAACATGCGTTGTGTTTCACTTCCACTATTTCCTATGTTATAATGACATGGGGCTCAATACAGCAAGGGGCTGGCTACAAATGGCATACTTCACACAATTATGACTTATTCTCCTGTACTGCTTTAAATATCCACCAATATCAAAAGTTGGAAATTTTTATATTTTGCGAAATTTGAGGTTATAACAGCGATGCCTTTGAAGATCCTCTCTTCTGGAAAATAACAAAATTTAGTCTGACAGGAATCTACTTTCATTTATGATTTACCTCCTACATTCTTCTTCAAGTTAATCTAAAGATGAACACAGGGGCTTGTCTAAAAGTTGGTAAATGTATACCAGACTGCATGGCATCAACTCTGTAGAAGACGATAACCTTCAAGTCTCTATTCATTACACTGTATGTAGGTATGCTAATTGTTTACAGTGTATGTTGGTTTTCAGAATGTCCATAATTTCATATTAAGTTTCGAAACTTCGGATTTCTGTAAGGTCGATATGAACCACATGTAAATACACTGTTTGGTGTCGATCTTAAATAACATTTTTAATGGAAATCAATTTGTTCTTTTCTGAAACGAAGCGCAAGTAATATCACACACATTTCTTATCTATTAATTTTATGAATCCGTGTAAGGAAGGGATAGAACAAATTGTCTTAATTAATAAACAAATTATCATTAATTTAGCGATGTATGTTCCATTCAATCGAGAATATTTAACCGATAACACACTCCGTTTCAAACCCATATATTTTCAATGACAGATTTAATTGATAACAAAATTCTAGTTGAAACCTATGTGTTACTAATAAAAGGTTTAATCATTAACACAGTTCTAGTTAAAAATTATGTGTTGCCTGTGGAAGAGGAGAACGGCTGACGTGTGTGTTCGTTGCAGCATCTTGGAGCTGAGGAAGGAGAAGAGTCGTGACGCTGCGAGATCTCGTCGAGGGAAGGAAAACTTCGAGTTCTACGAGCTAGCCAAGATGCTGCCCCTTCCTGCAGCCATCACCTCGCAGCTCGACAAGGCCTCCATCATACGACTCACCATCTCCTACCTCAAACTGCGTGACTTCTCTGGGCATGGAGACCCGCCGTGGAGTAGAGATGGTCCTCCGCCAAATAAAAGTGTCAAAGGTAGGGACACGGCTGAGTCATTCTCAAATTTATTCTTATTATTTATTGTAAAGTTTCTTATTTACTCGGAGGTCGTAGTTATTGTCAGTGTCTGTCAGACGACCTTGACCTGTACATACTTTCACTTATAGGAGACACAATATCTGACACATGATGCACATTGATAGGTTATATCAACATGTACTTACACGTACGTCTAAAAGAGATATCATATTAGTCATTGATTCAAGGTACCATCTTCGCTGCTTGGTATTTCATTTCTTCTCTCGAACCATCTAAAAAGAAGGATAATTTTATTAGACTCAGAAAAGTATGTAGGGTGTAATGGGATACCGATCAAATTTACTGACCCCATTCTGTTTCACTGGTAGTCATTTAAGTTTATGAAGTATTGTGCTGTAACAGGACAAACTAAAAACATCACATCATTTCATTTATAACACCCACCTCTATCATGATTTACATTTCAAAAATAATATACTCTTTATCCTACCTTCTGTTGTTTCTGGACATGAAGTTACAAAAAAAAAAAAAAAAAGAAGAGAAGAAGGCATGAATAAAATGATGAAAATTTTTCAGCCACATTTCAGTTTCACAGTGATAACTTTCACTGGCTTGGCTATTGGTGGTACCCAAGGTACATCGCGATGTGTAAATATAGTTTACGCTGCAACCCGCATGCTCTTAAGTACTTTCTACCGCCAAAAAAGGCGGTACCTCCTTTTACCCCAATCCATCATTTACCCCACTTTCCTCTATTTCTTCAGTTAATCTCTCGTTTTGTTATTTATTTTACCATCTATTACAGTATTATCTCTTGTTCTCTTAAATTTTAATATATACTCGTATATTTATATAATTATACCTAACTAGATCTCCACATCCCTTCGCTTAAGTGTCCAAGGTTTACTTTGTCAGAGGGATGAACGTCATAAAACATGTTTATAATAAGTGTATTTCTAAGGTCCATTAGCATACAGCACCAAAGTGAAAGTAATTAGGCGATCTAGTGAAAGAATTCTTAAGAAATGCAGCTGTAATATAAGTCTTCTTGGTAAAATGATTTCCTATATTCAGGTAGTTAAATATTGAAATGAGATGCCATTTCTTTAGATGTATCCAGTATTCATATTTTGCAAATTTTGCAAAATGTCGTCAAAAACCGAGAAAGGAATCAAAACTTGAAAGATGCAGCAGAGAACATAGGAATATCCAAAAATATGTTTATGTTCGTAATAATAATAATAATAATAATAATAACAATAATAGACTGAGATGTCATCCATTGAAAGTATGCCAGTGACCTTCACAGTTTCCCCCAGTTCAACCTACACGGTTCCATGCCGCTTAGTTACAGAGCACCTTCACGTCTACCTCTGTGTAGACTGTAGACGGAAGGAATCCTGGGCCGCCTTGCTGCCAGCATCTCTTCGCTCCCCTGCCACTGGGCGATCAAGTGAACGAGTTGTAACTAATCGAATTATCGCGGGAATCGTTGGCAGTAACGAGACAGCGTGTTCCCACACAGCGTGTGCGTTGCACTCTGCACCATGAGAAAATACGTTTTACAAAACCGTGTTCACGATGGTCTGAATACATGCACTTACGCATAAACAGGCGCACACATACGTACATACTTACATAGGTACGTCCATTATACGCACGTACGTAGGCATACCAACATATACATATGCCTATATAAGCCTCTCTGCATACATAGGCATACACACATACACGCACACGTGTTTTTACATATATAGATTAGATATGCCTATGTACACGTACAAACACAGACATGAATATGCGTATTTAAATACTCACATATACACATAGGCCTATTCGTATGGCGGCCTGGATAGCGTAGTTGGTATAGCGACTCGCTACGGACTGGACGTTCCGAAGTTCGAATCCCGGCGGGGGCGAGATTTTCCCTATCCGTCCTGATAGGCTCCCAGGCCCACTCAGCCTCGTGTAAAATGGATATTAGGTCTCTTTTCCGGGGTAAAGCGGCTGGGGCGTGGAGTGGACCACCCACCTCTAACTAGCGTCGAGGTTAAAGAAAGAGTATAGTTATACCTCTACTCCCCCTCTGCGCCTGTTATAGGGCGAAATTTACCTTTTTACACATACTCCTATATAAAAACATACATGTGTGCACAAATACATACGTACGCCTGCATACATACCTTCATTCAGGCACTAACCCTTAAATACATACACACACACATGTGCGTACATACATATGTAGATACACACATAGGCCTGCATATATACATGCACGTCTATAAAATATATATATAGGCCTATTTTCTTTCTATTCTATATTCTTTCTATGGCCTTTCAGTCCGTTTCCTGGTAATGGCCTCCTCTAAGTGGAGTTTCGAAATAGTAGTGTTTTGCGGGATAAGGTTGTTTTCCTTACGCCCATCTCCCAATCTGGGGGACTATATACATGCATACAAACATACGCACAGATACATCTATATACATACATACATACATACATATAGGCCTATATACATCACGTACACACATTGAAGGAAAACTGATGATTGTTTCAAACATCATGTAGTAGAGCCCTTCTTTAGAACCTTATAGGTGCTCATTTGGTCAAGAAACTTACTGCTTTGTGTGGAATAACGTGGCTCATTATCGTGTTCAAGACAGCTCGCCAGTGGATTCTACTTTGAGTCAGTATAATTGTTTTACACCCATACAGATCATTGTATGTCCTGTTCGCCCCTCCATGCCTAGGTCTCTTTGTAGTTGCTTCTCTTCAGTTTATATCACAAATAATGCTTGAATTTTTCAGTACAAATACAGAGTACATTTAAACTTCTAACTCAGTATTTTTAACACTAGAAACCTTGTATTTTGTCCACAGAGTGTACTTGTGTATATTATAATAGCAGGACGATTAACAAGGTTGGTATTTGTAATTTGGATAAAGTGTTTTCAGTGAGGTAGGAACTGAAATTCTACATAGTACCGAAATTAATTTTATACTTAAAAGCATAGAGTTTGAATTAATAGGCGCTTTATATAAAGTAAAGAAGACTGCCTTATTTTCAGGTCACATCTGTCTGTCCGTCTGTCTGTGACCTCGTATCTGCTCCTACATCTTAGACACGTTTTCGCAAAATTCGACACAGTTGCACCAATTGATAGTAAAGCCCATTTTATGTTAAGTCCGTAAATGCACTTTCTAATGTATCGCATACACCGTGTCATAGAAGAGATTTGAAGTATTCAGATGGTTGATGATGAGGATGTAACACGGTGTAGAGAGCGTAACAGACTTCGACATTTCGAAGAGACGTAGTGCCTTCGTACTCGAAGGTTGAGAAATGCTAGGACTTCTCAGCCCGTAAAGATGAAGGCACCAGGTTTATTCGAAACTCCGGAATCTGTTCACCCCGCTGCACTTTGTAAATCCCAGAAGACCAGCATCCTCTTTTCATAGATGTTGTTCAAATTGGCTATAGAAGACTTTTACCAAACTTAATTGCACAATCCTGTTTGTCAGCCATATTGAATCATAAGGCAGTTTAATATACACAAGACTTTAAAAGACTTCTGCATAGATTCTGCAGACGGTTTCACAGATTCTGCTAACATTTGAAGTAGGAGACTTTCACCAAAATTGTTGAACAATTCTGACTTTGAGGCACACTGATCCATAATAGCATCTTAAATGACACTTCCATATTCACTATAAAGCCTTTTATAAATTTTGTTACAATTCTTTACAGTAGACTTGCACAAATTTCCATTTGATTACCACAATTTATAAGAAGCTTCATACACTTCAAATAACATCTTTGGTAATGCCACGTTCTGCAGTATTCTCTGCAAACGTCTGTGACTTTTTACAAAATTTAAGTTCCACATCAATTCGCCAAACTTTTCCCTTGTTAAATTTAACTAATTCCACAGTACAGAATCTTTATTGAAACTTGACAGTCATTCAACCGACCACCATATTCCGCATTAGATTTAATTCTAAGCGTGTTAAATCAAATGCACACTTCACATTTCACTTTTCTGATTTCTTCCTTTGGTTCTTTGCCGTAATGCGAGTGTTACACTCCATGGTATAACATCCGTTTGAGCAGGGACATTTTTCCGCCTGATTAAGGAGTTCCTTTTTCGTTCTAGACATCCTGCAGTTGCATAACCGTCTTCACGAAACGTCACTGGACCTTATCATGATTCTGCTCCATCTAATCCACAGAACATTAAACCAATATATCTGTGTTTAAATGTGACATTATCCTACCATTATCTTTACACTTTCGACCAAAGTTTGTGTGGATTTCTGTTTCCGTCTTTGAGTGTTATATATTCTGCCAAGTCATTCCTCTTTTACTTAAATGTTCGAGTAATTTTGGATAAATAATGTGAATGCCGAAACTACTGTTTAATAGCTTTTGCCGATTTCTTTTTTTTTCCCACGTTATTTAGTAAAGTATATCTTCCTCAGCACATTGACATCAAATTCCATTATTATTCTCCCGTCAGATTTTCAGACCAATATGCAAACCCGCATAAAACAACCTGTAAACTAATGCCGAAGCACTGAGGTTGTAATGGGGGTTTTAGGGCTAATCGCATTTTCTTTTTTGCATGACAAAGCTTTGTCATCACGGACGGCTGGAATATAATGACCTAGATTTGATAGGGTATATTTTTAATCTTAAACAAGTAAACTGCTACATTTGGAGCATCGATGTGTGTTGTTCTGGAACTAGGACATTTCTGAATGCACATCAGGAATACCCGTAAAATTTTGAAATGTGGTGCTGAAGAAGATCGGAGATGATCATTTGGACCGATCGTGTTACAATTAAATACGTATTACATAGAGTCAAGGACGAGAGAAGTATCCTATACACAATACAAAGACGGAAGTCTAACTGAATTGGTCACATATTGTGTAGGAACTGCCTTCTAAATCACGTTATTGAAGGAAAGATAGAGTGAAAGATAAAAGTGAAGGGAAGACGAGGAAAAAGAGGTAAGCAACTACTGGATAACCTTCAAGAAAAGAAAGGATACTTGATATTGAAAGAAGCAGCACTAGATCGCCCTCTGTGGAGAACTTGCTTTGGAAGAGGCTATGGACTCGTCATAATATGGGCTAGAGAATAATCTTGGAAGTTGTGGGTAGGACAAGGAAAGTCATGATTTTTGCACTAAGTAGTGAAAAAGTTTCATGAATTAAATCTGATATTTATTTAAACCTTAATATAATTTGAAATTATTGATATCATTTCCAAGTTCATTTGAGACATAATTTTTTTGCAGAGAGATTCCCCAAAGTCCGAACTTTTACATTTACAATTTGTAAATACTTTAAAGTGGTGAGGGGTATAGTAACGTATAAATTTGATTGTATTTAGAAATTGAAGAGGAAAAGCACCATAGAAGTTGCAGCATTCTTCTAATTGTTGCTCGCTAAATTTTTGAACAAGTTGATTTGTTTAAAATGTGATAAATCTAGCAACACAAGTAGACTCATATATTGCAACAAAATTTCAAAAACAATCTTTTTTGCAGGTGATGTATTTTTCTAGTTTTTTTTTATGAAAAAAGAGATAATTTATTTAGATTTCATCTGTAAACAAAACTGAAACTGACCATATAGGGTAAAAATGTATTTGCAGGTTCTTCGTGATGCTGCATTGCATTTGAAACAAAATAATAATTTCTTTGTCCCTGTATAAGCTACTTATTTAGTTATACGAGGGAACATTTTCCGACTTCGTTACAACATGCCGAAATACTGTGGACACAACAAAGAAACTTCTACACAAACCAATTTTAAAAACTCGTGGCCAATAAAAAGTAGTTTCTTATTCTGGTTTTGCACAGTTCAGCCAGTGGGGTGCGCAAACGTACCACAGTATTCGCTGAACCTTGATGAGTTTTCGTTATGTGTTGAAGCAAGGCTCTCATCCTGCTCTGAAGCATAACTAACATCATTGTCAGCTTTCCCCTTCACCACTAACAAGCTAACTAGGTTACCTACCCCACACAACGATACATAGTTCCCACTGATTCAGTATTTCAAATGCGTTTCGCATAGTACAAGAACGATAGAATTATATAGCAGGCCTATATTTTTTTTAACTCGAATGTTGGGACAGAAAGATGAATAAAAAGCATGTACCCCCCTTCCATATCTGCTATATTCAACGCAAAACTGCAATCCACCCTCACATGAGTTTCCTCTCTATATGAGTGAGAGTAGGCGACCCTGAAAAATACTCAACCCCTCGCAACAACCGTTGACAGCCCTTCCACTTCTCGTCCGTTGTAACATTGCAAAATGTAAATCTAATCACAGCCTTCACAGTATGTATGGACCTCTCTGCTAACGTTGATGATGCCAAAGCTAACCAAAATCCAATTTTACATTGCGAGAGAGGGGGCTTGTAAAGAGAGGAGGGGATGATGAAATTAGGTGGTACTTATTGTAAACCAAACTCGGTTAATTCAGGCCTTGAAATGTGTGCCCATCGTGGGGCAGGGGCAAGGGAAAGGGGAACATGAGTTTCAGTTAAACTAAAGAATGATTATGAATAGGTTTGTGATTATAGTGTGTTACAGTATGTCCCGCGTGAAAGATGAAGGCATCCTCTGGCATCAGATAAATTGTCTTAGCACTAAAATGTTTGCTTTCTGTATTCACAATAAATATATTGCATTTAGATCCTTTTTTTTTTTCTGCCGCTTCTAGACTTCGATTCAGATTTCAATTGCTGCCGTTTCCATGACCACGTAAATTTTTGTTTTAAGATGCGAGTAATAAAATTTTCAAGTTTTGCTGTCGACATAAATAGAATGACAGGGAAGTAGGGCTAAGAATCTGATGTAAATACAAATTTCGTTGAGATAAATTCTGATTTACTCTACATTAATTCTCCAAATTTTTACAAGTATTTTCTTTTATTTTTGTTGATTTACTCTGTAGTTACATGCAGAATAGTCCCATATTCTCGATGAAGCCTTTGGTATATGAGATTCCACTGATCGGTTATTCAGAACTAAAATTAGTTTTGCATTCAAGTGAAATAAAATATGCTAATAATTGTTTAAATTAAAGCGTGGCCACCTCCTACTCTCTTCTGTCTTATGGCCGCAACGAAATTGTATAGGATTCAGGAAGTAGACACTTAGCTATATTACGTATCCCAGTGATCGTGATGTTCATTTATTTTAGATAAAATCCATTGCTTCACAGCTACTCACTCTATTATTTTTATTCTATATTTTTGCTTGAGATTCGTTTAAGATTCACCACACTATAAAGCTTCCAAGTACTGTAGATCTTAATGAGATATATACTGGGTATTTTGTACACCTTTTTACCAGCTATTTTTTAGAAAGCTGTAAAATTCGGTTTCATATTTATATCGTGCAGGAATTATATTTGGTCGATACAAACTAAAATTGTATTCATTTTATAAACTTTATTATAGACCACCCAGCAATAAACTTAATGGAAATCCCTCAAATAGTTTAGCAGATCAGTGACTCAAAGACACGGGCATAAAGGATTAAGACTTCCCATCGCAATTTCACTTAGTTTATTTCCCTCAGTAAAAACATAATAACTGCACCATTAAGTGTATTCCTTTAGTATTAAATAAAAATGTAAGCACTTTTGTAAAGTACTGGATCAGTGCCATTCATAGAAGATAATATTCATTCAGGCAGGCAAGAAATGCTTCTCCTTTTATGTCAGCCGACTGTTCATTCTCGTGTTCACAAAAACCCGCCACTGGACCCTATCGTGAGAGCGCAACAGAGCGAATAGCAAATGTCATTCTTGTCTGTTCGTCCTTCTTCGCATGGGCCATTGCAATTTCAACTGGAATAACTTTCGTGAAATTTCATTTTTGGTAGATTGTATATGTGATAAGCAAGAGAGGTTACGAATATATCTGTCTTATGCTTATGGGGAGGAAATGACTTACGATGAATTGATACTGGTGCTTGCAGTTGCGGTGGTAACGTGTAGCGAAGGTTTGAGGATAAATATGACAGTGATTAAGAACGGGCTAATCTTGCTGTGAAAAGCTTACTAACGGGCTAATCTTGCTGTCAAAAGCTTACTAACGGCTAATCTTGCTGTGAAGAGCTTACTAATGGGCTAATCTTGCTGTTAAGATCTTACTAACGGGCTAAACTTGCTGTGAAGAGCTTACTAATGGGCTAATCTTGCTGTTAAGATCTTACTAACGGGCTAATCTTGCTGTGAAGAGCTTACTAATGGGCTAATCTTGCTGTTAAGATCTTACTAACGGGCTAATCTTGCTGTGAAGAATTTACTAACGGGTTAATCTTGCTGTGAAGAGCTTACTAACGGGCTAATCTTGCTGTGAAGAGCTTACTAACGAGCTAATCTTGCTGTGAAGAGCTTACTGACGGGCTAATCTTGCTGTAAAGAGCTTACTAACGGGATAATCTTGCTGTGAAGAGCTTACTAACGGGCTAATATTGCTGTGAAGAGCTTAATAACGGGCTAATCTTGCTGTGAAGAGCTTACTAACGGGCTAATCTTGTTGGAAGATCTTAGTAACGGGCTAATCTTGCTGTCAAGAGCTTACTAGCGGACTAATCTTGCTTTGAAGAGCTTACTAACGGGAAAATTAATTTCGGTAATAGATTTGTTAAAAGTGGATGCGAATTTAGAAATTTAGAATGTAGGGTAAAGTAAGAAAGTAAGAAAATTAAATAAACAGTAATTCGATAAAATAAATGGGGTGTGAATAAGTAGGATAATAGACAGGGCTGTGTGGACGGAAATATTAATGCACCGTAAAAATTCTTAAAAAGAAGGAACACATCCCATATAAGGCCAGATGTTAATGCGAGGGTCCCATTTTATTGCATTACATACAACTAAAAAACGTATCACGTTTGGGATATTTAATATGTTTGTCAGCCTATTCCGATTTTGGTTAAAGTCGGACAACAATAAGAGGCACTTTACAAGAAGACATAGGTACACATGTGGCCGTGCATCATCTATGAAATAGGAACTGAGGCCTAAGAAACAACCGGCGATTTAAGTATCTGTCCCTTTAGGAGACAAGTACGGAAATAGTGAATCACATCCTATTCGTCCCATTCAAGAGAGGCAGAAGGAACACCATATCCCACCTAACACACCCTGATGATGACCCCATAATGGATCGAAACATGTAGCAGTGTTCAACGTGATATTGTAATATAAATATCTGGGAACACTATAGTGCATTTTGTTGAACTGAGTGTTGTGAGTTGATCATCGACAATGCACGGAATGAACAATATAAGAAAATACATGAGATATGTAGGGCCTACGGATATTCTGAACTTGCAGTTGTGTTTGTATTAGGCCTACCATCCTCACATCAAATTCTGTGTCTCCCAAATGCCGGGCTAAAGAGGGTATTTCTTACGTTACTTTTATTTATGTGAAACAAATGACATCGATCGTTGAAATGTTCTATTGCCAAATATTACAATAGGCTATTGTGAGCAGACTGTAAAGTGTGGGCAAATAGGGAGATGATGACTTTTAAATGACGTCAGTTGGACAGGAGCAAATAGATGGAAAACACATAAACAGTGCGTCCAACTTATAAATTCGTAAGCGTGCATCAAAAGACCTCGAAACCAACAAATCAAACATGATTTTAAATATGCTTAAAACGCAGAACAATAGGGACACCAATTGGATCAAAATAATTGCACTAAACCTCGATTGTTACACAAAATCGACCATATTTATTTACACTTGATATTACATTTCAGAGTACAATGATATTATGTATTCCGGGCATGCGTGCTAGCGATCACGGCCCAATGGACACTTCATCAATCAGTGAGTGATCAGATCACAGCATAGCGGAGCGCGGACGTGCGTGTCCAGCTCCTGTTTATGCCACTGCACACACAATTATCACTGTATTCAGTACGCAGTTTTCAAAACTTGTCAGCAATGCTGATATTTTGATACGTTGGTTTAGACCTGCTGCTATATCCGTATGCAGACACAAAAGGCACTCGCACGCAGTCGTAAGACGGTCGCGTTACATCTTCCCGATTCAGTCTTCATAAAGAACAGGCATACGTATTTCAACAGTTTCACTGTTTCATTTTCTGCGCTACGTGTACGGGAAAAATCATGGAGTGTGAAAATAAACTAATTAAGTTCAAAATCAATATAAATTATGAGATAATAATCTACACAACAACAGTATTATAAATACTTTATTGTGTTTTGTTTGTTAGGGTCCAATATTTGGGAGCTAGGAGTCGGTATAGCGACTAGCTACTGAACTGTCCGGAGTTCGAATCCCAACAGAGGAAAATATTTTCTTGTCTTTAAAGCCGTCCAGACTGGCTCTGGGGCACACTCGGCCTCCTATTCAATTGGTGCCGTTGTTCTTTCCCATCGGTAAAGTGGCCCTGACGTACAGCTGACCACTCATTTCCGCCTAGCGCCTAGGTTAAGAATTAATGGAGCTATACATCCACTCCCCCTAGGTGTTCATGGCGTGGACAGGAAAAACTTACCTTCTTACCTTTTTAAGCAATCCCATTACAGGCCTGGACAGGCCCTTAGGGTTCCAGGAGGTTGAGGCTCCCAGATTTCTAGACAATCGGCACATGAAGGTTGTCAGCCCTACGCACCGGCCGCCTTTACCCCCCAGGAAAGATTCCTGGTACTCATTTCTGTTAGAGGCTGAGGCGACCGAAACGATTATGTGAATGAAAAATTCCAATGACACCATCGGGAATCGAACCCGCGACGTTCCGGCTTGTAGCGCAGTGCCTCAACCAACTGCGCCACCGCATGCCCCACCTTCTTACCTTTAGCACCCAATATTCTGTGTAGTAATATACTAGCCACGGTAAATCTTCGAATCTAGTCATCAGTTTGTAAATGGGAGTCTTGAGGTTTTCATGGTGGTGTGGTTGAGGACTCCTTTTTCTTGAACATGACGCCGCATCAATGGGTAGCAAGTTTAATACGTTTCAAAATTCTGGAACCGATTACACAGTGACGTGGCGTCATATTCCAGAAAAAGTGTCTTACTTTTGTAAATATTGCATTTGTATCCCCAGAAGGCTTGCTGTTCGTGATGAATAAACTAATATGATATTTCTATTAAATTAAGTTATAAACCAACCGATGCACACTAAAACCACTTTTTAAGTCTCCACCATAGTACTCCTCACAGCACAACACGTAGTACACTCCGCTCCACGCAAAAACATTTCATATGCTTTTAATACCACACGCCAGCAGTTCCACAATCTACCATCTACAGTGCTTTTATAATTTTACAACTTTTAGAGAATCCTTTTACAAGATTTTAACTTATGTTTCAAAGTGCAGATAGAATATTTTAAATCATGTGTTGAAGTGACTGTAGCTTTTAGCAATAAACCCCCCTGACGATGATCCTAGGATCGAAACACGTGTAGGGGTACAATTTTAACAATTTTATAATAAAGCTACTTAAAAAGTGGTTTTAGTGTGCATCGGTTGGTTTATAACTTAATTTAATATGACGAAGATGCACGGTGTCAACAGTGTGAAATGATATTTCTAGGACAACATAATTCGCTAGATTTGTGAGTGGAGCAGGGTAAGTAAAGATTGCAGTGCAGGAAAACATTTTTAAGTCAGCCGCTTGAAATAATATTAAAATGGATGGCTAATAAGAGATACTTGAGGATATAATTTAGATTTAACAGTCTTAGGCTCGAGACTAGTGGGGTTTCTTTTTACAATTTGCATTGAACCTACAGGAACAATCACCCTAAGCTCTTACGTTCACTTTTCAATCTGATAGACCGTCTTTTACAATCCTTCAATGCAGTCTTTTAAGTGGTACCCATTGGCATCTATCACAAATGTGGTACGAAAACACAAATATTCCAAAATATATTTTATTTTCTGTTAGCTACTTAGAGAATATAGTAAAATTTTCAAATCTGCTATGTTCTAGTGTCGGAATTTTATGAATACGGCAAGGCTTACATACAAAGCGGGGAATTTCTTAACTAGTAGACCTACTGTCAGCTTCTCAATAATGAATACATGCAGTTGCTTCGATATTATTAAAACTGCGATACAAATATGCAGCATATAGGTATGCAGGCACAAGCTATGTGAGTGGCTTATCTGGAGAGTACTTGACCCCGTTGCAACGGCAAAAGCTGGGCCCCATGGGGCCACATATCCTCACATTTTTAATGACATTATATTAAGAAGATAATTTATAGGATCACGTCCATCCAGGTATATTTACCTGGTTAAAATGCGATTATTACGTTAGCTGGGAGTATACCAGCGGAATAGGTCCCTATGTCCATAATCTAAGTGATTTAAACCCTTAAGTTTGCAGTGTCCGATAAGCATTACACTTGTAAGGGGCTGAAGAAAATACGGCATCATGACCTCTTGCAGGTATATTGCCTGCCTGTCAAAATCCCAGCCATCCAAATCATCTGCTACAGAAGTAAAGTTCGTAGATTTGCCAATAAAGCATGGTGTTAAAAGTGACAGATGCTTTCAGAAAACAGAGCTTTTGCAACTTCCGAGAAAAATAATAAAAAAGAAATATTTGTTGATGCGGGTCGTACAGTAGTGTGGGTACCTTTTTATTGCATTACCTACAGTATGGAGAATAGGTCACAGGGCTGTGTGCAAATTTTTTATATCGCTCTGTTTTTTCTTATTCTGTTACATGGAACGTCGCCTCTCCAAAAAATTATGTGCTTGTAGTAAACATCTTATGTATTCACTTTGTAGTGACAGACGATAAACAACTTCCTTTTATAATTAAATTGTTTCATAATACGAGGCTATGAACACCAATCATGAAATTACTTTACAACTGATCTTGAAATTGTGTATTCTTGTATTAAGTATTCGAAATAATATACTTAAGCCTCGTCTGGAGAAGTTCATAATTGCTGAACTGGTCAATAAATTATTCAGCTTTTGTACGTAAGGTAAATCCGGTATTATTGCTGCTCTAAAAACCGCCTCTCGCTGGTTTCCAGCAGCTTCAGGTTAACATTAACCTGAATTATACTTAAGGATTCAGCTCGTACCGCGCAGTAAACACCCAGTCTTTTTTTAAAGGAAATATATTATTGTTTTATAAAAAAATAATCGCCACTTGTTCTGAGAACTGTAAAAAATACATAAATGCACTATAAGGCAGAAAGTAAAATTTTCTTAATGCTAAACGTGGAGGTACATAAAGTAACCATTAGGATTTGAATGTTTAAGATAAATTTTAGTAATATTCTCATATCTATGCCTAGGTCATCTAAAGTGGCCATTTACCTTCAGGTTTTCTGACATTTTATATGTATTTCTGTCTCTCAAACCATACTATACATAGGCATGGTGTATACAGTGTGTATAGATATATTATATGTATGTATACGCTACATATATGAATAGACTTGTTCACAGATTTTGTGGAAATTTGGAAGAGAATATTTCCAGCAAAATTAGCCAGGTATTCCCGACTTTCAGCTACAATGGTCCGTAATGAAGGCCAGTTCACTTAAAGCCATATATTTATTTTCCAATATATCTTACAAACCGTTTCACATATTCTGTTGAAATTCTATGTGGAAGACTTTCGCCAAAAGTTGTTCTGCCATTGTGATCTTTAGGTAAATAAAATCTATAATTAGTTCCCAATTTATGTAAGGGCATGAAATTTCCCATGTTCACTATAAAACATTTTTCCGGTTTTGTGTAAGTTCAGTATGCAAGACTTCCATTAATATTCATTTCATCATTCGTATTTTTAAGCTTAATAAACTTCAAAGAAGACCTTTTCTTAAGCGCTTGTTCCTTGTTACTAAATGTAACCTTTACAGTCATGGGATGACTACCACGTCTGTACATGCTCAGGGAATAAGAAGAAGCGTAAGGAAAGCAGAACTAGACAATACATGCCGTCGCAGAAGTTCACTTGCATCTCCCCTGACTTCACGTCCGAATAGGTCAAGCAGAATGATGAGAAGAGCAACAAGAATGACCCAAGATAATCCGATAAGCAGGAACTGTGCGCGTTAGGTTTGTTTGTTTTGACAGTCTGTTGAAGACAGACAGAGAGACAGTCAGAAAACAGTGGATTTGATCCTTGAGGTAGAGCTCTCTCCTGCTATGTCTGCAACACGACCTGCAGTTACGCAAGTAACAAATTTCATGGTGCACACACACCAGGCAACATAGAGTGATATGATGATAGTGAATATTACATCAGAAAGGGCGTAAAATGAGGCCATCCAGCCGTCATTTATGGTACTGTTCTAACATTTGATTTGAGGTACTGAATACAACAAAGGCAGAACCCTCTTCTGTGTATTTTCATTCCCGACCGAGATTCGAACTCGGCCTCTCCCGAATACAAGTCAGAAGCATTATCGCGTAAGTCGCACTGTGAAAAAGGTTCAGGACCATGAGACTCTCGGAATCTCTTCCACACCCTTACTTTTTTTTTTCCATTCGGTGGTAGTGTCGGGCATGAACACCCTTTTTCGTGATAACGTAGGTATTCGCTACTGGATGGCGCCACCCACGCTATATGCCGGTCACGTCGATGCTCTAGACATTGACACATGGTTACACAGCCGCTAAAGGCATATACACAGACCTGCAAGTCATGGGTAAAAAGGAATAACCGATACTCAACCAAGATTCATTATTTAGCGTTAACAATCTCCATGAAAGCCTTTACAGATCAGAATTTACAGTAAATACATTGCAGTGTGTCACATTATTGTATCATCTGTGTATGTGTCTATGTATGTGTGTGTATGTACGTACAATGCCGGGGGTGCACAAATTTTCCAAAAATCTGGGAGCACCTCAAAATTTTAGGCGCATAGCGTCCAAGATTTGTGCACCCCTGTAAGTATGTATTTACATACATGAAGAAAGTTAAAATTAAAGAGCATTTATATTTCCAAACAATAAATGAATATCATCAACATAATGAATGGGCGACCAATGTACCCTTCTCCTACGGTCAGTATTAATAGTCATTGAGACTATGGTATATCTTGTGTTGAAAGAAGTGATACCAACTTATTTCTCTGACCATATACTTTGCCTTACTTACTAAATGACTTTAATTTTAATTTTGTCTTGTGCAGTTCACTTGTTAAAAAATATATATCCGGCTTTTAAATTTTAGGTCTAAACATAAGATTTTAATTCAGGGTTTTCCCATAAAAGCCGGAGAACCACTCTTTTTGTATGACATTTTGCCTTTCTTCTTCCTAGTCCAGTTTTACTTTTGTCATTTCATGTATCCCTTAACATAACTTTAACATTCCTGATGTATTCATTAGGGTTGCTGTCTTTAGATCAGACAATAAAGCGTCGATGTTAACATAACAAGTGAATGCTATATGAAAATGACGTAAACGAAGGCTGTCATGGCCTAATTTGTGGTAGTTTATCGGCATTTCCTTGAGACACTGAAGAAAACCACACAATCATAACTACATTATTAGCTGCATTTGTTGTAAGTGCAGTAATCGTTTCATATTCACTATTTGTTGTGTTTCACTGCTGCAGAGTCATTGTCAATTATGGCACGAGGAATTTTTATTCTTGTTGTGTTTCAGAACTTAGTGCCGTTGTGTTTCCTTTGCTGTGCGTTGTTCTAACGGTAAACACCACGAAATAGATTTGAACGTTAGACTTAAACTGTCATGTGGCATGGCTTGTGATGGTATGTCAGTGTATGAGGGACCGCACTCTATATTCTGCCTGATCCATCAAGGAGGAAATTAGGAGTTGTCATGTGCAGTTTCGAGGAGGCGGTGGTTTGGGGGTGAGTGCCCATGGGAGACATAACGTCACATGCAACATTCTTTTCCTCCGCTTGGTTGAATTTCATCCCAATAACCGTCATACCCATCTTCCTCCATATTTCTTATTCTCTCGAATGCCATCTATACGTTAGATGCTGAAAAAGCAACAACGTGAATGACATAAGATTTTGTAAGAAATAATATAATGAAATTAGCCAACTTCGTTTTCCCAAAGTTAGGTGTAATTTGAGAGTGAAAAGATCAGCTATCGTAATTGTAAGTCACGGTTTGTAATATTTGGGGAACTGTACAGTTAAAAATATGTACATACAGCAGATCCCTTATTGATAAGCTGATGGTCGCTGAAATGTTTACGATTTTCCCATCTTTTATTACACTGGAAGCATCATTGCTGTCTTCAGAACAGTCCTCTATTTGAATCTGTTCTTCGTTAGATGATTCCGATTAACATCACGCCGTATTTCTTGAAGATCAGTTTTAATATTATCCTTCTCCGTTACTAAATTTTAAGTAATTTTTTCTTACAGTTTTCCTGTTAAAATTATGTCTGCATTTCGCATCTGTACCACTTTTCTTAACATATTCAGTTCAATCACTTCGTCCTTATTTCATTCACACTAATAGGTGTAATATTGGGTGACGGGCACAAATTATGACCGCGACAGGATAAGGCGGCAGCAACACAGCAGCAAGGTAAACAAAGCTGACACAAACCGTACATTATAATGGCATAGAGTAAGACAAAAATACGCGTGCAATTGGTGCATAACGTGCAATAAGAAACAGCCTTGAGTGTATGGAGCGCAGCAAACACAGGGCAAGTGAATATTAAAGTACGGAGTAAAAGGCAGCTGGTATAACCAGGTACTGGAGCTGGAGACAACAATGATGATGATGATGCAGTATCATCGAAAAGCCTTTGTCATAAACTAAGAAAAGAAAATAGGTGTAGGGAGTCGGTAAACAGGCGTGGATATAAACTAGCCACACGGTATGCACAGTACGAATTATGAAGCCCCTGTTTACACAGTTATCTACGTCATGGCGTTACTTCCTCTCTGATTCAAAATGTTCCCCTCAGTAGTTGGGGTAAAGAGCAGTGCGATATTTGCCAGTTTATGAAGGAGAAATAAAGCGAGTCAGACAGCAAATTTAGAACTATAAGAGAACACGATGCCTCTTCGTACAAAGAGCATGAAGTGACTTTATATACGAGAGATCATACCAGTCTTCCATTTGTCAGCATCGTTTTCTTTCGAAAATACTAAACGGTGTCCGAAGAAATTTGATACTTCTTAAAAAAATTGTAAAAGGTAAATTTGTCCTATACACGCCATTAATGTATACAGGCGGAGTGGAGGTATAGCTGTACTCATTCTTTATATCGGCACTAGTTGGGAGTGGTCAGACTCAAGCTCCGGGCGCTTTATCCCCGGGAAAGTTCTCCCGGTACCCATTGGCTACGAGGTTGTGTGAATACCAGAGTTGGTCCGGACGTTTGGAGAAATTAATCCCTTAGCTTGCCCGTATTTGAAACCCGTATTTTCCAGTACGTTGCGTAGTCACTATACTGACTAGGCTCTTCCGGCCCCCAACTTGGTATTCGATATGAACACTAAACCTTAATTGATCCTGTATTGCTGTAGATGAAAATGAAATTGAATTATGTCGATTCCGTTCTTGTTTCTTCGTTTATTTAACGATGCGTTCTGCTAAGTTCGGTTTTATTGTTTCTCAAACACTGCCCCTTGTGCAGTAAAGGGACGCATAATAAAAATGTTCCTATATACAACACTGCCATCTGTACTACATATACGTAACATCAATGTAACGAATACGTAAGGACATGTCTGACTGTGAGTGATGTCACGTTTGTGTCATTAACTGTACCATATAATCTTTTAATGTTGATTTAACATGTTGTGAAACATCATTGATATATAACAGGACTTGTTCTAGTATCACTGAGCAGAAACACACAATGTTCAGAAAGTAGTCTGCTTTCGAAATATTTATGTGTTTGTGTTCAGTGATAATATAAAAAGTCCTGGTATATATTCGTGATGTTTCATTTGTGTCATTACATATGTATCGCTGCATTTGGTCTGCAATTCATGAACTTCAAGCCCAGCGAAGCCGGAAGTAACAAAGAATGTATTTGGAAATTACATGTAATCTATTTCACATAATCTTTTATGGAGCCAATAACTTATAAGTTACGTCATAAAATAACAGATCTCAACCTACCGTGCTCATGACTCGAACTTTTATTAAGTGAGTATATCAGAAAGCCTGTATATTACTAGCATTTTGTTTTGGAGAATGTGGGGGTCCGTGTGTGAGTTACATTTTTTACTACTTCTATTGAGGTTTCAACTCTAATAAAAGGAAAGAAAGAGAAGAAAACTGTATCGACAGGGAAAAAGTTCCCCGTGACTGATGAAGCATTGAAGGTTGTCGGACGATGCGCCATTTTTTGTTTCAGGCCTGCTTGTGATACAGTCAGGTCGAAAAATTGTAAACTACATTTAGTGTGGCACCTGGCCAACTTAAGGGACACCAAAACGTATGTTGTCTGTTGTATCCTTCCAATTTCTGTTTGTGTTTTAGGTTGGTTAACTTTGAGTGTTACCCCGTCCTTGTTCGTGATCTGCAGGGTCACATTTACTGTATGAGGCCTAACATATCGAGAGATCTCTTCCATACCTCTTTCATTTCCTTTTGTGAATTATGGACTAAACCTTTATACACTCTCAATGCCATACATGGGATACGGAAGCTGCTGTTCTCTTCTAAATAGAAAATTGGTTATAATTAATTCGTGAGGATTTGCAAGGAATCTGAAAATAATCTAGAAGAATATACACGGTTTTAAGTTACGTAAGTGAGGGACACTTAAAAAACCATGAACAGTATTTTAGAGTTGTTTACAAGTTGTCTTTAATATCTTTCTTCTTTGTTTGGGTCCATTATAGATAACATCAATAGTGGATATCTAATTAGAAGAGCTGTATTAATCCGAAGATTTGGTTTTTGTTACCTTGTATCTTTAAAATGTTTAAGGCAAATAGTTTGTTTATTGTAAATAAAACTTTGGCCTTAAATAAAAACTTCATTTTGCATTTAATTTTAAAAGTTTTAATTTGAGAAACTTATTTTTTGAGTGTATTTATTCCTTATGAGGCTATTTTAAACTGACAAAACAAAGTGAATGTCATAGTTGGCTTTTTGTTTTAATAGAAGTTGCTGTCCAAGGATTTGCCCTAAGCCGAAATGGCTACTAGGAATTGTAAACTGAAATACGTAAAGTTCGAGGCAGAAATATTACAGCTGTACCATCTGCACAAGATTCTTCGTGGCTTCCCTCATCCTTGCAGAGAATATCTTGACCATTTGAATAGTTACTGAGTAAAGAAGTATAATCGTGTGTTAAGAATTTAATTATACCCACTTACTCTCCGACTGTCTCCTGTCTTTAGCCTCTTCTTCAATGTCATTTGACTCGGTTCATTACTTGTGGGAATACAACTAATGCTAGATGAGGACTTCACATGGCCGGTGTGTGAGCTTTGCACATTCTGCAGTGACTCATTACATTAACGAAAGTTTTCACATTTTCGGAAGATACATTGACACCCAAAATTCCATGACCCTGTAAAAAGTGTCGCTTCCAACTCGAAGTTCGCAAGGAAACCATGTTGGTATTCATAACAGGAAGTAGCATGTTTTAGATTGAGTTGTTTCTAGTCTTGTTCATACCAAATTTTATGAACGACCTTGTATTCGGTCAAAAATTACTAATGGGTGAGGGATAGAGGAACTGATATTACCATAAACATGTCCCTTGAAATTATTGTACCCTGAAGATGGAAGCAGCAAGTTCCTCCGAAACGTCAGTAACTATAAACTAGTCTATATGGCGACACATCCCAGAAAGCTTGAATCTTCAAATTGTACTTTCTCTAAAATAGAAGGGTTATTTACCGTAATACGGAATGGCTGTATGTAACGGGTCCAGCTGAGTAAATGCTTTCCCATCGTTTTAATTTTGGAAGGAAAAAAACAGGTTTCGGAAACTGTGTATAATTTTTGTATTTTAAAGCTGTACCATCCTACAGATTTGAATTCATGGTTGTCGTTTTAAATTAATAGAAATATCTTATCTTATTATCCACATCAAAGGAATAATAGAAATATCCTGGCCCAGAAGAAACTGGAAGTGACTTTACATTAACATTTGTGACACGATTCCTGTCCGTTGGTCTCTGTTCCTGCTGAGTGAATGATGACGTCAATAAGCTTTACCTGATTTTAAGTTTCTGTGCTTTGACAGTTCTGTGTCAGTTGGGACTGTACTCGATGTTTGAGCTTGAACTTGACTTTGTTGTGTCTTCTATACGCATTCTCATTTTTTTTTTGTTTCTTAGCCTAAGTAGGTGCTTTACGGTGCCCTTACAAAGGATTGAGCGGCGATTTTCACTGATGATCTTGCTGCTACGCTGTTGCGCGTGAAATTTGGGAACTATAGTCAGAAGAATGTCGGCAGTCTTCTGTTTAGGGCACTGCCTTAACTAAAAAACGTTTCTTCATTTCTCCCATGATCCATTTCAACAAGTTATCAACATTTGGCGCCATCGGGGAATTGCACGTTTGAGAGGGCCACCGCAGGTCCGTTTGCAGTGTGAGTCGAATGACACGACGGAATGAAATCCAATACATAACAGCCACTCATGAGGTCTAGAAATGCCGTTTCCAAGGATGTCCAATCACTGTTTTTGCTCAAATGACCACATCAAAGGGCCATTCCTTACGTTACTCTCCAACCTAGAACTTATCATTCCACGCCACCAAATTTCATGATCAAGTAGCAGACCTATGTCGTATTTATGAGGTCACGGGTTTAAATCTCGACTTTTATATTCCTGACCGAGTTACTCTGAGATTTGATCAGTACCTCCAGGCAAAATGCCGGGGTATGGCCTATCAAAAATATACCATGACAGCATTTTTCCACATACTTTTTATATTAACTGTTCATAGCATTATCCTCTCGGAAACTGGGATAGCTTTGTCGGTTTGGTGACTGAGCTATGGCTGTAAAAGTAAAAAATCCTCCTCTTCCCTAAAGCGTTCAGACTGTCTGTGCAGGCTATCAAACTTCTTATTCAACGGGAAATCTTTTCTAGGGTCTAAAGCGGCCGGCGCATGAATCTGACAACTCTTCCTCCATCTAGTGCCAAGTTTAAATAAGTGGAGCTATACATCCAATCCTCCATATGCCTTCATGACCATTATTACACTGAGCTATTGAAACTGTCGTTAAATAAATAAGAAAAAATCCGGAAGAAAAACATATAATCATGCCGAGAAGTTCCACATCAGCATGACTCCATAAATGAACTGACATTGTACTAAAGGGACTGAAGGTTCAGAATTTCGAATAGGAAATGCAATCACTCGAGACATTCCTGAGACAGTTCCATACATCATCGAATGTCAAACTGTATCTCTCTATATCCATTTTAATATTGTATTCCCTGCATCTAGACCTGTCAAATAGACATTTTCTCCATTAAATCTTTTTAGACCTACATTCTTCCTCCTCTTCTAATTCCTCGCCTGACGTACATATTAGGAATTACTGGGATAGAGATTGTTTCCATGTAATTGACCCAACAGATCCAATTACGTACTTATTTCATGTGATGATCGAAGCAGTGCGAGCTTTGAAACACGTTCTTTTAACCAGTATTAGATAACACAATATGCCCAGTAGGCCTATATGTGACACATTATTAACGCATATTCTTGACAGATCTTCAGATTTGTCTCAACGCAGATTCTTGTTAAGTTTTGCGCTACGTAATTCAGTTTACTTCTGTCAGTTTCAAATAAGGGGTAATGACCAGCACGTTTTGTCAGAGACATGATTACATTGCGCATTGTGCAATTAATTTATACATAGGAAAATATGTAGTAGTACGTCTCTGGGAATGACGTTATTAAAGAAGGAAACTTTGGAATTAAGTAGACGCCGTGTAGTTGTGCCCATAATAATTTGCGCCCTGGTTCTGATCGTAAGTAATTTGTTTATTAAGCTGTGGTTCTTTCTTTACACCGTCCTCTCCTAAGTAACACCATGTTTTCACAAAGAACAGATTTCTTAAACAGACAACTGTTGACATCAGTCCAATCACTAATTTTACCACCCATACTATTACGCTGCTAATCTTATTCCATCACAGTGTTCCCTAACCTTCCTACCATGGAGGAACCACAAAATAATTTTTCATATCCCGAGGAACCCCAACCTATGAAAAAGTTCACAGGTCACAAAATTTGATAGCGGGAAACACAGTACAATTACTGCTAACTTATTGCCAGAACATATATATTCAAAGAGCTTACATATATATATATATATATACATCAGCTTAAATTTCAAGAAAAATGAAGTATTTTTCTTGTCTTTCAACGGATATTTGGGATTTTTCGAGGCATTTCGAAATTTCACAGTTTGTTTCGTATTTATTCCACGATTTCTTGCAGAAACACAGACGATGTTCTGCGGAAACCTGTTTGGAAAACACTGCTCTACTGTTACAATATTCCATCCATTCGTCAATAATCCCTGGCTCTACTGAATATCTACAGATTCAAGAGCAGTCATTAGTGGCTATCCTAAGGGGACACATTTGTAAAATTAGTAGTCTTCAGTTTGATGAAGACGTAGCTCTACCAATCAGAACGGCAGTAAACTGTCAAAATCCAGACGATCTGATAGCGCATTTCTAGTGCCCATCTTGTAACTTAATGTGTAAAAATAAAACAGGATCAAGTAATGGAATTTGTTTCCAGATAAAGACCAATGCCACCAAGCGAAGCGTGCCGTGAGCTCATCCGTGCACCAGCCAGACCTCACTCATGCATCTCCAAATGTGCATAGACCGAAAAGCCTCGGATATACTGCTCTCCCCCCCCCCCCCTCTCTCTCTCTCTCTCTCCATCTCTTCCATAAATAACTTTTCTTCTTCTGTAAGATGATGTTACATTAACGACTGCGTTATTCCGTTTCTTTAGCCCAATTCCGGGGTCAGCAGTTTCATATAGCTTAGGTCTTGACACTTTTTCTTACAGCCTAGGTCATGACACTTGTTCATACAGCCTAGGTCATGACACTTGTTCATACAGCCTAGGTCATGACATGTGCCTTCTACAGGCTACATCTGCCTACGTCGAACAGGTCAGTGAACGGGTAAATTTCCGGTTTTTTGTGCGATGGATAAAAAATTCTTATCTCGAGAGAACTGTAGATTTCCTCACTGGGGTGTTCTGTGGTCTTCTTCCCCTCCAGGAGAACAGTATCTTCAAATAGGTCACGCCCTTCCTCCAAATCATTTTCCTTCGTCGTCCGTCATCATCTAACCATCTAATTCGACGCTGTTAACCCATGAATTTTAAAGAGCGTTATCTAAATACTAAGAAATAATCAGCCCTATTGTTCCCATTTCATTGTTCAGATATGATCTTTAAGACGTCTTAAGCGATGTTACAGTAATTTTGCAGTTGATGCGTAGACGTTAAGTAACCTGTGACGCACTCAATCTACTGTCAGTAGGTGGTTGTTGCACTGGGCTCGGAGAAGAGAGTGATGGTGACAAAATTATCCATGAGAAAATAAAAAAATAAAAAAACTTTAAAATAACCTCAGGCGCTCTAAAATAAAGATATTTAAAGTGCTTGACTTCTTCGTTTGAAGTTTGGGTGAAAACGTCACAGATTTACTGCGGTTTTTACCCGTGCTCTAAGATCCACTGGCGATTTTTGTCTCTTATAAATATAACGAATTTGCAAACGCTGTATTCTGTGACGTAGTATATGGACTTTGTCAAGACGTTCTTTGCTTTTAAAATATCATACAATTTCACGGTACAGGTGTAAATGTATTTTCGTTTACGCCCATGAATTGCAGCCAAATCGGATAATAAATATGAAAATTACAGATTGAAATTCATTAGTGTCTCCATGTAAAATATGGCTTCCACTGCACTGATTTTCACTAATGCAATGCTTAATACATTTTACGGACATCTTTTTTTTTTTACCGAATTTTAACTAAATCGGACAAAAAATACATAAATTCAGGCAAAATTTCTTTTACGTCCGTAAGAAAAGTACGGCTTTCATTGCTCCGATTTTCACGAAACTCGCACTTAGCATTGCATCAAAACATACTGTACTGAATTACATCCATATCGGTCACGAAATACAGTAAATGTTGGTGGAAACTCTTTTATGCCGTTAAGTAAAGTACGACTGTCACTAAACATATTTTCACGAAACTCACACTTGCTCAAGAAATTTTGTTAAGGACTCGTGCACCGTATATCATGTAATCCGCAAAGGGTTTAATCGCCGATTCTAGGTCACAGACGGACTGAAGGAAGGACATGGTCTCCACAAAAGGCCTTTTCTCTATTTCTTAAAAAAGGCGTAATGAAATCGATTCTTCATTTCTGCTTGCACATTGATGCGTGAATGGCAGTTACTATTACGATTACCAATACAATTCCAGTGCTTCGTGAGCTGAGGAGCGTTACGCATTTTACGCATGTTATTCATAAAGAAACAGACAGGAAAATGAAAGGAACTGCTAGACAAAATAACAGAAATGAAGCAGGAAAGAATATAATTAAATGAGAAGAAAGATAGAAGAAACCAAGAAAAAGAAGGAAGAATAACGGTGAAAATAAAAGAATAAGACGACAACGAGAGGAGAATGTAAGAAAGTAAGTAGAGAAGGAAAGAAGGAACCGCAAAACATTCCTTCAGGATGTCTTGTGTATCGTTTGAAATCCATAAAGTATTGCTGCCACATCCGACACGGCAAATTACAGTAAAGCGATGGAACCACAGTAGGAAACCTGGGAACTTATAATTGGGCTTCTCAAACAAGTATGGAACAATGAAAACTTGCACATCTCAATCTGAAGATGTACATGCAAGCAGCAATTTCTGCTTCACTGACTTTCCTGTATAATGCACGTAGTTACATTTTCACACGCTTCTAACCCCATTCTCGTTTCTGGTGATTTAATATGATACTGAGGAGAGAGAATCTTGTGTCTTAAGGTGACACAGAGGCAATTAACTTCGGATTTGTTACCTCCACCTTATGTAAAATTAAGACGATATTTCAGCATCCTATACTTTATGTTCTATTTCTTCCGGGGATTACGAGATTTAAAATAACACGTTAGCATATTTTCACCTATATTCATTCATTCATTCATTCATTCCTCAGTCTCACTTACGAGAGTTCCATAACCTCTTTCAGAACGAGTTCTTCACAGAGTGCAATCTAATGCTTTCTCTTTCTGTTTCCACTACCCTCTATTTTCCTTAAGATCATGCGGTACCTGCTTACGTCTTTATCCTCGTCTTCCCGTCACTTCTGTCTTATATAACTATATTAGTACTCTAATAAAACCTTTACTGAATACATTTACTAAACACTTAAATGCATACATGACTACACAAAAAATACGTCTTTAAAGGATTTTATTGGGAACTATTATAAATTCATTGAAATTGAACTGCAAAATTTGATATTTCGTATTTGTAGCTACAGTTTCCACAGACAATATTTCATTTGGTCTACCATTATACATTATGGCCCTTGGAGGAAAACGCGAACTTGCATGCCATGAACCTTGCTACTAAGACAACAAAGACAGATAAAAGTCTTAGGACCTATGCACACACTTGAAAACACACGCAAATAATTCCTCGGTGTTACGGATCCCGGGATGATTCGGTCGATTTAGGACCGAAAATAATCCAGTCTTTCCTTGGATGGTCCGGATCAGCCGGAGGAAGCCTGAGATTATTCGTACTCTGGGAGGCGTGACGTGGATGAAGTGGGAAGTAGCAGCCAGTCATTATTATTATTATTATTACTATTATTATTAGAGTATTTACGCTTTAAGGGGTTATATTTATTATTTGGTGAGTTTTTTTCTTTACCTATAGGGTCTACCACGCATTTCAACCGCGGTGTTTAATTTTTACTCTTTTGTATTTGGAAGGTCCCAAATTCAAACCCGGAGGCCAGTTATGGTGACAGATTTTTCGTTGTTTTCCTCTGTTTAGTTCTATCCATATAAATGGCAATGTAGTGTTTCAGATTAGCTCAAGATCATTGGCTTGCTTAGAGACTATTCACTTATTATTCTAAGATTCGACAACATTTAGTGTGTACTACTGATAACAGCGTTAAATAATGTAAGTATGTAAATAAGTACAGAGTTCAGGAAGCAGAACTTCCGAAATATGATTTATAAATGTCCACAATCACGATATTTCCTCTAGTGCTTGCTCTTGATTCACTCCTAATAACTAGAAGCGAAAGAATTACGAATGTGATAAAGATTAACAGATCCATCAGCGGTTATGCGTCATGAGCTTTACTTGTGCTACCGCCAAGTCTGCTGCAGAAAATCCTGTAATCCTTTTACCAGACGACTTTTTCTCTCAACCCAAGTAGATCGACCACCATAAAGCTGCTGCTGACTACGGAGACGCGGTGAGAAATGCTAAGATGATGGAAAGTCGCCCTGTCTTCATCACTGCTCGATTACACTAATCCTACCACACAGGATGATTCAAATATTTATATACATCCCATTTGTTTTTAACAATAATTATGAAGTACTGGTTTTAGATCGACAATTGGGAATTTATAATAACTGTTGAATTGTAGGTTATGAAACAAATTCTGAAATAATTATAGAAAATATACCGCAATTTAAAAATGCTTTAATTTATGTGTGAATACGAATAAATTTGATACCTTACCTTCTCTTTAAAATAATGTATTTGAAATATTCGAAGTTTTAGATGTGTCTGTTTAGTTTATTAGTTGAGCTAAATTAATTTAATTTATGTATGAATACATGTTTGACATATTTTCAGTTTCAAATATTTCTTTTGAGCTTTGTAACAATTTAGATGTATTTATTAACTGCCGTAATATTTTGACTTTGTCCTTCATTCAGGCAAATGTGCACAGACACAATGCTATGAGGGCCCACATAAATACTATTTAGGCGATGAATCACGTAGATTCAACTGGAAGCTTAATATAATAGGCAATATCACCCTTGGTTTGGTGTGGGATAACTTGGTGCTGCAGTTAGTGTCTTCCATTTATGATGCAGGTCTCTGACGCACAATTTCCCCTGTGACTTCGCCTCAAGCAAATCAAATTTGAGACGTCTTTCTACCTTTACAGACGCTACATGACGCTCATGTAAGGTTTTATCTCAGACCTACGAAACAAATGACGCGATAGAGACACGTTAATAATGGTGAGGAGTAAAATGGATCCAATTAGGTCACATTATTGCTCATGGGCCCTCTACCAAGGGATGTTACCGAATGTCTATAAAAATGGTTCAAAAAGAGTGAATATGGGAGGCGCAGAGTTGCAATGTCCCGTAGCACTGATTAATATTTATAGGCGTGCTAATTATGGTGTTCACAGCACGGTGGGAATTACTTCTTACTTTGTTACAAGATGACGCTATTTCTAGTGTCAAATAATCGGTGTGTTTAAATCAACACCAAAGGACAAGTTAACTAATAAGTTAAATTATAGATTTGCAGTCGAATATTCGCCACATTTTTTCCTGTGTCGCTGCAGCCCAAATTGGGCCTAGGCCGCTTCATTGTTGAGGTTTCTAGATCACACACAATTAGATACACATTCGTTAGGACTCCTCTGAACGAGTGATCAGCTCGTCGCAAAGCAAAACGTCAAAATACAAAGATACTGCCACTGGCCTTACATTATGCCAACGAGTAATATTTATTCATTCTGCAGTATGACACTGTTGTGTGCATCATACACACAAACACCTGTTAGTTCAGTTCATTGTTCTAAGAGTAACATACGTATTCTGAAATGAGATAGGGTCCTTTCTTTGAAGCTGATGTAGGTCCCTTACTGCTGCTAGGGCCAGGAGAAGGGAAGTGTACATCTGTGCTTCCACACGTATTGTGTGTTTTGGCCATATTTCACAAGTGACAGGTGCAATATTGCCCAATTGCTCGGTCTTGTCTGATATGAGGTGTTACGTATGGTATTGGGCGCATCTGTGGCCCTGTCTCGCTCCAGGGGGACTTAACGGAGAAGAGACTACCAAAACACAAACAGGTTATGAAAAATATTGGAAGGAGCGTGGCAAAAACTAAGAGAAAAGGGAAATCAAAATAAGAAATATTATCGGAAGACCCTAAGAGAAAGAAATAGAACATAAACAGTGTCGGGATTTCTACCGATATATTTCGAGGTTGTGTGATTCCTGGTGATTATTGCGGTTGCTTCCCGCATAAAGTACTTTCAGCTTCTAAATTCCTCTTACTTTATTCAATAAAATAAACACATACTTTATAAAGAAGTACCAAAAGTTTAAAATCACCACACATCATAGATAAAGTCTATAATTTTTATCTCTCCTATACTCGGAGCTTGTTTAAACGTCTGTGGGATTGTCCACAAAACGTACGTTAGATTACAAGCCTAGGCTGCTATCGTCTTTGTGTATTTCTTTATAGTATACGTGTAGCAGGTGTAGCTCTCTGTCTATATGCATAATGTTAAATTGTACTTACTTCAGACACCTTGCATTTGTCGGATAGGCTATTACTTACCAGTGTCGAATTGATGCGTGTTATTATTGCTAACATAACCTATAGAAATCCTTTTAAATTGAACATTTAGATTTGTCATTTACTATCACCCTATAAAATTTAACATACCCAGTTTCAGCCTACATTATTTACCTTCGTCGAAGAAAAATTTTGCTATAGGTTTATTTAGTATTACATAAAAATTTTTTGATAAAGTCTGTATATTTATCGAAGATTTATTTTCATAACATTTTGGGTTCAAACACAAAGGCAATGTTTAATCCACAGGTGTTAAGGTTTCAGGGAATCCTACTTTGGAAAAGTTGTCCCTGCATATAGCTAAGCACAACGACACGAAGGCATATGGGGGAGTAGAGGTGCATCTCCGCATGTTCTTAACCTCAAGCTGGATAAAATGAATGGATATTTGGGAGCAGAATTACATCTTCACGTCTTTTTAACCTCAGGACCGGATGGAAGTGGTTAGCTTCAGGTCTTGGCCACAGTGGTTTTATCCTCCACCTCGGGGAAATAATCCCATATCCATTGGCTGGGATGCCATGTGGCCCGTACAGCCGATGTCGATGCATTTTGCCTTTTTCTAGGCGTGTTATGTAACGACGCCTTAAATTGCTAAGATTATGTATCGTCGGTAATAGGTGGATGAAAGAATGCATATGGGAAATTGGTGAAATGATACTGACAGGCTAAAACGGAAGTACCCGAAGAAAACCCTGTCCCAATTTCATTTTGTCTGCCACAAATCCTAGATTCCATTTTACTTGATCGCTCATTCTTAGCAGAGTCACTATGCCGATGTCGCGGTTATTGTGTATTGATTTCTAAATCAGGCTTCGGTATCATTCGACAGACTTCGACTAAATCATTATTTACTGCATTCTTTATTTTATACGTGTTAGTCATGGACTGCATACGGCAAAATAATTATTGTGTGTCAGCAGAAAGAATAATTTCACAACTATTATATAGCCGCCCGTAAGTGTACCCAAACGTTACATATAAAATATTTCAGTGCTCAATAAATAGTTTTTGCCAGGTACAGCAGTAAATCGGTGTGTACATTGATAACTTGTCTACATATGCTGCATTTGTATTTCCTGGTATTGCTGTTTACGTAAAGTAATCAGGTTTTCTTTTCTCGAAATTGGAATGCCTCGCGACATATCAAACGGAATGATGTTTCAGTAGAGCTGATTTGATATTTTAAAGCCAAACTGTAATAGAAAAGATTATACTGCTAAAGCGGAAAGATTGATTCAATTCATTGCATGAGGCGCGGTCGGGTTTGCTTAACATCACGTCGCACCAGACAAGGTAACATAATCAGTGTAGCATGAGACCGTCGGACGGCGTCACGTACAGCTGGCGTCATCTAATTTTCTTACTTCACCAGACGCACAGAAATAAGACTTGGACAAATGGAAAAGAGTCGATAATTCTCATTTTCGTCGAAAGCTCCAAATATCTGAGCTGGAGTATGACATCATCGATATGAAGTTGAATAGGCCTCTATGTTTACTTGGATGCGTGCATCTTCGTCTTCCTTCGAATTTAATCCTGTACTTTATTAAGACGTGTGTAATGTCAGAATAGTTGGAAAAATATAACACAGTTTAATATTGACTCGTTCAATTAAAACATTTTGGGGCACGCAGTGGCGCAGTTGGTTGAGGCACTACGCTACAAGCCGGAAGGTCGCGCTTTTGATTCCGATTGCGTCACTGGAATTTTTCATTGACATAATTCTTCCAGGTGTACTATGGCCCCGGGGTCGACTCAGCTCTAGCAGAAATGAGTATCAGGACTAGTTCTTGGGGGTAAAGACGGCCAGTGTATAGGGCTGACAGCCTGACCGTGTTTCGATTTTCTGGAAATCTGGAACCCTCAACCTCCTGGAACCCTAGGGGCCTGTCCAGGCCTGTAATGGGATTGCTTTACCTTCAGCTTTACCCTTACATATTAATACATTTTACTTCGAAAATGTGTTAGTTTTCCAAAATGGATCTCTGCGTTATTTTCCACACATATTTCACAAATATCCCATGTAATGTCACTGAATCAAATTAATCAGGGTCTGGCATGTAGAATCTATCATGGAGCCTTCATCTTAGCCTTTGATACTATGATATAGTCATTATATGTATTCTTATGGCTCATTACATTACATTACATTCAACAAGGCAAATATGTATAGACTTTATTTCATCGCGTTTATTTTATTTAGTCGTCATCGCATATGAACTAGAAAGAAAATAGTAACACCAATATTCTGCCATGGAGTCATTGAGACTTCAGCAAAAATTGGAGCATTTTTCAAGCAAAACAAGAGGAATGTCTATAAGAAAACCTAAAATACATTAATTAAAGTATATTACTTAAGGTTTAAATATGTTTTGTGTGCCTTTTTGTGCCTAAAATCTTACCACGATTATTGTACCCCCTTTCACGCATCGTACAAATGTGTGTATTATATTTAAATGTTTTACTGTTCCAGGTGGACCGGTGAGACCCCGTTCGGTGGCCGGGATCGCCATGGAGATGTTCGAACAACATCAAGGAACGCACATCTTGCAGGTACATTCCTTATACATGATGCAGTAAGACTTAAGATGGAATTAAACTCACCCAAAGCCACGCCATGCCACGTCAAATACAGTGCATATGACTATCCATAAACACACGATATGTTATGTGCTGGGCAAGGAATGGGTTACACAGTGTGATATAGCTAAGTTAAGTGGAATTGCGGTACATAACAAATGATATGTTCTGGCACTGTCAGACCCGTTACATGTGGCGTAATATGATGTGGTGAGTGTCAAGTGGGATTGAACTGTCACTGTTGAGTCTCACGCAAGATATATTTGTAACTGAATAAAACTGCTTACATTAATATGATTGAGAGTCCCATTGCTTAAAACGCTAATATCAACGATTTTTTCGATTAGCCTAACAATTACCTTGACTAAGTAACTGCGAGTTTTTCCTCAGTCTCTGTACAAGCAACTTGTGATAACAATGTCACAGTCGTGTCCTCCCCACTATTCTAAGTTTGTTAGACTTCTGACAACCACAGCCTTTAATACAGCCTACAACATAGGTGGCCAGACTTTTGAACTCAGTGTTCTACTCTAAAGACAGAAAATCTATCACCATCTATCATCGTACATAATGTATTAATATTAGGTCAAATACGCAAAGAAATGTAAAATAGCATAATAACATGAAACGTATAAAGGTACAGTTGTTTCTTTTATTAAAAATTAATCTTTTCAAATTAAAACAATTTAACATAATTAAAAGGTGTTTATGTTAACCTTCCTATTGCGAAGTTGATGCATGACACTGCATATCATGCGATATCTTACTGAAAGAGTGCTCATAATTACTTAGACACAAGTGGAGGCAGTATTTTAAATGTTCATCGGTCAGACGGGTTTGGCATCTTCATTTAATTACCTTCATCTGGGAGAAGGCTTCTTCGCAGAGGAAGGTTGATCCAAAAAATGCTGTCAAACGAAGAGCTATTATTCGTACTGAGGCGGCAAATAAATTTTGATAGAGAACAAAAAGCTACCTCGATCGACTGGTAGATCGCGATCAACTGTTTGGCCACCTTTGGTGTACAACACAGGAGTCCACCCAGCCAATGCAATTTAGTTTTTATACGCTGCACCCTATCAAGCCGTGTAAACAGTATATCAATTTCATTTCCTTTGTGCGGGTTTTCCCTTTCTAATGTTTTTCGTACTGAATCCTACCTTGTCATGTTTATCTCTCCGTACGCAAATAAATGAACGTGTTTCTATTCCAAGAAAGAGAAAGGAATCATTTTCTTCGTCACCAATGATCCTATAACAATTTTGTAGCACATACAGCCTTCTGTTGCTCTGATGTAAATTGGCCGGAGCTTAGAGTCCACCGCTCATCTCCATCTATGCCCAATGTCCAGAATGTGGACTCCTATCCCTGAAAACCTTATACTGTTTCACATTATAGCCCTTGAGAACATGGACAGGTTCACTTTCTTTACTTTTGGAATTCCTGGCAAGGAATTGTCTACTTGAACTCTCTGCATGAAAAAACATGGAGCAGATTCCTAATTGATAAGCTGATAGTCGCTCAATCGAAACTCCCCGTCGGGTTATAGAAACCGAGTTCGTTACTGTATGCGCTAAACCTCGCCACTGAGCCTTATCCTAAGCCAGCTGAATCCAATTCTCAGCTTCAAAACTTGTATCCATAAGGACTATTTTAATACTACTCCGTATTCATGCCAATTTGTCACAGGTAGTTTCTTGAGGGTTTTAGACTAAATTTGTGTACGGATATTTTACGCACAGATAATGCTTGCTACATGTCCCGCCCATTTCTCCTTGATATGTTAGGCCCTCTGAAGTACATATTGGAAAATACAAACTCTAAAGCTCCTCTTCATAAATTTCCCCCATTTATGAGGTCGTTTGTGACATTTCGTAACATGCTAGTGTTTTCGTGAGAATTTTTCAAGACCATCTCCAAATTCGTCTGGACGACCACCCCGTGTCTAGTGTTTGCGACTGCATAATCAGTATATTCGCACTTACCTTCAGTGTGTTGATAACATTCAAATATTTCAACATAAATAACCCAAAGCTATATCATTGCCTTGATGTAGATATAGACCTGCTGTCTAGCAATTTAAATTTGGACTTGTTTTCACGTAACATTACGACCATGAAAGTAACAACAGCTAAATATAAACGATGGATAGCAGTCAAACACAAATATTTGTTAATAAAACTATTGCTTTGCTTTGCTTTACTAACGTAGCTACATATTTCGGCTGTACTTTCGGTCAAAATCAGGCTACCATAAAAATATGTAGGGGAATGTATGTAATAACTGAAATCTTCTAAATAGGGAATTTATATTTTGACCGTACCGTGGTATTATTTGCAAAACATTGTCCTTGAACGGGTGTAAAAATAAAATAATTATATGATTAATCTTTTACGTTTAATTATGCTTTTAATAATATTAATATAATTTTATGTAATTATTAAAACGAAAATATGGTAATTTAATACAATATTGTATGTTTCGGATTTATGGGCGATCTGCATACGTTATATAATACATAAGAACTAGTCAATTTGGTAACAATACAATTAACAAAATGTAAAAGAGAGCAAGTTAATTTTACATTTTAACCGTTGCATATATTTCATACACTGTACGAAGATCCCGGTGTGAATTTTATGACACAAAAATATCAGAACAGTAGCAATGGCCAAAGACTAAGTCTTTTTCTCTTCCGCCCAACCAATTTGTGAAACGCTTCTTCGTCCTCTTTTTTTTTCTTTTTTTTTTTCTGAGCTGACGTCTGCTCCCTCCGGTGTATAAAGAATGGTTTGAACGTCGTGACGCGAATAACTGCAAGCCAGAAACATGGCTGAGGCTAACTTCACTGTCGTGTGAAGAGGCGCCCCTCAGCCTCTTCCTTCTAAGTTTATGTGTGAAGGATTTCGTTGAAAAGTATCCTTTGTTTTATGGCACTTTTGGTCCTGTTCTTTGTACCATATCATAATAACACAGTATATGGTTAACACGACGTGTGTATTGAGCTTATTAAAATTTATGAGATAGGTAGGAGTAAGAATTGATTTTACAGAAAGAGATTTGAGAATGGTTTTAAAACTTACATCGTCCTATAGTAAGACACTACTTTAAGTCACTAAATATTCCCTGTCAGATGCTCGTGAACCCACACATACACTGTGTAGGCGAGATGAATGATTTTTAGTGTTACACCTGTGGTAGGTATGGTAACCACTAGGCTTTCAAGAGTTAATAAACCTGCAAAGCGTTACCAAATACGGAAGCACGGACCTTCCGAATAGTAAACGCAGGTCACCAGCATCACTTTAACGGTCACTGATATGTCACACAACTCGACTCCTCTTGGGAGGTAGCAAGGCCTTCAGATGATGGCAAACAAGTCTGTTAATTTCTGGAATTGTTATTTGAAGCATCGTGGCTGCCTCGCAATGCGATTCAGAAGATTCGTGATAAACCCTTTCTTCTTCATGTCATTTCTTCTCAAATTGATTGAAGAGTAACAGTCAAGTGTTATACTGTCTGTATTTTTCTCACGTATCCCAAGTGGTATTTGGTGATTGAGATTGGGATTATGTTTCCAACGGACTATGACAGGTCAGGAATGTCTAAAATTTTGGGGAAACCCTGCTATATGCAAAATTTGGGGGAAAATTAAGCGGGAATACAACTCCCAATAACAAAGACGCGGCCAGGGTCGTTTTTAAGTTGTTCTTTAACACGCCCATCATAAATGAACACAACAAGTACTAGAGAGCAAGTCTTGTGGGGGCGTTAATCTGTGTCGAATTTTCTTGAACTTTTAAACCCTGTAAGTAAAGACAACACATTCATTCGAATCGTCTATGATATTTTACCAATTAACACGCCATATACATTCCAGAAGACTTACATTTTCATCGGCATTACTCTCAGAATCTGAAATCTCGCCTAGTATATATTAATTGAACCAAACTCTCTGCTAATATTGGCTGCAGAACGTTGTAAATGCGGTTGATGGTTAAGGATACTTAAGTCTAAGCAACGTAATGATGTCTTTCAGGTAGCAAGTATAATAAGGACATCGCAATCATATTAATCAAAGTCAGTGCAGTTCTGCCAGTATTTCTGCTCTACGGGCACAGATGGTGAATATGCAGACATCGTATAGAGACTAGTCTACACAAAAGCGCTGCGAAACAAATATAAGTTTTCAGATTTGAACGCTAGATGATAGTGGGAATTCTCATTCAAATGAAGAATTGTTTGGGTCAATTATCTGCATACTTCATGACCCAAGGAACCAGTAAATATCGATGTCCAGGAAGGGCAAGCGGCCGTGTTTCTGTCTCCATGGTGGTGTCTGCTGTTTCATGTTCCCAAGAAGCACCTCGGCCTTCCTGCTCCATGAGGCCAAATTACGAAATTATCGTCTGCGTAACGGAACCAGCAGTAGCAGCAGTTTGTACTCGGCCCCACTAAGGGCTACTCCTCGAAATCCCCCATGAAAGGGTTGGTGAGGACCAGAGTATAATTAAAAGATGGGGCAAGGCCCGCATCCCCCTAGTCATGGAGGCCTTCAGCAAAATGATCTTTCTGTTCCCCCCTTTCGGCAGTTCGCTTAGGTTAAAGGCCGAGCCACTCCGGGTTAAAATTCATCCAAAAAAGGTTATTCCTCCATAAGGACTTTAACGCCAAGGCCCTCAGGCAAGGCGGGAATTCCTTTAACTAAAACACTATCTTCATTATAATTATATGTTTCTGTGTCAAAGCACAACGATGCTTTTCGTAGGCAGGAATGGCTAAACGGACAAATGCACGTCGGTACACGCAAATCCGTCCTCAATTGGTCGGTTTGTCCCAAACACTACACCATCCATCTCAATCAAAATCAATCACGCTTTTCCGAAAAGTCGAAACGAAAGCATTACACAAGGGGTGAACAAATCCCAGGAACCATGCCTCCGGGCGACTCAATTTTTGTATGGTGGCGCTTAATATTTTTGTGTCGTTACTATTAAACTTTTTTTCATGTCGCACTTCTGGCCCGTAGAACTTAAATTCCCGGAAAATTTGTTCACCCCTGAATTACACTGCACGTTGCAAAAATTCAGAGGACCATCTTTCTAGAAAACTAATGTAGTTTTGACGCTTTCATATTAAAATGTTTTAAAGTAGTCTGAAATTTTCAAGCATTAATTTTAGTCGTTTCCGATGCTGCTTTATATATCATGAATTCAGACCCCTATTCTGTAGATAATCAGAATTAATTCATAAATAATGAACCCTACAGGCTTAGTAGACGAAGGTCGACGGATGGAACAGTGTGTAGTCTACATTTTCAAAACACGTCACAGAAAGACGCTGACATACTTCCATGCCTCTTGTGGGGTTAGATCTCGCGATCCCAGTATTAACGGACATTAGACAATACAAATACTGTGGACCAAATAATATTCTTCCCTTCTACTAATTCGAAATGCTGTGACGTAAATTAAGTGCAGTTATTAGAGAGTGAAGAAATCGGAAATTTATTTCTCGTTTAAAAAAAACTGAGAAAATTTCCTGCGCGTTCTGCTAGAGAATATTCCAGGCCGTGACCATGGATTACTTAAGGTATCACTTTAGCATTCAAATGATTAACCTTTGTGTGTCTTCGTATGATGAACCTGATCGTCCAGTGTCAGCACAGTCGAGTCTACATGCAGTTTTTCTCTGTCGAGAGAAATTTCTTTTTAACTTAAAGGGTTTGAAAATGGATTTGAAATATGAGATGACGAAACATTATTCATATTCAAAGTGTAATTGAAATGGTGGGTTGTGTTGAAGGCGATGCCGAGTTCAGAAAGAGAGACCGTCCCAGCATCGCCTCGAGGGAACGGGAGACCAGCACTTCGCCTCTATATTCAACCCAATATAAATATTTATGTAAAGCTTACACTCTAAGCCAGAGAATGAGAGAGTTTTGGGACAAATAACAAAATGTTTTTATTGTTTTTATTTATTGCACCACGGGTATGCTGTACTTTGTTTTGTGACGTATAATGTACATTTAATATAATTTGTATACCAAAATTCTCTGATAAATAAGCGCAGATAAAACTACATTTCTTAAGACTCAGTATATTGAGGGAGTTTGAGTATGCGATCGTAGTATATTTCGGTGAGTGGAAAGTTTTATTTACAGTAGAAAACAGTAGAACAGAAGTAGAATATATGTTGGTTTCCTTCTCTGATACACTGGCTCTAAATTTTACCCGATCGGAAAATATTTGTAATCACATTTATATAAAATGATAAGCGACTTCTTTACACCACATTAAAACAATTTTTTTGACATGTTCAGTTCTGAGGTAGGGCGCACAATTAATACATTCCCGAGTTGGTGTGGATGTGTTCCTACCTTAGTCTGTGTACGAATATGAAAACTTAAATGCGTGTTAAAATTTGTATTTAATTTTGATTATTATAATTTGGAATGTAATAGTAGTACAGGGTGTCTCTTTTACAGTTAGCCTGAACACGGCAGCTTCGTCGCATAGAAAGTCTCCGTCCGCCGGAACATCCAATGGCAGCTGCCGTGCTCAGGGGCACGACGAATGAGACACTTTTTGTAATATGCAGTTTTACTCATCTACATAGATGGCACAGGAAAACGCCGATATTGCAGCGCGTTATAAATTAGGGATAGACCAAAATTAAATCAATCTGTGTGCTTGTGTGTGAGTGTGAGTATGTGTGTATGTAATTTCTACTCAGATATGTTAATGAAATGAAGAAAAATTAGATGATTGGGGTATGCAGTATGCAAAAGGACGACGAAAATTTCTTAACAAATTATAGTGCGAAAATCTGAATTGAAGAGCCCACTTTGGGGACCCACATGTAAGTGGAAGGAAAATATTAAATTGGGTCATAAAAATCACTGTGTTAGGTTGTGTAAAGATCAAAGTATGTCATTATATTGTACAGTGGCGAGGTATTGTGATCACAGAAATTAACCTTGGGTAGTATAAGAGTTCTGGGCATTCCTTGGCCATTTCTACGACTGGGACTTCTCAAGAACACTATAAAGTCAGTTATTCTGTCAGTGGCCAAAGAAGTGACAATTTACAAGCCATTGTAAGCCAATTTCTCCTACACCCGCAAAGTGTGTGCTACCTACGAAACTACCAGACATACTCTGCAAGACATTCATTCTGTAGTCTGTCTTACGACAGGTCCGTAGTGTCTTCCAAAACGAGTTCTCCACAGAGTGCGATCTAGTGTTTCCTCTTTCAATTTCCAGAATATTCTCTTTCCAAACCTTGCTCCTAAGAACTAGATATCAGTTGGCATAATTATGAGACATACCAGTGTTTTTATGCGTTGTTCTGACCTGGCAAAGTTTCGGCCCTCTCTGTTGTGTGATCTTACTATGTGTTTGGGCGTTGCAGTCTCTGGATGGTTTCGCCTTCGCGCTGGCGGCGGACGGCCGGTTCTTGTATATTTCGGAGACTGTGTCCATCTACCTGGGACTGTCACAGGTTAGTAACATTAATGCTGAGTACAAGCTGTACCAATTTTGAAATATGCTTATTATTATTATTATTATTATTATTATTATTATTACAATGGTATCCCTGAATATAGCCGAGAATAACGAAAAGTGAAGTTAAATAACAGATGTATTTGTGATCCATGAATGTGTAAGTAATTGGATAAATTATTTGAGTTGATGATTATTATTATTTATCGGGATGGCCTCAGGCTATGCCCGGTGTTGCTGAGCACCCATAATACGGTCATTTGACCAAGTATCTATTGGGAGGTTGTGTCAGGTGATTTTGAAAAAAGTGAACAAATCCGGGAACATGGTAAAATGACATAGTTAGGAAATTTAAACCTCATTATCGGGTAAGTGGTCTTCATTATTCAGTTATTATTATTATTATTAAGGAAAAATGTTATTCTATCCACTTTCAAAAGCACTTGTAGACCGAAATACATGGCATAAAATAAAACAATAATATAGCTCTTGTTTTTAATTGCGTGTGAAAAACACTCTGTAACTCTGAGTTAAAAATATAAAACAAGTGTTGGCTAACTGTGATAATAAAAGTACTTAGTTCTCAGAAGAAAAATTTAGACCGAAATGAAGAATTTAAGACATGATGTAATAGTTAAATATTTCACACTGAATAAATGTCAGTCCTGCTGCGGCTAATCCAAGAAGATTTTGGTTTCTTTTTGGGTATGAAGTCTCTAATACAAGGATGAACTATTAATGTAGGTAGCCAAAGGCGTGCAGGTAATGTGGTGCTGTTAGAATAGTGTAGTTTATATTGTTAAGATAGACCGGCCATGTATCAAGTATGCTTAAAATAAGGAAGGCTCATACAACATTTTCGTGATAAACCCTTCTTAAAAACGTCCACCCAGAATGTAAAGAAGCAGATGGGAGGGTTAGTATTAGCATGTGTCTCACGCAGATGAAAGAAAGTGGCACAGGTTCGTAGCCAATGGCAGGTTTGTGTATTGATTTATAGTGTTGAAATTTATGTTAATAAAGTGTTGTTGTTTGAGAATTTGAATGAAGGAGATGAAGGATGATGCAAACATATTGTTGCAACATCTCAAATGTGTTGATTAATTCACACCAACAAATGCACAAAGACAAGTTATGTCATTAATTCCTTTATTAAAAGGTTACCCCAAAGGAATTAATGACATAACTTGTCTTTGTGCATTTGTTGGTGTGAATTAATCAATTATACAAAATGCACGGTGAATATAATGTGAAAATCTCAAATGTGTGTTGTATCTATACATAAGAATCTGGATTCAACAAGTCCTGATAGGTAAGAATAGGCTCATATGCCGGATGCAGACTTCAGGACGAAATAAGTGGAGAATTTTCTTGTTTATAGAACTCGTACAAAAAGAATGTAGGGGTCGGATAGCGTAGTCAGTATAGCGGCTACGCTACGGGATGGACAACAGAAGAGTCTTGATTAGATTCGGCCAGAGATTTTTCTTCCTGCAATTTGTCCAGACTGGCTCTGACTCAATTGGTATCGCAGGCTCTTTGCCGGGGTAAAGCGGCCGGGTCGTGAAGTTGACCACTCACCTCCATCTAGTGCCGAGGTTAAGAATGAATGGAAATATACCTCCACTCCCGCACATAGGTATAGCTTCATGTCGTAGACAGGGGCAAAATTAACTTTTACAAGAAGATTGTACTAATTTACATCAACAAGTTTTAGATTTATTCTTATTTTTGTACGACACCTTAGTCCACTGTGTGATTCTGTCAGACGTTTGCCCATCCTTATTTACTGCCACTCAGAAAGGCTAAAATCCTTAATCAGAAATGCCAGCTACAGAGGTTTCCTGTTCCGCCTCGCGAATGTGCGTGCATTAGCCACTGTACCCACACAGTGGGAGCCTGGACAGTGCAAGTCGATATAGTACATAGGCTGTGGGCTGGTCAATCCGGGGTTCGATTTTCGGCAAGGAAAGAGGTTTTCCTTTCCAAAAACGGCCAGACCGGCTCTGAGTCTCACATATCCCGTAAAATGAGCAAAGAGGCTGTTCATCTCCATCTAGTGCTTTAAAAATAATTGGAGCTACACCTCTACTCCCCTATATGTCTTTATGGCGTGCACAGGGACAACTTTAACGTTTTAACCCACCCAATAATGTAAGTAGATATAACTAATAAGTTTATATGAAGAGCAATAAAGTTATTGGCCATGTTATTGATGGCCATTGTTTGATTTCCTATATAGATGTTGGAAACCTATCTCATGTAATGGCGTACTGAACCTCTACAGGGCACCCAGTTCATGGGAATACAGTTGATCTGTTATTGTATTGAAATTTTTTCAGGGGACCAGTACTAAATGGAGCGCCATCAATGTTGAAACTCTATTACCCTATCATAGAGATTCAACAGTGATAAAGCTCTGAGATAGATTATCAGAAACATTCAGTTTAGTCTGCCCAAGGGCCAGACTCTAATAATGCTTCTTCCTTCTTCCATGGCGTTACAGCCCGGGGGGGGGGGGGGCAAAGCCTCATTCTTTTGGGATTTCATCCCGAAGGTTTCCTGGTCGGTAAGTGTGCATTCTGTAGTGAGTGACCGGCTCACTGACCGCACAAGTTTTTGCTCCATCCTGATGAGACTGTCAGAGCCATCTGGAGTCCGGAGGCTTGGGTGAGAAATGGCAGCTTGAATTTTGCTTACGGACACTACTAGTTCTATTCATGCCCGAAGGTTCTTTTACATGCCGTAATATTCATGCCCGAAGGTTCTTTTACATGCCGTAAATCTACGACATGGGACTGACGGCTTTACTTCCCCTCCGAAGGAAGTGGTGCTCCGGATTTTTATCACCCTTAAAAATCCATCGCCCTCGGTCGGGATCGAACCCGCGAACCTTGGGTCCAGTGGCGAGCACGCTAACAACTAGTCCACCGAGGGCGACACTGTAATAATGCACCCCCTAATTCGAGACAGTATAGTTACCTTTGTCCCAGGACAAGCGATCCTCTCGGTTAAGGGCAGGTGGAATATGCAGATAGGTACGCATTTCTGTGTAGTGAGGACGGCTGGGTCTGTTTTGGCATGACTTCACCTGTATCTTTAAACATACGTAACTTTTATCTCGACAAAGGAACAATGTGGTGCTGCAGTGGCTCCCTTAACTGGAAGACAATAGCACGGCACTCTCAACTTGTCTGTTACAAGAAATAGGTCTGCTGCAGTTTAAGCTTATACACTCGCAACGTGAAGCCCTTATTTTAACAATATTTTATTTTTTTGTGTTTTACAACGTCTTTGATGTCTTCGTCGTATATAAGATAACTGGGAGGAAAGTTGTCAGTGGGAGTTTCTAGGAGAGAGATACAGCTGGAAAGGGGGAGGGGGTTGGGCGTGGGTTTAAAGAGGCAGTAGGGTATTTTGGCCCCTCCTTTTACATTCTTTTCTTTTTCTGTTTTAGGTTGTTTTCATCAGTCTTTTAACCTCTCTTTCTAGTATATTTGTCTTCTCTTTTAGAGTATGGTTTTTTTTTCACGTTTTCTTCTGTATGGTTTTCTTCATTTTTCTCTGTTTCTGTTTTGTATTTGGACTTCATCACAGTACTTTTCTTCATTGCATTTTCTAATATTATATTAATAATCTATTTCTGTCCTCCTGTCTTAGCCATTGTCTATATTGTTATCATTTTTCAGACTCGTTTCTCTTATAGCCGTTAGTCTTCTCTCTTCTTGTTATCCTCTGTACCTAGTAGTACTTCTTTCTATTCCTTTCTCGTTTTAGCTATTTCTTTCCCTGTCTTGCTTTGATGTCCAATATCTGTTCTCTTTACATATTCTTTGTCTCTGTCTTTCTTACTCAGGTTCCTCTTTAAACTTGTTTCTTTCTTTCTCACTTTGATGGTGCTCTCACCATTCTTCTCTGTCTGTTTCGCTGCCAGAAGCAGAGGCCCAGTAGCTATAGTGAGTGCCGCAGTTGAATGCACCTCACGTACTCGTCTGCAGAGTCGTGTCTGCCATCCTAATGTTGGTAGGAAGGTTTACAATCAATAGGGTGCTACTGCTGATACGTGGAAGGGGACAGGGGCGTAACATGGCCGCCAACAAGAGGCAAAGCTCCCCTGCTGGTATGGCACAACCTATAGTAAGAACCAAAATACCGAGTCTCCACATGTAATATGTAGAAACATTCTACATGACCGGTATAGGCCCCCGAACAGATGGAGATATGCGGGGTTACGTCGCCCCACACTCCGTGACTGGTCCTATATGACACAAAAAATCTTATAAACACTTGTTACTGCAGGTGTAAATCTGTTGTTGCCATGGTGATAGATGTAATATTATCCTGTCCACGCCATGAAGGTATAGAAGGGGAGTAGAGATATAGCTCTCCGCATTCTTAACCTCGGAAGTTCATAAAAATGCGTGGTTAAGTTCACGCCCCGGCCGATTTATCCCCTGGAAAAACCCCCCGGTAGACATTGCATAGGAGGCTGGGTGTGTCCCAGAGAATGTATGGACGTTTATAAAAAGATAAAAAATTCGTTGCCACTTGAACCCTGGTCCGTCCAGCCCTTAGCCTAGTCACTATACCGCCTACGCTACCCCGAGTGCAAATTCAAAATGGCACTAAAATAATAAGAAAATTTTTTTCCGAAATGTTAACCACACCCAACAGCGCGTGAAATAAAATTTTAGATGCTAATGTTAACTTATGTTGTCAAAAGCATTACAACTTCCTTGAAAATTAAATCTTTGCCGTTACTGGTAAGGTTTGATTTAAACGTCACGTAATGTAGGAAGTAAGCTTTTATGGCGGAGGAAAATTAAAAGCGTAGTACAAATTTCGGTTTAGGTCTTTAGTGTTAAATTTCATATAAATCCTTCAGTAGTTTTGGACGAGTAGGCGGTCGCTCTTCCCTGCACTTCATTTCATGCAAAAACCTCAAGATAACGCCGTGCATTGTCACGTAAATTTGGTGTTTTGTACTTTTTAACATTTTGCTCCTGATGTGAGAAATTCGCTATTTAGAATTGATTCTACAGCAAAATGTTTATTTGAGAAAATAAAAGCAAAGAAGCGTGGAAGGGCGTTGGAGGTGAACGCTTGTAAATTATTAATATCGAAATTATATATAGATAAACTGTTAACTTCCTGCGCTGGCTGTCGTCACCCTCCTCCCTAGCCAGTGGAGATATGGCGCGCCCGGATTGCGAGCTGTAAGACAGAGATAGATCAGTATTTCCCGGGCATCTAGCTTGTAGCTCATAGTACCGGCTGAGGTGGATACCAAAACGCATTCCCGAATCGCAATAAACACGACTCGCCCATAATGTCCAAGCACACCATTTTATCGAATTTCCTTCGAAAAGTTTATCATACTCTTAGTATTCATGTTCACAAATATTGTAGAAAATATTTATATATAACTTAGGCTCATAGAGAAAGGTGTAAAACAACAGTTTTGAGCCTACAAGAGGTGAGTAGGATGTACGAGATGGAACAGCTCTGTAAGTGAAATGATTATTAAAGCCTTAATGGCTGTATTGCAATTCCTGGAAGAGGAATTCCCGTTCACGGTCACATAAAGACCAGCTGTGAGGTACATTGAGCCTGCTGCTAAAAGGCTCTATTTATGGAGGTTAAAGTGGCTGGAGCGTGACAGTAACGGTTTACATATATGTAGCGCTGAGGCCATAAAACTTGCAAATTTACCTTCATGTCATTGTTAAGCATTCTGGAGAGGTTTGGACACAGGGGCTTTTTTAAGTAAAGTCGATAGAGAAAAGTATCGGACTTACCCAACAATTAACAAACTCTGTGGCTGTACAGAAACATTCTTGAAAAATGATAGTTACTCACTTTGTCAAAAATACCCTTTCCTTTCTCGAAATCAAATATTTTTACCGTAATCATGGTTTCCAAGAATTGTACACCGTTCTGAGCTATTCGAGTCCATTGTATACTCTCCATCTTATTTCTCTGAGACCCTTTTTAATATTATCCTCCGATCTACGTTCACATCTTACAAGGGATTTCTTCCCGTGTTATATTTCGGCTAAACACTGTGTTTTCTTTTCGTCAGGCTTATCCATTATCTCCAATACAAAAACTACCACAAAGATCTTGCACTGCAAAATGCCTTTTTGACTTTAGAGAACATAAGTTGAAGGGTTCTTGTTCATGGGAAAATGATCCTAACATGTCCTAACATCTGCAGCCTCACGTGAAGTTCACAACACCAAGCATAATATCTAGAGCCAGACATGAAATTCACAACACCATGCATAAATTCTACAGCCTCACATGAAGTTCACAACACCATGCATAAATTCTACAGCCTCACATGAAGTTCACAACACCATGCATAACCTCTACAGCCTGACTTGAAGTTCACAACACCATGCATAACTTCTACAGCCTCACATGAATTTCACAACACCATGAATAACCTCTACAGCCTGACTTGAAGTTCACAACACCATGTATAACTTCTACAGCCTGACTTGAAGTTCACAACACCATGCATAACTTCTACAGCCTCACATGAATTTCACAACACCATGCATAACTTTTACAACCTCACATGAATTTCACAACACCATGCATAACCTCTACAGCCTGACTTGAAGTTCACAACACCATGCGTAACATCTACAGCCTGACGTGAAGTTCACAACACCATGAAGACCGTTGTCAACTGGGATATGATGACGCCAAATCTGTTAAAATACTATCGACGTTTCGGACGATCCTGCTACCTTCACCATCAGAGTAGATGATTGATAGCAGAAAACTCTGAGGTGGCAAAACTCTTTAGACTACACGGCGTCATATCCCAGAAGACGTCAATCTTCTTTGTCTCCACCGTGACCTCACATCTCACTTCAACGTATAGTGTGGGAAGAGCAAGTTATCTGCAGGGATGACAGATCTGACTCGTGTATTCAGGAGGTTTCCGGTCTGGATATTTCCGGGGCACCAACCGGCCTTAAATTTGGTCAATACCCATTACCTTTCCAATGTATTATTCACTGTCATCCTATTATTCGACGGTACATAGTCTGAATTACTCATAGCGTCATAAAATAAACTATAAGTCGGACATAATGGTTGCGTGTGTAGGTCTAATACTGCCCACGTGTTTCTGTGTAAGTATTTCTGAAACTTGCAGATGTAGGAAGTCGGGTGCAGGTGTCCATATTTTCCGGTTCCTCACGCTCCTCACTCATACTACGTGAGTCGTTAATAAAATATCTTTCTTCTTTCCATACACAAAGAAAATCCAACCTCTCCCTTACCAGAATGCTTGTCTGATACTTGTTGGGGTCGAGTTGCACTGCAGGCACCTCAGTAGAAGAATTGAAATAAAAAATATTGCAAAAATTTTCATCTTGAAGTGAAGGAAACGTCGTTCCTCTTTTGCGTAATAGATGTTCATGATACGGTGTGTGGAAATATTGTGCCAATTTTTTATTTATAAACTTTGTCAGCAACGCGCTTTAATTTAGGGTAAATGGATGCTAATAATTAAAGGCCAAACACAACAGTATTAATATCCACATTCAGCTACATACGTAGAATATTTAAGTCATTCTAAGGATCTACAAAACTGTCAAAAAGAGGGTGTACAGTTGCGCAATTAATATTATTTAATACGTCTCTTAAAACGCTGATAGTGTTTGCTGATAGACTGATAGACAATCCAAATTAACTACATATTTCAGCTCGTGCAAGCTGTCACCAAGTTACCTCAGAACAAAATACTCATTCTTATATTAGCTGCTCTTTAAATGTATCTTGCTGTAGTCGCTATTACTCTCATTCTCGAAGTTACATAGCATTTGCAAAGACATATATATATATACTACAAGAATGCGTATTGTGTTCCAGGCTCAATTAATAGCGGCTCGCACGAGCTGAAACATGTAGTTAATTTGATGATTGTCATTCTAGTAATAAAAACCGGCTGTGTTTAAAAAGAACCTATTATTCTAATACTTCATATTTCATGCTAATGAAGTTTCTATAATATTCGTAACCATGTTGTTGCATGTAACATATTTTTTTTACTAAACACATTAGTATTTATTAGTCTGAACATGGCTCTACAGTCAAAATACGTAAGTAAGTTCAAAGGTCTTAATTAATAAATATTGTGCTTACTGCTTTATTTATTTATTTATGTATTTATTTGCTATTAAGACAGAAAAACGGCACGTACCAGTTGAAAATTGTGCGACATTATTTGTCATATTACCCATGAGTTAGGAGCCAGCCACTATAGCGACGGCGCTACGAGCTGGACGACCGAAAGATCGTGCTTCTATTCCCGGCAAGGGCAAGAGATTTTTTCCTCTCGTCTGTAGTGTCCAGATCGGCTCTGGGGCCCACTCAGGCCTTTTCAGTAGGGTGTTGGGAGCTCCTTCGCTGACAGTACAGCGGCCGGGGTATGAATCTGACGGCTCATCCCCATCTAGTGCCAAGGTTAAGAATGAGTGCAGCTGTACGTCCACTCCCACATGTGGCTTCATGGCGTGCGGAGGGACAAATTGTAAATTCGGATTGTATACATTGAAACTTATGTGCAAGTGTAGGGTTGCATGGCTAAAGACTGTATGTGCTTGGCTGCAGGTGGAAATGACGGGGAGCAGCGTGTTCGACTACTTGCACCACCAGGACCACGCGGAGGTGGCAGAGCAGCTGGGACTTGGGCTCGCTCAGGGACAAAATCTGTCCTCGCCGAACAGCGCGGGTTCTGAGGAGGGCGTGAACTCTAGCACCGGAACCAACAACCCGGATGGTGAGTCCCAGGTTGTGACCTGCTAAATCTGAGAAGGAGCACACTGATTCAGGAGCCAGTGACGGAACAAGTGTACGGTAGCAGATTATATCAAACCAACTGATGCACAATTAAAACCACTTTTTATTGTAGCTTTTATAAAATGTTTGTACCCCTACATACGTTTCAAACTTAGTTTATCGCCAGGAACCCCCTGACGATGAACTAAGGTTTGAAACATATGTAGGGGTACAAATATTTTATAAAAGCTACAATAAAAAGTGGTTTTAATTGTGCATCAGTTGGTTTGATATAATCTGTTATTAAAAGATGCACGGTGGTAATAACGTGAAATTGAAAAGTGTACGGTAGTTGAGCGTGCATGTATACAATAGAATACTTGAATATGGCGCAGAATTTTATCGAAACTTTAACGTATCTATTAACACCATCTTAGATCGTCATAAATACGTGGATTTTATAGTTTATTACTTCGAAATAAATTGAAACTGTTAAAATAATTTGGTCCAAATATAACGTCCAGTGATATAATAGGCTGTTGTCAGCCTAGTCAAGAATTTATCTTTCAGGAGACGTGTCTAGCTAACAAGGCGAGAAAAATATTCAGATGCTGTTACACATGGACGAGATTTCTGTATCATTTCCGCGAAGTGTAAATAGAAAATGAGTCCCTATTTCGGGGGTAGTGTCTGCCGGAAAGTTTGAATATTTCGTTTACGAAACTGATGAATGAATTTGCTTAAGGGTTTTGTCAGTCCAAAATAAAATTGAATAAAATGTTATCTATTTTTAAAAATATTGATCGTCTCACAAACAATTGATCCATTATATCAAATATAGATATTATCAAAATTTCCAACAGCCTTTTGACAGGTGTTTTCTGTGTGTAGAATATTTAGTGAAGTGCAGCGACCTTGCCGCAGTCCATTCGAGAAACGATTACATTTATAACAGTGAACTGATGTGTGTAATAATTGAAAATCAGTGATCGATACCAAATAAGAAATTTTAAAGACCTGCATGGCAGATTTGACTGCACCTTCTGCCTGCAGTTATACTATGAATTAATTGAAAATAAAGAATTTTAAAGAATAAATATTAAAATAATTTATAAACTAATTAAATACCACAACAAATTACAGCAGTTTTTCCAAAAAGATTAACAAAATCCAAGCAGTGACCCTTCAAATACTACACTTTTAATGAAAGGGGTTTAAAAGGTTGGGGTTAAGCCTTCTGATGCCTAGCTACTTGTGTTGTACATCAAGAAGATTTTCGGAAAACATTTGTTGAACATGAAATGCGTTTTGATTTTCTCTCCAATTTTTGTCTGAAACGTTTCTCTTTCTAAGAAGAATACAGCGAAATATTTCATAAATGTGCAAACGTCTTCGTGTAAAGTACTCGTTATGCTTGCCAGATTTTAATGAATCCTGTATCTTCTCGATAGATTTTCGAAAAATGATCAATATCAAGTTTCATGAAAATCAGTCCATTGGGAGCCTAGTTGTTCCATGCGGGCGGACAGACGGACAGACATGACGAAGCTAATAGTCGCTCTTCGCAACTTTTCAAAAGCGCCTAAAAACTGTGTTTTGTCCACAAAGTGTATTTATGTGTTCCGTATAATAATTACAATAAACGACTACTTCCCTCCACAACATTATTGGATTTATCTTTACAATGGCAGCAAACTATTGAATTTTTATATTAGTCTTCAAAGGTATTACAAAGAACTTCTAAATGTTTTCTCTTCTCAGATGATTAAAAAGAATGTTCAAATCAAGGAAAATGAGGTGACGTGACATGTAGTATACAGAGGAGAAATGCATAAAATTTTAATTAAACCTGAACCTGAGAGACCACTTGAGACATTGTAATATAGAGGGGAAGATAATATTAAAATGGGTGTTATAGGAATAAGGTTTAAATTTGAGCACTGCAGATGTTTCAGATAGGATCCAGTGACTGGCCGGTGTGATAGTGGAAATAAAGATTTTGGTTCCATTTTTTTAAAAAGGGGAATTCCATGACTGGCAGAGAGACCAGCCGCTTCTGAAGGACTCTCCAATCCATGGCATTTGCTACAAGTTTTGACAGTGCCGTCAAAATAAAGTTACAGTGCCTCCAAATCAGTGGTACGTCCCTGATTGATCGCAGCATATATGAATGAGTACGTGACGAAAGCCCTACGTTGCGTCAACTCGGATGTTACTGACGCATGAATTGGATTCGAATGACGAAACTTACTTTATGGATCTTACTGGAAAAGCGACTTAAGTCCGATTGTTTGTATCGAACCTTCTTGTGTCTGACGCTTTTTTTGTCTTCTGAGGAGCATGTAGTTGCTTTACAGAAGAATTCGATGACTCTACCCGGTATAGTTAAAAATGAATGAGTAATTTAGGTGTCACTCCCTACCACTAACTGAAAATAGGTTACGTAGGAGCGTTATTTTATGTGACATCTTCCTAGTGACTTCCTGTCGGCTCTTTTATCTTACACTATTTCAACATGCAATGAACAACGTATGTGGTGCGAGTTTTCCAGCCGAAGAAAAACATTTCCAGCACCTTTTATAGCATGAAGTGTAAAATATAATATTAGCTGCGCTACACTTAATTAAAACGCGTGGACCCCGACTCACGGCAAACTGTAATATCGGTGAGGATTGCGTTCCTTTTGTCACGTGAAGCGGTCTGAATGAAGAGTGATGCGAGCTGTCAGATAAAATAATATCCGTGTACATGTAATAATATATTGCATAATGTCGTAAAATAAAAAATGTTAATAAATAATTCTCATAAAATGTCGTGATAAACTGACTGATATGAGCAACGTGTTATGCCATCTGCTCAACAGAACCAGTAATGTGTCCTATTTGACCGTCGCGTAACGTGTGAGACATTAAATTATTGTATGTGAAATTGCGTCTGAAAAATTTGCATTTACGTCAAAATCTCGAATTTTCCTGCAATAAATACACTTTCTCTATGTCACATATAATAAAATAGAAATGCGGAAGGAGACATACTTCTTTTCATTGTAGCGGAGATAGCTGATTTTTTTTTCTTCGAGTGCCACTTCAGTCCTTGGGGTCATATTTTCATCGCCCCTTTCCTAGCAGCAAGTTAGTTTTGTGCATAACGAAGGAAAATTCGTATATTCCTCTTGCATAATTACTCAACGTGCTTCTCGCATATCTAATTGAACTAGTCACGATTTTGTTGGCTATTTTGGCTTAACGGTCAGTTATATATCTAATGAATCGTTCAACAGTACACTGTTGTTTTGCTGTTATTCACTTTAGAACATACGCCACTCTACTGTCTTAAAGTTTGAAATCTCTCCATGTCGATGAATCAATCAACTGTTAGAAAGTCGATCATAATAAGTCGGTCTACCTCCACTGCCCCATCGTATCACAAGATGTCACAGAATTGTTAAACTAAAATGTAATTTACATTCTAGTAGCGCGCTCCTCAGCTTGAAAGTCATGAATGAGGAAATTTTATAAGGCCTTCGCTGAATCCAGTCCCTATCAGGCCATTGCGACACACTAATTTAGTTTATCTGTTTCCTTGACTGTTACCAAATCACCTTGTTTCTCCTACCATTCACATTTTACATCATGTAGGATATCTACGCATTTCGTCATGGGCAAAACTGAGATTTCTTCAGAGTAAACCAAAAGCACATATTACTTCCCTATTATGATCGCATACTTCTGAGGTGAATGAGACCCTCTTCTGGGGTAAGTGAGACCCTCTTCTGGGTTAAGTGAGACCCTTTTCTGGGGGTAAGTGAGACCCTTTTTTGGGGGTAAGTGAGACCCTTTTCTGGGGTAAGTGAGACCCTCCTCGTACAATCTTCAGAAGAAATACGAGTACAAGAGGAGGGAGGAAACTACAGATCGAGGAACCTCATGATTTTAACTCCACCGAGTATAATTAGGGTAAGTAAATCAATGAGTTTAAGATGTGCAGGTTATGTAGCACGCGTGGTAATGCGAAATATATAGCCCTGCAGTATGCTAATAGGAGTTTGTGAGGGGAAGAGGCCACTTTCGATAACTAAGTTTAGATTGCTCAGAATAGGATCCAGGGGGGTGAAAGGGTCTCAGAAGTGTAATGAAAATCCTTGCTCCACAAAAGGAGGCGGATTTTATGATACATAATATCGGCTACTCTCAGACGTTCAAAACTGTCTAGTCTGTATGGTTGTCTGGTTAGTTACACCCTGTATTCAGATATTACCAAGATGTTTGCATTCTAACATATACAGAAATGTTTATGCTTATATGGTATCCAATGAGTATATTATTATTATTATTATTATTATTATCATCATTATCATAATCACCATCATTGTTTTTGTTGATGTTGATGTTGTTGTTGCGGACAGATAAAAACACAGACAGGCGTCTAAACAATGACTTCATTTTATGTCCTTTGTACAAAGAACGCATAAAAATCTTAAACAGTCAGAATATAGAGAAAAGTTTCACGACTGTCTTTGACTTCGAGAACAGAAGGGGGAATAAAGTCGTATAAGGAGCTCAATATGCAGGAAACGTACCGTGTTACATTATACCTGTGTACATCAGCATTGTACGTACGCTGTAAGACTGTCAATGACTTCCCCTGTTTCGCTGTGTCGCCCCTTTTGTGTCATCCATTCTGCGACGTTCAGGAATGTCTGACCGATGGACACGCCAAACCATGTGCACTGGCCAATACGCTGGCGATATCTCTATACTGCGCACTGCTTAGTGCAAGAACAAGCTTACAACCGTATGGTAGTTCTACAAAATATTACACCGACCGTGCCAAGGATAGACACTTAGTTATTATTTCATAATCGTTTCGAAGTACTAATAAAGTACTAAAGTCTTCACCTTACTTAAATTTTACTTTCATTAAACTGAGCGGTGCTTCGGTGAAGCAAGAATGGAAAGCGATAAACCCATCCCAATGTGGTATCGCTGCATTTCTACTAAAGAATCTGTAATGATTTTGTATATCCCATTCCCTTTGTTGTATTTTACTGTACATACATACGCAGTGGCGCAGTTGGTTGAGGCACTGCGCTACAAGCCGGAAGGTCGCAGGTTAGATTTCCGATGGTGTCATTGGGATTTTTCATTGACCCAATCCTTCCGGCCGCACTATGGCACTTGGATCGACTCAGCCACTAACATAAATGAGTACCAGGAATATTTCCTGGGGGTAAAGGCCGCCGGTGCTTAGGGCTGGCAACCTTGAATTCTGAGAGCCTCAACCTTCTAGAGACCTCAGGGCTTGTCCAGGCCTGTAATGGATTGCTTTACCTTTTACACGTCTATAAAAGTATTTGTCACATGAAAGACAGTTTGTATAGGCTACATGTCAGCTGCTTACATACCCCTTGCGTCTGAAGAGCCATATATATATATATATATACCTGACGAATCGTACCGTATTTCCTAGAAGTTCCTAGGGCGTAATATAAACACACCTTGAGCACAGTATTGCATCATAAAGCAGTTGTCATCATTGCCCAAAATAAACACCAATGCGTCAATTAAAGAAAAGAAGGAAAATCTTCCACATAAAACCGATTGATTGTTAGGCGTAGTAGTGAAACTGCAATAGACGGGGTGGTTCTTAGCTTCTTGGGTGGCGTCAATGCGTTACGCATATGAACTGCCATCATTTACGTACCAATCACATATCTGCGGATGTCAAGTGGTTGTTCTAGACGCAGTATACTCTCCTTGTCACAGGTCATTGACTTGTCACTCCACGTGTTATTGCCTTTGTGTTGAAGGAAAGAGGTGATCATGTGGATTCGAACCCACGTGTGTAAGATGTGTACCCCCTCTTGAACAGGGTTCTTTTCAGAGGAAAACATATTATTTGTCTATAATATCTGGGTTTGAAAGTGAACCATAATGAAGATATTTATTAAAGACATAGACCCTTTGAAATCTGAGGTCTGTCTGAATTATAGCGTATTAAATTTTCTGTCCCTATCTCACAGTAAATCATTTTTTTCATTGTCAATACCAGCCAGTTAATGATGTTTAGAAAAATAATCACTGTTTGTTTGAGAAACATAAATACACAATGAGGAGAAAATGCAGAGATTTATTACATTTTATAAGGGGTGGTACAATATAGAAACCATTGTGCTTCCAAGAGTTAAGTTTTACTCCCATATCAGAAGTTCGCACAGCGTCGATGTTGGTCAGCATTTATCTTTCGATTGGTTTAATTGGATAGACATGATAAGACCGTTAATCCGCCTTTCCTTATAAAGTAAGGGCCATAAATGAGTGATTAAATATATAAATTAATCTAAACATGAAACTTAAATGGATGTTACTGCAGTACGTTGATAAACTCTTTGTATTTATCGCTGCGCACATTTCGTCTGCATATACAATCCCGCATAGTTCGTAGAAAGTTGTTTAAAATTTCTAGCAATTTCCGTTACTTTCGGGGTAAGTGTCTTGATATAACCAATTTGTTACTGTCTGTAATGATATGTATAACTCTCATTCTGGTGCAATAAACCACAATGTAAATTGTATATGAATAACCAGTTCGAGCAATACAAGCATGACACGCGGACGCAAGAACAACAGACCTTACAGTTGCAATATGAAATTTATTTTAGTGTACGTAATGAATATTGTATGGTTTTAAAAGGTAGTTGCGGAATTAAGCAGTCTCTCCCTGTTTTGAGATTATCTCAGCCCTGTCCTGAAAATATGTAGGAAATATGTAAAAAACTTGTTGTGGTGGCTGGTCTTCGGGCCTTTGTTGGGAAAAGCATCTTCTGATACAAAGCAGAATTGTTAATTACTGCAACACAAATCTTGATTTTAAATTTTAAATAAAAAGTGTAGTTAGCGCATTAAAATAACTTATGCCATTAAAGTAACGCTAATGCGACACATGGTCGGTGCAGTTTCCGGAGTTTTACTCAGTCACGTCATAACTGGGTCTAGGGCCGACCTACCGCCTATCTGCTCGGTACCGGTATGACTACGGGCATAGAAGGAGATAAGCTTTAACCTACCCTTGCACACCCAAGAGTGTAGAAATTAAGAATCAGTGAAATTTTGACATTGTTTCACTCTACGCTTACGTGACCTGGTGCTTAGACACAGGAACAACTTTAATTTATTAATTTCCTACGCTTTATTGAAAGAATATTGCTGAGGAGAATAGCTATATCTAAGAAAAAATAATGAACAGATGCAAGAAATAGGTACTGATGAACTTCATAGACTGCAATCGTCTAATGTTATTAATTAGATGAAATCGAGGAAATAGAGATGGGGGGAATATGCAGAATGCAAGGCGGCGATGAGAAGTTCTTGCAGTATTTTAACCGAACAGTGTCAAGGAACAGGACATTTGGAGAGCTCGTTTACAATGAAAAGTTAATATGATAAAATTTATTTTAAATTATGGGAAGGTGGTGATAATAATATCGTCTGGCACAGACAAGAAGCAGTGGCAGATTCCTGCGAGCCCAGTGGTGAATCTTCTTATTCGACAACACACGGAGAACTTCTTGACTATCTGAGGACCAAATAACTTCTCAAGAAAGACTGTTCCGTAGATTTAATTACTAAGCAACTCACTAATTTAATTCAAAATCAAATTATTATTGTGGTTTTTATTTGACCTAAAGTCCACAGTTCCGTTTATATCAACAAAACAAGAGACAAATTTATTTCCATGTTGCTTCTTTCTCGCAGTGGCAACCCTGATGGCACTAAATAGCAATTCGGCGTACAAGGGCCTGGACCGAGCCTTCTGTGTCCGTATGAAGTCAACGCTTACTAAGAGAGGTTGTCACTTCAAGTCTTCGGGTTACCGGGTAAGTTCAACATAAATATCTTGCTTTCAGTTAAAAATCACACACACACGTAATACAGTAACGGGACTCAAAATATTTGCATAAGAATTTAGGAAACAGAGATTCAAGTACGAATGGACCATGTTCTTACGAGGATGTTGTTACAGCAACAATGCTGCACATTTATATTTGGGAGGTGCCAGGTTTAAATCTTGAATGGGACGTTGGCTCTCATCATTGAGGTTTTGTGGTTCTCTTCAGTCCCTCAATAAAGGTAGGGATCCGTACCGCGATTAGGGCAAAACCGCTTCCTTCCAGATCCTTGGAAATCCGTCATTCATCAGTTAGTTCACCTAACGTCCGAAGATGGCGTTATTTACTAGCAGCGACGTAAAGTAATCCACAGATAAGTAAGAACTGTAATCCTAGAAACATGCTTTGACTATCTTGTAAACGTTATTAATGCTAATGTAGCTTTGGATTGCTACGACGAATATTAGATCTGTACAACCTTTTAACTATTTGCTTCTAAACAGTTTTCCTTAAGGAAAATAAGTTGCCACTTATGGGGTGCATTGTGCATTCACAAGCGTAGAAAAAATAGGCTCATCTTCGTAGAAAATAAAACACACCAACACTTGTTTGGTCACGGTATAAAGTACCGTCTTCCACAGCATGAGGGCCGCGATAACATCGTCTGATATTCCACGCTTCATACTTACGTAACGTTTGATGGCAACAATTGAATTTTCACTGTCCGAATAAATGGGTGGCTAAAGAATGACAGATTTATATTGACCTATCTGTTCACCTGAACTCACATACACTTTCTTTTGTGGGACTTATGTGAAGGAGGAAACGTATTAGCAACAATGTACCTACAGCAGTTAACAGGAATGACAATGAAATTTGCAGTTACACTTACGTTAGAGTGTACATGACACCAGCTAAATTACACTGGATGTGTGTTGAGCTAAAAACATGCCTCATGTGGAGGTAATGCATCAACAAGTTAGGCAATTTACGTATAAACGTAACATTGAGGCGCGTTAGCGTAACCATTGTTGCCGTGGAAAAGCAATAAGTATTACATATTCTGAGTGTGTGTTTGTAGCCTAAGTTATCCAGCTTGTAAAGCGCATACGCTGACATCTGTGGTCAGTCTGACTCTGCCGTATTTTTCCACATTATCTCATAAACGGCACGATTTTTGGGAAAACGTTACTGAATATAAGATGCGTGTTTTGATTTTCTCTACAACTTTTGTCTAAAACATTTCTCATTCTTAGAAGAATTCAGAGGGGTATTATCATAAATTACGTAATTCTTCATATACGGTACCCATTGTTCTTGTTAGATTCTAATGAAACTTGAATTTTCCGACATATTTTATAAGAATACTCAGATATCAAATTTCATGAAAGTCCCTTCAGTAGGAGCCGAGTTCTTCCATGCGGAAGGATGGACAGATAGACACGACGAAGCTAATAGTCGCTTTTCGCAATTTTGCGAAAGCGCCTAAAAAGTAAAATGAGTTATTTGTAAGTCATAATGTGTTTTGTCCCGCTTCTTCTTATTCAAAAGAGCCTAAGCTATATTTAAACTTTAAATATCTTCATCATTGTGTGTGGAGACCTGTGTATGAACCAGCAGATAGTACTTCTGAAATTATGAATTAACTCTGAGATTGATATTACTGTGTGCCTAGATAGTCTGCGTGCGCCTAAGTTTATCACTGTCAGGTTGCAGATAATTGTTGTTGTTTCTTTGTTATTCTAACGAACGATTTCTTTAATTGCAACTAGATATCTTCATTACAGCGTTTCTCTTTAATGAACACGCATGACCGAGTATTGAGACAAATTTTCCTCTTCCCCTTAGTAAGGAGCCCTTGTTTGCTGTTTAGGTACTTCAGATTTTATGGCTAACACGTGCTGCGAGCTTGTATTGCCCATTAACCAACGTGAACTGCTTACTTCTACTGGATTGATGGTGGAACTGCACAGTCGGTCACAACACAATGGAACTTGAATTATTTCAAGAGAAAATACTTGCAGATTTCGAGTGTCAAAAAAAATATTATAAATTTACTTGTAAATTTTCAAAAACGTTGACAATATTACCAAGATTAAACTTATATTTTTACTGTGGACTGGAGATGGACTGTATGCTTTCAGTAACAAGTTTAAAGCATAGCGTGATGTATCAGTTCTAAGGCGTTCTTCACCTCCTCTTTAATTGCATTGGAAAACATAACACAAGAAATAATCGTGTTGGACATGAAAAGCGTGTTTCATTTCCCTCTACAATAACTGAAACTTTTTTCGCTCTGATGCACATTTAGCTACTTACGCTAGATATGGTCACTGAAGTGTGTGTAGGTAATTTAAGGTGTGCAATTATTTGTCGGATATTAACCAGAACTGAAATGTGATGATAGACATTAGTAAAATTCAAAAAGCTTCAAGCTTCATTTAAGGAATACGTTTCCCATGTCTCTTGCACAGTAACATTCCACGAAGGTTTTTGAAACCTTGAGACACAGAAAACTCTTTCTTGATGTCACTTGTACCGTTCTTTATTTGTAACGCGGTCATTAAATTATGGTTACTCTTTATATTTATGTACTTGTATTATTGATGGCATATAGGGTATTTAATTTTTATTGATAATACAGTTTCAACGCACTTCGTCTTTGCCATGTTATGAACGAGATTTATTATCCAAACATACCTGTATTCTGAACATCCTTCATGCATGATAAGGGGAATGAAAATAAATGCCCTGACTGTCTATCACTAAAAAAGAACTACATGTGGTTTTCTTTGATGAGAAGGTTAAACGACTAGAGTACAAACAAATTAATTATTTATTTCCTCAATTATCTAAATGAATTCATTATCCTAAACGTTAGGTCTAAATGAAGAAATATTTCACGAGTGTTATTTAAAGGTTTAATAAAAATAATGTATGGGTCCTACTGACAAAGTTATAGGCCAGTATTTCTTAAAATTACCGCTATAAATATACATGTATCTAAGACTCGGAATATTTAATAATATATCGCCCTAAATTGCAGTTCTAGTTATCATTTTGTAATATGAAAATTTTATGAATTGAATTCGTTACTAAAGAATATATGATTAGAAGAGATTACAAAAGATATTGATATTTGAATTACAAGCCTTGTTTTACGTTATTATGAGCGACTCTCTATTTATTTATTTGTTTATTTGTTATTTGTGAATTAAACTGTTGGTCTGTGTGTGCGATATGTTACAACACACACGCATGTGGATCATATATAAGGTTGTATATATATATATATATATATATATATATATATTTCACTGCAGTGACACTTAAATGCAGAGTATATCTGTTAGGAGTCAAAATGAAAGCCCTAACTAATGTCATGAACACGGTTATATCTTAGATGCCAGTTGGCGCCCATCAGGTTAAAATTTTCTCAGCCGAATGCTTTTCGCAGTGTCCACAGTCATTCCTTCTCGAAGTCTCTTCTGGCCCACATAAATCCTGTCCTTTACCTTATAATGTATTTCTTTGTTTATTTAAGGTCCATTATAGTATTATCCTTTTCAGACACAGGTGGACTCCGCTCAAAGTTTTCAGATTAAAATTTAGTATGTCTGTCTCATCTCCATCTCATCCCCCTTGATATGATAAGTTGTGTTGAAAGGAAGACATAAATTATGAAGGTTCTTCTGTTATCCTTTTGCCGCTTCCTTCTTAGGTTCACACACTTTCCTATAAAACAGCAGTTAAGACGGTAGGTTATGTTATGTACACAATATTTAGATTGTTGTAGGAGACGAGAAAACAGAAGTTTCTGAAATAAATGGTAGAAAACATTCCCCAAGCAAGCATTAACCTGCCCTTAATTCTGCAATAGATGTATGTAATATTGATTTATCAGTGACCATTCTGAAAAAAAAAAGTTTACTGCTTTTCACATTCGTAAACTTCGAAGCAAGGTTGTACGTAATAAATCATTTTAAAATCCGGTTAATGATTCACAGAAAACATATAGGACGTGTCCATTACAAAGACCAATACGTTACTGCTGTAAATGGCTGTTTATTGTAAGAATCATATTAAATATTTAAATACCCTCAACGGGCAAAATTTTGGGTTTGTTAATGTTAAGACAAGTGCTACGTGTAGTTACCATTCTTTGTTAAAGGGTTAGTGCTGCAAAATACATTTATTCAGTATTTTACTCGTAACTAATGAGCAGTTTTAAAATCAACAATATGCACATATGAAGTAGCCTATATATAATATTACGTTCCCTCTCCAATATGTTTTGGCAGTCGGCCGCCATCCTAAGGGAACAACACCGATATTTAAAACGTAATAAAGCCAGTTACATATATATTTTATTACATTATATTATTATTATTACATATATTTTATTATTGTTTATGTAACTGGCTTTATTACGTTTTACATATCGGTGTTGCTCCCTGAGGATGGCGGTAGACCGTCGAAACATGTAGGAAAGGGGACTGTAATATTATATGTACTTTTTATGTTCATATTTTTGGTTTTATAATAAGAAACATATCACACTGCCGGAATATACAACGTTAAAATAAGAGAGTAGCTTTAAGTTCAGAAGAAGGCCGTGTATTTCACTGCGCCTTTCATGTTTTGTGTGTATTGCTATAAATAATAGTGTGTTTTATTAAATTGCTAAATTACTGATTAAATTTTGTTTTCATATTATCGGTGGTGAGGTAAGTGCCTAGGGACTGTCGTTTCACAGGAACTCTGTAAGGTGTCCGTCCTTCAGTCGCTGTATTCGGCTTACAGGTGGTGCTGGTCCTCTGCAGGCTACGACCCCAGTACACTTTCTCACACAGCCGCAAGTCATCGCCGCCACTTCTCGGAATGGTGGCCATTGCCATGGCATTACCCCCACCCAGTGTTCATGAGATACGCCTCGAGTCAGACATGTTTGTTACCCGTATCAACTTCGACTTCCGGATAGCCCACTGCGAACCCAGGTATAGCCGTTGTTCCTGGCGTGTACTCGTAATGTTATCTTACAGTTACTAATGTGGAGTTCCAAGGAGTTTCGCCACACACGGTGTTATCTCTCAATTTGTATGCAGAAATATTAGTCTTTGTGAACGTAAGTATACTTAACTTAGAAGGTAACTTACCGTTACTAATTCCAGGTATTCATTCTTTGCCATGCGATTTTTTCCTTGTCGTTGCTGTGGCTATGTTCTTTCCTTCTTTTCTCCCCTTACTACTTACTTTTTCCTTCCTTCCTTCCTTCCATCGTTCCTTCCATCCTTCCCTTGTTTCTTATTTCCCATCTTCCTTTCTATTGCCCATATTCTTCGTTTCCTTTCTTATTCCAATTTTTCGTGTATTGCTGTCTTATTTCTCTCTCTTCACTGTATTTATCATTTCCCTTCTTGCAGTTATTTTAACCCCGTATATTTAGGTGACATTTCTGCTATTTTCAAAATTTCAGAGTGTCGGAGCTTCTAGACTACTCGGCCGAGGAGCTCACAGGGAAGAACCTGTACGCGCTGTGCCACGGCGAAGACGCGAACAAGCTCCGTAAATCGCACGTTGACCGTAAGTTTCGTTGCGCAAACAAGACCTATCACTTGCATCCCGCTTTGTGCTAATTGTTTATGCTATTTCAAAGAGAGCTCATTACTGTCACCCCATATATATATATATATGTATATTAAACTAAGAAATAGGTAACAATATTGCAATGTATAGTTACATAGACATATAGACGTGTATTACTGGAGGTAAGTCCAAGTAAAATACACTGGACGTTTGAAGGCGAATTGGCTAATATAAGTGACATATCGAAGTACTGCCAGAACTAGAGGAAACTGAGAAATTTAGCTAATTTTCATGAAACTGCACTGCCAGAAGGTAGGTGTAACATCTGTCATTTTGTCAGTTTTTGGGTCATATTTATATAAAACCTGATGCCTTGTTTGTGATGGTTTGGGAGGTAAGGTACTGACATCCTGTTCTAAGGTTCTTGGGTTTGAAACAGGCCGGGGTATTGTTCTAAGGGAGTCAAACGTACAGAATGGCCCAAAATGTCAGTTAAGCGGTAAGTAAATGTGCAATAAAATGTGTTATACATTTCTTGACTTCTTACTGAGTGCAGAAAAAATGTTCAAAATTACAACTTCCATGTTCAAGGCACAACTCACAACGCTGTGTTACCGTTTTACAAACTGATGAACCGAAAACATGTTTTACTAAAGAGTCAGCTGACTTTTAGACCACTCTGTATAACATAATATGGACTTACACGTAAGAGTTTAAGTGGTAAGATTCAGTACGTAAATGTAAAGGTAAAGCAATCCCATTAAAGGCCTGGACAGAAGGTTGAGGCTCCCAGATTTCTAGACAATCGGCACATGAAGGTGGTAAGGTTGTCAGCCCTACGCACCGGCCGCCTTTACCCCCCAGGATATATTCCTGGTACTCATTTCTGTTAGAGGCTGAGTCGACCGCAGGGCCATAGTGCGACCGGAAGGAATATGCAGTAGGAGTAAACGAAAATAATGAACAGAAATACGTACTAGGGCAACAGATACCTCATATTTGTATTATTTTATTTGTTTATTGCGCATAAACATTGAAACAGATTCCTAAATCTACTGCTTAGTAGCTTAACCCAATTCTTACATTACCTGTGTGAGTAAAAGTCCCCGGATGGATGTTCAATATCTCAAGATGCTTGCAGATATCTTCATGTTGCTTGTCGCTAGGGACATTTTAAACGCTACTTGGCAGCTATTTTCAAAACCTTTCTTACAAGGATTTTCACCCACTATCCTCTCTCCCACACTTTTCCCTCCCTACGTTTGTTCTATAATACAGTTTAACAGGCTCGCTTGCTTTCTTCAGTTCACACGTTACGGGATACGCCAGTGGCGTGAGTTCAAGACGGTCGTTCAGGGTTTGAAACTCATTTTAGTGTTTTATAAGTTCACGCGAACAAAGCTGTGGGTTAGTGTTGTTATTCTTGCATCCTGTCTCCAAGTCAGGTAGAAAGCGTGAGAATAAGCCCGCTGCTTAGACTTGTCCGTAGTTTGGGTGTAAATAATTTGAAAAGAAGGGCTTTGAATTGACGTCACTGAACTATGACCCTCCTTATGTCTAAATTACATGTAAAATCAAAACATACTAGCCATTACTTCGGCCCGTTTGTCCTCTGATTATTAGCCTCTCAGTGTGTCTGTCCGATCTATCATTAATATTTCCGCCCACGCTAAATTTTGACTATATGTTTCTGTAACATAATTCATTTCCTAAAGCCCTTGTATGCATTATTGCAATATGTTGTCATAAACTATTTTTGAATGCGACTGCCTTCTGAAATGTGTCACCGTGTAGTCTGGTAGAATCCTGAAGATGGAGGGTGCAGGTTCTCCCGAAAAATATGTACTTCATTGCCAAGCTACACGGTGTCACACGCCACGAAACTGTATTCCTCATAGTTACCACCGTCGAAAACTTAAATCTCACCGAATTTACTTCAGTTTAGTGTATGGATTTCAGCTTGTATGCTAAGCCAATTTGTTAATAAGCATTTGCTGCAGTAAATTGTAATAAATCGTGTGAAAATGCGAAGGAAAATATTTCGGATATACGGACCAGTTATATCTGACACTTTACTTGAAGCACAAAAATTCTGGATTTATCTTGTTAAATGCACGACATAGCCAGAGTTTCTCAATGACATGTCAACTAGGCCGGGATAACATACTCGGCCGGGCTGGAAGGTCCGGGGATCGAATCCCGGTGGGGGCGAGATTTTATGTACAGTCTAGACAGGCCGTGTTCACCCACTCCCATCTAGCGCCGAGGTTAAAGAAAAGTACAGCTGTACCTCAACTGGTGCACAGAAATAATATTGCACTGCCTCAGCAGCAAGACATCCCCATCAGGTAAGTGCATTGTGACTCAAGGCTAAACCAAGACAACAAGTGAAGCCACAGAGACACGCTTATTTAATGTGCTATAGTAACTACACTAGCCACGTGTCCGTAATAGACACACTTATTTAATGTGCTGTCGACCTCGGTGGACTAGTGGTTAGCGTGCTCGCCACTGGACCCAAGGTTCGCGGGTTCGATCCCGACCGAGGTCAAAATTAAGAGGCCATTTCTCACCCAAGTCTCCTGACTGACTGCCAGATGGCTCTGGCATTCACATCAGGATCGCGTTGAACAGCGCGGCCAGTCAGCCGGTCCCTGACTGCCGCAATTGCACAAACAACCTCGGAAAGATGAGGCGTAAGCCCATATAGGGCTGTCGAGCCATGGTTATTAGTTTTATATTATTTAATGTGCTACAGTAATCTACACTAGCCACGTGTCCGTGATAGACACACTTATTTAATGTGCTGCATTAACTACACTAGCGACGTGTCCGTGATAGACACATTTAATGTGCTACAGTAACCTACACTAGCCACGTGTCCGTCATATGACGGGCTGCCATAGTATTCACGCTGCATTCCACGGCCTCTATCATCCATTATTTATTTATTGTTAAACCAAAAAAGCGTTAATTTTATGTACCAAAGACCTACCACCTGGTTGTGCCACGTTGTATTATATGCTAGATGTACACTTCTTTCTTCAGCCTCAGTTCTTACCTCACACGGAACACAGCATATCGTGAAAATAAAAACGTGGGTCTGACGTCGTAATCAGGGTGTGACACACTCAGTCACTTATACAAAGGTATTATATAAGGTGTATGGCTTCACCTTGTACATATCTTGAACGACATATGGTTGTAATTTCGATTCATTAAATTTATTATGTTACTATTTTTCCCGTAGGTCAAATTGCGTTGCGCTGTTAATGGTTTGTATTTACAAACATGTAGCCTGTATTACAGGATGAAATATCCACGAAAGACTATTGTTGTATGAAATATATCCAAAAGGTTTCAAACAAAATACTTTTGGTACCCTAGCAATGGTGCCCATAAAGGAAGCATACACGTCAAGCGTTCTTGAATAATGCACCGAATATATAATAAAACCAGGAATTACAAAAAGTGATCGTTGGCCCTGCAATACGGCTGTCACACTTTTGTTGCGGCCTGCCAAATGATTGACTTGAGATTTTTATTTGTATTTTGGCTGCGCCATGTTTGTTTTTCAACTACTTCAGTCAGGAAAAATAATTGTAAACGTACTGTAAATATACGTGTACTACCGAAAAAAGTTGCGAATAGATGCATTCATCCATTTGAAGAAGAAAATAGACCTGCATTTCGTATGACGATTCAGTCAATTCCTCACAGAGAACACAGTAGGCAGATGCTTCTTTATAAAGACCAATCTGTTAATGTTGCATAGGGAAAAGCTGTTTTTTTTTCAAGAATTACACAGACCACATACATGCACTGTGTTGGGAAACGTAGACTTTTTTTAGTGAAGTCTGACGGTAGTTACCACTGAGCTTTAAAGTGGTAAGAATTTATTTATAACACAATTCAGCAACTTACATTCTTTGAAATTTTACCTATGTTCGCATGAATATCGATAAGTGAGAGCTGTCAAGTAAGTTCATGTCTCCATTTGCTTTTATTTAAATTCACTGTCGTATTTACTTACATAATTTATTACCTTCACTATCTCTTTCAAATTTTGTTAGCACACGCGTTTCAACTTCCAAATGCATATGATATACAAAAAATACATCAATGAAAAAGCGTTGATGTTAATAAAGTGTTGTAAATTATATTATCTCAATACTGGTTATCAAATCACATTCCGTGATCAAAAATCCACAAATCTGTTTGTATATGACTGCTGGATTTGCGAGATACGGGGTTCTCGCAGCGGTGTTTATGAAAATCCAAGTATTTTGGGATGTTACGCCGTGTCGCTTAGTAAAGAGTTACCGACGTTTCGGAAGATTGTACTTCATTGTCATCACTTAATAATAAAAGTGAGCTAATACACCTGGGCCGTGCCATGACTCAGGCGGTTAGTCGCCGGTCTCTCACAGCGGAGACCCGGGTACGGTCCCGAATCAGTCCATGTGGGATTTGTAGTCGACAAAGTGGCACTGGGACAGGTTTTTCCCCAAGTACTTCGGTTTTCCGCTCTCAATTTCATTCCAACGGTGCTCCACTAATCGGCAAAACGGTAAAAAAGCTAATCATCTTCAACACAGGTTTGCACAATAAGCCTCAAGACTGCGGTGCGTCCGTAGCATCTGCTGCGGGGCTCTTCACCATAAAAAAAACTAGTAGACCTATTACGTCAGCACAACTTGAAGGTGCAATACTATTGATACTTGAGTCTTATATTGGACACGAACCTGACATAAATACATACACTTCCCACCATTGACCCTAAGGAATGACTCCCAAGTACTTCTCTATGTGTTTATGTGTATACATTAAGCGTAACAGTTGAAACTCCGTTATCTTTTCCCAATCTTATAGTTAAGGATACGTGCGCCAAGTGGCAGTGATTGTCAGAAAGAATTTCTCGTTGCGAAGCAGTTTAGAGGCACCGATAGTTTGGTACGAACTGAAGCGTCGACGTTTGCCGGTGAGAAGTATTTCTAGGTAGAAACACCACTTACTGCCACGTGTCTTTAAGAACATTTCTATTTCTTAGCATATAAGAGTATATTTAGCGAAATTGTGATTTCATACTACCTCAAGGGTTATAATTTGTAAGATTGTATTAATGGAGGCCTTATCTGTAAAAACCGCAGCTACACATAGGATTTGTTAAATTTATCAGTTGAAATGTCAGCATGGTCTATAGCCTACTAGAACTAAACAAACTTCTAACTGTCCAAATAGGCCCACCAACTCGCGTGCCATTGATATGTCACCCATTTCGTGCCAAAGAATCCGTCACACTGTGAGACATTTGTATAAGTTTCATAACGCATATCAGTTTAATGTTGCAGCCCTACGCACACCGCAAAGCCAGAGGATCGTCCCTTGTAGGCTGTCCGCAACTGCTTACTCCATACGTCTGCTGCGTCACACCATACGTGGGGGCCGTTTCACCATACGTGGGGGCCGTTTCACCATACGTGGGGGCCGTTACACCTTACGTGGGGGCCGTTACACCATACATGGGGGCCGTTACACCTTACGTGGGGGCCGTCACACCATACTTGGGGGCCGTTTCCTCCATCCGCAACCCGAATACGCGCAATGCAGTGGTGACAGCGTACCCACTTAACATGGTCTTCTTAAATTATTAATAATAATTGTCGGTTTATTTAAGACTCTTAATTGGATATACAGGTTTAGACAAAGCACGTGACTAGATTATTTGTGGAATTTAAGATCTAGTGGAGATTATTAGCCTACGTAAAAGAAAATGTCTAAATAACAAGAAGATAGAATGGATGATTGCAGCTGACAGAGGATAGCTCAAACTTATGAAAATGCAAAGGAAAGACTTATAGTAAGGCCACGGGGACAGTAGACTGGGGCCGCTACAGACGTGAAGGTGCCTAATCCATAAAGACATTGAATGAAACGCCACTGCTGGGTTCGTCTCCCATCCTCCTGAACCTGCCGACGAAACGAGGACTATTGAATTGTTGGTACTACTGTATGTAGAGACTTGTCGTGTAGTTGCAGGAGGGAGAGGGTTTTGAGTATTCACGTTGCGTTCTGTCTCCGGATGTGCGGCACATCTCAAGTTGCTTGTAACGTCCCTTTCTGTCTCTAAAACCTCTCCCTCCCTACACCTACCTTCTCTCTCTCTCTCATTTCCTTTGTATCACGTCCTGAATTTTCTCTTCGTTTCTCTTTTAAAGCGTAATTCCAAAAACTCAACTTTTCTCATACACTCTCTCATTTTCTCTTCTTTTGAGGTCTGTCTCTTTTCCAGTGTATCTTATAGTTCACCCTAGGCCCCCCTCACACACTTTCTGATACCCCCATCTTCTGTCGCCCAAATTGTCCTTTCGTCGTCTTGTACAACTTAACCTGACAAGACAACAGCGTAACGTAAACCAAAACAGGATAGAAACAACAACAAAGCTGTTTTCAAGTTTCTCTCAAGATTTGTCCGTTAACTCAAACTCCTGCGTGGTTGGTTCCATGTTCTTAAGTCTCCTGAAGAAACTGGTATTGTCAATAGACTCTCTTCAAGCAAAGCAGTCCCATTACAGGCCTGGACAGGCCCTTAGGGTTCCAAGAGGTTGAGGCTCCCATATTTCTAGACAATCGGCACATGAAGGTGGTAAGGTTGTCAGCCCTACGCACCGGCCGCCTTTACCCCCAGCAAATATTCCTGGTACTCATTTCTGTTAGAGACTGAGTCGACCCCAGGGCCATTGTGCGACCGAAACGATTATGGCAATGAAAAATTCCAATGACACCATCGGGAATCGAACCCGCGACCTTCCGGCTTGTAGCGCAGTGTCTCAACCAACTGAGCCACCGCAATAGACTCTGTTAGAAGATAAAGTTACAGCAGTTTAACAACACTCTAATAAATGATATCACATTGAAGCATAACATTTTTCTAAATAATAGATTATATAAAGAAAATCATTTCCTACCTCACAAGAAAACACATTTTCTTTCCATTACAAGGACAAATCAGTTAATTTTGTTTGAAGGAATAATCGCTCTTATGCGGATAATCATACAAAACAAATACGCTGTGGGCAAAATATGGAGTCTTGAACATTAATGTAAGTGGTACAAATACTAACCACTGGGTACTGAAGGGTCAAAGTGGAGAGCTGTAAGCTGTTGTCTGATTTCAAATGGAGTCTGAATATCACAGTATCACATGCACACGCGCACGCGCACGCATGCGCCACACAAATTGAAGCACTTTTCATTCAGAATTCTAAATTCTCATATTTTCCTTAATCCAGACATTTAAAATACATGGGATAAAGTTTAAATGTTCTAGTTAAATCTTGGCAACTAAGCCCAGAAACAATGCACCGAGCTCTAGAAATTGAGAAACGGACAGAATATTTTTTTTCCGTTATTCCTTTTTATCCTAGATTTTCAGAAATCGCCATTCAGCTTTTGCACAATTTCTGTATTATTTTTTATCTAAATGTGATTACAAATGTATTTACATAACTCCAACTTTAAGTGTTAAGGCTCTTAACGGAATTTATCAAAATAAAGATGATTTACTTACTGTCAGGGCAAATACATTCTAGGACGTTATAGATTTCCGAAGTTCAGTTTTGTACATTCCCAGCAATATGAAGTGCGCAACAAAATGAGCTCTCCTTTAATACAGAAGTAGCCAACCGTAAATGGGTGATGAGAAACTAAAACAAGCTTATAATTTACAGCAAATACGGTATAAATGTACCGAAAAAATATGAGAATTGAACGAGACCTAATTAGATCATAAATGGTTTTGCAGTTTGTGTTTTTACATTAAGACTTTTTATAAAACACTCTTTTGGCACTGTTTACACGAAGAAAAATATGTAATATATGATGAGCCAGTTCCTTAGAAATTGTCACACTTCTTTACATCCGAACCCTCCAATAGTGTGACAAAAACTGAACACGAAAAGCATAATTTATAACTTTTTTGCCCTGGACGGAAATTTGTTTCATAAAACGGAAACTAACATGAGAATTTCAATCACCAGCAAACAGTTACAAATTACAAAGAACATTTCAGAATTATTTGGGGTACCCTGTCGTCCTTCTGAGTGTCCGAATATGCTCGTGGAGATGCGGTTATGTTTTATGATACTAATATGTGTGGACTTTCTTTCCCGTTTACTACCAATTGGCTTACAGTTGAATATTACTTTGCAGTGATCAACAAAGGACAAGTAATGACACAGTATTACCGATTTATGAATAAGAATGGTGGATATACGTGGGTGCAGACATGTGCCACTGTTGTCTGCAACTCGAAGAATGCTGAGGAGCAGAACGTAATTTGCGTCAACTACGTCATCAGGTACGTCATTTCTTACCACTTTCAATTGTGTTCAGTGCTTAAAGTAATATCCTGTTTGATTGATTTGGATGTTTGTACATCACAAGCTCCGAATATTGTTACTTTAATATTCGGTAGCGAGCAGTGGCAGCTCGTGGCCCGTTCTTATGGCAGGACTTGGGCTAGGATTATTATATGGTTATTGAGAAAGTTTGATAGAGCTTTGTTCCAGCAGAGCCACTCAACCACTTATGATTAGCATGTATGGCAGGGTTAAATTTTCTCACATAAATTTGTATTCCGATTTATGACTGAGAAATAGGTAAATCAAGTGTTACACGACCTAAATTCTTAATCCTAGTCTTCTTGGCGAGAGTTACTTTCGAAAAATTGATGACCCGTAAATACTTCACACTGTTCTTGTTCATGTTTGTCTTAAAATTGCAACTACTGAAATTAAAACATTCACAAATATGGCTTTGAAAGCAGCTAGGTAAAAAGTGTTATCGAAATTTCAGCGTTTGAAACGTTAGAAAGGATAAACTGTGTTTTGAGTTGTTTGCATATTGCAATCTACTCTGTTCTTGACGAATTCCATAGCCAATCCAACTTACGTGGATATTGGATCGGTGAATGTATGTGTATATGTATGTATATATGTATGTATACGACGTCCTCCTTTAAACCGTAGGCCGGATTGCAGTGCCAGCGACATAAGCTGCCGCTGTCTTCCCACCACTTCGGCCTACGAGTAGTTGCGCTGACCCAACTCGCAATGTCTGGGTAGGGCACAGGCCGCTCTGTTTCCGCAGTGCTTAGAGTCCGTCGCGACTATTTGAATTTAAAACGATTTCATTCATACTCTTCTAAATAATGTATGCATCTCCTAACGAAAACTTTTATTCAGATATTTAGTTTAATTTTTCTCAAAATTTCTGGGATGAATGAGCCGCCCGTATTAGCGTTATAAGTTATGGAGTTACTAAATAAAAATTCGTATTTCATACAGAAGTTTAATATCTTTGCACATGCAATAGCTGTTTTCAAAGGGAGCTTGCGATAAAAACTACCATTTAAATGCTAAGTTCAGATACTTATTCTCACAACTGTAGTTCATTCTTTGATTTATTAGCGATGGGAGTTTTTCTTTCTTGCCCCTGTAGTCAGAACATACCTGAGGGCCACCCAACCTACTATCTATTAGGGTATCAGACAGTTACTTCTCCATTAAAATTGGTCAGACCTGAAGCAAACACTTACTTCCAACTTATGATGTTCTAAATGTGTGGATTTTCACCACTCTGTCCCCATCTATCATTAAGACTTAATGCTTAAGAAGAGAAAGAACTTTGTTTTAGACTCGTGGTCTTTTGGGCTATTGCATCGTGTAGTCTGTAAGTGATTACCAAAGTTTCGGAGGAAATTATTGCCTCCATCTTCAGTGTGGAAAATACTGTTTACTGGTGTATGTTGTACCATAACATTGGTAACCATTACGCGTTGCCATAATATATGGGACCAAAATCCAAGTCTTAGCCACCATGTAAATCCAAATTATCAGTTGTTTACTATATTCTGTATGGATATAAACATTCGCCACAAGACCGGGAAAGCCGTAAACAGAGTTCCTGCAAGTGGCCAATCTTGAGCTAAAACTGCTAACTTTACGGGCTATACATTAAATGTTGTCCATACCGCGTCTGGAGATCTGGAGATACTTCCGTAACCCTAGTACAGAAGAAAAATATAGCAAGTGAATTTCATACGCAGGTTTGTCATATTCAAAACCTTGGCACTAACTGGAATATAAAAGGTGTACTCTGGTCATTCCAGCCGCCGGGAGTACGAGAATCTGATAATGGACTGCTGTCAAATGGAAGAGAGCGTGCAGACTGTGAAGAGGGAAGAGACGGGAGGAAACGACCCTGAGAATGGCTCTCCGGACGCAGATCGTGGTGGTGAGTACTCTGGATGTTTATGTGAAATCAAGAAATAAATTTGAGCACAAGGCGAGTTAGGCATGTAGGAAACTTAGAACTTTGTAATTTGTACATGTCACTTCATGCGAGTATTTTAGAATAGTGAAATGTAGAAGGTGATGTGGGGTTGAAACTGTAGGATAAGGACAGACGTGGTCATCGTGAAGACCGAAAATGAAATGGGTGCAATATTAAGATGGATCTCCGACATGTAGGAAAATTTCATCACCAACTGAGAAGCTGTTAGATTCTCAGGAAGGACCTTGTCCCAGGGAGTTATTTGGTTAATCATTAAATAGCCTGTCTTACAAAAGGTCCATAGCCTCTTCAAAAGCGAGTTCTCCAAAGAGTGCGATATAATGCTTCCTCTTTCAAGTTACGTTATCTTCTTGTTTCCTTAAAGTCATCCAGTAGCTGCTTACGTCTTCCTCTTCGTCTTCCCGTCCCTTCTATCGTTTCTTCAATAACGTGTTTTAGAAGGCAATTTCCATTCAAGGTATGACTAATTCAGTTACCCTTGCTTCATTTTATTGCATGTAGGATGTTAGTTTCACCCTTGACCCTTTGTAATATTTCATTTTTCACACAATCGGCCCAACTGATTTTCATCCTTCTCCAGCACCACACAGTAAGTAAGTAAGTAAGTAAGTAAGTTAGTTAGTTAGTTACATAGTTAGTTGGTTTGTTGGTTAGTTAGTTTGTGAATTAGTTAGGTAGTTAGTTATGAGTGTCCTAATAAATGGTTTCTTCAGTGCCTTTAAATAGACCTACGTCAAAAGTCAAAAGGGTAGCAGACTGGATAGTGTGTGACAGTAACTTAACAACTAATATTAGCAGGAACACATGCTCTCCTTTACATGATCGATCGGGGTACGTGAAACAGACGGCCTAGCTGTGTCATTTCTTCGAACTGCTGCATGTAGCAGAGGTTAGAATTTAACAGTCACTTCACTGTAAAAATTTGCATGCACTGTGTTACTGGTGAGGGGTTGCCAATTCTGCCCTCTGCCTAAAGACGAAGCCCTCCCAACAGACCTTCCCGTTTCTAAAGCAGACAATCCGTTTAAAAGACTAATATGACTTTTCTAAAAACGCCCTTACATACCGGCAACTTCTTCAGCTCATTTCTTTTGCGGGTCAGTCTAAATAATCTGCTACGGGTCTTTTAAGGACTAATACGTATTTGTATGTTATTTAACGACACTGTCACTAACTCTAGACTATGTAGCGTCGAATGACTGGGTGATAATGAATTGTAAACGACGTGAAAGGCAGCTGCCGTGACCTAATTTAAGGTATCATTACTGCATTTTCTGGAGGGACTGAGGAAAACGGCCGAGAATGTGTCAGGATGGTCGGTGTTCCGGTGCACATTCAAATCGGGCCTCCCTTAAACAGAAGCCAGAAACATTAGATTCATTTCATAGTCTGTCTTACGACAGGTCCATAGCCTCTTTCAAAGTGAGTTCTCAACACAGTGCGATCTAGTGCTTCCTCTTTTAAGTTCCAGTATCCCCTCTTTTCCTTAAGCTCATCCAGTAACTGCTTACGTCATCTCCCTCGTCTTCCAGTCGCTTCTATCCTTCCCTGTATCTTTCCTTCAATAACATGTTTCAGAAGGCAGTTTCTACGCAAGATGTGACCAATCCAGTTAGCCTTTCTTCTTTTTATTGTATGTAGGATATTCCTCTCCTCCTTGACTCTGTGTAATACTTCTTCATTTCTCACACGATCGGTCGAGCTGATCTTCTCCATCCTTCTCTAGCACTATATTTCAAAACTTTCCAGGTATTCCTGGTCTATTTTTGGAAGAGAAACGTTAGAGATGAAACTAAATATTCAAGTAGAAAAATTCCAAGTTGTGCGAAATCAGCGACACTTCTCAAGAGCGCCATAATTTAAATCTGTGTTTTTGACAGTTCTTCCCACATTGAAAGCGAAGCGACGTTTTAAGGGGTAATTTTAAAGTGCACCCTGTTTTTGTCCGTCTGTAACTAAATTAACCCTTTACAAGTTAACAGTCTTTTTACTTAACTCAAGAAAATCCCACCTCATGCATTCTCAAAGGGCCGCCACTGTTTCCTGTCCTGAAGCAAACGAGTCCAGCTCACACACTGGCAAATTTTGTTTAAAACCTATCTCATTATCATTCTTCCATCTATTTCTACTTCTAAGTGATCTCTTCGTTTCAGTTCTTACTACCAAACTTGTGTATGCATTTCTCGTCTCTAATATGCGTGCTACATGCCCTACAAACCTCATGCTTCTTGAATTGATCATACTAATAATGTTTTTGAAGAGCATAGATCATGAACGTCTGCATGAAACGCCCTCCAGCTCCTAAAAAACTGTACGCAATGTCGAATCTCTCGATAAAGCTTAGTTCTTCACAACGAAATACAAGGGTATGACATGGTAAGTGTCTGTCCCGGATAATTTTTGTACAAGAACAAACTAATGATATTTATGAGAGTTATCAGCGCAACAGTATTGCAAATGGTGTCCTCCGTGACGTAATATACATGTTTTACCAAGGCGTTCTTCGCTTTCTAAATATCGTACTCTTTCACGGTACATGCATAACTGTAATTTTATTTAGGCCCATAAGGAAAGTAAAGCCTTCCGTGCCCCGATTTTCACGAATATAACAAACGCTGAACGTTACGATATGATATTTATTAACTGCGATTGGGTTGACACCTGGTGGCAGTGGTCCGTACACTTGTACACAAATAAAAAGAAAGAAAACAGCTATATACATAAGGAGACACACGCACAAAACAATAAAAGAAACACAGAGCACACAAAATAGAAGGCAAGACATACAAAGAAAGAAAACAAACATAAGATGAACAATAAAAGACATAAACATAAAAACATAAAACATAAACATAAAACAGTCATTAAGGTTTAACAAAGAGCTAAAAGATCATAAAGCAAATAATTAAAAAATAAAAATAAAAATGAAAAAAATTATATATCGCAATGAGTCTGTATACTATACAGTAACCCACATACGAACTACATAACTTTATATCAGTGACCATTACACACATTCCACTAAAGATCGAACACACATTCCACTAAAGATCAGATCCTGCAGATCTCACAAACAATTTCACCCAAATCGGACAATAAATGTGGAAACTAAAAATGTAAATCTATTTACGTCCCTAAGTACATTATGGCCGTAACTGCGCTGATTTTCATGAAATACAGGCTTCCTTTACAACTTTTTGTAAATAACTCTTTACCGAATTTCATGAAAATCTGACAAATGGTTTAGTCGCTGATCTAGGTCACAGGCAGATAGGTGGACTGTCCACATGAAGCGTTCTTTAAAATATGCTGAAAATGAAGTATCGCCTGAATAATGTTTATGAAAAGCATACCTTGTCAAGAGTCACGAACAGTGTTAGTAGACTAGTTAGAACGAGCTGGTTCATTGTCTGCATTGATTTTAGGCGCGTTTGCAAAATTGCGAAAAGCGACTATTAGCTTCTTCACGTCTGTCCGTCCATCCGCATGGAAAAACTCGGCTCTCTTGAACGGGTTTTCATGAAATTTGGTATTTGAGTATTTTTCGAAAATCTGTCGCGAAAAGTTTCAAGTTTCATTAAAATCTGACAAGAATAATGGGTACTTTACATGAAGACCTCTGTACATTTATGATAAAACTTGGTGAATTCTTCTTAGAATGAGAAGTGTTTCAGACAAATTTGTAGAGAAAATCAAAACACACATTTTATGTTCACATTTTTTCGAAAATCCTGCCGTTTATGGGGTCATGTGAGAAAGTATGGTAGAGCCAGAAAGGCCACAGGTGACAATACAATACAGCGCATGCGCTTTGCATGCTGGATAACTAAGGCTGCAGACACACACACACAGACAGAATGTGTAATACATTTTGCTTTTCCATGGTACCACTAGTTACCCGAACGCACCTCAGTGTTACGTTATACGTATATTACCTGTCTTGTTGAAATCAACGACACTCTTAGAACATCTACAGTATTACCTCTGAGCCTGCTGAATATGCAACATTATAAATAGAAACACTGTTTTGTTTAAACGGGTTTTTTTATTCGAATTCAGTCTATGTACTTCAAGAAACCTTTAAGCAAATACGCGTGAAATTTGTGACTGACACACGAATGGTGGTTCCAGCATAAACACCAAGATAAGAGACTAAACAAAAAAAAAATAGGGAGGGTGTTTGGTAAAAAGTCAGAAACTGACGATTGCTTGCAAAACTTTGCCTCAATTTTCTACGCCCTTCATCTTAACGGCTGTTGGCATCGACATTTTGGAAAACTGATTTAATGCTAAAATGTGCGTCAGCATCTTTTGAGGGTTACGTACAAATAGCATTTCAAACAGAGATTCCAGTAGAAAAGGTTGTGCTCTCTAGCGGAGAGATATGAAGACCAAACAGAAACTTGCTTTCATACCGATGAAGTAATAGACGACGGTGACTTTTCCGACATGCGTCGTCAACAGATGGCAGCTCAGTCGATTTCAAACGCCCGCCTAACCTTTCGCTTCGGTGTTTCTCATTTACTTTTTCTCGCTTCCATTTTGCTACCTTTATGTCCTGTCGGTAGATTTCAGGGTTAAGCATAACAAAGATTGATAATACAGTCGCTTGTACGAACCGTTATAAAGCTGACCATAGCACAACATGTAAAGAAAGCAAACGTATATTATTTGTACCACTCACGTAACATTCCCATGGATCCGGCTGCACTTGGTAAGAGCCGTATTAATAAAAGGACGCACATAACCTAACAGCCGTCTTCTTATGATAGTTCTTTCTTCCCCATTTTATTTCTTTTTAAATTTTATCTTTATGATTGAGATTAAGATTATATGGTAACAAAACTGATATTTACAGTTACATTTGGTGCCTCATTATCCCTGATACTCAGAACCAGGATTTGACTTAGTTGCCAAAGTGGGTTTCCTAATTTAAGTTCGTTTACCACATATTTCACATTCAGCTCTTACTGAGCATACACACATTTGTAATGTATCAAAATTCACAACCTAAAATATAGTTGATCACTAAAACCATTTCTTTAGTTCATCAGAAAAGCAAAAAGGAGAATGCAAATATAGTGATATTAACAAGAAATGCAATATACATATAAAAATTACTATGTAACAGGTGTTCAGATGTACACTTTTAAAGTGTGAATCTTAGAACAGTTGCTCTGGTTTTGACGGAGAGGTATCTTTCTCATCAGAGCCTAAATTAATTTTACTGATATGTCATTAATTTCCATCATATCAAAAATGTTAGGCAACAAAATTAAAACTTATGAGATGTGGATGCCAGGGTGTTTGTGTTGTGTTTAAGTAAAAGAGTTCAACTTACCCTACTTCAGAAAGATACATTACAAAAGAATGAAATCAGTGAGATCGTATATTAGGCCAGGTGTGTATAAATTTTCAAAAAAAAAAAAGAATTAGGAACCACCTCAAAATTCTAAGTGCCAGTGACATGAAGCAAGTATCACACTGAGAACCACACATATTAGGCACCAACATACAAAATTTAGCTACCACGGCAACTTGGCACCCAGGAATTGTGCATCCCTGCCTGAGTCAATACAGTCATAAAAATATAAAATAGGCTAGCAACGAAATTTTCCTCAAACGTTTTAACTCTCCAACAGCAGTCACACCAAAGTGGCGATTATTCAAACTCCTGAGGTGGAAATGATAATAGCACTACTTAATGTAACATCTTCAAATTGTGAGTGGTAATAAATCTTTTTTTAAAAAAATACACTTATGTGTTCATTTTTCGTGAAAGTTAACACAACGCAGCTACCACACAAAATCTGCATTTAGCTGCATGTCTGATGATGTGTAATTAACAAGTACTGCTTAGGCAACAGAAAATTAGAATGGAGATTGTAAATATACACTGTAGGTAAAAACGTTCTTCTACACTTTAACATCACGGACATGGCCATGGGGATAGAACCGTCATGAAAACCTGAATAATTGGAAGTTAGATTTGAACAGTCTTGATATGAGCTGTAATTATGTCTAGAACCGGATTATGAATTTATATAATTACTAATTTATGGCTCCTGCTAGCCTCATCATGTAGATTAAAGTAACAAAGTTCATACCAGAATTACTGTTAGCCATATGAAATCAAAGCTGTGCTTCTTCCCAAAAGGTCGCAATAGTGGCGGCCCTCCCAACCAACAGCAGGATCCCCATCGATCCCCTCCCGATCTCGAAGATGGCTCCTCAGAGGGTCCCAATGACCAGCATGGTGGACGAGGCGGTCGAGGCCATCTCGACCATGTCACACAGCTGCAAGGTTCTGCCGCACACATGGCTTCTCAAGCAGCAGCAGCAAATATAGACCACACTCAGGTACAGTCATGAATACCAAATTTGCATAAAAATGGCACTGTTTCAAATTTGTCTCCATTGAATGCAACTGTGACCAATAATTAACTGTGCCATTTGTATTTTGCTCAGTGTCGGTATCATATCCGTCTGCGGTTTAACATAGCCCAAACAAAAATTTAGCTCCTTCAGTCATCAGTTCCCTGATGACGAGAATGGAGATGTTTTACGAAACGTTGGGTTACTAGCCTTCAACCACCTGACAAGGCTGGTAGCCTGTTTTATCACATTCAGTCAATGTGAAAGTTTCAGTTTATGTTAATTACTATTGTTTAGCATTATTTATTATGATAAATTTTCATCCAAGTAGTCATGACATATTTTAAGGAAGTTATGCCAGTATCTGCATGGTGAGACTCAAGAAAAATCGTGAAAAACCATCAGGATACCCATTCTGAGGTTCGAGCTCTTTGTAATGGAATAAGAAGCAAGAACATTAACCACTACTAAGCAAAATTTGTTAGTTTGGCTGTTTGCTAGAGTGTCAACATCACCTTTATTCTTGGATTATAGATTTTAATAACCCATTAAGGCTCACCAAAGTGGAAAGTTTGGGAACCAATTACTTATTAAAAAGAACCTGTTGTACTGGTTCCAGGTCTTAATATGAAACCGATATATTGGCAAATGTTGCAGCTCGCAGCAGGGCTCAGTATTCGTGCACTCAAAAAGATTACATCTGTGGAAAAGGAGCTGTCCGTGTCAAGACGTGCACCGAAACGCAAATTGGCCCAGCAGGATGAAGACAGCAGCTGTTGCAGCTCAGACGAAGATGATGACGAAGATGATGAGCCATCAACTGGCCAGGGTGGGAAGACTCTTCTACACAGACAGACCCATCGAAGCGCCGTCCTCAGTCCAGCATCATCTTCATGCCACTCCTCAACAACCTCTTCCTGTGTCCCATCAGCGCCCCCAGGCATTGCATCCTCCTCTGGAGGAGGCCTCGTTATTACAGCTGAACCAAACTGTGTGAGCCCTAAACCTCCAGCTCAGCATGATGATACTGATGGTGGTGGAGGTGGCACATCGGTGAAAGATCTGGAGCATGCCATGTCGAAGCATCTACCCTCAGTGTCTCTCAGCAAGGGGGTCACTGCTACATCGCCACCTTTATCGCTACAACAGCATCAACCCACAGACTTCAGTACAGATGCTCTGTTGAAACAGCAGCAACAACGAAGCACCATACAGTGGATAGGAGCACATCACCATCACCTGAATCATCTGAATCACCACCAGCAACTGCAGCACTCACAAGGATCTGCAGCACCGCTCCCTGCGTCGGCCCTCCTCAGGCAGCTGTATGCTAACCGTGAGAGTGTGATCCGAGCAAATGTGCATGCTGCAGCAACGGGCATAACATCGTCAGCAGGACGCAGTGCAGGTAGCACATCCTACTATGCTGGAGATGTGAACCAAGTCGGCCCCCTTCCAACACCACCAGGCAGTGAAGGTTCATCAACGTATGGGGACCATCAGTTCGTGTTGTCACATAACCAGAAGTCTGGTGCTGGTGTTGTAAATGGAGGAGCTGATGCATTCAGCAGCTTAGTTTCTTCCTACTCCACAACAGGAGGTTACTCTGTAGACTACCATTCGGCCATGACACCCCCTTCTTCTGTTTCCCCTAGGGATAAGCATCAACAGCAGATGCATTCTGGAGGTGCTTTTGATAGTCCTGTTTACTCGGACGTGTTAAGGCATCAGTATCTAGGTGGTGGGGGTGGAAGTGGGGGGACTGATGTTACACCTGCTCAACCTTTGCCTCTGAAGCCTCAAGTATATTCAGCTGTGCACCCTAGCGCTCTAGATGCAGCTGCAGCATATGCTGCTACTACATCTCTTGACCAGTCACAATTCTACCATCATTCTGCTGCAGGGGCAGGGTTTCATCTATACCACCCTGCCACCAACAAAACAGTGACAGCCACAGCAACAGTCTACCCAGAGGCTCTAAAAAACTCTGCAAATTGGTACTCCACTGCATCATAGTATGAGCGGGCAAGTACGTATCTACTTGACCAATATACGCAGTGGCCAAAATGAGCATTAGCCAATGGCAGGAAACTGCACAACATATAGGCGCTTAAACAAGCAAATAAACAGAGGGACAACTCAAAGGATGTATATAAAGTAAACTATACGTACTGCCAAATATTTGCTTGGGCCAGATCTCTCTGAAAAGTGATTTACACAGTAAAGTTTAGTTTCAATATGCAGACACCTCTGCTGAAAGATGTACTTAATTGCACTTAAAAGAAGCAAGAAGAATAATGGACACTTCTCCATTAGTGAAACTAATGGGTAAAATAGGCTATGTACTGTCAGCTTTGATGTATCCAATGTCTTTTTAAGACTAGATTTTTCATTTATTGAAACAAGTTGACTCGAAGTGAAGATGTAGGAGCATATTAGTGTTTGTTGTTGCTCTTGAAGTGCATATACATTCCACTTGATATATGTTAACACAGAACTGAATGCACAGTAAAATGAACACTTGGGCTGGCAGAACTAATTTTATATCACATTAGAAAGATTTGCTTGAGGGGCACAGTAAATCATATTTTTAGAGTGCAAAAATATATCCCTTGCAAATCCAACAGATTTCTTGCAACCCATTTTTGGGATAAAGGACTGTTGTGCAAGACTGTAAGTTATATACACATAGTTCTGTGGTGGGCTGTTGAAAGGCATAGTGTAATACTAATATATTGCCATTTCAAGGTTCTTGGTGCCATTTTAAACAAAGTGTTTTATCAAAATTATTGTAGTTGTGCAATGCTAAATGTTAAGCAGACCATTTCACATTGATCACATATGAAAATGAGACCCATTACATATATGACATCAAATTATGACCAAAACAAAGTTTTAAGGAATGGCATGCAGCTTTAAGATTGTTAAAGTAATCCAACTGTTACGTACTTGTGCGAAGCTCAAGGCTTCTACAGGAAATAAAATAGTTACCTGAAACAGGTGTCAAAACATTTTAGAACACCCATAAAATTATGACACATGTGACTATGGGTTCAGAAGAGAGACCACCACACAGCATGTATATAGAATTACTTTCAGCTATATTTAGAAGGTATGAAAGGACATGGCTGGTTTATTGGATGGGCATTGATTGTAGGACTTGAATACAATGACCTAACCTGTATAAAGCGAACAGTGATAGTATTATGTAGTGTACAATTACCAGTGTACATGTGAAATAATTATGGTGTGTGTGTGTGTGACTACAAATTATTTCACAATGCAAAATAAATTTGTCATATTATGCATTTTTTTTGTTCAAAGGAACTGCTGAGATATAATTTTTGTTTTTGCACAACTCTGAAAATCATTTGTTAAAGAAATACTTGAAACTAAAAATCTACACTATCCAAAAATTTTACTTCAATGTTGTTGCTTTTACAAATATTAAAATATTAATTTGTGTTAAGCTCTGCACTTTAATCAAGAAAAACTACAGAAGCAGAGTTTTATAATTGATTAAAAGCACTAAATCAGAATCTGTTAACAGTAGTTCAGTACTGTACACAATTTTTGAAGGGATCAACTCCTGCCGATCCTGGAGTAGGTAAATAGGCCTACTCTTTAAACTGATCATTTATACATCCAAAATAGAAAGAAAACAGGATGAGGACACTGTCTACAATGCAGTTTGTAAATTCATTTCACAACAACAAAGTGTTATTCAAATTACCCCACAGTTCATCACTTTGAATTTATGGGTGACTCTTTGATTTTAACTGACCAGATACTATACCAAAAGATTTTTTATCAGACATTTTATTTCAATCTTGACTCCTAAATTGCTGTACAAAGAACAAAAGCAGTTTCACCATTTTTAAAAACCAGTATTCTTTTCTAAAATGATAAAATTAATTTTTTGCCTGATATGTTGATGTTGGCTCAAATTATGATGTGCAATAGAATGTTTTGTAGAATGCCACACCTACAAAATAATGTAGGTTGTGATTTATTGTTCATACCAATATGTTTATTGTTGCTCTGTTTGTAAACTATGTTAAGCAGCTACTTCATATTACATTTTGAGAAACAAATCAGCACAGTTATGAAAACCCTTTACAGTGTTGCCATGACAAAGTTAGTTGTGTTTGATTCTTGGCTGAGGACTCGTTTTTTAATTGGGTTGTGCAGGATGAATATTTAACTTGTATAGGAGACCAGTAAGCTTACAACAAAATCAAATTAAGCTTAATGCTTGACATAAAATAAAACAAAATCTGCAATAATACAAACACAGTGATAGCTTTCAAGAATTCTTTCCAGTCTTTGGAAGTCAACAATCCAATTAATGGAATGAGTCCTCAATGCATTTACTTTACAGTGCATCACTTCATATTGATAACGATTTGTTATTTCTGTTAATGAAAGATTAATATTGTTTGTGAGAGTTGTTTACACCTTTCACTTAATGTGTTCGTTATTGTTAGGTCATTTTCCATTTGTTGGATAATAAATATATGAGTACAAGGCTAGAACTGGAGGGAAAAACATAATAGTACTTTGATCAATCCACATATTAATAAGATTTTAACTCATATTTCTACATCACCTCAAACTCAACTGTATTTATTTTTCCAGAAAATTACATCTTCAGAAATGTATAGATGAATCAAAAGGCAAAAGCTCACACAGCATCATATTTACCAAGTTCTATTATGTGGTAGTATTGTTTATATATACGAGGTGTGGTAGAAAAGTAACGAGACTGATTTTCTTTTAACCATGAATTTTATTATTTTTACAAATCAAGGTTATCCCCTTCAAAATAGTTCCCTTGGGCAGCTACACAGTGACGGAGGCGTTTTTTCCATTGTTCGTAGCAGTGCTGGAAGGCTTCTGCTGGAATACCTTTCAGCTCGTTGGTTACGCTCTTCTGGATATTATCCAAAGTACCAAAATGGCGCCCTTTCAAGTGGTTTTTGAGCCGGGGGAATAAAGAGAAGTCACAGGGACTGAGATCCGGCGAATATGGGGGCTGAGAAACCACAGGAATGCTTTTGTCTGCCAAAAATTCATTGATGCGAACTGCCGTGTGACATGGGGCGTTGTCGTGGTGCAGCATCCAAGTGCGTGCAATGCCTGGTCGCACACGTGCCACCCTTTTCCTGAGTCTTTCAAGGACTTCCCGATAAAAAGTTCGATTGACAGTTTGTCCTGGTGGCACAAATTCCTTGTGGACGATCCCCTGACTGTCAAAAAAACAAATGAGCATCGATTTGATTTTGGATTTGCTCATTCTCGCTTTCTTGGGATGGGAGAGTTTGCAGTGTGCCACTCCCGACTTTGGCGTTTTGTCTCGGGGTCATACTCCAAAATCCATGATTCATCACCTGTGATAACGCGACTGAAGAATTCTGGCTCCCTCTCAAGGCGGTCCAGAAGATCAAGACACACATCCCTCCGATTGGCCTTCTGCTCAGTCGTGAGGTTCTTTGGAACCATCTTGGCACACACTTTTCTCATGCCCAAATCCCATGTTAAAATTTGATGGACCGTAAACCGGTTCAAATTTAACTCACTACTGATCATTCTCAACGTCATTCGACGATCTGACCTCACAAGAGACCTCACTCTTTCCACATTGTCGTCCGTTTTTGAGGTTGAAGGTCTTCCCACACGAGGTTCGTCTTCCACTTGTTCTCGGCCTTCTAAAAAGGACTTGTGCCATCTGAACACTTGTGCCCTGGATAGGGAATGTTCTCCATAAGCCCTTTGTAACTTTTCATAAGCCACAGTAGTGGATTCGCCAAGCTTCACACAAAATTTGATGGCACAACGTTGCTCAAACTTTTGCCGGTCCATTTTCGTAACGCACCTCACAAACACAACTTCACTTCAGACGCTCTCAACAATCGCGTAGCAACTGTAGCAAGTTCAAACTTGTACTGAGTCTATGGCAGGGGTTAACCTAACTGCCATGTGAAGGGGGAGGCAGCAGCATTGTCGGTTCGTGCACAGCGTTGCCAGTCTCATTACTTTTCTACCACACCTCCTATATACTTATACTTGCTATGTTTTCAATTCAAAATCATTTCCAATGATGCAGACAGACATGCAAGAGTAATAGAGTATTTTCTCATCACCGCTTACTCCTTCACAATATTTACTATTAGTATAATATTATTACTACTACTAATATCTGGCATCAATTTTCACAGCCTGCCCATTGTAGCACAGTTGTGGAATATACTTTCCTATAGAAATTACAAAGCATTATGAAAGAACTTCTTCTGAAATGTGGCCATTGTAAAGTTACTAGATTTTTGGCTTCTAAGAATGAGTTCAAATATCATATAACCACTTTCTATCCATTTTAATTTATTTCATCCACATTTCTGGTTTTCAGATATCATCCAAATAAAATGCATCACTCATTATTGATATAAAAAATCAGCATGCCTTCCTATCACAATATACAGAGCATCCCACTAATTGTGCCCCAGAGTGTAGGAAAACACAAGCAAATTTAGCCAAACCAGTCTGCAAAGTCTTTCTGCTTCTTACTAGTGCTGGAAAGTGAGATGGAGGCCTAATCATGTGTTAAGATTTATACAGGGTGGTGCATAAGTCATTTGGTATATAGAGGCAAGTTAAACACTGGCAGTCAAGTGACTTGAGCCACCCTGCAGACAGGAAATGAATAACGAGTTAAGAAATGTTGGTTTTGAACAAAGAGTGTCTATTTGCATTACTTTTGCAAATTATTTGTCATGCAGAAATGTTGTGAGAAGTCTTGTAAAACATACCCAAAATCAATAACACCCTTCAAATTAACAATACACAGAATAGTGGAAATATTCTGAACACAGATTCTGTGCTCAAGAAGAAGAAAATACAAAAATGTTGTATGTTAACTTAAGATAAACTGGACAAGACTGGCGCTTGAACGGAACAGAGCCTCAAAAAATCTCTGCACGAGTTGACTGTCCAAGGTGGGGTGTCAAAATCCTCAGTTCACAAGGGAACAAAACTTCCAAAATTATGTCCGTACAGAGCCATACCACAACTCTCTTGTCTAGGAAAAGAGCCTCAAAAAATCTCTGCATGAGTTGACTGTCCAAGGTGGGGTGTCAAAATCCTGTTCACAAGGGAACAAAACTTCCAAAATTATGTCCGTACAGAGCCATACCACAACTCTCTTGTCTAGTTTGGGAAGCCAGAAGCCGGTACTGCAGGCCAGTTCAATAATTGTTAGCCTATGGATTTCTTGATTCAGAACCTATGTTTTTCTCCGATGAGGCATCGCCTATATTTATCGTGCATTTAAACAGCCAGAATAACAGATACTGGTGTTCCAAAAGTCCTCATGCAATTCATGAAGTTTCTTTGTATGACTTTAAAAGTTGGAGCCTGAAGTGCAAAGAATGGCGCACAAAATCAGAGGGCCCATGTTTATCAAAGGAACAATAAATAACTTATGAGTTGTGGTCTCAGATCTCCAGATTTGAATCCATGCAATTACTATTTGTGGGGGATACTGAAAGCTACAGGTTATGCAGAAAATCAACATTCTTGGTAAGAACTGAACAATAAAATAGCAAAATGCCATTAATCCAACTCGCACAGGACCAAACAGGTGCCAAATTATTGATTATTCCGGATTATCAGATGGCACCTATACTGATTGAAGTTCTTACAGGTAATTTTTTGTTACTGCTCTTATACTTGGGCTGTACAACTAAAGAGAGAAGTATTCCATTTGGATATCTCCATCTTCTGGTTCAGGGTCATCAGGGTCCTCTTCTGTGTTCTCTGGAGTCTTCATGGCTGAAGACGTTGATGATGGAGTTGGAGACAAGGGGTCAGGAGACACGACAACAGTTGATGTACAGACATTGTTGGAGGCCTGTGTGAACATGTCCCTGACAGCTGTCTCTTTCAGTGAGGAAGCTTCTTTCTGGTAAAAAGCATAACTTCCGGTTTTGGGGCTACTGTCCTCAAGTGCCGGATTATCAGGATTTCCAACTTATCGGATGTCAGATTAAAGGAGTTTTGCTGTACCGTATTCTAAGAGAAACTGCTAATATTTCAAGATCACCTCCACTGTGTGTTGAGGCATATTTTCAGAATATATGAGACCTCCTTCACACCAGTCAAAACTTCAAAACTCTTCTACGAGTTAAAGGGAAATTGAACTGCAGGGGTAAAATGGACTCTAAATTCCTGGTTGATGCAGACTTCCCATGTGACAAATCTCCTGTGACAGCTGCCATGCTCAGGCACATGATCAGTCTGATGCTGTGTACTACTTACATGTGATAACTGTTTATCCCATATGCTACAAAACAGTGCATAAAAATATATTTTACTAACATGTACAGTAAAATCAATTTTACAGAACACATGAATTTAAAAAATAAATATCTATTATTTTCATCTTCTATAAACATTTTTGTAGTCACTTTAACAAACTGAGTTACAAGTGTCAAATTTTGAATAAGTATAATGGAATTTATGTTATGAGTACTGATTTTCCAGGTGTCGTACTGCTTCTTCCAAAGCAAACAGGTGCTCATCTTGTATCCCCGGAGCAAGTAGGCGCATGGCAGAGGCTAAGTTATACAGGTACTCCTTATTGGACCCACTAGGACCCACAGAAAGAACAATTTGTTGTGCAATAGTTTCTATATCTGCAGCACCTGCAAAATGCTCATTACCTTCTGTACCAACATATATAACCAAATCAAAAGGTTCGTGAGGAAGTGGTGAACACTGTGAACAATCGTGCAGGTTTTCTGCCAATTTATTATTTTCTGGAATAGAAGGATAAAATTTAACAGTTACTTTATCATAACCATTTTTTTCTCGCATATCAAGATGTTTCGTAACAAATTCTTCATTCTCCTTAGCAATCTCATATGCTACACCCCAAACTTCAGCCTGAAAAGGACAAAAAAGCATAACTCAGAATAGATTTCTACAAGTACTTGAAGAATGGCTGTCCTTTTTTGCTTCATCACTTAATACAAAAGAAATACAACTGAGATAGAAAATTTCACAGATTTCTTCCTTGTCATATTTCATTTAACATTAACAACACTTAATTTAACAAATATATTTTTTGTCTAAAATAAACAACATGAGTTACCATTTTAAATGACCATACACACTTTTGAAATAACTAAACACATGGAGCTCAAAATATTTTCAACCTAAAGCTGTAGATAGTAATGAAACAAGCACTAGATGGAGCCAGTGACCTACTTCAATCCCTTCGCAGACAGTCATACAGAAGACTTGGTTTAATCCAGGAACACTTTGGACATCATGAGGAACGGACTATGACCAGTCACTTTACCGAGGTATCCTAAAAAGTTTAGTTTCTAGACTGTCAGCCCCAGGAATTAATCTCCTTTGTGAGCAAAGTACCTGAACTGTGAAATATTCTGTGAGAACAAGATTTTTCATTTGGAATACCACCTAGAAGGATAAGTAGTTTCTGTTACATGTCAGTGACTGTGGCGTTTGATTTCATATGCCATATTAAGCGGTTCCCTTGTCACCATGATGAAGAAACTGTAAGGTATCCATGAATATATTTAATAAGCAGCCATGAGAGCAGACAGCAGGTAGCCCTGCAAGTTGGGGATTGGACGAAAGGCTGACAACCCCTCACCATCAAAAATTTTTATGTTACCAAATTTTATGTGCGCCTTGGACTTGGACAGATTCTTTGGAACCTACACAACAGAAAATGGGCATGGGAGCTGGAAATTAGAATTTCAGGAGTCTCTGTAGGTCAGCTTTAATAAAAACAGATGCAAGCTGAAGAAAACTGCACAATTAGAAGTGTCGTGATTTGTATCCCTCACCAATTATTACTTGGATGACAAAATCAAGGCGAATGTGTTGAGAGGCACATGGCACAAACAGGAGAGAAAAGAAATAGGCCTACATACAGCATTTTTGTGGGAAAAATGAAAGGAGACTATTTGGAAGGCCTCAGCATAGAAGGGAGGAAGACATTAAACTGGACCTTAAAGAAATAGAATGGGAGGGTCTGAAATGGATTCATGTGGCTCAGGATAGGGACCAGTCACAAACTCTTGTCATCACAGTAATGCATCTTCAGATTCCTCAAAATGTGGGGTACTTCTTGACCAGCTAAGGACCTATTAACTTAAGGACTCTGGTCCATGAAGTTTGTTTAAATAAGTATCACGATTTTGCCAGTGTACTTCATTTTCAGTACACTGTCATTTGTTTAGAGACATGTATAAAAGAAACTCTTGTAGGACTGTTAAATAGTATAGCTGAAGATAACTAACATATTATTCAAATGTCGGGTTGATGGGGACTAACACAAATTAGTAATTTCAAATACATACTGGTCTATGTAAAACTTCAATTTATGATATTCGTACAAGACCACACAATTAATACAGAACAAGCTGATATCTCATTCAGAAACTGCAACCTGAGCTATGAGAAAAAGAGATGAAAGAAGAAGTACCTACAAGCATACCACAAAATTCCACGCTACACATACGCCAAGATAAATCGAATATTTCGAAAACATCCAAACAAACTCCTTACAGAAGTAAATCAAAATGCTTGAAAGGTACTTACTTCAGGGTTAGAGGATGGCACAATTGTAACCACACGACCAGGCTGAAAAATATTTTGTATAAGTAATTATGAATTGTACATAGGTACTTTAACAATAAATTCTTAATTTTAGTGTTTGTAGTTTTGGCGCTGCATAGTTGTGTAGATGGGCAGTCAGGTTTCGGTGAAACATGCTGCCTCCATCTACAGGGTTTAAGGTCAAACTTCAACCTCATCCTTCAGTTCCAAAGATAAGGGAGGCACATTCCCTGATGTATACCTACCCACCCACAAAACTACATGGTGAGAAACCCTAGACCACAATCTAAATACACCAGCAAAAAAGTGTGAACTTGCAATAAATTCTTAAATAAGCATAAACAAGACGGTTTCTGAATTTTAAAACATAACTCCCAGCAAGAAAACGGTGTAAAACCTACATTTAATTTTTATACAGATTCTATTACAGTGAAAGAACTTATCGTTAGCAACACCCTAATGTAAGTCCAGAAGCATTAACATATACGTCCAGAAACATAAGAACGTAACTGGTCGTAATGATTAGCCACTGTTACCTTTCCTGGGACACCTCTATGATCTTCACTAGCTTGCCAAAACCGTCGCATATAACCTTTAATATAGCCAATTACTCGACGACTGTAAGGAAAGTCTGCCTTCCAAACCAGAGAACCATAACCAAATATCCACATGGCCAAATTGAGCTGCACACTCCTGTATAACGCTGAAATACTAACAGAAAAGTAACACTGACATCAAATTACGGTAACATTTACTATCCGTTTTCTCATGGGTGTTAATGGCTCGGACTTCTAAAACAGTACTTCGAGAGAAACATGCTTCGCATGACGTAATACCTCAATTTTGAGGTTACATACGTGTCTATTACTGACAATATGCATCCATTGACGACACACACATGTAACAACATATGCATGAATATAGGTACAAATAAACACACACACATATATAATATTATTGACTGATTCCATATCCAAAAGGTTCTTTCACCTTGCTAGGATGTATGGGATGTATGCGAATGTGAATAAATGAATAAACTATAGTTTCATAACGTTTCCGGAAGAATGCAAACACGCTAAAACGGTATCATAACTTCATAACGTTGCGTACATATTCACCAGTTGCAGTCATTACCCCTTTTTTAATAACATGGACCATCGGTGTAAGTATCTTTTTTTCCATTACTGATACCACTTATATATTGTTTTAATTCTTTCTAGAAGAAAGTAGTGGTGATCAATATCCTACTTTTAAGAAAAATCATTCGTAGTAACAAGTGCCACCTTACAACCATCTTATAAACTACGTCCTCGTTCCTGTGATTGTATATCTGTATTCTCTGCCACCCGAACACTGTGTTGGTTACATTGCAAATTTGCGGCATACCAACCTGAAAGCATAAAAATATCTGTACCTTTTTTAGCTCAGTGCCATCTATACAGGGAAGAGTTGTCATGTGAGAAAATGGTAATGATAATCGAAGGAATTTGTATATTTTGCTATGCGAATTTGTGATCTGATTTCATGTATTTCTCACACTGTAAATGTGGTCAATGTACTGACGTATGAAACCAAAGTGAAAGTTTCTTGTTAAAAAGTTTTACGAACTTCATTAATATTATTATTTATGCTTGTGTCTACGTAGTTGGTTAGAGAGTTGAGGTCGACATTTATTGAAGGTAAGAAGGAAGATGTATTTTAGTTTTCAGGGGTGTTCTTGTTGTACTGTATGTATTTTGAACTATTGTTGTTAAGTCTAATGTTTATCACTATTATTGTAATATTTGTTCTCCCTAAGGTGTGACACTGGTTCATTTATGATTAAATTGTTTACGAAAGTAATTACAAGCGTTACAATAATTATTATTCAAGGCAGAGATTTTTGAACGGTGTTTTATGTTAAAAGTACTACTACCCTTTGGATTTTGTTCTTAGTGGCCTTTTTTTGGGGGGGGGGGACGTTTACGAATTTGATACTCTTGTCTTTGTCACCATACCAGTTGCTGATATGATTCGTCACTGGTGTCAGTTGTTACATATGCCGCTGCTGTTTGATTTCATATCCAAATTTGATATACTTCTGGGTTCTATTTTCTGTACCCCTTCAGTATTCTTAGTATTAGGGACAGTTGTATTTGTCAGGTATTCATTTTTTTGGTGCTGCCTTATAATCTGATATCACATCTGTTATTCTCTATTTCTTTATCAGGTATTAATATTCGGTTCAGTAAACTTTGTATCTCTCATCTTATTTAATACTTCCTGCTCTATATTTGTATTGTGGGACTGAAATTCATATTAGTTTGTTTTTCAGCAATATTTTTGTTGAATATGTCTGATTACATTACTGCATCTGGTTTTGTGTTGTATTAACTCAAAATCTTACATCCAGAAGTAATACACTGTATGGTTTCCTTATCAGAGCCACATTTTCAGCGTTTGTCTGTTGCAATTAGGGGATAATTTTTACTGTAATTCAGTGTATTAATGACAGTCTTCTGTAGCTCTCATAAAAGCTTGTGTTTTCATGCTTAAGCTCTGTGTTTGACACAACTTTGTTGACTTCAGATTTGCTAATATTGTAGGATGCCAGCCATGAAATGACCGGGTCTTTTCCCCCCCAATGTCAATGTTTTTATCATCTAATCTTATTAGAATTTCAGAGATAGTAGGCTTATATTGGAGATTTGATTGTGTGCAGTTGTACTCAGCAATACTTACTGTTCTATGAAGCTGTGATACATTGTTCTGTAAGAATAAATATTCATGGAGTGAAGATACTTGTTTGTAGTATAAATGCAAAATGCTTCTAAAACTCTTTCAGCCTCACTTCTAGAAGTTGTTCCTCTTTCTCCAGTAAAATGTGGATGATGATGATGCATCCATTACTTGTCATTGTCATTCATAAAAATCTCTGAAGTCCTTCCAGTTCTGTCTGTGACCATGATGTTACTCCAGATGAGTAAGAAGAATAGTTCAGTTTGTTTGTAGTATATTATTCTCATTCTCATGTATTTACAATCCATAGATCCAATATACAGTCACAAAGACAAAAAACAGGATGTGGATTTGGTCAACAGCATATGAATTAATAAGTTATATAATATATACATTGTCAAATAAATACAAGCAATTTGTAAAAACAGACATGATATATAAAACAATAATAAAACAATTCAAGCTTAGAATAACAAATCATGCTAACATCTGGATAATAATCTTTAATATAATATGGACCTAGTAAAATGAAGTAATAGGCACACATTAATTACAACTATTATGCTTTGGGATGGTAATAAAAAAATTTCAGTTTTTGTCAGGATCAAATTTAGTATCATAAGCAAAGTACTCCTCCAAGGAGTAGAATGAGTTTAGCAGAAGAAATTTTTTTAATGTAACTTTAAATATATTTGCATCGCCTGATAATTTCTTTATTCTTTGGGGCAAGAAGTTGTAAATCTTGATAGCAGAGAAATACAAACCTTTCTGAGCTTTAGTTAAGTGTAATAGTGGAGGGTGTAAATTGGCACTATGTCTTGTGCAGATAATTTCAGAATTAGTTAAGAATATTAAGTCTTTTGTGAAATTCTGTTTGATTTTTCTGTTCTGTGTATCTTGCTTTTGTAGGTGTCATATTCATTGATAATTCAATTATTTCCCTTTCATCAGTTGCAAAATTCACCACTACCGAACTATTTAGTGTTCAGGGATCTCCATTTATCCAAATTAAACTCCTTCTTGATATTGTATGAAAGTAACTGAACTGTACCATTGGATTCGTAGTGCTGAAGTATAATTTGATATCATCCATATGTATGGTGGTGCAGAAGTAACTTGATGTGGCCTTTCTGTTATTAAACGATATGTGTCAAGTGACTTCTGCACCATTCTGTTTATAAGATGTGAAATAGTGTGTATCATAGTACTATTATGATTTATAGAATTTTCGTATTTAATTGTATTCAGTATCTAGAACTTGGACTGAGTGAAAGACATGGGTGCTGTCACTGTTGTCATTGTTGTTGTTGTGAGTTCCTGCATGGCTATCCCATGTTGTACAGACTGTATACTAGCAATGAAACACAAATTCAGTTTTGAGTAAAATTTAAAAGATTTTTCTGATTTACCACTAAACCCAGGCTAATGAGTTTGCTCAGATGCTGGCAATCATTGAATCATAAAGCACTTAACTAATTAACCAATTCAAATGGACTGTTTAGTGGTGAAATGTGATTCTGAGGTCAGGTCTCGGGGAAGGGTAACTGTCACGCGTTGTGTACCTTCTCCTAATGCAATAAACCCTGACATAATACCAGTTGCCCTCCCAAGCACAACAAAACTTCACTCTTGCTGCATGGTAGCTATGCCCTGAAGCACAGTAAACTGCAATTACTGCAATTTGACAGACATACAGTAACAGTTATTAGTGCAGCTGGACAGAAGATAGTAAGAGTTACCTCTTACTATCACAACTTGACAGAAGATACAGTAACTCTTATTATCACAACTTGACTGAAGATACAGTAACAGTTACTAGCTCGGATGAACAAAGACACATGCATCAACAACATAACAATATACCTGGTTCATCCGACTAATCAAATCACCTACAGCTTTAATATGCAAACACCAGATACATTCAGTACTAGATAAATATCATAAAGAATTACTACAACACTGTGCAATACAACATTCAAACAGAACTTTACTAAAGATATGCTTATACATGAAATATGGATGTGTGTAATATTTAAAGTTGCCATAACAGATGTAACTTAACACATATATTGTGACGGTTGCTTGTAGTTGCTACTGAATGTTTTAGCGTATTGTAGTTCGATATTTTAAGTAAAGCGGTTACTTTCTAACTCAAGGTGTACCTGAAAATTAAACTTTGCCACCATAATTGGCAAAATAATTTTTGTGAGGTAAACACAAAATACATATTAAAATACCAGAATACAGTTTTAAAGTATTACCATGTAGGACATATATGGCATGGAATACAAGCTGATACGGGCCCTTGTTATTTTCATGACAACTCTTGTAATTCTGTTCCTGAAGACGGTCTGTGGCTGACCGAAACTTGTCTGTGCGTTGATATAAACGGTATCATTTATACCCATCAGTATATGAAACCTGTATTAATTTCTCTTTGTTCCCATGCATGCAGTATGCCCGGCCCGGCCCGGCCCATCGCATTGTATCATTGTAAAATAAATCTCCCTGATTTAAGGGCTGCTTAAAAGTCATACCAAGTGTTGAACTGTATTGTTACTGTCAATTTCAGTACATTCATTCTGTTGCCTTGTGAGGTCAAGCGTACGGTTTCTTCGATGAACAGTAATGGACAATGTTCGTTTTGTAGATCATGTTGTCGTGTGAGCTTCCCTGAGACTCGCACGGAATATTTTCTCTTCGTTTCACGTGAAGTCCAGCAAATTTGTCGCCCGCCTTCCGCAGCAATAATCCCAACGTAAGTTATGACGTCACTCGGATGACGTAACGCTGTGCGATGAATCACGGTATTGTCGAGTTTGACGTGGGGTGGTGGAGTCGGACGTTCGAAATACGGACTGCGCCCCTTTGCGGGTTCTCATATCTGAGGCGGCATTGGCCTACGTCACAGTCTGTCGGAGTATGAGGATGTGTATGTCGCGCCCTGTGCCACTAGCAACTAGCAAGAAGTGTCGATTTAGTACGCTGCTCTGTAGTGTGATGAAAGTACAGTCGAACTCGGTTATAACGTTGTGAAAGGGACTGAATTCTTTGTGTCGTTATAAACGAGTGTTGTTCTTACCGAGGAGTATAATGGTTAACAGTGAGGAATTAATTGGCACCACAGAATATCTGACGTTATAGACGATGTGTCGCATAAACCGATGTCGTTATAACCGGGTTCGACTGTATATGAGCATTTCTTTCCTTTAAATGCTGCTAGAAACGGCATTAGAAATTAAACAGTAGTAATTTTATGTTTGAGAATGTTCATACGTTCAAGTATCAGAGAACAGCGCCAGCAGATAGACTGATGTCGATGTTGAAATGAGGGCAGTAATAAATAATGAAAATATGTCTTGTTATCGGGTTAAAAACTGTTATCACACCGACTGACTTACTTTCTAAAATGCTAAAGAGAGTGGTACAAGGGGTACACAAAACAATAATTTTACTGGTCGTTCTTATGGCCCTCAAACGTGGGCTCTTTGGTTTAAACGAAGAAAGAAAATTACAAATGCTTGAAACTGAAGTGCTCAGATAAATATTTGACCCCAAGGTAAATTAAATGAGCAATTTAAGGTCTGTCCTAATGACAGCCTTTGTGAATTACAGGCCTGCATGTCATCTAGTAGGACAGCACAATATGAGCTCATGTGAGGGAAGTTATGTTGTATGTGAACTCAGAGTCCTGTCCAGTGGCGGGCTTTGGTATTATGGGTGCTGAAGTGTGGGGTTTTGTTACCACAGTATTTTTTTCTGTCGTCGTACCGACACGTACTGTAGTCCAGATCTCATTGAAAGGTAGAGTTTACAGTAATTTAGGATATGCAGGGTTATGAATTTAAATTGTATGTGAAATACAGGCTTACAAATTAAAATACGAATTGTCTCATAATTGCAATATATGGGCGATATATTGCTTATAAAATTTTATATTGTACGGACAGTGATTGAGTGTGAATGGGGATCGTCGTAGCCAGTCAGCTTACACATGAGCAATGAATAACAATGATATCATTCAGTGGAAATAAGTTTGCTGAATTACATTTGTGAATGCGACTTTATATAGACCTTTGTTTCCATTGCGTGAGTAAGATCAGCCTGTAAATTTATCGCTGCGTAGGTATGAAAAACGAACTTGCGAATCTCAACTGAGTTACATATAAATTGTAAGTTTTCTTGTTTCTGCAGCCTCGTGTTAATTCGCAGGATAAGTTGTGTCCATTACGCCATGCAAAGGAAGTCTTGGGAACACTCCGTATTGTTTCGTCTTGTTAGGTTCGGTAGTTATGGACTTAGAGCTCACTGAGCTGCACCAAATTATCCTGTTTGTAACTGTGGACATTAAACTAAACAGGACGTAATCTTTAACCCCAATTCACACAGTTTTTTGACGTGAATACGTCTTTAAATTCGGTCCGGTGTAGGGGGGTCTCTACGAAAACTCTAGCTACCAAAAAAATGGCAAGATTTGTCGCGCTAATATCTCGTAAACTATAAATGATAATGTAATGATTTAAATTTTTTTGGATAGAGGATTGATGTCCGTATCTAAAATGGTGGGTAGTGGGGTGTGCAGCGGTGAGGGGGGGGGGGGAGGGGTAGCGCTTGCGCGTGAACACTGTAAATGGCGACGCCGCGCGGCGTTTGGGCAGTGTAACTTTGGATTGCGAAGAGATAGGACGTTAAACTTGGTGTCGATGTGTAGAGAATAACAGGATCCACAATATTATTTAGCAATAATAACTGATAAAATAAAATTTGTAAAGTTATAAGCCGATAAGTGTGCTGAGTTGAAGAAAATTTTCATAATGTCGAAAAATTGCAAAGGAAATATGAACAGAAATGTAAGAAACATATATCATTGGAAAGGAAAATTCAAACGGAATCAGAAAAGCCCAAACTGACTAATGCCGAACGATGCAGATTGTATAGAGAGCGTAAGAAAGCCGAGCGTGTCAACGCCGGCGCGAGTACTTCGAGTGCGCCACTACTATGCCATATGTATCTTACTTCTCCTATCATCGGTCTTTGATAAATAAAATTATACTTCACTTATAACCACCAAGACTTTATTCATTTACATCTTACCCTTCCTCTAATAACACAAAGACGGATTCACACCTTAAACGATTGCGGTTGTGTCCCCGTACACAAGCCACGAATTTTTTTTTACAGTGACATTTTCCTCACACCAGACGTAATGGTTTTGTTACCACCATTAGAACTGTTGAAATGTGTTCTTCATACATCCAGCTTAACGCGAAGCACGCATAATCACCGGTCGCAAGTTTTCGTTTCATATTCTCTCAGATCATGGGACCTCCTGTGGTGAAATTAGAGACCTCAAAATTGCAGGTGCTGGGGTGAGGATGGGTTAAGTGACGATACACTGGCACAGTGCTTAGAGCGCAGCTCTTGGCACATATAAATGGGCATTCGTTAATGTGTCGGATAATATGTCTTGTCTGATTTGCGGAGGGATAGTGGATTTCGTTTCTAAACTGACTAGCCACAGTGTGAGCCGCAGTTTTATCATTTCCGTTACATCAGTATTGTATAGTATGGTTACTAGATAATTTATTGTTCACATCTGTTTTAATCCGTGAGTGACGACTCTGAATATTACGACTTTCTGAAACGTGATGCCATGTAGTTGAGGTCTCATTTCGTCTGGGATATGGCGCTGCGTCAAAAGATTAAACCACTACGCTGTCCCGAAACGTCGGGCATCAGTCACCCAGTGACGCGGCGCTGTATCCCGGACACCTCAACTGCACCGCTGCGAAAGCCTGAAAACTCGCATAATGCCGTTTCTGCCGCAGTTTCATATAAACTGTTGGATTCACTCTCCACTGTCCCTCGATAAGCTTGCCGTTGTCAGTTAAATAGTAGCTGACTGAAGGACTTGATCGGAAGCATGGTGTAAAAATTTGGGCTCGTGAAATATAGCGCTTTCTTAAATTTGTAAGTATATTACCAAGAGATTTTGCGAAGAACCATATGAGAACTTCTGCTTAGTGTAAATTGTATGTTGGAGACAATACATTTTTCCCCACCTTTGATGAAACAAATGTGTTGGCCCGTTTCTCACCTATGTTCTCTCTCGAGAGTGCATGTGTAGCAGTCGATATTGTTTTCACAAAGGAGTAAAACAGAGCACTGAAAAGTATTGCTTTAGTTTTAATCCAGCATATGTCTGTCTTTCTACTGGTTGTTTTTGTATCTGTTTTACAGTAATATATTGTCATTTTTTATGTGACAGATATCAGTTACCACTTTCTGCTGGTTCGTTTATCTTGTTGCTGTAGCTCACTCATCTGATAGCCCACATGCGCGACAGAGTAGCGGAGGCAAGTGACATACGATAGTCGTCACATAAAGTAAGGACTCTGTATAAACCATACACAATGAGACATAACAAAAATATGCCAATTTTAGGAGCAGCTGCGCGTCGGAATATAGCTAAGGAAATTGAAGGAGTTATAAAAGTAAAGAGTAGGCTCCTATTCGGCACCCAATTTGATATTGCAGTTCTTTAGATATTTCAGGGCCTTCTCAGGGCCGTTTTTAAAGATATTGCGTCTTTAATACGATGTACGGAATCGCCGAGCTTCAACCATGGATCGCATTTGCCTCGGCGTGAACTCAGTTACGGATCGAACATAACGCTGATACGGGCCTTAACCTAACCTAACGTAACCTAACCTAACCCACGCAAAAGACTAGGAAAAATTATAATCCTTTATATGTATAACTAATATTGTTAGAGAAAGACGTAAGAATCCGTAGAAGAGTGGACGAACGGGAGGAGTCATGGGAGAAGTGAGACATTGTGTATTCCGAGAGGAGAGAAAGAGCATCTTTTGGTAGAAGGTTCCTAGGTTTCCCCCTGCTCACTGTTCTGCTTTCCGCTTCCTGCCGCGGATTTAGGGGACATAGCGGCGTTTACTCCACGTACCTCACAGAGACAAAATTGTGTTTGTATTACAAAGATCAGTTACATTAATGTTGTTGAGGAGGGAAATAATGAGTGTTTAATATGAGAATCACACAAAACCCATAAATACATCACGTGGGTAAAATGCGGGTGGTATGCATAGTAACCACTGTGCTGTAGAGGGTTAAGCCGATGTGCGCGTATTGCGATAAGTTTATGGAATTTCTTTATTCCCAGTTTTTAAATTATACGTGTGTACTTAAATTTAACGTTATCTTTGTGTTATACCCCAGTACTTATTTTTTTAAGTCGGGCCACACGATGAAGTTCCATTCCCAGTGGCGAAATTAGAGAACTGTTCGTTTTATGGCGTACGTAATTTTTTGTGAGCTGGGATAGCGCAGTCGAAGTAGTGACCAAAATACTGGCTGAATGGCGCAGGGGTAAGAATGGCATTTTTCTCTTCTCCAAATCGTCCAGGCCATTTCTGGAGTCTGCTCAAGCCTCCTGCTTAATGAGCAGATGCAGTTGGCTCCCAGAGGGTAAAGTTGCCGGGACGTGAACCTGACAACTCTCTTCATCCAGTGCTGAGGTTAAAATACATGGCGCTATACATTCATGGTTCCCGTGTACCTTGCTGGCGCGGGGCTTAATGAAATACAGGGACTCTGTACCATTTAGGCCTTCTTTACGAAGTACGTAATTACATCGTATCTGGAGACCATGTCCATCCTTCTGTTTGTCCGTCCGTAACCTAGAATACGCGAGTAAACCGTTTGTCGGATTTTTGTGAAATTCGGTATAGGAGTTCTTTACAAAATGATGACGAGCAGGCGTGAGTTTCGTGAAAATCGGCTCAGTGACGATCGTACTTTACTTAAAAGCATAAATGAATTTCTACCTCTCTTATACTTTTGATACTCGTGCTCAGTGGCGGCTTTATGAAAAAGGCCGAAACGTGTAGCACGTTTTAGACATTAAGAAGGTATTGTCTAAAATAGCTGTGACTGACAGTCTGTTGTTTTATATGCCTCTTCACTGAACACAATGGATATGTCCCATCCTAAGAATTTCTTCTCGTACTTTCCATATTTATGAGCCGATCTAGGTGAAATTCGGTGTAGAAGATCTTCACATAATATCGCTGATGACTTTTGAGTTTCGTTGAAATCGGCGCAGTGAAGGCATACTTTACGTAAGGGCGAAAGTGACATTTTGCCCTATTTTCTACATTTTTCGTCCGATTTGGATAAAATTTGGTACTGAAGATGTCCACAACAATTTGTTGAGTAGTTATGAGTTGTGTGAAGTCGGTGCAGTGAAAGTCATGCTTTATTTGGGGGAAAGGGGGGCATAAATGAATTTGCATCCGTACTTTTCACATTTATTGTCCGATTTTGGGTGAAATTCCCTGTAAGACCTCTGCGTATAATGCTATTGAGCATTTTTGAGTTTCGTGAAAATCGGGAAAGAAATCATATTCCGGGCGACGAACTGCTCCTTCTATTAGTTGTCTGTGTTCTAATCTTAACTTTTGCAGATGGCAGAGTAGACAGGAAGACAAACGTTTCTGAACTGAATGATAGCAAGAATTGGTTTGTTTTATGGATTGTATATCGTATAAAGTTAAATATCTGTTAAGCCTGCGTTTGTATTGAAATTCATCGTTTTACGAAAAGTAATTAATTTGTTGAATATAAAACACGTCCGTATTTTGTGCTTCAGTTTCCGTACTTACTCCAACCCCTTCTGTGTAATGATATACAAAGTGTTGCAAAGAGCGTTCCACGGTTTTTTCGGTGCTTCGTCAGTTATGGCCTTATTCCAGTATGTTCTAGTTCGTGTTGTGTTTTAACGCCACAAAGCATGCAGCTGTATACATGTAAGTAACGTTGTATGTGCGAGAAAGGTAAACTGTGTACTGCACCGCGTTTCGTTGTTACATATGTTTTAATCTTCACATTTTCGTGTACAAGCATTTTATACAGTACTCGGGATATATTGTGGGGGCCGACCGTAATTATTCGTCTTACATTGAATGTCTGCGCGAAGTACAGATATTTCCAAGAAACGCGTGGAATAATTCGTGCCTTTTTGCAACGAAGAATAAATTCTGATGTAATGAAAGTTGTATAAATGTGGGGTAATATTACTTCGATGGGGATCGAAAGTTAACAAGTTGCCTTTAACCTCATGGGAATTGAATAAAAACATGGATAATCATGAACAAACACCCTTGATCCAAAATGTTATTCTAAACCGCGTGTATATAATTTATGAAGTGATCTTCTTTCTTTGAACTTTGTCAATCATCTAACTTTGAATGTAGCACTACGTTTCGGAATGCGGCTGTGCTTCCCTCTTCAGCTAAAGGAACGTTTTCTTTACCTGCATGCACGTTGCGAGCTTATGTCTGGATCACTGATATCGACAAATTCGCATTGTGAGTTTCTGGTACCTTGATCTGCAGCATAACCTGCATAACACAAAACTGAATTCATCTACAATTCATACCGACAGACATGTTTTTAACAACCTGTTACACACGTCCTCCTGCTGTGAGTTACTGCCATGTAATTTTCTTGTGTGTTTGATTAAAGACATTCGTGTGTATGTCTCTCATAGACACAAAAACGAGTCGTGGCTAGTGACGTAAGACATAGTTATAATTCAGATATACATATCCATCTTAATAGTCTCCATGGATATATGAGAAATAAGAAACCTTGACATGGCTCATCACTGTCAGAAGAGAATACTGTTTTAATTAACAGTGCTTTCAGTCCTTGTTTACTGAATAGGGAGAGGGAGTGTTGTCCTGCATAACACATTATGCAGAAGTCGTACAACACAGCAGAAACGGAGAACTTGGTTTGGTTGTGTAGGAAATACGGATCGAGACCACAGAGAGTTCACGCTAGTTAAGAATACCTTTGAATGACATGGGGTTGTCCACTTGTGTGCATTATCATTGCAAATAGTTGGTGACCAAACTTGATACGTGGTAATGAAGCAGACCGACAGTAGTGAAGACTGTGGTTTGACAGGCCATAGTTTTATTTATTTATATATTTATTTATTTATATTTATCTACTCGTTTATTAAATTTGTTCTTAAAGAAATCGTTTAGGGGGGCGAGGACTGGATTGATCTGGCTCAGGATAGGGAAAAGCGGCGGGATCTCTTCGGGTTCCATAAAATGCGGGGAATTTCTTGACTAGGCTAGGAAGGACTTACAACGGCTACAGCGTCGCTGCTTGCGTCAACTTGCTCCGTGCTGTAGTTTTCGTTGTTCTGTAACGTAGTCAATGATGCCAGCAAAGGTGTTGACGATAATTTGTTCTGTCAAGGTAGTAATACCCTTCAGAGCTTGTTAACACTTTGACATCGCACATACTCATGATCTCAAAGCCTGTTGTGGCATCCGCTCTGTAAACCGAATAGAATGAACGCATATAATACTGATCCGCTGTTTGTATGTGAATGCACACAAATGTTTTAACTCTGAAACTCCGTAACCGATTTAGAAGACATTTAATATTGAGGATCTACACCGAAAATTGTTGCGCGAAATTAGTTTACATTCGAATCAGTCTAGTAGACCCCAAACAACTACGTTACATGTACCTCAAATCTAACTTCATAAAGTTTCTCTATAAGTTTCTCTTAAAAACCTTGTTGATAACACAAATGATACAGACATTGATATAAACACAAATGATACAGACATTGATATATACACCTGTGATTTGTGTGTGCAGTATATAAACACGAAGGCCAGTGGGATAAGCAAAATCGCAGAGAATGTGTATGAAAATGTATGTGCACATACTGCGTTTTTTGTTAATTCTTTCTTGGAACACTTTGAATGCAAAAGGACACACATGAGGATACTGCTACAGGCTTTACCAAGGCTTATCTTACGGTTGGTACTGTTCCATCTTCATTACGTGTTTGAACATCAAAGGCCTCTGTTTTCGCGTAATTGTATGTTATAGGTTTGCGTCGTTCAAGGCCTCATCTTACAGTGAACTGAAGTGGTATTAGTAATAGACATCTCATGAGACAAGAAGTATCCTTGTATTTTTCTCGATGGAAGTTTCTGTAGAACGTGGGCGCATAAAGTGACGTTTTTTCCATTTTAGGCGCGTTCGCACAGTCGCGAATAGCGCCTGTTAGCTTCGTCATGTCCGTCCGTCTGCCCACATGTATCAGCGCGGTTCCCACTGGACAGATTTCCGTGAAATCTGATATTGGGGGACTTTTATAAAAATTTGTCGGGAAAATCCGAAATTGGTTAAAATTAGGCAAAAATATCGGACCCCTTGCTTGAAGACGTAAGTACGTTTTATTGTTGTCGGCGACATTAAATTGCCATAGAGACGCTCTCTTCGAGTGAAATAGCATCATGCTGTTATGCAGCCAAGGAGGTATAAACACTACACGCACGCACCACGTACTCGTACATTGCCAAGTCGTTCGAGTATTGAAACATGCGGGTAATTAACTCCATGAAGCAGAGGCCTTCTTGAGACGTTGATAGTCTTCCGACTGGTCAGGAATTTCCCCACCTTGTATACAACCGGAGCATTTATTACTGTCAGCATTCAAACCCCCCCCCCCCCCCAACTGAAAATTCTCAATGTATATGAATCCAGTAAGGAGAAATGTTACTTTCAGAAATACTTTCTTGATCGTACACGACGCTTCGTAATAAAATTTAGTTCAATATTGATACTTCGGGAAATAGAAGATAAATGCCTGGAAAGTTTTGAAGTGTGATGCTAGAGAAGGTTGGAGAAGATCAATTGAACTGATCGTGTGAAAAATGAAGAAATATTACATAGAGTAAAGGGGGAAAGGAATATCCTACATACAATAAAAATAAGGAAGGCTAACTGGATTGGTCACATCTTGCGTAGGAACTCCCTTCTAAAACACGTTATTGAAGGAAGGACAGAAGGAAGGATAGAAGTGACGGGAAGACGAGGATCAAGACGTGAGCAACTATTGGATGACCTTAAGAAAACGAGAGGATATTGGAAATTGAAAGAGGAAGCACTAGATCTCAATCTGTGGGGAACTCGCTTTAGAAGAAGCTATGGACCTGTCGTAAGACAGACTAAGTAGTGAATGAATGAATGATGAATGAATGAATGACAATATTTATGTTATTTTCAACGTAACGGTCGTATAATATGCCAAAAGTAGGGGCCTGGTTAGCTCGGTCAGTATAGTGATTAGACTACGGGCAGGACGACAGGCGATATGTGGTTCGATTCCCGGTAGGGGAAAGAGATATTTATCTTTTCCAAAGCATCCAGGCCGGCTCTTGTGCCCGCCCAGCCTTCTGTTTAATGGGTACCGGGGATATTTACCCGGGGTCCAGGGTGTGAACCAAACCACTTACCTTTATCTAGTGCCGAGGTTAGAAAGCACGCAGCTGTAGTCCACTGGCACATATGCCTCAGCGTTCGATTCTTAATTATAGCACGGTAACAGCTTTTCCTTCTTACGTAAAAGTTTATCAGTTAATACAGAACCTCTGCGGTGCCCCGTGTCCAGTTATTATATTAAACAAATTGTGTCGATAAATGCAGTGTAGTTAATTAGTAGCGTATTAAACATAAGTACAATAACCAACCTTTAACGATTTATTTCGCTTTCGCAAAATTGCGACAAGCGACGATTAAATTCTTCATGTCTGTCCGTCGTGTCTGTCCGCATGGAACATCTCGGCTCCCACTGGACGGATTTTCATGAAATTTTATATTTGAGGATTTTGTTCGAAAATCTGTCGCTAAATTTCAAGTTTCATGAAAATCTGACAAGAATAACGGATACTTTACATAGAGACCTATGGACAATAGTGGTAATACTGGTATTTCTCTGAATTCTTCTCAGAATGAGTAATGTTTCAGACAAAAGTTGCAGAGAAAATCAAAACACACATTTTATATTGAATAAGTTTCCGGAAATCATGCCGTTTATGAGATAATGTGGAAAACTAGGCCACAGATGACACTATAATATGACGCAGAAAAGATGCGATTTGCATGCCGGATAACGAAGGCTAGAATACGCTCATAATATTTCATACTTATTGCTTTTCCACGGCGACAGTGGTTATGCGAACGTACCTCAGTGTTACGGTATACGTACATTGCCTGTCTTGTTTTATGTATATCATAATACTCTGCGGTGAGTTTGATCTTTACAGAGTTAAATGTATTTCACAACTTACGGTATATATTTAAGATCAGTGGCAGTATATTATCAATCTACCCAACTTCTCGAATCTTTATGTTGCGGCGGTTTCAGGCATTTTCCTCCAAAATATGGCGCAGGTTTCTTGCTGCCGTCCTCTGAGCCACATGTCCAGCTTGTACCTCCGCAATGTAAAGTCGGTAGGATATCCGTACAAATTAAGGCGTTATATTAGCATCTGTTTATTTTAAATGCGATATTAATGTATGGATTACTGAGTGCTAAATGTAGATACTATACATTGCCCTTATTTTCAAGCCTTTCTTTCACAAGTTACTAACTGAACGCACAATGAAGTTGTCTGCCTCCTGCCCTAAGTTCTCCTGCAAGAAGTCTCCTTCGGCCCATAGTACCCTCACTTTATTTGAAACCAAAAATCGGATTGTAATGCATTTTAAAGAATGGTCATTTTGCGAAGTGGGTAGGGCCCGTTAGCTGTTTGCATGAAGCGGGGTCCGTGTACCACATCTCCGTCTCCCGTGTTTGGCATTCTTCTTCGACCCCTTAATACTGGAAGATGAAGGCACTACGTTCCTTCGAAACGTCGGGAACCACTAACTCATCAACACATCATAACAACCCAGAAGACCTAACTCAACTTCAGCACTGAAACCTCAAATCTCACAACCCGAATGTTCATAACCATTTTGACAGGAACCGGACACTGGACCCTATCCTCATCCAGCAGAATCTAGACCGCACTGTATTTGAAGATTAATGTTTATATCCACCATCTATGCTAGACGTCACTCAAGGTGTAAATTTATAACTCACAGACCTCTGTTCCGGTATTTTATACCTTTTGAGTATGATGTATTTAACATCAAATGGAGAATCATTCATATCTCAGTTGACTGTGATACCTCTGCTGTTGATGGATTTCCTTAACAGTACCTGTCTGTCTGCAATATGTGAAAATTATGATGACTTGGGGAATGAAAAATTGGGGCAACACACTTTGAAACTCCTAAAGACTATTTAAAACGGGAACACAAATTTTCTTAACAGACTTGTTACATGAACTCCATTATAAAAGACTGGAGACAACTACCTCATGGCAGCATGCTAATTAATAACAGGCGACATTTCGATCCTCTGCTATATGCGGATGACCAAGTATTATTAGCCGATTCTGAAGACAATTTACATTTATCATTACAGAACCTTAATAAAATTGCTGAAAGTTATGACATGGAAATATCTCATGAAAAAACAAAAGTACTTGCTTTCAGAGGGAAGGAGGTTCCAAGCAAGATATGCCTTAACAATAAATTACTAGAGAGAGCAAATGCATTCAGTTACCTTGGATATTCCTTATCTTTCACACATGACACAGACATCCCAAACAACATTACTAAAAGTATAAAAACTTAAGGCACTATAAACTCAGTTATGAAACCATCATTACTACAGAAACACACCAGAATAAAAATTTAGAAAACTCTTGCTCGACCTGTATTGGCCTACGGATGCGAGGCGTGGACCATTAGGAAAAATGATGAAACCAGAATCACAGCAGCAGAAATGCGATTTATGAGGCGCAAAGCGAATTGTACAAAATGGGGCCACAAACGAAATGAGGAAATAATGGAAGAACTCAAGACAGAATCTGTGCTCGGATACAAAGACAGAACTGGAGAGATCATGTCAACAGAATGGATAGAAGAAGGAACCCCAAACAAATTCTGCAGTACGCGCCTTGGGGCGGAAGATGTAAAGGCGTCCGGCAAAAAGATGGCTCGAGACCGTAACAGACGACATGGTCTAACACATGTTTGGAAGAAGAAGAAAAAGAATACTTGTTACTCTGCAATATGGTACAGTACCTACTCTGTTAGAGCCGGTCTACTGGAACAGGATAGTAGCTACGCCAGCGGCTGGACGACCAGACTTCGATTTCCAGAAGGTTCTGGGATTTTTGTCGTCGCCACCGTGCCCAGACTGATTCTTATGCCCACTCTGCCAGCTCTTAAACGGGTACCACGGTTTCTTTCTCCTGGGGCAAAAAGAGGAGGACTTGCCTGCATCTAGTGCGCTGAATTACAGTCATCCGCCGACAAACGTCTTCAAGATTACGTCGTACCGTACTTACGTAGTTTGTCTCCAGACCCAATATATCAAGCCACTCGCGCGATTTCGTACGTACGATTCTGAAGATGTCTTCGAGTTGCCGATCTCCAGTGATCAGAAGCTCACACTGGGCGATGATCTTGAAACTCAAAAGCAGAGCGCCCTTGAAGAAGCTGAGGAGCCTGAGCCTAAGGAGAGGATCAGGAGGGTTTTGAAGTTGACTGAGGGGCTTAGACTCAATGAAGCCGGCATCAAGGTGTTTGAGGACACTGATTCGAACGAGCAGCGAACAGCAAAACAAGATAAGGAATTACGAGCAAGTTTGCTTGCTGTGAGGAGATCTGAAGGAGAAGTCTTTCTCGCCAGACGTCAGTGTTTGATCTCTTCAAGTCACATTCAGAGACTCGTGCATCGCTACCTGCATTTTTATTGGAGATTATTATCCAGATAAATCGCGTGCATTTCAAGAGGATTGCCTCCTCCTTAAATTGTCATTTGTTTGTCATGTCATATTTTATTTTGTAATTTTTCATGAGCATGAATCTATCCCAATTGTTAGTCAAAAGAGGTTGTCTGGAACCACCTTCCTCACTTTTAACACTGCTTTTGTGGGGGAACTCTGTTTCGACTTACGTCGTCTCGACTAACGTCGCTGGTCGGGGGATGACTATATATCCTTGCCCTTCCATACGCCTTCATGGTGTACTGCTTAATGAAGTACAGGATCACTTTTACTTTCCTTCACTTACACCTGTTAATGAGGAGGCGTATAAACTCTCAAAGGACCTGGAAGACCGTCGCAGTCTCTAACAATGGCTGGCCTTTGCCGTACAAGCAAGTCTGTATGATAAGTTAGTAGGTCAGAATAGTGTAACCCAGTAACATTTAATAGCAGGCATAAAGTTGAAGGACGTTTTGCAACGGGCTTAAAAGGCAGAAGGAAGACGAAGAAGCGAGAGATAAAAGGGCTCGGGTCCAGCCTAATTCTGCAGGAAGTTCTCGCTATCCGTGATTAACTGTGGCCAGAAAAACACCACTTAAAACGAATTGCCTCTAAGTGGGGAATTTCTTCCAGTAATAGATAATGTAAATGTGGGTTAATGAGGACTGGGTTGGTGTGAACAGTGCTTTTTACAAGTAAACGTTGGTTTAATGTGTTCGCGAAAAATGCGTCACTGCCCAGGTCTGACAGCTCGTGGTAGAAGCCAGTTACACTGTGCTGCAGAGTTAGATATGTTTAAATGACTGAACACATTGCTCCTGTTGTCCTATCCCCAAGTTTTCAGCCATGACTGGGTGCGACACATTGTTCTTTCTGAACATCAGTATGGCTGCAACATAATGTTACATACAGAGAATTATTATTTTAAAAATTATGAACAGTGATTTATTCGTTAAAAGTTTACTGTCTGCGGGTGATGTTCTGACACTTGTCGTGAATTTATCGGTGTTCCCTGACTTACACGTAGTTAACTGCCCACCTATTGCGTGCCCCTGGATCTCGCAACTGTATGCAGCCTGGTGTGCCCTTGCCTGTGCGGGCTGTCAGAAACACGTGTGGTTTGTCTTGTACGCCTACAGCCATGTGCATAATGACATGTTACTTACATTCTGGAACATTTTCATCCAACTGACGTAGACTGTGATAGTAGCAAGGGCCCAATATTCCCCAGTCAGCTTTACTCTTCACTTTGAGCTGCTAATTGTACCGTGGCCTCCGTATGTGGTGAAAAATAATGTCCTTATACATTGCGTTGTAATTGATTTCATCAGTCTTTTACTGTTAACGAACTAAGACTTTGATTCTACGATCATGCAGTCTGTCTGTCTGTCTGTCTGAGTTTGTGTGTGCTTGTCTGTTCCCATAATTGTTGAAGAAGTTGAGCATTATTGTAAGTTTATGCAAGATTGTCTTATGACTAACTACTCCTTGGAGCAGAGTCCTTCCTGAGAAGCTGGCAGGTCCTCAACTAGTCAAGAAACTCCCCGAATTTTATGAACTTGATGGTTCATTACCGCATTCACAAGCGCCCGCCACCTGTCCCTATCCTGAGCCAGATGAATCCAGTCCATGCCTCCCCATCCCATTTCTTGAAGATCCATTTTATTGTTATACTCCCATCTACGCCTAGGTCTTCCAAGTGATCTCTTTCGCTCAGTTCTCCCCACCAAAACTCTGTATGTACCTGTACTGTCCCGCATACGTGCCACATACCCCCTCCCGTCTCATTGTTCCTGATTTGGTCACCTGAAGAATATTTGGCAAGGAGTATTTTCTTGCGACTGGCATTCAAAATTTAGTATTCCTTAATCAGTACATGATTAGCAGAAGTAGTAGAAGAGTCATCCTAGTCCTTTCCGTTATTAGGTCTAGTTGATTTGTTTAGTCAGAGGAGCAGTGAAAATGTCTTAGGTTTAGTCTGGGCTATGTTTTGAAATTTAATCACATGGCCATCATTATTCAGGGTTATGGTTTATGTTAATTACTTTGTGAGGGTATTAATTCGTCAGAATTAAAACTCTGTTTCCTGTATACTGGTCTCAGTCTTGTCTTAAGTAAACGAAGTCAAAATGATCTCTCTGTCTCTTGAATTTCGCCCACTTAATTTCATGGCGAAGAGGCACCTGCTGGAGCGGATCGCCCAAGTAAACACAGTTTGGTTTAGTGTAGAGAGAGTCGTGTAATTACACTCGGCTCCATGTTTACATTTTGCTAATAATAAGTGTAGTCCATTGTTTATTGCCTTCGGGTCACAACGAAATACACCGAAGTCACACGTAATTTCAGGGATGTCACACGTGAGAATTAATTTATAGCCACAGTTGCCTGCGCGACGTTTAGAATTATAGATCCTCAAAGATAAAAATCTGTTAATGAGGTAAAGCTACTGTCAATGTTCAGGTGAAATGTGTTGCTCTATATTGTAATAAATGTATCGTTCCCCCTGTTTGTAATTATAGACACATTAGGGTTACTGAAATAATGAAGTGATCAAATCAAGGAAAATGACACGGATGGGACATGTGGTGTGTATTGGGGAGCAGGTAAATGTGTACAGGGTTGTGATGGGTAACCTAAAAGGACGGAGACCAGTCGGAAGAATTAAGTTAGATGAGAGGATAATATTAAAGTGGATTTTAAAAGAATAAGATGGAGGCGTGGACCGAATACCCATGGTTCGGGATGGGGACAAATGGAGGGTTCTTGTTAGCACGATAAGGAACTTTGGTTCCATAAAATGCGAGGAATGTGTTTACTAGCTGAAGAACTATTAGCTTCTGAAGAAGGATTGTTCTGCATGTAGATAGTTAGTTAGTTACAGGAGCCATTACACGTTTTGATCTTCAAGTTTGATAGTAAATTCTGGTACCTCTGTTTAAGGGTTTATCTTTCGTACGCTTGTCCTCTTCCAGTGTCTCGCAATGCAGAACCTTAGCTACAGTGCACTAAGAAATTGTTTTTGTCACCTTACTGCCACAACCGAACCGGTCATCACATGTGTAATTTGGATGGTACTCGGTCCCTTTTCCGAATTAGTAACATTTCCTTAGTACTGCGTATAATGGTCATACCATGTGACCTGCATTTCCTCTACAGTATGTAATGCTCATACAAATGTGACTTGTTTTCCTGAATTCTTGGAATTGTATTCACGCCAGATAAATTAACATACAATCGTGACTCCATTTCTTGAATTAGTGGCATTTTGTGGACCGCATGTTTGTTGATTACATCACTATAACCCAGTTTCCTGACTTCGTGACGTTTTGTCAACATTCGGTAGCCTGTAACAGATATGTCATAATTACTCAGTTTCGTGAGTTAGTGGTGTTTCCTCAACGCTTGGTGTAACTTCAGGTGTGGGAAGCCATTGAATAAGGCACTTTAATAAGTGGCAAGAGGCACCACTTACTACATTAAGAGAATGAAACCTGTAAATTGTTAGAATAATTTTAGTTTAATTAAAAGTCATATAATCGTATAATGTGGTTGATTTGCAGAATTTATCGGAGCCTGTAACTGTATGCTTTAGCAACATTTTCCTGATCTCCCTAACAGTTACTCTTAAAATTCCGAACAAAAGTTTGTACGTTACTTGCCCGTTCGTCTGCATATTTCATCTTCTAAACCACTTCACTGATTTCAGCGACGACCTGTCACGGATGTTGCTGGACGATTTTAAATTTTGATTCATGTGTCCCATCCAGTTGTCTCATCTTCACCGAGTCCAGGCTTCCTCTGGAGTTCACCATGCCTCCAAACAGATGGATACCGACAGCATGTTCACAAATGTTATATTATTCATACCGTGCATCTTGTTACAATCATTAGAACAACCAGCACATGCACTGGATAAAATACATTCGTAAGCTGTATTAAAAACCCCAGTTTTTAAATTTTTGGTTTTTAGGATAGCTTACGAATGTGTTTTATGCAGTGCATGAGTTGGTTGTAATGATAGCATGTTCACACTTCGGCTGACCATTTACCTCCATAGAGTGCCGAGATCCCGCAGTACACCGTTATGGCGTAATGTTGAGGCATATGTACGAGTTTTTGTATTATCGGTCTTGTGTAACCTCTTCTTTGTACGAAGATGAAATCAAAGTTTATAATTTTCCTCAAAATTGGCCACCATGTACATACATATACAATATTAATTGATTTTTAATTACATGTAATAAATATAACTATAATAAAATAAAGCCAAAATTCCTATAAACACATTGTCGCGACCGCTTTGTTAGCGAGAACAACAAGAGTTAGGAAATCAAACGAGACAAAACATTTTAGGAGTGAATTTATTTATTAGACTCATATTTCAACGAAACAGCGTCTTAATATTGACGAAATGCGTACAAAAACTGCTAAAGTTTATCTCCGTTAGTTTGAATTTCGTAACTGAACCCTGTGAGGTCAAGAATTCCTGGTACGTTGAAAAATTCCAGGCGTGTGTCGTGCTATTCCGCGCGTTGAAATGGTCCGGCAGGTAGAAGTCGGTAGGACTTAGATCGGGCGATCGTGGAGGCCACAAAACCAGTCCGTTTCGTCCTATCAATCGATCTGGCCAGTGAGTTAAAACCTACACGTACTTTACATTGCAGGTACACTGAGCAGGCTCCCTGTCATGCATAAACCACATATGCACTTTGTCGCGTTGCCAGTGGCACAGTACCTCTTCCAGTAGTTGAGGTAATCCTTGTCGCTAACCGACCGATGGCGACCGCATATTTATAATAACTGGGCTTGACTTTGAGAATGCGATTCACATGTTGATAGTGTGTGATCAAGAATCACTTTGTATGGCCTCTATAAGAACATTCATGTCTCTGTTATTTAGAATACCTTTGTTCTGCTGTATACCGTACGAGACTGTTAGGGCCTGTTATGTCTATGCACTCATTATATCAGCTGTTGAATATTAGTGTAATCGACAAAATTTGTGCCTTATGTGTGAACGTCTGGACCACTGAAAGATGCAGAATCTGAAAGAATGATGTCGGAAACTCTTTGTTCTCCATACTTGAGTGTTTGGTTTTACTGGTTTCATGTAATGCCGAAACACTCCTGTTCAACCCTGTTTCACTATACTTCATTTAGGGGTGAAGTACCGTTGGAATTGGTGGGCGGAGGAGACGAGCGCCCTTCCTCTTGACATGAGCAAGTGACAGGCGCCAGAGGAGCTAGATCGGCGTGTTACTTAGAAGAGGAATAGTATCGGTTGCTGTGGCCTTACGGGCACTAGAAAATACTAAATAAATGTCATTTGGCGTGCAGTAATGTAACAACAAATTTGGTGATTTGAATATTTGTTCGTAAAGGAGGAAATTACAGGCGAATGGAGATAATTACGCTGCGACGATCAAATCTGGATCTTCATTGAGCAGAGTAAAATTTAAATAGGGTCCTCCCGCATAATTCCGGTTTGTTTCTCTGTGTAGAGCCCTTGCATTACTTACGAAGTTATTTGTTGCAAGAGTTTCACGGGTGTTGCAATATATCTGTCTTACAAAAAACACTACGCAGTATTGCTGTGGTTTACAAGACAAAGCATTTCAGCAAAATCTGTAGTCAATAACACATTTCTGCCCCTTTAGAAAGAAAATGTTGTACAAAACACTTTTATTTAGTTCTTATACGTTATGGGGAGTGAAGGTATATTTCCACACATTCTTAACTCCAGTACTCGATGGAGGTGAGTGGTCAGCTTCACGCCTTCGTCGCTGTATCCACGAAGATAGATCATCCGGTACCCATGGATTAGGAGGCTGGGTGCGTCCCATAGCGGGTCTAGACGTTTTGAGAAGATAGTGAAGCATAAATCGTTGCCTACCTTTGCCATTGTATTTAATGCAATTATCATATAACTAACTCCATGGAGCAGAGTCCTTCTTGAGAAGCTAACAGGTCGTCAGTTAGTCAAGAAATTCCCCGCGTTTTATGGAACCCGAAGGTTCATTACCGTACTCACAAGAGCCCGCCACCTGTCCCTATCCTCAGCCATATCAATCCAGTCCATGCCACCCCCATCCCACTTCTTGAAGATCCATTTTAATATTATCATCCCATCTACGCCTGGGTCTTCCAAGTGGTCTCCTTCCCTCAGGTCTCCCCACCAAAACCCTGTATGCACCTCTCCCCTCACCCATACGTGCTACATGCCCCACCCACCTCATTCTTCTCGATTTGAGCAATTATCAAGTACCAAAACTAATTATAAAAATGTGTGTTACGCTAGGTACGTGTTATGGAGCTGATCCCAATGGCCGCTCGGTCTAAGGCGTGGGTCTACGGCCGCTCGCTTACTGGGATTGTGAGTTCGAATCCCGCCGGGGGCATGGATGTCTGTCTGTTGTGAGTGTTGTGTGTTGTCAGGTAGAAGTCTCTGCAACGAGCTGGTCCCTCATCCAGAGGAGTCCTACCGAACGTGGTGTGTCTGTGTGTGATCGTGAAGCCTCGATAATGAGGAGGCCTAGGCCCCCTAGGGGCTGTCGAGCCATAGGAAAAGAAAAATGTTATGGATTGGAAATTAAAAACTCTAGTCCAACCTGAAAGATAAACATACACATCCAAATAAAAATTGTAATGCCAGATTTCTCTTTCTAGTATGTTTTGAGTGCTGTTTCTTATCTACATATGGGCACGCAGAGTAGCATTCTTTTTGTCTTTGATTTTCACATTGTAACGTTTGTCTCCATTGGCGTCTCATCCAAAAAATTTGGATTTTCCAGTAATCTTACTTCAGTTATTTTCTTCTCAGTCTTCTTTTTTTTTTTCATCAGGCATGCAGGTATTCTTTTATCGGTTTTTCACAAACATAACAGTTAGTGAATAAAACTCTTACTACAGATACAAATCAAAGTGAATCCCAACTACTGTTATACATGAAACTATTGAATCATGTAATCACGTGATGTGCTTGTTACTGTACAAAAAGCCTTAGTCCAGTTATTTATCTGATCTGTCTGCTCTGCTCGGACTACAGTGCAGGAGACAGTGTATTGTGGGCACACCACGAGAAGCTGTCAGCGCCGGATAGGTGGCGCGGGAGCGACTTGACGCTATGCTACATCCCGAAAACATCAGCCAACGTACGTACACTGTAGGGGAATGACATGCGACACAAATTATGCCTGCGAAACAGGAATAGTCTTAAGTAACAGTGCAGTGCGCATGCGCATAGTTACCCTCCCTTCCCGCGTACTTACACTCCGCGCCTCCTGGTGGTGTGCACATAGTAGTTGCGGCGACATGCAAGTCTTTCTGTATAGTAGACGGTTCCTAGACGACTGATTTTGGATTGCCGTTCCAAATACTCATAAAATAGTTCATTTTTTGTAATGAATTCCTGTATGTATGTCGGTAACTACATTTATGATAATAATAGGATGTTCTGGCACATCGACGTGTAGTGTGTGTGTCCGACTACTGCGTATGTCCCACGCAGGACACAACCAAATTCTCGTATTTTATTTTTGTCTTCGGGTATAGTGTCTAGTAGCCGAAATACGGTCCCGAAGTGAGGGTGGTGGGGATGTTTGTAAGACTGCTCCATCTAAATGTATCTGGAATAGAAAAAAAGGGACGGCTGTCTGTCACAACACATTACAGGCTCAGAATTTCGGATTTCATTGATGAAGTGTAGTAGAATGGAAGTACTGATAGTGACTGAAGAGTTTGCGGTTGACCTTGACAGTTTGCGCTGGTGAAAGCCGACCGCCCCTTATTTATGATCGGTAAGGGATATGTTCCAGTTAAAAATACGTTAGTTTGAAGTGCAGTCGTGTTTTGTGCGTGTGAGATGATACAGTTATTTTCTGTAATGTTCTGTGTGGTTAGATCTGTGCATAAATTTGATTTTAGGCTTGTTATAAATTACACATCTAACAAATGTCGACCAGTGGAAGAAGGTCATGCAGTGATAGACGTTCGTGTTTTTGACACAGTCCATATGTTTTCCCCCGATCGTCGTCGCGAGTGTTAGGGACTCTAGCCACTCTGTGCAGGTCAACTGCATTCTCTTGAGTTAATAACATTATTTTGTGTCGAATAACTTTGACAGTAAAAAAATGAGTTGTCCGATGTTATTGTATTATCTCAGACGTGTATGCAGTATGCTTCCAGTTTTATCCATTAATATAGGGTCATTTTGAATAATTTTTGGGTTGTTAGATTCATGCATTATCATTGGACAACGCTTGCAAAATCGAACACTGTGATAGAAAGTCAGTGAACTTCCTACGCTTATGACGGCATTATCTGTCGTAAATGGGTTAATGGAAACGCCACTTGTAACTAGGCCGCTGCTGACGGTAACAGACGTGAAGTAGAAGACACCTTTTATTGTCCGAAATGTTGCATCACGACCGGTAGCCAGCAGGACGCAATCAATAGAGCAGGGAACTTTCGATTCGTTTAGAGCGCACATTCTTTTAGTGTTTTATAGATAAGTTAGCCCTTTAAATTACAGTGGTTATTATACGCACCACCTGCTTGATCATAAAATACTCCGCGTTTTGCTCGCAGTGTATTTGTGTGTTTCGTATGATTCATAGAATAAACAGCAATTATTTTCTTAAACAGCATCCACTAGGTGGTCTTGTAATGGAGATGCAGTGTTTTATATGTGGTCAGAATTTAATTTCTATACAGAGTGTTCTGCACAATATGTGCCAAACTTTAGGATGTCGTTATATGAGTAATTTTGAGTAAAAAATGCTGTACCAACATATGGCCGTTTGTCAACCTTTACATCGCTACGAACACTATTGTTTTAAAGGTAGTGTACCATACTGTACAGTATCAGTTCTTATAAACAACCATCACGGTTTATCCCACCTCTGACAAACGCTGCTCCCGCGCAATTCTCAGACACGCAGAATTGTTAGTCTAATATCAACCAACCAATGCACAAGATTATTGACATATATAAAATGTATTTGAGACCACTACATATGTTTCAGCAAACGAGTTGCCATCTTCAGGAGGTTCTTAGCAGAGTACTATGTTACCGTTCAGTTCGTTAGCGTGGCTAGCTCGGTGTCGGTGGCATGAGGTCTTATCATCATTAGGATTATTGCGTGGAGGTAACTGAGCGCCAGCACTCACTTCACCAGTTGGTTCAATTAAACAAGTAATAACTATGTTTACATATTTATTGATATACTTGTAACGTTGCAGTCTAATACAAATTTTTGCTTTTTAAGTTTATGATTGAGGACGGCACTTGAAAAACTATCCCTAACCGTTTTGTACGTCTTCACCTCTCCACTTCTCAAAACTCTCTCTTACACGAAATATTCCCCCTTCACGCAAACTTTGCTCTACATTGGCCGAAATACTTTTCAAATCTATAAGCCTGATTGGCTAGACCAAACAGCTCGCTGGACCGCTCTCATCTCGGTCGTAGACCCCAAGCTCGCAAACAAACGAATATCATGGGGTGGGTTACTAGTTACTTTCACTTGTGGAGCACGGGATCTTACAAAGAAACACCGCGACATGTCCCTACCGTCCTTGAAGCGGTAGTCGCCTCTGTCGCTTTCTAAATTTACTTTTCTCCCCTAATTTCTCAAGCCGGATGTTGTACTCATAAACGCCAATTTGTATGCCAAAATAAATAGTAACATCTCGTAATCGACATGTTCGGGGTTCGAACACGTACTGCCGGTTACAACTACAAGAACTTTTTATATCCAAGTATACAGTGTGGTTTCACAATGAAATTTTTTTACAGAGCATACATATGTCATGGTCGTGATTCACTCATGTAAATGTACTAGATTTCAAGTTAAAAAGCGATACAACACTATACCTCTGGTGCAAGCAGTAGTTATAAGTAAATGTTGTACCTTAAAAGCCCAGAATATTAAGTCATACATATACTCGTAGTTGACATGGAACGATGCTAACATATTAAAACATTAAAAAATTAAGAATGGTTATAACTATTTGTAAGTGGTTTTGAGCCATGCATACAGGCGTCGTGATTTATCTTGGGTAGATCTCGTCCTGTTTCGTTGTGTGTACGCGTACGGTGAGGAGGTATAGTGTACTCAGTTGTGCACACAGGACGGTGGAGGTCGTTTTTGTAACAGTAATTAGTGTAACATAACTGAAAATTAACGTTCTTTGATATTAACTAATACAGGGGTGCACAAATCCTGGGCGCCAGGTTGTCCGGGCGACTAAATTTTTTGCAGTGGTGCCTGGTATTTGTGGGTCCTCAGTATGGGACTTGCTTCATGTCACCCGTCTGGCGTCCAGAATTTTAAGGTGAAAGATTTTTGGGAAATTTGTGCACACGTAGTCCAATGAAAACTGATTTTTTATCCGTGTTGTAACTGCGTGAACTAACGTAACTGTCTCGCTAACGTAAGGAAACACTGATGTATTTCTTTTGTGGTATTAGCTGACACACAAGTTTCTTATGATGTGCATACATTACGGTGTTTTGTGGTGTTATCAGACACGTAACTTTCTTTTTATATGCACAGCATGATAAAATATATGTACTGTAAAATTTTCAGTTACAGCCACGTACGTGAATTATAATGCTTGTAGCGATGTAACGTTTGATAATAGGTCATATGTTAATATAGCTTTTTTCTTACGCAACGTGACTCGCAAAATAACATACTGAAGTTTGGCACACCATATGCGAAACACCATGTCCTCCCCTGATTAATTTAATATGTCAGAATGCCAGCCGTAGTTTATAAATTTCATGCCCGAATTGACTGTTAATACTACCTAGTTGGTCGTTGATATGGCTAAAAAATACGTTGTCAGTTCGAATACTAGTTCAGTAGTTTTAACAATTTTTCTCTCGAATCTTTCCGTCCTGCAGTCACTTTGAATTGCCCCATCCGAAAACTATAGTTACAATGTCCTCTGGCTTCACGGGAACCTTCTGTCTTCATCCTCAGGGTTGAAGAGACCCCCTGAGTAAAAATAATCATCCATTCTGTTGTTGATAGTTGTTTACCTAGTTTCGGTTTCCCACACCAGACATTGCAAAGGGTATTGTAGATCTGTAGCCTAATTGAATTGAACCACCACTACGAAAAAAAAAAATGAGTTCAGACTTTTTGTGGGGTTCTTTATATTAGGAGCTGCGCATGCGTCAGCGTAATCTAGCCCTGGAGTTTCGTCTGCTTGTTGTGTGAGAGCGAAGACCGCCTTTCGCTTAGTTCCGGTTTGTCTCTGTGTTTATCTCGGTGGAAGTGAAAGTGGTGTGTGGGTTGCATAGTGCAGTTATACACGGTTATACGCTTGCTGTTGCCTTCGGGAAGATAGAGGCTTACTGGATTGTAAATTTGTTTACAACTACATTTAATACGTTTTGTATTAAGAACACGTCTTGATACACTGAGCATAAAATTTGTTTTAGATTCTAAGCAAATCGTCAGACTGCTTGTACTGTGGGCTTAGTGGTGGTGGTGGATCGGGGACTGAGCGATATTTGGAAATTTAGAATCAGTCCGTTTTTTCTGAAACGCAATTCCTGTGACGGAAAAACTTGTAACACATTACACTGAAATGCAATTTATTATTGTCTATTATGTACGCGATGCCGTGTTTTAATTTAGTCACAATGTCTTGCGTTTATAAAAGTGTAGGCCTGTTGAGACGCATGTTATTATTTCCAAAAAGCAGTGTGGGTGTAAAATACGTCAGTTTTTTTTTTTTTACCTTGAAGGGTACTGGAAAATGCGACAAATTAAATGCGAGGAATAAATTATATGAACTATATATAATCATGAGGTTTGAAAATACGTTCTTCTGGGATGTGACGCCGTGCAGACATTTCGGAGGAACTTACTGCCTTCCTGTCCTTGTAGTCTGAAGAAGGAGGCAGCATTTTTTTTCCTAATGTTGATTCTTAACTGTCGGCCTTACCCTAGCGGACCGTAATGTTAATACAATAGTGAAACGTTTGTATATTTAAGACGGGTACAGGACACTGTGTTCATACTTCAGTTTCATTTTTTATATCATTTAAGGGGTTTTGATACAGTGTAATGTAGCAGGTGAGTACCGGCGTTTCTGAGGAGTATTATGTCCCCATCTTTAGGCTAGCAGACCGCAGTACAGTTTGTTTTGCCTTTGTGGGAACTTCAAGATTTATATGAGACTCTTTTTTGCTAGACTTTAGGCTTTCGCAGCGGTGCGGTTGAAGTCTTCTTTGGGATATGGCGCCGCGTCTCTAGGTTAGATATACACACGTGTTGGTGGGAAAACTTACCGGGGACTGACTTGGTGACTAAGGCAGGGGTGCATAAGTTTTCCGAAAACCTAGGATTCACCTCAAAATTCTAGGCGCCAAAACGGCGTCATGAAGCATATTCCATACTGAGGACCTAGAAATATTGGGCACCATCGTACAGAATTTAGTTGCCACAGCGACCTGGCGCCGGGGTATGTGCACCCCTGTACGAAGGCATAGATGGTAGAATGATATTTAAGTTTGGAATATGGTATGAGGGCGTGGACTGGATTAGTGTGGACCAGAATACGGTCTCGAGGTGGGTTTCTATGAACGCGGCATTGAAATTTTAGGTTCCATAGAAGACGTAATCTTTTAGTTAACTGAGCGACTTTCAGCTTCTCAAGCCGGATTCCGTTCCACGGAGTTGTTCAGCTGAGGGGCTAAAGAAACGCCAAAGGACCTTTTAGTACAGGGGTGCACAAATCCAAGGTGCGATTGCGCCCGGGCGATTAAATTGTGTACGGTGGCACCTATTGTAGGTCCTCGGTATTGAACTTGCTTCATGTCTCCCACTTGGCGCATACATTTTTGACGTGGCTTCTAGTTTTACAAAATTTGTGGATACCTTTTTTAGTAAATTTTGTGTCTGTCGTCTTAGGTTATGTTATTTAATAGGAAATAAATAAGCGTTCAGAGGGAGACGGTCATGACCTGTCTGAAAATACTGTCCTGATGCTCTGAAGGGACTGAGGAAAACACGAGAACATGATAGCCAATAACATGGCTGAGATCTGAATCGAAGACCTCTCTTGTGGACGTCTAGCCTATTACTGCTGTACAGACCTGCTAGGTATCTTGGGTTCAAACCTGACATGAATCAGGTGTGTCTGGTACACCTCTATGCTGACCAGCTTGTAAATGCATTCACGAACTTCTTGAATGGACTGAACAGAGTCGTCAGTAAATGAAGTGCAATGCTGTGGTACTGCTGTTGTGTTGATACTTCATGTGCCGTCTGTAGATAGACACGGAGAGATGAGTTATAGTACTAAAGTGATATTGTACTGAAGCCTTAAGCACAACAAAACAACAATATGCTTCTGTCTTCTGAGTAATTACTTGCACCCACCCACGCCGTATCCTTCCCATTCGCATCATAGACGGATATCCTGATGAACGTTCCGCCTGCTTCTTTTTTTCTCCCTAATGACAGATCAAAATATATTTTATTTCCTGTTTTATTATTTGTAGGCACCGTAAATGGAGTACAGTCTTTGAGAAGGTCTGATAATGAAGGAACTGTCCATGATGTATGGGCTCCATGCCTAGTTTACGGCCATGTTACAAGAGCCCGTAACTGGTCCCCGTTTTAAGCCACTTGAATTAAGTCCAGTCCCTCTCACCCTATTTATTTTTTGTTCTTGCCCGCTTGGGTACACTCGTCTCCATAAAACGATGTACATACTTTTTAAACGTGATGTTATATATGTTCCGTGCGGTTGATTAACTATACAATATAAATACCAACTAATTGCACAGATATTTATGAGTAGCTATTTGCTATTTCGTAGTACTTCTACATGTTTCGGCCCGTGACGGCCATCTTCAGGGAGAGCTTAGTAACAAGGGAATATATTTCATTATAAATGCTGTCATACATGTGCATAAATAAATTAATTTGCAGTGTCAAGTAATAAAAACATTACTAAAATGTATAAAATGTAAGATTGTTATAGGCGTTTGACATATCTCGAGGATAAATTTGTAAAGATGTGTAAAACGTCTGTAATAATTTTATATTTTATGCATTTTAGCATTGTTTTTTTTACTTGGCACTATGTATTTAATTATGCATATCTCACAACATTTGTATTACAACTGAGCTTTCCATGAAGATGGCCGTCGTGGGCCGAAACATGTAGGATAAGTATAACGAAATAACAAATAGTTATTCATAAATATTTGTGCAATTAGTTGGTATTTATATTGTATGGATCTACATGTTGTGTTCCGTTAGTTGCTAAAGAACTATATATAGCCCTAATGTGTCGATACTGAGATCAAGCGTCGATATGAATTTTAGGATAGATTTTTTAACCCTTTAAAGTTTAGGGGTTACTCTTATGTACCATTTGCTGTAACATTGAAATTAAAATTTTGCCCACAGAGTGTATACATGTATTTCGCACGATTCTCACAACAAACGGTGATTATTTCACTTAACCTCTCAGCTCGTGTATTTACAAGGCGTGTCCTATGTTAGATAGAAACTGAATTTTAAGTACAGGATGTCCCTTTTGTCATGTCTCTGAGAACGGCAGCTTCATCGCATAGAAAACCTGCATCCGCCCGAACGTCTCGTGACAGTTGTCGCGCTCAGGGCTGCGATGAAATGGACATTCTGTGTTGTACAGCTTGGTTCAGGTTTCAAAGCATTAAGAAAAAATAGCAAAAGTCAGTTAAGGTAACAATATGGGGTTTTATATTCTGTATTCCGAAACGTTTTTATTTCTAGAATATTCTTTTTTTATTATTGTGCTCAGTGTACAAGTGCGTTCTCTTGTGTGTGATATATTGTGTCTTTAATAATGTCGTACTGTGCCGTATATTGAGGTGTCCTTTATAAAACCAGGAACGTGGCGGATTCTTGCGGATGACATGTGGTATGTGGCGTGCAACCAGGAATTTCTGGTGAGACTCAAGCGATACCTTAAGCGATTTTTTAGACGATGTATTGTGGTGGCTTTTAAAGTGAGAAGCAGTGCTAGAAGTCGCACGAGCAATGACAGCTGCACCAAAGCCGTAGCAGTGATTCTTCCCCATCTCAGGTCTGTAATTGTTGTTGTCATTTCGCATATCTAATTAACTAACTCCATGGAGCTCCTGAGAAGCTAACAGTTTCTTGGCTAGTCAAGAAATTTCCCGCATTTTATGGAACCCGAAATTTCGTTACCGCATTCACAAGCGCCCGCCACCTGTCCCTATCCTGAGCCAGATCAATCCAGTCCATGCTTCCCGATTATACTTCTTGAAGATCAGTTTTAATATTATCCTCCCATCTACGCCTAGGTCTTCCTAGTGATGTCTTTCAGGTTTTCCCACCAAAACCCTTTATGCACCTCTCCTGTCTCCCATACGTGCCACGTGCTCAGCCCATCTCATTCTTCTTGATTTAATCACCCGAATAATATTCGGTGAGGAGTGCAGATCATAAAGCTCCATTTCGCATATCGCCATTTGAAATTACTCCGAATTAGAGCTAAATTGTAACTTCTCCCTTGCGATATTTTTAGTTTGTTTCTAATCATAACCTGAATAATTAAATGATTCCACCAGTTATTAATAGCTGTAGGCATTATATGACAGTAAGTATGGTTCATGGTATCTAATATCTAAGGCAAAATTGCTACATAGCAGCGTTTGTATAAAGACGATCATATGCCAACGGCAATAATGAATGTACAAACCTGTGACCTAGTTTTTCACATTATATTCACCGTGCATCATGATAACAAATCACAAGATTAAAACCAACATATGCACTGTATTTTCATACGCAGAGTAAATTGCCCCTACACATGTTTCGGCTTTAACAAGCCATCATCAGGGGTCCCAAGTTTACACGTACTACACATCCATTAGTTCATCAAATAACGTCTCTTATATCACACATAATACCAGTATTTAAGCATATAAAATCAGTACGTGTCAGTGCGTATTTATGCTATATATATATATATATATAAGGTTAAAAAGTTTAAATGTAATATAAATGTAATCTTAAAAACTTTTTTAAACTTTTTAACCTTTTATATATATACATATAGCATAAATACGCACTGACACGTACTGATTTTATATGCTTAAATACTGGTATTATGTGTGATATAAGAGACGTTATTAGATGAACTAATGGATGTGTAGTACGTGTAAACTTGGGACCCCCTGATGATGGCTTGTTAAAAGCCGAAACATATGTAGGGGCAATTGACTCTGTGTATGAAAATACGGTGCATATGTTGGTTTTAATCTTGTGATCTGTGACCTAGTACCAGTCGCGTAATAACATCTTGTTATGCCATTGCAACGTTGCTTCGTCTGATGGCAATGGCAGCATTCACTGTAATTAATAACTGGTGTTTCTCATAGTTAATAACCTGCGTTGCATGCAAGTTGTCACTAAATTTAAGTAATCGATATGCTAAATCTGCTGTAGTTGTGATATAGCTAAGAGTTCGGTTCTTCAGTGCAATGATGGGGGAAAGGAAACATGGTGCTACGTTGCGAAACAGACTAATACTTCAAACGGTCTGAACGTATTGTGTGACCTAACAAGAGGCCAGGGTGTAATTCTCGATGCCTGATATTCTGGCTGAAAGCATTTGTAAATTTTAAAAGTACGTGGTGTGAATACGAGTATATCGATGAACCGTGCAGGTTAATTCAGCGATTCCTCCAGACGTGATGGGTTCGAATTTCGACCAAGTTACCAGGTCTTTCCATAAAATTGTCAAGCCTCTCCTCAGTCCTTTAAAGTTAATGCTGGTACAGTAACCCCTCGCCCAACGCGGTTTTGTCCAGCGCGGTTTTGAATACACGCAGTTGAAAGTGTATGGGGGAAAATATTGGCGAACACTGAAAATTTTAAATATAGCGGGATTAATTCCACAACGTCGCCAACTTCAGGCGCAGAGCGAGCCTAGGCTGATACAACAAGTCGGGAGAGTGCGTGAAGTTGTGTGCGCGTGGATTAGTGTGTTTCTGCAATGAGAGTGGTGGAGAACATACAAGTCAATTAATCACTGCCTTCACACACACTTGTCAATGTTTGTCAATTGATTTAAGTATTAGCACTTCTGCATATAGTTATTAGTTACACCCCGCATAAGAAACGCCTGACCACCTCTGCTGTCATAAGATTAAACGATCATTTGAACTGTAAATTCCTAAGACACACCATATTGACGCTGCCAACTTACCACTTGCCATTGGAAACAATAACTATAGCACATTCTCGCCCTCATCTCAAAACTTTATATATGTAGATAGTATTATTCGCTCGACGTGAACTAATTTTAATCTTTAATTCCTTGAGCAGCACTAAGAGAAAATGTGGTAACAAGAATTAACTTTTTGAAATGTAAAGTAAACGTCATCTTTATCACACATGTGACGTAATGTTTTAGAAATATGTCTGTTTCAAAATACATGCACAGTTCATTCATTCTGTTGTCTGTCTTACGACAGGTCCATAGCCCCTTCTAAAGCGCGTTCTCCACACGGTGCGATCTAGTGCCTCCTCTTTTAATTTCCAATATCTTTTCTTTTCCTTAAGGTCATCTAGAAGCTGCTTACGTCTTCTTCCTCGTTTTCCCGTCCCTTATATCGTTTCTTCAATAAGATGTTTTAGAAGGTAGTTCCTATTCAAGGTACAACCAGTCCACTTAGCCTTGCTTCGTTTTATTATGCAGGATATTCCTCTCCTCCTTAACTCTATGTAATACTTCTTCATTTCTCACACGATCGGTCCAACTGATCTCCATCCATCTCCAACACCACATTTCAAAACTTTCAAGGTATTTCTGTTCTACTTTCCGAAGTGTCCAGGCTTCGGCACCATACAAATTTAAGTCCAATTTGCTGGTGGAAAGAGCCTTCTTCTTGTTGAGTGCACGGAAGCAGAATAAATTTATTTTGGACGTGTCACCACAATGTATTGAACTAATCTAAATACAAACTGACGTAAAACGTATTGTAATTTCCATTTTAATTCTGGAAGTTCTCCCTAATGATCATTAACCACGACCGAAACGCGTAGGAGTGCTGCTAAATCAGTTGACTTATGTCGACGGTTCTGTGGTAAAATGGTGATATACTGATTTGGTAAGATGATGGTGGCAGAAGGACGCCATAAACTCCGTCATCATTTCCAGTAATCTCCGTGTAAATGGTGGAGCGAATTTGTTCGGTGCCTTCCTTTGCGTAGGAAGTTTGTTAGATGAAATCAAAGCATCCACGAGTTTTAAACTGTTTATCATTTTCTGAGATTTTTCGCGTAAGGACCTGGAAGCAGCTAGATAAGTCGAGAGTTTTGAAGAGTTTCTCGTCGTCGTATTCCGTACTCCTTAGATCCAAAACATAGGCCTATTTGATATAGTTAATCGAAAGCAGGACTGTTCTGTGTTTATACAGCTGTTCGTGACATGCACTTAGGTACGGCATTTGACGGTCTTGCCTTGAAAATGTATGTGTTAGTAGGAAGTTAACAACACAGCTGTCACATGTTGCAAGGAAGGCAATTTTCCTTCAAAACTGTGCAGATATGCACTGTTCGAAATATATATTACAAACTTTCAGTGCCTTATTATAACAGGAATCTGAAGTAAAATACATTTTCTCATTATAATGCGATGCCTGAAGATGGCAGCATATCCCTATTCCGGAAACGTCGTAGCATGTATACATTAGAAATATTTTCTTCTCTTATTGCTGAAGAAAATACGTAGTTACCAGTTTCTAGTATTAAAGGGGCTTTATAATCAAAGTTTTATTGAAAAGACTGTGTGTTAGTCGATACATGCACTGTTGTCATTCAGAATCTAAATAGTACGTCTTATGCATAGTCACGGAACTGTAGCAAGCAAAAGATAAGTGCATTTGTTGAAGTACAGGAATTAAATCTGTTTGTAAGTGTTTAAGAGATAATTTAGTCTTATTACACGGTTAATGATGGTAAAGGAGACGTAGCCTCTTATCATCATTGTCCCGCTACATTAATCCCATTAGCAATTGGGATATATGAAATCGAAAAAGGAAAGCATATTTGGAAATTACCTTCCTTGCACTTGGAGAACTCCTGTTACATTAATGCAGACTCGAATAAAATGAAGACTGTATATCTTGTTACTTATGTTTAAGATATTTTAGTTTTGCCCATATTTTTAATTATTTTTAGAAATGGGTACCGAGAGAAAGAAAGAAAGAAAGAAAACACATGTCATTTCAGGAATTTCAGTCTCCTTCATATGACGATAAATGAATGTCTTTAAATAATTAGACCATGTGTTGTGCAAATTTTAGAGGAAATAGGGGAAAGGAAACAGGTGAGAAGAGTGAAACACAGTCGAGGGTGTTCAAGCAGTCCTGTAGGAGACGTGAAGTGTACTGACGTAAAGTTAGTTGGACTTGAATCTGAGCAGTGAAAGTGAATCTTCCTTTATAATTACAGTCTCACCATAAAGCCGTCTTGTTTCCCCTTCCATCGTCTCCTTGAGGTTGTGAGGTTTCCCCTTCAGTGACTAAGAAATTGTTTCATTCGAAGATTGAACTTTAACTTACCATCCTTGTCTGTGAGGAAAGCAATTTTACTTTTCCTCATTACATGATGGCTCTCCGAAGATTGTTCTGTGCCCTGATGCATATCCACTAACTAAATAAACTAACTTACTCCATCGTATAGGACAGTACTGTCGTCCCTCGCTTTTCGCCGTTTCGCACTTCGCGGTTGTGCAAATCCGTGGGGTCGCCCCAACAATAAACATAAAAAATCCCTCAAATTTTCAGGACATTCTGGAAGGTTCTACAAGCTTCGTGTAGAAGTGGTGCGGCAGGTCATACTCGTATTGTACCCGCTCCCCGTCACAGTGTTTCTACAAAGAAAAGAACTCCGACCAGCGAAAGTGAACCAGTCGCAAAATAACATTAAAAGTGCGTAAAAAGAGTAAATTAAAATGCTTTACATTTTTCATTATTTTGTGGCTAAGTGACTGAAAGAGATTTAAGCATAAAAATAAATTTTTAAAATAAATTATTGGAAGTAAAAATACGAACAAATACTAAAACATTGTTGTTTGGGGGGAAGGGCAGTCAATTATTCGCGGATTTTCGCTTTTCGCTATGGTCTTGGAACCTAATCCTCTCGAAATGCGAGGGATGACTGTATATGGTGCGTGGGAATGCAAACAACCGTGTTTATTTCATTTATATTACATGAACTTTCTGACCCATCGTTCGCTATCATATTTTCTTGGGTTCTTCACTTTGCGTTCTTCCTTTCTTTTTTCTTTCTTTATCGGTTGTATTTTGTATTTTGGTTTACGATGTAATTCTTATTTTATTCGAATTTTAATAACTTGCTTGCCATTTGGTAGGTCTTCTTGTATAAATTATCGGTTTGTTGGCAACGTCTGTTCCTACACAGGCAGACGCAGACATATACAATAATCTCCACCCCCCTCCCCTCCCCCCCCCCCCAACCGGATTGGAACTCGCGATTTTGTGGTTATTCTCTGCTCTCTTCTAGCAGCCCCAGAATTCTATGTGTCACTTTATTTTATTGGATGTGGCATTGGGAATAATGTTTTTGTTGGTAGGCCCACATCTTGAAGTCTGTATCTGGAAAACGCATGGTTCATGCAGTTGGACGTACCTCACTGAAACGCGTAGTTTCGGTAGCTGTGCATGCTGGTATGCGTCGCATATAGACATCTTATTTCCGTTTCCTGTTTCAGTCGACATTTTGCGAGGGCAGTGGTAAATTACACTCTTGCAAGAATCTATTTCCTCTCAGTTTGACGTGTAATTGTGGTTTACTGGCTCTCTGCACATAGGACTGTACTGGGTGCATGTGGATGGAACGTAACCTGTTTGTTCCCATCTTGCTGATGCCCTGTGCACTCGCTCGCTCTCTAGAGCGATGGTCTTACAGCACGCTACCGGATTCTTTTCCCAAGTGGCAGGGAGGCACATGAATCTTTAAAGCAACAGAATTTATCTCCCGTGTCGATAGAAAGAGTTCCCCAACAAGATACACATTGCACCACATTAACGACAAGACTGAAGACAAAACGATACATTACGGATTATGCATCATCTTCCCCTCACTTTTATTCCTGATATAGACAGTTACAATGCAGGAAATAAATAGCTGCGCGTACTACACTCCATGGAGTTGAGTCCTTTATTTTCACTATATTGTACAGTACGGAATAATTTTTGGGCGAAATTCGACCAACAGCAAGAAGATATTTACATTACAAAAGAAAATAATCAGAATTATGGTTGGTGCACATCCTAGAACTCCATGCAGAGGTCTATTTAAAAAACTGGAGATTTTGCCTGTTCCATGCCAATATATATTTTCATTAATGAACTTCCTCGTTAATAATCAAGAAAACTTTCAAACAGATTCATCAATACACAGTATTAATACAAGGAATAAGCACCATCTTCATAGACCAATTGCAAACCTATCATGCTTTCAGAAAAGTGCATTCAATTCTAGTATCAGGATCTTCAATAGCTTACCATGTAATATAAAAAATCTTAAGAATGAAAAGGCACAATTTAAAGCAGCACTAAGGAGATACTTAAATGTACACTCCTTTCACTCTGTAGATGAATTTCTTATGAGTACTGTTAACCTATAATACTGACGTCTAAGACTGCACATAGAATGTTTAAAGCATTTTGCAATGTACATTTTTGTATGATTTTGTATGTTATGACTTATTCCACATCCTCTTGTCTTGTGACAAAATTATGGATCCATGGAATGTATATATGTATGTATGTATGTATGGTAGTTGCTTAGCTAATCAAGAAACACCCAGCCCTTAATATAACTTAAATGTGTATTACCGTGTTCGCCAGTCTTCGTCACTGGACCCGATGCCGAGCAAGTTGAATTAATACCACACACTCTTACCATATTCCCTTAAGACCTCCCGCGTTCGTCTCATAAATATATAATCCTTTCTGAGGAACTAATAGTCGCGCACCTGTTAAGAAGTGTCCCCCTTCCGTTTTTATGGTACCTGAAGGAACATTGCCGTGTTCACGATGGCCTACCAGTAGGTCCTGTTCCAACGTAGATGAATACACTGGACACAGTCACATTCAATTCCCGTAACATTTATGATAATATTATCCCCCATTTAATATTTAACTCTCATCTACGCGTATATCTTCCAGATGGTTTCTTTTCCCTACGTTTTGCAACCAAATAGGCCTACATAATTTTAAATTAACTTCAAGAACATCGATGATAAACAGCATTACGTGTGACACCCTTCCCTGGTATGAATAATGGTGAGCTTTGATGGCTACATCCGTGAGACAGTTTGTATAAAACCCTCTAAAAACGAAGATTAACCTGAATCATATTTCTAGATTCAGTTCGTACCACGCAGTAAACACACTATAAAACCAGTCAGTTAATGCTGTATAGGGAAGTAGCCGCTCGTTGTTATAAGGACCATATACAACACAGAAATTCACTCTGTGGATATAATGTAGAATTTTATAACGTTAATAATTAAATGGATAGATGCACTGCTTTCTCCTTTCACGAAAAACAGTGCCTGCCTTAACAGCTGTTAAAGTGTCAGAAGTTCATCAGATACAGGTGATAGTTTCATAGGCGGCCTGCCCATACGTTATGTAAGCTATGATGACCGTATCCACAGCTTGTGCTAGACCACACCAGGTTTTCAGTATTCCGTAAACCAATAGTCTGCAGCTTCTTTGGACGTTTTCTGAATAACGTATTTTTGATATAGGCCTAAACAAGGCTCATTCGGATGCTATAATGTCGCATCTGCACGAATATGTGACACTGTAAGTAAATCCTCTACGTTACGAGAAGTGAATTTCCGGATGCCTTTTTAATGATTTTAGTTTCGCGAAGATTACGGATTAGCATCTCAAGGTATTTTTTAGTTGTGGCAGTTATCGATTATTTCAGTGTGTTCAAATGTTCCGTCTGGTCATTGCGTTATCAAATAACAATTTACGTAAACCTTCCCCACCAAGTAACAATTTACGTAAACCCTCCCCACCAAGTAACAATTTACGTAAACCTCCCCACCAAGTAACAATTTACGTAAACCTCCCCACCAAGTAACAATTTACGTAAACCCTCCCCACAAAGTAACAATTTACGTAAACCTTCCCCACCAAGTAACAATTTACGTAAACCCTCCCCACCAAGTAACAATTTACGTAAACCCTCCCCACCAAGTAACAATTTACGTAAACCTTCCCCACCAAGTAACAATTTACGTAAACCTTCCCCACCAAGTAACAATTTACGTAAACCTTCCCCACCAAGTAACAATTTACGTAAACCTTCCCCACCAAGTAACAATTTACGTAAACCTTCCCCACCAAGTAACAATTTACGTAAACCTTCCCCACCAAGTAACAATTTACGTAAACCTCCCCACCAAGTAACAATTTACGTAAACCTTCCCCACCAAGTAACAATTTACGTAAACCTTCCCCACCAAGTAACAATTTACGTAAACCTTCCCCACCAAGTAACAATTTACGTAAGCCCTCTCCACAAAGTAACAATTTACGTAAACCTTCCCCACCAAGTAATAATTTACGTAAACCTTCCCCACCAAGTAACAATTTACGTAAACCTTCCCCACAAAGTAACAATTTACGTAAACCTTCCCCACAAAGTAACAATTTACGTAAACCTTCCCCACAAAGTAACAATTTACGTAAACCTTCCCTACCAAGTAGCAGTTTAAGTCGGGTGATCTAGGAGTCCGAGAATTTGCACTCTGCCCCAGTGCGGTAATCTCTGAACTCCTTACCAAGTACAGCCCTGTTGTCTGTATGATCGTGCCATGCCTCTAATTTGTTGCGATATATTTGTTTGTGTTGCAGACCGGCCGCGATGATGATGGAACTGAGTCACAGCCTGACACTGAATGAAGAAGCCCTGAAGCAGATCCCAGAGGCCAAGCGTCCGGTGTTTGTTTTCGAGTGGCTGCGTTTTCTCGATAAGGTGCTCGTCGCAGCGCAGAAGGTATGTCCTCACTGTTAACATATTATCGACTTGTTCGTAATGATCTTTCTGAAATCCGTCAAGCAAACAGTCCATCTAGTGCCTCACGAGATGCAAAGACCGGCAAAATGAGAAGAGTATGGCGGGAGAACTGGGAGCCTGAACCCGTCGGTTATTAAATCCCACCATCGCATACGATCCTAAGCCAGTTAATATGTGATGCTCGGAACCAATGAAATCCTCCCATCTTATTGGTCTTCGCGTTGGACGTCCGAGATGAGATTTTCCCCACCAATATTCTGTGTAAATACCCAGCCACGTGTAGTTCCATCGTATCCTAGGTTTCATTGCCATAACAATACTATGAATCACGAAGTTCCTCGCTATGTAATCCCCAATTGGTTAAGTACTTGAGCCTTCTGTGTACAGACATCTTCAAAAGCTTCTTGTCTTCAAAGAGTTCACTCTAAGTAAGACGCCAAGTTTTATTTTCATGCAGATAAATAGATATGAGGTGCATTCGCAAAGTAATTGTGGAAATATTGCGCTCTTCTGGGACATTACGCGGCGTCGTGTGGTAATTGTTTACCGACGTTTCGGGACAACGTATCGGTCCCATCTTCACGGGTCAAGACTATTGACCCGTGAAGACGCATTTGTGATATATCGCCGTGATTGATCCTGATAATTCAGATAGACTGTTTTCTGTTTATGGTACAAGCTGAAGCCGAAGAAGCAGTTAACGATCTAAACATCAACAATCCAGAAATTTAGATTGTAAACCTCACCTTTGCGAGATATGTTCAAAAACTGCGACATTCCTATCTCGCCGTTTACGAGACATCGATTATAATGATTGTAAATCTGTTGCTAAGTTACGGAGGGAACTTGCAGTGTGTGTTGCGTGTACGTGGCAGGGAACATGTAACTTGCAGTGTGTGTTGCGTGTACGTGGCAGGGAACATGTAACTTGCAGTGTGTGTTGCGTGTACGTGGCAGGGAACATGTAACTTGCAGTGTGTGTTGCGTGTACGTGGCAGGGAACATGTAACTTGCAGTGTGTGTTGCGTGTACGTGGCAGGGAACATGTAACTTGCAGTGTGTGTTGCGTGTACGTGGCAGGGATCATGTAACTTGCAATGTGTGTTGCGTGTACGTGGCAGGGAATATGTAACTTGCAATGTGTGTTGCGTGTACGTGGCAGGGAACATGTAACTTGCAATGTGTGTTGCGTGTACGTGGCAGGGAACATGTAACTTGCAATGTGTATTGCGTGTACGTGGCAGGGAACATGTAACTTGCAATGTGTGTTGCGTGTACGTGGCAGGGAACATGTAACTTGCAGTGTGCGTTGCGTGTACGTGGCAGGGAACATGTAACTTGCAATGTGTGTTGCGTGTACGTGGCAGGGAACATGTAACTTGCAATGTGTGTTGCGTGTACGTGGCAGGGAACATGTAACTTGCAATGTGTGTTGCGTGTACGTGGCAGGGAAAATTTAAAATACTTGCATCGTTTGTGTTTTTCGTGAGAGTGTTCACGAATTTAAAGGCTGTGGATAGTAACAGAGCAAACGCGCCATAGTTGTTAACGCTTCTGCGGACATTTCCTAACTTGTTGTTGCGCTATTATTTATTCGATCACAGCCGAAACGTTTCTTCGCAGGTGGGACCAGAAAGCTTGTGAACCTCTACACAGTATGGATTGGAAAAAGGTGTTATTATGTAGAGAAATGATACACTTTGCATTTGTCACAGACTGTTTTACACGAAGTAATTAATAAATTGACTTTATTTTTGACTCTGCCTCTTATATACTATGTAGTCTTTGTTACTGACAGCGTCGTTAAACAATGTAAAAGTAGATCAATGGAATTACAACATCGGTGTAAATGAATATACTTGGAATTTGAGAGTCTGTTTCAGTTGTTTTTATTCGACGCTATAATTAAACGTGTAAGTGAAATACTGGCTAAGCCATATGAACTCTCTTGGCACCCAAGTGTGCTCTGAGGGTGGGAGATGGAATTGCCTCCAGGATCTTGCCCAGTAGGGGGTTTTGGTATTAGTGGTGTTGAATTTTTTTTTTTTTTGACCAGAGCGTTATGTTTGTTTCTTCTCACAATAAGGAAGAAGCAAATAAAAACACAGTTATAACCTAAAACTGTACTACATGATGCCACGACATAATTATAATATAAAAGTTGGTGATAACATTTGATTGTTGCCTCTGAAAATATTTTGTTTGAACAGAAATTATCAAAACACAACAAAGACCTCACAAAATAAAATAATTATTCACAGATATATTCGGAAACTATTTATTTCCCCTTCGGCAGGACTGCACAGTTCTCTTTCTAACCAGCAGCGCGGAACAGAATCGTTTTTAGTAATTCATAGATGTTCACGTAGTAAAAAAAAAAATCTCGTCTTTCATTGAACCTGAAATTTAATTCCAGAAAAGAAAATGAAAGATGGAAAGATTTTTTACATTTATTGTGGTAATTTTTGTGTCGTAACAATTGATCATCCCTCCTATCTGTCATATTACTTGAATTTTCGTGAAGAATAAGAGGAAGTACTTTTGTTCCGACCAGCTCTGTCTCTGTGGAAGAGAACAGTGCAAATGATTGAGAGTGGGAGAAGTTGCTTCACTCTACATTTCGTGTTGTCATGACAACTCGATGGAAGGGTCGGCACGAGTGCCCTTTCCTCTTTTTCATGTCATACCGGTAAATAATTTCTTTGACGTCACTTGATACTCTAGCTGTTGTCGGATAAGTCTGCAAGGTGAGAAGCAATATGTTTTCTTGTAATGGGCAATAAATAACTGAGCGAGAATTATGTCGCCGGTGATCGATCGTGTGTTTAATTTTTCTGTCTTGTCGGACGAACATGTCTTCATAGCATTGGCATAGTGATGACATTTTAATATAGACTTTTGCACGAACAGTGTTTTGGATTCGGCTAGCTCAGGATAGAACAAGTGACGGGCTGTTGTGTACACGGTAATGAACATTCGGGTTCCATGTTATGCAGGGAGTTTATTAACTGGCTGGGGAACTGTTAGGTTCTCAAGGAGAACTGGGTCTCATGGAGTTACAGTGTAAAGTTGTAAGGTAGGCTTACCTATTGTTTGATAATGGTTGTGAAAAGTTGGCATCTCCCACTGTCACATAATAATGTAGTGACGGTGTTTGAAGTGATAGTGCTAGGAGGGTATCAGGGTCGAAGGGAGAAGTAGCAGAAACAGTGAAAAAAATATACAGTGCGGAACTTTATTCCTTGTTTCTTTCACCTCTGAAGGAAACAACTGCGGACCGTGCGGATAATCGCCGGTCTTTCACCGCGGAGGTCCGGTTTCAATTACAGACCAATATGTGTGGGAAATTTTGGCTGGCAAAGTGGCACTGGGAGGGGGGGGGGGGGGGCACGCGGTGGCGCAGTTGGTTGAGGCACTACGCTACAAACCGGAACGTCGCGGGTTCGATTCCCGATGGTGTCACTGGAATTTTTCACTGACATAATCGTTTCGGTCGCACTATGGCCCTGGGGTCGACTCAGCCTCTAACAGAAATGAGTACCAGGAATCTTTCCTCGGGGGAAAAGGCGGCCGGTGCGTAGGGCTGACAACCTTACCACCTTCATGTGCCGATTGTCTAAAAACCTGGGAGCCTCGACCTCCTGGAGCCCTAAGGGCCTGCCTCAGGCCTGTATGGGACTGCTTTACCTTTACCTTAAAGTGGCACTGGGACAGGTTTCCCCCCCCCCCCCCCCCCCCCGAGTACTTCGGGTATTCCCCTATCGCTATCATTCTACCAGTGCTCTATACTCATTCTTTCACCAATCACGTACACTGTACAACCTTAGCAGTTGACAGCGTCGTTATAAAACGTACGTAAATGGTACGGGATGGAATAGATGGGAAAATTAGAATGCAGTTCGTGGGGATGAGGAGTGTATGCAAAATGTTAGTCTTAGAACTTTATCGGAGAGGGAAGTTGTGGTGATATTGTCATCATTATTCTGGCTCAACTTAATGTTCAGTGGGGGTGCTTTATGAACATGGTAATTAACATTAGGTTTCATAACTAACTCCATGGAGCAGAGTCCTTCTTGAGAAGCTAGCAGGTCGTCAGCTAGTCAAGAAATTCCCCGCGTTTTAGGGAACCCGAAGTTTCATTACCGCACTCACAAGAGCCCGCCACCTGTCCCTATCCTGAGCCATATCAATCCAGTCCATGCCCCCCATCCCACTTCTTGAAGATCCATTTTAATATTATCCTCCCATCTACGCCTGGGTCTTCCAAGTGGTCTCCTTCCCTCAGGTCTCCCCACCAAAATCCTGTATGCACCTATCCCCTCACCCATACGTGCTACATGCCCCGCCCACCTCATCCTTCTTGATTTGATCACCCGAATAATATTTTGATGAGTAATTAGGTTTCATAAAAGAACACAATTTGCACCCATCTTAGCAGCTGTCATCGTTTCAAGGAAATGCTTGCTACCGTGGGGATTAAATCGTTAGTTGCCCCTTTTTTAAACTGCTTTCCTGTAATAAGAACTAGAACTTCCGTATGTGTGACATTCCGTTGTGATGTACAAATAAACAGAGGACTGACTGACTGTTCGTATTCCTGTCTTTAGTAGAATTCTGTTTGGAAGCTGGGAGTACGCAGCCATTCTGAGTTTTGTAGTAACGCGATTACTTAACTGCACTTACCCATACGCACGCACATTGAAACGAATTATCACATCTACAGATTTTGATTTCGAGGTGACTTATGTAGTTTATTTGCATTTTCTGTAACTTCGTAAATTAATTAATTATTCGTAAAATTTGAAAGAACTGTTGTTAGATTGATGCTGGGTTTATAATGGTCCATGCTGTACACATCGCTTGTTACTGACGACACGTCAATCAAGATTCAGTGCAAAGTAATGTGATTACTGTATAACAGATCCAATGGCTATTTCGTCATAAATCGGTGAACTGGAATTAGCTATTGGAATTTCTGCCGCAGCCATTGTAGTAATGATATTGCAGCGCTCGGTATCCAGGCACTTGTTTGTTTCCACGGTATTGGGTTCGTCTTAAGGCAAGAGGGACTTAAAAAGAGACTTCCGTTCTTATCTGAAAAGAATTACTTCTTTAACTCCATGGAACATGATCCATTTTTAGGATTTCTCAACTGTTCCAGAAATTAATCGCCTTTCACGAAACCCGAAGGTTAGTTACCGTGTTCACAGTAGCTCGCCACTGGGTCATATCGAGCCAGATGAATCCAGTCCGTTTTTTAACATCCTGTTTATTAATTATTTATTTTAATATAGCCATTCATCTGCATGTGTATCAAATGGCTACGTCCTCTGAGGGTTTCAGTTAAGATGTGAGCTGAGTCCTTATTGAGAAGCTTACAGGTCCTCAGCTAGTCAAAGACATTCCCCGCATTTTGTGGAACCCGAAGGTTCATTACCGCATTCACAAGCGCCCGCCACCTGTCCGTATCCTGAATTAGATCAATCCAGTCCATGCTTTCCCATCCCACTTCTTGAAGATCCATTTTAATGGTATCCTCCCATCTACGCCTAGGTCTTCCAAGTGGTCTCTTTCCCACAGATCTCCCTACCAAAACCCTGTATGCCCCTCCCTTTCATTCTTTGTTTGATCACCAGCCTAACATTTGATGAGGAATGCAGATCATGAAGCTCCTCGTTATGTAGTTTTCTCCACTCCCCTGTTACCTCGTCCTTCTTAGGCCCAAATATCAGCCTCAGCACCCTGTTCTCGAACACCCTCGAACTACGTTCCTGCCTGAATGTGAGAGACCAGGCTTCACGCCCATACAAAACAACAGGCAAAATTACGTTCTGCTTAAGATATGTGTACAACATTTAATATATTTTTAATACGTACAACATGCCCCTCCCATCTTATAGTTATTATTATAATAATAAAACAAATAACCAGTGCTAGAATTTGTCTCTGGAAATGATCCAGTAGATTTCTAGTTCTGGAGTATTGGAATTAGTGTCTTGCGACAGGATTCTGTCTATGTCAACTTAATTTTCTTAACAGAATCAGTTAACTTTGTTCATTAACACTAAAGCAGTGTAATCCGTGCCGATCCTTCCACCAACTGTGCCCTGACCAGTAATCCTCAGTGTCTTGTGAACAAGCGACCTGACGTCTTAATCCTTTCCGCCCTCTGTGAGGTCTGACAATTGGATTGGTGATTCCTTGCTGCAGATGTGCAATTTGGCTCTTGCTGGACCACTCACTGCATTTGTCTGCAGTCTTGTGTCGGAAATTAATTGGGATTTAGTTCGCGGTTACAGAAAATAAGGCTGATTGTGAACTAGGAATTGAAGTAGCTATGGAAGGAAGCAGTTTTGGCGCAATTAACCCGACATGCGATTGGAGCGACCGAGAATAATCCCAAACATAGGTTAAGACAGCCGCAGTTTGGGCCGAAAATCGAAGCTGCGTTTTCCCACATGCTAATCATGAATGCTATCCACTCAGTCGCTACTTTTTTTTAACCAGTGTGTGTTTTCAGGACAATACTTTAAATTCAATAGTTGGAAGCCTAGTGGTTGCTATAGGCCTGTATACCGCCAGGTTTGACACTAAAAATGTGTATCTTCTGCCCGCAGAGTGCATTTATGCGTTTTTTGTATGGTTCTTAGAGAAAAGAATTATTATTTCTCTATACAGTATTAACTTATTGGTTGTTTGTAACCAAGACGGAGTGTGTTTACTGTGCAGTACGAACAGACTGTAAAATATGTTCCGTGTTCCATAGCCCTTACATCCATGACAATCTTTACTTTTCCCGCCTAAAAACCTGAAGATTAAAATGTACAAAACTGCAGTCTGATCTGTTCTTTTATGTGGATGCGGAAATTAGGGACAGTATAGATTCAGTGTTCTAAAGAATAAGGTGCTGAAAATAATACACCTGTTTTGGCCCAAGGGAGGTGAAGTAACAGAAGGATTGGAAAAATTACGAAACGAACTTCGTAACTTGTATTGTCCAAATAATATCCAGGCCTATAGCAGAGGTGTATAAATTCCGGGCACCAAGTCTCCCGGATGACTAAATTTTGTGCGGTGGCGCCTAATGTTGGTAGATCCTCGGTATGGAACATCATTGTTAGGCTTCTGGCGGCTAGAATTTTGAGTTGGAGTCGGGAGTTTTTGGAAAATTTTTGCAACCCTTGCCTGTAGGGTAATTAAATGATCGATTAAATTAGCCTGTAGGGAAGTATTATACTGTACAACTGTAATGAAGATAAAATTGGAAACCACCTGTTGCGCATTATTTGCAAATTGGAAAATAAAATCAGTAAGACACAGTCGTTGTAGGAGGCTAGGGCGAATAAAAATAAAAAACTAAGACCGTTTGTGGAAATCAGGAAAGATTATAAAGATAACGTGACAGTAGTAGTGTGGAGTGTGGGTAGTACAGTGAAAGTAGAACAATGCAAATAGGTATATATTTAAGGAATTACTACTCAAGAACCTGGTGATACAAGGCACGGATTCATGTAAAGCACGAACCACTGCTCATTAAATACATTTCATTTCATTTAAAATGAGGATTAGAAGGATGGCGTATAGAAAGAATGAATATACCAAAGAAATGGCCGGGAAATCTGACGGTAAGAGACAACTTAGGAGAACTATGCAAAGATGGAAGACTAACATTAAAATGTAGCTTCAGTAATATGTGGCTGGAATCGACAGGCTGTAAACACCGTAATAAAACATTCTTCCTTTCTTATTCCGATCTCTTTCTACCTATTCATTGTAGGTGTGGAAGGTTATTGTTGCACGTGATCACACTCAATGACACACACACACACACACACATACCCGGTAGGACTCCTCTGGACGAGGGATCGGCCCATCGCAGACACGTTTACCTGACAACACACAACACTCACAAGAGACAGACTTCCATGCCCCCGGCGGTATTCGAACCCGCAATCCCAGCAAGCGAGCGGCCGCAGACCTACGCCTTAGACCGCGCGCCCAACGGGACGTAATAAAACTTCCGGTCCCATAAAATCTGAGAATCTCTTTAACAGTTTTTCAAGAAAGACCCTTGCGGTTAATTAATGAACGTCACACATAATCAGAGGTTAAGCCACAACTGAGGATCGAGCTAGTGATAACGGTTGGTTGTTAGGGTGTGACGCAAACCTCAGGAGATTTTAATGGATTTGAATTATTGTTATGGGGAACCTAAGTACCTGGGATCCTACAATCCCACATGAACTGCCCTGGGATTCAACCTAGGACGCTGCTGTCCTACTGCCTAAACTGTGGCTAGTCCACCATCATGCTGGTAAGATAGTATACGATTCCTCTCGTGGCTTGATTTCTGTCGCTTTATTCCATCCCGATCTGCACTGTCCTAAATGAAGTAGCATTATTAGTGCGGGAAGAGATCTACAAGTCTAATTAATCTTCCCGCCAAGTGCTAGCGAGTCTCTGGTAGCTCCAGTCTTGTTATTTGCCTTGGATTCAAGTGCTGGCCAAGCCTATTGAGTTGGAACCGAGCCCATTTTCCATCCGAAGCGTCTGGTATGCAGTATGTTTTAAGGAATCGTTGCTGTTGTTCTGAATTGTTAAATAATTTCCACAAAGGGGAATTCTGACACCAGAAATACAGTTTGTCATGTTATTTATTTTGTCTGTGATTCAGATATCTGCCGTCTTATGCAAAGTTAGATTCGTTGAAACCAGAACAGAATTTTGTGAGCTAACTTCTCATTGTGCTTTATCGTCCGAGTTAATATAATTGATGTTCACAAACACTCTAACCAGATCTTGTGGACAAATGTACTTTACCTATTGCAAACCTTCGGTGTACTGGATACAGAAATGGGGTTGAATTAATTTGTGGGAGGTGGGAGGGGATGGGCGCACGATTTTATTGCTGGAAGTAACGTTGGTGATGGGACGTATGGGGGAAACGAAAGGTGCGTACAGGGTTTTGGTGGGGAAACCCGAAGGAAAAAGACCACTTGGAAGTCATAGGTGTCGATTGGAAGATAATATTAAAATGCATTTTCAAGAAATGGGAGAGCGTGGGCTGATCTTGCTCTGGATAGAGACAAACGGCGGGCTGTTGTGAACGTGGCGATGAACCTTCAGGTTTTATAAAGTGTGGAGAATGTCTTGACTAGCTGAGGAACGATTAGCTTTTCAAGGACTGTGCTGTGTGTAGTTAGATTAGTTAGTTTAGTTAGTTACTTAGTTTAGTTCGTTACGTTTTAGAGTATGGATGTGAGGAAGGAAATTAAAAAAACTGTACCTATTGTTATGGGCCGCAGAATCTTCAATTTGTATGTGAAACATATCAAAATGAGTTTGATCTGAGACATTTCCGTGTAAACGAAATATCCATCAAGGAAGATGCCTTTACGTTACGTACACTCCGTTACATAAAAGTGACATTCTCCGTATTCTGCGTTGAAAATAAAATGTCCTGTCATCACATTCACTCCCTCAGAGAGAATATAGCCTTATATCACTCACACACACACACACACACACATCTGTGGCAAGAAACTAGTCTTTCGTTACATACATCCTTCAAAAGAAAATGCCCTTAAATCCTACAATTTTTCGTTAGAGGAGATGTCCTTACGTTACATACATTTCCTTGTCAGCAAAATATTCTTACGCCACACACGTTCTGTCGTAAAGAAAATAACCGTACATATTACGCTGTGAAGAAAATGCCTTTACATCTAACTTACACTCCATTGGAAAAAAAAGTATCCTTCCATCACACTCCATTCGGATGGAGACATCGTTAAATCACACTCACTCCGGTAGGATGGAAACATCCTTCCATCACACTCACTCCTTTGAAAATAAGTGTCCTTACGTGTATATAGCAATAAATACTTGTCCAGTTACACTTTTCCGGTCAGTATGTAATTGTCACCGCTTCCCCAGTCTAACATTTTTCTGATTAATGAACGCTGTCCTTGATATGATGATGGGCACAATTAGGATGTCGAACATAAATCGATGTTGCAGTGAGTGGTGGAATTTGTACGATGGTTGGCTGCAACATCCGGCGAGCTGAGTCAGTAAAGCCGAACACCTCTCAGAGTATTGTCGGTTTCATGTTCACGAATGGCGCGTCTGCTGGTGTTTAAGACGAAGTTGGTAACAACAAATAAGCCTTTCCGATTAATTATTCCGTATTGTTTCACGTGGTCACTTTAAGACATCAGTTCACACACACACAATAAGTAAGCCTAATTTATTTATTATATTATTTCGATGAGTGTTATCATTCCAGTTATTAACATGTGTTACTGTAAACTGATCGCTCTTAAGTTCACACAATTAATCACTCAGTGATAAATTACTGTAATTCAGTATCCGCTTAATCGATTACTTCTGGCTTTCTCTAGCAGCTGTCACATTTTGCAATTAAAATAATCATCTTTCCGAGCAGGTTAGTGTAGTGGTAAAGCGTATTAGGGAAGCTCCTGAATCGATGCCGTGTTACCTGCTATCCGGGCTGAGGTTTCTTCGGTTATCCTCAGTATGTCCAAGCGAATGCCTCCATGGTATCTTCCAAGTTCTTGCCTGCTCACCTTTTGTGACCATTTTTTTATATTCCTATGCCGTGCAACTTGTTCATTTGGAGCAGTGTCTACCTAAGAACTAGTTGACCCTTATTCATATCAGAGTTCATTAAGTACTTTGAAAATGTGTAGGCTGAAATTACTTAAATTCATACACCTGTTAGTGAATTAAAACAAACTTTAGAATCGAAAAGAACGACATAGTTAAAGGACAGAGGTAGAACGCCTCATCGTTTGTGAAGGAAGGCGATATTATAATCGTGTTCCTGTAAGAACTGCGTATCCTATGATTATGGTCGTCTGTTCCAACTGAAACATAAATTGTAAAACTTTCAACTTATCTGAAAAGAAACAGAAGTTTGTTGTATTGTTTACGTCTTAAGTGGTTTTTCAAATGTCTCCCCACCCCACTACGGTTTTGTTCCGGGATGGAGATCAAATCCTTATCTTAGCTAAGCCTTTCCCTTACTCAAACTTTCACAATACTTCGGTAATGTGTTTGTTCCTACTCTTGTATTACGGCATTCTACAAGCACGGACCCCAGATAACAGTAATTCATGTTATATGTAAGATTAGTTTGGTAGTTTAAGATGCGTATTAATCAGACTCACATCTGTAATGGGTTCGGAAAGACTGTCGACCCAACTGATGTTTTAAACAAGTTAATTTCCTGTGACAAAGGTGGCTACATGTTTCGGCTTGACGTTAAACCATCTTCAGGCCACTGTAAAATTCATTCGTAGAGGAAACTGCATAACTTTATACACCTTTATATTCGTCAGTAATTGAGATCTAATTTTTACAAATTTTTTATCAATTACTACATTTAATTAGTTAAAATGATATTAAAACTCTAAGAATTTATTAAAATTCTCTTGATAGCAAGACGTCGTGTTTATGGTGGCGTAAACTGAACGAAAATTTAAGCTGTGATGAGAATATGGGACGTAAAGCTACAGTTTTCTCCCACAAATTGGGTCCCCGGACATTCAGGAATATGTGGAAGTAAAATTGCCGACGAGCCCGCAAAGGAGGGTACCGTTCACCATTGTGTTGTATCGGAGCCGGCCCTGGGGGTTTCGAGGCAGAGTATAAAGAAGAAAATTCAGTGCTGGTTGGATAAACAGCACATGACACTGTGGCAGGGTCTTGCTGGCACTCAGAGACAGGCTCGAGAGTTGATCTCGGGCCTTCGTATTGCCGCTAAAACCAGGCTGCTGTCCTTTAATAGGATGCAATCCAGGGTGGTTATTGGCCTTCTTACCGGACATAATACCCTGAGAAGACACCTTCGCATTATAGGACTGAGAGGCAGTCCCTTGTGCAGGAAATGCAGAGCAGAGGAGTCCTCAGCTCATGTTTTGTGTGAATGTGAAGCTTTGGCGACACACAGACACATTTATCTGGGTTCCTTCTTTTTTTGGACCCTGAGGATATCAGAGAACTAAGTCTGGAGGCGATTTGGAACTTTATTAAAGGGACAGGGCTCTCATGACTTGGACTTTAGTTAAGGGGCACAAAGGGCCTGTAAAAGGCCTACGTACATCGGGACCGTAAGGGCTCGACCCATTATTTACTCATACTCTCCCACGAAAATAATTAAGTACACGGAGTAGACTTCTTGAGAACATGATGGTAATGACTCAGTTGATCAAAAATTTCCGGTGGAACTCAAAACTTCGTTAACGTGTTCACAGAGCCCGTTAGCGGCTCTTTTGCGAAGACAGAGGTATCCAGTCCACACACTTACACCCTACTTATGTAAGACCCAGTTTAATATTATCCTCTGCTCTATCCCTACGACCATCAAATGCATTTCCGAAACCGGTAACTATTCTAATTTCTGAAATCCTTTTCTTTCGTTTGTGAAGATTGTGTGGCAATTAGAAAATTTCTTGTGAGTAGACAGGAACAAGCAGTTCCATATGTAAGTTTTAAAACCTACTTCCCATTGCATATACATTAATTTTTCAAATCCACTGTTCTTAATTCCGTATTCAGATTGTGTAAAGTTCTAATCTGACAGTAATATTCCATAGTTTTGTGTGCTCTACTGCTCAAGTGATTGGATCCTAGTCGCCACGCGTTTTCGTAATGTTTACAGTTATAAATACGTTGGAAATTATTATTATTATTATTATTATTATTATTATTATCTCGTATTGTTATTACCATACATTATTTCAGGGCCCTGTATTGTGTGACATTATTGATGATTGATGGAAGTACGTAGTTCCAGGTGGGACTCACCTTCTGTGGTGTAACATACGTATCAGATTTTGTCACGATCGGTTAACTGTTTCAAAAGTTTGAAGAGAAATACATGCACACTATCCTGAACTCACAAATCCCTATCCTTGTCCCTTAAGAAATGAAAGTAGAGTAAAAATTAAAATGTATACAGGATTAATCCTTCGTGAGTGCTCGATTGAAATGCATTTTTTACACTGATCTTGCCGAATACCAGATTCCTGCAAATGCATCTGTCGGCTCTGAATTTATTAAGGGGACACGGGCGGGTAGACGGATATGATACCATGCTCCAGTTTTTCTTTATGCAATGTGGAACATATGCTAAAAATGTGGATAAGTTTCATGTGCTGATTTGCAGGTGCTTGAAAGTGTTGATATTGGTAAAACATTGCTGGGGCTGCAAATTCTGTCTCATGTGAGTTAGGTGGGAAGTCTGAACGGAGGATTCTGGTATTTTCCTATGCTCAGATGTAAGTGATTGCTAATAACTTGATCGGAGGGATTGGGGAGGAAATCGATGTCGAAATGGAAAGTACAATAATTTATGTAAACGAGGGTGATTTCTCTTCCAAAAATAAAAGTTCGATGACATAATGATATGGAATATATTCCGATTAGTGTATTGTATAGTCAGTTTCTGTGTTTATGCTCATGTACTTGTTTATAAATTAATTTTGTGTTATTTGTGTGCATTAGGACGTTCTTTAAGATTTAAAATTGAAGCCTTGCGACCGTTTGCCCAGCTGTCAGAATTTTCAGTCTCACAATGTGACTTTCCTCAGCCCTGGGCTTTCCACATCATTCCTATATTTAACCAATTGCCTTGCTAAGACTGCGGATGCATGGAGCTGTAAATTCTCTCCCTCCGTACATATTCATGGCGTGGTGCTTAATGCACCATAGAGGAACCTTTACCTCTACCGCAACGAAGTCAAAACCAACTCACGGGTCCACGCAGGCTCCTGTATAATGGGTACTATTAATTACTTCATTGGTAAATGAGCCGGAGCGTGAAGCTGGCCACTCGCCACTGTCAACAGTAAGAATGTGTGGAGCTTTATTTACACTTCTCCATACTGAGGTAATGTTATGAATGTGGGCGCTCTGTAATATTTGTCGTATCCGTTCGTGAATAGTGAGACACGTTATATGTGTAGGAGGTGTATAATACTGTGTGATATGGTGTTGGTTGGACGTTAGAGAAACGCCTTACGTGGTCATGAGTAACTAACTACACAAAGGCTCTGCGGTGAATCGACTTCGGCCTTCCAAATCGGAGTCACTGCGTTCCTAAAATACAGCAAACCCTCCTCCAACGCGGATTTGTCGTGCTCGGGTTCTATTGCACGCGTGAAATAAGTCAATCCTCGCTATTTGCGGGGGTTAGGTTCCTAGAAAACCCCGTGAAAACGGAAAACGCAAATACGGAACTTTTTCACTTGCACTTGCACTACTCTTGGATGCCATTATGAATTACAAAAATAATAAAAAAAACGAGAGCCGCGAGAACAAGGAAGCAGCCTCTCCTTGCTGGAGCCCATCTGCGACGCTGCGCGGTAGGCGTCTCGAAATTTTTTGCCTGCTGCACATGGCCGTGAATAGCCGCGAGCTGCCCGTGAGTGGCAAAAAATGGGTCACACTTTATTTCGCGCGAATGAGCGCACCCGCGAATACGGAACACGCGGATAGCGAGAATTGACTGTAAATGCAAAGAAGTACATTAAGGCCACGTCTTACGCCTTAGTTGTGTTCCGGAAAAATTGGACGTAAATTAAAAAATGTAAATCAGAAATGATTTTTCCATCAGAAATAAGGGGTTAGCGTAAGAGAACGCAGCCAGCCAAAGGGTGTTAAACCGAAAATGAGAGGGCGTAAATTAAGTAATAGTGTAAATTGGAAAGGGATGTTAAAACAAAAAGGCGTAAAACAAACGCGCGTGAAACAAAGCCAACGTGTATTTTTCGGAAGCGAGAAATTGTGTTGTACGCGGTGTGTCAAACATGCTGTAGTAGCATACGATAAATACCTTTACTTTTCAAAAACTAAAGACCGTCACTTCAACGCTACGCATATTTTAATATGACCGACTTGGATAGTTTCATTCAGCGTATATAACAGTGTAAATATTCAGTTGAACTGTCATGCCGCTATTTCATCATGCCGTATTAACTCCTTCCCTCCTTACACCAAACTGCATATTCGTAGTTAAAGGCAATGACTGTGTCCAGACAGGCCCTGCGGCCCACCCAGCCTCCTCTTCAACGGGTACCGGCGTATTTCCCTGGGGTAAAGAAGCTGGCGCGTGTAGTTAAGCAGTCACCTGCATCTAGCACTGAGGTTAGGAAGGAGTGGACCTATACCTCTGCTCCGCCATATGCTTTCGTGATATGGACTGGGACAACTTCTTGTATCTCGTATTTTATTGCTTTTAACTTCGACCCTCCACGGCCGCGTACCCTTACCCCCTTTAATCCCACATAATATTAGGTTCGTTTAACGCGGATTCATCGAACGCGCCGCTTTAGAGGATTCGTTGAACGAGGTTTTGCTGTATTACATTTGCCTGGATGTCTCAGAGGACAGAATTTTTATCTATTGATGGAGGCTTGTTCTGTGCCATTAAGTTGAAGACAAGTTTAAGGACGAGTTTACGTGGGAAAGCAAAGTTTTTAAGAATGACAAGTAACTTGGTTTTCGTGGGATTTCAGCAGATATCCTAAATATTCTGCTGTTGTTTTCATGTGCTCATATTTTGGTATAATCCTTGTTATGATCCGGAAGCCTTTGTATTTGCCAATTACTTTAGAACTGCAGTCTAAACAGTGGTTTCTTCAGAATAAGTCCGAAGTTGCTGCGGATAATAAAGCTGGTGTAGTTCACAGATTCAGACCCTTGTCATGATTTTTACTATAGTAATTTGAAAAACGTGTCTAGTAGAAAATTACGTCGATCTCAGTAGTGTTGGTTACAAAGGTGAAAATTAAAGGTGCTCCTGTGTCAGAGCGTCACGCCACATGACGTGTAGGGTGCGTGGAGGAAAGGCCTCGCACGTTCTAGACTTTGGCATTAGATGGGAGTGCATAGTCAGCTGTTGCATCACCCTTGGTGAAAGAGCTAACGTTTCTTATTTGATATGAGTATGGGTGACCTGCAGAGCCATTGAAGTTGAGATGAGGAAATTTATCCTCTGTTAGGGATCGAATCTCCGTATTCCATCCCGTATTTACCGACCTGTCTCGGTTGTACTATAAAGATCGTCTGTGTTCGCTGTGTTGTGTAGATATTAGTGCCATGTACGTAATGGGCGTCTTTGAACAGAGCGCCACTTCGTTAGAAAAAACTGTAGTTTTGATATATGTTTGTATGTGGTCTAACACTATCCAATATGATTTATTTTATTTACACCAACTAATGCACACGTAAAACCACTTTTAGGTAGTTTTTATTGTAAATTGTCACCCCTACACGTGTTTCGATCCTCAGATCATCATCAGGTTTTTTTTAAAAAAGCCACTATCACTTAAATTGCATATTTTGAAGGGTACGTATTTTCAGGTAACGTGAATCATACAAAATTATAATTACTTATAATTTATTTTATTTTACAGCCCACAGGAACATACCACGATTCTTGACACCAGCACCCACGCCGTTAACCAAAACATTTTAACTGTGACTTTAACTTATAAATCATAAGTTTTAGTGTTTTATGAATTTTAAAATTCAGATATTAAAACTAAATATTAAGACGAGTGCTATTGGACCCTTAAAAATATGCAATTGAAGTGATGTGGCTTTTAAAAAAAAAACCCTGATGATGATATGAGGATCGAAACACGTGTAGGGGTGACAATTTACAATAAAAACTACAAAAAGGTGGTTTTACGTGTGCATTAGTTGGTGTAAATAAAATAAATTGAATTAGTGAAAATGCACGGTGACAGCAATATAAAACTATCCAATATGACTTACAGCTTTCTTTCTGCGATTACATTACTTTTGTATACGTAATTGGGTAGATGATGTTGAAATAGGTCTGAAAGAAATGAGGTTTTAGTTGGATTTGTTTGTGTGGCTGGTGGTATTTTACCAGGACAGTAACTTTCGGATGCTGTAACAATGGCGGTGAGCTTCTCACGTACACCAGTCCGTGAAGTAACTGTATTTTTAGACTGATCAGTAGTCGGATCGCAGATTCGAATTCTGCATATTTGGTCGCGTTGTTTATTATCTTGTGACAGCAGATTGCTTTTCATGGGTTTGAGCCTTCAATCCGTAAGTCGTAACATAAATTCGTCTTAATAAAGATTTACGTAGTAGAAAAGTCTGTAATGAAGGAAGCTAAAGGTCGAATGGGGCTGCAGCGCCCCCCCCCCCTTCCAAAAGAAGCACAGATTCCAACTTTAGAAGCTCATAAGCGCTCTACTAGTCAGAAATCTGGTTTTTGCGAAACCCGAAGGTTCATCGCCGTCTTTATAAGAACCCACCAATGGATTCTATCGTGATCCATTTGATTCTAATTCACACTCGCACACTGTTTTCTAAATCTTATACATAAAGATGGGCTTCGTTCCACGGTTGGTGGCTTGGATTCCCCTCAAGGGTGTAGGTCCTGTTAACGACCCACCAGCGTGTCCAGGGCTCTGTCGTCGCTACAGTGGTCAGTAGTGTACCTACCTGTCGTGGACAATTACATGTAGCGTGTTCCCGAGTTGGTAGTGCAGAACAATTGCACACACGTAAATGCCTCTGCAGCAGGAATCCACAATTTCCGGGTGACTAAATTTTGTATCGTGGCGTCTTATATTTGTGGGTCCTTGTGGCGGAACTTGCTTCATGTCACCCTTCTAGCGCCTAGATTTTTTCCTACGGCTCCTAGATTTGTGGAAGATTTTTGTTCACCTGCCCTACAGAACATTTCGAAAATATAGTGTATCAGGAGGCATTACATTAAATGCAACTTGACGCTGGACATTAACAGATGAGCGTTGTACGGAAAGTCATACGGTGAAGATACGTAGTTTAATACTGTATTTTAATTTTTACTAATTGTACCCGTGCGAATAATTCGCACGTAGAAACAGTAAAATATTTAATTAATAAAAATTGCAGCTTCTTAATCTTAATAAACATTAAAAATTGTAGGCGTAGTTGATAAAGCTTGATGCTGGATAATTTCCTTCGGAGATAACTGATCATAAGCAACGTGTAAATAAGCAGAAGCTTCCTAGAACGTGTAAATAAGAAACGAAACGTTTAAATCGACAATCGTGTCTCAAGCGGAGTTCAAGGGAAGTATATGAAATATGTTAGCTTCCCTTGGCCTCCGCTTGAGGCAGTATAGCAATTGTTAACTTAGCCTTTTTTATCAGTTTTTTGAGAAGGAAATTTTAGAAACAAATGAGGTTGCCATCAATGCCGAATCCTAAGCTTGCTAAAAATGTCTAATCTGGTAAAGATCGTCCGGTAGTTTAGTAGATCATGATGTCGCTAACAAACCTCACCGTAGTAATATATATGATTATTTCGTTTTTGGTCGTAAGGTAACAACGATTCGATAGGGGAAATGGTGTACATATAACCAGTTGTTACATGTAAATGTATTGCTGACTGTTCCGTCTTCATACATTCAGGAGGACGAAGTCGGATAAGGCTTTTATCCGCGTGTGTTCTGGGTTTTTCTGTTGTAATAAGCTGAAATTTTATTATAGCCCTATGATATTTTAGGCTCTCACGACGGTAAGTATTAAGATGGCAGTATTAATGATCTCTTTCTGTCTGCTGGTATGGAAATAATACTAAAGGCAAATGTATTTGTCTTGCACTCATTTGGTAAGGGCGAAAGCAAGTGTTCATCGAGGAGACTTGTCATAAATGTAATGTCACGAGATGTTTGTATGCACAAGTCTTTAACCCTTTCACACGACATTAATATTTCCCTCGTGATTTGATAGTCCGTTGGCCACGATGCAAATGCAGTTTTACGAGAATGTCAGCCGACCGCTGATGAGGTGGAACGTATCTGCGGTCGAGTTGGATTGATGGGTTTATGGAAGGATGAAGAACGGAGCAGCAAATGTCAAGAGGGGGGTAGTAAAATCGTGATATTTACCCTGTGAATATTGACCGCACAGGCTGTCTCATCATCCAGCATGAAGTGTCTCAGAATTAATCAGGATTGTGCAGAACACCATATGCCAAAAACCTTCAATGCCTATCTCTTTTTTTGCCTTCTCTGTGTTTATATACTCCCTGTTTTTCTGTCTTTCCCTCCTTGTGCATATTTATTTTCATCTCTGCTTATGCATATTTATTTTTCTTAACTTTTTTGTTTGGCACCGGTATAGCGAGGTCGGTATAGTGATCAGGCTACTGGTCTAGGGTCCGAGGAATCGTAGTTCGATTCACGTAAGGTGCAAGAGATTTGTGTCTTGTCCAAAGTTGGCTCTGGGACCCACCCAGCCTCCTATTTAATGGGTACCATGGGCTCTTTCCCCGGGGATAAAGCGGCCGGTGCGTGAAGCTAACCACTTAACTTCATCTAGTGTGGAGGCTAAGAGGAAGTGGAAGTATGCCTGCATTTCGTTATTAGCCTCCATGGCTGTTTTATCTATTCCTTTTCTGTCGTTGCGTACTTATTTGTTAGTAGTTATTTCTTCTTCGACTTGTTTCTTGTTTTCGTTTTTTCTGTTTGTTCCATTCTATTCGTTTACCTTGCTTCTTTCTTTCTTTCTTTCTTTCTTTCTTTCTTATGTTCGCGTTCACTACCATAGTTGTAGTAGTAGTAGTAGTAGTAGTAGTAAGTAGTAGTAGTAGTAGTACCGCTCATAATGTCCCAGGCGTAAAAGGTGGTCATACTAAACACCTACTCCATAGTGAGAAAATTCCTCAGTGATGAAGAGGTTGATAACCCCTAATCATGTCGATGTACCATGTTCCCGGCTTTATGCATTCATTGCAATGTTGTCTGACACAACCTCCCAATAGATACTTGGTCAAATGACGCGTACTCTGGGTGCTCAGCAAAACCGGGCATACCCTGAAACTACTCCTAATAATAATAATAATAATAATAATAATAATAATAATAATAATAATAATAATAATAATAATAACCTTCGTTGTGATATTCGGCATGCGTACATCTCAATGTGTCACGCACCGAAAGGCTGACTGATACTCTTTGTTGTTGGTCAAAACAATGAATAAAGGCACGACAGTAGATTTGTGTATGAAATAAATGATCGTAAATATTAATGAGGTAAAAAAAATCACAAAGAACGTATTTGTAAAATGTGACTCTTAGTATTCAGTTCACGTGTCGACTTCTGTTTTCGTAGAAATTCGCAAGACACAAACGCGTGGGGCTCTGCCCTTTTGACTGTTGTCTCTGTTGTCTGTTGTACAGTAGTGTGCGGAGTGTGAGTTATGTTGCTTTGCTCTGTGAAAGAAACGGTTGATAGAGTAACCTGCGAACGTTCAGCTACGTGGCTGTCTGAAAGGACTGAAGTGCCGAGAAGTATAGTTTTGGAACGAGACTTGCGTGTTTTTAATTTTTCAAAACAAATGTTCTGTTGAGTGATTAAATTTTAAATGGCCGAAGAATGACTCCTTTTGTAATCCGACAGTAATTTAAAATTACAGTCTTTGTATTATTACAATATGTAGTATAATACGTTTGTACCGACGTTTCGGAGTGTCATGCTATCTCCATACTCATTGTGCCTGAATGGGGTTCAGGTGGATACAGAAGTAGTTGAGAGGGAGAAATGTTTCGGTTATACAACGATGTTGCAAGGATTGTGGCCAATCAGAGCAACAGAAAACGAAGAGGGGATGGATTTTTTTTTACCGAGCCCATTCCTCTTTTTCTGTCACTTGGTCAACCACCTGAAACACGTTCATTCACCCTGAACATGGAGACAGTACGTTCCTCCGAAACATCGATACAAACTTCTTGCCGTACCCGGTGTAATAACTCGGGACACTATAAATTGATCAACCCCCCTCCACCGTGAAGTCCTGAAAACATATGAAGAAAGATTATTTTATAATATTCTTACGTTTGTTTCTCTTTCGCCTTTATCCAGATATTCACACCTACTCTACTTTGGCCCTGTGTGACGTCAGATTCTAGCTCAGAAGGGCGATGCAAGAGAGAAATCAATGCCACGCGAAACGTGTCTGCATGCTGCCGTACAAGACCCTAGTCTGTCAAACGATCCACCCTTAAATGGTATCCGTTTTTTATCGTGTCCCTGAGCACGGAAGCTTTCATGGAATGTCCCGGCGGTTGCATGCTTCCTGTGCGACAAGTGTGCCGCACTGAGGGACACGATAAAAGGGACATTCTGCATGCTCGGTTTCTTTTAACGCAGTAATCAATTCGGACGTTCCTTGTACGTATATTCCAGTGTCCAGCCCTTGTGAGCGCAGTAATTAAACTTCGGTTCCCATAAAAAGCGCGAAATTTCGTGACCATTTGAGAGCGAATGTCAGTTTCTTGAGAAGGACTCCGTGCATTGAGTTAGTTAGTTAGTTAGGGTTTGTTTGTGTGTTTGTATGACAGTGCTTTGCCTGACCCACATTGTTTGAAACACACGTTCCGCCAATTTATTTTATGCGGCCCGCGCACTGATCTTACTTTAATTACAGAATGCAGCCCGCCACACAACTGAATACTTTGTATGGTTCTCCTCTTAATTATTTGCTTGTAATTTTATTTTGTTTTAGTTAAAAGCAAGAACTTGTGGGCAGGCACTTTAAATTATCTATTGTTAAACTATTGTAGAGGGGGTTGCTACATGCCTCGGAGTTTTGGAGAACTGTATGTACAGGGTGAAACAAAACGTATTATTTCAGGGTCATCAAAGAAAGCTCAAATATGTTTTTGAAATTCCTGACTACCCGACTCTCCTGCATTCATTTGCTTTATGCGAAGGGGAAACTTTCCATCTTTGTTAAACTTTAAATACGGTTTCGTCGTACCGCGGTTCAGGAAATGGTCATTGTATTCAGGACTAGTGTAATATTGTAAACATAATGTGACACTAATTGGGATTATAAGGGTGTCTGGTAGCCCTAATTACAGAACGACAGAAGCCAAAGTTATTAAATTGTGGAATTTTCAACATCAAATAAAGAATTCCAGTCTCTTAGTGACCATTACAAGCAGTTCTTTTGGAGTCTAATATTGTCTCTCTTCTGTGTAATTGTATGGTCCTTGCAGTATTTGTGTGTTGTACGATAAATAGTATATATGTGTATTGTACGATGGCTGTGTCCAAAACTGAAGGAATTAAAATTAGACGACGAAGGGCGTGTATTTAAATAAAAATTGAAAGATATGTATTTTTAGTGTAGTGCGTGATAAAATTGTTTGCCTCATTTGCGATAAGGTGGGGTCATCTCCGAAAAAAATACAATCTGCTCCTCCATTACGGAATTTTACGTACATATAAATTTGGGGTTCTTGAGAGATTTAAGAGAAGATGACTTAAGGAAATTCAAATGTGATATGCAGCGGCAACAGAATATATTTATTGTTGCAACTAAAACAAATGAAGCAGCAGTTCAAGCAAATCACTAAGAAATCAAAATCATTTACGAATGGTGACTGTGAGGAGTGTGTAGTGAAGGCTGGAGAATACTCTGTCCTGAGAGAGAACAGCGCTTTAAAAATGTCAGTCTTTCCGCAAATACGGTGGTCGAACATACGAATGACGTAGTAGGAGATGTACAGTGTCAACTTAAAGAAAAGTGTAAACATTTTGTGGTGTATTAACCTGCAATTCATGACAGCACAGACATAATGAAGATAATGCACTGCTTACTCTTTCTGTTCGAGGTGTTAATGAGGACTTTCAGTTAGTGGGGGAGCTTTTAGATCTGGTCACTATGAATGGGAAAACAATTGGTAGCCCTTTTAAAAAAAAAATTTAGCTGCTATGGGAAAAAGTAGTTGGGAGGGTTAATGACGGGGTTCCGGCTATGATTGGCAAAACAGTGGCGTTCCTGCAAAATTAAAAAACAAAATGAAAGAATTTGAGCTAACGACTTCCTTCCTTAGTCCCCGCTGTATTTTTCACCAAGAAGCGTTGTGTGCTAAGAGTTTGAAAATGAATCACTCAGTGGACGCTTGTATAAACTGTTAATTTCATTCATGCAAGTGCCCTTAACCATTGTGAATTTTTAACATTATTGAAATAAGTGCAAAATGAATGTAGTGAAGTAATTTGTCGTACTAACATGAGGTGCTTAAGTCGGGGTCTTATTTGAAAACGATTTTTTAGTTGGTTGAATAAGATGGAATTATTCGCGGAAAAGAAGTGGAGAAATACTGAGGAATTGGAAGCTGAAGAATGGTCGATAGTGGATCTAGCGTTTCTTGTGGCTGTGACTGTTAACATAAATAAAATTAACAGAGAGCTAGGCAAGGTAACGATAAGCTCATTACCGAGATGTAAGCCAATGTCAAAGGTTTCAGAGTCAAGCTTAGACACGTGGGAAAACCAACTAAAGCTGCATAACCTTGTTCACTTTATGCGCCTGAAATCCCTTGACACTTTATCCTGGACGTATTCAAGAACATTCCCGGTCCATTCTTTTGCTTCGTAAAGAGTTCGACGAACGATTTCTGGACCTCACAATTATGGAACCAGAATTTTTGTTTGCTTTAGCTTTAAAGGCAGACGTTGAGAAGGCTCCAGAAAGTCTGTAACTGGAATTAATTAATTAATTAATTAACAGTGCGATACTAATCTTGACCAGAAGTTTTTCGAAACGTAAAAGACTTATATTCCTACTTGCCGAAAGAAACGTTTTCTGTGCTCACATCCTTTGGATCAAGAATGATTGGGACTTTCCGGCAGCCCTTACGCGTGTGAACAGTTCTTTTCACTATATTCACTTATGGACAACAATAAGATGAAAAGCCGATCTCGTTTGACAGATGGACACACAGTGGTTTCCAGTAATGCCTCACCGCGGATAGAAATCCTCTCCTGGTTAAAACTATGCCAAGTCTCCAGCCAATCTACTCAGTACCTGAGATAAGATTTGACCAGTTAGTATCCTAGTAATTTTTGTATAGCATGATTAACTCCACAAAGTCTCCAGCTTCAGGCGCAGGTAACGTCAGCGAGCTTAGGCTGATGTCACGAGATGGGAGAGTGCGCGAAATCGTGTGCACGTAGATCAATGTGCATGTGACAGTATTCGTATGCTTACGTAGCATCTGCCTTCACGTGACTGAGGTAGGAGGACCGTAAGGTTTGTGAGACTCGTGCTGAAGGTTGTCATGCAAAATGACAGGGACTCTGTGGACGTAATATACCTATAGCATAAAATCCAAAAGATTTTTACTTGTAATTTACTGAAGGTATTGTGATGAACGGACGAGTAGCGTACAACATACATTAATGAACAGGTAGCCCAATAACGTTTCGCATAAAATAAAAATTCGAAATAATAATATAATAATAATAATATTGAAGTCTTATTGATATTTTGTTAAATTAACCAAGACAGTTAACATTTGCTGCTGAAAATGAAGTGCGGCCCGCCATAATTTTTAATTATTAAACTGGCTCGCGTTCGATTTGAGTTCGAGACCCCAGGTATAGTTCCTTATTGTTGGTTGATAGTCATTTGTACAGGATGTACATCGACGCAGTCGTGACATATTTGAAGTTACTATCGTGGAATTTACCTGGAAATACTGGGGGGAACCACGAAAATCTGTCAGGGTAGCTGATCTTGTACAAGTTAGAAGTGCTATCGCTTGAGGCAACTTCCCGGTCTGTGATGCTAATGATCAGGTGTAAACAAAGTGAAGTCAGTGACATTACACCGCTTTTACACTCTGCAAAATATGTAGCTCGCTGCTCCGTCCCTCTTACCCCCCCCCTCCCCTACACACACTTCGTTATCGAAACTACCGAACCGACTTTGATCAAATTTTATACGAGTGTTAAGCACCACCCCCATTAAGGAGTGGAGGTGTAGCTTTACTCATTCTAACCTTGGCAGTAGGTGGATGTGAGTGGTCAGCTTCACCCCTCTGTCGCATTACCCGCGGTTGAGCCCCCTGTACCATTGAATTGTAGGCTGGATGGGCTCCACAACCGGTATGGAGCGTTGAAGAAGATACCGAGTCCCTTACTCCTGCCGGTAATTGAACCACGATACCTCGGACTTCCAATCCGTAGCCCATTTCTTGCAGTCATTCAACAAAAGTTGTCGAATTTATTTTGGTTCCTGTTAAAGTAGTTCTTAAGAAGTTGATAATTCCTAAACAGGCCAATAAATTTTCCGCCGTCTATAGAAGCGAAAGATTCATTACAGACTCTTGAAAAACTCGCTACTGACACTACCTTGAACCATGTTAAGTCAGTACACATCCTTCCATTCAGTTTCCTTAATCTTCTTTACCCATCTACGCATATATCTCCGAAATAGTCCTGCTCCTGTATGTTTCCGACTAAAGTGTTGTATCCCGACATAACCCCTACTTCAGGGGTGCACATATTTTCCAAAAATGTAGGAGTCACTTCAAAATTCTAGGCGCCAGAAGTGTGACATGGATCAAGTTCCGCCGTACAAAATTCGGTCACCCAGGTGACCTGGCGCCCGGGATTTATGCAGCCTTGCCTTACGTTACAGCAGCTGTTTTAGCTGAGGCCATTGCTAGACGAATGATGAATTGAACATGGGTGGATAGATTTGCATTCTTTGACTTAAATCGATTTGTGCAGAGATTTCAGTTACCGCCGCGATTGGGTTACGGGTACTTCTACTGAATTTATTGTTCACAGTGATCACGGTACAGTTAAATAAAGGAACAGCAGGACAAATGTCTTTTGTGGGTTACGCACAAACTCCGACATCATTGCTGAGGAGGTCAGAAGGTTGATTGTTAATTACACTCTGTTCGGATTAGTTTTGAATATAACTGGTCGTTGCGTATTTTATTACGCTTTTGCTTGTTCGAAGATAGTGTATCGTCTATTTCGAAGCTGAATACCATCTCGTATTGGAGAAAAGAATTTATTTTCCAGTATGAAAGTACCTCCATATACCGTTTTTCATCTTTACCGGATATTAAATTATGAAAGAGTCGCCTTGCAGGCAGAGCGTGCTCCATATACTGTAACACAACACTGTCAATTTATTCCTCTCTTTGGGATGTCACTTATTCATAAGATGGGCTTACCCCCTCCGTATTCTCTCACACTCCCAAGAGAAATGGCGAACCCAAAATGTGGTGTACCTTCTCTTTGTAGAGCTAAACAATTCCCAGGTGACAACAGTACGTTTTCCCCCTATATCACCCTTTTCCTCCACACCTAGGTGAAACCATTACAAGATCGATACCAGAAATGTCACACGTATATTTTTACACGCCTGTTATTAATTTTCTGTGAAAGGAAACGTAATTTGCACCCAAAACTCAATATTTATTCTTTATTAAAAGTCACGACGCATCCAGCTTTGTAATTATTGTTCTTGGTCCCCATTTCATTCATTCTTTTCATTCTGTAGGCTGTCTTACGACAGGTCCGTAGCCTCTTCCAAAGCGAGATCTCCACAGGGTGCGATCTAGTGCTTCCTCTTTCAATTTCCAGTATCTTCTCTTTTCCTTAAGGTCATCCAGCAGCTGCATACGTCATCTCCCTCGTCTTCCCGTCATTTCTATCCTTCCTTCTAACTTTCCTTCAATCACGTGTTTCAGAAGGCAATTTCTGCGCAAAATGTGACCAATCCCCATTTTTGTAAAAAAAAAAAGCTGTGTTCTTAGAGAGGAAGTGCAGTTAGAGATAATAAATAAAACTTGGTCCTACGAAATACTTATTCGCCTATTTATGTGAATATATGATGTTGGCATGTATCGGTGAAACATTTGTTTATCAATGTTTATCTAAGCATAATCCAAGAAGAAAAATACTCAAATTGGGTCAGCGGCTTTACAAGTTATAAGCAAATTCGAAGCCTTTGCGAATCGGAACGAACCAGAAGTCGGTGTAGCAACCTGTGGTGAACGGTAGCATTAGAAGACGGAGAAACCGCTTCCCGAGTGAAAATACGAAACTGTGCGGGCCTGGAAAGTGATAAAAGACGGGAAGAAGATGGAGTAACAGCTAAGAGGCAGTAAATAAAACAAGGAAAGCCACTCTTTTATGCCATCTCTGTACCTGTACTGTTCGGAAAGCCATCACTTCTCAAACGCTGACTTTTGCCTGGCAACTCGAGTGTCAGTGGGTAAACTGTCGTCGTTCTTAACTGATGTCGTGTCAGTGTGTTGAGCAGCTTCAGGCGTGTGTTCGATTTATTAGGACCAAATGTTTGGAACAATCTCGACGTATCTGCAGTTCATATTTTTAGGCGGTTTTCGCAAAATTGCGAAAAGCGACCATTAGCTTCATGTCTGTCCGTCTCTCTGCCCATCCTCAACAACTCGGCTCCCACTGGACGGATTTTCATGAAATTTGATATTTGAGCATTTTTCGAAAATTCTCGAATCCATGAAAAAAGTACAGATGTTACTTGCAGAAAGCGCGAGCAGCGAACAATAGATATGTAATAGGTTCACACGTAAAGAATGCGATATTGTAGTTAGAGTACTTCGCGAAAGCGTGGGTGAAATCTGGCGCCGCATATCATCCACAAAGCATACTACTGTGATATGTATGCTCGCTGATTATGAAAAATGTGTGTATATGCAAGATGGTTTGTGCAGTTTTATAGGGCGCGTTACGTAACACGTTGATTTTGTGGTCCTGACAAAGGCGCTTTTTACGCTTATGCATACATAATATATATGTGTAGTATACGTATATAAACTTACGTGCATATACGCACGCGCACTGGAAGCTGCTGCACCCATTGTGTTCATGGTCTGGCTACGGGCCTGCGTAATCGGTTCTCGGCATTTCTTTTTGTGTTCTTCGACCCTTGAAGATGAGAACACTACGTTGCTTCGAAACGTCGGGATGCCTTTACCCATTGACGCAGTGTTGTGTCTCTTGTTTAATGGTGAATTAGAAGACGCGTTACTGCCATTTGAAGACAAAGGGAGGTCAGGTGTTTTTGACGAAGTTTGCTTATTTGTAACTGTTTTCAGTTGACAATTCATCGGATTTAAGCTGCAGTTAATATTATTTGCCTGCTCTTAACTTTTCATTGTTTTCCTTCTCAGATCTGTTGCCGTTGTTGTTTATGTACTTTTCCAAGTAAACATGTTTTATGATAATTACAACTGAAATGCGCTGAATGGCCCTTATATAACAAGAACACACATAACCTACGACACTCATTCAACCTGTGTTTGCAAAGATACAGTTGTCTCATGAAAATAAAGAATAATGACATTGAGATTTAATACACAGCTTAGTATTTGGATTCGTTATGTTAGGTCACACTGATATTTGATTGATATTACTGATCATTCAGCAGACTTACATGATTCTAAAGTTAAACAGATGTTTGAGGTTTTCTGATATTTCCTTAAGAAAGCAGTCTGCTGTTTTATGCAGTGGTCTGATGCAGGTCACCCATGTCAGAATGCTACAGATAATGTAATGCAGTCTCGTCATGATATGTAAGCAATAAATTATAAATGAGCTACTATGCACCCAGTATGGTGGCAACAGAATCCCCTTGGTCCTACTAATCAAAGGGCGAGAGACAGCGGATTTAAGTTTTCCATTATCTAGATTGCTCTGAGGAGCAATGCACAGGCAGCCCACAACCCCCCCCCCCCCCCCCACCCCTTCTCATAGCCCCCATCTTACACAGCCACTTGAGGGTTTCGCTGCAGCTTGTCCCTTTTTTTATCATTCTTTCCTTACATACCATCTCCCTTTCTTTTTCTGCTGATTCATGCTTTTTCATTTTCACTTTTCTAGCTTAAGTAAATCTTATGGGGACCACAAGAATCGTGTTTATAAGAAAAGGTGAATAATTTATTGTTGTACAGGATTACAATGCTCAGACAGTGTCCTGTGGTGTGCTTCAGTGAACATGATCCCATACAAGGTGAATAATTTCTTGTATGGGATTACAATGCTCAGGACAGTGTCCTGTTGTGTGCTTCTGTGAACATAATCCCATACAAGGTACATAATATTTTGTTGTATGGGATTACAATGCTCAGGACAGCATCCTGTGATGTGCTTCTGTGAATGCAAAATCCCATAAAGGTTTGGGAGTTCCATCAGTTTCACAGGAAAGACCCAGCTTTATGGAGTTGATAAGGCATAATTTAACTGATTATTGGGTTATTTACTCGTGCTTTTTAAAGGACTTGGATTATGTAAATAAAATGCTACAACGGTTTGTTCAATAATGAATAGAATCAAAGTGATCACTGCCTGTTCTAAGATATTAATCTTGCATTTGTCTGGTGGAAGTGAGTAAATACACGGAAGCCTCAGTGGGGATAGCTGGTCTCCGCATTGAGACTTCAGTCCAGACCTTCCAAATACAAAACAAGGATGCAGTGCTTTTTTATGGTGCGTTGCAATAATGTGGAATTTAGCACCTTTATTGATGATGATACATTAGAGAATATTATAAATTCAGAACTGGAGAAAAACTCATGTTATTTTTTGTTTTTATTCCAACAATAATGTCACAATATGACATAATATCAACATTTTTTACTAGGTGGATTTCGAACTTTACCTTTTATCAAGGAGTGGGTATCAGCACCTTTTTTTTCGGTCATGGATTGAGTACCAGCACATTCTTAAAACAAAAAGAGCACTGTATAATTTATTCTTCACTGATTGCCTTCATAGATGACTAGTGTATCTGTTATTCATGAGGTCTGGCCCCATGACCACCTTGTTGGTAAAGGTTTCATCTCATTCTGTTTTGAAAATAGGCAGGACAGAGTATTCACTTAATTGCATTAAGACAGAAAACTGAAGGATTATGTACATCTTTACATAAACAGTGATATGTTAAGGATTCAGATACTGCAAGGGACAAGGCGAAAAAGTGATATAGAACAAACAGTGTCGCAGTTTTCACTCGCATAAACTGTTCCCATCAGAACCCTAAGGTAATATGCCTCACATTGCTGTATGCAGTTTTAAAGTTCAGTGGGTTACATCCTCTTTGTAACAAATTAAGTCTGTATTGTTGCATACACGTATGAAGAAATAGTTTCATGAGGAAAAGTTGGTTATTAGTTGATACTGCTCCTTGCTCATTGCTGAAGTTCTGAATTATGCTAATGTTAAACCCTTTGTCATGCAAGTAATTGAGGAAACACTTTCTGTCCTCATTCATGTTTCTTCTGGTGTATGCTCTGATAACTGTATGTACCTTATCATAACTCATTTGCTACTCATATATTTATGTGTATTTATATATATATATATATATACTGTATATGTATAATTAACAAAATGTACATTTGCATAGCATAACTTCTACATCAAATAGTGTGTATGACAGGTAAAGTTCAAACACCGAGAACAACCCTAAAAATCAAAATTGCACCTGTGAGGTGGTAAAGAGCTGATTAAATTCAGGAATAATTACTATCATTCAATTTATAGTGTGTCTTCATGCATGCTATCTCAAAAGGTAAGGGTTAAAATATAAAAAAGAAGTGTAATTTTGCCTTATGGTTTGTATGGATGTTAAACTTGACTTCTCACATTAAAGGAAGAACAAAGGCTGAATGTTGCTCTGAAATTGTCCAATTTGTACCATGCACTCAGGGCTGGTTCAAAGTTTTTTTCTGGTGTAGCTGAAGCTTATGCTTGCTGCTACCTTCCCCCACACAGTCAGCCTCATCTCCTCACATTTACAAATAGAGTACTTTATTCCTGTTTCCTGACTTTTTCCTCCAAATTTTGCCACCCTAGGTGACCACCCAGTTCACTTAGTGGGTCGAGCCAACCCTACTTGCATTATGTTTAATCTGTTCAAAAATCATGCCTTCACAGCTTGTATGTACTATGGTAGTATGATTTGTGAACAGATAGACTGAGTGTGTTTCAGAACAAGGTGGTGAGGAGAATATGTGGACCTAAAATGGATGAATTGCATTATGAGTGGCTTCATTTTTTGTATTCATCATGATATATTATTAGTGTTAGGTTGGTGGGGGATGTAACATGTATGGGAAAGAAATGCATTCAAAATTTTGGTCAATAAACTTGAAGGAAACGGCCTGTTGTAAGATTCAGTCATAGATGGGAGGATAATATTAAAATTAATCTTAAAGAAGTAGATGGGAAATTATGGACAGGATTCATTTACCTTGGAATAGTGACCATTGGCATGCTGTTGTGAACATGGCTTTGGTGCCCATAATATGACTGAACCAGCAGCTCTTAGCCTGTCTACAAGTCTGTGCTCCATGAAGTTAGTTTTTTTAATTATTAGGATGGAGGCAGATGTTTAATTTAGAGTTGCAAGTGACCAGAGCACAGAAGGTCTCATGAGAGGAGCTAAGGATTTCAAAAACTATTAAATAGTTACAATTATTCCTGCTAATTTGACATAATTTATAGATGTGTTGAAATAAATAAAAGGTGCAGCTTGGCATAATGTGCTTGTGGTCTTGGACTGTTTGAACACTGCAATCACTGTTTCAAGTCATCCAAGACTCTGTTCTGTTTAATTGTTTTGAAGGCAGTCTAAAGCCTTTATGCTATTTTGTTGCAGTCTGACATTAAGGGCTGCCAGAAGAAGCTTGTGGAGCAACTAACGCAGCACATCCAAGAGTCACCAGGACCTCCTACACGCAAGCTTATTGCCCGCTGCCTTGCCACACTCTTTAGTGTGGGAGATACGTTTCTTCTTTTTGACACGGTTAACAAGTGTAACGATATCCTCAAGAACAAAGATGACTCACCCAGCTTCCTTCCTACTCGACTGTGAGTAATAAAATGATGGCCAAACAAGACACAACATTTTTTGGTACATCATCCCATTGTGCTTGTTAATCGACGTTAGTTTTTATCATCAGAACAAACACAACATCTTAAACACTATGCACTCATTTATCTTCTACAACATGTTTTGGCCATTTGTATTGGTCATCATCAAGTAGAATCACGATAACATAATCATAATGGAAAAGTATACTGAGGTGGAGGCCTCCCCTTCACAGTTAAAACATTAAAAATAGATGAACTGTTATTTCCTGTACAGGAATAATATTAAGACATATACAGTTGTAGTTAAATTGGTTAAAATACAATTATTGAGTTTTAGATGGAAGAGATTTATTTGTTATTTGTGAAGTATGTAGTGGACATTCATCTAACATGCCAGTTACTTGGACCATGTTCGCCACGTACTTCACGAATAACAAAAAAATCTCTTCCATCTGAAACTCAATAATTGTAGTTTAACCAAGTTAACTACCATTGTTTATGTCATAATATTATTCCTGTATAGGGAATAATAGTCAGTTTAGGTAATTTTAATATTTGAACTGTGAAGGAGAGGCCTCCACCTCAGCAAACTTTTCCATTATGTTATCCTAATTCTACCTGATGATGGCCAATACAAACAGCCGAAACATGTTGTAGAAGATAAATGAATGCATAGTGTTTAAGGTGTCGTTTTCATTCTGATAGAAAAACGGATGAAGACAGGCAATGTACGTATAACTTAACATTGAGACACGTTCGCATAACCAGTGTTGCCGTGGACAAGCAATATGTATCTCTGTGTCTGTATTCTTGCCTTAGTTATCTGGCATGCAAAGCGCATGCACCATGTTAAATTGTCATGTGGCCATTTTTCCACATTATGTCATAAACGGTACGATTTTTGGGAAAAAGTTATTGAACGTAAAATTGAGTTTTGATTTTATCTACAGCTTTTGTCAGAAACATTTCTCATTCTTAGAAGAATTCAGCAAGATGTCATAAATTTACATAGGTCTTCATGTAGAGTAAACGTTATTCTTGTCAGATTTTAATCAAACTTAAATTTTCTCAACAGAGTTTTGAAAAATCCTCAAATATCAAATTTAATGAAAATCCATCCAGTGGGAGCCAAGTTGTTTCATTCAGACAGAGAAATGAATGGACAGAGACAGGCATGAAGCTAATAGTCATATTTCGCAATTTTGCAAACGTGCCTAAAAAGAGGTTAATTTGATGTGGAAACATTGTGAAACTTTGTATTGCCATAGTATAAATATTGTTCAGTAGTTATATATTATCAAAATTATATTTCATTGTAAAGGAAATAAGCTCACTGAACCCCTGAAAGTTGCCTTTCCCAGGGTTTCACAAAACTCAGTTTGAATACCAGTGACATAAAGATGAGGGGAATCAGTGGTATATCAACTGGACTGTTCCATTAATCTTCTGTATATTGCACTGTGGTTGATGTGCAGTTAAATTCCCTGATGATTTCTGTTTTCAAAACAAATAGGAAATTGAGTTGTAAATGGAAACAGGTATGCAAGTTCAGTGTACTATGATGGTATGAATTTTGAATGTCTCATATGCCGTTTTTTTTTAATTCTGTGTGGCATAGCATTTGGAGAACAGCAGTTGTTATTGCATAAGTTGTTGGTACCAAAGAAAATGACAGGATTTCTCACCAGTGATCATGATAATTGAAACTAGCAGAAATTGAGACTTATCTGGTTCTTTTTGACACTCCTTACCATGAGAACCTGAGTTCTCACAAGTAGCAAAACCCTGTGAACATTTTACATTTTATATAGAAATTTTATTGGTTATTTAAATTTCCCATAATTTTTATGCAGGGCTGCCATTTGTTGTGTGGGATGCATGTATGAGAAGTTGGGCCGGATGATGGGACGATCCTATGAAGAAACTGTTCAGATCCTTATTAAATCATTGCGAAGTGCAGAATCACAAACACGCATTGAGATAATGCTCACTTTGGAAAAGGTAACTTTTGTTTTCAATTAAAATTTTTATCCTGTATGCATTGAACATGCCTGGTAAGACTGTATTGAACAGATCATTTTTCTGTGTTTAATGTAGTGAGTAAGTAAGTAAGTAAGTAAGTAAGTAAGTAAGTAAGTAAGTGTCTTTATTCTGTAAATCGTGCCCAGCTGTATAGAACACCAAGAATGATGAATACCATCTGCATGCAAGTTTGTTTATTTTTGCCATACTGTAGGTCACATGCTTTGAGACTTTTCGAAATATTCACTTTTCCAGACTGTGCTGCTTCCCATACAATCAGTTGCAACAGTTATGTATAGCAGAAGTACCAGTGATGCAAAGAGTGTTATGTAGGTATTAGTTTCACACTGTGATGTAAATTCTGCTGATAGCACAAAACACTTGGGAGGCAAAGAATTAAAACTTGTCTGTAATTGCAGGTTACTGTTACCTTCCTTTCTTGCTTTTCCTCACTCCCCCCCCTCCCTTTTTAATTTTATGTTATTCATTTGTAAATGATACTGTATACATTAAAGCCATCGCTATTCCTGTCACAGTATTGTGGCACAAATTGGAGAAGACAAAAGAGAATTAATATTCTTATGGCATCTTGATTATAAAACTGTCATTATAAGGAGACACAATAATTCCTTGTTTAGCTTTGGGGTTGCATTCCTGAAATGTTCAGTGTACAGCAAAACAGTGCACAACAGAGCATCTCTCCTAATTAATTAAAATGCCCAAGAGTCTAGCCATTGAAGATACCACCAGCTTCCATTTTAAATATTAATCTGAGTTCAGACAACATTCGTTGCATCTTCTGTTATGAAAATTTTTTAACATGAAAGCAAAATGCCATTATCTGGGGCAAAATTAAACAGGGATTGCCTGTATCTATTTATAACATTGTCGCAATAAATCAACAGTTTCATTGTTTCAGCACAATTTATTGTAAGAAAAACTGGGGTAAAGAACATGTATGTTTAACGGTATGGTATATATACAGATGTATATGTTGACTGGATTTCTAACTGCTAATATTTACAGGTATGTTCTGGCATGGGAAGTGCTATCTCCAATGTGCATAAAGAAATATACAAGGCTGCCCGTCATTGCCTGACAGACCGTGTAATGGCTGTAAGGTGTGCTGCTGCTAAGGTACATTTATTTGTGATTTATTGCACGTTAGTACTTCTTGAAAGTCGAGATCTGCGCTCTTCTGGGATATTACACGGCGTCGTGTGGTAATTCTTTACCGACTTTTCAGGACAATGTATCGGTCCCATCTTCAAGACCTGACCCTTGAAGATGGGACTGATACATTGTCCTGAAAAGTCGGTAAAGAATTACCACACGACGCCGTGTAATATCCCAGAAGAGCGCAGATCTCATCAACATCGCGGCGGAAGCCTGAAGTCAAGGTTCTTGACAGTCATGTGACGAATGCTTTCAGGTGAGGGGAGAGTCATCTTGTATTTGGGAGAATATTGTATATAAATAAATTACCATACTAAATGCTTCGTACATTTACTTTATTAAGGTGTATATGTAATATACTAGGACTGTTCTGCATAACACTAGTTTCTAATATAAAAAAGGTAAATTAGGCTTCACAGACATTCACTGAAATGATAAACACCAAATGAATTTTTCTGTTAGAAAAAGTATTTTGTTCTTGCCACTTTACTCTGTTAAATTATATTTTCTGTTTTATGTTTATGCTAAATGATATGGTTTCAAGGAATACTGTAATTGTCAAAATGTGTTTGTACATTTCAGTGTCTCCTAGACATGTTGAACCATGCACCCTTTCTGTACACAACAGAACTAGAGAGTTTGGCAACACTGTGCTTCCGAGCATTTGATGGTTCCAATTATGAAGTGCGATGTGCAGTTGCAAAACTGTTGGGAACTTTAATAGCTGCCACACAACAGACACAGAAAGGAAATCCTGCAGGTAATTGACCATCTGACCTATCAACAATCAAGTAACTGTTCATAGAACAGTAACACAGCATGAAGGAAATGATACAGATACTTTTATAACTTATATTTTTAAACTTTATGTATAGAAAACTCGAAATTTATTGACATTTTGTAGTTGATGTATTTAATGTGTAGATGTGTTCAGCTTGTGTTGTGATGATTGGCACTGCACGAATTGACTAGCATGACTTATTGTTATTTATGTTTCAATGTATGAGGTAATTGGTATAGTGAAACCAATATTGTTTCTCTGATGGGATAGGTGATCAAAATTTTGCGTCGGTCTCTCCTTATATTCTCTGTACATATATGCATATGTACATACACATTTTTATTATTATTGTTAGTACAACATGCATTATCATACTATCAGAATCATCTGCGTTTCACTGTCATCATCTTGCATACATTGTTCATCCCCTGTCTTGGCACAGACATGTATAATTTCAGGTGTTCAAAGTGGTGATTGTTCATGTTGTGGTCTTCTAGGTTTGTAGAGCTGTGCTTATGATAATACTTAATAAGTGTTATCTTAAAAATTCTGCATGCGCTTACCATTAAAGAAAATTGCAGAGTTATGGGACTTCGAATGGAATTTCATTTAGTGTACTTCTTTCAATTTTTGGTTTCTGAAACTTGAATTGTATCATGTACAGTATCAATATTAGCAGTGAAAGTAATAAAATATGTACATTTTTGTTCATTAGCATGTAGTGCATTTTTTCTGGATATATGCCTTGTCTTGAATGAACGTTACCTTGTAAAACTGTTTGCCATGAAGGATATCTTTGTGCTTGCTAAACCAAACAGCACTGAAGAAGTTGTGCCATGGCTGACATAGTTAGACACTGACCCGGGTTCAATCCCAGGCCAGTCCATGTTGGATTTACGGTGGACGAAGTGACACTGGGACAGGCTTTTCTCAGAGTACTTAAGTTTCCCCCTTTTAATGTCATTCCACCGGTGCTCCATACTCATTTCTTTTATCTATCACAGATGCTATATAATATTAGCAATTGTAATTTTTATGAAAATAAAACACTTAAAAACAGCACAGCAATGAAACACACAGGATTTGCTACACAAGCTGTGGATGAAGTGAAGTGCAGGAGGTATTAGCACGATACGGATAGAACTGGGCTACAGTTGGGCTCTTTTCTCAGATCTGAGGTAGCAAAAGTGTGAAACTGAGCGGTCACCTGTATTGGGTGTCATGCTTGAAAATCCATTACACAGGTCCATCTTTATTATTTAGAATATAAATTACACCTCGCAGGCATTCGGGCGCTATGTGAACAACCAACATGCTGACATTATCACAATACACTAAATACTAACAAGAATTTTTGATAAGAGCCATACAATGATAAAGTGATGCAGTTCAAGAAAAAAGTCAGATATATGGCATAAGAAAAAACATCCAAGACTTTCATACCACCAACTTCACCATTCCAGCATGATATATGTAAATAATACCATCAGATCGACATTATACATGTAGCTGACACCTCGTCTGTAATTTTTATTTAACAGTTTTTTTCAGTTTATTAATATTTACATCTTACTAAGACCTGTAATAATTTTACAACCACCAGGTACTATATGACCAGAGTTTACGATTTCGTATTGTAATAAACATTGTAGACTTGTGGGATCCCACAGGGTGAAACCATTTGGTGAATATATATGGATTGCATTTTACCTTATTTTAAAATGTTGTGTTCATGGCCTGATGATGGTCGTATGTGACCGAAACATGTAGCAATTTCTAAATAAAGGTAGTTGTATTTGATGGCATAGCAAACAATTTGTTTTTGAAACTTACACTTCTGCCAATACTGCTTACCGCTTTTTACATAGATTGTGTTTTGCTTGATAAAACTTGTAGGTTTATGCTTAATTTCTATAGCCCATCAGAACAAAGGCTTCAAACCAACTTCACTGGAAGAGGCCTTAGGAGTATTGATGTCTGGGTTTCTGAGAGGAGGCGTTGGGTTCCTTAAGGGCACTGGAGAGATGATCAAAGGTAGTTCTGGTGTCAACAGGGAAGTTCGTGTTGGTGTCACGCATGTAAGTACACACTGCTGATACAGTAGAATTCCTTTAATCTGACACCTGATAATCTGGCACTGCTGATAGTTTGGCACTGAGGAAAGTACTTCCAAGACTAGAAGTTCCACTGTCTGTAACTTCCGGTGTGCATACTGATTGTGTGACTTTATCTTGGGTTATCTGGACCTTATGTCGACCTCAGTGGACTAGTGGTTAGCGTGCTCACCACTGGACCCAAGGTTCGCGGGTTCGATCCCGACTGAGGTCGATGGATTTTTAAGGGTGATAAAAATCCGGAGCACCACTTCCTTCGGAGGGGAAGTAAAGCCGTCGGTCCCATGTCGTAGATTTACGGCATGTAAAAGAACCTTAGGGGCATGAATAGAACCAGTAATGCTCGTAAGCGAAATTCAAGCGGCCATTTCTCACCCAAGTCTCCTGACTGCCTGCCAGATGGCTCTGGCGGTCACATCAGGATTGAGTTGAACAGCGCGGCCAGTCGGCTAGTCACCGAACTGCCAAATGCGCAAGACCACGTAACCACGGAAAAAGGAGGCCTAGGCCCATATAGGGCTGTCGAGCCGCGGTTGATTGATTGATATCTGGACCTTATAGAGCCCATAAAGCTATTTTAATGGCTTCAGAAGATCCCAAGATGAGTAAACAAGGTACTGCTGGCAAGAGGGAACTTGTGACTTGAACAGTTCCTCGGGTATTTGAAATAATTAGGAGGCTTGAAAGTGGCAAAAATCGAAGAGAGGTTATGTTTTTTACAACATTGGATCATCAGCTGTGTATGACATAAAGAAATGGAAGGTCTAAGTACCTTTTCATGTGACAGACATTGAAAGAGTCCAGATTAGTGAGATTGTACAGGGTGTTTTACGAGTGACTTACAGCAATGCATTCTGAAGGAAAACCCATGACTGGGCCTGTGATAATTGAAAAGCTGAGTCTTTTTATGATGAAGTGAAAGTAACTGACAAATGCACATTCTCTGAAGGAGGTAACAAAAAAATTACATGTAAGAACTTAGGTCAGTATAGGTACTGTCTAATTATCCAGAATATTTGATAATCTAGCACCTGTCCGGTCCTGTGTGTGTCAGATTAAAGGAATTCTACTGTACATTATTTTCCACATTCTGTATTTTGTAGGAGCTGTTGCAAGTATTTACTGGAGGAACCTGAAAGTAGTATGAAATAGTTGTTGTATTTTGTACTTAATTTCTTGGAGATAAACCTATCTTACTGCCACTTTGTCTAGGATCGAACCTAGGCCACCACAGTGAGAGGCCACTGACTAGCTGCCTGAGTTACCTCATTATTATAGCTCTCTTTGCTAAGAAGTGTTCTTATTCGTTGGTTTGTATGTCACAATGTGAAGGTTTACGTAGAGTCCATTGTGTGTCTTAAATGCTTGTAGTCACTTAAAATGAATACCTTAATGGAAAGGTAGACATTATGGGAATGTGTTTCAATCATACAGTTGTACATTTGTGTGTGTGTGTGTGTTTTGTACTTGTATATTTTATATAGTGCCATTTTTCCTGTTATAAATTATATAAGCAAATCACATCTGATAGAGTGTTACATCAGTATCACATAAATTTCATGTTATATTTGTAACACCAAATCTTGGATGTCACACCTTTGTGAGAAAAGTGACACAGGCCAAAATTTTTTGTTTTCCATTTTATCAGCTGTCTGTATGCAAGATGCTATTGATGTGTAGCTCTCTTAAGATTATACTAACATGGATCTACAGGAAACTTACGTATCCTAAACCTGCTCTCTTTCATGGTAATATTTAAGCTATTACCTTTATCAAATTTTCATGTCTAATTCTGTAAATATTACAGTTTTGACATGTGCTACTTTTCTCTTGAAGTTACATGTCTATAATTTGAGTGTTTTCTGATGGCATTCTTAAATGATTTTGAAAGAATGTGTGGTTTTATATATTAATGATATGTAACAGTTACAATAACAGAACTGTTTTTAAAGTATTTGAAGCATTTGGTTTGTGGAATAATTATATTTACAACTGTTCCAGGCTTACGTCATCTTCGTTCAAATCCTTGGAAGCGTGTGGTTAGAGCGTAATATCACAACCCTGCTTACACATGTTCTGGATCTTGTAGCGAACCCAAAAGCAGCATCATCCCACGTAGATGCTGTATACTCTCGCAAGTGCATTAACTTCATTCTCAGGAGTGTTTTGGGTCGCATGCTGGGGGAGAAGGCACAAGCCTCTGCCTGCAAGGAAATTGCTCATATTGTGATTAAACAGATGAATTCTATAGGTTAGTGGATTGCCATATTTGTTAATTTACTAAAGTTACTGATTTTTAGAATCTGTATTTCTGTGAACAGCTGAAAATATTTACTTTATTAAATGTTTAAATTTACTAAGGAAACTAATTAATTTGCTCATCATCATTGTTGTCATTGTCATCATATCATCATCATCATCATCATCATCCTTCACATATGAAGCCTGTTATCTGCATTACAAAACATAATTTTTGCATCATTTGCAAGGCCTTTTAAATTATTTCCTTTGAGCCAATATTAGTAATTTTTTGGGACATATCAGAAATCATTCTTTCGTTGTCTTCAAAATTTCTTCTTTGATTCCACATATCATCTGTTACTGATGAAATGTGTAACTCGGTAACTGTTTTAGTTGTTACTTGTGTATGTGAAAAACAGTGTGTCATGCGTATCGTCTCATATTTCTGTTAATTAGTGTTGACTCGAAATTTTTCTTACTTTAAATTTACAATACAGAATTTAATTCCATCAGGAACTTGATGAGAATTAAAATGTTATTTCATAAACTTAAATTCTTTTTCTTTCAGTATGCTTTTTACTAGAATTTTGCTGCACATTGATACACTAATACAGAATTTATCAGTGTTTCTGTTAACCAGCAAATATGCAGCCAAGTTACTTGGATAGTTAACTTACCTCAAATAACCACTGTATGTGTTTTGTTGTATTGTTTTCAGACTTCAGTCCAGAAAATGCAAAGGACTGTAACCAGGAGACACTTTTCAGTCAGCATCTACTAGTCTGTGCTTTGCAAGAGATGGGAAGCATCATCCTTGGACTTGGAACTACAGCCAGTAACCTCCTCACAGACCAGTCACTAAGTAAGTCTTGTGCAGTGTAATGGCATGCTTGATTTAAATATTACCAAGAATATTTATTGCTGCAGAATTTTTGATAATATGAAGCCTGACAAATAACTGTACTGGTGAGTGGATGGAAGTTGAATTGCGTGAGAAAACATGGATTGATGAGCCCACACGGGAGACCTAGACATAGATGGGGGAATAATATTAAAATGGATTTTAAGGAAATAAGGTGTGAAGGTGCGGGCTGACTTTGTGTGGCTCATTATAGGACCCAGTGGCACACTACATGCTTTTGTGTCTCACTGTGGAATTCAGTTTTTTTTGTAGTTACAGAAATTTTTATATTGGTTACCATTTGGTTTGTTTGCTAAAGATGTGGGTGTTAAATTTTTAGGATAGGAAGTGAATGTTAAACTTTTCTTGTGAAGTTGGTTAATAATGTCACAATAAGTATGTGGACAGGGAGCAGTGATTAGAACGAGGGTCTGTGGGGTTAAGCTGTTTCAAGATTGAATGGAAGGTATTACATATAACAAAATTGTTTTACTTCTGACAATGTTAAGAAACAATCAGAATGTAGAAATATAACTGAAACAGTGAGAAATGATCACCAGTTGACTGTTCAGAAGATTGCAAAAGAACTGTTTGAATAGAGAAGTTTTGGAATTCAGTGGGATTGGAAATCTGAACATGAGAAGACTATGCCAAAATATAGCCCAAAATTTCAATAGCAGGAAAAGAATGAAGTGGAAATATATTTGCTCAGGGCTTTCTACAATGCTATTGCAAGAATTCTACTCAGTTTGGTAAAAATAATATCTAGTGATAAAAGGTGGTTTTGCTAGTTTGATCCAGACACAGTATCCTGAAGTCTCAAATGGAAAAGTTAGAGATGAAATACCGTATATTCTCGAATCTGAACCGCATCCGAATCTAATCCGCACCCAGTTTTTGGTGACTTCTTAAACGAAAAAAAGTTAGTTCGCGATTCTAATCCGCACCTTTCCTTCAACCACCCCTTGCCCACGGGGCGACTGATTGAATAATATTGGATGTTACCAATGCGTTAAAATCCGACGCTACGCCTGTGGCCGATGAGTCATACCGATAGAGGCGGGGCCTTTCTCAACAGACGTGCGCAATCTCGTCTGAAGCCAGCTGATCTTTAGTTGTTGAAACGTGGGAGGTGCTTGTTCCAATTTGTCGTGTACCGTAGTTATGGAAGAGGGACACCTGAAATCTAAACGACTCTCATATACGGCAAAGTTCAAACGTGAAGTTATTCGGTGCGCAGAGGAGAATGGAAACCGCAAAGCCGCTGCAATTTTTGGAGTTGATGAAAGCAACGTTCGACTATGGCGGAAACACAAGGCAGCGATCAGCGGGTGTGAGGCGTCACGAAGGAAATTCACTGGACCCAAGAAAGGACGATTTCCTGAAATTGATGATGCAGTCTTCACGTTTTTTCAAGAGAGACGCAAGACTGGACTGTTTGTGAGTTATGATCTACTCGCGAGGAGGCGATAAAGAAGGCCAGATCTTTGAACATTCCTCGAATTATGAGTGATGACGGCGAGTCTGATGAATAATAAATTATAATAATAAATAATAAAATAATAGATTATTGTATTGTATTGTTCTTACGTTGTTTATTAATTACGTTAATTACGTTATTGTTATATTGTACAGCAGCTCAATCATTTTTCCAAAATCCAGCTCTAGACCGCGAATCTAATCCGCATCTGATTTTTTAGCCCTCTAAAACTGTAAAAAAAGTGCGGATTAGATTCGAGAATATACGGTATGTGTGTATGTGTGGTTGCACATGTGCATGCATGAGTGAACTGCACAGATTTTACAGGCATATGGAAACATAGGTTATCAATCATTTCAGGAGGTCCTATTTTCATTCTTAATTTTCCATTTTTCTGTTTGAAAATGCACAAGCTGTGACATGTTTTTGATATTAAAAAAACTGTAATCATAAATAAAGATTAAATATGAATTGGGCAGAACACTGGGAATACAAATGTTTAACCGGACAGTTACAACAGATCTGCATATTGAGCAACATCATAAGAGAGGAAAGTAGTGTAAATATGAATATAGAAATACTAAAGTAATATAACACTTTGTTGAATCTAGCAGTTGTGTTTTAGCCCCTGCTCTGACAGCATCTGTATCTAGCATTTGAAATACATCACCTTGCAAACTGAACACAGACATTACAGTGAAACCACCATTTCAGGTTTTTCTGTGGAGCAATAGATTTGAACATTGAACTAAAGAAAATCTTAAATGGATTAAATGTAACACTGAAATTGAAATTCAGTGTTAAGTGAAAGTAAATATTAAATGGCAATTTCACTCTATAGTAAAGGTACAACTCTCATGATGAGAGTCACATGGCAGGTGGATGCAGGCCATTGAATGAGTAAGAGTAATTTGTCCTGGTGAATACCTTGAATTGGACTAAATAAAAGGTGAGGTCTTCGCTATTCTGCTGTGTTACACAGCATCGATTGGTATTTAGTTATTACTAACATCGGTAGTTAGTTACTACTAAATCAGTGCTGTGTAACATCCCAGAAGAGCGAGCACCTCATTTACACTGCGATAGAATCCTGAAATCTCTCATAAATCAAAGGTGTTTTGGGTCTGTTCTTCAATTTGTTATCATAAATAAAAAGTGTGTATTTTATGTATAGGTCTGATTGAGGCTATAATGGCAGTACTGGTCCATCCCTGCCAAGCTGCTAGACTGGCAGCTGCCTGGTGCCTTCGCTGCATTTGTGTGGCTGTACCAAGCCAAATAACACCTCTCATTGACAGGTTGGTGGTGCCCTTAACATAACGTAAAACTTTCCCATTTTAGGCATGTTCACATTATTGTGAAGGGCCTATTAACATCACTCTATCCATTTGTCTATCCATCTGTATATGTAAAACAATTCAGTCCTCTGAATGGATTGTTGTGAAATTTGTCACCATAAATTGTGTCTAAAACTTATTGAGCCATTTCAGTTTTGATTAAATCTGAGGGTTTTAACTACCACCTTACATGAAAACCTACAAGCGTTCCTGCACACCGCTCCGGTGAAACTTGCTAAATGTTTATTGGAACAAAAAATGTTTTGAACAAAAGTTATAGTGAAGAATGGGACACACACTATTTTTAGTACATTATTTCCATAAGTCTTACAGTTTTCAAGTTCATTAAATGAAAGGATAATTGCAAATGCTGTTACTGCCATTACTTAATTAAAATTTAAGCTTTGTCAATTTATACAATAAAAAAAGAGAATGAACACGCCAAAATTATTATGCTGTGCTTTATCTTATTGTTATTTGGTTTAAGTTAGTAAGAAAGAGGAGTAAGGTAGTGTACCTTTTCGTGTGCATGCATGCATGTGTGTTTTTTTTTAGCAGAAAGCCCTTCACATGAAGAGCTTAAAACAGAATGGGGAGCCAGAAGGATTTTATCCTAAGGACTGTATTATCCAGAGACCTTTGTTTTGTTACATGTTTAAAAATGGATAAACAGCAGAGGAGGTATCATCTTTTATATTATTTATTAATAATTTTCAATGTCAGTGCTTTGTGTAATGCTGGTTATCAGTTTCATTGTTTGTCGTGACTGAATCATTAATTTTTGTACCACTGTGACATATTTTCAGGTAGCACTCCAGTTGTGTTGCTCTCACTGTGGACATTTTATTTATGTATGTACCATGTTTTAGAACAGACCACGGCAGTGTAATTCTTGTGTTCCAAGGATTGATCACCACACATTTTCAGCATTCTGAATTGAGGAGTACAAAAATGTTATGAAATCAATAGCTGTAAAGTCTTCATGTAGCAAAATTCATGGAATCCAAAGTGATGGATTTTGTAGTATGGCAATTCTTCAATTATTAGAGAATATAAGGCTGTAGAAAATAACGTATTATCTTAGTAATAGTAACATTTTTAGCCTTCTGTCCTTCATTTATAAGGGAACGCATGTATAGTATATGTATATAGTTCATGTATATCTGGATGTGTACCTGTTTATCTGTAATAAGTTTTGAATCAGTTGATATGATTTTTATGAAACTAGGTGTGAACATCATGCACCTAGAAGAAACTCAGTCTTTGTACTTCTTAATTTTGTAACAACAATAACATGAACTTAGTGGCTGTGCAAACATTTGGTGTGGGAGCTACACTAGTGCCAGTTAGTGTAGGACTATCAATTCTGGTATTATAATAGATCTTAAAAATGCATTTTAAGAAATGAAACAAAAATGCAACCACACAGAATTTTTTCTGTTCTTCACATTTGGTTATAACTAATAGACCACTGGCTAGGCGTGTGAAATTTTGTTTGCAGTTAGGTGATAAACATAGCCACTTGTTAAGATTGGTGTGTGTATAAAACGCTAAGAGTTGAAATCCTGTCACTGTTCTGTTCCCATATAACAAGTCATTCCTGCAGTTACAGATACTTGTGCCAGGTAGCAGTGATTGCTGAAAATATGTCACATGAAACATTTGAAAGATGTTAGTGCTTCAGTTATTATTGTAGCCTTTACCTTTGTTGATAAACAGTTATCTGCATATACTAGCTCCACTTATTATATCAAATTGTCTTTCAAGAACTTTTCATAATTTATGTCTTACATGTTCAGTGAAATTGTGATTTCATGCTATCAGTCAAGGTCTGTAAACTGTAGGTCTTGATGAAATGGTCAAATTTTCTGTTTCAACTTTCACCAAGCTTTATGTTAGTTAAAAATATAATGACAGTGCAGAACTGTGAGGTTGTGTGTGGCAAATTGAATTGCACCTATGGCATAGAAGAGGATGGAAAATGTATACATTTATTAATTCACTGTTTATTCTAGCCTCACCATATAAGCTGAAGCATTTTAAAGATTTTAGACGTCATAACTTCTTCTCAAACCATCTTCCTTTATATATGATCTCCAGTTTAGATTGTATACATTAAGGTTTTCTTGTACACCTTGCATTCTGTAATGTGTACTTAACAATTCTTCTTTACATTTTTATTTCACACGACTTAACCTGAAATCCTACTACTACTACTACTTAAGTAATGCTACTTAAAAACATTATTATATTGTGTAAAAAAATGTAATTTTAATTGGCAGGTGTGTAGAGGGCATAGAAAATATGCGGACATCTCCTGAAGCTATTGCTGGGTACAGTGGTGCACTGGCTGCTGTATTGGGTGGAGTTCGATTGTCACCTCTAGGTGTACCACACACCAAAGGGAAGGTACAGTCAAATGAAATTCAGCTGGAGATTTACTTTGTCTGTAGCTCTATTTTGACTACTTGCTGCTATTGCGATTTACATAATCTGAATTGGCACTCCTACTTCACAAGTGAATTACTGCAATGCAGACATAAGTGGATGCAATATCATACAGTGGATGTTGATATTTTACAAAGAATCCTTTTTCTTATCTGTAGGTGATATTTAACACAGCTGAAGAACTTCTGCGCAGTGCAAGTCAAAACAGCAGGTTGTCTCTAAACAGAACACAGGCTGGTTGGTTGCTGATAGGTGCTATCATGACATTAGGTAAGCTTAGCTAATTCCATGAAGCAGATGGCTAGTCAGGTTATTCACTGCCTGTTACAGAGACTTAAGTTTCACTGCCATGTTCACAAGATCCCACCGCTTAATCCTGTACTGAATCAGTTGCTTACAGTCTGTACCTTTACAGCCTCCCTGTTTGTGTTAACACATATTTTAATATTGTCTTCCTATGTATGCCCAGATCTGTGATCGCCTCCAAAGTTTTGTAACTACTTTATACACATCCTTCATTGCCTAGTCACATGCTGTGTGTCTTCCCATCTTATTCTCACTATTTCAATCACCTCAGTATTATTGATGAAGAGTACAAGTTACCATGCTCGTAACCACGTAATTCATCCTCCTATTACTTTCTGTCACTGAGGTCCAAATATTCTAATGACTTTGATTTCAGATAACCCACAATCTGTGTTTTTATCTTAGGGTGAGGGACTAAGTTTCACACATATATGAAACATCAGGTATGTCATGTCATGTAAGTCAGGGGTCTACAAATCCCAGGCAGCTACATTTTGTATGGTGGCACCTAATATTTTCAACATACTCACCACAGTTTTTCCCCTGAAATGTGTATCATTTTACATACACCAAGCATAAAGTGCCAGATAACGCTGAGGTTCAAAGGTCACTCTGGAACTGTGGGTCCTCAGTATGGAACTTGCTTCATATCACAGAATTTGGAGGCAACTCCTAGATTTTTGGAAAGTTTTTGAACCCCTGTTATAATAATCTTTAAGTCTCTAGGTAGCGAATTTTGAACTAAGAACTTTATAACAGGTCATAACAGGAAAAGGGTGTGTGCCTAAGTCTGACAGCAGACTTGCTGATATTTATGACAGGATTAGTGCACTTGACAGTTTGCAAGTGGATCAAGATTAAAAGTGGGTGTAGAAGGGGCATGTGAATTAGCAACAAGTAAAGGGAAATGGATTGTGGGTAGAAAAAGGAAACTGATAGAGAAATGTGTGTGTTTGCTTCTTAGTTTACTTAACAACATGTTTAAACTGATATGTCATTGTTAGGTGCTCACTTACATGTCCATATAGACTTTTACTGTTTAACAGAATAAATATAATCAAATCTGCAAGATTGCACCATATATGACAAAAAGAAATGCACATGGACAGCTAAACAGAGTGCCTGACGATAACATGTCAGTGTTGAAATGCACTGTGGAGTTGCATAAATGCTGTGAATATCGCTTGTAGTCTATTTCTGGTTAATTATAATGTTTCAAGATCCAAAGAAAAGGTGGTCTAACAAGAAAGGTAGCTTCTTGTAGGTGATGTTGCCAAGAATTCTTCATCTACATAATTTCTTTATTCAAATGAGACACTGAACACACTTAGAAGGGTTGTAAACAACAGTGTTTCACTGTGAAGTCTTAGAAGATCTTGTATTTCATTTTTCTCAATTTTTCATCCAGCACATGAAATGAAATTTTAATGTATGACATTCATGTTTGTCACATGGAAAAACTGTCTTACCCTGCTGTGAAAAACTAAACACTTCTGTTTCTACAACAAGAATGCAGTAGTTGAATAAATAACTTCTGTCATTTGTGTATTTTTAAAAGAAACTGATTTTATGCACCAGGTGTTCCCGTGGTACGTGGTCTGTTGCCCCGAATGCTGTTGCTTTGGAGGAACTCCTTCCCACGTTCAAACAAGGAACTGGAATCTGAGAAGGCAAGAGGAGATGCATTTACATGGCAGGTGGGTTAGTCATGTGTCTGTAAATTGAATAAAAAGTCTGAAATAAATTAAATTAATAAATAAATAAATTGAAGTGATATAATGATAGACAAACATTTGTGGGAATAATTTGATCTGTATGTCAGTATGGCTGTGTAAGGAATAACTATTAACAATTCCAGGAGGGCCACATAATTTTCTGAGCCAAGGAGCCATTGAGTAAGATCTTGCAGGTGGTTATGTTGACAAGTCTGAAGTAACAGATTTAGCAGTAATTGTAGTTTAAAAGGTCTGCCCTTCTTAGCTAATCTGTGAACTTTTGAACTGCAGAATGAATGCAAGAATTTGGTTTTGAGTGGTATTACCCAGTTAGTAGCTGACAGAAAGGGGTACTTAGTTGCAGTTCTTATTATTTGTACAAAAATTTCATGTTATTGTTGCTCATATCAATGGTTAAAATAAGACAATAAATATGATCACTGAACATAGGAACAGATGGATTATGGTCATGTGCTTTATCTTGAATTTTAAGGAAGATACCTGTACAGAACATGTGTAACTTTGTGCTTGATTATAACGTGACACCATTTTTTCAGATGATGAATTAGGAAAACAGTCTCTTTTATATTTGGGTAAATACAGTATCTCATGTACTATGCTTCTACACACCAAGGGCACTTTCTGTCCACCCTTAGTTATAATTTTTTCTGCTGTGTTGGTTAGAAAATGAAGTCACTTTTCAATTAACTTTATACTAGGTTTTTTTATTGATTCCATCTCATTGTTTCATTTATATAATTGTCCAGGATTTTTGAGTCATGAAAAAAAATTGCTGTATATTGAATTGCTGGGGTTTGATTCCTGGCAGGGACTGAAACTTTTCTCTGTACTATAATATTCAAACTCGATGTAGGCCTCATGCAGCAGTCAAGAATGTGGTTGCCTACTACTGTCCTCTGTTTAGTGCTGATGTCTAGAAGGTGTTGAATGTTACCTCAGTGCATTGTTATGCCTTGATGGTATTGTGTTTAGCACAAGATAAACACCACCTCTACAATGCAGTGCATGAAGTAAATTAGTAATACCAGTTTAAAAGTCTTTGAGGACCAAAAAATATTAATAGAGGAAGGTAATTTATTTTTATTTGTATTTTTTGGTAACTTTACTTGATTTTAATACTGTTCCATATATTTTTTCAGTCCTATTGTGGAGCAAACTGAGAAGGGATTGGTTTTACTGTAGCTTAATGTATTGTCCAAATGGCATGTACATATTTGTTTAGGTGACTCTGGAGGGAAGAGCTGGAGCTCTGTCTGCAATGCACAGTTTTGTTCAGAACTGCTCTGAGTTGGTTACTGATGACATCATCAGAAGATTGCTGACACCAATTGAATCTGCCCTAGCAATGCTAACAAAGTAAGTCACTGCTTAGAACTCACTCTGTAATCAATACATATTTTCTTTGTTGGGGGTTTAGGATTGCAGAACTGTGTCACTACAACATTACAGAACCCAGGAGTTCTCCAACAGTGTTTACAAGAACCTGTCACTGGACGCAGGATGAGCCACTTGAATCGATACACATCCTCATTCCGTATTTCTTTAAGGTTTATTTTAATATTATAATATTTAATAATATCCCCCATTCACACCAAAATCTCCCAATTGGTCTCTTCCTTTACAGCTACAATTTATTATGTGTTTCTGATTGATTTGATAATGCTGCTCCTTACTGTGTAAGATATTTCCATCCTTTTATATTAACCACCTCTCAAACCCAAATATTCTGCTCAGCACTTTATTCTTAAACGCACTGAATCTGTATTCTTTGTATGATTCATAGTGATATATTTTAATGTGGACATAAATATTTGAAGAACTGCAGATATTCTGATGGTTTGTCTTGCATGTGACTTCTCACAAACATTTATCTGATGGGTGCTGTCTGTCCTACCTTTCCTCTTATTAGAAGTTTTCACATCATTGTATCTTTTCAGCATATCCACAGTTTTGAAAGCATACGGACAACACCTGAAGGCACCAGCTGCTATGGTGAGGTTGAGATTATATGAAACCTTGTCACTTCTTCCTTCACATGCATTTGAAGGTAACTTTTATGAACACTGCTATAAGATAGAGCTAATTTTCTCATGTTCTGTCATAACAACTGCTGTAACTATCCTTCCTTTTATCATTTTGGTTGCATGGACTAAGATTCATTTGGGTATTCAATGAAGCATTGTTAATCAAAGTTCACTGGGCCAAACAATACAAACTTTGAGGAAAGAGTTTAAATTACAGAACTTTATGTCATAGACATAACTTTCCAGTAATTGTATTCTGTCAGTGGTGTAACCGCTCTGTTGGCCAACAGTAGTGGTGCGTGTTATGCCGCTGAGGGATCTGTAATCCACCGTTTTAAGTGCATTAGGCTTCATTCTCATCCACAAGATTTTAGCAGCGATCACATCATTGAATAGCATGACTCTTTTACTCAATATGTATCTTGATATTTCTCTGTTTAGACAAGTTATTGATTTTTATCATGACTTATGCTGCAGCTTGATAGTGTAGTTGGTATAGCAACTCACTCTGGGCTGGACAGTCTGGGGTTCGAACGCCAGAGGGTGCAAGATTGTCCAGACCCATGCAGACCAGCTCTGAGGCCCACCCATCCTCCTGTACAATAGGTACCAGGTCTCTTTTCGAGGAGTAAAGTGGCCAGGCATGTGGCACTGACCACCCACCCTGTTCTGGCACTGGGGTTGAGTATGGGTAGAGGTATACCTCTACCTCCTTTCCGTGCTCACTTGGCATGTAACAGGACAGCCTTTACCTTTTACACTACAGCCTGGCAGTGAGAGGGTTAAACGTGTACATGTTATCACTGCTTAAAGAAAGGACATTGAAAAACAAATAGGTACAACTGCGAACAGGCTCTTCTTGTCTATATCTGCCAACCTTTTCGGTGTTGCCAACATAACCCTTGAGGGTAACTAAAATTGTCTTAATTGTTTGCTTTCTCTTATATATTGCAAGACATATAAAAATTGGGCTTTTATGTCATGATTGTATGGGTGTAATGATATACTTATCTCATTCCCAGGTTCATACACGCATTTGTTAAGAATGCTTGTAGCAGAATTCACCCTGACTGAAAACCCTGCTAACACAACAACGTCACAGCTGCGTACTGTATGTCATGCTGATGACTCTGTTATTTTAGGAACATGGCTGCAAGAAACAGATCACCGCACCATAGAGGATCAGGTTTGTATTGTTCATTTGTGTCACCATTGCATCATGTTAGTTCTTCAAGTTTCGTTTAATACTCACATCATCTTCTCCTGAATAGCTAAATAATGTATGTGCAACTATTTGTAGTGTAGTGTTTTGTTTTCTTTTTAGCTTCAGTTTTTATGAATGGTAGAGAATTATGTATGTGTTTGTTTCTGTTATTTTTCTGTCTTCATGTAGTCATTCTAATAATTTTCATATTGCCATTGAATTTTGAAGGTGGCAGGTAATCTTCCTTCTATGGACCAGTGAGTATTTTTCGTGGATAGGAAAAACACGTAAAATATAACATTTATGGACGCTCAACATAACAAAATATTTATCATCAAATGAGGCATGTTTGTATTTAGAGTGAATCATTTGTTTGCCATCAAAGGTAGGAGGCTGAGCAAGACAAGGGACATAAACCCAGGTGAAAATGCAGTTGACCATGTTCATGTCACCCTTCAGTAATGCTAAGAATTTACTTTGTAGTCCAAAGGTAGTGACAGCTTTAACCATTGTCATGCTATCTTTGTGTCGATACATATTTCTTGGCATTGTGGTCATTTATATTAATCCTTGGTCCCAGTGAGGGAAGAATTCCTGTCACTTAATGTCTCTACAATGTGTAACTGGTTTCATCATTTTGATTGCAGTGTTTAAATTAATGTAGATTTTTGAATGTCTGTGTTTCTGGAGAATTTCTTATCAACTAATATTCCTCAAAATATAGTCTGTTACTGAGTCTTGTGTGTGTTGTAGTTCTGTGGTGTTGATTATACACATACTTGTATCATGCTGCTTTGTACATGTTTCTGTTTTCTGGAAAAGCACTTTCAGCATATTCACGTAAATACTGCTTCTCTTGTATTCTGGTGGTGGTCTCTAATGCAATTAACGGGTGCACTTTCTTTTCATTTACACATCTAGATGGAGCCTAACCGCAGGGCCGATGGAGATCATGTAAGTACATGGCAACTAATCTGCATGCTTAAATGTTTTGCTTTGGTTTCCAGCTTTGCTAATTTGACAGTTTATTTTGTTGGCACAGCTTATATTACTATTCCCTTTTGGCCTTGTTTCCAATGCTTTTTGGTGTTTGCTCATAAATTGGAGAAAACAAGAATGAAACAGTGTACTCCAGTTTTAAATACATATACTTGCCAAACGTGTATTTGCAATTTTGCAACCCTCATTGTCCTTTGATGTTGCTATTACAATTATAGTATTGCAAAAAAATGCTATTGATGCAAAGCTTATTGGAGGAACAAATCTATTTATGCAAAACTACTCGCACTATAGTTACTACACACATGAGCATCTGGGGGACTGCCTGGCTAAAAAGCTTTGCCTGGCCTAATATTTCCTAGCCTGTGCTTTGTGGAGCTGAGGAGGCTGTCTGCAGGGTGTTGATGGGGGATTCACAGATAGTTTTTGTGATAACTAATTGTAATACAGTAGATGCTCAGTTTAACGAACTGATAGGGGGAGGGGTATCTGTTAAACCTGAATATCCATCGCTTGCAAAAGTGTATTTAGAAGCTCATAAATAACACTATATTTAGAAAAAGGTTTTATGGTAGAGAACATCATAATTTGCACAAGAAATGTATTGCATTGTGCTTAGAAATGTACAGTACTTAAATTGTTATAGGAAATTATAATATGCTCATACTCCCACAGGGGTGCTGCCCCTTGACCCCACTGTGTGCAGTTTTTTTTATGAAGTATTCAGTCTCTTCAGCGGGCACACTTGAGAATTTGATCAATTGTGCACCTATTTGCGATGTTATGTCTCTTTGAAAATCGCCAAATCCAACTATTTCTTGCTCTAAACTGAATTTTCATATGCGTTGCCATTGGGCAGCAGATTTTAACTGTACGTCTCTTACATTCATATCACATAAGCGTTGCTGTACATACCAATCTGTCACAGCTTTGTCTAAATTTATTTGGGTTATTGGCTTTATATGTTTGCTTGGGCCACCTTTTGCATAATGGCTAGTGCCTTTTATCAAAAGATGATGAACATTTCAAATTCCTGACTTTGTTTTTCTAATGTCTGGCACTGTTTGCTTTTTCACCCCTTACTCTGTACATATGGCTGTCACACCTAACCAGATTCTAGCTTTTCAGCTAACTGCAGCTTTTTCTTGACAAATGCATTCAAGATTTCTTCTCACTTTTTTTTTTTGACTCCATGCTTATTAACTTTAATACAAAATAATTTCCAAAAAAAGCAGAGTTTATGGGAAACAGTTTTTGGGTGCAGCTGATCATTGTGAAGACAAGGACTAAGATGACATAATGAAGGATAGCATCTCACCTTCTCTGCTCAAAGGTGGGAGATACAATTCATTGGTATTTAAGAAATTATCATTCCAATAAGCAATGTTATCAGCAAATTTTATGAAAATGGATAGGGAAAAGTTCAAATTTTTCTCACAATTGACAAGTTTACCACATATTTTGGGTCTCTACTGGACTAGTCCAGCACTAGTAAAAAAGTCCATCCCCAAATTTGGTTTGTTAAATCTCTGATACATTGAATTGAGGATCTACTTTATACAAAATTCTTGAAAAATTGTATTGTCACAAACAAATTTAAAAGGTACTTAGTTCATAATTTATGGGCTACATATATTTTTGAGACCTTCAGGGTAAAATTTTCATTCTGGTTTTCCCCCCTGCCCCCTTCTTCCCCCCCCCCCTTTAGCCATATTAAATTTGGATTAGTGAGATGGATAAAGGGCTCAGTGCTGCACACAGCCACAGGAAACTCATTGAATCTTCATCCTGTATCCTCTTGATATTTTTGTTTGTCTATGACTATTGTATCTCCTGTGTGTAGATTTAGTGTTGTCTGTCACTTCATTGTTGTGGCTTTAAAAAATTGACAATTCTTGGTTCTGTTTTTTGTGCCTGTGTGAGAATTTTAATACATGTGAGTGAGGCACACTGTAAAACGCCATCTGGTAACTGATGTCAGCAGTGTGTGTTTATTTTATTATATTGACTTGTGGGAGGAACATGTTGCCACCATCTTCTACCCTGAAGACTGAGGCAGTAGGTTCCTCCAAAACATAGTGAATTCGTACCAGACTACACTACATCACATCCCAAAAGACAATATTCTTCATAGTCATTGCAGTGGGAACATCTAATCTTACAATGATGCGAGATGTTGGCATAGCTTCAGAACCTTTTTCAGCATCACCTTTTTCTTTTAGGAGACAGTGTGTTTTGAAGATGCTCACTCATCCTATTTTTGATTACTGCAGCCAGTAGTACTGATCTATAAGTTTTGCAGTGTGTGTTTCAGTTTCTTTTGCTTTCATATATGTAATAACGTTTTGTCAAGAATTGTGGTACCATTTTAGGTGCTGAGAGGCATTTCTTGAATAGTTCTACAATTTTGTTATGTGTTTAAGGGAACATTTGAACCATTGTTTTATATTTTAATTTATGGATTTCATGATGTCTTATTTCCTGTGCTAGGTTTGAGGGTCTGACAGAGGTGTTGCTGAAGTTATAAGTCTTCTGGGGTATGACACTGTGTTACGGGGTGAGGAGCTCACCATGTTTCAAGCTGCCTGACCCTGAAGACGAAATTGAATATACTAAGTATCTTCGAAACACTGGGAACTACTTGCCCACTGACACAGTGTAACATACAAGAAGACTTCTATCATCTTGTTTACTGCTTTGTATTTTTTTGAGTAGGAATAAACTAAGTATTTTTTTCTTCCTCTTTCATTGTGAGTTACAGTTTATTTATTTATTTGTTTAATTAATTAATTGTTTGTGGTTTATTTATTTAATTGTTTCTTATTTTGTAATGCTCTTCTGAAGCTGAGGCTGTGTAGCATCGAACATGGCTATTTATCTGTACTGTATTCAGTTGTATGTATTCCTAGTACTGTTCCCTGTTTTCCTAACCTTATGCTGAGCTTGTTTCACTTATACGATTGGTTGCATCTGTAAGAATTTTTGGGGGTTTTATTGTAAAATTATGGTTTGTTGCTTTTTTTATTGGTGTTTTTGTAGATTTCTTGAAACATTTTGCTTTTACCTTCACTTTCTACTTCATAGTAAAGACTTCTCAGGCACGTTGTTGCATTAAACTGTTGTTATTGTTTCTTAAATTACAAATATGCCATACAGGAGGCCATACATGGGTATTACTTCAGACTGGAATTTATTGCTGCCTTCCTCAGTTCTTTGCCAAAATAGTACCTGCAGTTAAGTTATGATCATTCCCTTTCACAAATTTCCAAGTTGTTATTCCCAAATTATCCTGCCATTTATGCCTTATAGCCTGAGCTGCTGACCTTTCTTGAAATGAACCATAAGTAAACAAATAAACAAAAAAAATTTAAATTGTAATGTAATACATGTTGTTATTAAAACAAACAAATGTTTCTACTCATTTACATGTCTTCCAGTTATCACTAACCTTGTTGCACACTTGCATATACGTAAGTGCATGCCATCAATATGTATGTTTAGGTGAAGATAACTTAACCTTAGCAGCCCATGGAGGTGAATGGTCAGCTTCATGTTCCAGCCGTTTTGCATCCTACTGAAGGTTTCCTAGTATCCATCAGCTAGCAGTCTGGGCCTGCCTGAGATCCTGTCTGGAAGTAGTTGTGAAGAAATAAGTCCCTGCCTGTGCTGGGAATTGAAGCCCAATTATTGAGTTCTTAGCCAGTCACTTTACTTGAGTTATCATGGGTCATGCGTATTGCATGTGTGTAAATTACAAAATTTATTGTGGGTGATGACAAAGTACACTCTTATTTTCCAGCTTCAGCCAAACAGTGCTGCTGGTTCCGGAGCTTTAGAGCATGACCCATGTTGCCTGTACCGACCAGTAACTCCTGTAAGTACTACTAGCCTCATAATGTTACAGGGTTTCATACCTATAAATTAATGAAATACAGATAGGCTTATTTAGTGTGGAAAAACAGTTCGAAGATATGTTAATACAATACATTAGTTACACATTACCAAAGCTGTGGGATCGACGTGTCACTTTTTTTTCCTCAGTTGGCTTTGTCAAGATGAACTTTCTCAGAGGTCTAAGTAAATCTGTCTGTATTCCAGGATGATTACATGGCTTGTTTGGGATGGAAACAGCTATGTAGTAAAGTTGGGTCAGAAAAAAAATTAACAAATATACTCCTTCACCTAGCAGCTGCTGGACTAGTGCATGCCTTTTCCCATTTGCATCAACTGTCACTGATAGATACCAGTGACTAATATATTGTGGCATTCATTCGTGTACAAGCTGCAGTCTTGATTTCTTATTGGTGTTTGTGGAATGGGAGGAGGGGAGTGCAATGTAGGTAGGGTGGCAGACAGACAGCCAATTCAAACTCCGATCATCCTTTGTCATTCTTCCCGTGATCTGAATGTAATTCACTCATTTGTGTCTATGTTTTCAGTCACATATAAAAAGTTTTCACTCTAATGTACAAATAACAGTCTCCATGTTTAATGCAGGAATTTAAACTCTTTCCACAGTTCACTCTGTGATGACTTTGGCATATATATATATATAGGTAGTTCTCGTTTTGCGTGATTTCGCTTCAATGCGACTTGAAAATTTACACCATTTTTAGAATTTACGTGATAATTTGTGGTTTAATGCGATTTGGCATAGACGATCCATGGTCGAGCTTATCTTCTGTATGAAGCCAGCAGGAAGTGATGTCACTGTCACACCAACAGTCACGTGTGTGGATTGATTACGTTGGTGATATAACCACGTGACTCATTTAGTTTCCTCTTCAACAGCATTGGTTTTTTCTTACCAATATGAGTGAGAAACGTAAATCTGCATCACCTAGTGCAATCCAAGTGAAAACAGTCGGTATTGAAGAGAAATTACACGTAATAGCCGACTTGAAAAACGCGAACAAATTGTTGATATATGCAGTAATGTTAGACTCGATCATAATAGCTTACATACAATTCGTGATAATGCTGACAGAATTAAAGAAAGTGCTTAAGCAGGAACTAAAGTGTTTGTTTGTGTAGCAAGACTACCACAGTCCTATCCGAATAAACTGTACCAAAAAACTATGGATGTGAGTCTCTTTCATTTTTATTACATTAGAAATAAATAAATAAATTGTATGGAAATGTGTGTATACTGTATAGAAATGTATGTATACTGTATATACAGTACATATATACTCTACGGGTCCATATGTCCATTAGTGGTATAGTCATACACTGTATAGGATGAGGTTGTCAGTCCCCTCACCCCCAGGAAATACATTGTTTTAAATGGGAATTTTGTGTTATATTTGCACGATTTTGATTTTCAGGAACGTAACCCTGGCGTAAAACGAGAACTACCTGTGTATGTGGTCACTGTCTCATTTAAACACTTCAGTTACTTTGTATTAATTTTATACAACTTTGATAAATAATTTTTGTTCACAGCATTTGTTTAATGTGTGCATTGGTCAAGCTTTGCCCACCACAATCAGCTGTCCTAGGTTTTAATTGAGCCAGTAATAGAAATGTGTGTAATTGCTTACTGTTACATTAACCTCATTATACCAATATTATTATATATTCAAAATATGATTATATTAGTGAATTACTTCATATGCCTATGTTATTAATAATCCTTAATATTTTTTGTCCAGATTTAAACTTCTGTCCTTTTTATGTTGTATGTATTAGTAATTTAATGTAGTAATAATAAGTCAGAAATAAATATGGGCACTTCTAGTACAGTAAGATTATTGTTTAATTTATGTACTTTACCAACCTCGTACTTGTCTTAATGAAAACTTTATATACCCCTACAGTAGAGGATGTTGTGGCTTGTTTTTGAGTGTAGGTTTGTAATTTGTGTGCAGGGTGAATTGGTCCCTGGTCCACTGCCATTGGGTGTGGCTGTAATTGACATGTCAGTATCCTTGTTTGGTCAAATCTTCCCACGTGTTGCCAACAAGCATCGTTTGCAGATGTTGGACCACTTTGCAGAATGTATACGCCATGCCAAGTCTTCACGCCAAGAGGCAGTACAGATGAATGTGTTCACAGCTGTTCTTAGTGGTCTCAAGGGACTCACAGAGGCCAAAACAACATTTGGCCAAGAGGACGTAAAGAAGTCAGCTGCATCCCTTATTATTGTAAGTTCAGAATTTCTAATTGTTTTCTTAGTATCACTGATGATATGTGTAACAGTTTTGATAGAAAACGGGGATAATTCCATTAAAATTCTCCCTCACAGAAATATATATGTCGGAACTGTGGCACTGAGATTATGGGATAAAGCATACATTTTTAGTGTTTGTATAGTCTATTCTTATAGGAGGACAAAAAGTATATCCCGCTTTTGGTTGACCAATTTAAGATCATCTTTGTGTCCAAATAATTCAACTTTATATTTTTTAAATCATTAATTCAGTAGTCCAGTCAGAAGACTGAAGTATAGATGGAATGACAGAATAGTCTTAAAAAAATTGTTTCTGATAAACCAATTGTGCGTCCAGACTGCATGACCTAGAGGTCATATTTAAATTGATAAAAGATGAAGAATTGATAAAAGGTTAAGACTGCCTGGCAAAGGTCAGTGAGTGACAGTGTGTTGGGGCATCATGGGTGCGTAAATTGTTAACTGGATTGTATTTTCACAGCTTAGGAATCTGTTTATTAGAGTTTTCTTAATGAACACTTTGGAGTATAATGTAAGGTGTAACCCTCTGTTTTTACAGAATCAGATTACTTCATAACAACTTATGGATTAGATCCTGTAATTGATATGTTACCAAGCTCATTAGATGTTTTCCACTTACTTTTACAATCCTTCTGTCAGCTGGTATGTTGTTGTGTACTCATGCCTTAGATCATGTAAGTGTAGGAAACACTGCAACCACTGTCAACAATACAGTCATTGTGACATTAATGGTCTACAAGTTTTGAACTATGATGATTTATTACGTAAGGTGCATTTAAAATGTCTTAATCAGTTCTGTCTACTCCCACAGATGATTAGTTAACATTATAGTGACAGATTGCCCTGGCAAAGATCAGAATATAACTTGGGAATCCCTTGAATCCTAATCTTGTATTCAGTAATAGTAGTCTGGTGGTTAGCTTAGAAGTTTATTAATTAAAAATAATTATGGATTTATGAGATTTGAGGTTATGACAGCAGCGTAATTGAGGATCCTGATCTGGGATGTGTCCCAACAGTGCAGCATACATCCCAAAAGATGGGAATCCTGAATTCAGCACATGTACAGCTGCCTATGTTAAGATGCGTACCAGACTCAACATATTGTTATGATAAATTCCAACTAAATTGTGAAAATATACCAAATACCAAGTGATTATTGTCCACATATCCAAGAAAGTACATAAAAACCTAAACAAGAAGCCTAGGAGAAGACACTTAAAAACCTCCATAAAATCTATAACATCCATCTGAGTCACAGGAATGGAAAACATGTTTTACCAACACCTATATGCAGCATAATTTCATTGCTTATTTACATTTTTCCCTGTGACTCTATCATGATCCAGTAACGTACTTGTCATGCTATAATATTTCTGCCTACAAGTAAAAGTCATGTAACCTTTTACTTTCAAATCATATATTCACATATTGTATTGTTAAGGCTTCTTGTGTAAAACATTAAGAGTATTAGTATCTTTTTTTTTTTAATGTTCTCAGAAAGAGGCCTGATGATGGCTTAATCTGCTGAAACATGGTGCCTCTTTTATCATGTTTTATGTGTTGTGTATGACTGCTTTTGAGAAAATGTCTGTTGACACTAATACATACATATATATCTGACAGTATATTGATCACTTCCAAATGAGAGTGGGTCTATCTGCCTCACAGTTACGTACTGTGTATTTAATATACATGAGGCAGTGGACATTGTAGGTTGCATCGTTAGCTACTGAGTATTAGTGCCACACTATCCTCCCATTACTGGAAGACATAGACGTAGTAAATTGTCTTCCCTTTGACACATTCATACTGTACATTACAGTGAACTGTTGTATTGAAAAGGCTGCCAGAAGTATCACTGCATTTTTCTCTTGGAATTAACATATTATGTAATGTTAGCTGCTTTATTTTGTTTATGTTGACTGTGGCTGATTAATTTGTCATTCACAAAGAGGGACTGTTCTGTGAGTGAGTGTAGACAACCGTCCATGTACCTTAATATGAAAGTATAATGCAGTGCATGCCTCAGTCTGGCACAAGCTGTGAAGCACTGCTTCTACATGTGTGAGTTAAGAGTGCATTGTTTCTGTCTTTAGGGTGCGCTGACAAGCAGTAACCCAATCCTGAGATGTGCTGCAGGAGAATCACTTGGGCGCATGGCGCAGGTGGTAGCTGACCCTCGCTTCACTGCAGAGCTGGCACAGACAAGTTTTGACAGGCTGAAATCAGCTCGTGACGTGGCTTCGAGGACAGGACACTCGCTTGCTCTAGGCTGTCTGCATCGCTATGTGGGAGGCATGGGATCCAGTCAGCATCTCAACACCAGTGTCAGTATACTGTTAGCGCTGGCACAAGATGCAACCTCTCCTGTTGTGCAGGTATGTTGTGTTACAATTATAACTGCAGCTGATAGCTCTGGCACAATGTGCAACCTCTCTTGTTGTGCAGGTATGTTGTGTTGCAGTCAGAACTGCGCCTGATAGCTCTGGCCCAAGTTGCAATGTCTTCTTTTGTGGAGGTATGTTTTGATATAATTAGAACTGTAGTTGAAAATAGAAAAATTCCAGATGCAAGTAATGAGAAGTAAGTTTGTCCCACATTATTTTATTTCTTTACTTTTTGTTCTACCACATCAAGAGATGGATTGGTGTGAGTATGCGTGAAGGTTTGAAAGATTGTACCACATTATTTTAAAGATACAAATATATTCTGAACTTAATTAATTGACACTTAATAAAATTATTAAAAAAAGCTTCTTGCTGTCTACTGATGGAGTCAGGTTGTATGATTTTTGATTAACTTACTTGCTCATCAGTTTGTACAACCTTCTCTCTAGCTAGGATATACAAGTCATTTCATTGCCAACTAAGCTGCAAACATTTAATGTAGTAGATTCTTACAAACTGTTAAAAAATTATCAGGAAATGGCAATATGAGCTTGGTAAAGGCACTAAAATTATCATTGCAGCATTTGGGTGACACATAATCACAGAAATGAGGCAAAATTTATGTTAGTAATAGATTCAGATTCAAGGAAAATTTGACATTGTACTTACAGACCCATAAAAATGTATGTAGAATTGAGGAAAACAGATGCAAGGAACATAAAATCCAAGTTCCACTGTATGTACAGCTTACTTTTTCAGAGTGTACATCATCATCACTTGAGATGCTGTGTTTATTTATTGCAGGTATGGTCTCTGCATGCCCTGGCCCTAATTGCAGACTCTGGAGGACCCATGTTTCGAGGTTATGTAGAACCAACTTTGTCGCTGGCTCTTAAATTGCTTCTCAATGTACCACAGTCCTATATTGATGTGCACCAGTGTATTGGCAAAGTTCTCTCAGCTCTCATCACCACTGTAGGACCTGAGCTCCAAGGTAGGAAATACATTTGAAATATGTGAGCTGCTAATTCCTTTGTGAATGGGCTCTTTTTGTTGTAAAATTATGTTTTCAGAGTGGTGTTGAAATGTATTTGTTTTGTTTTAATTCCATTCTGTCTTTGTATTGTTACCTTGAAAACTGGAATGTTTTTAAGATAATCATCGTACAGGTGCATATATATTCATATGCCTGAAGATTGGTTTTGTTTCCAGTTTTAAAAATGTTTTGCACAGTATTCCAACAAGCATTTGTTTGAAGATGTAAATTGACCGAACTTGCACAACATCATATATGTCAACAAATATATCCAAACACTGGCAAGTTTAACAGACTACTGGTGGTGGGATTAATCTTAGGAGAAACATGTTTACTGTATATTGTGAAGTGTTCTTGAGTCTTTTATAATTGTGTTTTTGATGTTTCAAATTTATCATTGCATTTATTTTTTTGATGACTTCGAAGCATGCCAATAAAATCCCATCTGTCTTATGTGTAGTAGCACAGTGATCCCTGAGCCAGTGCAGGGGTTAGGGAATGATCATGGTTTATTGGGCAGAACTGCACTGTGCAAACTTCTTATGGAAAAAACAAGGTTACTTGACTGCAAATGTTTCTGGACCACACATAACTTAAAATACATACCGTATATTCTCGAATCTAATCCGCACCCTTTTTACAGTTTTAGAGGGCTAAAAAATCAGATGCGGATTAGCTTCGCGTGCGGATTAGATTCGCGGTCTAGAGCTGGATTTTGGAAAAATGATTGAGCTGCTGTACGTGCCGTAAGAACAATTCAATACAATAATCTATTATTTTATTATTTATTATTATAATTTATTATTCATCAGACTCGCCGTCATCACTCATAACTGAATCGTTATTCGTGCTCTCCACCCAGTCACTATTATCTTTATCTTCAACATCGTCCTCCCATACAATGTCATCGCTGCCTTGTGTTTCCGCCATAGTCGAACATTGCTTTCATCAACTCCAAAAATTGCAGCGGCTTTGCGGTTTCCATTCTCCTCTGCGCACCGAATAACTTCACGTTTGAACTTTGCGTATATGAGAGTTGTTTAGATTTCAGGCGTCCCTCTTCCATAACTACTGTACACGACAAATTGGAACAAGCACCTCCCACGTTTCAACAACTAAGGCTCAGCTGGCTTCAGACGAGATTGTGCACGTCTGTTGAGAAAGGCCCCGCCTCTATCGGTATGACTCATCGGTCACAGGCGTAGCGTCGGATTTTAACGCATTGGTAACATCCAATATTATTCAATCAGTCGCCCCGTTTGCAAGGGGTGGTTGAAGGAAAGGTGCAGATTAGAATCGCGAACTAACTTTTTTTCGTTTAAGAAATCGCCAAAACCTGAGTGCGGATTAGATTCGGATGCGCATTAGATTCGAGAATATACGGTTTTTTTTTTTACATTAAACATTCACATAATGCTTGGGTTGCTGATGCTGCCAGCTTCTGCGGCAGTTAAGTACCTGTCCATGTTTATCTGCATGTATTTAAATTTTTCAGCATTTGGCAAATTTTTTCCCCCATATATGTTGTTGTTTTTCACTGCGTGTAGTGCAGACCACACTTGGAAAAACCACACTGGTCAAGGGGTTACTGTGTCAAATAATTGCATTTGTAGCAAATTGTACTTACATGTACATCACCACATTATTATATGCTTTAAACTGTAATTACACTGGTTATATATAAGTAAGACTCTTCTGTTTATGTTTCTAGGAAACACCACATCAGTCTGCATGGCACGGTCATCATTCCTGTGTGCATGTGCCATCATGCAGGATCACCAAGATCCACTGGTCCAAGCTGAGGCGACAGCTTGCTTGCAGCAACTGCATCTGTTTGCACCCGTCATGTCAATCTGTCCTCTCTTGTACCAACACTGTGTGTAAGTTCCAGCAGTAATGTAACTGGCTGACTGCATGGGGCAGTCATACTGTAGAAGTTGATAAAAAAATATTCCATGCCTTTCATGGAACCACGCTCACAAGAACCCTCCTCTCGATCCTGTCTTGAGCCAAGTGAATTCTCACATTGTATTTCTTCAAGAACCATTTGAATACTTTCCTTCCATTGATGATTTCTAAGGGTAGCATATGATGTTTCTATTGCATTGGTATTAACCCTTCATTATGGGTCATTTAAACCCTGCCTAGAGCCTGATACAGAATTATTATCTGCTGGAATTTTAAATTTACTGAATAATAGCCAGAAAATCAGTAGCTTTTTAATGATCATGAGTTGTGTACTTTTTATTTGATTTTAATCAACTTGTGAACCTATACCAGTAAATATGTACAGAATGTTTACACCATGTAAGGAAAACAAGTTCTACGTATATTTACTATTTATATGAATATAAGTGATGGAAATTTAAAACTTGCAATTTTCATGAGCTGAAAAACTATTCTTGGTATGATACACATTGGAAAAACCCATACACATAGGGCCATTTCACAGTTGGGGCAGTGATACACCATTTGTGTTCGTTTCACACATTTGTTACACACGACACACCATTTTGTCAGTTTTGATTTCCTTGCTTGGAGGTGGTCTCCTCAGGAAATGTAGAGCTCTCAGCCTTTGAACTATTTTGTCATTCTTTGTGTGTAAATACATGTCCACTTGTGTGCGTACAAAGTCTGCTTGTCATTCTGCAGCAACACATGCTTCATTTCGCTGCAGTAAAACACATCAACCAAACCAGTTAACAGTGTTCTGTAGCAGACTGGTCTGATGCACAAATCTGGTGCTGCAAGTAGTTTGTTTGTGTTCTCCCTTTGTCATACCAACAGCATGAGAGTCAAGCTGGATGAAATTCTGTATGCACAGAGAGCAGGGATGCAAACATGCATGTGCATGGAACAGGAATGCGATTGCATGTGGGTCTTCATGTGAAGTGATGATTAAAATTGTCCAGTATAAATGGTAATTGAAATAGCTGAATAGTATTTTCCTAATATTCTACAATATCAGATTTAATTAAAACATGTGTAGCAGTTCTCAAATTTGTGTATAGCTATAGAAGAGTGATTTTAATAGGCACTTCATACAGACATGAACATGTCAGAAAAGGAATTGCCATATGTACTGGAATATGAGACAGATTTTTTTTTTCCTAATTCATCGTCAGAAATGTGAGTCACCTTATAACTGCACACAAAGGTATACATGTTCTTTGTTGATATTTTCTTGAAAACTGAAGATTATAGGGGGGGGGGGGGTCATCTTATATTCAGGTAAACATGGAATTGTTCTTCTTGTTCTTGTTAAAACAAAATTTAAACCTTTCATCCAACTGAGTAAACTTGAATTTCTGTTGCTGCCATCTTATAGAATAAATGCAACATTTCAACCCAGTGTGGAGAAGAGAAACATTAAAGTTATAGGGATGATGCAACTGTACTTTAAAGCCCATAAGACTTAATAAAAGTAAAGGTAAAGATTTCCCTGTCCATGCCATGTAGATGTATGGGTTAGTGGAGGTATGGCTCCACTCATCCTTAACCTCAGGACTAGATGGAAGTGAGTGGTTAACTTCACATCCTGGCTTCTTTACCCCCCAGAAACAATCCTGGTACCCATTGAATGGGAGGCTGTCTGGGCCACAGAGCCAGTCTGGACATTTTGGAGAAGGAAAAAAAATCTCTTTTCCCTATCCGGATTTGAACCCTTGACCATCAAACTCGTAGGTTAGTTGCTGTACTGACTATGCTGTCTCGGCTCCCATAAGACCTAATAGTCTTTTCTAAACATCAAAATGTCTAGCATAAATTATCAGGTGTGGTGAAAGCTGTTAATTGTAATGTCCTTGATTTATTACACATATTCACCAGTGAATGCATCATACATACATACATACATACATACATACATACATACATACTCATCATTACTATCCATAACTTGAATATGAGTCTGTTTCAGCATGTACATTATGATACACTGTTACAGCGCACTTTATCAAGTAATCATTTGTTACTGCGGAAAGCTGCAATTTCGTGCTTAAGACAACTTACCCAGCGAGAAGCAAAAGAAGTGTGTGAACATGCCATGACACTTGCCAGTGAAAGCAGAGATACAAATATTGTGGAAGGTAAACAGAGCCTTGTATCTCGTTTAAACTCTTGATGGTTGAATTATTTTAAATAAAAATATGAAACTATGCAAGGAATTTAAATTCCCTGCATTTCTTTAAATACTGTAATTCATATGATGAGACTAGCACGAATTATAAATTTACCGACAAAGTGCACTTCACTTTTACTTTTATTATGTATTAATAGACCCCTACATATGTTTCGGTAGTAGTTTTGAACCCCTGATGATGGTTTTTACATAAACCAAAACATATGTAGGGGTCTATTAATACATAATAAAAGTAAAAGTGAAGTGCATTTTGTCGGTGTTTTAAACAGTGAACTGTGAAACATGCACGGTGAGACTAATATAAAATTTATAAATTTACCGTTTCTGTTGGCAAGGTTGTAGAACATTTGTACTATTCAATATGTGCCAACAATAATTTTAAAGGCAACTAACCCCACTGCATATTTCTTACAAAATATTACAAAACTTCTCAGCAGTTGGCAGCAGTTGCTTGGTAAAGTCACTGAAATTATCTCTGTGGCAGTTGGTTGCTAATGGTCATGAAGAAAAATGTGCTGTACCAATCTGGAAAAGGTTAGTAATTACATAATTTAAATTATACTTTTCCTGTATAATTTTTGCTATTACTTCAGGTATGGTAAATTTGCCATGCATAACATCCCAAGGTTTCCACTAACCTCATGTTTTTACTGTCAGCATTTGAGAATATGTAGACAGGTTTATTATCTATAACCATTCAAAATTTTACATGCTGAACTATAATGGTTCCTTAGTGAATGTCATCAGATTGGAGGTGAATGTCACTTGGCTACCCAATTATTAGTACGTATTATATGAAAACCCATCTGTTTTGTGTACATCTTTAAATATAGAGGAGATCATGTCTAGTATAGGTGGAACTCTGATATGCACATTGTATGGGAAAATAACTCCTGAGGCAGACATATTTCTTGTCCTAACCATCTCAGTCAGATTCTGAGAAGTACCATCGAGTGTATTCAGCACTATTTGCAATAATACCTAAAGTGCCATACTTGGCTATTCAGTTCAGGTTTATTTTCATTATTGTCATGTAGCTTGGTGTTTGTTACAGGTTTAGTGATCACAGAGAGTGGTTTGCCTGGAGTTTTGTTCAGCATGCTGGACACAGAAACAGATAACAGACTGATCAAAGACATCCATGACACTTTGACAAGCATGTTACAAATGATGGCTGCAGATAACCTCTCCCAGTGGCTGTCACTGTGTAAAGATGTCCTCACAGTTGCCACAGGTCAGGATTTATTGCAAATTTTACATTATGTGCAACGTGTGTATTCTTTTGAACTCGTAGACCTGATTTTTCCATCGTATGTATCAAAATGTGATACACTATGTATTGGAGACAGGATCAGTCCCCATCTTCAGGCTTGTTTCCTCCAAAACAACTGTCACTGCATGGTAATTATTTAAACTGTAATTAAACCTAGATTAATGTCAAGTCAGGGTTTAATTACAGTGTAATTATCATGCAGTGACAGTTTTTTGGAATAAGCAAGCATGAAAGCACGGATCGAACCTGTCCACGAAACATAGTGTATTGTGTTTTGATACATACGATGGAAAAAGTCCAAAAAGTCTACGAGTTCAAATTTCATACACTATCATCAAAATTCTGTAGAATAATATATGTATTCCTTACTGTCAGTTTGTGTTTTGATAAATTATTTAGGATTATAGCAGTGGTGTGGTTTCTCACTACTGCCATCAAAGCTTAATGGAGGCCAGTCCTGCTATAATTATTTCATTCATTCAATCCCTTCAGTGAACATGTGGCTTGTAATGAAGATATTTGTGAATCCACAGGATTTATAGGCCTGTTTCTGAGAAATTGATGTGGGTACAGGTACACTTTCTTCATTTTAGTCGACTAATTTAAAGAGAAAAAAGGTGTAAAGTTAAGTTGTCCTTGTACATGCTACGAGGGCATGCAGGAGGAGTGAAGGTATTGGCCCACTCATTCTTAACCTAAGCATCAGTTGGAGGTGATTGGCCAACTTCATGCCCTAGCTGCGTTACTCCAGAAGAAAGTGTTCCTGGTATCCATTGAATAGGAGTCTGAATGGGCCTCAGAGCTGCTGTGGGTGCTTTGGAGAAGAGAACAGTCTCTTCCTTCTGCTGGAAAATGGACCACAATTCCTCAGTTATCCAGCCTGTAGCCTAGTCACTGCATAATCTGATATTCTATCAGATTATGCTGTTTGTATAAAGATTGCATACAGAATTATCAGTTCTCTTTAAAGTTGGTATTTTTAAGAAATCCTATCAGTATAAATGTGCAGCAAAATAACTGAGTAATTTTTGATTGATGTTTCCAGAATCAAGTAGTGGTGGAGATGAGACAGTAGGAGTTGTAGGTGGTAGAGAGTTGGAGGAAGGAGAAGATGTGGAGCCTGATGATGATCAGGCTGAGTTTCATGCTGCAGATGATCAGTCAACACATCCTGCAGTACAGCCACGCTGGCCTACCAGAGTGTTTGCTGCAGAATGTGTTCGCAGGATCATAGTGGCCTGTGAAGGAAATAAGGGTGCCCATTTTGATCTCGCATTAGCCAAAGAAATGCAGCTCACCAAAAGCAGAGGTGGGCCCTGATTATACTTTTTAATCTCTCATACACACACAGTTAATCTCCCATAACTGCTTTGCAGAAAGTGTGCATTTGAACATAAAGCTCCATTATGTGTCTTTTTAAATCAAAACTCAATGGCAATTTTAAGTATGCTTTGTTATTTCTTTTAACATTTTAAAGGACAGTAGTTACCGTATATTCTCGAATCTAATGCGCATCCGAATCTAATGCGCACCCAGTTTTTGGCGACTTCTTAAACGAAAAAAGTTAGTTCGCGATTCTAATCCGCACCTTTCCTTCAACCACCCCTTGCCCACGGGGCGACTGATTGAATAATATTGGATGTTACCAATGCGTTAAAATCCGACGCTACACCTGTGGCCGATGAGTCATACCAATAGAGGCGGGGCCTTTCTCAACAGACGTGCGCAATCTCGTCTGAAGCCAGCTGAGCCATAGTTGTTGAAACGTGGGAGGTGCTTGTTCCAATTTGTCGTGTACCGTAGTTATGGAAGAGGGACGCCTGAAATCTAAACGACTCTCATATACGGCAAAGTTCAAATGTGAAGTTATTCGGTGTGCAGAGGAGAATGGAAACCGCAAAGCCGCTGCAATTTTTGGAGTTGATGAAAGCAGCGTTCGACTATGGCGGAAACACAAGGCAGCGATGACATTGTATGGGAGGACGATGTTGAAGATAAAGATAATAGTGACTGGGTGGAGAGCACGGATAACGATTCAGTTATGAGTGATGATGGCGAGTCTGATGAATAATAAATTATAATAATAAATAATAAAATAATAGATTATTGTATTGTATTGTTCTTACGGCACGTACAGCAGCTCAATCATTTTTCCAAAATCCAGCTCTAGACCGCGAATCTAATACGCATCTGATTTTTTAGCCCTCTAAAACTGTAAAAAGGGTGCGCATTAGATTCGAGAATATACGGTACTTTCTATATATGTATGTACAACACACACACTACCTGCTTTAGAGTGTTAATTTCTCATTGGAATTTTGGTTGAACTTTGTGATTGTGTTTTTTATGCTATGTGATTGTGTTTATTATGCTAACTTTATTTATGCACATATTTTATATGTCTACGTTACACCATACATATGAAGTTTATTACAGGTGTAATGAAGGAAGTCTGCTCGTAATTTATAACCACTTGTATATATTTCTTATTTCTTGGGTCAGGCTAGACTATCCGTATAGAAGTGGTATAACTGTGGAAAGATGGAACAGAAGAAGTGAGGCTGGGTTGTCCAGCCAAAAGTCAAGGCACTTGTTGTTCATGAAATTTTGTCAAGATACTGGACATCAAGGATTGTGATATTAAGCTAGTTTTAAAGTGTGAAGTCTTGACTACTCCATAACTGAGGTAGTCACAATTAAATGTCTGCTGGTAATATCAGTAGACATGCACACTGACTGTATTGCGTGGATGATGAGTACTTTTATGTTATGGTGACCATTCATTCCGGATTTTCAGGGACAGTCCCCAAAATAAGACTTATGTCCCAGACTAATTTTGTTCCCATTTTTGTATTTTTCTGATTTTATTTCGTCTTCCTAATAATATTCTTTAGACTGGAGACTTTCTTTGATCTTGTTAGTAGTGACTTTCCCAATAAGGAGATGGCAACAGTGCTGCGCGTGTAGCAGTAAACAGTAAAGATGTACGTAAGACATAAAAAACTTGACTGTAACATGTGTATCATTTTAATTGTTATTTCAATGCTGTCCACATCCCCAAAGGGGCCAAGGAAAAAGTGGCCACTTTATTTTATGCCTTTGTCAAACTTACATGAAAAGTTACTTAACTCCAATACTGTACTAATGAAAAACGTGCTGATGAGTGTTATAACGTATCAGTTGTACACATTTTTATACATTTCTCTTTACCCAGTGTACATGGTGCTAGTTGTCATAGCTTTCGCACAAGCATGAGGTCCCATACAAGAAATAACATCATGTTTGCACCTTTAGTAGGTATTCAGTAATGGTGTTATGACATGAATCAAAACTTTTGTGTCTGTTCTTTTTTCCTTCACTTGTTCAAGCTTCAGTATGAATTTACACTTAGTTGAAGTGAGAGCATTGTATTTGTTTCAATAAAATTCTTTCTTTTTGACAAGATACTTTACAGATTTTTTGTACTTTGTTTAATTTTCCTCTTTGTAACAATTTCTCATCTTCTTTCTGCAAGCCATGCAGCATCATATTGGAGGCTTCAGTAACTGATGTCTTTCTGTTCACTGACACACCAGTCAGCATGTCAGCTTCACCTTAGCAACTTTTGTAATCAACTTCATGAACATTTATTCCTCAAAGGACAGTGACACCCTCTCTCATGGAACCCCACCCACCCAAATATTGACAGTGAACTGTATGTGCAACTTCTTGCATGCTATTTCTAGATTCAATCCCTTATTTAATTGTGACATGCGATAGCATTTGAAAAATAGCCCAAGAACTTGCACAGTGTACATGAAGCTTTAATTCTCAGTGAGAGTGTGGTTACTAATATTAAATTAGTAATTATATAAACACAACGGGATGTCATCTGTTTAGTTATAATGTGGTTGTTTCTAGAGTGACAAAAATGACATTAATTTTCTGTATGAGAGATTTTTATACATGATCTTATAGATTTCTAAAGCAGAAATAATTGGTAATAACAAATGTTTGACATTTTATTTTCTTGGAGTAACTTTTTTTTGAGTAATCAAGAAGGATTATGTATTTATATAATTTATATAATGTTTATAAATATTATGTGCTTTCTGCACTGAATTTGTCTAAAATAAGGTATTTGATTACCCTAAACTGAGAAATGTATTTATTTATTCTCTTCCAGGAGACTATCTTGTCTTACATCTGTCAGATCTAGTGAGAATGGCTTTCATGGCAGCAACCAGTGACTCTGATCCGCTACGACTTGAAGGCCTTAAGACACTGCATGAGGTGATAGATAAGTTTGCCCATGTGCCAGAGCCAGAGTTTCCTGGACATCTGCTACTGGAGCAGTTCCAGGCCCAGGTAGGCAAAATATTCCATCTTGCTGTGTATGTGTACACTGAAATCATGATTTCACGTTGTATTGACCGTGCATCTTGTCACAATTGAGGATTTATTTTACCAACTTATGAACAATATTACAATAGTGTCATTTACCCCTATACATATTTCAGCTTATTTTAAGCCATCCTCAGGGGGTCATAGAAATATAGCATAGACTATACATCCATTGTACAGATAGTTACAACCATGTGAGTAAACCAATACAATATTACTCTGTGGTTTCCAAAAGTTCCACTTTGAGCTCTTAAAATATATGTACATTAAGATATTAAAATTTCATTAAAATTGTTACATATTTTAAAATTTCAGGAAATTAATGGCAGACTGGTCTTGTATCACTTCAGTATCGCGGTGATGCAGTAAGTTTCTGTATTATGTAGCACGTGTGACGCCTTGTCTGCTCTGTCCAATGGTTGTGTGGTGACCAGAAACCTACTGCATCACCACGATACTGAAGTGATGCAAGACCAGTCTGCCATTAATTTCCTGAAATTTTAAAATATGTAACAATTTTAATGAAATTTTAATATCTTAATGTACATATATTTTAAGAGCTCAAAGTGGAACTTTTGGAAACCACAGAGTAATATTCTATTGGTTTGCTCACATGGTTGTAACTATCTGTACAATGGATGTATAGTCTATGCTATATTTCTGTGACCCCCCGAGGATGGCTTAAAATAAGCCGAAATACGTATAGGGGTAAATGACACTATTGTAATATTGTGCATAAGTTGGTAAAATAAATCCTCAACTGAAATCATGATTTAAAATTTCATAATCTTAGAGTGTCCCACATTTTGCATTCGTTTTCTGTAATCCTATCTAAAGCCCCTGATAAATAATGTATGATTTTCCCCAAATTCGAATTCCTCATTACCCACATTTAACAAATGAAAATTCAGTCTGTACATAAATGTTGCACCATAGATTTAGTATTGGTGTTTTGCACTGTTGTTAGTTTGCATGTGGCAGGCATAAACAGAAGGAACACACATTACTTGTCTTTTGCGTAGTCACTGTAGCTCTACAGGTAATTTCAATGTTACGCTTACTTTGTATGCAGAAGTTTTTATATTCAAATTTGCATTAAAAGCATACTTATTTCTGTAAATATTCTACATATGTGTTGTAAATGTATAATTTTTAGAATTACAGCAGATCTTCACAAAAAGAGAAAGATGCAGACTTTAAGAACCAGTCTAAAGATGCTGTTTGTAGAAATGACTAACCATCTTCAATTTATACCATCATCTTTGCTTGAAGTTATGCTATTTAAGGATAAAGTAATGGAAGCAGCAATTAAAGTAGGGTACAGTCAAAGAAACAGAAGAATGTGACGCTTGAAATAGACAATACATGGCTTTAAATGTATCGATTTAGACTGAGGCTTGATGTAGAATGCAGCACCATGTCTGGTGAAGGTGGTAGTGTTAATCAAGAGTTTGTTGATCACTGGACTGATAGTACACTGCCTGCTACTTTGCATTGGTGTGGAGCAAGAAACATTTTTATTGCAGTTAATACAGCACCTTTCTACTCCATATTGCCCATCGTGAGTTAGAATATCAAAAGGGAATACTGCAAAGCCATGAAGTAATTACAGAAAGACCAACAGTACTGCTGTGCCGTGGTGTAGGTGGTAGTGAGACATTAGAGCTGCTGGTGACTGGGAAGTGTACAAAACCAAAGTGTTTGAAGATTTTACTTTTTGGTTGTTGAAAGCCAATATCTGTAATTCAGTTAAGTGTCATATTTTCGTTCACTTCAGTATAATCCCCATTTAAGATTAAATATGAAGCATTGAGGATGGCCCAGAGTCAGTTAACCACAAACAATCTGATTGTGATTTTATGCCCATACAGAGGTATGCCAGTCAATCTGTAAAACAGTAACACAGCGCTGTGAGTTGTGCATTGAACATGGAGGATCGCATTTTGAATAATTTTTTTAAATTCACTATGCTTTAAAAAGATTTACAACATACTTTGGTTGACTTTTTACTGCCCCTTTAACAGACTTCTGGGCCACACCATATAATATATACTTGTTATATGCTTAATATTTAATTTCTAGCACAGCATTGTTCATCATACCAAGTCCATTTAAGGTACTAAAATATTGTCCTCAAGGAAACCTTACATGACAATTTCACTTAATTCTTTGAATCCGAAAGTCAGCTACAGCCAATGCATAGCATGTGGCTACAATGCCCAACACGCCACACACACACACATCGCAAAGAGCATATGGAGTAATGGCTGGCATTTGAATTCCCAGCTTTTTCAGAGTATACACTGTGTTTAAGTCTGGCGCCAGAGGGTTAATGTACGTGTATATATGATCACCAGGTTCACAGACTTCACCCAGTGGCATGTTCCATCCCCGGCTACTTTTGTAGCCTTGCAACATCATGCTGAGGCTTGGTCTGCAAACTGCCTTCTGACCATGATGTGATTCCATACACAGAGTGCACATTTGTGTCTCAATACTACCAATATGCCTGTGAATATGATTTTAAGTATAAAAACTTTTAATTTGAAAAATAAAATGTGTTCTTTAAGAAAGTTAACATCCCTTGACAGTTCCAGCTTTATTGTATTGACAATGGTAATTTTCCTTTGTACCTGTTTCTCCTGTTTAAATAATTTTTTATATTGTTTCCCATGTTTCATCTTGTATACAGTCAGTAGCCACTAAAATGAAATTTGAAACAGGTTTATTCTCTGAGTAGCCTAAGATACCAGATACTCTTTCTCAGACACTACTAGACACATTTCCAAATGTTTACAGAACATCTGAAAAGTGTGTACCAGATATGCAGTATATGTCAATTTAAAGACATGAATTATTGATGTATATGTTGCTGATATGTTGCTGTCTTGTGCAGATAGGCAGACATTAAGAACCCCTCCCCCATCGCTGGATAGACACTCACTAAGGTGGGGATTTTTTCATTTCCTCTGAATTCCTTGGGTACGTACATGTTTAAGGAAATAACAAGCTACAACCCTTAAAATTTGATTCAGTGTGGAAAAATTATTTATCTGCACTCTTGCTGGTTCATGCAAGTGTCACAGAAGCACGAAACTTTCCACTGTAAATATGCTAAGAAATATGTAACTTATTGCTCAAAATTATTTGGTTAACAAGAATCACAGTAGATTCAGTCGAACGTTTTATTTATTTAGTATTAACTCAACACATGTTTTGGCCTAAAAGTCACGAATAGAAGATTAAATGCACAGTTGGGTGGAAACTGAGATCTCAGTTTCTTACATTTATATCTATTATATTTAACAGAATGGATTTGAGTAATTATGTTGACAATGTTGAGGGCTGGATTTAGAAAAGCCAATAAAAATGATTTTGAAAGTTAAAAGATTATAATTGATTAATTAATGGAGAAGTAGGCGCTACTTCAGATGGCTTTGCATGTGTAGTCATCTCTCATAAAGTTGATGTTTTCAAAGAAGGGCACCGAAGTTGATATGCATGTTGTGATTAAATTTAGATCTCAGTTTGCATCCAAACTGTGTATTTAATCTTCTCTTCTTGCCAGCCTGATGATGGCCTGTTAAGCTGAAACATGTTGTTGAGTTAATACTGAATAAATGAATTGTTGTGTTCGACTGAATCTACTGTGATTCTTGTTATCTAAAACACAATGTGGATGAATCATCTTAAAATTATTTGGTTAATGTATCCATGAAGTTTGGCAAACTCTTCCTGAAACACTCTTCATATTGGATACAGATTAGGTATGTTTATATGACACATTTAGTCTCGTTTGCTGAGCAGGTCGGTGCAGCCTTGCGGCCGGCATTTTCACCAGAGACCCCGTCACACGTGACAGCAGCTGCCTGTCAGGTTTGCAGTGCATGGATTGGGAGCGGAGTTGCTCGTGACCTTAATGACCTGCGCCGTGTTCATCAGCTTCTTGTTTCGTCTCTGGCAAAACTGCGTCGGGGAACAGCCACTACACAGCTGTACAATGAGAGTCTTGCCACACTTGAACGTCTTGCCATCCTAAAGGCTTGGGCTGAAGTGAGTCCACTAACCTTTTGATGTGAAATTTACTTGGTATATGGCTAAGAGGAAAGAAAGCCTCTGCCTTCAGAACTGTCATAAAGAAATACATTGGATTTTAAAAGTACTCACAGTCTATATTTTTCACTCACATGTAACTGGTTTGGTGGTGATATGAACTAATGGCACCAGGTATGTGAAAATGTATATGCATGTAAGTCATGAACTTACCTGCACATTGTATACCCCTGAAATATTGTATGTAATTCAGCAGTTACAAATATTGTATGATGTGGAACTTTGACATTACCAGTATATTCAACAATATTTTGCTCTATACTAACTCAGTACCTGAAGTTATAAATTCTTTACAAAAATGAAATGAAAACAATAATATTGGAGTAACAGATGTGGTAAACTAGAAGTCTGCGGCAGGAAAGTAGGCTTTCTGAATTCTGCTTGAAGCTCTTTTTTCAAGTGTAATTTTTATTAGAATTCACTGTAAAGTAAATACTAAAGGAGCTCATAACAGGAGGCTGGTTGGAATTGCAAAAGGATCTCCATGATTTGTACTTTCACCCAATATGAGGATGAACAAATCCAGGAAGGTGGCATATGGGCAGGGCATGTGGCACATATGAGGTACAAAAGAAATGCATGCAGGGTTGCAATGGAGAAACCTGAAGGAAAGAAACCACTTTGAAGATGTAGGCATACATGAGAGGGTATTAAAATGGACCTTAAATAAATTTGATGGGCTTGCATGGACTGGATTCATTTGGCTGAAGGTAGTGGCAAGTGGTGGGCTGTGGTGAACACTTCAACCTTTATCCTACTGGGGTGGGTATTTAAATTTTAGCATATGGTTTATGAAGAATGTATTATTTGAAAAGAAAAGGATAAAATTATGAAATAAACGGCAATTTGTGGAAAATAAAATGGAGCTTATGCAACATGTCTTAAAAATGTATTAAATTTTCTTGTTGTATAAATATATGAAATGAACTTCAGGGGGTGTTTTCCCATGTGTGCTCCTCTTGCATATTTGTTTCAGGTGTATGTAGTAGCCATGATAGGAAATGGCTCAGCTCCTGGTTGTCTCAGTACAAACCCCAAGCCTGTAGCTTCTAACATATCACCTGATAAAGATGAAGAGGACTTTGGTGATTTTGAGTTCAAAGGAGAGAGTCTCTTGAACCTTGTGCAACCTGAATTAGTGAGCTTATCTCAGCACTGGTTAGCAGCACTTCGGGATCATGCACTCCTTTCTCTACCACCAGGTAAAAATTGTAACTGTTTGTGATGGAATACTATGCAAGTCAAAGCAACTCAATTTTATACACTTTTCAGACTACTTTTTCTGAACCCCTTAAGGCAGGCATTTAAACAGTCTGTGTTATAACTAGGAGTCAGTTGTAATTAAATCTTTGAACTCCAGTACATTTATATACCAGCAGAAAAATTTTAATCACCTCCCATTACTGTTATTCCTAAACATGTCACATGTACCACGCTTTAAAAGGTAAAAAATGTTGGCATATAAGGCTTTGCATCTTAAATTCAGTGTTTTTTCTTTATTGTTTTTATTGTAATCTGATTTTTGGACATCTGGAAATCATCTTAGATTTCAGATCATTTTGTATTCAACTGAGAACAGTACATTATAAAATATTAAAATGTAACAGGTAAAGGTGTCCCTGTGCATGACATGAAAGCATATGAATGAGTGGAGGTACAACTCCACTCATTCTTCACCTTGGTACTAGATGGAATTGAATGGTCAGCTTTGTGTCCCAGCTGGGTGGGCCCCGGAGCCAATCTGGACACTTTGGAGAAGAAAAAATCTCAAACCCCTACCAGGAATCAAAACACAATTTCTTGGTTGTCCAACTAGTAACCCAGTCACTGTACTGACTATGCTGTCCCGGCTTACTTATTAAAACTGTAGTATGCATATGTGTGTATGGGTTATATTTGAATGTTCCACTTGTGTTTAATGCTCTGTGTGTTCTAATGTTTAGAGTTTGCTAGTCAGCTGCCTCATGACGGAGGAGCATTCTACACAACAGATACTATAGAGTCTTCCCGGCCACATTATGCAACTTCGTGGCCCCCCATCCTGCATGCTGCTGCTCTCTGGCTGAATGCTTGTGGATTTGACAGCAGACCATCCAGTGCTTCCATTGTGCCAAACAATAACAACAGTGGTAAAGCTGGAGACTCTGCTTCGGACAGGTTCCATCTTCTGTTTGGTGAGTGGTAACTGGAGATATAAGTCTTCGGTACACATGCTGATGAACTATACAGTTAATGTCTTCTTGTACAGAGTGTTTCAGGAGGAATCTGTCATACTTCAGAGCAGGTGCCTTAGGTTAAGTTGCATTGATAAATATTGAAGATTTTCAAATGGCTCTTGTTCCCTAAAATGTTGCTGTACACTGTGTTAATGTAACATAATGTTTACAAATGTTCTGGTACTGATTACTGAACCATTTCCATCTATAATATATGTAGTTCTGTTTTCTGTCTTTACAGGAATATGTATGGAAGCACTATGTAGTCCAAGATCTTCAGAACCTGTTGAAAGTGTTTTAACATGTCTACAAGCATTATATACACTGCTGGACTCTACTTGGCCTAGAGAAACCTTAATGGGTGACAAGTCCCTTGGAATTGAGCTATGCAATGTGCTGCACAGGTAGGTTATAATTTTCACTGCCACATGTATTATATTTATTTGCAGATATATCAATTCTTTTTCATCACCTTTACTGCATGTAGCGATGTTATTCTTGATACCCCAATCTACACATTACTGGATAGGCTTATGGTTTTTCCAGGGTAAGTGCACCATTACTGCTGTACTAGCTGAAGTCCCTGAGGTTTCTTATTTTGTTACATTCTTTGAAAATTGATTTCATTTAAAATTACCCATTGTCCCCTCCCCCCATCCAAAAAAAATTAATTAAAACAAATATTTATCATTTACTTCCTTCTAATTTGAGGTACTAACCCAGCATTTGCCTGAAGGGACTGTGGAAATCCACAGGAATTTTCAGTATAGGCCATCTCAAAGCCGGGATTTAAACCCATGACTTCCTCAATGCAAAGCAAGAATGCTACCCATGCAGCCATGCTGTTCAATGAAAGTACGCACAAAATATAACCACATAAAATTAAAACCTTAAAGTAGTCTGCATAACTATTGAGTTTATAACATTTTAACTTTTATAATTACAGCATGTGCGTATATCATGGCACTCAGTGTTACGACATTAAGAACTATGAGTTTTCTCTATGTGGTAAGCTTGTAGCTTGTTACTCTTTGAATAAAATAATGAATTAACTGTCATGCTTGGAAAGCACACACATGAAACATACTGAAAAGTTATGCTCTATGATTCTTTTATTGTGTTTTCCATTGCTGCATTTTTTGGTTTTTAAAAAGAGCTTGAAAATTCATATTATTGAAATCCAAACAGAAATGTACTAAACAGACATTGGATTTTGGAATAAGAGTATTACTGTATGTGATATCAGGAGCATCCACTGGCTCAGTTATTTCTGGCTTGAAAGGTATCGTAGCAACCCACTCTTATAACCTATAGATATTTTCTTGTTAAGTTGCATGCAGTTTGATGCAGTAAGTAAGTGAATTACATTTGTTGTTTGTATGCCTAATGATTTCAAGTTCTAAGACCATGTAGCAACTGTATGCTATAGAATCTGTTGAAGAATAATCCCATTCATATGAACGAAAGATCTGGCTTTGGAACATGCTAGGCCCAATCCAATAAACATTGAATATACTTCAAAACAAACGTTCGGACTACACAACATTTAGAAGTGGTTGGTCTAAAATTTGTCTTAATATGTACAATATGTTTTAAGGTCCCATTTTATGAATCCTAAGATAATACCTATATAGACACACATATTTGTAGGCCCATATGTAATACAAATGCTGTGTACAATACAGATTCCTGTTTTGTCTTTTAATGCTAACAAAATATTTCTTCTTTCTTTATTTTTTTGCAGGCTGATATTAACAAGAGATAATCCTTCTGTACAGCTTATTGTAATGGAAGTGCTGAAGCAAGTGATTAAAGCTGCTCAAGAAACCTTTGATACACAGAAGAAGAAGAAAATTAAAGGTATAATAAGATTATATTTCTGTAATATCCTCATTGCACGCAATAAAAGTGACATTTTCTGTGCAGTGAGTAAAGCTTTCTTGTTTTTAACTGTAATTTCCAAGCATTTTTTCTTTAACTACATGCTTGCAGTTCAAAAACTGTACTTAACTAAATTTTGATACTCCAGAGAAGAAACTGTTTGCTCGTAATCCAAAGATCTCTGCCAGTGCTCGGGAACTTTGAAGAGCAGGAGGGTAAAATGTGTAGGTGAAGTTGTCCGTGTGCTTAAATAAGTACAATGACATGAAGATGTATGGTGAGTGGTGAGTATCCTGCTGCACCTGCTTTACTCCTGTACCCATTTGATACAAGGGTGGGTGGGCCTCAGAGCCATTATGGATGTTGTGGTTGAGAGAAGAAAGAATTTTTTCCCCTGCCAGAAATCAAATCCTGGTTTACCAAACATCCAGCCCACAACCTAGTCACTCTACCAAGTGAACTGTCCTTGCTGCATTAGTAAAATAATTCTTATCTCGAAGTTTCTTTTCACAAATTTAAAGTGCAACCTAGAGTGTAATTTTAAATGTGTAAGAAAAGTTCTTGGTACTTTTCATTGTCACAATTGAAATGTACATCTACTAATGAGTAAAGGCACAAAATTACAGCTCTTTTTGTCATACACTTTGCATATATCAAGCATCTGAAATACAAGTTGTGCAAATTTCAGAGATGGTACCAGCAAATCAGGAATCACGGGCAACACAAGAAGTGGATTTACTGGGAGAAGGTGGTAGTACTGGTGAAATAGAACCTGGAAAGTCCCTGGTATTTGCAGTGCTGGAAGTGTGTTTGTGTCTGTTGGTGCGGCAACTGCCTGCATTAAATCCTGCACCAGGACCAACCCCCATAGTCAGACAGCATCATACTCCTCACTCCACAGAGGAATCAGGACGTCTGATAGCAGCTGCTCTGTCCAGCATGGAATATTTGCCCAGACTCTGCTCTCCACAGGGTGAGGACCCATAGTGAATACTAACCAACAATAGTAGAATTCTAGAACCCAAAATTTCAACATCACTAATGCTGAAGTGTTCCACCAGACATGCTCCTTAGCCAAGATCTGTGCTCTTCTGGGATATTATGTAGCACTGAGTGGTAGTTCTGTACCGACGTTTCAGGGCAAACTATCGGTCCCATCACTGAAGGTCAAGAAGTCCAGTCCCAACACAGCATAATATCCCAGAAAAGCACAGATCTCGTCTACATCGTGGCAGAAGCCTGAAATCATGCGTGCTCCTTAGCTATTTCCATACATGTTTTGCCCTAATAACCAATTTCCTTTAGCTCTATTGTTATGTTATCTTTTCCATATCCTCCTGAACCTTTCAGGTTGTCACTTTCCTAGAGGTTTCTGTACCAACAATCTTTGTGTATTGCTTGTATCCAGGTATTTTTTCAGCCAATTTTTAATTGTATTTCCATTTTCTGTGTGTAACACACTGGATTGCTCCCTCAAACTGGTAACAAGCCGTAATATCTGATATTTAATTACTCAATTCCTCGGTTCTATCACGTAGGTGCTGTTGCTATTCTGCCAACCATTCTGTACCTCACCACTGGAGTCATCAAAGAGTCTGCTACTAAGAGTATTCATGACCCAACTGTGATGGCCACTGCCATTCCTGTCACAGCTGCTCTCCACTGCTTGAGAACCCTTACTACGGATAAGTACTGTAAGGATGAGAGGTCAGCAGAGGACTGGCATAAACTGTTGCAGAGTGCCCTGGCAAAAGTAATTGATCTTGCCAAGACAGGTGAGGACATGCTATCAGTACCATCCAATGACCCCTCTACCAGTGTATGTTGTCCTTCAGTCTTGTCTGTAGTACAGTAAACACATCTGTTTCACTACCCTGTTTTGTTCTTTATGACTGCCAACATCTCTATCAGCAGGATATTGCACTTTGAAGTGCAGGGCTGTTGAATGCTGAAGCAAACAGCTGCTTGTAGAGGTTGGAAACAATCGAGATGCAAGGGTCACTGCATAGCCCGCCCTAATGTACTCTACTGGATTCTTACTACCTTCTTTTTTATATCATCCCTTTTGTACGTCACTTATACTACCAACACAACTTTATGATCACTGGTGTCACCGTCTGCCTAGAAACAGCTTGGGCCAAAAGTCTGTACATTGACATACATTTGCTTTACACAGACATACAGGTGTGTACCAAGTCTGTATATTGACATACATTTGCTTTACACAGACATACAGGTGTGTACCAAAGTCTGTACATTGACATATGTATGCTTCACACAGTTAGACTTACTGGTGTGTACCAAAAGTCTGTACATTGACATACATTTGCTTTACACAGACATACAAGTGTGTACTAAAGTCTGTACATTGACATACATTTGCTTTACACAGACATACAGGTGTGTACCAAAGTCTGTACATTGACATACATTTGCTTTACACAGACATACAGGTGTGTACCAAAGTCTGTACATTGACATATGTATGCTTCACACAGTTAGACTTACAGGTGTGTACTAAAGTCTGTACATTGACATACATTTGCTTTACACAGACATACAGATGTGTACCAAAGTCTGTACATTGACATATGTATGCTTCACACAGTTAGACTTACTGGTGTGTACCAAAAGTCTGTACATTGACATACATTTGCTTTACACAGACATACAGGTGTGTACCAAAGTCTGTACATTGACATATGTATGCTTCACACAGTTAGACTTACAGGTGTGTACTAAAGTCTGTACATTGACATACATTTGTTTTACACAGACATACAGGTGTGTACCAAAGTCTGGACATTGACATATGTATGCTTCACACAGACGTACTGGTGTGTACCAAAAGTCTGTACATTGACATACATTTGCTTTACACAGACATACAGGTGTGTACCAAAGTCTGTACATTGACATATGTATGCTTCACACAGACGTACTGGTGTGTACCAAAAGTCTGTACATTGACATACATATGCATCACACAGACATACTGGTTTGTACCAAAAGCTAGTGGTGGGCCACGATAGCGTAGTCGGTATAGTGACTTGCTATGAGCTGGACGGTCCAGGGATCGAATCCCGGTGGGGGCAAGATTTTCAGCACCTGTCCAGACCAGCCCTGGGGCCTACCCATCCTCCTGTGAAATGGGTACCTGATCATTCCCGGGGGTAAAGAGGCCATGGCGTGGTGTTGACCACCCACCCCCATCTAGCACCGAGGTTAAAGAAAGAGTAGAGCTATACCTCTACTCCCCCTCTGGGCCGTCACGGCCTGTTCTAGGGTGAGCTTTACCTTTACTTTACCAAAAGCATGTATGTGTTGACATACATATGCTTCACACAGACATACTAGTGTGTACCAAAAGTCTGTACGTTGACATACATACGAGGTCTGTCCAAAAAGTATCCGACCTTGGGCCGGGAAAAAAAATTTCTGTATCTGGGTGGTTACAATACCTAATCCCCTTCAAAGTAGGCCCCTTGTGACTCCACACACTTAGCCCAGCTGTCCTTCCATCGCTGGAAGCAATTCTGGAAGGCTTGTTTTGGAATGGTGTGCAGCTGCGCCATCACGTTCTGTATGATGTCCTCGCGGCTGTCAAAACGGGAGCCTTTTAGCGGTGTCTTCAATCTCGGGAACAGCCAGAAATCGCAAGGAGCCATGTCAGGAGAGTAGGGAACCTGGCGAACCTGCGGAATGCCGTACTTAGCCAGGAAACCCTGGATCAGGTGTGATGAATGAGCTGGGGCATTGTCATGATGCAGCTGCCAGTTGCGTGCGTCCCACAGCTCCGGTCTCTTGCGCCGAACTGCATCACGAAGATGACGGAGGACTTCTTGGTAGTACTCCTTATTAACAGTTTGGCCTAGTGGTGCGTACTCATGATGCACAACACCCCGGCAATTGAAGAAAACAGTCAGTATCACCTTCACATTGCTGCGAACGTGTCGTGCTTTTTTGGGCCTCGGGGATGTTGGATGCTTCCATTGTGACGACTGGACCTTGGTTTCCGGGTCATATCCGTACACCCACGACTCGTCACCAGTGATCACAGTCTTCAGGAACTCAGGATCCCTGTTGGCGCAATCCAGCATGTCCTGCGCGACCTCAAGGCGGAGTTGTTGCTGCTCCGGCGAAAGCAGCTTGGGCACAAATTTTGCCGCCACTCTTCGCATGCCCACATCCTCAGTTAAAATCGTGTTTGCGGAACCTCTGCTGATCCCAACCTCATCAGCAATTTCCCGGACGGTCAAACGACGGTCCTCCATGATCAATGTCCGCACTTTGTCAATGACATCAGCATTTCGGCTCGTTGACGGTCTCCCAGAACGCTGGTCACTGTCCGCCGACATGCGGCCATCTTTAAAGCGGTTGAACCACTCTTTAATTTGAGTGACCCCCATTGCATCATCACCGAAAGCCTGCTGAATTTTGCGGATTGTTTCCGCTTGGGTATCCCCAAGTTTCTGACAAAACTTGATGCAGTATCGCTGCTCCAAACATTCTGTCATCTTGAGCGAAACGAGAATGCGACGAACACGTGTTACACCACTTCGCTATCTGGCAGCGACAGACGCATCCGGCGGTGTTGCGAGGCAGCAAAAAATTACACATGCGCATGAAAGTCCCTTCTACCACTACGCTCAGTTTCCCCACCCTTTCGCCATTACTTACCGCGGGAAAAAATATAGTCGGATACTTTTTGGACAGCCCTCGTATGCTTCACACAAACATATTGGTGTGTGCAATGACTTCCGCAATCATGCAACTACACACTTTGTTGTTTGGGGTTGAATTGAAGGTCTGACAAGAACAATAAATTTTGTTCCACAGAACCTGGGGCTTGGTGTGTCATGTGCAGGCATGGTCAGAGATCTTTAAATTGCAGAGGTTGTGTAGGCTGTGGTCTCCCCATTGGTTAGACATCTTCATTTTTTATGTTGTAATAAGAAACCTATTTACTTCCATGTATAATTATGTCTTATATAACTGTATCCCTAGTTTTGCCAAATTATTTTGTACTGTTTCTACTTAGATTTTGTACACTGTCTCAGTTTCAGGTTTTAGCTATTCCTTTCCCCTCCCCTATCTTTGCTGTGCTTTTCTTTTCATCTCTTTCCTTTTCTTTGGTTTTGTTTTCTGTTCTTTTGTTTTTTATTCTTAATGCCCTGTAAGAACTTCGTCTTATTCTATATCCAAGTTACTGCTGCGTATGTCAGAATAAGAAAGTAACACATTTCATAGAACAACACCTCATCTGAAATGTTGCAATTTCAAATGATATCTCTTGCTGCGGAGTATATAGCAGATGTGGGAGAGACAAGAAATGCCTACAAAATGTTAGTTGGAAATCCTGAGAGGAGGAGCCCAGATTGGCTCTGAGACCCACCCAGCTTCCTATGCAGTGGCTACTGAAGGCCCTTCTCCATACATAAAGTGGCTGGGACATGAAGCTGACTACTTGTCTCCACTTAATGCTGAGGTTAAGAAAGAGTGGAACTATACCTCCACGCCCTTGTATGGTTTCATAGCATGCATAGGGACACCTTTCCCTTTTATACTATCTGTAAGCCCTTCATTGATTTTATTGTTTAGTTTTTTGTTTCTCTTCTCTCATAGCACAGTATCATTGGCATATATTTTAATGTACAAAGAAAGAGAATTCATGGAATAATTGTGAAATCATGTAATTATGGTCTGTTCAGGTGCATATGTAAATATTTACTTTGAAAAAAAATATTCAAAAAATAATTTTCTGTATATTTTTCAAGAAAACGTCCTGACATAATGTGTTTATGGTATTAAAATATAAATCTTCTTACAATATAAATTATTGTGTAAAAGAACGCCTCTTGTGATTTCACTTTCCTCTCCTAAGAGTAATTACATTACTCTGGTTGTAGGTTCAGATGAGACAAAGCTGGACGAGGTGACAATGCTGTTAGCTATTGCAGTGTTTGTACTGCATACTCCGGCTGAAGTGGTTTGTGCCCCTAACTTACAGTATCCGTGCATCAACCAGTTCAAACAATGTCTGCAAAGCAACAATATTACAGTAAGTAGATTGTTTATTCAGCCTAAACTAATGAAGTGGACAGTTCAGTCACTGATTGGCAACACACACATTGTGTGCAGTAAGTATAGATTGTAGAAATTCTGCACTGAATCATTCAGTAAAATTTACAGTCCACAGGGAACAGTTAAAATGCATTAATCCATTGCATGGTGTGGGTTTTCTCTTTAGAGGGTGATTCAGAGTCATGGCCATATTTAAGGGGTTGTTGAGATAATTTGGAGCAGAATATGAAACAGATAATTGCCTGATGTGCCATTGTTTCAGTGTAATAATGTTTTGTATTGATGTAATTCTTTTGTATGTTTATATGTTGGACCCTTCATAACACTGTCAGACGTAGTTCATGCCCCACTGGCTTATGGCCCACACTGGTTACAGTGGAAAAGTGCTGCTGATAACAAAACAAGATGGCATGATAGTTTTGTGAGGAGTGTGCCCAATGTGCATATAGTTTATGGCTTTTGTGATGGAATTGCTAGAGTTGTATTGATGGTATCTAGGTGGGAGGTAAGGGAACAGGTACATTCATGCCACAAGCACATGTTTGATGTTGAAGACACGGCATGCAGCCTGCATGTTAACTTCATATTACATGTTAACTGTATTCTGAATTGACCACATTAAAAAGTACACAAAATCCTATGTTTAAAGCTGGGGGACGTCACATGCTTCAAATTATATGGTATTTCAAATTAATGAGGTGTTACTGCACTAAGAGAAATGTCCATAACATAATATTTTGTACTTTTACTAGTTGAATATTAATGTAGCAAGTGCACAGTAAACACAGGATTTTATTGGCTGTGTTGCCAGGTGAAACTGAAGTGTGTGCAGACAATGCGCACAATTTTTTCAACTCCAGACCGCAGTGTTGCCACACCATATATCCATGCCTTGGCACCACGCCTTATAGAGTTCCTGTACTCGGAGACAAGTAAACAGTTGGCATCAGATGCTGAACTGTCACTTACCGTGGAGAGCATCCAGACGGTTGAAGCTCTTATTACACTTGCAGAACCTAAACACAGTAAGTAACTGCTCCTGTAGCATTGTTAACATAATAGGCAGTGACAAAGGCGGGATCAGGCTAGGTTGTTCAACATTTTTGACATACTGCAACTTTCCTGATTGGTCCACTCCTCTGAATGTTTTCTGGGCAAACATTCTGACAGATGGGCCACAACCTGCCTGTTTCTACAATAGCAACAAAGGCTCCACAGTAGTTATACATGTCCTTAGCAACTGACAGAATCACACCGTTTATAAGATCAGCGTTTGCAACTACATCGACAGGTGGCGACACATGCAGAGTTTCATGCGAGGATGCTGAAGAAGAATTTAGATTACCATGAAGTCAAGGCACTGGCTGCCTTAATTAAGATGATTATTTTTAGGAATTGCTATTTTTAAAAATATACACACAGATGTTAAAAGTAGAATAAAGTCCATTGAACTATGGGAAATTGCTAAAAACAAATGTCAAAAATGCCAAACACCTGTCTGCACTTGACAGAAGATGTGCATTTCTGTGTTACAATCTGACAAACTGCAGTTGGTGGCTGAATGATGTGTCCTTTAGATACAGGATAAACACTGGCAGATGCTTTATGAACTTCACTAGTACGTATTATTTCAACATGATTTTCCTCCATGTAACTCCTCCTCCTCATATTGTTTCCATGTACATCATTATGAATGAATTCAAAGTGCAACAGATTAGCGGAAACATACAGCACAGAATTTTTTTAGAAACATCCTCCAACAGAATACCAAGCTTTCAAAATACAATTTTCCCATCTCTAGTTACAGTTTCCCTAGAATACCTTCCAATGGGCAGCCGGGATGGCGTAGTCAATATAGTGCCTCACTTCATGCTGGATGGTTCAAGGTTTTAACCCTAGTGTGAGCAAGATTTTCCACACCCATACAGACAAGTCACGAGGCCCTCCAGCCTCCTGTACAATGGGTACCAGATCTCTTTCTCAGGATAAAGAGGGCAGGGTGTGGCACTGACCACCCACCCCCTTCTAGCACCAGGGTCTGGTATGGTTAGACCTATACCTATACCTCCCCTATGTGCCTGCTTGGCATGTAATGGACAGCCTTTGCCTTTACCCTTCCAATTATTTACTATTATACATTAAATTACAATTTCACTGAATGTGGAAAAATTTAACAGTTCCCATGTCTTACCTAGAGTTTCCATAGATAACACTTTTGTTGATTTGCTCTTATACAGTTGACAGTTGAAAGACATTTGAATCTTGATTTCACTGACTGTGCCCACTATGAAGCCAACTTTCTTTGGCAGCTATTGATGCTGTATTTAACTGACCAAAGAATGCCTGCTGAGTAAGTTTTGTTGACAGATACGGAGGCTGTTATAGTGACTTAACACTTACTACTGCTTACTGCTGCTGACCTTTACTGCCACCTAGTATCTGTATCCAGAATCTCTAGAATGACAGGATGTTGAGGACAGAAATGCAACAGAATTCCAGCTGTTAAGTGTATATATTACACACACACAGCATTTATATGTGTATATGTATATACAGAGTGCCCAAAAGTTATATCCTTTGGATATTAAGAATTCCAAAACTACCAACATGAGTATGACCAATTCAGTGAATCTTCAAATCACAAGAAAAAAGAGAAAGTAGACCAGAAGGAACTTGGTGGGAATCTGGTACAGCAAGGGTACAATATGTGTTTTGTTCAGTAAGTACAGCAGTGCAGTGAAATTCAGACACACTTATAAACACCATTTATTTTACACTAGCTCTACTCATAACTATAATATGCCTGCTGCAGTTATTGCAAATAAGGGTCTTGTGTGTTCAGCAATTTATTGTTCTTGTCTTCAATTTAAAACGATACTTTAGCAGATATCCCTATATATTGTAGTCCATTTATATAAAGGAGTTACTATTGGCCATCTTTCAGGACTCTTAATGAATTTCTATGTTTTTTTGGGCTCAGATTTGGTATAGTAGAGACTGGAAAATTAAATTATGACATTTTTTACTTTACTGGAAAATGAAACTTCTTGAGATTTATTTCTTCAATTCTTTTACTTTATATTGTCTTTATACGTGTTAAATTTTTATTTTTTTTTTTTTAACTGTGAGTATAATTGCTATATATTTTACATTATACAAAGTAATGCAAATATTGCTTATTGTATGTCTGTTCATGCTTTCCAGGAGATTTAATACAAGGCAAGTAGTCCAACATGGTGCATTGTGATTGAGTTCCAGTTCACAGCATTTTGTATTGTAATTTTAGCTGCATTTTTGTACTTAATGAAAACTAACTAACTATATGGAGCAGATTGCTTCTTGAGAAGCTAATAGGTCCTTATATGGGGAAGAAATTCACCACATTTTATGGAGCCCAAGGTTCATTGCTGTCTTCACAAGAGCCCACTACTGGTCACTATCCTCAGCTAGATGGATTCAGTCCGTGCCCTCCCATCCTGTTTCTTTAAGATTAATTTTAATATTTTTATCATTTTTGCTTAGCTCTTCCAAGTGGCCTCATTACTTAATAGAGCTTACAACCTTGCTTAATATAATAAAATACTGTTGTGTATGTGTTTGTTTCTCTATGTATTTGTTTTAAAATGAAGTTACTGCAGTATTCTGAAACAGAAAATAACACAGACAGAAATACAAGCACAGAATACTTACATTTAAAGTGTTTTGTTTTCAGTTTCTTTGGTCTGTACAGAAGACCTGATGGGGATGTGTGCAAGACTTTAATTTAGAGCAACATACCCTTAGTATTTTAATCTTAATTCACCGTGCATTTCTGTAATCAGTAATAAGTCACCAACAAATGCTCAAAATACAGTATACATCTACCGAATATACAGCACGGCTAGACCCTACATCACACCAGTATGCAGAACCACTTTCCCCAACTACTACGACACGCGTCGGCAAGACCTCGCACCACAATAAGAAAGACACAATGCAAAACGAATTCATACGATACATCTTAACCCATCACGTACTTTCAACAAGCTCTACTACAGCTCTTACATAGTGCAGTGTAATAATCTAGTGAAACACCTAGAGGTGCAGTGAAAAACCTTGAACGTTTGAAGAAACAGTGAACCGTGTAATTTTACTATACCTTTTAATTCTATACTTTTATCATTTATGTTTTTAACATATGATACAAACTGTTTTACGACTACCTGAAACGAACAGTGAAGTTATATTGCGAGTGTCGATGACAGACCGTAGCACAGGATTTGATAAGTACAACTGTAAACCCCTGATGATGGCTTCTCGCAAGCCGAAACGTATGTAGGGTATTTTAATAATGATAAAAGGTTAATTTATACCCTTATTGACGGTTTTGTGCATTTGTTGGTGACTTATTGCTGATACCCTTAGTATGTTTGTTTCCCACCATTCCTCAGTAGTTAGTGTTATTACATCCATTATATATTGGTAAGATAGCAGATTCAGTAGATTGATGTTTTTTGAAGTGACATTTTCCCATTGATAGAATAAGGAGGCCTGAAGTAATTAGATAAATTAGACCTTTGGAAACAGCTTGAATTTTAACTCAGGCTTTTCGTTAGTAACAAACATGAGATGGCTGGAGATCCTGAAAATCAAATTTGGACTTTGACAACCACTTTGTCAAAACTGTCATGGTATCAAACATCCATCACATAAATGTATTATCTAATTGTCGTACATATTTTATGCTCTTTTCTATCTTAAACATCAGATATATGCTTAAACAACTTGTCTTTAATTGAAATGATGTTTCTGATTGGTCAGAATGGCCAAAATGTCTAATTTCTTTATGTATTTCATTAAGAAAGCCAAATATTAAATTTTATCCCAACCTGGGATACCGTGTAATGTGGTGTGGTCCAGTTGTCCAAAAGCTGTCAGTATTAAATTTTATGAAAATCTGTTAATTGATGTGAGAAGAAAATAATCTTTCATCAGTCTATTTAAACATTTCTTGATTAAATATTTAAACTGAATATTTTGTTGAGTTTGATACATAAAATAAGAAAAGTGAAACTGGAGTTTGAATCTGGTATGCATTTATTTACAAGAATTATAATATTGGGTTGGAAAGTAAAAATGATCTGTTTAATCAATCCATTTGAAGAAAATATAAAGGTCATGAACATGGGGCACCTATCTGATTAAAATGTTTATGCAGCTGTGCTAAACTGCAGGCTCAGATATTTTCGTTGTGTTATATTTTGAGAGTACTGAAAAGTTTATGTGAGTTTCATCAGCACATTCCACTGGCAATATGATCATTGGGTTTTACCCCATAAATGAGAAGCTGTGTAACAGAATGGAACATGTACATTCATATTATGTGTTTAAAACTTTTCTTGGGGGACAAAAAAAGTTTCAGATTTCTGCTATACATTGAACCTAATCTAGTGCAACCTGGAAGTAATGAAATTTGTAGGATTCATATTTTTGTAGATATAGCCTACGTAAATCATATTGTATTATGACAAAATTCCATTGATGTGTGAACCTCAGTGTAGAGAAATTTCTGAGCTTAAGATTTTACTGCATAATATGTGTGTCTCGTTATTAAATGTTAACTTTTCTTTCTCTGTGATTGCAGGAATTCAAATGCTAACACTTTTAGTTCCAATCCTTGTGAACTGCCTTCTAGAAGGTCCTGCTCTGAAGGAGGCTAACAACTTCAACAGAGTTCTTCATGACCAATGCTTGCAGAAACTTATGAAGATTGGACCACAGTATCCACAGGTATGACTATCCATGTATGTGATTTTCAATATTAATCCATTTCCTTCCACATGTTGGAAACACATAATGATAGCAGAGAGGTGTGAATATAAAATTTGTTCATTTTAGGAAGGAAAACTTGGAAAAGTTATTAATGTTATTGTTGCATGCATGGGTTTGATTCCAAATCAGTTTCTTTGGCCACAGTGTAATGCAGTTGAATGCTTGAGAGAAAATGCAAACTATTGCACTTATTAGGCTGCAGAGAAGACCCATACAGAGTGTTATTATGCTCAGTTGTAGTTCCATTGCTAGGTTAAGGAGGAAACACAGACTATTTAGTGTAGATTTTTTTACATGGGCTTGCTAGTCTTGATGTATTTGCCAGTCAATGCTGCATAACATCCCAGAAGAACGAAGATTTCATTTACACTGCAGCGGAAGCTTGAAATCATATCACATTATTGTGTTCTCGAGAAAGTACTTGTATACATTCCTGTTGCTTGCCTAGGAGTTCAAGACGCTGATGTCGCAGTCTGGTGAAATGAGGAGCAAGTTGGAATCAGCTCTACGGTCCAGTCAACAGGCTCAGCAGCGAGCTAAGGTGGAGACAAGCACTGCCAAGTCACTGTCAGCCCAAACTCCAACAATTAAGCTTAAAACTGACTTCAGTAACTTTACATCATAGATAAAGAAACACAGTACCAAGTTATGGGAACTTTGAACAAAGCTGCCAGCACCACCTTCCCACACCAGCTCACTTAATGAGCCGGTTTTCAAGAAGTACAACTAATTGAATTTTATCAAGGGCACAAACTACCAAACTTCATGTTTTCTTTATACAGTTTATTTCTTATTCTTGATATGTGTAAACTTTTTAATAGGTTTGTACAGGACCAAAACAGGTATGTGATCTTTCTTTTACTTTGTGTTGGTTTATTTAATTAACTGTAAATTACTAAGATACATCTTATGGAAAGAGAGAATAATAGGAATAATTAATTGGAAATGAGGTGCAAGGAAAGGTTGTGGCCTAATGTAAGGTACTATTGTGGCATTCGCCCGGAGAAACTGAGGAGAATTAAAAGAAACCTCAGTTTTTATGTCCACTGTCTGGACTGAAATTTGATCCCAGACCCTCCAGAAAACAATGCAAGGAATGATAATCAGTTGAATGCAGTGTTTAATCCCTCCTCATACTGCTACTGTTAATTCACATTTATTGCCCCCTCAAACTACTTGCTCCCAGATGTATCGCAGTGCATTTCAAATTCAGTTCCATCTTCATGGGTAAAATATTCCTATAATCCGAACACGTTAACTCCTTGGCTATGTGAGGGTATTTTATGGGGTCATCATTATGTTGAAACTTTACAAAACGCTGTACACTATTTTATTAATTTTATTGATAACATTAACAGTGTATACATTTTTAAAAATATTTCTTTGCTGCATTTAACCATTTCCACTATATTGGTTATGTGAACTTCAAAAGTAACTCAGTAGAGAGAGTAAAAGCATGCACAGTTAATTAATCAGGAAATGGTTATTAATGTAGCACTTAGTACTTTGGTACCAATAGTTACACAGGATACAGACCATCTCTTGACAGTAAAAAACGGTAAACTTTCACATTTTTTGTAAATGTTATAAGCTTTCAAGTTGATATAATGTCAAAACACTTACAAAATTTTACAAAATATGGCAGAACCCTAAAACTGTCATCCCAAGTGGCTATTTTAATTTGGCTTGTTCACTACTTTAGTACCTGCCGCTATTTTTTGGTGTTTCTGTTGAGTTCGCACACTTTTCCTTACGTACGTGTCTGTCTGTGATTATAATAATTTTAGTTCTAATGTTCTAAAAATATGTTGAAATGTGAGCTTTAACTTGAGTGAATGGCACAAGTGGAAGATAAATCACAAAGTATTATGAAGAGTGGCATTTAAAACATGTCTAGAGAAGAGAGCCTGAGGAAATGGATACTACGAGGAACATGGAATTGGTTAAGTGACCACTACTAATTTGAAGAAGTGAAAGGACAAGTCATTGACACATTGTAGTACCAATGATACACCAGAATTAATGCATAGTAAGAAAACTTCCAGTTAAGGGGAAGTCTTATGATGTTGACCGGGGATTCTCAAACTGTGGTGTGTGGGGTTTCCAGTGGATCCACAGCACCTTCTGTAATGAGGAATTGTAATTATACAGAATTCTTGAATAAGTAGTGTTATGTCATTAAGAAAAATATTAAATTTCTTTAACCTTTTAAAGGCCTGCATTCACATATGTGAACGCATGTAGGAAAACCCCCATAGATAATTTTATACATTTAGGCAGCAACGAAATTTACTGCATTTTTTAAGACATGCAGCATAATCTCTGTTCCATTTTCCGCAAAATACAGTTTATTTCATAATTTTATCCTTTACTATTCAAATAATACATTTTCCATAAATAATGCGATAAAATTTAATAACCCACCCTGGTAGGATAAAGGTTAATTGTGAATTGTTATTACAACTGGTTAAGTGTATGTTTATGAAACTTTCTGTACAGTCATGGGTGGAAAAAGAGAACTGAAACAAGTTAATGTAATTATGGTTCAGAAGCGAAACAAGTCTCGGTAAACCTTACTGAACGGAACTGTGGAAAGCGATAATCAGTTTAGTAACATGCATGCATGTTGAAAGATGAAAGTGAGCTGGACATGTTATAAGGATTTTTGACAACAGAATCCCAAAATGATTTCTGGAAGGAAGTCTTGGAGGAAGAAGGCCTGCTGGAAAGCCAAGGAATAGATATGAAGACGAAGTGTGGAAGGATGCTACCAAATTGCTCAATACAAACCATTTGAGTGCAGTGGTAAGACATGGGAGTGACTGGAGGAAGAAATCAGGAGGCCTTGGCCAAGAAATGAGCCGAAGAGCCACAGGGAGGAAGCATAATCAGTTGCATGTAATATGCTTTGGATTTACATGATTGAATGGCTGGGGTATTAATTATTTGCTTGATGTTGAACCTCACATAAAAGTCATTTGTAAAATATATAAATTGGCTGTGTTTAGACTTACTGATTTCTGAAGAAAACCACTAAACTCCAAGCGTAAAATCTGTATTGAGGTTAGAACCATGCCCCAATGAATCCTTTTCCTGGCTTTGTGCTTAGATAGGGGAAGTACTTGATTTCTCTCTGTAATTGTGTAAAAGATGGCCTCTGTTCAGTACATCTGTAAGAGACATATTTCTTTCACTATTTATTTTAAACTTCCTTAAAAACACAGTGTATATCTTTATATGACTGACTGAAGTGTCAGTATGTGTAAAATAAACTCATGTAAAAGCTTCTTCAAATAGAAGTGTGAGAAACAGAAGAGCTTTACTGTATGCTAATGTTGAGTCTTTAAAAGTCCTTCCTTACACATTTAAACACACAAAACCTCCATACTGTAAACCTCCATGTAACAGAATCTTGAGTCTCTGCATTTTATAGTACTTTATATTTACATGTACTTTATATTGTTCATTCCATGCACTGTCAATAACCAATTCGCAACACTCGGACCAACAAAATGCATTACACTGTTTCTTAGATATTTACATTATAATATCACATAAAACATCTCTACATGTTTCAGTCCCCAAGGGATCATCATCAGGGAACCAATCAAAGCAATACTGCATAAAACTAAATTAGCAACTTTTTTACACAGTAAACATGATCTAAAAGAGTCAAATAGTTAAATTGTAAACAATTCTTTGTAGTATAGTTGTATAAGTATACTGGATCTTGGTATACAGTATCTCAGAGGCAGTCTACGTACTTAACAGAGGATATCACAGGACTGTGTTATCCTTCATTAAGTACATAGGCTGCCTCGAAGATACTGTATACCAAGATCCAGTACACTTACATAACCATACTACAAAGATTTGTCTACAATTTAACTATTTGACTCTTTTACTTCATGTTTACTGTGTACAAAAGTTGCTAAATTAGTTTTATGCAGTATTGCTTTGGTTGGTTCCCTGACGATGATCCCTTGGGGATCGAAACATGTAGGAATGTTTTACGTGATATTATAATATAAATATCTAAGAAACTTTGTTGTGCATTTTGTTGGTCTGAGTGTTGCAAATTGATATTTACATGTAATTTCCATCTACCTAAACAATTAGCATATAACAAAATCCAGAGATATAGGGAAGAATTTTATTCATGTTCATTGACTGTAAAAGGAACATAGTAAAAGACAGTCCTGAGGAAGATTATTTTGCCTAAGAAGGAGGAAGTAACAGGAGACTGGAGAAAATTACATGATGTGGAGCTCTATGGTTTGTGTTCCTCACAAAATATTTTACCCAGGTGATCAGACCAAGGATAATGAGATGTGCAGGTCATGGGGCATGTATGAAGAAGAAGAGAATTGCGTACAGGTTTCTGGTTGTAAAACCTCAAGGAAAGAGACCACTTGGAAGACATAGGCATAGATGGGCTGGGACAAGTGTTGGGCTGTTGTGAAAATGGTAATGAACCTTCAGGTTCCGTAAAATGCAAAGAATTTGTTGACTAGCTGAGTAATTATTAGCTTTTCAAGAACGGCTGTGCTCCATGGAAGTAATTAGTAGAAGCCAGAACAGGAGCTTCAATGTCCAGATGTACTAAAAATTCTGCTTGTGAGAAATGGAAAATTCTGCTTTGCTGTTTTAAGTTCTTTTCCTCTGTTCAGGCCCTTTACGTCATCTACATTTCTGCTACATCTGTCTTGATCAGTCAATATTCACCAGTAGTTTCTTTCGTAAAGTGATCAATATGTATGCATATACCACAGACAAAAATTTTTAGCTTGATATTATTCATATTGATGTTGTTTTTAATGTGTATTTTTTTTTATGTTTTCATTCATTTCATGTCAGTTTTGCAACTCTCAAGTCTTTTAGCATTATTTAACTTTATTTTTAAAAGAAATATTCTGCATTTGTTAATAACAAATTCTGTTTACTCCTTTATTGTTCTTTGAAATCATATGCTCGTCTCTGGGTGTTTACTTACTATCAATTTAAGTGTCCATGCTAAGCCAGAAAAACTCAGGCTGTCAAGAGATAAAATCAGCATTTAAATCTGTCTCCTAGAGGTTAAATTCTTTTCAGTAATGAAATGTGTTTCTGTTAGCTGATTTATTTATCAGTATTTATTAGTAGTAAGAAATTCTTTAATCAAAAGTATTAGTTAAGTCAGAGCCCTATTGTCTGCTTATATTAACATCTGAATTCTTTCCTTTTTTCCTCCCTTTCCTTTGTTTTGTTCATCTGCATCTATATTTAATCTGAGACTTATAATAAATCAGATAATGTTTCTGCAAAGTTGGTATGCTGACTGAAATGGAATTACAGATTACAGTAATAATAAAATATAGTATCAATGGGAGAGGTGAATCAGTTACATGACTTAGAGTGTAAGGAATGTGTTGCCCTTACTTGGAACATAGAGCTTATTTATGACAGAGTTGTTTATTTCCATCTTTTATGAAGAATATGCTGGTGAAAAATAATTTTAAATTTCCATGCTTTGTTGCATCTTTACATTAAGAAGCACAAAACATTTAAATTAATGTACCAAGAGAGTATAAATTCCTTGGTTTTACAACATTTCTCCTCTGGAGTATTTTATCTGTTGATGGTAGGTGAGTCATAATGTTAGTTTCCTGGATTCTTCTCAATATCTACATTCCCATTCTTCGTACATCTTTGGAAGTGGATGTAAAGTGAACACAAATACTCATTTAAAAACATTGTTAAGTTTGAAATCTAGAAATGAAAAGTTTGTAGCCATCACTGTGTGAAGCATAATAATCGCAGTTTCCAGTTGTATCTGCTCTTCCTTAACTAGTCAGAGCCTTCCTCATTCCTGTGTGTCATATGACTCTGGTCACAGTTAGCAGTGATGGAAATGGAATGGAAGATACATTTATTCATTTATTTGTTCATGTATTAGTAATGTATGATCTGTAAAGGTTTGTGTCAGAGATTACTTCATTATATCAGTATTATCATACAGGATGCTTCAGAAAATTTTCTCTGGACACCTCTTCAGGTTATTGGTTATCATTATACCAACAGATTTATTTTACCATTCACCTGAAAATGGTAGTTGAGTTAGCTCAAAAAACATTATGTGTATACCTCAGATAATGGGTAATGTCAAACATAATATTGGTAAATATTAGTGACATAGTGCACATACTGTGAATATTGTACATGATTTGTGTGGTGAGTAATTTATATATTTAGGTATCCATAAGTAAGGAACAAGTATTCAATAGCATTCAGAATTGACAACAAATAATACTTGATGTTACAGTGCACAAAACACACACACACGAATCCATGAATCCCATCATTTGCTAGTCACAGAATCTATCCAGCAATAACATGTAATGTTAGTATTGTGAATAGTGAACTGATAAGGGTTAGAAGGAATTGTAGTCTGAAAACATTTGAAGACTGGTAATCCTAAGTTTATCAGACACCCTAAATATAAGTAGGTAAAGGTCTTTATGAATGCTGTAAAATTACCTCAGGATACATGGGGATGCTTCTTATCTGTATAAGAATAACAAACATGCTGGTAGCTGAACGTGAAGGTATAGCAGAGCTCTCTAAAATATTTTATGATTATCCATCAGTAAGCATAGTTATGAAGTGATCTTCATAGATGCAAGAATAGCAGTGTTTTCCTCATCCATAACACAGTCACTCTTATTCACGGGTATAAGAATAAACTTCCTTGCACCGTATTCTATTATATTACACACAGTGAAGAATAAAATTTTCTTTGCATTGGATATGGAAGTAGCATTTCCACTTCCAAATTCCAAAATTCTGAGCACCTAACAGGGTTGTAAGTTAAACATATTTTAGGTATTTTTACATAATTATTTAACATGTGAAGATTGTCATGTACTCAGATTCAAAAGTGTGGATGCAAACATGTTATGATGTTTTTCTTCTTGACATTTATGAATTAAAAAGCATGGAAAATAGTGGCAGATCTTGTAACTTAACTCTTCGGCTTGACTTGTCTTTCAGACGTACAATTATCTCATTAGTCAGAGACTGGAAGTTCTGACATTTGTGTATGCTTATTAAATTAAACTCGGCCATCATGTTGTTCTCAGATCACATGAAGTTTAACTAGTGCTATGTAATCTTAGAAACTGATAATGCCATTAAGTAACACTTAAAAAAGTAGGTTTCAAGTTTCATCCCTGTGTACCTCTTTACTGCCCTGCCCAAGCTGCCATTTCACATCCTGATGTTATGACATCATCTGACTGCGAGATTTGAGGTCTCATAGCATTATTATTAAGTATTCTTGTCTTTCGGAATGCGACAGTACGTCATATGGTGAGTGATTCTCGATATTTCAAAGGAATGCAGTGCATTGTCTTCAATGGACCACTGGACCCTTGAAGACGAAGGTATTACTTCAAAACATCAGGAACCACTGGCCCAAAGACAGTGTCATAATCTGAGAAGACTTGAATCCTCATTTTACTACTAAGACTTAAGTATGACTCAGTGTTGTGTGTGATGAACAGTAGGCAGCTCGATACAGGAAGGCTTTGACATTTTTCCTTAAGTCTTCCATCTGAGCACTGTGATATATTTTCCTTCTAATCTTTGTCAATTTGTAATTCAAAATAACCCATATCATAAATGTTGCAGGTAGTGCATGCATAAAATCTATTTTATGATAACATTGTGGGACTTATAATATTATGAAATATTAAGTGTGAAAGCATAGTGTACTTTAGTTTGAATTTCATTAATAATGCTATGCATAATTCTACTCCATTTCCATTACTGTAAAATGTACTATATATCATTGTTCATTGATGTTATGATATATGTTGTTACCTCCTTTTGTATAAATGCCTCAGTAGTGAATATGAATGTCACACATTAGTGTGTTTTTACTCTGCTCCTTTCCATTGTATGTATTTATATTGTAGCTCAGTAATATATTTATGTAACTTTAATTATAGACAATTTGCAGTTGACTGTGATGCTCACACCACTAAGCAGGGTGAAAAGTATATTCTAGACAGAGTAGTGATTATTAATATGGAATTAATATTTGATACATTGGAGCCAATTTATGACAAACACAGTGTGTCTTTCTATATCATATGAACTGTCATCTTTTTATAAGTTTCGCAAGAAACTTGATATTAAAACCATGCTGTGATTTGTTAAGGCTGGACTGCACTGTATTTGTAAGTACTGTATCGTACCAAGCATGGTACAATATGGAATGTACTTTATAATTATGTATTATGTAATATAGATTGATATTAGTATTAAATGCTCCTATCCAGTAGGAACAGGTTCATGATAGGTGTGTTTGTAGGGTGTTGATATAATCTATAATAGAGCAAAAAATTCTAATAAATGAGCTGTACTTAGTAGCAGTGTTATTTGTTATTAGAACCCATTTTATATGTGTAATTCGCAGAATTCCTGTGTAGAAGGTTGTGGGAAAAGCTATTTGGACTACTAATCTCACATTCTTCAGGAAAGCCCACATACCAGCTCCCCATTTCTTGAACATGTCATTAATGACACTTTGCTGCAATGAAAACATTCACAGCTACATGCATGTCGCCTGTCTTGCCCACCATCTCTCCTGTCCCTTGCACAGCCAGTAACCATTCTTGTACCATACCAAGATAAATGACCTCACAATTGAGAAGACAATAATCTTCTGGAGGATATGTTTGTAATACAGCACATCTTCTTCATAACTTCCCGCTTCTGTCACTTTCTGAGTGCTGACCAGCAACAGCCTAACTTTGTGTGAGCTCTGCAAGTCCATTTCTGGTGGTGGCGGCGGCGGCAGTTGTTGTCGTCATCACTGCCACATCATCATCATCAGGCCGTTAGGATGTTGAGTCAATACAGAAATAAATAAGAGCTGAATGGAATGGAATTTATCGTCTTCATCATAATTGTCGCCATCATCATCAGACCATTAGGATGTTGAGTCAGCACAAAAATAAAGAGCTGAATGGGATTGAATTTATCATCATCATCAGACTGTTAGAATGTTGAGTCACTACAGAAGTGAACAAGAACTGAAAAGAATTTAATTTATCATCATTATCATCAGGCTCTTAGGATATTGAACCAGCACAGAAATAAACAAGAACGTCATCATTGTTTGTGTGTTTTGTGTATACATGTTACATGCCAGGATACAGTTAATTGTCAGTCACTGAAATCATACTGAAGGATGTCAATTTTTGCATAAGTTTCACCTCAAATATCAGTTGCACCCTTGAAATAATTTTCGGTAGACAATATGTAATGCACCACTATTCTTGCCTCCTCGAAAGTTTCCGTGTTAATGCAGATTAATTTAAAATATAACAAAACAACTTCTTCAGCAAAGTGTATTTTATTTATCATTTGGATTATATACTGAACTAAGGTTTTAGGTATTTTATCACTACTCATGCAGTATGCCTAAATAGCACTCGTCAATAATCTAATGATAATTACAAAGAAACAGATGTTTGTATATTTATGAAATTTGTACTTGAATTGAATGGGTCACAAAATCTTTTACCCTTAACAGCCTGGTGTCCTACATGTGGGATGCACATACAGCTGGGCCCAAACAGTGTATTTTATATATTTAGGCAACAAGGATACCTACTGCATTTTTTAAGGCATGCTGCACAATCTCCATTCTTTTTCCTACAAAATGCTGTGTATGTCACAATTGTATCTTTTTTGGCTCATATAATATTCATCTTTTACATAAAGGGTGCACTAAAATTTAAATGTCCAACCCTGGCTGTTAAAGGTTTGAGAACTGTAATCAAAAATGAAGCTAAATAGTCTGTAAGACAAAACAAAAAAAAATACTTGCTCAGCATACAAGGGTGTGTAAGTTCCTTTTTGGGCAGTATTGTATGTTTATGTTTGTAGTACCTTTTAAGTATTGTGCCAAGAATGCGTATGGGAAGAGGAGGTAAGGCTCCTTGTTGCTCAAATGCGAGGTGCTTAGTCAACATTACACTCCAACTGCTTTGTCCCATGTAAATAATCTGTAATGTCTTTTAATAGACTGCTGTCTTTGTATTCAGTCACTGTAGACATGGAGATGAAGAGAAAATTCTGCAACTTTGGTGAGAACATTCAGCCTGTATTTGTCATTATACTGACTGAATAATAATAATATGTGAATTTCCCAGTTTGTTTCTATAGTTTGCATTCAGTTCTCCCTTTAAGGTTATACAAGGTGGTGGAATTTTAAGATTACGGTTTTTTATTTACAGACAATTAAGGAACATCAGTAGTCATTTAGCTATATTCAGATAGATGTACTGCCATCAGTCCTTCTGAATGGAATGAGGAACTTGTGCATGTCTGACATTTATAATTAAATGAAATAAACAGAATTTTAAGCAATTTTGTTCCAATATCTGTATTAACCATGTAACAAGTACATATAATTTAGTTCAGCATGCCAATTATAATTGATACCATATAAAAGTCATTCTGTTATAAATTAGGAATACGTAGTATGTAACTAATAATTTTAATAATCCAAAAACATAAAATGTAAATTTCATTGTGTAGTACAAATGGAATATAGTTACTGGTTTAGTTCACATGCTTTGAATGAAAGTGGTATTGAAAAGGCAACTTGAAATGTAAGGTGCTGGGGGTGAGGCAAGAGGCTGGGAAATGCTGATGGATTTATTGTGATGCAAGGTGAATGGGTCATTCCCACACAGGTCCTCATTTACGTTCTTAAGTGCCTCCTTATTCACTGCTGAAAACATCTGTACACTCTCCTGAATAATATTCTGAAGTGTTCCAGGGAATAGGGCTTGTATCTTGGGATTTACTCTCTGACAGATTTGGTGATTTATTTTCATCTTCATCCACAAGTATTGCCATTTTTCACTTAGATGTCTGTGGTCCTTCATATCAGATGTGTTCAAATGTATCTGTAGTATTTCTTTCAAATGTGGTTGAAGTTATTTGGCCATTGACAGCTAATGAGGGCAGGAAGAAGGGATAGGATTGTTCCAAGCCAAAGCAATTTCAAGATTTCAAGAATAGTTCTTTTCCATGCTTCACCAATGGGAAGTATGAAGATCACAAGGACAGCAACTGTCTGCAGTTAAGCTACATTAGTCATAATTCACACTTGCATGGGTGACTTTTTTTTTTCTTCCCCCTCCCCCAATGATGGTGCATTGTTGGAAAATGCCTCCTGCCCTCTTTCTGTTTGGGAATGGATTACAGGCTTCTGTGGTCAACTCAGGAAGAATCCCTCTTCCTGGTCCATGTGCTTGGATTTTCTGGCCAGGATACTGGTGTTATTGAGTATGATCTAGCAGCCAAGGCACTGTTATGTTCCACCACAAACAATTTCTTTGGTTGGTGCAGTCAGATATGGCAGTGGTGTTCCTTGCCTCAGAATTTGATGGAGCAATCAGTTTGTCCGGTATGTACACTTTGCCGCATTCACTGGGGATGCTACATACGCCTGGCAATTTAAGATCCAGGTCGTCTTTGACAGGACACAGCAACCTAGACATTTTCCTGGGTGGCAGGCCAAATGTCTTGATGTTACATTTTGATAGCACTCTGCTGATACAGTTGTGTTTTCGATGAAGGGCAGGAAGGCTACTGTTGTGTGCCAGTGTCACAGTCGTCTGATCTGCTGTGGCTGATGTACACCGTGCCGATTTATTCTAAGCTATATCCGTTATTACACACCGCAGTCTGGTGTGTACATAGTTCGGTTTGGCAACTGCCGACGACACCAACATCTAAGAAGCAATGATCGGTCCTGGGGTCACAAAAAGCGACCGACGAATCTGTACTTTAATGCAAGCCTACACCATCACCCAGCCAATTAACGCTCAATGCTGTCCAAAGTCATCTGCAACCAAGACAGTATTTTACTAATGTCTGCCTGTGCTTCACGGCTCCGTAGCACGCATATCGATACTAACTGAAAGAAATTCAACCAAAGGATGTGCAGAACACTTCTGGGGATCACCCAACATTCTCTAACTCATACTGGCTCATTAATCACTAGGCGGTTAAACCTAAACTGCAGAGCTGTTATGCCCACTTCTCCTTGACAAACGTCACTTTGCATAAGAGTTAGATAAACTGTGCATAAGAGCATGGATCGGAGGATGATCTGTGGATCAGAGCTTGCATGGATCAGCGAGTTTGGAATTGGATGTGATTATTACGTATCGCACCGTAAATCAAAATGGAGGCGAGGTAGAAGTCGAGAAAATAAAGTTTGGCCTAAACTTAATGCCGAATACTGTTGAATTGCCTTATGTATTATACGACAGACGGGAAACTACATATTAATGTCACATGAAATTTACAACTCTTGAGTTTTGTCAATATGATAGACATATTTGTTCGCTGTAAATGGGTATGGTACAGGTGCAATGTTAGGTTATTTTGTACACACAAATTTTTAAGTTAAGTATTTATGAAAGGTGAATTAACAGTAGACCATAATGATGCACAGAACTCACGAAGTTATTATTTGGTAAGTTATAGCCGTGGAATGATTAGGTGTAATAGATATGTTAAGACTCATGAATGTTATGAATGCATTCAGTTAACATGAATAACTGGAAAACTGTCAATACATATCCAGATGCTGCTGTATAGGACTTGTAAAGTATGTATTTATATTGCCAGTTTGTTGTGGAAGCAGCAGGGTTGATGACTGGGGAAAGAGTAGGTCCCCAAAATATGCAGTAATTATTTTTGAGGGCGGTTGAAGACTACTTTGTGTATTATTCTAAACTGTTTTTGTTCATTCAGTTTATTTGTATGTAGTAACAGGTGAATGCTGATTTAAAAATTATGTGGATAAGTTTCATTGAAATGAAGAATACTTGAGGGTGTTAGTTTTGTATTGAATACTGGATATAAGGATTGGTATTAATCATGAGTTAGATATCTGACCAATGGAAAGAAAGCTGTTTAATATATAAATTGGGGAGGCAGGCCTCAGAACTAGATTCAGAAACCATTCAAGTGTGAGACATGTTTCCACATTCATAACTTGCTTATTAGGGAGGAGACATGAAGATGACGGCACTAATGTATATTTAATGCATGCTGTTCATCTATCATTATTTTTCAAGAACTTATTTCTATTAGGAATAATTCACTGTTGTACCAACAAACAAACTCCATGGGGCCAAGTCCTTGAGAAGATAATAGTTCCTCAGCTATTGAAGAGCTTCTGCACATGTTATGGAACCCAAAGGTTCATTACTATGATCACATGAGCCCTCCACTTGTTCCTATCCGGAGCCAGATCAGTTCAGTCCATGCCCTCCCATCCTATAGCTTTGAGATTCACTTTGATATTACCCTCCCATCTACGTGAAGGTCTTCCAAGTGGTCCATTTTCCTTTGGGTTTCCCCACCAAAACCCTGTATGAAACTTTCCTCTACCCCATATGTACCACATGCCCCACCCATCTCATTGTTTAATCAACAAAATTTTCATAACAAAACATTTTATTTTTTAGTCTGCTGGTTCTGGGCACAGTAGCTGTTGTGTATGTAATTACTCAAGTACTCCGGTCAGTAGTGGACTTGAAAGGTGATACAGCTATACTCTCAAGCTTTGAAGGCAGCTGGCTATTTCGACTCTGCCTAAACATACTTGGATATGCCACCATCTTTGTACCAGGTTTCCTAATCTTCAAATATGTTAAGAAAAGTAACTACTTGGAAAGAACAGGTAAAAGCAAGAACTCATGTAAAATGTTTATTCTTTGTTGCTAAAGTTGTAAGAATTTATATAATTCAGTGATATTTCAGTTTCTTATGTTAGTGATTATGAAAATCACTGTCTTCTAGGATGTTACATTGTGTAATGTAGACAAAGTGTACCAGACTTCTATAGGAATGTACTGCTGTGATCATCTGGAAGATGAATAACCCATGCTATGATGTAGGCAGCAGGTTCCTCTGGAACGTTGCTGCATAGGTGGTATCACATCCCAAAAACAGCAACCTTGTATGTTGTTTTTAATGTTCACATATAATGCAGCATACTTGTGTGGAATTCTAGCTTCAATTGATCACCGATCTCATGTAATGCGATGATTGATTACATAGGAATTTATCATTTAGTTTCATACCAGCGTGCTATATCAGTCCTTTCTCTTACACAAACTTCCACATTACTCATCAGATGTCAGTTCATTGTCTCACCTCCCATTAGTGGACATTCTGAAAACTCTGATTATGCTGCATGGGGATTTCGTACAAGAGATATGGTGGTCAGTGGTTTCTTAGGCTTCACCTACAAAATTAAGCCTCTCATAAGTAAGTAAGCAGCTTATACTTCACCCTGATCCAAAGCTCTGGTTGAAGGTTAGTGATCAGTGTTACACTTTAGTCACTTTCACCACATATCCATTTAAAAGTTGGCTGCCTGGGCTCTTGACTGGTGCAGATACGGTGTTGAGCAGAAAAACCTGTGTGTGTGCTGGGAATTAAACCTGGCTACCAGCCATAGCTCCTACAGTTGTAGATTTTATGAATTGCTTTTATTGATGTTTCTTCTGGATGCTTGTGTTGGTTTACAATAGCTGTATTTTTGTGTTTATAGTTCATGAATTGCAGTATTTTATTAGCCTCCAGTTCACATATTTAACATGTTATTTAACATCATTGTTATAAAATATATATTATGTTATATGTTGGTGTTCAGTTTTCTTACAGAATTACCAGCATGTATGTTCTTTCTGTAAACGTTGAATTTCTTTACATATCTGTGTTACAATTAATCTTTACGTAATAAAAGCAGCCCTTCTTAAAGATATTCACTAAGTTTCTTATTCTGTGGAGCAATCTGTGGGAAACTTATAGTCACTGAGCTGATCAAGAAATTTGTTGAAGAATAATGTCTTCTGATCTGATAGAAATATAACAGTGTTTTAAAGTACCTTGCTACCTCATTCATCAGGGTATAAAAGTTGTTCTTCCAAGAAGTAAGTACATTTCTGCCAGACTACACAGCATCACATTCTAGAAGTCAGTATGGTTCATAGTTATCGCTGTGAGCGCGTCACATTTCTAGAATGTGAAGCTTCATTACTGTTTCAAAAGAGCCTGCCTCTGTACCCTGTCCTGAGCCAGTCAAATCTAATCCACTCTCACACCCTCTTCCTTCAAGTTACATTTTATAACAGGAACTTGGCAGATAATTTCATTGATTTAAAGTGTTTTGTCTTCATAACCATGTTACATAACTGAATGAAGCAGAAATGAAAATTGTGACACACACTTAGAATATGTTTTAATGAAGTTTCACGTGTGCACGTCATGTAAATGTGGCAGCTATTGAGACATAAGGGACAGTCTTTCACGAGTTTTAATGGCAACTGCAGTTCCACTCATCCATTTCCCATAAGGCTTTTAGTCTTGCCAACCACAGTTTTACTAATTGTGTTTTTCAGGAATGTAACTCCAGTGTTTGGCTAGGTCTTCTTTGGCAAGCTGTTTATGGCTTCAGTTACTGTAGGAGAAATGTTATTTTTATTCTGTAGAACTTTTCATTGCTATGACCATTTATATCATTATTTTGTTATTAGACAGTAGAATGTAAATGCTGAGGTAAGAGGTAACTAAACACCTTAATTCCTTCCTGACAAATAATAAACATGCAAATGGCTTAAATATGTGCAGGTCCAGGATGTTTTCCGAGTGCTATAAGACTCTGCCTGTCTGGACCAGATCCTTTGATAAGTGCAGATGGCTTTCAGCAGACATTGTCTCAGTCATCTCAGTCATTACAGCAAACCTACAGCACAATGCAAGAAGCCATTCTTTTGATTTTCTGTTTCCTGGGGCTTCAGCTAACATACCTCACATGGGGTTTGTTGCAAGAGAAGATTATGACACAGGTAATGTCATATGCAAAGTTTGCAGGGTTTGTTGCAAGATAAGATTATGACACAGGTAATGCCATATACAAAGTTTGCAGGGTTTTTTGCAAGAGAAGATTATGACACAGGTAATGCCATGTACAAAGTTTGCAGGTTTTTTTTGCAAGAGAAGATTATGACACAGGTAATGCCATATACAAAGTTTGTAGTTCCCCCTCCCTCTGAACACTTTACAGTTTTGTAGTTTTTGTCCCAGTGAATAACTTCAAGAATGGTTGTAGCCATTGATTTCACTGAAGAACTGAATTTGACATTTTAATATTTTTTTATTATTCATGATATTTGGCCATAATGTGTCACATTTCAAGCAGGTTGCTCTCAAAATTTCGTTGATTTTATGAGATTTCATATGAAAATTGGAAGCTCAAAGGTGACCAGTTTACAGTATTTGTATTTTTCATTCAAAGTGGTTATAAAATTTAAACTGTAAAAAATACTGTTCAGTAAATTACAACTACAAATTTTCTATTCATGAACTCAGTTCCAAATCATCATTTAGGTAGCAGTTCCTTGCTGCTTGGGCTGACTCATTCTGTATCTCCATATGGGCCATTTATTTTGTGGCAGACTGACGACAAAGTATTTTGTGTTCTTTGGGCCAGAATGTTTAAAGATTTATTTGTTGCTCGCTGAATGGCTGTTAGTTGTTCAAGAAGGACTGCACCATGAAATTAGTTATGTATTATGTTTGCATTTTTAAATATATTATTGCTTATGTCATGATGGAGGCTGTGAAGGCATCATCGCAGTTTTTTCAGCAAAAGTAATAGGTGATGGTCCTCCTGTGCTTTCAGTACGATGATCACTGTCATTTTATGGCTCCTATACCAACAGGCAAGAAGCCTCCAGTATTCATTGGAGTGTTTAAACTCTTAAGGGCTAGAAAATTTAAAAGTGCCAAGCCTGAAACCTGTTACATTGTTTTTACTATTGTGGCATGGACAGTAAGGTAGTTACCAAGCTGTAAATTCATGACATAAAGTCTTCTGCAGCTGACAGCCATGTCAGTTGATGATAGAAATGGAGTCAGTGTCTGAAACATTGATCTACTTGAACCAGCTAATGCAACTGTTAATCCAAGAGGATTTGATTGAATTTAATTACCATGAAAGCTTCAAATCACACACTTTACAGTCATATGTGTAAGCTTCATGCATTTGGAAGTTATTTTCTTTAACTTCCTGAAGCATTTTGTGTGTAGTTTATAAATAAAAATGTATGTTTTGTAAATGACATTCACTATTTTCTTATTGTGTTTTTTTTTAACAGGAATACACTGATTCTGGAGGAAGTAAAGGGCATTTTACAGATTCCCAGTTTCTTGTCTTTGTGAATCGAATCCTGGCCTTTTTACTGTCGGGACTGTACATTATTTTTACAAGGCAGCCACGACATGTGGCACCACTATACAAGTATGTCTACTGTTCCTTTTCCAACATCATGAGTTCATGGTGTCAGTATGAAGCCCTCAAATATGTCAGCTTCCCAACCCAGGTTAGAATTGGTCTTTCAACTTGTAACTCTTATGTACAAGGAAATGACAGAAAGTAAAGGTAGTTTGAGTTTACCTCAAAAGTGATGTTGGCAGCACTGGAAAAGGTGGCCAATATAAACAGGGGCATAGCTGGGGTGGAAGGCAATTGGTGCTGCCACCCTGGGTGGAAGACTCCAAAGGGTCATCAAAATGAACATTATAAAAGAAAAAAAAATTGTTTCTGTGCTCAACAAATTTTAAATTATTGAGCCAAGTAAAAAGAAGTTCAATAAATGTGATTTGTTTGGAAGTTCATAATTTCTGACAGGGGTGCCCATTGTGTTTACTTGCCCCAGGCACCAAACAAGTAGCTACGCCACTGGATATGAATCATATAAACTTTCCCTCATTTTCACCTCTTTGATTTTCATTGTGTTCAAAATAGGGATCCTGTTACTCTTTTAGCAAGGGTGCTTCATGGATAGAATGTGCCAAAGAAGAACAGTGTTCTTTGATTCAGATTTTGTGTCAAGATGTTATGGAAGCTAGTGAAATAAATAGAAAAATTGTATTTCAGTATTTTGATAACTCTGTGAACCAGAGAAAAATTTATGAATGGGTCGTACATTTTTAGGTGCATTTGCATACTCACAAAAAGTGCCTGTTACCTTCATCATGTTTGTCTATCTGTCCGTCTGTCTGTCTATTTACCAGCATGGCTCCCACTGGACAAATTCCCATGAAATTGGTATTGGGGATTGTTAGGAAAATCTAGAGCAAATCTGGCAAAAATGTTGGCCACTTTACTTGGAGATGCAAGTACATTTTATTGTTGCTGGTGACATTATATTGCCATAAAGGTGCTCACTTCAAGTGAAATGGTATCAGGCTTTGAGGATAGCTCAGGAAGTTTAAGAGTTATGCAAACGCACCACAGTGTTATGTTATACGTGCATTGCCTATCTTGTTAAGGATTGCAGATGTGTGTTGTCAATGATGGGTATTCTGGGCAGCCATCACTTGTAGTGTGTTAATGTTAACGGGCATATCAGTCAACATATCCAGGGCAACCAGAAAATCTGCACTGATGAAACTGTTTGAAATGAGCATCAGTGATGGAATAAAGCAGTGCAGACTAAATAGGGCCTAATTAAAATCAGTTTGTTTTGATGGAATAAGGAGACTTACGGATGATTAAGTATAGAAATAAGACGTGTAAGCTTAGTTACTGTGTTCTTAATTTTTCAAACTTAGTTTCTTGTTAACAGAGGAGTCACTTCAACTTAAGCACCTAACAGACAACTACAGAGACTCATTTGCTGTCAGTGTTTTACGTATGTCTTAGAAGGCTTCATTTATTTTACTTACCACTAGGTATTGTGTGTATGTGTGTGTGTGTGTCTTATTATTACAGTTGTGCGACCATGACTTGTGGTTGGAAAGGTGATACAATTTCATGAACACTTTTTCTTTCTGACTGTATTATACAGCAATCCCTTGACAGCCATGATTTTGCCAACCTTAGATTTCAAGTATCACAGTTCTTCATCTATATTCAGTTTGCCAACTGTGGTATTTGGTTTTATGTACCCGCAGTATTTAGTTGATCTACTCATGGAGAAAAGTGGTGGTTTCTATTTCAGAAAAATCTACATTTGCAGGGCACAGGACTGTAATGCCACCTGTATTAAGTCTACATCTTGACACCACATTTATGTAGCATTAATTTCAGTGTTATTCTCTGATCTGTGCCTAGATCTTCCATTTTTTATGTTCCCTTCAGATTTGTTGGCTAAAATTTTATATTTAAGCTATTTAAGGGGCTCAGATGAGTGTTAGGATCGGTTGTTCCTCTCATCTCAGTTTTCCTTAAGTCTCACTAATCGCTGCTCTTTTTCAAATGTGTAACCCACACACTTGACAAAGGATTGCTGTACTGTGAAATGTTGATAAAATTAAATATTAGTATTAAACAAATTTCAAACATACAGTGATTTTTTGTATGTCATTCTGCTTGTTTGTCTCATTAAATGTCATATAAATGTTGTGAATTTAGCAAATAGGAATTGTTTTCACCAGGTGCACATTAGTGGTCAGTAAAAGTTCTCATTTTATGTAATAAAATTACATGTCATTGCTAACCTCTTCATACTCGCCTTGTGATTTGTGTAACATTGTTTGCCCCATTTATGTATAACAACCTAGAGATGCATACATCATACAGTAGTAGGCATGTAAATGTGAATAATGGTAAATTTACATATCCAGACACCCAGGAAGATAAAGGAAAAGTATTAATTTATCTGAATACTTCTGTTGAAGTACCCACTATAGATTACCCCTTTGGAGTTGGACTTAAGTGCCCAGTGTGCTCTGCAAAAGATCCAGCATTTAAGTAGCCACCCGTTACTTTGCATGTTCTTGGCTGACAACTTTACTGGACATATGGTTTCATCAGCATCCAGTAGTTGCCTTTGGCACCAAAGGATCAGTGTTGAATATCATCTAAAATGACATTAATTTATGTTTCAGGTACTAGCCAAAGCTTCCAAGATAATTCCAGTTATGATAATGGGAAAGATCATTTCAAGAAAGAAATATGAGTACTATGAATATGTGACTGCAGTGCTCATATCAGTGGGAATGACATTCTTTATGCTGGGCAGTGCAGATGACCACAAAGGCAATATTATGATCTGTTTTTATATCATATTTTAAATAACTGCATTATAATTGCATTCTTGTATTTAAAATGTGAGCAAAGAATTGTCTGTTCATACAGGGGATGATTTAGGATGGAAAGAATAAGCCTTCCCCCCCCCCTTTTTTTACATGGTGAAGGGCCCCGCAGCAGATGCTACGGACGCACCACAGCCGTAAGGCTTTTTGAGCAACCCTATGATGAAGATGAGCAGTTTTTTACCAAGTTTTACAAGTAATGGAGCACCAGTGGAATGAAATTGACAGGGGAAAACCGACAACTCGGAGAAAAACCTGTCCCAGTACCACTTTGTCCACCACAAACCCCACAAGGACTGACCCGGGATCGAACCCGGGCCTCCGCAGTGGAAGGCCGGCGACTAACCGCCTGAGCCATGGCACGGCCTATATGCCTTCCTTACTGTTGTTGTCAATTTAAGTTCGGTAATAATAAGCTACTGCCCAGGTTTGTCACAAAATTGTGATGGAGTTATGGAAAGTACTTTCCATCAAGAGTTGATGGTTGGAAGATTATCAGTGAATTTTATGGAAAATCACTTAAAATGCATACATGGCATCAGTTACCTTATCTTACAGTGTGCTACTTCATATTGTCTTTGTCCATAAGTCATTTGAAAACAACAGCTTAATTGTGATAACCTTTAATACATACATTTAGGGTCTTATATGGGTATGAAACTTGGTCTGTTGCTTTGAGGAAGGTACGTAAATTACAAATTTCTGAACACAAAGTGCTCAGAGTAGTATGTGGAACTAAGGAGGATAAAATAAGTGAACAGTGTATGATATTACACAAGGAACTTCTGTTTTAGATTTCAATTTCAAATTATATTTTCTGTATTTTAGTTATGAATTGGTGCAAGTTATCTAATCATGTTGAAATAGTACTGGTTGTTCTTGCAGCAGTAGTTGTTCTAAACAAAGCTACATACATAATTTTCTTATTGTGCCTTCTGTCTTAATTGATTGGTTGTTATTTTTCGTAGGGGCTGCAGTGACAACATTCTCAGGACTGATTCTTCTGGCTTCCTACATGTTATTTGACAGCTTCACTTCCAACTGGCAAGGGGAGTTGTTTTCCCTCTATGGGATGAGTTCAGTCCAAATGATGTGTGGTGTGAATTTATTCTCCTGCCTATTCACTGCTGTTTCTCTGGCTCAGCAGGGAGGGTTCATTCATTCTATCAGCTTCATGGCCCAGGTAACTTCATATCTTAAGTTCAGTAATGAACAGTTATTATTTCTTAGCTCACTCAATAGCACCTTATTAACCACACATGATATCTGTTTATAAACTGTAAGCCAGAAGAAAGTGTGGGATATTACATCTTTTCCTTCTTCTTCCTCCATTCAATATGTTTACACTTAATGTGGGTCATGTTGCAATCAAAATGGAAGAAGGGCATAATGTGAATATTGTCAGTACATCTGTGCACTAATTTAGAATTTCAGTCCTGTGAGAGTGCTGTTTTTTTAAAGCAGGTGGTCAGTACTGTTAAATTGTAGTATTATGATGTGTAATTTGGAAGAAACGTTAAATGGGAACTTTTCATATAATTAGCATTATGTATGTGATATGCCAGAGGATGGCATCTGTGCATGCCAGAATATGTAGTGGGTAGTGTGAAACAATAATTACAGTGATTGTAATTAATGATGCAGTACATTTTTGCAGTTTCTGAGATTTGAGGCAATGACACAGATTCATAACCCAGAGGGACATAATACTCATATAAATATTACACAGTCTGTGTTTTGAAGCTCCAGAAGTATGCATACAGAATACTTATAAAAAATACCTTGTTTCAACACTGTTATTTATATAAACATATTCCATGACGCAGAGTCCTTGATAAGTTGACAGTTGCCAAACTTGTTGAGCAATTTCCTACATTCTATAAAACTCGCAAGTTAATTACTTGTTCACAAGACCCCACAGTACAAAATTATTAAAACTTTCTCTTAATTTGTACTTAGAAAATGTTTCTTTTAATTTAATGTTTCAGTTCCCAAAGTTTGTGTTTGACTGTCTCATGCTGTCAGTGTGCTCAGCGGCAGGTCAACTGTTTATATACTACACCATTGCAACTTTTGGGCCTGTTGTCTTTGTGATTATCATGACCATAAGACAGGTAAATAATTTAATGTTTTATTACAGAAATGTCTGTGTTGTACAGATAGAGTGAAAAATTGTACATATGCCTAACCACCTTGCTATATTGTGTGTGTAGATATAGACATAAAGCTCTACCCATTCCTAAACTCAGCAGTAGACTGTGGTGAGTGGCCTGCTTCATGCCCTGGCTGCTTTACTTGTGTCGAAAGATCCCCTGATGTTAATTTAATAAAGAGACCGGATGGTGCCTGGAACCAGTGTAGCAACATGATGGGCATTTAACACAAGCCACCCATCCGATATCCTGTTGGTTCTTTATTTACTGGGCTTTGCTGACTCATAATAGCCATGTAGCTTTAACACAATCTGTAAACATATGCAAACACCCTTTCAAACTTAGGCTTTAATTTTACAAGAGTTATGTTTGTGGTAGCAGAGTGGTGAGGGAATAAGTGTGGTTATGATACGAGTATATACTACATATATTTATTCTGTATTAATATTTTGATATAACAGAAGAATGAGAACTAATAGTAGTAGGAGTACAAAATGTAAGTAAATAAGTGTAACTTCAGGAAAGGATTCAAGTTATATTAGAAAGATTCTTCCAGTATTTAATCATTAGGAGTAAACAATGAAAATTAATGTTCTGCAATAACCTGAGAATACATTGAGACTCTTATGTGTATTGAATAATAAACTTCATAAATTGCTGAACAAAATAAAGTGTTGTTTGAAAACAAAACTGAAATGCATCAAAATATGGGATGGATTTTAATTGCCTGACTTTTCTCCCTTATAGGGTCTTGCAATTTTGCTGTCCTGCTTCATCTATCAGCATCATATCACAGCTGTGGGCATTATTGGTGTGATTGTTGTGTTTGTGTCAGTATTCTTACGAATTTATTGCAACCAGCGATTACGTGCTATCCGGAAACGGGCCCAAGCATCGAACTGTAGCAAGGTGTGATCGCAGCAGGAATAGTTTCCCAGTTAAAACAGTAAGTTTTTGTTTCTGCAAATGTATCTGAAACAGATGGTGCTGATACAAACCAGGTTTCATTAATGGTGTCTGGAAAGTCATATGTTTGAATGCCAAAATATCAGTTAAAAATTTTATTTCATGATGTGACAGGTAAACACAACTGAATCAGAAATATTCTTCACAAATGTGTAAAGAGAATCTGTAGTGCTGTATGGGATACAGTCTTTGGCTTCATTCTGACAAGCTTGTCACTAAGTTTTAAGAATATGTTTATCAGATTGTTCATTCCCGTAGGAAAAGATTACCTACTACAGGGATCACGTGTAAGAATTACTGCCCATGTGAGAGACAAAGGTTCTGTTAGACTGACACACAGTTTGAGGGATTGGGAAATTTCATTGAAGTTTTCAAACTATTTGTTGATATTTCCTCAGCTGGTCAAGAAATTCCTCTCCTCTTATGAAACACACAGATTCATTACCATGAAGAAAACTGTATCAATTAAAACCTCACATCTTACATTCATAGCGATATTTATAACATAAAATAACCAGAACTATTTTGTGAATGAAAACAACCCCTCTTTGTATTAGTACCACAGAACTGACTGGTCTAGCTGTTACCATACTTGATTTGTTAGTTGAAAGGGCTCATGTTACAGTAATTAACATGGAAACTGTGTCATCAGTGTAGGGACAGGTAATCACCAAGAAAGGGGAAGATCCTACTTTTGAAACATTCTGTATATCAGGTATACATTAGGCAGTGGACATTGTCCAACATAATTTTCACAGACTCAAACATTTTGGAAATTATTAAAGTCTTTGGTGTGGTATTCATTCCTCATGTGTTTCCCTTCATGGGTCCTGGTTTCAGTAGGTAGTCTTTCCCTCCTAGTATCATTATTTAAATGCAGTTTTGTATTTGTTGTAGAATAATACACGTCATTTTCAAAATGTTTGATATAGAGTGTGCTGTGACTGCAAAAAAAATAATGGAAACTTTTTTGTCCATTGATATTGCAATAATTAATATTGTATAAAATGCTGTGTTAGATTGAATGTTATTACATAAATATACCGATATGTAAATGTTTAACTGGCATGTCTCACGGTGTGTCTGAATGATGTGTCTCAACTTAGAGTACATTAATGGAACCCTGGTTATGAACTGTAGAATTGGATGTGCTTGCTATAAACAGTGCTGCAGTCGTTATGAGGTCTTCATTTAATTATGTCATTCCCATTTTTGAATCTCGTTGAAAAGAAGCACAAAACTTTAAATCTTTTGATCACTCAACTTTTTATGTAGCTTTTTTTAAATAGTGCTTTATGTAGTGATATTTATGTATGTGATATTCCAGTGTTTGTCAAGGCTCTTTATCCCAGGTCTTATGCATAGAAGCCCTGGAGAGACAAAAAATACTAATGTTCTGGTTGTTTCACATTCCTAAATGCTGAGTGGTATATAAAATTTATTTAATATGTATGTAAATATTTATGCTAAATGCATGCTGAGGCCTAAACAAGCACTTTATTTAAAAGATCTGTTAAATTTAAACTTACCACTGATCTTTAATGCTGAAAGATTGGTGAGTCAGAAATTAATTTTCTTGTTTTCCCATTTGAGCACATAGTAGATAGTTAATTAATGGGGAAGGTAACATTGATAAATGAGACATTAACTCCTACATTTTGGAATAAGGTATTCAGATGCTTGCCTGGTGCTTCTGTAATGAGCATAAATTGTGTGAGAAACTTTCTAAACTGAAGTCCATGTGGTCATGTTGTTACAGTCCAGTAGGAGTAGATCAGTACTATGAACAGAAATAAGAAACAAATCACAGTTTCAACATGTAAACGTGATTTCATACATCCATATGCGATCTTAATAGTGGGCTGACTTGAAATTTCAATGTCTGTATGAAATCTCCAATTTTTGGATATGCTGAATTTTATTTTAAGCCTGCAGAGGTCATACTGTACTTAATTTTATGTCAATAGTATTAAATGTTTGGTCACAATCCGAATTTATTTAAATCTGCTGTATATAACTGAATACAGCAACTTACAGTGGTCATTGTTCATTCAGTCGCCTTCACTGCCATTGTAATGGCACTGGATGGATTAAGATTGGGTTTTTTGTAGACCAATCCGTCTTTTTGTGAGAGTTCATGTGTCTCCTGTGATGAGACAAAGCTTCGTCATCAGACACTGATTGTGGGGTCTTTTTCTTGAGCATGCACCAGAATGTACCAGTTTACAAATTTAGTTTTGCTTCTGGTGTGTCTCATAGAATTTTTGAACCACATTTGTCTTAACATGGAAGCAGGTGTAGCAGTTTTGTTGAATTTTGTGCCAATAACGCAGACACAACCCTTGCTGTGTGAGTTGGGGCAAAGATTTCTTGGAGATGTCTCCAGTCTAGCACCAGTTTTTTCCAGCTTTTCCTCAGCACATGTCCTCTGTGTGTTCTCTCATTGTCTAACATGGAACCTGTTGCTCAAAACCTTTTTATGTAGGCCTATTTGTAAATTGTTTTCCTGCATGGAAATGGAAAATCAAGAAACTTGTCTGAATTTAAGATGCCACTACTTTTAGGACATGTATGTAACATATGTATCATAAATCTGCATAGCAAGAGCTGATGACTTTCAAGGAACTTGTAGCCTCTCTGATAAGCAGTGTGGGAATTAGCTGGTTGGTGGGCTTGGTGTATACCATAAGCAACCAACAAAAAATGACTAGTGATTGGAGTCACTTAAAGTAATGGTTCTGTAAGTACTAAGACTGAAGCAGTCAATACAAATAATTTATGACAAAAACACTATTTGTTTGTATATAAAATTGCTACATGTTTCAACCCCTAAGGGTCATCGTAAGTCAAGAATGTGTGAAAAGTTGGTGGTGAACACTCAAAATTCTCATTTCTGTGAATGTACTGTAGGTGTTAGCATGCATTTCACTACCAAATATTCGAGGGCATTGGCTGTCTAGCAAGTGAAAACAAAACTGCTTGATGGTGTACCAGATTTATGAAATTTTTAAGAGTATATTTGCATTGCTACTGATGTTGGTAAATGGTGGCTGATAGGGTTGGCGCTGTACTGAGGGATTTCCTTTGTAGCTGTTGGAAATGGAGTGGCAGTTGCTTCTGCTAACATGTGGTACATTTAGATACATAATACTTTCTTAGCTTGAATAGTTTCAGCTGATGTAACCTGTTTCATGGTCTATTTCTCTTGTTGCTGGAACCTCATGTAACTAGACATTGATTTTTAAAATACATGCTAGCTCAATATACACCCTCTTATGATAGGAAGAAACAAGATTACTTGTTGAGGCTCATGTAATGAAGTGTGAAGCTACAATAAGGGAAGTTGCTTTCATTAAGGTATAAGATACGCAGATATCTCTAAGATAAATGTTTGCACAGCACTGTGACAAAATATTCTTAACGATTTCACTTTGGAATTTTAGATGGAACACATATGAGATCTTACTAGAACTATTTAAATATGTTATATGTATTTTACTAATTTCCAGTAGTCTGGTGTGGTGATACGGTTGAGCAAACTGTGGCCCCACATGGCACTGAAGCTAGGAGGCAACAGAAGTCATGGTTAGCAGTTTAGTAGTATTATCAAACAAGGAATAAACACTGATGATCATTTTGTGTTCCTTAATTGTCATAAAATCATGTTTTACTCATAATGTTTACAAATTTTATTATGGACAAGAGTGGAAGTACCTGTGGTTTCAGGCCAGTGACGCCCAAGAGCGTAGTTCACTCAGAGCACCATATTAGCCAGTCTCAGCTCTGCCAAGATTGCGTATTCTGACACAGGTGTAGGTTTGTAGCTTCAGCTAAATCCTTAACTTGTCGTAATGAATTCTTATTTCAGTGCTGTGGTCTGGCTTATGTTCTGTGACAGTTCAAAAACCCACTAATCGCAAGACATGTTTCTCAGTTATAACCAATTATTATGACTACACATGCCACTCTTCATATAGTCCTGAATCCATACACAACAACTGATGTCACAGTGGGCAGTTATAACATGTGCTTAATTTACATTTATGGTCTTTAAATGTGTTAAGCATTTGCTGCAAAATTAGGATACTGTGTTACAGCTAGCAAATGCAATATATTTACCTGGGAATTTTTTTTTTTTATTAATCATCTCAAAAATTGGGGATCACCTTGTAATTGCACACAAAATTAAACATGTTCTATATAGGCATTTTCCTGAAAATTGCAGATTGTGAATGGAAGTTATCTTAAATGCAGTGTCATCGTATATTGGGATAAATATGGTAATTTACATTATTAAAATTCAGGATCATCGTGACAGGGTTTGGCTTTTATGCTGTGTTAGACTTAAGCTGCACTTTAGCTGCAACACTGTCAATAAGAAATCCCTTGCATTTAAATGTCAGTACAAGCACAGAATATTGTAGTTTTATATGAGTGCTACAAGATTAAAATGTTAGTATATTGAATCACTGTCACATAGGCATGGTGTTTGTGAATTCAGTAACTGTGAGTTATTCTGTTTGGTCTGAATGTACATTTTAACTTTTTACGCACCTATAAGCCAGGTGAACAGACCTTTCAACTGATTGTGAAGACACAGTGTTGAGAACTAATCGGCTTGAACTGCACGGATGGTAGAACTCTGTGAGGTTTGACGACATAATCTTGGCACCAAATTACAGACTGAATTATTAACTGAAATCTTATCAATTATTCATTTATATGCCACGTTGTTTATCGTGCATGAACAGTTGCTGGTGGATTTCTTTTGTTATGCAGCATACAGAGTTTTTGTCTGCAGCACTTTATACTGTGAAAATCATTTTTTTTTTCTTCCTCCATGAGGATTTGGTTCTTTGAAGACCATTCAAAAGGTTCTGAAATTAAACTTCTTTCCATCTGCTGATGTCTTCCTGTATCTCATTTTCCTTTGGGAACATGTTACTCAAGGGCAGTCTGTGTACATGTTGTCTCCAATTTAACTGATGAATTTCTTTGCCAGCTATTTTGTAGAATTCTAAGAAAGTGTGTGTGTGTGTATGTGTGTCCAGTTCCTATTCCTTTTTATCATTCTTCCTTGTATTTCGTGTTTCACTTCAGAAACATAAACAATTTGCATGCAGTATTGTATAGCCTCAGGAAAATGTCTCTTGTCATTAGTTTTGAAATTTCCTGTCATCAGTCCCATGTGTATCTGTTAGAGGTGTATATTTATTTGTATACAGTGGAACTTGCTTCACCAAAGAAATACATATTATTTAGTCCCAGAAATTTTCTTATAAGGCTAACATAGTTTTGATATATTCCATATATTTCCTGCATATATGGATTTCTTGCATATGCATAATTTTAATGTTATGAAACCAACAATTCACTGGTTTATAAGAGATGGGTATGGGTGCTTTGATTTACACTCATGCACACCTGAAACTGAGCAGAACTTTATGATCACCCATACATAATACTTGAGATCTGCACTCTTCTGGGATATTACGTGGCGTCATGTGGTAATTGTTTACCGACGTTTCAGGACAACATATCGGTCCCATCTTCAAGGGTCAAGAGTCCAAGAAGAAAAGAAAGTTGGTAAGCTGTAACAGTTTCTATATGGGAAGGTGCATTACATTACGTTACAGCTTACAGGCTTTCTTTTCTATGGATTCTTGACCCTTGGAAGATGGGATGGATACGCTGTCCCAAAACGTAGGCAAACACGATGCCGCATAATATCCTAGAAGAGCGCAGATCTCATCAACATCACGGTGGAAGCCAGAAATCAAGGTTCATACATAATACTTGTCTCTCACTTGTGCTTTGCTGGCGCTTCAAACCTGCTGAACCCAAGCGGTCATCCATCTTCTTTATTTTTGGTCAAGGTATCGATTCAATTTCGGTCATTTTAATTTTTTTTATTTGATTTATGTCATGTAATTTGCACAGCTCCAGATTACTTGTCATGGAATAACTGTTCCATGAGAACTTAAACAAGCGTATGTACTTAAAATTATGACTTACAGTGCTCCTTTCAATAAATGTATAATTATCATGATTTCAGTAATTGACTCCATAGAGCAGAGTCTGTGAAAAGCCAGCTATTCCTGAGCTAGTCAAAAAATTCTCCACATTTTATGGAATTAATATTATGCTCCCATTATGCCTAAATCATCTAAGTAACCTCTTACCGTCAACTTTTCCTGCCACAACCATTCATGCATTTCTCTTTCCATGCATGCATGCCACATGCCCCACCCATCTTATCCTCCTTCATGTGATAATTCCGATAATATTTAGCAAGGAGCACAAATCTGAGGCTCCTTGTTGTGGTATTTTTAATGCATTCATATTATGTATCAGTATTTTTACTTGGGGCTAATATGGATCTGATACACTTTCTTGAATCTAATTACTGTACACACAAAAAAGAAGCAACACAGCAAAGGGTTCCAACTGCATAATGTCCGTAGAAGGCAGACAGACAGTGTTTGGATGGGATAGAATGGATCCAAATGCTGGTCATTAATGAAAGAACATAGGGGAGGATGCAGATGGCCGAAATGTGTTTTATTAGAGCTGTTGTAAAATACGGAATGACACTGTAAGTTTAATGAAGATATTTGAGTTGAAATGGAAATAATATATATCAATATAATTATTAAAACTATCAAAAGAAATGGCAAGACCGTTTGGAAAGAATAACCGACAACTGAATCCTGAAGCTGTCTTATCTGAATAAACTGAAATGTTCCAGTGCCAGGGGCATCTGTCAGAAAGATGGAATAGTTTCAATCCCTATAATCAGACAGGACAAACAGCATAACCTGTGATGATTATTTTATTACAGTACCAGTGAATACAAAATTTTGAGTATATAAACTGCATATTTATGATAAATTGTATGCTTTGATCAAGTGCTATTTGATTTACTTGTACTCTTATATAGAATATAGTTCTGTAATGATACAGCTCATTTTTAAATGCTGGAAGTCCAGACAAACATAATTTGTAAACTGTATGAAGCTGCTCTCTATGAAATCCATACAAAGGAAATGGTTTCAAAACATACAGTACTTACATAGTTCACTTGCATTATGTGACAATACAAGAACAGCTGCCAGATTAAGGATACTGTTTAGTGTAATGCTGATAATACTAATGGCCATTAATTCCATGCAGCAGAGTAATTTTGGGGAGTGTTATACCTGCCCAGCAGGAAGATTGTCCCCAGATTTTATGGAACCTGGAAGTTTATTATTGTGTTCAAATAATCAGTTTAGAACTCTGTCCTGTGCCAGCTAAATACCTTAAATCTTATTCATTTAAGATCCATATTATTATTATTGTCCCCAGATTTTACGGAATCTGGAAGTTTAGTACTGTGTTCAAGTAACCAGTTTAGAACTCTGTCCTGTGGCAGCTAAATACCTTAAATCTTAATCATTTAAAATCCATATTATTATTATTGTCCCCAGATTTTACGGAATCTGGAAGTTTAGTACTGTGTTCAAGTAACCAGTTTAGAACTCTGTCCTGTGGCAGCTAAATACCTTAAATCTTATTCATTTAAGATCCATTTTAATATTGTTCTCCCATTTATGCCAAGGTCTCTTAGAGTTTATCTAAAACATCAGCATACCTTCAGCAAACGACTTTCAGTTCTGTATTTCACAAAATAACATCCTTCACAAAATCAAGTATGTTGTATTCGTATCTGAAATAATGTCTTACATTACTTTAGGAAACATTAAATACATATGCTATAACTAATCATGATGAAATAATAAAAGAGTGTATTATTTGTGGTCATTGCCCAAGAACATAATGTGCATGGGTGACTTTGTGTTCACTCGTTCTTGTGGCAGTAACACGGCTGGCTCTGTCTAGCTGTTTTACTGGTGCATCATGGGAATTAAGGAATCAGACTAGTTGTATGGCAGAAAGTAGTTTCTAGAATTATTAAACTAGTATGTTTGAATTTCCATCAGGCATATGAGTATGGGAAGTATGTTTAAAATAGAATGTGGTAACTATATAATGATATGATTTGGGTCAGTATTTAATTTTATGTCCTCAAAAAAAATCTAAGTCTCTTCTATCAGCAAGTAATGGACCTTGAGTCTTTTAAGTTACCAGGTGTCCCCTGTCCATTAGGATTACTTTATCATGTCAGAACAGGGGATTTAAATTCCCATGACGTGGCACAGGCAGCCACATTTAACTAGGCATTTCAACCAGTAATGATATTAATACTGAAAAATATATGTATCATTTGAAATATATCTGATGAAGTAAAATGTATAGTATTTGAATGAAACTGCATTTGAATTCTATGGTGTTATTATAAATTGTTTTCAAAAACAGTGTTTATAATTCCTGAAATAAAACAAAATATTTTGTATATAAACACAGATATTACATTTGTGGAAATATTTTTCTTCCCACATTGTGATGGAACTCTGATTTAGAAGTTGACCTTTGTATGTTAAACACAAACATACTGATCTATACATAAGCTAGCTTTGCACTTTGTGCACATACATTTGGTAGTCATTCAGCTTCAGGGCAGGTCATTTGACTGACCTAAGTCTTCCTCTTGGAATGGATTATAGTGGCCAGCATGAAAATAGTCCCGTCGAGGTCACTGCTTATCAACGCAGTGTTGCCACACAGAAATAAGCAACACTTGATTCTATCGACACGCAGTGTGCAACTAAACGGGAAGCTGCACATGGGGGGAAGAAATGGAAACAACGCAGGGCGACGAAGAGTGGGGGTGTGAGTCAGCTGCTTGACCTTGATGGGACTATTTTCGTGCTGGCAACTTTAGTCTTGCTTTAAACTACTGTTTATTTAGCGAGCACAAAAAAACTCATGATGAGGCAAACTTACCTAGAAAAGTATCTCATATACTGATATTTAAGTAAAATAACAAAACGAAGATGTTATTTTTTAAAAAAAACTTTCAAGAAAAAGCCTCTGTAATTTTTAATAAAACGGCAACTTCATGTCTGTGAACTAAAAAAAAATAATGGACATTGTCTTTGGACAAACAGAATGTGAGGAAGAGGTATGCGACGAAGCTGTGAAGGACATACTGGATGAAACGTAACTGACCCAAAACACAATGGACATGTATGTTTTCATGGTGTCGTGGATTGGAGTTTTTTAAGGGTTGATAATAACAGATTACAACTTAAAATGTCAACATTTTCTCACAGTTAAGGTTGACAGCTTACAGGCAAAATACTGACAGTTTATGGATTTAATTAACTTGAAAGGAAAAGAGTTACTGCAGGTTTCATTTCTTAAAGAACATTTGTTTCAAAACCACTCCATTTATTAACAAGTGTGTCAGTGGATCACATTCAGTTGGAGGAACTGATATGAATTGTTTACAGAACCTTTCAAATTTAAAACATTACAGCTATAAACTACAGTAGGTCTATATACCACCACACTAAAATCCAGGGACATTATTTTATCTGACAACAAATGTCACTTTACATTCATACCAGTTCACATGATGACAGGCAGCACAATGCTTCTTGCTCCTGTTGAATTTGTTGTATGTCAGGATCCACATGTTTAGTTCAGGCAATGTTAACAGTTAATATTAGGCTGTTACCATATTTAAAGGTGTTGGAAATGTTTTACTTCAGCTAACAGGTATCCATCACATCTAACAAATGCATTGTTCATTGTACGTTAAAGTTTTATAAGTCAAGCCAAGGGAGTGAGCAGCAAGGGCTATCATGTGAAATAATGTCAGTATATAGCCAAGCTCTTGTCTCTAATCAATATGCAGCTTCTTTGTATTACTGTACAGTGGCACTATACCACAAATACACTATTTCTGAAGTATCTATTCAAACATATTTTGAAATTACAGCTGAAGTGGTAATAAACCGTGTTTTTGGCACAACAGAAATTGCAAAAACATGAGATTTAGAAATAAAAAAGAAACAACATAGCAAAGGGTCCAAACTACATAGCATCTGTGAAGGCAGACAGCAGTTTTTGGATGGGACAAAGAATGCAAGGAGTATACACAAAATACAAAGCATTCTAACTTAACTCCATAACCTTTCACTGAATTTAGGCTTTACTTAGTCACTGGACCTAATCCAAACGAATCTAATATGATCCATCATTACAGTACTTTTAACTACATGCACTAGAACAAACTGCATGACTTAGCACCTAGTTACAGAAATGGAAATCATATGATCTTAAAATAATTACTAATGTGTTCAAAGTTCTCTGCATCACAGGTTCATCACAATTATTACATCAGTAACTGACAGCTAGGAATGAAGCAAATGGCAATGTTCTTAATTGATTAAAACACACACACAAAGGATATGTACTCTATTCATATTGAAGTGCTGTCAAATTCTGAGGCACTGGTAGTAGACTTCTCAGTCGGTGGCATCCCACAATCTTATACAATCAAGTATATGTCTTGACTTATGAAAACGTCTTACACAATAATCTAGAAACAGTATCAAGTAGAAAACTGTTGCCTTAAAATTAACAAATTTCAATATGTACCCGATTTATAAAACTTAGCGAGACACAGTAATGCAGTAGCCAATTCAAGCCCTTGTAATGTTAACTGAATTGCACACAACACAACTTCTAACCGCAACACATACGTTTGCCATAACAGGAAGTACAGTACTCCACAAATCGATGGTATGGTCAGTCCTACTGACACAAGTACCACGAAGCCACGTTCTGTCAAGTTTCCTTTGCGTCCCAAAAAAATTCGTACACACTCAGTACAACACAAAAAGAGCAGCAACAAAAATTCTGATATGACAGTTCCAGTAGGATAAGGCAGGTTCACTGCCTTGAATATCCCCATCCCAACTTCAGAGAATGCAAACATACTAAAGTAAAATGAATTTAGGTACAGCAATATTTCATATAGTAAAGAAGAGTTCATATTGACTGACGAAATATGTCCAACTTGTTTAGTTTCCCGACATCAGAACCTACAGAAGTTACTTGTAAGTCAAATCATGGCACTATTTTAACTTTTAAGGTTATAAAGCGCACTCCCATTCCCTTTCGTACCGGCCCGGCTCAATACGGATTACAGTAGTATTGACCACGGATTAATCTACGGCACAGATTTCCAGAGCACTCTAATCCATGCTACAAAATATGCCAACACCGACTGGCATAAGCAAACGAAATGCGGTAATTCGATTTGCATACTCTAAAACATTGCAGTATAAAAACACATTTATCCTCCGTGCATGATATCTGAATCCTTGGGCTACAATAAAATTATTGAAAATAGGAAGTGTCCACATTGCTAGAAAAACCAACCAATAAACAAATCACTCGTCTACCAACAACTGCACTATTAAAATAAATTGTCACTCAATGGTACCCTACATATATTTCGGTCACTACATGACCATCATCAGGGGTATCTATCTATCTATCTATCTATCTATCTAACTATATATATATATATATATATATATATATATATATATGTATGCACTTCACTGCGCACTGTCCACTTTTGTTGTTTAATTTGTGGTTGTATTATGGATGTTGTTATGCACTGGGAATTTTTGTGTACACTGCACTTCTATGGGTATGACGTTGGTTGTCTCTTGAGATCGTCGTGTGTTAAACTATTTCGCTGTTAAAATTATTAAGACTTTGGTTGTCTTGTCGTAGTCGATGTTCTATGATGTGGTGAGGTGTAGTAGAGCTGATGTTACGCCCGTTGATTATTCGTTGTAGATTGTTGCACAATTAGTAGCTGTTGTAAATGTTGAGATGTAGTGGTTAGAAAGTTTATAAAATTATAAGGTTATAAAATTATAAATTAGTGCGATACTGCTGGCGTCCGGTCGTGTATACAGGAGCCGACGTGCTGTACGCTGTCCACTTTTGTTGTCTTATTATGGCTGGTTTATCGATGTTTTTATGCACTGGGAATTTTTTGTGTACTCTGCACTTTATGGGTATGACGTTGGTTGTCTCTTGAGATCGTCGTGTGTTAAACTATTGCACTGTTAAAATTATTAAGACATTGTTTGTCTAGTCGTAGTCGATGTTCTACGTTGTAATGAGGTGTAGTGGAGCTGATGTTATGCCCGTTGATTATTCGTTGTAAAATGTTGCACAATTAGAAGCTGCTGTGGATGCTGAGACGTAGTAGTTGAAGTTATAAAATTACAGAATTATAAAATTGCAACATTAGTGCGATACCGCGTGTTGTGTAGGGGCTTGTGTAAGCCCCTACACAGCACGTCGGCTCCTGTATACACGACCGGACGCCAGCAGTATCGCACTAATTTTATAATTTTATAACCTTATACTTTTATAAACTTTTTAACCACTACATCTCAACATTTACAACAGCTACTAATTGTGCAACAATCTACAACGAATAATCAACGGGCGTAACATCAGCTCCACTACACCTCACCACATCATAGATCATCGACTACGACAAGACAACCAAAGTCTTAATAATTTTAACAGTGAAATAGTTTAGCACACGACGATCTCAAGAGAAAACCAACGTCATACCCATAGAAGTGCAGTGTACACAAAAATTCCCAGTGCATAACAACATCGATAATACAACCATAAATTAAACAACAAAAGTGGACAGCGCGCAGTGAAGTGCATACATATATATATATATATATATATATATATATATATATATAGATACCCCAGATGATGGTCATGTAGTGACCGAAACATATGTAGGGTACCATTGAGTGACAATTTATTTTAATAGTGCAGTTATTAACGCTGTTAGCCTACTTTTTTATGAAGTAGATATCGCACTCGAATGCAAATAAATATTTTCAAAATATGGGATGAAAATTAAATATAAGGTATGTGAAGTAGGTAAATGGTTCACTTCTGAAAATTTTGATATCGGGGCCTCCTGTTGCCTGCAGTATAATGTTGTCTAGAAATTTTTCGGAATCGCTAGATGCATAACGTTTTACAAATTGTTTCGCTGCAGCCACAAAATGCCCATAACATTAATCATAAAACACCACCAAAAACACATTCTAATAAGCGACTTGTGGCCTATAGTTAATGCATAAGACTAACGTAGGCCTTTCAGGTTTGTTCTCCGTCTATCCTAACAAAGTTCGCTGTTAGCGATGCAGACTTACACAGTGTGTCTACTAAGTTTTAGGACTGATTGTGCAGAGTGAATACTACGCGCGCCATCAGGCGGTCACCCACAGAAACACGTAGGAGCAAGTCTCGACACGTTGTGTGCTTAGTGTTGTCTGAGTGAGTTGAGCAGTATTTGTGATTTGTGGCGTGAAACGAAGCTGTGTGTGAAGCCTAGTCATGGATTTGAGTATCGAGCAACGATTAGCGATAAAGTTCTGTTTTAAAGCTGGAAAAAGTGCGACGGAAACTCTCCAAATGGTAAATGCAGCTTATGGGGACCAAGCACTATCCCGGTCGAATGTTTTCCGATTGTATGGACGATTTCGTGATGGACGAGAAGACACTGAAGACGACCCCAGGAGTGTCCGGCCTACGGAGTGTCGCAATGACAACAATGTCGAGAAGATTTCTCAATTGTTGCTTCAAAACCGTCACCTTTCGCTAAGAATGCTAGCAGACGAGGTGAACATTGGCAAGGACACAGTGAGAAAGATTGTAGTTGAAGATTTGCGAAAACGGAAGATTTGTTCGCGCTTTGTTCCACACTCTTTGACTACAGAGCAGAAAGACCGGAGAATTGCAGCTTGCCGAGATTTGATTGCCACAGCAGACAGTGATCCTGACTTCTTTAAGAAGATTGTAACTGGCGATGAGACGTGGTGTTTTGCCTACGATCCGACCACTAAACGTCAATCCGCTGCATGGGTCGGAGCAAACTCGCCACGGCCGAAAAAATTGCGATTTCAGAAGTCTCGTGTGAAGACCATGTTTGTGATTTTCTTCGATTGGCAAGGCGTAATCCACAAAGAATTTGTTCCGGATGGTCAAACTATCAATGCAGTGTACTACAAAGGTGTAATGGAAAGGCTCCTAAACAGAATTCGATGTGTTAGACCGGGCATGTTTGAATCTGGTGACTAGTTCCTTTTGCATGACAACGCCCCGTCCCACAACGCGACAATCGTCAAGCAGGTTTTGGCCAAACGAAAAGTGACTGTGCTCGACCACCCTCCGTATTCGCCAGATTTAGCACCTGCTGATTACTTTTTGTTCCCAAAAGTGAAATCCCACTTGAAGGGGCGTCCAGGCATCCAGAAGCTGTATGACCGTGCAAATCAGTGTGTACAGTTAGAAGAGATGTACACAGTATGTCGAAAACTAAACAATAAAAGTGTCATTTCTTTCACGCAAATACTTTTTATAATGCCAGTCCTAAAACTTAGTAGGCGCACTGTGTATATTCAAAAATAAGATCGAATGTGAGATATATTGCCTATAAAATTTGAAGCTTTGGGAATAACAATCAGGGCACGCGGACTAGATAAACCGCAGTTTTATTGTATTCCAGTAAAAAAATACAGGAATTTTGTTCCTGGAAACTAAATGCAGTATTTTAGAGCAGGAATCTCAGACTCAATCATAAGCGATCATACTATTAATACCACTACTGTTGCCCTAGCCATTTAGTCTACCAAGGAAACTCACAGATAAGACAGCAATATTTTTTAGCCAGTGAACAAACTAGAACAGAAATTCTCAAGCAAACTTATGGTATGGCCACATTCACTTTTACGTAACATTCTGACGTGAATATTCCAAGATACGTAAGGAGGCTTTAGACATTGGACAAATGAACAAGAGTGCAAAGGTGCACGTAACTGAAGTACACATATGCTCCAAATGTGATCATATTGTATGTCTTTTATCAGTCTAGATATTCACAGTGCTGGCTAACTTTTCAAAGGCGCGGGCCCAAACCGGGTAATTTTCGGAGAAATTCTTTTGTGTAGAAAAATCTGAGTTTACTAGCACCACCGTTCCTATTATTCCAGTGACATCGTAGCGCCCCGAGTGGCTGCTTTTCTGGCCCGCCCCTCAGTCAGGCAATTTCTGAACGCAGCGCTGAACAGAAATCTTTCTTGCTTCTGAAGATTAAAGTCTCTTGCGATGTTAAGCCGTGTTGATTGGCACATAATTTCCGACGGTTGCAAGATCCATAGTGCATTCATTTTCAGTTAGGCAGTCATAGAGCGGTCCTCCACGAAGGCTGTATTATATGAAATTACGGTTACGTAATCGTCGATATTTACAGTCAGCTATTCTGTCGGGCTACATGTTGGGCAGAAAACGTCAGCCAGTTGTCATAATGATCGATAAGTAACGTATCACGTAATATGATAAAAATAGAGTTGTAAAAAATAGTGTTGTAATGTATTTAAATTTATGTAAGTTCATGAGCTGCGTACTTTATCCCGTGAAACTGAATGAAAATGTATTGTATCACAGGCAAAAAACCACGGTCCCTTTCGTCTTTATAGACTTTGTGTTCAACGGATGGTAGCCTTGACAGCTGGTATAAACCACAGATGAATTGTATGTACATCGAACGCATCTCTTAGCGTGGTAGTAATCCGTGCTTGGGCGTGCTTAGGTATGTAGTAGCGTGGGTAAGTCTTAAAAATTGGCGTGCTAAATTTGTTGTTGTGATATATCTGGTTCATTGCTGTTCTGATTAACTTTGTTTTATTTGAATTCAGCAAGGTATGTATGTTTTGTACAGCGAAGAGGTACCTCATTTGAGTTTTCTTTGTTGTAGCAATTGCCAGTTTTGAATGGCGGTTGTAATATAGTGGGTATTTCCTTCGCATGAATGAAAGTTGTTCATAATTAGGAATTGAACAGAGTGTTTGGTATGTTGCTCCAAGACTCGACGTGAGCCATAGTTCATACTACACACTATCGTGAATATAATGTTTCATTAATGTTTATTCTTAACCTCTCGCGGTATTTTTAGTTACATCCTTAGGCCAGACTGTCATATTTAATAGTCGTTTTTGCTGTGATGTTAGGAATTTATTTTGCTTCTTATAATATTTGTTTGTTAAAATTTGCCTCAGTAAATATGTAATTGTATTTGCAGTAGCCAGTACAAACCAGTGTCTTATTTTATTATATGGCAATTTATTAATATTACCACAATGAGGTAACTCGGATGAGAAGTTATGACAAACAGATACAGAAAATGAAATAAGATGAAAAGAAGAAGAATGTTACTGAGACTCAGTTCACTTACTGATTTTGCTTTACATATGAATTCTTCGTCCTTTCCACTCTTGGTCCACATTCTATAATCACTAATCTGCACATCTTCCTCTCCTTTCCTGTTATTGGCTGGTTGTTTGTATGGATTGTCAGAAAGGCTGTAGTGCAGTTTAGGAGGACCACAGCAGGAAAATTGTCAGTAGGAAGGAAGGCAGAGTGCGTCTAGAAGACTGTGTGTGGTAGGGGAGATGGAAAGAGGCGGAGCAATGTTACTTACGTGTTAGGTGCAGGGGAGAGTGGGTGATGCGTGCGCAGGCCGGAACGACCAGTCGACATGCGTGATGATGGGAAGGAAGATTGTGAAGTGGTGAATGGCAGGTGCTCAGCAAAGAGATGCGAACATGTATTGTGAAAGGTAGTAGATGTATTATTAACAAGTCACCAACTAAATGCACTTCTTTATTTAAAGAACACTACAAGGCTTCTTTAAAACGTTAGATAAAAACCCCTACATATGTTTCGGCTTATTAATACGCCATCCTCAGGGGGTGTCACAACTGCATTACTTAAAAACACATCCTCATATTAGTTCATTGTGTACGTATATAGTCACCTCCATCACTTTAACTACACTGTGACTTTTTTATCGTATGTTAGCACGAATAAAATGCATATATTAAAAACACATCCTTGTGTTAGTCCACTATGTCACTTGTTTATGTGAAGAGTCACTTTTTGTTTATATTAAAGTAAATAAAATCGATGTTAAAATTGTAGATGCATTGGTATTATTGTTGCAGCAGAGAGTTTTTTCGTTGCATCAGTGGGTAGATATGCTGGAGTGGCCCTGGTACTGTGTCTTCTGTAAGTTTTAATAAGGGAATTAAAAGTATGTATTACTGGTTAACATATATTATAATTTTGGTAAATATTGAATGACATACCTTATGTTGGGTTTTCCGTTCCTGCAATGTGCACTGTGTCGGCTGTGTGTGGGTGATGTTACTATGGTATGTCCTTTGTCGAGTTTACGTTTACGTGTCGTTAGGAGGGTGGGGTGGAAGGGAAAGGAATCTGAATAGTGGATTCTTGTGCGCAGGGCTCTGTTCTGCAATCAATAACTGCTGTTGATGGTACAACTGTATGTAGAGATTTTCTGTTACGTTCATGTGCCATCCCTTTTTACATGGTTTTATAAGTTCCATAGTATTCTGTATTGTGTTATATTTGTGTTGATTATTGAGGATATGGAGGGCATAGGCTGATTTAGGATCATTTGATTTGATATATCTGTTATGTTCGGTAAATCTTGCTCTTAGGCTGCCTCCGGTTTGACCCACATAATATCTATTACATGTGTTACATTTGAGGCTATATAGTCCTCTATTTATATACTTGTCATAGTTTTGAGTATAGGAATTAAGCACATTCTTTATTGTATTACTTACACGGTATGCAATTTTTAGATGTGTATTTCTGAGTATTTTGGTGACCTTTCTGATATTAGGGCTATGGTAGCCAAAGATGATCCATTTCTTATTGTTGTTTAGTGTTAGTGGGTCATTTGTGGGTCTTTTTCTTTTGTTTTTGATTTGGTTATCTAGTTGTTTTATTAATTTGGTAGTTGGTAATATTTTAATTATCAAAACTAGAATAGAAAGACAGGTGCAACAGAAGATTGGTATAAGTTTGTATGCGGACACATTTGATGTCAATTTGATATAACATTTTCTTAACCCTTTACTGCCGAACGTCGCCTATAGGCATCGCCCTTTAAATGTGGCAAGAAGCCGAACGTCGCCTATAGGCGTCACTAACAGTTTGTCAAATTTGGAAGCATTTTTTTCACCCCTATCGCACGTACTGCGAAAGATTTATACTGGGTAGGTCTGGTGAATGTCACGGCTTCCTTGTGGAGTGGGAATTACTCCCCCTCCATCCCTCTAACCCCTCCAGAAACCCGTTTTAGATGTCAACACTTTTCAACTACACATTTCGTTTAGGTGAATAATACGGCTCCATACATAGCATGGGTTTGTTTATCTCCTCGAACTGGAGTGTACTGTAGCTTGAATTACTACAGTGGGCTATGACTAGTACTAATTGACGAGCTGAAAGGTTGTCAGTGGCGTACTGTAACGCGTAATTATCCGATAAAATTATTACACAAAAACTGGAGATATTCGCGAAAATCCACGTTTAACAGCTACAGGGGGCTCACAGACGTGTCTCTTGTAGTTCTGGGGCACTCTTTAGGCGTTGTGGGACAGTAATGTGCAACACACAGACGTCAAATATGATAAAAACGTCGTGGGCACCCTTGAATAGCGTGATGTTTACCCAGCATTGACATTGTGGCTTTAGATCTGTTTTGCTCTCACCATACAAGTAGCAGATATATTCGTGGCATTAGATTTCTACAGCTGTGGGCAGTAACACAACAGTCTTTGTGAAGTGGCACCGAGACTTTTTGACGACTTAGAGAGACGTAAAATAAATTCATGCCGGACTGTACGACCGAACAGGAAAGACATGCCCCCTGACTTTGGACCGAAAAAACTGAAACTGAAAAGGGGCGACGTAAGGATGAGGACCAGGGGAAATTTGACAGCGTTATTTGGAAGGACAGACGAGACGTTTACATGCTGACTAACATGGACCCGCCACCGGCAGAAGGAAATGTTTGTGACAACAACCGCCCTGTGAAGCCTCACATCGTGGCACGGTATAACTGGCACATGGGTTACGTCGACAATTCTGATCGTATGGCCAACAGCTATTCGATGAGTCGACGTAATTTCAAGTGGACCATGAAACTGTTTTTCCCCTTCTGGATGTAACAGTACTCAACAGTTGGATTCTGTTATCTTCATGTGGGGCTAAATATGCCCACCGAGATTTCAGACTTCTCCTGGTGAGGAATTTGATTGAAGAAGCTGGAAGAAGCCAAGATCCCCCCCCAGTTTGGTTGGAAGGCCAAGTGCGGCTGCAACAAACGTTATGAGACTAGGCAGCCGTCATCACAAACATTGGCCAGCAAAATCAAACAAAATACGCTGCCGTGTTTGTTCAGCGCCTGGCGTCAGAAAGGGAACCACATATAAGTGCGCCAAATGTAATGTCGGCCTGTGCGTGGTGCCTTGTTTTGCGGACATTCACACAAAAGTGAACGTGTAAAACACCAAAATTATCTATGTGATAGAATAGTGATCCAAGGTGCCACGGATCGTCTGCAGCAGACAGAAATATGCGAGTAATAAAATATTTACACTCGATTTTATATAATGCATGCAATTCACAGGCCTAAATTTATTATAAAAATATGTGAACATTTTTTCCCGAATTAATCAATTCATAAACACACTACGAAATTTTACTTCCTCAAATTTGATGCAAAAGTGTATGAGATATGATTTTTTTTCTAAGAGTAAGCGTTAAGAATAGAAATCCATATTTAAAAACCTCGGCGGGGCGCTGTTGCGCGGGGGCATTTAAATCCGGCGTTAAAGGGTTAATCATGTAAGTATAAGCAGAATTTTTATTACCTGTTTTCTTTGAACTATTATTTTATTGTTGTGTATGTAAACGAAAGTTAGTGCTTGGGTTTGCGTGTCTGTAAACGAAGTTCTCGCGTGAGTCGCTGATGTAAGATTTGAGCATGGCAGATGTGATGCAGTGTCCTAGTGTGTGATAAAGCTGCCATGCTGGGACGCATGATAACAGTGATACCTGTATGTATACATCATGCATGACATTGGTGTGTAGTTGGCATATAAAGGTGTCCCCATTGATTTTGTCTGTATATGTGACTTGGGAAAGCTTGTGAATTATTTACAGCTCAAATGGCATTTCGCTGGTTCCTTGAATGTTTGGAATTTCAAGATCTCCATTTAAAGTCATAGAGCAGTTATAAGTTTTGCGAAGTGCAGTGCAGTGGAAAACCATATTTCGTTAAGCACATATTAGGTCTGTAGCTAGGTTAAGCAACAGACCGGCACACATCAGCTGGAGGAGGTGCGTAGCTTCCATGTGGGGCCAGCGTCACTCTTGTATATGCAGTATGTGAGCAACCTGTGATATTTCCTAATGATGGGAGAGAGTACCTCCCTGCAATGTTGGAATTCTGTACTGAATTCATGTGTCTGGTCATCTAAGATGATTTTGTGTTTGTGGTTAACACTTGTTGAAATGGAACCTGCAGTAAATCTCTGTCATGCGTTTTGTGTTCGTAAGCACCTGAAACAATGAGATGGCTTGTCACAGTTGCTTCAGAATGTACAGGTTCAAGAAATGTTAGAAACTGGTGCTGACTGGCGCACACACATAACTTGTGTTGTATGCAGCTGATTCTGATGTATTTTGTGAAAATGTAAACGTGATAAATAAAAATTGAAGGTGTATCAGGAACTGGTAATGGGTTTGATCTGCAGACTGAAGAAAAATGTTATAATATACAACCACCTAATAAGTTCTGTAGAAGTGTAGTAAACATCAAATACAGTGTACTCTCGATTATCCAAGGAAATGGTGCGGAAGGTGGTGTGTGGATATTTGAGGAATGTGGATAGTCCAAAGCATACACTTTTTTTTGAGCCATGAACAAAAAATAAAAATAACTGGTTTATTATACATGTAATACATATATAGCTTACGAGGAGACACTTATTGTTTATATAAAGGGTCCGTGATTTTTGTTTGAACATTCTGCGGTACATCACAATATTTCCCACTTTTGTAATTAGTCATTAGCAACTTGTGTTTGTGCATGGATAATCAGCAAATGGATCTTCACTAATACTGTGTATTTGGGAACATTGCTAAGAAATATGGATTATGTCATCAAGAAATTAATGGAAAATTAATTTTGGGTAATTCTTACTACAGCTAAATTCATATTGCTTTCATTTCCTGTATTCTACCTGAAAACAGAGTGATTAGATTATAAAAATGTGTATTTACTGATTGTTTTGTATGCGCATGAAACCCTTTCTCTGGCACTGGTGACGTGAGTGTGTTAGAGATGTGGGTGCTGAGTGAAACATTTACTGGTAAGAAGTTGCCAGTGACCAGGTGCTAGTGGAAACTGCATACTGAGTAGCTTCATAGTTGTACTGTTCACGAAAAATTGTGAGGATGATTAAAGTAAGGATGATGATACAACTGGGTTATGTAGCATGTACCGTGCGTGCGATGTGAGGGGCAGATACAAAACTTTGGTGAGGATACTGTAAGGGTAAGAACACCCTGGTGAACTGTTGATGGGTGTACTAGAGAAATGGTGTGGGAGGGTGTAGACTGGATGTGGGACAGGCTGTAGTGAACACAGTAATGTACCTTCATATTGCATGAAAGTGAGGGTTGTGAGTAGCTGAGCAACTGTTGGCTTCTCAGGAAGGAGTGTACTCCATGGACTTACGTGTTAGTAGTGGTTTTGAAAACTGTATTGGAGAGAATCTACAAAACAGCTACAATATTATCAGGTTTTTGGAAAGTATTTCATATTTCTTGTCATGGCTGAGGACACACTGATAGGGAATTGTTTGGTGGTTTTACAGAGCTGCACAAATTCACCGAAAGTTGTAGCGGGCTTGTGGATGAGAGAAGAGCAATGTCATCAGCTGATCTGCATACAGGTGTCAGTACAGAAGTTGAGGAGGTGACTGATATGGATATAGAAGTTTTAAAGGTTTCTGTGGTAAAAGTAGAGGAGGACATAAAAGAGGAAGATATTTCTGTGGATGGAACCTTTCCTGCAGTGAATGCTGAAGAGGATCAGGTGAGTTACATGTGTGTTTGTCCATTATTAGACACTTTTCCAGAATATCCCATAATGCTAAGTACCGTCTGGTATCTCCAGCTGTCTCAGTGTCTGTCTGTCTCTGTCCATCTGTGTGGCCATATAAAACAGAGCTGCTGTGGTGAAAGAAAATACTTCGTTTATGCTTCTGGGTTATGTGAAAATGTACTAAGGTGGTTTGTCGATAAGTAAATGCAGAGAAAGGTAAATACATGTTGCTTTTCTCATCGCCAGACAATAGCAGAAAATTGTGGTCTGGATCAGTGACAGTTTTGTTTTGAACAAGGTAATGAACAGTCAGTACGTAAAAGGCAGACAGTTGTATGCGTAGCTGAGCATCTGTTGGCTTCTCAGGAAGGACTGTGGTGCTCCGTGGAGTTCGGTGTTACTAATGGTTCTGAAAAATGTAATAGACGTGATGTACAGAACAGCTACAATATTACATGTTTGTAAGAAAGTGTGTCTCGTTGTTTGTCATGGCTGAGGACACACTGATAGGGAATTGTTTGGTGGTTTTACAGAGCTGCACAAATTCACCGAAAGTTGTAGCGGTCTTGTGTGATGAGAGAAGAGCAACGTCATCAGCTGATCTGCATACAGGTGTCAGTACAGAAGTTGAGGAGGTGACTGATATGGATATAGAAGTTTTAAAGGTTTCTGTGGTAAAAGTAGAGGAGGACATAAAAGAAGAAGATATTTTTGTGGATGGAACCTTTCCTGCAGTGAATGCTGAAGAGGATCAAGTGAGTTACATGTGTGTTTGTCCATTATTAGACACATTTCCAGAATAACCCATAATGCTAAATACCGTCTGGTATCTCCAGCTGTCTCAGTGTCTGTCTGTCTCTGTCCATCTGTGTGGCCATATAAAACAGAGCTGCTGTGGTGAAAGAAAATACTTCGTTTATGCTTCTGGGTTATGTGAAAGTGTACTAAGGTGGTTTGTCGATAAGTAAATGCAGAGAAAGGTAAATACATGTTGCTTTTCTCATCGCCAGACAATAGCAGAAAATCTTCACCTAAATATAACCAATAGATCCTTCCAAGATGTTGTTTAGTTAAGAAACTTTGATGTTTGTGTCACCAATGCATAAAGTACACAGTAAACTGTATTTTCACTTTACCATTTTTGTGGCAGTAGAAGCATAAGAGAAACACAGTGGGGGTTCAGTGTGTTTAATAGCAAGGTGCTGAGGAAAATATATGGAAGTAAGTGGGAAGAAGTAACAAGTGACTTTTGGGCAGTGCAAATGATAACCTTTCTTTTGGGAGAGGGTTCTTTGTACTTAATGGAATGCTATCAGTGTTTAAGTTGCAGTTTTTGTTACTAGTTGAAACACTATGAGATTGTGTGATATTGTTCTGAGTGTGCCTGTGATTACAGGGCGTAAAAGTGATGATACAGTTTAAATGAGATGAAGGCTTCTTAAGTATTTTTATGTGCTACTTGATTTACACAGTGTGGTATTTTGTGAAAGCCCGCAGAAAATTTGCCCGTCAGATTTCTTGTCACTTTTTCCACTTCATTTTCAGTTTGCTGTAATAATGAGCAGGGTCTCATTCCATCTATCTGTTTTTGCTGTGGGAAATGACAGTTAAAGTTTCTGTTTTATTTTTGTTTTAAAATGTAGTGAGAGATCTCAGCTATGGTTTCAGTAGTGTGATGGTTTTACAGAACTGTGTGGATTCACTGAGAAGTGACCCTGTTTCACGTGGTGAGACATGCCTGACGTCATCTGTTGATGGAAATGAGATTTTGGGTACAAATGTTGAAGAGGTAACTGGTAAAACAGAAGAAGACCTTCCAGAACCAATATCATTTCCAACGATAAAGACGGAACCTGAGGTATGTTTTGTGGCTGTGTGTTGAGGATTATGCAGCTAGGCAGGTTAAACAGCATCACATGTGAGAAGCCTACTGATAGACTGCCATTTGGTGTGGTATTTTACGGAGTGGGAAGTAGGGGGCCATCATGGCTGTTCAGGGTTGAACACTGTGGCTAGTTGCTGGATGAGGACCCTTTGCAGGTTTAGCAACATGAAGTCAGGACACCAGTGGGAATGAGGTAGTCAAGCTGACTCTGCTAACACACATGAGGATGAGGTATCTTAAACTTGTACATAATTTCCAAATCATGTATCAACTTCTGTGACATGCATTCATCTCCATGCTGAGCTATTTCTAGAATAACGTTACAGATTTCATATGTCGAGCTCCAAAAATGCATGCAGACTTTATGATGTGTGCCCAGAGATAAAAGTCATACACATTCAGATGTGGCCTGACACTTCACTGGAATACAAACGACTTACAAAGCTCATGGATCAGAACTAATTTCCTGACATTTACTCCCTCTGGTCACATAACTGAAGTTTCAGTATATCCAAATGCAGAGTTAATTTTCTTTTGCATCTTAGAAATACAAATACAGTTTTCCATAAAGTATATCTTTCAATGTCACTTATAATTGATATGTTTTCTTTCATGACCTGAGCAAATATTCCATGTTAGATCACTTGAATTCTTGTCAAGTTACTGTTTCACACAAAACACAAACCGTCATGTGCGATGAACAAGTTTTAAGCCTACAAAACGTTTTGCAGTGTGTTCCAACAAGAGTGCCAATAGTTGTACTACAGAGAGTGGAAGAAACACATCCTGCTCTGCGAGAAGGCACGGTGAGTGTGCAGAACAGAATGTTGTAATCTTAATCCCAGGATTTACATGAGCCAAGGAACTGGATGTTACCTGGTCAACTTGTGCTCATTCTCATTCCCGATTATTTCAGTTTTATAAGGATTGCTGACAAATGCTAAGGGTTTAATGCATTTAGTGTCTTTTGTACCATTAGAATGATCAATGCAAGAAGTATTACATGGACAGGTCATGTGGCATACATGTAAGATGAGAAATACAGGGTGCGGCAGAAACAATTAGATGATTTATAATTTGAAAAGGAGCACTTTAATTGATAAGAAAATATCTAATAATCACATAAAAACAAACTACAAGGATAAGTATTATGTTTTATGTTCACTTCTTGAAGATAACGTCACTTAGATGTGCTCCACCGGAGTTAAGGCATAACTCAACACGCCGCCTTACACTGTTCATCACTTTCTGCAGCATGTTTTGTGGAATCTGAGAAATCTCAGCTCGAATGTTATCCTTCACATCCTGGATAGTGTGAGGGCGATTCACATACACCTTTCGCTTCAAATACCCCTATAGGAAGAAATCACATGCAGATAAATCTGGCGAGTGCGGAGGCCACGCTACGTCTCCGAAACGAGACATGACGTGTTTCGGGAAAATTTCTCTCACTGCTTGCATCGAGATTCTTGCGGTGTGGGCGGTAGCACCATCCTGTTGAAACCATACTAGACGTGTATCAACACGCCACTGGCGAAGTTCTTCATGCAGAAATTCTCGCAGCATCACCACATAGCGATCTGATGTAACTGTCACTGACTGACCATTGGCATCCTCAAAAAAGTAGGGCCCGAGAATTCCGAACGCACTAACTCCACACCACACTGTGACTTTTTCGCTATGCAGAGGTGCTTGATGCAACAGGCGTGAATTTTCTGGTGCCCAGTATCTGAAGTTTTGCTTATTAACGTATCCATTTAAGTGGAAATGGGCCTCGTCTGTCATGATTAAATGGTTAAAAAATTGTGGATTTGCGTCTATCATTTGCAAAAGGTTTCTGCAAAACTGCACCCGTTACTTCAAATCATGAGGGATTAATTCCTGCACCATTTGGATTTTGAATGGATGACAGTGCAAATCCTCGTGTAACATACGCCGAACACTTCTATCCGACATGCCTAGGACTACTGAATGCCGAAGAGCAGAACGCCGAGGACTCCGTTGCAATGCGACTCTCACTCTTTCCACATTTTCTGGAGTACGTATGGTTCGAGGACGACCTGGGGGCTTCCTGTCGACAGCAGATGCAGTTGTTCTGAATTCTTTAACCCAATTCAAAATGGTTTGTCGTGTCGGAACCCTTCCATTGCTTCCTATGCCAAAATGTCGCCTGAATACACGTTGTGTTAGTGTGGCGGAATCATTGTTTTTAAAAAATATTTCTATGGCAAACGCACAATGTTCTCTCGACCAACGCTCCATGCTGACTAAAGGCTATGAACCGCTCCACACATCACCATGCGTTACGGCGCACCATCTCGTAAAACACGGGAGTGGCGCCAAATTTAAATCGTCTAATTGTTTCTGCCGCACCTGTACAAAAAAGAAGGCTATTTATAAAGTGGTTCATAAGGAAATGAGGTGGGAGTTATGAACTCTAGTTTTCTTGTTTTGTGGTAGGAATGAGCTGAGAGTTCCTTTGAATATGCCAGTCACCCTTCAGGTTCTGTAAAGGGCAGGGAATTTCTTGACTAGGGGAGCCGCCATTAGTGTCTGAAGTGCATGACTGGTCCACAGAGTATGTTAGTGATGATCATGAAAATTATAGTGAAGTAGATCTGTACAAAGCAACTGTTGTTGACGTGCCAAGTGATTATAATAAACTGTGTCCTATTTTGTACAATGAGAGCACAGTCATGATTTTAAGAGATGGTGGTTTTACAAAACTGCATGTATTTGCTGAAACACAAACCTGGTTTGTGTAGTGAGACATGTCACACGTCATCTGGTGATTGTAATGAGGTCATTGGTATAAAAGTTGAAGAGGTCACTAATATAAAAGTGGAAGAGTATCCAGAGCCAATAATATTTCCAGTAATAAAGACAGAACATGAGGTAAGCTGTATATATCCACATCTTACAGAAATTGAGAATTGTCAGTTGTCTTTCTCATCTCCATTTGTTTGTCTCTTGTGTACATGAAATGCCTGCACCTGGAGAGTGGATTTTGGAGGATTGTTTCCAAAATCTATCAAGAAGACCGTATTTTGTTTCACGTTGCTTGTGGCATACTACTTACCTTTCGACTTGTGTTAAGTTTTAATGGATGTGAAATTAAGTATCAAGTAAATTAAACATTTGATGATTTGTACTTTTTTCTAACCTCTTTACAAACTCTAACCGTACAGCTGTGTGAAGTTGTTAATGGTAAGGGTCTGTAAAGGTAAATAATGAGTCTTTAAAGATTTATGATAAGGTTTGACTGACCATACAGATATGTAGAACATGGAAATGTTTGAACAGCTGGGACTGAGAATATCCCATAGAACATTGTTCTGTTTCATTTTGTTCAGAAGTGCTTGTTCTAGTACATGACATCAATAGAAAATTGTTTCACTTCACTTTGGTGTGCACTGGCCTTTATTCTGTCATTGAGAACAATATGGAAGTGTTTATGTACTTGTGCTTTGCCCTACTAAAAATGTGTGTTCAAATGTTTTCTTTACTCAGTTCCTCAAAGAGAAGTTCCAAAATACATACCACATACCACTTTGAAATAACTGTTATAAATGTATCTGGGGTCTGTTAGTAGAACACTAAATTTCCAGTCACATAATGTGATTCTGTAAAGAACAATTCTTCAGTAGGATAATTATTTTATTTATGTGTGTCTTGCATACAAACCTGTTCTTCTTCCTACTAATATTTTTTTGTTTTTACCAGGTTACTCTGAAAGAACAAGTTCAGATACACAGTGGAAAGCATTCCTTTGTCTGTGATGTATGTAATAAGGTATTCAGTCAGAAGAGAGATGTGATCACACATCAGCGCATACATACTGGGGAGCGGCCACACTCCTGTGATGTATGTAGTAAGGCATTCAGTCGGAAGAGTGATCTGATCAATCATCAGCGCATACATACTGGGGAGCGGCCATACTCCTGTGATGTATGTAACAAGGCATTCAGTGAGAAGAGTCCTCTGATCAAACATCAGCGCTTACATACTGGGGAGCGGCCATACTCCTGTGATGAATGTAATAAGGCATTCAGTCAGAAGATTAATCTGATCAATCATCAGCGCATACATACTGGGGAGCGGCCATACTCCTGTGATGTATGTAGTAAGGCATTCATTGAGAAGAGTACTCTGATCAGACATCAGCGCATACATACTGGGGAGCGGCCATACTCCTGTGATGTATGTAGTAAGGCATTCAGTCGGAAGAGTGATCTGATCAATCATCAGCGCATACATACTGGGGAGCGGCCATACTCCTGTGATGTATGTAGTAAGGCATTCAGTCGGAAGAGTGATCTGATCAATCATCAGCGCATACATACTGGGGAGCGGCCATACTCCTGTGATGTATGTAGTAAGGCATTCAGTCAGAAGAGGCTTCTGATCAGACATCAGCACATACATACTGGGGAGTGGCCATACTCCTGTGATGTATGTAGTAAGGCATTCAGTGAGAAGAGTGAACTGATCAAACATCAGCGCATACATACTGGGGAGCGGCCATACTCCTGTGATGTATGTAGTAAGGCATTCAGTGAGAAGAGTGATCTGATCATACATCAGCGCATACATACTGGGGAGCGGCCATACTCCTGTGATGTATGTAGTAAGGTATTCAGGCAGAAGAGTAATCTGATCAGACATCAGCGCATACATACTGGGCAGCGGTCATAATCCTTTGATGTATGTAATAAGGTATTCAGTCAGAAGAGTGATCTGATCACACATCAGCGCATACATACTGGGGAGCGGCCATACTCCTGTGGTGTATGTACAGGTATTCAGTCGGAAGAGTCATCTGATCACACATCAAAACGTACATAGTGGGTAGCAGTCATATTCCTGTGGTGTGTAAGAAGGGATTCAGTGAGCCATCTGATCACACATCACCACACATGTAGTGGTCACTGTGTTAATTTCTGTGATGTGTAGAATAAGACAATATTGTAGACAGGGCAGCCTGGTATGACATTATAGCAGTTGCAGTCACAAGTGTCTGTCGTGTGTCATGTGACATTCAGTTGAAGGAGTTGTCTCCTCATGTACCAACTGTGGTGGTGATTGACCATATTTCTGTGATGCAATTCAAAAATAATGAGATTAGTCTGAGGACTCATTACTACGTAAAGTGTATGTTTCTAACATATGTGTCATAATTCTTTCTGTTATGCTCATACATAAAAAAAATGAAAAACACTTAGGTCTCCATGTAAAGTGCCCAATATTTCTGATTTTAACCACATTTGGATTCTCTCAACAGATTTTCATAAAAGGCCCAATATCACATTTCACTGAAATGTTGAAATGTTTGGCACCCCTATTTATGTCACATGCAAGACTGGTGTGTGCAAGAATATATTCTGGGATTGCAGCATTTTGATTTGTTCATACACATGTATAGCTAGGCATACTTGTAGTTCTGTGCAAGAGAATGACGTAAAGAATAAAGTGTTGCATATTTACGTCACTGTTTGCAATCTCATGAGTAAGGTTTTGCACTGAAGACTGTGACCATTTTATCTGGTTTGAGAAATATCACTTCCTGTTCTGATGATGGAGGCAGCAAGTTCTGAGAAGTGCTGGTATACTTCTTCCAGACCATATGGCATGAAATCCCAGAACATAGTAATCTTCACAGTGACCACCACGATTGTCTTGGACTTCACAAAAATCATTTTTGCTTTTAAGTTGTATGATTCACTTTGATTTCTTATTATGTTGTACCAAATAACCTAATAAAAGAATCTGTTTGTAAAGTCAACTGAATTTTTACACAGTCTGTGAATTACATGTCGTGGGGAATAAAGTGTGTATCAGTGTGGTAATTTGTTTTGTATATATATGTGTACATGGGTAAACAGAGGTAGAAGAGGCAGTCATTCAGTCAGCAATTATAGGTATGTCAGTAGGCATATTAATGACATAAAAAGTGTAATAAAGTGCAAGATATTTGTTAAAGCATATTGCATTACTATCCTGTTCTGAGATCTGAGATCTGTTTCACTACTTTCTGCTGAAGTTATAAAACAGACCGTACAGTTAAACAAACAGAAGTAATGAAAATGTCAATATGAAATATAGTGTTGAAATGAGTTTTAACAACTGGAACTATTAGGAAAAATCCTTCATAAACATTTAATTTAGTATGATTTTATCAAGTGCAACACTTAAATTTGTATATAGCATAATGACGCAGTGCGTTCTGGTCCATTTGAGCAACAACAAAATAGTTTGTATCACAAGCATTCAAAATGCTTGTGATACAAAGGCCTGCTAAACGAAACACCTAACATGTGGCCCATGCGGCGACCAGTGGTAAGTGGTACATGTTGCAATGATACAGACTACAGTTTTTGGCAGCACGTGTGTTCTTTCTGCATTATTAGGCTGCAATAACGGGCCCTACCCACGCTATCACCTTCAAGACTGTTCTCTTGAGTCGACAACACTACACTAGATATGACATCATCGCTTCGTTGTCCTCACTGTGTTTCACTGGGCACTCCTCCCCAGCGTCCGGAACTGCATAACAAGGGTACAACAATATGCCTGCTGACAGAAATGCTACTAGTAACGCGAGGAAATGTAAATGGATTTCAGTAACATCTGTCTGCATTACGGCCTACTAAAATGTGATGAAAGGTACATATTTGACTTAACGGATACTTTACACATTCCAAGCGTAAGAGCTGATGTGCTGTATAGTGAAATAATCGCTGTTTATACAGATGCTGGTTACGATTTGACTGATTTTGTGTGGAACTGAATGCAAGTAGATATGCTGTGATCGGCAGGTGTAAGGCACTAGTTACAGAAACGTATGTGTATCGCGCGGTGCTGCGTGCAACACGCATCGCCTTAGCCTTGGCAGCGGACGGAAATAGACACATTGTGTTATGAAGGGCAGAAACAAGTCAATAATAATAACTAACTCCATGTAGCAGAGTCCTTGAGAAGCTAATAGGTCGTCAGCTAGTCAAGAAATTCCCTGCGTATTATGGAACCCGAAGGTTCATTACCGCACTCACAAGAGCCCGCCACCTGTCCCTATCCTGAGCCAGATCAATCCAGTCCATGCCCCCCATCCCACTTCTTGAAGATCCATTTTAATAATAACAATAAAACACTCATTTCGATAATCCCTGATGCAAGCCACAACAGATAACTGGTTCATTGCCCTACTCTGAGAGCTTCACAACACCAGGCACAGCCTAAGAATAATCCTTAATTCTTTTTTTCAAATGGCTGGACAGCCCCTTGGGGGCCTAGGCCTCCTCATTATTGAGGCTTCACGATCACATTTTAGACAGTTCCTCAGCTACTCAGGAAACCTCCCTGCAATGCATGTCACAAGGCAGTTCATTACTTTGTATAAAATTGCCCACCAGTTTTTTCTGCCTTAAGCTAGATGAATCCAGTTTAGACCTCTCCATTCGATTCCGTTAAGGTGTCTTGTTAATATTATCGTCCCTTCTAACCCTTTGTCTTTTAAGTGATTCTTTCCCTCAGGTTTTTCCCACCACAAAGTGCTGTGTTCCCCTCACAAGTATCAGTAATTCGGTTCAATAAAATTCAAGTTATTTACTGACGCGCTGGACCAAGAGCACAAACAAGCACACTCGTGTAACACAAACACAAGGAAGGTACACAAAAACAACACATATGAAGAAAAGCTAGCTACATCAACTTGTGTCTCAACACAGTCGTATTGTGACATCGCACTTCTCTTTATGCACATGGCGACTGAACATGAAAACAGAAAGTGTGATAGGTTAGCACGTGAGCTTTGTGAAATCGTACCGGCTAGACCAGTGGTATTCAACCTGGGGTACGTATACCCCCGGGGGTACGCGAAGACATCTTAGGGGGTACGTAAAATTAAAAAAATATATATATTTCATTATAAACACTGAATAATCAGGACCAGATTTAGGGTTAGTCACAAGAGACCCGGACGTAAGGACATGCGATTTGGGAGCGCCATTTCTCTCTCTCTCCTTTATGCGATTCTTATCAGTTTCATTTTATTCCACATAGTGCATATAATTTAGCTTTGCTAAAATACCTTTGTTCCTTTATTAATTTGTATATGATAGGCAATAATATATTTGTTATTTAATAGCTTGATTCTCCTTTTTCTCATTTAAAACTTATTATTTAATACATTATTTTGGATGTAATTTATTTAACGTATTTTAGATGTAGATTATAGACTATGTATAACTTGAATTATGCACCAACAACTTTGGGGTACAAAGTTGAAGAGAAATTATATTTGGGGGTACGCGAACAAAAAAGGTTGAATACCACTGGGCTAGCATTCAGTGTACATTTAAAGTACTGTGACGTGATCATGTATAAAGCAATCCCTGGACAGGTCCTTAGGGTTCCAGGAGGTTCACGCTCCCAGATTTCTACACAATCGGTACATGAAGGTGGCGAGGTTGTCAGCACTACGCACCGGCCACCTTTACCTTCCAGGAAATACTCCTGGTACTCATTTCTGTTAGAGGCTGAGTCGACACCAGGGCCATAGTGCGACCGAAACGATTATGTCAATGAAAAATCCCAATGAAACCATCGGGAATTGAACCCGCGACCTTCCGGCTTGTAGCGCAGTGCCTCAACCAACTGCGACATGTATGACAAATGAAAACACTTTGCAGGAATTATTATAAAGTGGTCTGTACTGACTAACAGAAGCCCTTTTGCCTTTTCTTGAAAGTGGACACAATTTTCATTTGTTTTAATTGCATCCGAAATCTTCGGCTTAAAACAAAATTGATGTTGAATAGGTATTTAAGCAATGTTGCTGCTGTGGTGCAGTGATGCTTTAAAGCTTGGCATGTCATTAAATCCCACAGATTTAAAGGGTCTGGGGCTCTCAATAGCATTTACAGTACGCAGACCCGAAATAGAAGGTAAATATGAAAGAACACTGGACAATGAACTAGCCTGAATATAACAAGAGTTCAGTGCCTTTCATTTTGTGGACATTAACTTGCCGAGTCAAAATCCAAGCGGCCAATAATAAAAATAATATTTCCCTTTACAGATTCCTCCTTGTGATACCAACAGCCTCTGTGCTAGTCAAAAAATTGAACATAAAAAATTAAAAGTTCAATTCCTCCACACACGCCGCCCCCGCGAATTTCGGCCTCTCTAAGGCATTCATTCCATAGATATGCTCCTACGAGCCGTGTTATCAACAACAGTAGTAGATTGAATGCAATGAACGCCAGGCAGTAAGATTACAGTTTCTCGCGGCTGTGAAAAAGCCAGCCGCGCGACAGCCGATGGCCGGACAACAGTTACAGAAACACAGGGGTCAGGGCATGAACTTGGCCCACGAGACAAACTGCTGTGTTATCAGGGCAGCGTCACGTACATTTACTGCCGTATGGAGTGCTGTTTGGAAGACGTCAGGCTTATGCAAGCTGGGACCGCAGTGGAGAGTGTTGTTTACAGTGTTCAGGGAAGTGTAGATAAGGATATCGCTGTACTAAATTAAAACTGCGAGACCAAAACTAAGTGGAATTATTTTAAAAAATTCAGTTCATACCGCGCAGTAAACACACTCCGTCTCAGTTATACAAACCAGTCAGTTAATACTGTACAGTGAAATAATCGCTGTTTGTGCTGAGATTCACACAAAACACATAAATACACTGTGTGGGCAGAACGTAGAATTGTTGAATGTGAAACTGGTGGTACATATAGTAACCAGTGGGCTTTAATGGTTTAGTATACATTATATATAAATACAGTCCGTACCGCGCAGTTAACACACTCCGTCTCAGTTATACAAACCAGTCAGTTAATGCTGTACAGGGAAATAATCGCTGTTTGTTCTGAGATCCACACATAAATTTGTTCAAGGCTTCACAGTCACACTTTAGACACATCACACTCGGTAGGACTCCTCTGGACGAGTGATCAGCCCGTCGCAGAGACCTCTACCTGACAACACACAATACTCACAAGAGACAGACATTCGAACTCACAATCCCAGCAAGCGAGCGGCCGTAGACCCACGCCTTAGAAAGCGCGGTCACTGGGATCGGCCATCCAGTGCCCTTTTAAAAGCGCAGCGCAAGGGACTGGTAAGCAAATGAACGACAGGGGTGACATTTGTAGACCTGTTTGCTAAAGGTGACATTTGTAGACCTGTTTGCTAAAGGTGACATTTGTAGACCTGTTTGCTAAAGGTGACATTTGTAGACCTGTTTGCTAAAGGTGACATTTGTAGACCTGTTTGCTAAAGGTGACATTTGTAGACCTGTTTGCTAAAGGTGACATTTGTAGACCTGTTTGCTAAAGGTGACATTTGTAGACCTGTTTGCTAAAGGTGACATTTGTAGACCTGTTTGCTAAAGGTGACATTTGTAGACCTGTTTGCTAAAGGTGACATTTGTAGACCTGTTTGCTAAAGGTGACATTTGTAGACCTGTTTGCTAAAGGTGGCATTTGTAGACCTGTTTGCTAAAGGTGACATTTGTAGACCTGTTTGCTAAAGGTGACATTTGTAGACCTGTTTGCTAAAGGTGACATTTGTAGACCTGTTTGCTAAAGGTGACATTTGTAGACCTGTTTGCTAAAGGTGACATTTGTAGACCTGTTTGCTAAAGGTGGCATTTGTAGACCTGTTTGCTAAAGGTGACATTTGTAGACCTGTTTGCTAAAGGTGACATTTGTAGACCTGTTTGCTAAAGGTGACATTTGTAGACCTGTTTGCTAAAGGTGACATTTGTAGACCTGTTAGCTAAAGGTGACATCTAATATGCTACTTTCCTCTCTCGAACCCTTCTCCACTGTAACTACAATTAAATCGCCTGTATTTAAGTAGTCCCCAATCCACATGAAGGTGACATGGTAACTATAATTGCTTGTTTAGCAAACATTTTTTCTTGTATAGGAATTTTAATTCTTGATTGATTCGGTATATAATAGCCGCGTTTTTCGTGTTTTGGCTCTGTCGGTTGTTGCCATTAACAGTAATATGGATGTATTTTGGTGTCAGTTGTTCTGCTTTACAGGTTTTATTGAACCATATAGATGCATTAGTCTTGTGTAACTTCTCTTTGATTTTACGATAGTTGTAAGACGATTTTGCCTGTTAGGCGTTGCAAAATTTCACATTACATTCACCGTGCATTTCGTTACCAATTAATTTTGAAACTAAGGCGGGCCGCACGTCATTTTAAGCAATAAAGGGTTAAATTTTTTGCTTAAAACTAAACACATCATTAAGTATATTTCGTACTGTAGGTAACAAAAGTAAGTGTATTATAATTATTGAATTTTAAATTTTTTCTATTATTTTCTCTCTCCTAACTTATGCTGCATGTTACCATACGGGAATTGCAAACCTCATTCACTCTTCATGGCTCTTGACGAAGAACATATGTAATTATTCAAATTTGAAAAAATAATCTTCTGAACCGAGCTGGGCCACATTCTGTAATTGGAAAAATGTGAGCATAAAATGAACGCGACTCACGCTCCCCAATTTCGGCTGTCCGTGTTGAACAACTCGACAAAAACTGCTCAGCAATTAGTAGGCAGCACTCAGACCACAACAGACATACCGGGTGTTTCATATATATGTTGTCATATTTTAGCTTCGTGTACTATGGACCAAACCAAAGACAGAATTTCATACCACATGTGTCCTAGGACCTTTAGGTTGTTCATTATGAGTATTATGGGTCGGTTCGCGGGCCGCACATGTAAAAATCACAATAAGCGGTATACCTAACCACTTAAATATTGTTAAATTATTTATAATATATGCCTATGTTTAATTTACAAACATGCCGCGGGTCGCATGCAACCCGCAGGCTGGACACCCCTAATATATACGGCCTCAACGCACATATTAAGGATTATGATACATAAAGGTAAAGTTCACCCTGTAACCTGCGATGAAGGCACAGAGGGGGAGCAGAGGTGTAACTCTACTCTTTCTTTAACCTCGGCCCTAGATGGGAGTGGGTGGTTGACGCCACGCCCCGGCCTCTTTATTCCAGGAATGATCCGGTACCCGTTCTATAGGAGGCTGGGTGGGCCCCAGGGCCGGTCTGGACAGGTGCGGAAAATCTCGCCCGCACTGGGATTCGATCACCGGACCTTCCAGCCGGGATAGCGCAGTCGCTATACCGACTGCTCTATCCCGGCCCTAAGGATTATGATACGTATAATTACAAACGTTTGGGCCGGATATTTCAGTCAGTATATTTACTAGAGTACGGGCTACATGACCGAGCAATCATGGTTGATTCCCGACATGGGCATATAATTTTTCTTTTCTTCAAAGCGTCCTGTCCGGCTCTGGGGCCCACTGGGCCTCTTATTTATTTGACACCATATCTGTTTGCACGCGTGAAACCGTCTGGTCGTGAAGAAGTCTGCGCCTCTCCGTCTAGTGCTGAAGTTAAGAACTTGTGGAGCTATACCTTCACTCTCTTACGTCTTCACGGTACGGTGCTTAACTAAGCACAGGGAGACTTCCAATTGTAATAATCACTATTCAAACTGATACTGCGCCATGACATAAGTAGATCAAATACGGGATTAGCCTTTAAGTAACTGCATCTAATCCTCAGCACTAAATGGATGTGAGTGGTCACCTTCACGCTCCGACCACCTTATCAACGATACCCACTAGGCTGGCTACACATGTACTGAAACAAGTTATGTGCCTGACGAATATGGTAGGTACTTGCCTAAATATTATGCTTTTATGAATGAATATTAATATGCCAATTGTTTCGAGGTGTAGATAGAGTTATACTTTTGAAATTGTTACTACGCGAGTCGTGTTTACATAGTCTGAGCGTGCATCTGAAAGGTTGGTAATGAATAACCTTCCCCATTTGTCTTAGAAAGCTGGAAATAAATTGCAAGAATAGAAATACTTCGCACGCCTTCTCTGTGTAGTGATGTAGTTTTTTTGTTTTGTTTAAATATGCAAAATTCACATTTTATTAATTTTATATTGGAGTGTGAAAATAAATTTTGAACTTAAGTTATGATATGAGTGAGCTACACGTGCTAACAACAAGAAGGCTGTATCATTTTGCATCCGCTTAATAACAGCAACTATTTGTTGTGATTTCATTATGCTGTTGCTATGCGCACTAGAAAGCGATGCACTGGTATGTTCAGTGACCGCTTGTGGGCTGTTTGCAACAACATGCAGTGGTCTTTGTGTTCCATCCTTCGTCAAGATCAGACGCAAATACGCAAGGCTATAGAAAGACCTAAGATGAGCTTGATAGCTCGTATTTTATTGTTCTTACCAGGTGAGTGGTTTGTGATGCATAAAAAAAATTGTTTGATTTGGAGTAAAATTTTTTTTATAGTCTTTCCAAATTAATCTAAATTGAAATACGATTGGTTAAGAGAACATTAGATGATCCAGCCTTAGTGATGTTAGAACGTCCCAAACTAGGCAAACGGAAGTGTAAACATGGCAACTTTAGTTTGTTAATTATATATATATTTGCAAATGTGTGTGTAGAACAGATTAGATGAGAGTACAGATTCAGTTTTAGGAAACATGTAACCGGTGCTCTGTTTGTGGTCCACTGGGACGTAAGCTGTAAGAAAGATGAAGATACGAGTATATCCTACCCCAAGTACCTCCATGAACAGATTGTTGTAGATACGGGAAAATGGGTAAATCTGTGATTGGGAATTTGATTTACTGAATCGTGTTGAAATTTTGAAACTTACGATAGCATAACATTCGGGAAATTATACTAACAACCAGAGTAATGAGTTTGAGGAAACCATTTTAATATTTTTTGCACGAGCGTAGTAATATGCATATTTACAATTTAGTCTAACATTCCCAAAATCGGTGGTAGCGAAACATAAGGTACTTGTATAAATAGAGAAGTATTAGGTTGAATTTACTGTGACGTTTATTTAGATACAGCAGTTGTCAGTAATAGCTCAAAATGACAAAAGTGACTGGTAGCAGCACTACAGTAACAGACAGAGTTAAAACGGAGCCAGCGGAAGCCTGCGAATCTACACTACCAGTAGAACCTCTTTAGGCGGAGATTGAGTTTAATTAGGTAACCCACCCTAGGGAGGCACTACAAGTAGATGGTTTGACGGCGGACGTTACTTAAAATGTAAACCTCGGCACTAAATAGATATGAGTGGTCATCTTCACGCACCGACCATCTTATCACCGGTACCCACTAGGCTACACATGTACTGAAACAAGTTATGTGCCTGAAAAATATGGTAGGTACTTGCCTTAACATTATGCGTTTATGAAGTGAAGGTAGAGTTGTTGCTTTGAAATTGTTGCTATGCGAGTCGTGTGTGTATATATTTTGAGCGTGCATCTGAAAAGTTGGTAATGAATAATCTTCCCCATTTTTCTTAGCAAGTTGGAAATAAACTGCAAGCATAGAGATCCTTCGCATGCGTTCTCTGTGTCCGTTGTTTTACACGTGATCACAAAGTGAGGAAGTTACAGGATGGTATTATGGTGTTGGGACATGAAAGCATGAAAATTAGCTTCTTGGGTTACCATTGCAGGCACGAAGCTTGTCCGAAACATGGGCACATACAGGCCTACCGCTCTACAAACTTCGTGAACTGCAGTGAAGTTGTATGCAGCTGGCCCCTCCGAAATGTAGACATGTATATACCAATATAATTGGCGTCATATTCCAGGAGACGGAAATCTTCGGGGTCGCCTCTGTGAGGACGTCAAATGACGCATATAGAGCCGGCTGCTCGTTGTTCTTTCAAGTAATAACTTGAATATTCTTCGATCGTACCACATACATTTGTACCACTGCGGGATTCGAGACCGCGAAGTCGAAACTCCTAAGCCATTTATGCATCACACCCTCATGTAACTCTCGCTAAAATTTGGTGACTGAGCATAAAATGAACGCGACTCACGCTCCCCACGTTCGGCTGTCCGTGTTGAACAACTCGACAAACACTGCTCAGCAATTAGTAGACAGCACTCAGACCACAACAGACATACCGGGTGTTTCTGACATAGGTGGTCATATTTTAGCTTCGTGTACTATGGACCAAACCAAAGACAGAACTTTATACCACATGTGTACTAGGACCTTAGGTTGTTCATTATGAGCAACTTAGTATTAATATACATATGAAAAGTATTAACACTTAACACACGAGTTCCAGTGGTCCTACGATGATTGTTTGATATTGCAACTTTCAAATTCATATAGTGCACATGCAAATATTTCACAACAGATAATCGAAATGTCCACCTCATGCTGTTACACATGATGCTCCCCTTCTCATCAGCGATCGTCGCACGCAAAAACAAAGCGTCCTAGGACACATGTTTGTATGAAGTTTTTTCTTTGTTTTGATCCATAGGACACGTATCTAAAATATGGCTCATTTTTTAGAAACGCCCTGTATACAGTATTAGAGAAGATTTACTAGTCTTCAGTGGGAGATACTTGTTTTACTTATGCCGGAGCTAAAAGGGAAAATTGTACTTGTTGATAAGCATTTCTCCGTGAAGATTATTGTGGAGTGGAGGTAGAGCCTCACCCAGTTTTAAAATCAGCGCAGTTCTGTTCTACCTCGATGACGTATTTAAGAGTCTATCGTTATCGATTTTAGTTTTTGAAATCGTGTAAACGAATATCTATTTTGCGGAAAATTTGACAACCGAATAGCTGGAATTGCCACAATTTTCTTGTTAAAACTTAACGTAGAAACGAATATTCTCGTCTCCCCAAATGATAAGTAAATATCCGAATGCACACGAAATCAGCTGTTACATCTGGCATTCCTGTCTGAAGCAGCCTGTATAAATTCAAACACGATTCTTCTGCTGTCAACGCCCAGTTAAGTATCGAGTTACGTAACTGATCCTATATCAGCTGAATTGAGCTAGCTGCGCAGTGACACGTTAGAATGCTTTGTGTCGGTTAAAATGAATTACAATTGAACGAAAACGCAGACCTACAATAACAAGCAGCTGCATGTATTTGATAAATACCAATTGCTCATTTTGTTGTTCCCGGTTACACGCGTGTTTACAGTGTTCATTATTCCAATCGATAGATTACTGAAATTTAAATTCTGAAAATCTATGGGATAAACCAGTTAGTTTGGCCGAATGTGTATTAAAGTCCGCCATATTACACATACGTGGAGTAATTTGAACATGCGTTTATGCACGTGTGTGATAGGAGAGGGTTTCTGACTGTGTAATATAATAAACATACATCATTAGGTCATGCGTGTTCAATGCCAGAGATACGCTCACATGATGTCAGTGAATGTAATAAAATATGACGTCACATTCTTCTACGGCAATATTTTGAAACGCGTAAGTACAGTATGATCATGTGCACTTTATTTATTCACAAATACAGGGGTGAACATAGTGGTGAACGCTGTTGGTTCCTTTATTCGTTAATGACGCTACAATTAGTACATTGTAGCGTCCGAATGTGCAGAAGAGTTCTGACATCTTAAGGACTCCCTTATATCCCACAGTCCACGTGGTTGATGGGCTGAAAGTCATCCAGACTGAGGACAAAATTCCTCAGAATGTTGTTCACTTCTTGTTTCGTATCATCACTGATGGTTCTGCTGCGACTAATAACCCACGTCAGAGCTGTAAATAAAATACTCTGAAATTAAAAAAAGTAAAAAAGAAATGGGGAGAAATAAAACAGTGGCTAAGTTTTGTTCGTGATGGCAAAAATTGACAGATTTCTACGAACCCGTATTCAGGAACCCAGAAAAATACATGAAAAAAGAACGAGAGGACCATGCGATAATCATGCTAGAAGTATTTTGTAGAACTCTCATTTTGATGTTCGTTTGTTTTGTAAGGGCTCTTTCAGAACTTCGTAAGAATATGCGGCAAATGGGAGATTCATTGCGGATATGAACAGGGAAAGACGTGAGATGAAGGAGGTATCGTTTATTCTCAGGTTGTATCAAAATATTTGTCTGGAGTGACTGAGGAAAATTTTCAAGCTTCTCCTCCGCTCGAAATTGAATGTCCAATAACGATATTTCAGTCGAACCAATTGTCTTGTTTCGGCACGAAACTTGGATTAGCTGAATTCGAGGAAGAAACGTTAATCGAGTATATCTGAGTAGGAACGCAGTATCATCTAACTCTATGGACGTCCTGTAAGCTATGTCACAGGTACACTGCTGAATGAAGTATCTTCATTTAAGCACAACACATAGACCCGTATGTACTTAACTAGCTTATGGCTGCGGCGATTGTAGTTACAACGCCGTGCTATGGCTCAGGCTGTTAGTTGCCGGCGTCTTAAGGCGGATGCCCGGGTTCAGTCTCAGGCATTCCATGTGGGATTTGTCTTGGATCAAGTGACACTAAGACAGGGTTGTCTGCGAATACTCAGGTTTTAGCCTGTTAGTATCATTGGACCAATAAGCCATACTCATTCATTCATTCATCTACCATCAAAGCTGTATATTCTTAGCACTTGACTGGACTTGCTTGTAGTTACACAAGGTGTCATGAGTTCTTACAACACCGTAGTACTTACGATGTTCGTTGTCGCCGCCCAGACACGTTCTCGGAATGGAATAATTCGTGTAGTCGGTTCCTGCTACCCAGTAATGACTGGTCCAATACTCTGCACAAAAAATATACATGCTTACTACAATGACGTTGCTATTGTTATGGACGAAACATAAAACGGAGAAGGGGTCGTCTGTATTTGGTTCACAGTGAGCTGAGAGTTGTAACGAAAGAGTTGCCAAACCTATATATGACAATCACAATAAAATACTTAAACTAATATCTGTAGGCATATTGTGTTATTTGCCACTTATAACTTCCCACTTTACGTCCAGAGCAGCAGTCGCATCTTGCTACCTGCTGTCAACTTATGTATTTATGTTCACTACATGCACGTTGTGAATGATGTGGTGTTTACGGATGATATTTGAGCCCAAATTGTAACGTGTAGGGAGTTTAATTTTTCAAAATTTATCATTTATCTTTATTGCAGCTGTCCGTTTCCTCTCCATGTTTCTGTATTCTGACGTACTTGTAATTTTAATGACAATAATGCCTTTGAAGTAGTTGTGTCTTTTTGACGTGTTTTTAAGATGTGAAACATAGGACTCAAGTGTCACATGGACATGCAAATGTGAAGGACTTAAGTTTTGAGTTTTTTAATAATCGTCGTCCTGAAGAGGACCACGGAGGAAGAATTCTACTCTTGTCAAGTCACTGTCGAGGCGTGTAGTATTCTACTTTACCACTTGAAAGCACACTGGTCACTACACGTGCCATCTGCTTTAATACCAAATTTCTTTGCCCTTTTCCACAGTGCGTACTTGCCTCTTATCGACGGAAATAAACTGATTTCCCTAAACAACATTAAATTGTTGGTCTTTGTAATGGACATCTGTATGTATTCTGTGAGACAGGAACTGAAGTTGTGTGCATTATTTAGAAGAATTTCCAAATTAATATGGATGAGATATATTATTAACGGAAGTATAAGGGGACTGTATGCACAATAATGAAAATAAAATGAATAATAGGAGTAAGCCTATACAATGTATTTATATTTAATAATATAATTGGTTTAAGGACAGTAAAACGGCAGCCTTATAGAACTGTGTGTCTTTGTGTCTCCCGTATTCCGATACGTCTGCAAGTAAGGTTCAAGGTAAAGACCACAGTGCCCTCTAGTTCCTACATATCATTATTTTAAGGCAGACCGAGCTGTGCTTACAAAAAAAGAAAAAAAACATCCTAACCTATTCCTACGGATTTCATTAACAATTCAACTTAAATGTTACACATTACTTGCTTAGAGGTGAAAGTGATAGAGTTTAGGTTTGCGAGAAAAGTGGCCAAAATAATGAATAGCGTGCTGAGTTTAGTCTAATGTCATAAGCTATATTCGCACTGCTCTTAGTGCAACAATTCCATAAGAACCCTTATCCCACACCTACGTAATAAACACACGTCCAGCTGGCTTCCACAAATATTTCAGTGAGCTTGCTGGATTCCGTCAAATATCTGCAGCATGGGGAAAATCGGGACTCTACGATTTGATGTGTCGCACAATCAATCAATCAATCAATCAATCAATCATACTTTTCCATTCATGCAGTAAAATGTACAGAAATTACCGTTATGAGGATAAGTTAGGTTGTAGGCGTTGTCCGTCCAATGTGGCACTGTGCCATTCAAGGAGACGAAACTGCCTGTGCTGTAGGAACAAGAACATTATTAATGGCACTTGAAAGCATAAGCGCGATGTAAAAAACTGTATTTAGTTACACCGTCGCCACGCAGCTTTATAACTAGTGTTGTCCTGTAAATTACATGAAACATAGGTGTGAAACTCTTATTCCGATAATTTTGTCCATCATCAGGCCTTATGTGTGTTATCCGCTACATTAGGTCTGTAGCTCAGAGGCGACGGCGTCAATTTATTATTACGTATATGTTTAACTTGTATATCTTCAATGTATATTCCATCTGGTTGAATCATCCCAAAGAACTTGCATTGCAGCATTGAAGGTGGAAATTTTACAAGAATAACAAAATAACAGCTAATGTGTTTTTGCAGTCAGCAGATCTGTGAATTCCACCATCCTGTTACAATGAAAAACACATGTGTTTTGGCCTACTGTGACTAATTAAACTAATCGTTTATACTGCGGTTATCAAACGCAGTGTAATGGAGAATGAATGGTTTTTATTTTTGTTGCTATTAGTTGGGTATTATTTGTACATTACATTATTCTTTTCCGCTGTATAGCCTACAGATTTTTGATGGTCCACCTTACTTTGATGAGGTCTAAGCTTGAATATGCCTGTGTTACGCGTAACTCTACAAGACATGCTTTGTGTCTCATCGATGTCTCTAATAACACTGAAGTGTTTCTTTTTGTTCTAGAAACATTCGTATTTCGCGTTCTTGCTCCGAACATACGCTAACATTTCTATGTTCAGTTGTTCCTGCAGTTACTCTTTCAGCTCAATATTCTGCTGCTGCTAATGCAGTACTTAAAATCATGTACCCATATATTTTATTTATTTATTTATTTGTGTATTTGTTAGTGTGTCGTTAATTTATCGATACTGTCAATAGGTTAGACTAAGAGTGCATAAATCCCGGGCGCCAGATCGGCGTAGCGACTAATTTGTTTTACGGTGGTGCCTAAAACTTGTGTTTCCTTGCTTCCTGTAATCTTTCTGGCGCCTATAATTTTGAGATGGCTCCTAGGCTTTTGGATAATGTACGTATTCCTGGTTTAGACATAGGCCTATAGCGTGGAATGGTAGGGTGAGAGATGGGTAATAAATATTGAGTTCAGGTGGATGGAAGCTGTTCTGGTGTTTTTAAAGTTACTGTCCTGGCCTTTGCCTCAAGGGACTGAAGAATACCAGAAAACGCTTTATGATAGTGGATGTCATGGCGAATATTGTAAACGGACTCATCATAATACTAGTCAGGCACGTCACAGCTTGACCTAGCTGTCTTAGTGCTTTTCATTAAATCTGACCAAGAATAGCGAACCTCTACGTGAACATTGCTTGCGTTTGTGCTGGCATCTCGATAGAAATTTTGCTAAATGTTTACCGGAGTAATAAATAACTCGGGAGTTTTAGAGAAAATTGAGATCCGAGTTTTGTATTCAGTACACTGTTATCATACGTCTTATGGTTTTCAGATAATTACACAGAAGGGAGCGATCGGGCTAGAATTTTTGTACAATCTGTATTCATTTCATAGTTTGTTTATATTACGCTTCATTGACTGCCTGATTTTAAATATGGAAGCACTGCGTTTCTCCGAATAGTCGGCGGCTGCTTAATAGTCGACATCCGAGAATGTTTCAGTCTTGATTTGGATTCGGTTGCCCTTCTTGTTGACGGAGAAATGTATTCTCCGTTATACATTTGTCCACGTTATGCGCTGGAAAATACTTTATTATTATTATTATTATTATTATTATTATTATTTACTGCAATTGGGTTTTCACCCGGTGGCAGTAGTCCTTACACTAGTACACACAATACAAATGGACATATAAATATACATAAAAATAACAATACAAACAAACTATACACAATTACAAAACAAAATACATACAGTAAATACAAGTACACACATTAGAACACCGTACACACATTACAAAAACATTCACACCTTACAAAAGCATGCAGCCCTTACAAAATCATCCACACCTTACAAAAACATCCACACCTTACAAATACATCCACACCTTACAAAAACACCCATACACATACAAAACAAAATACATACAGTAAATACAAGTTCACATATTAGAACACCGTACACACCTTACAAAAAGTAACCGCCATTCATTTGTTTCATTTATGTGAATATGAGTTTACTGACAGAAATGAAAACAGGACAATATTATGCTAGTAATCTGCAGGAGCTGAGTCCTAGCAGTTATGGTTCAAACTTTTCAACGCTTTCGTCCATGGCTTTACGCGCATCGATGTGCTTCCGCAGGCCTCGAGCTTATAGCGCTCACATCTCTCGTACTGTGACTCATGGATTTATGGGCGCATGAAGCACGCCAATATTCATACTTCACGATATGCTGCGATGAATCATTGTTTGCTCGGTCGTGTTTTTGTTGCATTCAAAACTATAAATATTGGGATTTTCACTCCCCTGGGATGGTATGCGGTACAGGTTGGTAGCTGTTTACCGACGTTCCGATAAGGTCTGTCGGTACCTTCTTCAACAGTAAAACAGTCCAAGAATTCTTGTTTGACTGCTTGACCAACTAACAACCAACGTTACGTAACATCACAGAAGAGTGAAGACTTCATCTGCTCTGCCGCAGAAGCCTGAAATTTCGCATTTAATAACGGTATTATAATTTCGAAAGAACACTTGCCATACAAAATGTCAGTATTCTCCTTTTAATGCTGCTGCTCTTCCAAAGTTGTCTGATCGCCAGATTGATATTGTTAGTAACAATATAAAAATAGGACTGTCAGTGGAAATTATTCGTATGACAGTTCTGTAAAATCGGTCAGTTACTAACTGTCCACCATTCGGAGGCCACAAAATCGGGGGGGGGGGGGGGGGGGGTGTGTGCGTGGTGCTATAGAATTAAGGATCTTTTAGAACAATTAAACGCGGCTTGCATGCAACAAATTGCAGTTTGTTGTAAAATGCCAGAAATGTTAATAAGGATAAAGTTATTATGAAACGTGCTGAAATGCTCAATTGTGCCTCACCTGGTGTTGTAGGCCACAGTATGAACATCAATTCCATTTTCTGTCCTAAATAGTTGTTGGGCTGTACAAATCAGGTCGGTAGCGGTAGCGGTAGCGTTCGGATTGCCGTACAGGACGTACCATGCTCCCAAGTACTGCGTGGACACAGCCAATGACAATTTAAGAATATCATATTAACAGTTATATCATCTTTTCACACTGTGGCAATACTAATAACCATAAAAGTAAAATACATTTTCTTTAAAAATATTTCGTTCATCCAGTGTGTTTAGGCATATTTGGCGGAAACTGTTAATTGTTACATTATTCTACAGAACCCTAAGGTAATTGGTGTGAAAACCCCGCAAAAAAATTAACTATGTTATATTAGAGATTTATGAATAAAATAAGAAATAACACGCAACGTCATAACCTCCGCAATGGAATGAATCCAGAAAAGAATTGGTTACTAGAACTCTGTTGAAATAACACGAAGAAAATACACGAAGAAGAATACATAAGAAAAGAATAATAATTTTAATTTTAATAATTTTAAGGGCATGTGTTAAAGAATTTTGAAAAATTAACACCAACAATTGTGTACTATCACATATCTGTTTACCTTCCACTATATTGTTTACAACACTTAGAATTCCAAAGCTTTGCAGAAACATGTGGGGTAAGAAAAACATTTTTCATAAACATATGGTTATATTTAGAAGATTATTAATATTGGCCTGTATCAAGTTTGTCTAGCTGTATTCGTTTCCAACACTAGAAGGAACGTTAATTCACCCTCCAAATCTCATTACTGCGATCCGGCGTAAGTTCTAGTCTCTTTGGCTTCCTTCCAAGTGTCACGGAATCAAATTCACGTGCTTGCATCTCATTGTTGTTAATTCCTAACTCCTCGTTGCTGCTGAAATTTCTGACTCACTTTCATGAGATGCATGCAACAGACGTGCAGTCGGTACCTAATTATCCTCCTTTTACACCAGCAGTGTCAGAAAACAGAGCAAATAAATGCTGCAATTGCGACAAAAGCTGTTGGAAGTACGCGGGTTATACACCTTCATATGCTTAACTGAATGAGGTGAGGCAAGCTAGAATCAGAGAGTGGCCCCAATAACTAGGTCTATCGAGCTTGAAGATTAGTTTATTTCTGGGCCGTGCCATGGCTCAGGGGGTTAGTTGCCGGCCTCTCACGGCGGAGGCCCGGTTTCGATCCCAGGTCAGTCCGTGTGGGATTTGTGGTGGATAAAGTGACAATGGGACAGGTTTCTCCCCGAGTACTTCGGTTTTCCCCTGTCAATTTCATTCCACCGGTGCTCCATTATTCGGAGAAACGAAAAAAAACTCTAATTATCTTCATCAGAGGGGTGCACAATAAGCCTCAAGGCTGCGGTGCGTCCGTAGCAACTGCTGCGGAGTCCTTCACCAAAAAAAATTATTTCTGAGTGTACCTTTCTCTTGTAAGTACATAAAACTTGCCAGATGTCATCTCAAAGTGTTGTAATTTATAAAATGTTTACGTTTCTTATGTGTAAGCAGGCTTATGATCTATCTGCCTGTAGAATTTCGCTTGGTCAGCCAGATTATTTCAGTGTTTATCACGATGAAATCGAAAACTGATCGTAAACTTTGCGATGCCGCCATGATGTCTGACTAATGGACCGTTGCACTTATTACGAGTACATACATGAAACCTTCTGCGAGGACAGAAAATAAACGTAGGCACAAATCCCGCGTGACTTTTTCGTACGTTGTCGTGTTTAAGGCTATCTTGGAAGTGATGTAGATCTGAGTCTCTTACTTTGTCTATATCAAAACCGGTAAAGGTGACATTCCCAACGTTGCAGTCATCGTTGCTGGCGGCCAGAGCTGAGCCGATGAACAGGCACGATATCAGAACGGCAGCATTTTAATCTTCAACCCTGCAAGACTTCCAGGTTCAAAGATATGAAATTCAGAAATTCGTTTAAACCTTAACAATACAAATAATTACACCGTATAAATTAAAGATGGGACTGAAGTCCATGAATACAGTTTAGGCCCAACATTAACATGAGTGAAAAGTTGTACTCCATTTCTGAGTACGTAAGTTTCCCAAAAGCTTTCTTTGCGATTTGGCTTCCGTGTGTATAATCAAAATTTTTCCTTATTGTACACACGATTCTTCTTAGCAGAAGTGGTGGATAGTAACGATATTACATGTATGGAATATATCCCTCTGTTGTCCTTTAAATGGTGGTCACATAGAGTCTGTGTTATACCGAAAACATATTTTAACTAAGTAGTAGTTTTTTATTTCCGTTTATCTCCTTACTCACATTCACTTGGTGCCGAGTATTCTTATCCATTTACATATTTATCTTTATATTTCGGTTTTGTATGTACCGTCCTTTGGGCATGTCTCGTAACTATTTTAATATAGAACCCATTTAGACTAACTAATTTTCTGATGCTTGATTGCAAGGTTTCTAAGCACCACGTCTTTAATTGACACATATCCGTGGTTATAAAAGAAAAAAATAAATACGCACAAAATGAAAATGTAGACTTAGTGAAATTGATATGGAGAATAAACGGAAGGCGCAGAAAGTCAAACATCTGAGGCAACACGAAATTGAAAACGCAATGATTTCAGGGAATATATGCGTATAGTAAGAAAGATGATTGATTGAAGGATTGTGGCTGGACAGCCATAAGATGGGGGACGAAAAACCGTAGAAATGGCAAAACCACTGCAGAAATAAGAAGATTTATCAGGCGTGCACTCTTATTGCACTAAGCTTAAGCTATCAGAAATATTATGCTGGTACTAAATGTATTGTCGTACTAACCTCTAGACTGTTAGCTGAATCACCGAAGGCAATACTGCTACAGAGGATTCAGATAACGCAATTTATACTGCACCGCCATGTTATTTTGTGGTGCTTCACTGCACGTGATTATGAACTTATCGCCGCTCCTTACTGTCCATGTGGTCTGGGATAGCGCAGGATAGGATATTCAAGCTCTGAAAGTGTTTCTGCGATGACTTTATCGTTCATCTATACCAGAAGTGTCCAGCCTTTTTTTTTTTTTTTTTTTTTTTTTTTGACAAAAGGACACAAAAGTTGTCGTGGGTTTGTTCGCGGGAAGCACGTGTAGAAATCACAATAAGCGGATAACCTAACCAATTAAATATTGTTTAATTTTTTATAATATATTCCCATGTTTAATTTACAAATATGCCGCGGACCGCATGCGACCCGCGGCCTCGGCACCCGTAATATATTCGGCCTCAGCGCACATATTAAGGATTATGATACATAAAGGTAAAGTTCACCCTGTAACCTGCGATGAAGGCACAGAGCGGGAGCAGAGGTGTAACTCTTCTCTTTCTTTAACCTCGGCGCTAGGTGGGTGTGGGTGGTTGACGCCACGCCCCGGCCGCTTTAATCCAGGAATGATCCGGTACCCGTTCTATAGGAGGCTGGGTGGGCTCCAGGGCCGGTCTGGACAGGTGCGGAAAATCTCGCCCCCACCGGGATTCGATCACCGTACCGTCCAGCGCGTAGCGAGTTGCTATACCGACTGCGTTATCCCGGGCCTAAAGACCATGATACGTATAATTAGAAATGATTGGGCCGGATATTTCAGTCAGAATATTTACTAGAGTACGGGCTACATGACCGAGCAATCATGGTTGTTTCCCGACATGGGCATGTAATTTTTCCTCTCTTCAAAGCGTCCTGTCCGGCTCTGGGGCCCAATGGGCCTCTTATTCATTTGACACCATATCTGTTTGCACGCGTGAAACCGTCTGGTCGTGAAGAAGTCTGCGCCTCTCTGTCTAGTGCTGAAGTTAAGAACTTGTGGAGCTCTACCTTCACTCTCTTACGTCTTCAGGGTACGGTGCTTAACTAAGCACATGGAGACTTCCAATTGTAATAATAACTATTCAAACTGATACTGCGCCATGATATAGGAAGATAAAATACGGTATTAGCCTTTAAGTAACGGCACCTAATCCTCAGCACTAAATGGATGTGAGTGGTCACCTTCACGCTCCGACCACCTTATCAACGATACCCACTAGGCTGGCTACACATGTACTGAAACAAGTTATGTGCCTGACGAATATGGTAGGTACTTGCCTATATATTATGTTTTTATGAATGAATATTAATATGCCAATTGTTTCGAGGTGTAGATAGAGTTATACTTTTGAAATTGTTACTACGCGAGTCGTGTTTACATAGTCTGAGCGTGCATCTGAAAGGTTGGTAATGAATAACCTTCCCAATTTGTCTTAGAAAGCTGGAAATAAACTGCAACATGTAGTTTTTTTTTGTGTAACTATGAAAAATTTATTTTTTTAAATTTTATATTGGTGTGTAAAGATAAATTTTGAACTTAAGTTATATGATTGAGCTACAAGTGCTAACAACAGGAAGGCTGTATCATTTTGCATCCGCTTAGTAACAGCAACTATTTGTTGCGATTTCATTATGCTGTTGCTACGCGAAATAGATAGCGCTGCACTGGTAATTTCAGTGACCTCTTGTGGGCTGTTTGCACCGACACGCAACGGCCTTTGTGTTCCATCTTTCGTCTAGATCAGACGCAAATACGCAACGGAAGTGTAAACATGGCAAATTTAGTTTGTTACATATATATGTATTTATACATGTGTGTGTGTGTGTGTGTGTGTGTGTGTGTAGAAAAGAGTTGTGAGAATAGAGATTCAGTTTTAGGAAACATGTAACCGGTGCTCTGTTTGTGGTCCGCTGAGACGTAAGCTGTAAGAAAGATGAAGATATATCCTTCCCCAAGTACCTCCATGAATAGATTGTTGTAGATACGGGAAAATGGGTAAATCTATGACTGGGAATTTGATTTACTGAATCGTGTTGAAATTTTGAAACTTACGATAGCATAACATTCGGGAAATTATACTAACAACCAGAGTAATGAGTTTGAGGAAACCATTTTAATATTTTTTGCACGAGCGTAGTAATATGCATATTTACAATTTAGTCTAACATTCCCAAAATCGGTGGTAGCGAAACATAAGGTACTTGTATAAATAGAGAAGTATTAGGTTGAATTTACTGTGACGTTTATTTAGATACAGCAGTTGTCAGTAATTGCTCAAAATGACAAAAGTGACTGGTAGCAGCACTACAGTAACAGAGTTAAAACGGAGCCAGCGGAAGCCTGCGAATCTACACTACCAGTAGAATATCTTTAGGCGGAGATTGAGTTTAATTAGGTAACCCACCCTAGGGAGGCACTACAAGTAGATGGCTTGACGGCGGACGTTACTTAAAATGTAAACCTCGGCACTAAATAGATATGAGTGGTCATCTTCACGCACCGACCATCTTATCACCGGTACCCACTAGGCTACACATGTACTGAAACAAGTTATGTGCCTGAAAAATATGGTAGGTACTTGCCTTAACATTATGCGTTTATGAATGAATTATAGTATGCGAATTTTTTCGAAGTGAAGGTAGAGTTGTTGCTTTGAAATTGTTGCTATGCGAGTCGTGTGTGTATATATTTTGAGCGTGCATCTGAAAAGTTGGTAATGAATAATCTTCCCCATTTGTCTTAGCAAGTTGAAAATAAACTGCAAGCATAGAGATCCTTCGCATGCGTTCTCTGTGTCCGTTGTTTTACACGTGATCACAAAGTGAGGAAGTTACAGGATGGTATTATGGTGTTGGGACATGAAAGCATGAAAATTAGCTTCTTGGGTTACCATTGCAGGCACGAAGCTTGTCCGAAACATGGGCACATACAGGCCTACCGCTCTACAAACTTCGTGAACTACAGTGAAGTTGTATGCAGCTGGCCCCTCTGAAATGTAGATATGTATATACCAATATAATTGGCGTCATATTCCAGGAGACGGAAATCTTCGGGGTCGCCTCTGTGAGGACGTCAAATGACGCATGTAGAGCCGGCTGCTCGTTGTTCTTTCAAGTAATAACTTGAATATTCGTCGATCGTACCACATACATTTGTACCACTGCGGGATTCGAGACCGCGAAGTCGAAACTCCTAAGCCATTTATGCATCACACCCTCATGTAACTCTCGCTAAAATTTGGTGACTGAGCATAAAATGAACGCGACTCACGCTCCCCACGTTCGGCTGTCCGTGTTGAACAACTCGACAAACACTGCTCAGCAATTAGTAGACAGCACACAGACCACAACAGACATACCGGGTGTTTCTGACATAGGTGGTCATATTTTAGCTTCGTGTACTATGGACCAAACCAAAGACAGAACTTTATACCACATGTGTACTAGGACCTTAGGTTGTTCATTATGAGCAACTTAGTATTAATATACATATGAAAAGTATTAACACTTAACACACGAGTTCCAGTGGTCCTACGATGATTGTTTGTTATTGCAACTTTCAAATTCATATAGTGCACATGCAAATATTTCACAACAGATAATCGAAATGTCCACCTTATGCTGTTACACATGATGCTCCCCTTCTCATCAGCGATCGTCGCACTCAAAAACAAAGCGTCCTAGGACACATGTTTGTATGAAGTTTTTTCTTTGTTTTGATCCATAGGACACGTATCTAAAATATGGCTCATTTTTTAGAAACGCCCTGTATACAGTATTAGAGAAGATTTACTAGTCTTCAGTGGGAGATACTTGTTTTACTTATGCCGGAGCTAAAAGGGAAAATTATACTTGTTGATAAGCATTTCTCCGTGAAGATTATTGTGGAGTGGAGGTAGAGCCTCACCCAGTTTTAAAATCAGCGCAGTTCTGTTCTACCTCGATGACGTATTTAAGAGTCTATCGTTATCGATTTTAGTTTTTGAAATCGTGTAAACGAATATCTATTTTGCGGAAAATTTGACAACCGAATAGCTGGAATTGCCACAATTTTCTTGTTAAAACTTAACGTAGAAACGAATATTCTCGTCTCCCCAAATGATAAGTAAATATCCGAATGCACACGAAATCAGCTGTTACATCTGGCATTCCTGTCTGAAGCAGCCTGTATAAATTCAAACACGATTCTTCTGCTGTCAACGCCCAGTTAAGTATCGAGTTACGTAACTGATCCTATATCAGCTGAATTGAGCTAGCTGCGCAGTGACACGTTAGAATGCTTTGTGTCGGTTAAAATGAATTACAATTGAACGAAAACGCAGACCTACAATAACAAGCAGCTGCATGTATTTGATAAATACCAATTGCTCATTTTGTTGTTCCCGGTTACACGCGTGTTTACAGTGTTCATTATTCCAATCGATAGATTACTGAAATTTAAATTCTGAAAATCTATGGGATAAACCAGTTAGTTTGGCCGAATGTGTATTAAAGTCCGCCATATTACACATACGTGGAGTAATTTGAACATGCGTTTATGCACGTGTGTGATAGGAGAGGGTTTCTGACTGTGTAATATAATAAACATACATCATTAGGTCATGCGTGTTCAATGCCAGAGATACGCTCACATGATGTCAGTGAATGTAATAAAATATGACGTCACATTCTTCTACGGCAATATTTTGAAACGCGTAAGTACAGTATGATCATGTGCACTTTATTTATTCACAAATACAGGGGTGAACATAGTGGTGAACGCTGTTGGTTCCTTTATTCGTTAATGACGCTACAATTAGTACATTGTAGCGTCCGAATGTGCAGAAGAGTTCTGACATCTTAAGGACTCCCTTATATCCCACAGTCCACGTGGTTGATGGGCTGAAAGTCATCCAGACTGAGGACAAAATTCCTCAGAATGTTGTTCACTTCTTGTTTCGTATCATCACTGATGGTTCTGCTGCGACTAATAACCCACGTCTGAGCTGTAAATAAAATACTCTGAAATTAAAAATGTAAAAAAAAAAAATGGGGAGAAATAAAACAGTGGCTAAGTTTTGTTCGTAATGGCAAAAATTGACAGATTTCTACGAACCCGTATTCAGGAACCTAGAAAAATACATGAAAAAAGAACGAGAGGACCATGCGATAATCATGCTAGAAGTATTTTGTAGAACTCTCATTTTGATGTTCGTTTGTTTTGTAAGGGCTCTTTCAGAACTTCGTAAGAATATGCGGCAAATGGGAGATTCATTGCGGATATGAACAGGGAAAGACGTGAGATGAAGGAGGTATCGTTTATTCTCAGGTTGTATCAAAATATTTGTCTGGAGTGACTGAGGAAAACTTTCAAGCTGTCCTCCGCGCGAAATTGAAAGTCCAATAACGATATTTCAGTCGAACCAATTGTCTTGTTTCGGCACGAAACTTGGATTAGCTGAATTCGAGGAAGAAACGTTAATCGAGTATATCTGAGTAGGAACGCAGTATCATCTAACTCTATGGACGTCCTGTAAGCTATGTCACAGGTACACTGCTGAATGAAGTATCTTCATTTAAGCACAACACATAGACCCGTATGTACTTAACTAGCTTATGGCTGCGGCGATTGTAGTTACAACGCCGTGCTATGGCTCAGGCTGTTAGTTGCCGGCGTCTTAAGGCGGATACCCGGGTTCAGTCTCAGGCATTCCATGTGGGATTTGTCTTGGATCAAGTGACACTAAGACAGGGTTGTCTGCGAATACTCAGGTTTTAGCCTGTTAGTATCATTGGACCAATAAGCCATACTCATTCATTCATTCATCTACCATCAAAGCTATATATTCTCAGCACTTGACTGGACTTGCTTGTAGTTACACGAGGTGTCATGAGTTCTTACAACACCGTAGTACTTACGATGTTCGTTGTCGCCGCCCAGACACGTTCTCGGAATGGAATAATTCGTGTAGTCGGTTCCTGCTACCCAGTAATGACTGGTCCAATATTCTGCACAAAAAATATACATGCTTACTACAATGACGTTGCTATTGTTATGGACGAAACATAAAACGGAGAAGGGGTCGTCTGTATTTGGTTCACAGTGAGCTGAGAGTTGTAACGAAAGAGTTGCCAAACCTATATATGACAATCACAATAAAATACTTAAACTAATATCTGTAGGCATATTGTGTTATTTGCCACTTATAACTTCCCACTTTACGTCCAGAGCAGCAGTCGCATCTTGCTACCTGCTGTCAACTTATGTATTTATGTTCACTACATGCACGTTGTGAATGATGTGGTGTTTACGGATGATATTTGAGCCCAAATTGTAACGTGTAGGGAGTTTAATTTTTCAAAATTTATCATTTATCTTTATTGCAGCTGTCCGTTTCCTCTCCCTGTTTCTGTATTCTGACGTACTTGTAATTTTAATGACAATAATGCCTTTGAAGTAGTTGTGTCTTTTTGTTGTGATTTTAAGATGTGAAACATAGGACTCAAGTGTCACATGGACATGCAAAAGTAAAGGACTTAAGTTTTGAGGTGTTTAATAATCGTCGTCCTGAAGAGGACCACGGAGGAAGAATTCTACTCTTGTCAAGTCACTGCCGAGGCGTGTAGTATTCTACTTTACCACTTGAAAGCACACTGGTCACCTACACGTGCCATCTGCTTTAATAACAAATTTCTTTGCCCTTTTCCACAGTGCGTACTTGCCTCTTATCGACGGAAATAAACTGATTTCCCTAAACAACATTAAAGTGTTGGTCTTTGTAATGGACATCTGTATGTATTCTGTGAGACAGGAACTGAAGTTGTGTGCATTATTTAGAAGAATTTCCAAATTAATATGGATGAGATATATTATTAACGGAATTATTATGCACAATAATGAAAATAAAATGAATAATAGGAGTGAGCCTATACAATATATTCATATTTAATAATATAATTGGTTTATGGACAGTAAAACGGCAGCCTTATAGAACTGTGTGTCTTTGTGTCTCCCGTATTCCGATACGTCTGCAAGTAAGGTTCAAGGTAAAGACCACAGTGCCCTCTAGTTCCTACATATCATTATTTTAAGGCAGACCGAGCTGTGCTTACAAAAAAAGAAAAAAAACATCCTAACCTATTCCTACGGATTTCATTAACAATTCAACTTAAATGTTACACATTACTTGCTTAGAGGTGAAAGTGATAGAGTTTAGGTTTGCGAGAAAAGTGGCCAAAATAATGAATAGCGTGCTGAGTTTAGTTTAATGTCATAAGCTATATTCGCACTGCTCTTATTGCAACAATTCCATAAGAACCCTTATCCCACACCTACGTAATAAACACACGTCCAGCTGGCTTCCACAAATATTTCAGTCAGCTTGCTGGATTCCGTCAAATATCTGCAGCATGGGGAAAATCGGGACTCTACGATTTGATGTGTCGCCCAATCAATCAATCAATCAATCATACTTTTCCATTCATGCAGTAAAATATACAGAAATTACCGTTATCAGGATAAGTTAGGTTGTAGGCGTTGTCCGTCCAATGTGGCACTGTGCCATTCAAGGAGACGAAACTGCCTGTGCTGTAGGAACAAGAACATTATTAATGGCACTTGAAAGCATAAGCGCGATGTAAAAAACTGTATTTAGTTACACCGTCGCCACGCAGCTTTATAACTAGTGTTGTCCTGTAAATTACATGAAACATAGGTGTGAAACTCTTATTCCGATAATTTTGTCCATCATCAGGCCTTATGTGTGTTATCCGCTACATTAGGTCTGTAGCTCAGAGGCGACAGCGTCAATTTATTATTACGTATATGTTTAACTTGTATATCTTCAATGTATATTCCATCTGGTTGAATCATCCCAAAGAACTTGCATTGCAGCATTGAAGGTGGAAATTTTACAAGAATAACAAAATAACAGCTAATGTGTTTTTGCAGTCAGCAGATCTGTGAATTCCACCATCCTTTTACAATGAAAAACACATGTGTTTTGGCCTACTGTGACTAATTAAACTAATCGTTTATACTGCGGTTATCAAACGCAGTGTAATGGAGAATGAATGGTTTTTATTTTTGTTGCTATTAATTGGATATTATTTGTATATTACATTATTCTTTTCCGCTGTACAGCCTACAGCTTTTTGATGGTCCACCTTACTTTGATGAGGTCTAAGCTTGAATATGCGTCTGTTACGCGTAACTCTACAAGACATGCTTTGTGTCTCATCGATGTCTCTAATAACACTGAAGTGTTTCTTTTTGTTCTAGAAACATTCGTATTTCGCGTTCTTGCTCCGAACATACGCTAACATTTCTATGTTCAGTTGTTCCTGCAGTTACTCTTTCAGCTCAATATTCTGCTGCTGCTAATGCAGTACTTAAAATCATGTACCCATATATTTTATTTATTTATTTATTTGTGTATTTTGTTAGTGTGTCGTTAATTTATCGATACTGTCAATAGGTTAGACTAAGAGTGCATAAATCCCGGGCGCCAGATCGGCGTAGCGACTAATTTGTTTTACGGTGGTGCCTAAAACTTGTGTTTCCTTGCTTCCTGTAATCTTTCTGGCGCCTATAATTTTGAGATGGCTCCTAGGCTTTTGGATAATGTACGTATTCCTGGTTTAGACATAGGCCTATAGCGTGGAATGGTAGGGTGAGAGATGGGTAATAAATATTGAGTTCAGGTGGATGGAAGCTGTTCTGGTGTTTTTAAAGTTACTGTCCTGGCCTTTGCCTCAAGGGACTGAAGAATACCAGAAAACGCTTTATGATAGTGGATGTCATGGCGAATATTGTAAACGGACTCATCATAATACTAGTCAGGCACGTCACAGCTTGACCTAGCTGTCTTAGTGCTTTTCATTAAATCTGACCAAGAATAGCGAACCTCTACGTGAACATTGCTTGCGTTTGTGCTGGCATCTCGATAGAAATTTTGCTAAATGTTTACCGGAGTAATAAATAACTCGGGAGTTTTAGAGAAAATTGAGATCCGAGTTTTGTATTCAGTACACTGTTATCATACGTCTTATGGTTTTGAGATTATTACACAGAAGGGAGCGATCGGGCTAGAATTTTTGTACAATCTGTATTAATTTCATGGTTTGTTTATATTACGCTTCATTGACTGCCTGATTTTAAATACGGAAGCACTGCATTTCTCCGAATAGTCGGCGGCTGCTTAATAGTCGACATCCGAGAATGCTTCAGTCTTGATTTGGATTCGGTTGCGCTTCTTGTTGACAGAGAAATGTATTCTCCTTATACATTTGTCCACGTTATGCGCTGGAAAATACTTTATTATTATTATTATTATTTACTGCAATTGGGTTTTTACCCGGTGGCAGTAGTCCTTACACTAGTACACACAATACAAATGGACATATAAATATACATAAAAATAACAATACAAACAAACTATACACAATTACAAAACAAAATACATACAGTAAATATGAGTACACACATTAGAAAACCGTACACACATTACAAAAACATTCACAACTTACAAAAGCATGCAGCCCTTACAAAAGCATCCACACCTTACAAAAACATCCACACCTTACAAATACATCCACACCTTACAAAAACACCCATACACATACAAAACAAAATACATACAGTAAATACAAGTTCACATATTAGAACACCGTACACACCTTACAAAAAGTAACCGCCATTCATTTGTTTCATTTATGTGAATATGAGTTTACTGACAAAAATGAAAACAGGACAATATTATGCTAGTATTCTGCAGGAGCTGAGTCCTAGCAGTTATGGTTCAAACTTTTCAACGCTTTCGTCCATGGCTTTACGCGCATCGATGTGCTTCCGCAGGCCTCGAGCTTATAGCGCTCACATCACTCGTACTGTGACTGGTGGATTTATGGGCACATGAAGCACGCCAATATTCATACTTCACGATATGCTGCGATGAATCATTGTTTGCTCGGTCGTGTTTTTGTTGCATTCAAAACTCTATAAATATTGGGATTTTCACTCCCCTGGGATGGTATGCGGTACAGGTTGGTAGCTGTTTACCGACGTTCCGATAAGGTCTGTCGGTACCTTCTTCAAGAGTAAAACAGTCCAAGAATTCTTGTTTGACTGCTTGACCAACTAACAACCAAAGTTACGTAACATCACAGAAGAGTGAAGACTTCATCTACTCTGCCGCAGAAGCCTGAAATTTCGCATTTAATAACGGCATTATAATTTCGAAAGAACACTTGCCATACAAAATGTCAGTATTCTCCTTTTAATGCTGCTGCTGTTCCAACGTTGTCTGATCGCCAGATTGATATTGTTAGTAACAATATAAAAATAGGACTGTCAGTGGAAATTATTCGTATGACAGTTCTGTAAAATCGGTCAGTTACTAACTGTCCACCATTCGGAGGCCACAAAATCGGGGGGGGGGGGGGTGTGCGTGGTGCTATAGAATTAAGGATCTTTTAGAACAATTAAACGCGGCTTGCATGCAACAAATTGCAGTTTGTTGTAAAATGCCAGAAATGTTAATAAGGATAAAGTTATTATGAAACGTGCTGAAATGCTCAATTGTGCCTCACCTGGTGTTGTAGGCCACAGTATGAACATCAATTCCATTTTCTGTCCTAAATAGTTGTTGGGCTGTACAAATCAGGTCGGTAGCGGTAGCGGTAGCGTTCGGATTGCCGTACAGGACGTACCATGCTCCCAAGTACTGCGTGGACACAGCCAATGACAATTTAAGAATATCATATTAACAGTTATATCATCTGTTCACACTGTGACAATACTAATAACCATAAAAGTAAAATACCTTTTCCTTAAAAATGTTTTGTTCATCCTGTGTGTTTAGGCACATTTGGCGGAAACTGTTAATTGTTACATTATTCTACAGAACCCTAAGGTAATTGGTGTGAAAACCCCGCAAAAAAATTAACTATGTTATATTTAGAGATTTATGAATAAAATAAGAAATAACACGCAACGTCATAACCTCCGCAATGGAATGAATCCAGAAAAGAATAGGTTACTAGAACTCTGTTGAAATAACACGAAGAAAATACACAAAGAAGAATACATAAGAAAAGAACAATAATTTTAATTTTAATAATTTTAAGGGCATGTGTTAAAGAATTTTGAAAAATTAACACCAACAACTGTGTACGATCACATATCTGTTTACCTTCCACTATATTGTTTACAACACTTAGGATTCCAAAGCTTTGCAGAAACATGTGGGGTAAGAAAAACATTTTTCATAAACATATGGTTATATTTAGAAGATTATTAATATTTGCCTGTATCAAGTTTGTCTAGCTGTATTCGTTTCCAACACTAGAAGGAACGTTTATTCACCCTCTAAATCTCATTACTGCGATCCGGCGTAAGTTCTAGTCTCTTTGGCTTCCTTCCAAGTGCCACGGAATCAAATTCATGTGCTTGCATCTCATTGTTGTTAATTCCTAACTCCTCGTTGCTGCTGAAATTTCTGACTCACTTTCATGTGAGATGCATGCAACAGACGTGCAGTCGGTACCTAATTATCCTCCTTTTACACCAGCAGTGTCAGAAAACAGAGCAAATAAATGCTGCAATTGCGACAAAAGCTGTTGGAAGTACGCGGGTTATACAGCTTCATATGCTTAACTGAATGAGGTGAGGCAAGCTAGAATCAGAGAGTGGCCCCAATAACTAGGTCTATCGAGCTTGAAGATTAATTTATTTCTGGGCCGTGCCATGGCTCAGGGGGTTAGTTGCCGGCCTCTCACGGCGGAGGCCCGGTTTCAATCCCAGGTCAGTCCGTGTGGGATTTGTGGTGGATAAAGTGACAATGGGACAGGTTTCTCCCCGAGAACTTCGGTTTTCCCCTGTCAATTTCATTCCACCGGTGCTCCATTATTCGGAGAAACGAAAAAAACTCTAATTATCTTCATCAGAGGGGTGCACAATAAGCCTCAAGGCTGCGGTGCGTCCGTAGCAACTGCTGCGGAGTCCTTCACCACAAAAACATTATTTCTGAGTGTACCTTTCTCTTGTAAGTACATAAAACTTGCCAGATGTCATCTCAAAATATTGTAATTTATAAAATGTTTATGTTTCTTATATGTAAGCAAGTTTATGATCTACCTGACTGTAGAATTTCGCTTGGTCAGCCAGATTATTTCAGTGTTTATCACGATGAAATCGAAAACTGATCGTAAACTTTGCGATGCCGCCATGATGTCTGACTAATGGACCGTTGCACTTATTACGAGTACATACATGAAACCTTCTGCGAGGACAGAAAATAAACGTAGGCACAAATCCCGCGTGACTTTTTCGTACGTTGTCGTGTTTAAGGCTATCTTGGAAGTGATGTAGATCTGAGTCTCTTACTTTGTCTATATCAAAACCGGTAAAGGTGACATTCCCAACGTTGCAGTCATCGTTGCTGGCGGCCAGAGCTGAGCCGATGAACAGACACGATATCAGAACCGGCAGCATTTTAATCTTCAACCCTGCAAGACTTCCAGGTACAAAGATATGAAATTCAGAAATTCGTTTAAACCTTACAAATACAAATAATTACACCGAATAAATTAAAGATGGGACTGAAGTCCATGAATACAGTTTAGGCCCAACATTAACATGAGTGAAAAGTTTTACTCCAATTCTGAGTACGTAAGTTTCCCAAAAGCTTTCTTTGCGATTTGGCTTCCGTGTGTATAATCAAAATTTTTCCTTATTGTACACACAATTCTTCTTAGCAGAAGTGGTGGATAGTAACGATATTACATATATGGGATATATCCCTCTGTTGTCCTTTAAATGGTGGTCACATAGAGTCTGTGTTATACCGAAAACATATTTTAACTAAGTAGTAGTTTTTTATTTCCGTTTATCTCCTTACTCACATTCACTTGGTGCCGAGTATTCTTATCCATTTACATATTTATCTTTATATTTCGGTTTTGTACGTACCGTCCTTTGGGCATGTCTCGTAACTATTTTAATATAGAACCCATTTAGACTAACTAATTTTCTGATGCTTGATTGCAAGGTTTCTAAGCACCACGTCTTTAATTGACACATATCCGTGGTTATAAAAAAAAATACGCACAAAATGAAAATGTAGACTTAGTGAAATTGATATGGAGAATAAACGGAAGGCGCAGAAAGTCAAACATCTGAGGCAACACGAAATTGAAAACGCAATGATTTCAGGGAATATATGCGTATAGTGAGAAAGATGATTGATTGAAGACTTGTGGCTGGACAGCCATAAGATGGGGGACGAAAAACCGTATAAATGGCAAAACCACTGCAGAAATAAGAAGATTTATCAGGCGTGCACTCTTATTGCACTAAGCTTAAGCTATCAGAAATATTATGCTGGTACTAAATGTATTGTCGTACTAACCTCTAGACTGTTAGCTGAATCACCGAAGGCAATACTGCTACAGAGGATTCAGATAACGCAATTTATACTGCACCGCCATGTTATTTTGTGGTGCTTCACTGCACGTGATTATGAACTTATCGCCGCTCCTTACTGTCCATGTGGTCTGGGATAGCGCAGTCGGTATTGCAACTCGCTACGGGCTGGACGGTCCGGTGATCAAATCCTGGTGGGGGCTAGATTTTCCGCACTCGTACAGACTGGCCCTGGGACTCACCCAGCCTCCTATACAATGGGTACCGGTCTCTTTCCCGGGGGTAAAGCGGCCGGGGCGTGGAGTTGACCACCTAACCTCAACTAGTGCCAGGGTTAAAGAAGGAGTAGAGCTATATTTCTACTCTCCCTCTGGGCCTTCATGGCCCATTCTAAGGAGAATATTACTTTACCTTACTGTCTCTGGTTAAATGTCTCGTACTACCTGATTCTGGCAGCTTCGAACAGTAAGGCACACCCAGTTGTTGGTCGCTCAAACACTGGTGAATCGGGCTCGAATTCGGGAAATAGGATATTCAAGCTCTGAAAGTGTTTCTGCGATGACTTTATCGTTCATCTATACCAGAAGTGTCCAGCCTTTTTTTTTTTTTTTTTTTTTTTGACAAAAGGACACAAAAGTTGTCGTGGGTTTGTTCGCGGGACGCACGTGTAGAAATCACAATAAGCGGATAACCTAACCAATTAAATATTGTTTAATTTTTTATAATATATTCCCATGTTTAATTTACAAATATGCCGCGGACCGCATGCGACCCGCGGCCTCGGCACCCGTAATATATTCGGCCTCAGCGCACATATTAAGGATTATGATACATAAAGGTAAAGTTCACCCTGTAACCTGCGATGAAGGCACAGAGCGGGAGCAGAGGTGTAACTCTTCTCTTTCTTTAACCTCGGCGCTAGGTGGGTGTGGGTGGTTGACGCCACGCCCCGGCCGCTTTAATCCAGGAATGATCCGGTACCCGTTCTATAGGAGGCTGGGTGGGCTCCAGGGCCGGTCTGGACAGGTGCGGAAAATCTCGCCCCCACCGGGATTCGATCACCGTACCGTCCAGCGCGTAGCGAGTTGCTATACCGACTGCGTTATCCCGGGCCTAAAGACCATGATACGTATAATTAGAAATGATTGGGCCGGATATTTCAGTCAGAATATTTACTAGAGTACGGGCTACATGACCGAGCAATCATGGTTGTTTCCCGACATGGGCATGTAATTTTTCCTCTCTTCAAAGCGTCCTGTCCGGCTCTGGGGCCCAATGGGCCTCTTATTCATTTGACACCATATCTGTTTGCACGCGTGAAACCGTCTGGTCGTGAAGAAGTCTGCGCCTCTCTGTCTAGTGCTGAAGTTAAGAACTTGTGGAGCTCTACCTTCACTCTCTTACGTCTTCAGGGTACGGTGCTTAACTAAGCACATGGAGACTTCCAATTGTAATAATAACTATTCAAACTGATACTGCGCCATGATATAGGAAGATAAAATACGGTATTAGCCTTTAAGTAACGGCACCTAATCCTCAGCACTAAATGGATGTGAGTGGTCACCTTCACGCTCCGACCACCTTATCAACGATACCCACTAGGCTGGCTACACATGTACTGAAACAAGTTATGTGCCTGACGAATATGGTAGGTACTTGCCTATATATTATGTTTTTATGAATGAATATTAATAATGCCAATTGTTTCGAGGTGTAGATAGAGTTATACTTTTGAAATTGTTACTACGCGAGTCGTGTTTACATAGTCTGAGCGTGCATCTGAAAGGTTGGTAATGAATAACCTTCCCAATTTGTCTTAGAAAGCTGGAAATAAACTGCAACATGTAGTTTTTTTTTTGTGTAACTATGAAAAATTTATTTTTTTAAATTTTATATTGGTGTGTAAAGATAAATTTTGAACTTAAGTTATATGATTGAGCTACAAGTGCTAACAACAGGAAGGCTGTATCATTTTGCATCCGCTTAGTAACAGCAACTATTTGTTGTGATTTCATTATGCTGTTGCTACGCGAAATAGATAGCGCTGCACTGGTAATTTCAGTGACCTCTTGTGGGCTGTTTGCACCGACACGCAACGGCCTTTGTGTTCCATCTTTCGTCTAGATCAGACGCAAATACGCAACGGAAGTGTAAACATGGCAAATTTAGTTTGTTACATATATATGTATTTATACATGTGTGTGTGTGTGTGTGTGTGTGTGTGTAGAAAAGAGTTGTGAGAATAGAGATTCAGTTTTAGGAAACATGTAACCGGTGCTCTGTTTGTGGTCCGCTGAGACGTAAGCTGTAAGAAAGATGAAGATATATCCTTCCCCAAGTACCTCCATGAATAGATTGTTGTAGATACGGGAAAATGGGTAAATCTATGACTGGGAATTTGATTTACTGAATCGTGTTGAAATTTTGAAACTTACGATAGCATAACATTCGGGAAATTATACTAACAACCAGAGTAATGAGTTTGAGGAAACCATTTTAATATTTTTTGCACGAGCGTAGTAATATGCATATTTACAATTTAGTCTAACATTCCCAAAATCGGTGGTAGCGAAACATAAGGTACTTGTATAAATAGAGAAGTATTAGGTTGAATTTACTGTGACGTTTATTTAGATACAGCAGTTGTCAGTAATTGCTCAAAATGACAAAAGTGACTGGTAGCAGCACTACAGTAACAGAGTTAAAACGGAGCCAGCGGAAGCCTGCGAATCTACACTACCAGTAGAATATCTTTAGGCGGAGATTGAGTTTAATTAGGTAACCCACCCTAGGGAGGCACTACAAGTAGATGGCTTGACGGCGGACGTTACTTAAAATGTAAACCTCGGCACTAAATAGATATGAGTGGTCATCTTCACGCACCGACCATCTTATCACCGGTACCCACTAGGCTACACATGTACTGAAACAAGTTATGTGCCTGAAAAATATGGTAGGTACTTGCCTTAACATTATGCGTTTATGAATGAATTATAGTATGCGAATTTTTTCGAAGTGAAGGTAGAGTTGTTGCTTTGAAATTGTTGCTATGCGAGTCGTGTGTGTATATATTTTGAGCGTGCATCTGAAAAGTTGGTAATGAATAATCTTCCCCATTTGTCTTAGCAAGTTGAAAATAAACTGCAAGCATAGAGATCCTTCGCATGCGTTCTCTGTGTCCGTTGTTTTACACGTGATCACAAAGTGAGGAAGTTACAGGATGGTATTATGGTGTTGGGACATGAAAGCATGAAAATTAGCTTCTTGGGTTACCATTGCAGGCACGAAGCTTGTCCGAAACATGGGCACATACAGGCCTACCGCTCTACAAACTTCGTGAACTACAGTGAAGTTGTATGCAGCTGGCCCCTCCGAAATGTAGATATGTATATACCAATATAATTGGCGTCATATTCCAGGAGACGGAAATCTTCGGGGTCGCCTCTGTGAGGACGTCAAATGACGCATATAGAGCCGGCTGCTCGTTGTTCTTTCAAGTAATAACTTGAATATTCGTCGATCGTACCACATACATTTGTACCACTGCGGGATTCGAGACCGCGAAGTCGAAACTCCTAAGCCATTTATGCATCACACCCTCATGTAACTCTCGCTAAAATTTGGTGACTGAGCATAAAATGAACGCGACTCACGCTCCCCACGTTCGGCTGTCCGTGTTGAACAACTCGACAAACACTGCTCAGCAATTAGTAGACAGCACACAGACCACAACAGACATACCGGGTGTTTCTGACATAGGTGGTCATATTTTAGCTTCGTGTACTATGGACCAAACCAAAGACAGAACTTTATACCACATGTGTACTAGGACCTTAGGTTGTTCATTATGAGCAACTTAGTATTAATATACATATGAAAAGTATTAACACTTAACACACGAGTTCCAGTGGTCCTACGATGATTGTTTGTTATTGCAACTTTCAAATTCATATAGTGCACATGCAAATATTTCACAACAGATAATCGAAATGTCCACCTTATGCTGTTACACATGATGCTCCCCTTCTCATCAGCGATCGTCGCACTCAAAAACAAAGCGTCCTAGGACACATGTTTGTATGAAGTTTTTTCTTTGTTTTGATCCATAGGACACGTATCTAAAATATGGCTCATTTTTTAGAAACGCCCTGTATACAGTATTAGAGAAGATTTACTAGTCTTCAGTGGGAGATACTTGTTTTACTTATGCCGGAGCTAAAAGGGAAAATTATACTTGTTGATAAGCATTTCTCCGTGAAGATTATTGTGGAGTGGAGGTAGAGCCTCACCCAGTTTTAAAATCAGCGCAGTTCTGTTCTACCTCGATGACGTATTTAAGAGTCTATCGTTATCGATTTTAGTTTTTGAAATCGTGTAAACGAATATCTATTTTGCGGAAAATTTGACAACCGAATAGCTGGAATTGCCACAATTTTCTTGTTAAAACTTAACGTAGAAACGAATATTCTCGTCTCCCCAAATGATAAGTAAATATCCGAATGCACACGAAATCAGCTGTTACATCTGGCATTCCTGTCTGAAGCAGCCTGTATAAATTCAAACACGATTCTTCTGCTGTCAACGCCCAGTTAAGTATCGAGTTACGTAACTGATCCTATATCAGCTGAATTGAGCTAGCTGCGCAGTGACACGTTAGAATGCTTTGTGTCGGTTAAAATGAATTACAATTGAACGAAAACGCAGACCTACAATAACAAGCAGCTGCATGTATTTGATAAATACCAATTGCTCATTTTGTTGTTCCCGGTTACACGCGTGTTTACAGTGTTCATTATTCCAATCGATAGATTACTGAAATTTAAATTCTGAAAATCTATGGGATAAACCAGTTAGTTTGGCCGAATGTGTATTAAAGTCCGCCATATTACACATACGTGGAGTAATTTGAACATGCGTTTATGCACGTGTGTGATAGGAGAGGGTTTCTGACTGTGTAATATAATAAACATACATCATTAGGTCATGCGTGTTCAATGCCAGAGATACGCTCACATGATGTCAGTGAATGTAATAAAATATGACGTCACATTCTTCTACGGCAATATTTTGAAACGCGTAAGTACAGTATGATCATGTGCACTTTATTTATTCACAAATACAGGGGTGAACATAGTGGTGAACGCTGTTGGTTCCTTTATTCGTTAATGACGCTACAATTAGTACATTGTAGCGTCCGAATGTGCAGAAGAGTTCTGACATCTTAAGGACTCCCTTATATCCCACAGTCCACGTGGTTGATGGGCTGAAAGTCATCCAGACTGAGGACAAAATTCCTCAGAATGTTGTTCACTTCTTGTTTCGTATCATCACTGATGGTTCTGCTGCGACTAATAACCCACGTCAGAGCTGTAAATAAAATACTCTGAAATTAAAAAAAGTAAAAAAGAAATGGGGAGAAATAAAACAGTGGCTAAGTTTTGTTCGTGATGGCAAAAATTGACAGATTTCTACGAACCCGTATTCAGGAACCCAGAAAAATACATGAAAAAAGAACGAGAGGACCATGCGATAATCATGCTAGAAGTATTTTGTAGAACTCTCATTTTGATGTTCGTTTGTTTTGTAAGGGCTCTTTCAGAACTTCGTAAGAATATGCGGCAAATGGGAGATTCATTGCGGATATGAACAGGGAAAGACGTGAGATGAAGGAGGTATCGTTTATTCTCAGGTTGTATCAAAATATTTGTCTGGAGTGACTGAGGAAAATTTTCAAGCTTCTCCTCCGCGCGAAATTGAATGTCCAATAACGATATTTCAGTCGAACCAATTGTCTTGTTTCGGCACGAAACTTGGATTAGCTGAATTCGAGGAAGAAACGTTAATCGAGTATATCTGAGTAGGAACGCAGTATCATCTAACTCTATGGACGTCCTGTAAGCTATGTCACAGGTACACTGCTGAATGAAGTATCTTCATTTAAGCACAACACATAGACCCGTATGTACTTAACTAGCTTATGGCTGCGGCGATTGTAGTTACAACGCCGTGCTATGGCTCAGGCTGTTAGTTGCCGGCGTCTTAAGGCGGATGCCCGGGTTCAGTCTCAGGCATTCCATGTGGGATTTGTCTTGGATCAAGTGACACTAAGACAGGGTTGTCTGCGAATACTCAGGTTTTAGCCTGTTAGTATCATTGGACCAATAAGCCATACTCATTCATTCATTCATCTACTATCAAAGCTGTATATTCTTAGCACTTGACTGGACTTGCTTGTAGTTACACAAGGTGTCATGAGTTCTTACAACACCGTAGTACTTACGATGTCCGTTGTCGCCGCCCAGACACGTTCTCGGAATGGAATAATTCGTGTAGTCGGTTCCTGCTACCCAGTAATGACTGGTCCAATACTCTGCACAAAAAATATACATGCTTACTACAATGACGTTGCTATTGTTATGGACGAAACATAAAACGGAGAAGGGGTCGTCTGTATTTGGTTCACAGTGAGCTGAGAGTTGTAACGAAAGAGTTGCCAAACCTATATATGACAATCACAATAAAATACTTAAACTAATATCTGTAGGCATATTGTGTTATTTGCCACTTATAACTTCCCACTTTACGTCCAGAGCAGCAGTCGCATCTTGCTACCTGCTGTCAACTTATGTATTTATGTTCACTACATGCACGTTGTGAATGATGTGGTGTTTACGGATGATATTTGAGCCCAAATTGTAACGTGTAGGGAGTTTAATTTATCAAAATTTATCATTTATCTTTATTGCAGCTGTCCGTTTCCTCTCCATGTTTCTGTATTCTGACGTACTTGTAATTTTAATGACAATAATGCCTTTGAAGTAGTTGTGTCTTTTTGACGTGTTTTTAAGATGTGAAACATAGGACTCAAGTGTCACATGGACATGCAAATGTGAAGGACTTAAGTTTTGAGTTTTTTAATAATCGTCGTCCTGAAGAGGACCACGGAGGAAGAATTCTACTCTTGTCAAGTCACTGCCGAGGCGTGTAGTATTCTACTTTACCACTTGAAAGCACACTGGTCACTACACGTGCCATCTGCTTTAATACCAAATTTCTTTGCCCTTTTCCACAGTGCGTACTTGCCTCTTATCGACGGAAATAAACTGATTTCCCTAAACAACATTAAATTGTTGGTCTTTGTAATGGACATCTGTATGTATTCTGTGAGACAGGAACTGAAGTTGTGTGCATTATTTAGAAGAATTTCCAAATTAATATGGATGAGATATATTATTAACGGAAGTATAAGGGTACTGTATGCACAATAATGAAAATAAAATGAATAATAGGAGTGAGCCTATACAATGTATTTATATTTAATAATATATTTGGTTTAAGGACAGTAAAACGGCAGCCTTATAGAACTGTGTGTCTTTGTGTCTCCCGTATTCCGATACGTCTGCAAGTAAGGTTCAAGGTAAAGACCACAGTGCCCTCTAGTTCCTACATATCATTATTTTAAGGCAGACCGAGTTGTGCTTACAAAAAAAGAAAAAAAACATCCTAACCTATTCCTACGGATTTCATTAACAATTCAACTTAAATGTTACACATTACTTGCTTAGAGGTGAAAGTGATAGAGTTTAGGTTTGCGAGAAAAGTGGCCAAAATAATGAATAGCGTGCTGAGTTTAGTCTAATGTCATAAGCTATATTCGCACTGCTCTTAGTGCAACAATTCCATAAGAACCCTTATCCCACACCTACGTAATAAACACACGTCCAGCTGGCTTCCACAAATATTTCAGTGAGCTTGCTGGATTCCGTCAAATATCTGCAGCATGGGGAAAATCGGGACTCTACGATTTGATGTGTCGCACAATCAATCAACCAATCAATCAATCAATCATACTTTTCCATTCATGCAGTAAAATGTACAGAAATTACCGTTATCAGGATAAGTTAGGTTGTAGGCGTTGTCCGTCCAATGTGGCACTGTGCCATTCAAGGAGACGAAACTGCCTGTGCTGTAGGAACAAGAACATTATTAATGGCACTTGAAAGCATAAGCGCGATGTAAAAAACTGTATTTAGTTACACCGTCTCCACGCAGCTTTATAACTAGTGTTGTCCTGTAAATTACATGAAACATAGGTGTGAAACTCTTATTCCGATAATTTTGTCCATCATCAGGCCTTATGTGTGTTATCCGCTACATTAGGTCTGTAGCTCAGAGGCGACGGCGTCAATTTATTATTATGTATATGTTTAAATTGTATATCTTCAATGTATATTCCATCTGGTTGAATCATCCCAAAGAACCTGCATTGCAGCATTGAAGGTGGAAATTTTACAAGAATAACAAAATAACAGCTAATGTGTTTTTGCAGTCAGCAGATCTGTGAATTCCACCATCCTTTTACAATGAAAAACACATGTGTTTTGGCCTACTGTGACTAATTAAACTAATCGTTTATACTGCGGTTATCAAACGCAGTGTAATGGAGAATGAATGGTTTTTATTTTTGTTGCTATTAATTGGATATTATTTGTATATTACATTATTCTTTTCCGCTGTACAGCCTACAGCTTTTTGATGGTCCACCTTACTTTGATGAGGTCTAAGCTTGAATATGCGTCTGTTACGCGTAACTCTACAAGACATGCTTTCTGTCTCATCGATGTCTCTAATAGCACTGAAGTGTTTCTTTTTGTTCTAGAAACATTCGTATTTCGCGTTCTTGCTCCGAACATACGCTAAAATTTCTATGTTCAGTTGTTCCTGCAGTTACTCTTTCAGCTCAATATTCTGCTGCTGCTAATGCAGTACTTAAAATCATGTACCCATATATTTTATTTATTTATTTATTTGTGTATTTGTTAGTGTGTCGTTAATTTATCGATACTGTCAATAGGTTAGACTAAGAGTGCATAAATCCTATAATGCCTATAATTTTGAGATGGCTCCTAGGCTTTTGGATAATGTACGTACTCCTGGTTTAGACATAGGCCTATAGCGTGGAATGGTAGGGTGAGAGATGGGTAATAAATATTGAGTTCAGGTGGATGGAAGCTGTTGTGGTGTTTTTAAAGTTACTGTCCGGCCTTTGCCTCAAGGGACTGAAGAATACCAGAAAACGCCTTATGATAGTGGATGTCATGGCGAATATTGTAAACGGACTCATCATAATACTAGTCAGGCACGTCACAGCTTGACCTAGCTGTCTTAGTGCTTTTCATTAAATCTGACCAAGAATAGCGAACCTCTATATGAACATTGCTTGCATTTGTGCTGGCATCTCGATAGAAATTTTGCTAAATGTTTACCGGTGTAATAAATAACTCGGGAGTTTTAGAGAAAATTGAGATCCGAGTTTTGTATTCAGTACACTGTTATCATACGTCTTATGGTTTTGAGATTATTACACAGAAGGGAGCGATCGGGCTAGAATTTTTGTACAATCTGTATTAATTTCATGGTTTGTTTATATTACGCTTCATTGACTGCCTGATTTTAAATATGGAAGCACTGCATTTCTCCGAATAGTCGGCGGCTGCTTAATAGTCGACATCCGAGAATGCTTCAGTCTTGATTTGGATTCGGTTGCGCTTCTTTTTGACAGAGAAATGTATTCTCCGTTATACATTTGTCCACGTTATGCGCTGGAAAATACTTTATTATTATTATTATTATTATTTACTGCAATTGGGTTTTCACCCGGTGGCAGTAGTCCTTACACTAGTACACACAATACAAATGGACATATAAATATACATAAAAATAACAATACAAACAAACTATACACAATTACAAAACAAAATACATACAGTAAATATGAGTACACACATTAGAACACCGTACACACATTACAAAAACATTCACACCTTACAAAAGCATGCAGCCCTTACAAAAGCATCCACACCTTACAAAAACATCCACACCTTACAAATACATCCACACCTTACAAAAACACCCATACACATACAAAACAAAATACATACAGTAAATACAAGTTCACATATTAGAACACCGTACACACCTTACAAAAAGTAACCGCCATTCATTTGTTTCATTTATGTGAATATGAGTTTACTGACAAAAATGAAAACAGGACAATATTATGCTAGTATTCTGCAGGAGCTGAGTCCTAGCAGTTATGGTTCAAACTTTTCAACGCTTTCGTCCATGGCTTTACGCGCATCGATGTGCTTCCGCAGGCCTCGAGCTTATAGCGCTCACATCACTCGTACTGTGACTGGTGGATTTATGGGCACATGAAGCACGCCAATATTCATACTTCACGATATGCTGCGATGAATCATTGTTTGCTCGGTCGTGTTTTTGTTGCATTCAAAACTCTATAAATATTGGGATTTTCACTCCCCTGGGATGGTATGCGGTACAGGTTGGTAGCTGTTTACCGACGTTCCGATAAGGTCTGTCAGTACCTTCTTCAAGAGTAAAACAGTCCAAGAATTCTTGTTTGACTGCTTGACCAACTAACAACCAACGTTACGTAACATCACAGAAGAGTGAAAACTTCATCTACTCTGCCGCAGAAGCCTGAAATTTCGCATTTAATAACGGCATTATAATTTCGAAAGAACACTTGCCATACAAAATGTCAGTATTCTCCTTTTAATGCTGCTGCTGTTCCAAAGTTTTCTGATCGCCAGATTGATATTGTTAGTAACAATATAAAAATAGGACTGTCAGTGGAAATTATTCGTATGACAGTTCTGTAAAATCGGTCACTTACTAACTGTCCACCATTCGGAGGCCACAAAATCGGGGGGGGGGGGGGGGGTGTGCGTGGTGCTATAGAATTAAGGTTCTTTTAGAACAATTAAACTCGGCTTGCATGCAACAAATTGCAGTTTGTTGTAAAATGCCAGAAATGTTAATAAGGATAAAGTTATTATGAAACGTGCTGAAATGCTCAATTGTGCCTCACCTGGTGTTGTAGGCCACAGTATGAACATCAATTCCATTTTCTGTCCTAAATAGTTGTTGGGCTGTACAAATCAGGTCGGTAGCGGTAGCGGTAGCGTTCGGATTGCCGTACAGGACGTACCATGCTCCCAAGTACTGCGTGGACACAGCCAATGACAATTTAAGAATATCATATTAACAGTTATATCATCTGTTCACACTGTGACAATACTAATAACCATAAAAGTAAAATACCTTTTCCTTAAAAATGTTTTGTTCATCATGTGTGTTTAGGCACATTTGGCGGAAACTGTTAATTGTTACATTATTCTACAGAACCCTAAGGTAATTGGTGTGAAAACCCCGCAAAAAAATTAACTATGTTATATTTAGAGATTTATGAATAAAATAAGAAATAACACGCAACGTCATAACCTCCGCAATGGAATGAATCCAGAAAAGAATAGGTTACTAGAACTCTGTTGAAATAACACGAAGAAAATACACAAAGAAGAATACATAAGAAAAGAACAATAATTTTAATTTTAATAATTTTAAGGGCATGTGTTAAAGAATTTTGAAAAATTAACACCAACAACTGTGTACGATCACATATCTGTTTACCTTCCACTATATTGTTTACAACACTTAGGATTCCAAAGCTTTGCAGAAACATGTGGGGTAAGAAAAACATTTTTCATAAACATATGGTTATATTTAGAAGATTATTAATATTTGCCTGTATCAAGTTTGTCTAGCTGTATTCGTTTCCAACACTAGAAGGAACGTTTATTCACCCTCTAAATCTCATTACTGCGATCCGGCGTAAGTTCTAGTCTCTTTGGCTTCCTTCCAAGTGCCACGGAATCAAATTCATGTGCTTGCATCTCATTGTTGTTAATTCCTAACTCCTCGTTGCTGCTGAAATTTCTGACTCACTTTCATGTGAGATGCATGCAACAGACGTGCAGTCGGTACCTAATTATCCTCCTTTTACACCAGCAGTGTCAGAAAACAGAGCAAATAAATGCTGCAATTGCGACAAAAGCTGTTGGAAGTACGCGGGTTATACAGCTTCATATGCTTAACTGAATGAGGTGAGGCAAGCTAGAATCAGAGAGTGGCCCCAATAACTAGGTCTATCGAGCTTGAAGATTAATTTATTTCTGGGCCGTGCCATGGCTCAGGGGGTTAGTTGCCGGCCTCTCACGGCGGAGGCCCGGTTTCAATCCCAGGTCAGTCCGTGTGGGATTTGTGGTGGATAAAGTGACAATGGGACAGGTTTCTCCCCGAGAACTTCGGTTTTCCCCTGTCAATATCATTCCACCGGTGCTCCATTATTCGGAGAAACGAAAAAAACTCTAATTATCTTCATCAGAGGGTGCACAATAAGCCTCAAGGCTGCGGTGCGTCCGTAGCAACTGCTGCGGAGTCCTTCACCACAAAAAAATTATTTCTGAGTGTACCTTTCGCTTGTAAGTACATAAAACTTGCCAGATGTCATCTCAAAATATTGTAATTTATAAAATGTTTATGTTTCTTATATGTAAGCAAGTTTATGATCTACCTGACTGTAGAATTTCGCTTGGTCAGCCAGATTATTTCAGTGTTTATCACGATGAAATCGAAAACTGATCGTAAACTTTGCGATGCCGCCATGATGTCTGACTAATGGACCGTTGCACTTATTACGAGTACATACATGAAACCTTCTGCGAGGACAGAAAATAAACGTAGGCACAAATCCCGCGTGACTTTTTCGTACGTTGTCGTGTTTAAGGCTATCTTGGAAGTGATGTAGATCTGAGTCTCTTACTTTGTCTATATCAAAACCGGTAAAGGTGACATTCCCAACGTTGCAGTCATCGTTGCTGGCGGCCAGAGCTGAGCCGATGAACAGACACGATATCAGAACCGGCAGCATTTTAATCTTCAACCCTGCAAGACTTCCAGGTACAAAGATATGAAATTCAGAAATTCGTTTAAACCTTACAAATACAAATAATTACACCGAATAAATTAAAGATGGGACTGAAGTCCATGAATACAGTTTAGGCCCAACATTAACATGAGTGAAAAGTTTTACTCCAATTCTGAGTACGTAAGTTTCCCAAAAGCTTTCTTTGCGATTTGGCTTCCGTGTGTATAATCAAAATTTTTCCTTATTGTACACACAATTCTTCTTAGCAGAAGTGGTGGATAGTAACGATATTACATATATGGGATATATCCCTCTGTTGTCCTTTAAATGGTGGTCACATAGAGTCTGTGTTATACCGAAAACATATTTTAACTAAGTAGTAGTTTTTTATTTCCGTTTATCTCCTTACTGACATTCACTTGGTGCCGAGTATTCTTATCCATTTACATATTTATCTTTATATTTCGGTTTTGTATGTACCGTCCTTTGGGCATGTCTCGTAACTATTTTAATATAGAACCCATTTAGACTAACTAATTTTCTGATGCTTGATTGCAAGGTTTCTAAGCACCACGTCTTTAATTGACACATATCCGTGGTTATAAAAGAAAAAAAAATACGCACAAAATGAAAATGTAGACTTAGTGAAATTGATATGGAGAATAAACGGAAGGCGCAGAAAGTCAAACATCTGAGGCAACACGAAATTGAAAACGCAATGATTTCAGGGAATATATGCGTATAGTGAGAAAGATGATTGATTGAAGGATTGTGGCTGGACAGCCATAAGATGGGGGACGAAAAACCGTAGAAATGGCAAAACCACTGCAGAAATAAGAAGATTTATCAGGCGTGAACTCTTATTGCACTAAGCTTAAGCTATCAGAAATATTATGCTGGTACTAAATGTATTGTCGTACTAACCTCTAGACTGTTAGCTGAATCACCGAAGGCAATACTGCTACAGAGGATTCAGATAACGCAATTTATACTGCACCGCCATGTTATTTTGTGGTGCTTCACTGCACATGATTATGAACTTATCGCCGCTCCTTACTGTCCATGTGGTCTGGGATAGCGCAGTCGGTATTGCAACTCGCTACGGGCTGGACGGTCCGGTGATCAAATCCTGGTGGGGGCGAGATTTTCCGCACCCTCACAGACTGGCCCTGGGACTCACCCAGCCTCCTATACAATGGGTACCGGTCTCTTTCCCGGGGGTAAAGCGGCCGGGGCGTGGAGTTGACCACCTAACCTCAACTAGTGCCAGGGTTAAAGAAGGAGTAGAGCTATATTTCTACTCTCCCTCTGGGCCTTCATGGCCCATTCTAAGGAGAACATTACTTTACCTTACTGTCTCTGGTTAAATGTCTCGTACTACCTGATTCTGGCAGCTTCGAACAGTAAGGCACACCCAGTTGTTGGTCGCTCAAACACTGGTGAATCGGGCTCGAATTCGGGAAATAGGATATTCAAGCTCTGAAAGTGTTTCTGCGATGACTTTATCGTTCATCTATACCAGAAGTGTCCAGCCTTTTTTTTTTTTTTTTTTTTGACAAAAGGACACAAAAGTTGTCGTGGGTTTGTTCGCGGGACGCACGTGTAGAAATCACAATAAGCGGATAACCTAACCAATTAAATATTGTTTAATTTTTTATAATATATTCCCATGTTTAATTTACAAATATGCCGCGGACCGCATGCGACCCGCGGCCTCGGCACCCGTAATATATTCGGCCTCAGCGCACATATTAAGGATTATGATACATAAAGGTAAAGTTCACCCTGTAACCTGCGATGAAGGCACAGAGCGGGAGCAGAGGTGTAACTCTTCTCTTTCTTTAACCTCGGCGCTAGGTGGGTGTGGGTGGTTGACGCCACGCCCCGGCCGCTTTAATCCAGGAATGATCCGGTACCCGTTCTATAGGAGGCTGGGTGGGCTCCAGGGCCGGTCTGGACAGGTGCGGAAAATCTCGCCCCCACCGGGATTCGATCACCGTACCGTCCAGCGCGTAGCGAGTTGCTATACCGACTGCGTTATCCCGGGCCTAAAGACCATGATACGTATAATTAGAAATGATTGGGCCGGATATTTCAGTCAGAATATTTACTAGAGTACGGGCTACATGACCGAGCAATCATGGTTGTTTCCCGACATGGGCATGTAATTTTTCCTCTCTTCAAAGCGTCCTGTCCGGCTCTGGGGCCCAATGGGCCTCTTATTCATTTGACACCATATCTGTTTGCACGCGTGAAACCGTCTGGTCGTGAAGAAGTCTGCGCCTCTCTGTCTAGTGCTGAAGTTAAGAACTTGTGGAGCTCTACCTTCACTCTCTTACGTCTTCAGGGTACGGTGCTTAACTAAGCACTTGGAGACTTCCAATTGTAATAATAACTATTCAAACTGATACTGCGCCATGATATAGGAAGATAAAATACGGTATTAGCCTTTAAGTAACGGCACCTAATCCTCAGCACTAAATGGATGTGAGTGGTCACCTTCACGCTCCGACCACCTTATCAACGATACCCACTAGGCTGGCTACACATGTACTGAAACAAGTTATGTGCCTGACGAATATGGTAGGTACTTGCCTAAATATTATGTTTTTATGAATGAATATTAATATGCCAATTGTTTCGAGGTGTAGATAGAGTTATACTTTTGAAATTGTTACTACGCGAGTCGTGTTTACATAGTCTGAGCGTGCATCTGAAAGGTTGGTAATGAATAACCTTCCCAATTTGTCTTAGAAAGCTGGAAATAAACTGCAACATGTAGTTTTTTTTTGTGTAACTATGAAAAATTTATTTTTTTAAATTTTATATTGGTGTGTAAAGATAAATTTTGAACTTAAGTTATATGATTGAGCTACAAGTGCTAACAACAGGAAGGCTGTATCATTTTGCATCCGCTTAGTAACAGCAACTATTTGTTGTGATTTCATTATGCTGTTGCTACGCGAAATAGATAGCGCTGCACTGGTAATTTCAGTGACCTCTTGTGGGCTGTTTGCACCGACACGCAACGGCCTTTGTGTTCCATCTTTCGTCTAGATCAGACGCAAATACGCAACGGAAGTGTAAACATGGCAAATTTAGTTTGTTACATATATATGTATTTATACATGTGTGTGTGTGTGTGTGTGTAGAACAGAGTTGTGAGAATAGAGATTCAGTCTTAGGAAACATGTAACCGGTGCTCTGTCTGTGGTCCGCTGAGACGTAAGCTGTAAGAAAGATGAAGATGTATCCTTCCCCAAGTACCTCCATGAATAGATTGTTGTAGATACGGGAAAATGGGTAAAACTATGATAGGGAATTTGATTTACTGAATCGTGTTGAAATTTTGAAACTTACGATAGCATAACATTCGGGAAATTATACTAACAACCAGAGTAATGATTTTGAGGAAACCATTTTAATATTATTTGCACGAGCGTAGTAATATGCATATTTACAGTTTATTGTAACATTCCCAAAATCTGTGGTAGCGAAACATTAGGTACATTTTTTTTATTCTAAGATCACCGTGCTTTTTTCACTAATTAATGTCTTATCACCAACTAAACGTTTTAAACGTTTTAAAGAAGCCTTATATTGGTTTTGTTTTTAAATATAGTGCATTTAGTTGGTGATAAGACATTAATTAGGTACATGTTTTAATAGAGAAGTATTAGGTAGAATATACTTTGACGTTTATTTAGTTTCAGCAGTTGTCAGTAATCTGCTGATAATTACAAAACTGACTGGTAGCAGCACTACAGTAACACAGAGTTAAGACGGAGCCAACGGAAGGTTGCGAAGCTACACTACCAGTAGAACCTCTTTAGGTGGAGATTGAGTTTAGTTAGGTAACCCACCCTAGGGAGGCACTACTGGTAGATGGCCTGAAGGCGGACGTTGCTTAAAGGCTAAACTCAGCACTAAATGAATATGAGTGGTAACCTTCACGCACTGACCACCTTATCACAGGTATCCACTAGGCTGGCTACACATGTACTGAAATAAGTTATGTGCCTGAAGAATATGGTAGGTACGTGCCTTAACATTATGCATATATCAATGAATAATAATATGCGAATTTTTTCGAGGTGAAGATAGAGTTGTTGCTTTGAAATTTTTGCTATGTGAGTCGTGTGTATATATATATTTTGAGCGTGCATCTGAAAAGTTGGTAATGAATAATCATCCCCATTTGTCTTAGAAAGCTGAAAATAAACTGCAAAAATAGAGATCCTTCGCATGCGTTCTCTGTGTCCGTTGTTTTACACGTGATCACAAAGTGAGGAAGTTACAGGATGGTATTATGGTGTTGGGACATGAAAGCATGAAAGTTAGCTTCTTGGGTTACCATTGCAGGCACCAAGCTTGTCCGAAACATGGGCACATACAGGCCTACCGCTCTACAAACTTCGTGAACTACAGTGAAGTTGTAGGCAGCTGGCCCCTCCGAAATGTAGACATGTATATACCAATATAATTGGCGTCATATTCCAGGAGTCGGAAATCTTCGGGGTCGCCTCTGTGAGGACGTCAAATGACGCATATAGAGCCGGCTGCTCGTTGTTCTTTCAAGTAATAACTTGAATATTCTTCGAGCGTAACGCACATATTTTTAGCACTGCGGAATTAGAGCTCGCGAAGTCGAAACTCCTAAGCCTTTTGTGCATCACGCCCTCATGTAACTCTCGCTAAAATTTGGTGACGATCATAAAATGAACGCGACTCACGCTCCCCACGTTCGGCTGTCCGTGTTGAACAACTCGACAAACACTGCTCAGCAATTAGTAGACAGCACTCAGACCACAACAGACATACCGGGTGTTTCTGACATAGGTGGTCATATTTTAGCTTCGTGTACTATGGACCAAACCAAAGACAGAATTTCATACCACATGTGTCCTAGGACCTTTAGGTTGTTCATTATAAGTATTATGGGTCGGTTCGCGGGCCGCACATGTAAAAATCACAATAAGCGGTATACCTAACCACTTAAATATTGTCAAATTATTTATAATATATGCCTATGTTTAATTTACAAACATGCCGCGGGTCGCATGCAACCCGCAGGCTGGACACCCCTAATATATACGGCCTCAACGCACACATTAAGGATTATGATACATAAAGGTAAAGTTCACCCTGTAATCTGCGATGAAGGCACAGAGGGGGAGCAGAGGTGTAACTCTACTCTTTCTTTAACCTCGGCCCTAGATGGGGTGGGTGGTTGACGCCACGCCCCGGCCTCTTTATTCCAGGAATGATCCGGTACCCGTTCTATAGGAGGCTGGGTGGGCCCCAGGGCCGGTCTGGACAGGTGCGGAAAATCTCACCCGCACCGGGATTCGATCACCGGACCTTCCAGCCGGGATAGCGCAGTCGCTATACCGACTGCGCTATCCCGGCCCTAAGGATTATGATACGTATAATTACAAATGTTTGGGCCGGATATTTCAGTCAGTATATTTACTAGAGTACGGGCTACATGACCGAGCAATCATGGTTGATTCCCGACATGGGCATGTAATTTTTCCTCTCTTCAAAGCGTCCTGTCCGGCTCTGGGGCCCACTGGGCCTCCTATTCATTTGACACCATATCTGTTTGCACGCGTGAAACCGTCTGGTCGTGAAGAAGTCTGCGCCTCTCTGTCTAGTGCTGAAGTTAAGAACTTGTGGAGCTCTACCTTCACTCTCTTACGTCTTCAGGGTACGGTGCTTAACTAAGCACATGGAGACTTCCAATTGTAATAATAACTATTCAAACTGATACTGCGCCATGATATAGGAAGATAAAATACGGTATTAGCCTTTAAGTAACGGCACCTAATCCTCAGCACTAAATGGATGTGAGTGGTCACCTTCACGCTCCGACCACCTTATCAACGTTACCCACTAGGCTAGCTACACATGTACTGAAACAAGTTATGTGCCTGACGAATATGGTAGGTACTTGCCTAAATATTATGTTTTTATGAATGAATATTAACATGCCAATTGTTTCGAGGTGTAGATAGAGTTATACTTTTGAAATTGTTACTACGCGAGTCGTGTTTACATAGTCTGAGCGTGCATCTGAAAGGTTGGTAATGAATAACCTTCCCCATTTGTCTTAGAAAGCTGGAAATAAATTGCAAGAATAGAAATACTTCGCACGCCTTCTCTGTGTAGTGATGTAGTTTTTTTGTTTTGTGTAAATATGTAAAATTCACTTTTTTTAATTGTATATTGGAGTGTGAAGATAAATTTTGAACTTAAGTTATGATATGAGTGAGCTACACGTGCTAACAACAAGAAGGCTGTATCATTTTGCATCCGCTTAATAACAGCAACTATTTGTTGTGATTTCATTATGCTGTTGCTATGCGCACTAGAAAGCGCTGCACTGGTATGTTCAGTGACCGCTTGTGGGCTGTTTGCAACAACACGCAGTGGTCTTTGTGTTCCATCCTTCGTCAAGATCAGAGCAAATACGCAAGGCTAGAGAAAAACCTAAGATGAGCTTGATAGCTCGTATTTTATTGTTCTTACCAGGTGAGTGGTTTGTGATGCATAAAAAAATTGTTTGATTTGGAGTAACAATTTTTTTTATAGTTTTTCCAAATTAATCTAAATTGAAATACGATTGGTTAAGAGAACATTAGATGATCCAGCCTTAGTGATGTTAGAACGTCCCAAACTAGGCAAACGGAAGTGTAAACATGGCAACTTTAGTTTGTTAATTATATATGTATTTGTAAATGTGTGTGTAGAAGAGATTAGATGAGAGTACAGATTCAATTTTAGGAAACATGTAACCGGTGCTCTGTCTGTGGTCCGCTGAGACGTAAGCTGTAAGAAAGATGAAGATACGAGTATATCCTACCCCAAGTACCTCCAAGAATAGATTGTTGTATATACGGGAAAATGGGTAAATCTATGATTGGGAATTTGATTTACTGAATCGTGTTGAAATTTTTAAACTTACGATAGCATAACATTCGGGAAATTATACTAACAACCAGAGTAATGAGTTTGAGGAAACCATTTTAATATTTTTTGCACGAGCGTAGTAATATGCATATTTACAATTTAGTCTAACATTCCCAAAATCGGTGGTAGCGAAACATAAGGTACTTGTATAAATAGAGAAGTATTAGGTTGAATTTACTGTGACGTTTATTTAGATACAGCAGTTGTTAGTAATTGCTCAAAATGACAAAAGTGACTGGTAGCAGCACTACAGTAACAGAGTTAAAACGGAGCCAGCGGAAGCCTGAGAATCTACACTACCAGTAGAATATCTTTAGGTGGAGTTTGAGTTTAATTAGGTAACCCACCCTAGGGAGGCACTACAAGTAGATGGCTTGACGGCGGACGTTACTTAAAGTGTAAACCTCGGCACTAAATAGATATGAGTGGTCATCTTCACGCTCCGATCATCTTATCACCGGTGCCTGAAAAATATGGTAGGTACTTGCCTTAACACTATGCGTTTATGAATGAATAATAGTATGCGAATTTTTTTGAAGTGAAGGTAGAGTTGTTGCTTTGAAATTGTTGCTATGCGAGTCGTGTGTGTATATATTTTGAGCGTGCATCTGAAAAGTTGGTAATGAATAATCTTCCCCATTTTTCTTAGCAAGTTGGAAATAAACTGCAAGCATAGAGATTCTTCGCATGCGTTCTCTGTGTCCGTTGTTTTACACGTGATCACAAAGTGAGGAAGTTACAGGATGGTATTATGGGGTTGGGACATGAAAGCATGAAAGTTAGCTTCGTGGGTTACCATTGCAGGCACCAAGCTTGTCCGAAACATGGGCACATACAGGCCTACCGCTCTACAAACTTCGTGAACTGCAGTGAAGTTGTATGCAGCTGGCCCCTCTGAAATGTAGACATGTATATACCAATATAATTGGCGTCATATTCCAGGAGACGGAAATCTTCGGGGTCGCCTCTGTGAGGACGTCAAATGACGCATATAGAGCCGGCTGCTCGTTGTTCTTTCAAGTAATAACTTGAATATTCTTCGATCGTACCACATACATTTGTACCACTGCGGGATTCGAGACCGCGAAGTCGAAACTCCTAAGCCATTTATGCATCACACCCTCACGTAACTCTCGCTAAAATTTGGTGACTGAGCATAAAATGAACGCGACTCACGCTCCCCACGTTCGGCTGTCCGTGTTGAACAACTCGACAAACACTGCTCAGCAATTAGTAGACAGCACTCAGACCACAACAGACATACCGGGTGTTTCTGACATAGGTGGTCATATTTTAGCTTCGTGTACTATGGATCAAACCAAAGACAGAACTTTATACCACATGTGTACTAGGACCTTAGGTTGTTCATTATGAGCAACTTAGTATTAATATACATATGAAAAGTATTAACACTTAACACACGAGTTCCAGTGGTCCTACGATGATTGTTTGTTATTGCAACTTTCAAATTCATATAGTGCACATGCAAATATTTCACAACAGATAATCGAAATGTCCACCTTATGCTGTTACACATGATGCTCCCCTTCTCATCAGCGATCGTCGCACTCAAAAACAAAGCGTCCTAGGACACATGTTTGTATGAAGTTTTTTCTTTGTTTTGATCCATAGGACACGTATCTAAAATATGGCTCATTTTTTAGAAACGCCCTGTATACAGTATTAGAGAAGATTTACTAGTCTTCAGTGGGAGATACTTGTTTTACTTATGCCGGAGCAAAAAGGGAAAATTGTACTTGTTGATAAGCATTTCTCCGTGAAGATTATTGTGGAGTGGAGGTAGAGCCTCACCAGTTTTAAAATCAGCGCAGTTCTGTTCTACCTCGATGACGTATTTAAGAGTCTATCGTTATCGATTTTAGTTTTTGAAATCGTGTAAACGAATATCTATTTTGCGGAAAATTTGACAACCGAATAGCTGGAATTGCCACAATTTTCTTGTTGAAACTTAACGTAGAAACGAATATTCTCGTCTCCCCAAATGATAAGTAAATATCCGAATGCACACGAAATCAGCTGTTACATTTGGCATTCCTGTCTGAAACAGCCTGTATAAATTCAAACACGATTCTTCAGCTGTCAACGCACAGATAAGTATCGAGTTACGTAACTGATCCTATATCAGCTGAATTGAGCTAGCTGCGCAGTGACACGTTAGAATGCTTTGTGTCGGTTAAAATAATTACAATTGAACGAAAACGCAGACCTACAATAACAAGCAGCTGCATGTATTTGATAAATACCAATTGCTCATTTTGTTGTTTCCGGTTACACGCGTGTTTACAGTGTTCATTATTCCAATCGATAGACTACTGAAATTTAAATTCTGAAAATCTATGGGATAAACCAGTTAGTTTGGCCGAATGTTTATTAATGTCCGCCATATTACACTTACGTGGAGTAATTTGAACATGCGTTTATGCACGTGTGTGATAGGAGAGGGTTTCTGACTGTGTAATATAATAAACGTACATCATCCGGTCATGCGTGTTCAATGCCAGAGATACGCTCACATGATGTCAGTGAATGTAATAAAATATGACGTCACATTCTTCTACGGCAATATTTTGAAACGCGTAAGTACAGTATGATCATGTGCACTTTATTTATTCACAAATACAGGGGTGAACATAGTGGTGAACGCTGTTGGTTCCTTTATTCGTTAATGACGCTACAATTAGTACATTGTAGCGTCCGAATGTGCAGAAGAGTTCTGACATCTTAAGGACTCCCTTATATCCCACAGTCCACGTGGTTGATGGGCTGAAAGTCATCCAGACTGAGGACAAAATTCCTCAGAATGTTGTTCACTTCTTGTTTCGTATCATCACTGATGGTTCTGCTGCGACTAATAACCCACGTCAGAGCTGTAAATAAAATACTCTGAAATTAAAAAAGTAAAAAAAGAAATGGGGAGAAATAAAACAGTGGCTAAGTTTTGTTCGTGATGGCAAAAATTGACAGATTTCTACGAACCCGTATTCAGGAACCCAGAAAAATACATGAAAAAAGAACGAGAGGACCATGCGATAATCATGCTAGAAGTATTTTGTAGAACTCTCATTTTGATGTTCGTTTGTTTTGTAAGGGCTCTTTCAGAACTTCGTAAGAATATGCGGCAAATGGGAGATTCATTGCGGATATGAACAGGGAAAGACGTGAGATGAAGGAGGTATCGTTTATTCTCAGGTTGTATCAAAATATTTGTATGGAGTGACTGAGGAAAACTTTCAAGCTGTCCTCCGCGCGAACTTGAAAGTCCAATAACGATATTTCAGTCGAACCAATTGTCTTGTTTCGGCACGAAACTTGGATTCGCTGAATTCGAGGAAGAAACGTTAATCGAGTATATCTGAGTAGGAACGCAGTATCATCTAACTCTATGGACATCCTGTAAGCTATGTCACAGGTACACTGCTGAATGAAGTATCTTCATATAAGCACAACACATAGTCCCGTATGTACTTAACTAGCTTATGGCTGCGGCGATTGTAGTTACAACGCCGTGCTATGGCTCAGGCTGTTAGTTGCCGGCGTCTTAAGGCGGATACCCGGGTTCAGTCTCAGGCATTCCATGTGGGATTTGTCTTGGATCAAGTGACACTAAGACAGGGTTGTCTGCGAATACTCAGGTTTTAGCCTGTTAGTATCATTGGACCAATAAGCCATACTCATTCATTCATCTACCATCAAAGCTGTATATTCTTAGCACTTGACTGGACTTGCTTGTAGTTACACGAGGTGTCATAAGTTCTTACAACAACGTAGTACTTACGATGTTCGTTGTCGCCGCCCAGACACATTCTCGGAATAGAATAATTCGTGTAGTCGGTTCCTGCTACCCAGTAATGGCTGGTCCAAAATTCTGCACAAAAAATATATATGCTTACTACAATGACGTTGCTATTGTTATGGACGAAACATAAAACGGAGAAGGGGTCGTGTGTAATTGATTCACAGTGAGCTGAGAGTTGTAACGAAGGAGCTGCCAAACCTATAAATGACAATCACAATGAAATACTTAAACTAATCTCTGTAGGCATGTTGTGTTATTTGCAACTTATAACTTCCCACTTTACGTCCAGAGCAGCAGTCACATCTTGCTACCTGCTGTCAACTTATGTATTTATGTTCACTACATGCACGTTGTGAATGATTGGTGTTTACGGATGATATTTGAGCCCAAATTGTAACGTGTAGGGAGTTTAATTTTTCAAAATTTGTCATTTATCTTTATTGCAGCTGTCCGTTTCCTCTCCCTGTTTCTGTATTCTGACGTACTTGTAATTTTAATGACAATAATGCATTTGAAGTAGTTGTGTCTTTTTGTTGTGATTTTAAGATGTGAAACATAGGACTCAATTGTCACATGGACATGCAAAAGTGAAGGACTTAAGTTTTGAGGTGTTTAATAATCGTCGTCCTGAAGAGGACCACGGAGGAAGAATTCTACTCTTGTCAAGTCACTGCCGAGGCGTGTAGTATTCTACTTTACCACTTGAAAGCACACTGGTCACTACACGTGCCATCTGCTTTAATAACAAATTTCTTTGCCCTTTTCCACAGTGCGTACTTGCCTCTTATCGACGGAAATAAACTGATTTCCCTAAACAACATTAAATTGTTGGTCTTTGTAATGGACATCTGTATGTATTCTGTGAGACAGGAACTGAAGTTGTGTGCATTATTTAGAAGAATTTCCAAATTAATATGGATGAGATATATTATTAACGGAATTATAAGGGGACTGTATGCACAATAATCAAAATAAAATGAATAATAGGAGTGAGCCTATACAATATATTCATATTTAATAATATAATTGGTTTAAGGACAGTAGAACGGCAGCCTTATAGAACTGTGTGTCTTTGTGTCTCCCGTATTCCGATACGTCTGCAAGTAAGGTTCAAGGTAAAGACCACAGTGCCCTCTAGTTCCTACATATCATTATTTTAAGGCAGACCGAGCTGTGCTTAAAAAAAAAACAACCTAACATATTCCTACGGATTTCATTAACAATTAAACTTAAATGTTACACATTACTTGCTTAGAGGTGAAAGTGATAGAGTTTAGGTTTGCGAGAAAAGTGGCCAAAATAATGAATAGCGTGCTGAGTTTAGTTTAATGTCATAAGCTATATTCGCACTGCTCTTAGTGCAACAATTCCATAAGAACCCTTATCCCACACCTACGTAATAAACACACGTCCAGCTGGCTTCCACAAATATTTCAATGAGCTTGCTGGATTCCGTCAAATATCTGCAGCATGGGGAAAATCGGGACTCTACGATTTGATGTGTCGCCCAATCAAACAATCAATCAATCAATCAATCAATCATACTTTTCCACTTATGCAGTAAAATATACAGAAATTACCGTTATCAGGATAAGTTAGGTTGTAGGCGTTGTCCGTCCAATGTGGCACTGTGCCATTCATGGAGACGAAACTGCCTGTGCTGTAGGAACAAGAACATTATTAATGGCACTTGAAAGCATAAGCGCGATGTAAAAAACTGTATTTAGTTACACCGTCTCCACGCAGCTTTATAACTAGTGTTGTCCTGTAAATTACATGAAACATAGGTGTGAAACTCTTATTCCGATAATTTTGTCCATCATCAGGCCTTATGTGTGTTATCCGCTACATTAGGTCTGTAGCTCAGAGGCGACGGCGTCAATTTATTATTATGTATATGTTTAAATTGTATATCTTCAATGTATATTCCATCTGGTTGAATCATCCCAAAGAACCTGCATTGCAGCATTGAAGGTGGAAATTTAAAAAAAGTAACAGCTAATGTGTTTTTGCAGTCAGCAGATCTGTGAATTCCACCATCCTGTTACAATGAAAAACACATGTGTTTTGGCCTACTGTGACTAATTAAACTAATTGTTTATACTGCGGTTATCAAACGCAGTGTAATGGAGAATGAATGGTTTTTATTTTTGTTGCTATTAATTGGATATTATTTGTACATTACATTATTCTTTTCCGCTGTATAGCCTACAGCTTTTTGATGGTCCACCTTACTTTGATGAGGTCTAAGTTGAATATGCCTCTGTTACGCGTAACTCTACAAGACATGCTTTCTGTCTCATCGATGTCTCTAATAGCACTGAAGTGTTTCTTTTTGTTCTAGAAACATTCGTATTTCGCGTTCTCGCTCCGAACATACGCTAACATTTCTATGTTCAGTTGTTCCTGCAGTTACTCTTTCAGCTCAATGTTCTGCTGCTGCTAATGCAGTACTTAAAATCATGTACCCGTATATTTTATTTATTCATGTGAGTATTTTGTTAGTGTGTCGTTAATTTATCGATACTGTCAATAGGTTAGACTAAGAGTGCATAAATCCTATAATGCCTATAATTTTGAGATGGCTCCTAGGCTTTTGGATAATGTACGTACTCCTGGTTTAGACATAGGCCTATAGCGTGGAATGGTAGGGTGAGAGATGGGTAATAAATATTGAGTTCAGGTGGATGGAAGCTGTTCTGGTGTTTTTAAAGTTACTGTCCTGGCCTTTGCCTCAAGGGACTGAAGAATACCAGAAAACGCCTTATGATAGTGGATGTCATGGCGAATATTGTAAACGGACTCATCATAATACTAGTCAGGCACGTCACAGCTTGACCTAGCTGTCTTAGTGCTTTTCATTAAATCTGACAAAGAATAGCGAACCTCTACGTGAACATTGCTTGCGTTTGTGCTGGCATCTCGATAGAAATTTTGCTAAATGTTTACCGGAGTAATAAATAACTCGGGAGTTTTAGACAAAACTGAGATACGAGTTTTGTATTCAGTACACTGTTATCATAAGTCTTATGGTTTTGAGATTATTACACAGAAGGGAGCGATCGGGCTAGAATTTTTGTACAATCTGTATTTATTTCATAGTGTTTATATTACGCTTCATTGACTGCCTGATTTTAAACATGGAAGCACTGCGTTTCTCCGAATAGTCGGCGGCTGCTTAATAGTCGATATCCGAGAATGCTTTAGTCTTGATTTGGATTCGGTTGCGCTTCTTGTTGACAGAGAAATGTATTCTCCTTTATACATTTGTCCACGTTATGCGCTGGAAAATACTTTATTGTTATTATTATTATTATTATTATTATTTACTGCAATTGGGTTTTCACCCGGTGGCAGTAGTCCTTACACTAGTACACACAATACAAATGGACATATAATATACATAAAAATAACAATACAAACAAACTATACACAATTACAAAACAAAATACATACAGTAAATACAAGTACACACATTAGTACACCGTACACACATTACAAAAACATTCACATCTTACAAAAGCATGCAGCCCTTACAAAAGCATCCACACCTTACCAAAACATCCACACCTTACAAATACATCCACACCTTACAAAAACACCCATACACATACAAAACAAAATACATACAGTAAATACAAGTACACATATTAGAACATCGTACACACATTACAAAAAGTAACCGCCATTCATTTGTTTCATTTATGTGAATATGAGTTTACTGACAAAAATGAAAACAGGACAATATTATGCTAGTAATCTGCAGGAGCTGAGTCCTAGCAGTTATGGTTCAAACTTTTCAACGCTTTCGTCCATGGCTTTACGCGCATCGATGTGCTTCCGCAGGCCTCGAGCTAATAACGCTCACATCACTCGTACTGTGACTCATGGATTTATGGGCACATGAAGCACGCCAATATTCATACTTCACGATATGCTGCGATGAATCATTGTTTGCTCGGTCGTGTTTTTGTTGCATTCAAAACTCTATAAATATTGGGATTTTCACTCCCCTGGGATGGTATGCGGTACAGGTTGGTAGCTGTTTACCGACGTTCCGATAAGGTCTGTCGGTACCTTCTTCAACAGTAAAACAGTCCAAGAATTCTTGTTTGACTGCTTGACCAACTAACAACCTACGTTACGTAACATCACAGAAGAGTGAAGACTTCATCTACTCTGCCGCAGAAGCCTGAAATTTCGCATTTAATAACGGCATTATAATTTCGAAAGAACACTTGCCATACAAAATGTCAGTATTCTCCTTTTAATGCTGCTGCTGTTCCAACGTTGTCTGATCGCCAGATTGATATTGTTAGTAACAATATAAAAATAGGACTGTCAGTGGAAATTATTCGTATGACAGTTCTGTAAAATCGGTCAGTTACTAACTGTCCACCATTCGGAGGCCACAAAATCGGGGGGGGGGGGGGGGCGTGCGTGGTGCTATAGAATTAAGGATCTTTTAAAGCAATTAAACGCGGCTTGCATGCAACAAATTGCAGTTTGTTGTAAAATGCCAGAAATGTTAATAAGGATAAAGCTATTATGAAACGTGCTGAAATGCTCAATTGTGCCTCACCTGGTGTTGTAGGCCACACTATGAACATCAATTCCATTTTCTGTCCTAAATAGTTGTTGGGCTGGACAAATCAGGTCGGTATAGGTAGCGTTCGGATTGCTGTAGAGGATGTACCATGCTCCCAAGTACTGCGTGGACACAGCCAATGACAATTTAAGAATATCATATTAACAGTTATATCGTCTGTTCACACTGTGGCAATACTAATAACCATAAAAGTAAAATACATTTTCTTTAAAAATGTTTTGTTCATCCTGTGTGTTTAGGCACATTTGGCGGAAACTGTTATGTGTTACATTATTCTGCAGAACTCTAAGGTAATTGGTGTAAAAATCCCGCAAAAAAATTAACTATGTTATATTTAGAGATTTATGAATAAAATAAGAAATAACACGCAAAGTCATAACCTCTGCAAAGGAATGAATCCAGAAAAGAATACGTTACGAGAGCTCTGTTGAAATAACACGAAGAAAATACACAAAGAAGAATACATAAGAAAAGAATAATAATTTTAATTTTAGTAATTTTAAGGGCATGTGTTAAAGAATTTTGAAAAATTAACACCAACAATGTGTACTATCACATATCTGTTTACCTTCCACTAAATTGTTTACAACACTTAGGATTCCAAAGCTTTGCCGAAACATGTGGGCCTGTATTAAGTTTGTCTAGCTGTGTTCCTTTCCAACTCTAGAAGGAACGTTTATTCACCCTCTAAATCTCATTACTGCGATCCGGCATAAGTTCTAGTTTCTTTGGCTTCCTTCCAAGTGTCACGGAATCAAATACATGTGCTTGAATCTCATTGCTGTTAATTCCTAACTCCTTGTTGCTGCTGAAATTTCTGACTCACTTTCATGAGATGCATGCAACAGACGTGCAGTCGGTACCTAATTATCCCCTTTTACACCAGCAGTGTCAGAAAACAGAGCAAATAAATGCTGCAATTACGACAAAGCTGTTGGAAGTACGCGGGTTATATACCTTCATATGCTTAACTGAATGAGGTGAGGCAAGCTAGAACCAGAGAATGGCCCCAATAACTAGGTCTATCGAGCTTGAAGATTAATTTATTTCTGGGCCGTGCCATGGCTCAGGGGGTTAGTTGCCGGCCTCTCACGGCGGAGGCCCGGTTTCGATCCCAGGTCAGTCAGTGTGGGATTTGTGGTGGATAAAGTGGCAATGGGACAGGTTTCTCCCCGAGAACTTCGGTTTTCCCCTGTCAATTTCATTCCACCGGTGCTCCATTATTCGGAGAAACGAAAAAAACTAATTATTTTCATCAGAGAGGTGCACAATAAGCCTCAAGGATGCGGTGCGTCCGTAGCAACTGCTGCGGAGTCCTTCACCACAAAAATTATTTCTGAATGTACCTTTCTCTTGTAAGTACATAAAACTTGCCAGATGTCATCTCAAAATATTGTAATTTATAAAATGTTTATGTTTCTTATATGTAAGCAGGCTTATGATCTACCTGACTGTAGAATTTCGCTTGGTCAGCCAGATTATTTCAGTGTTTATCACGATGAAATCGAAAACTGATCGTAAACTTTGCGATGCCGCCATGATGTCTGACTAATGGACCGTTGCACTTATTACGAGTACATACATGAAACCTTCTGCGAGGACAGAAAATAAACGTAGGCACAAATCCCGCGTGACTTTTTCGTACGTTGTCGTGTTTAAGGCTATCTTGGAAGTGATGTAGATCTGAGTCTCTTACTTTGTCTATATCAAAACCGGTAAAGGTGACATTCCCAACGTTGCAGTCATCGTTGCTGGCGGCCAGAGCTGAGCCGATGAACAGACACGATATCAGAACCGGCAGCATTTTAATCTTCAACCCTGCAAGACTTCCAGGTTCAAAGATATGAAATTCAGAAATTCGTTTAAACCTTACCAATACAAATAATTACACCGTATAAATTAAAGATGTGACTGAAGTCCATGAATACAGTTTAGGCCCAACATTAACATGAGTGAAAAGTTGTACTCCATTTCTGAGTACGTAAGTTTCCCAAAAGCTTTCTTTGCGATTTGGCTTCCGTGTGTATAATCAAAATTTTTCCTTATTGTACACACAATTCTTCTTAGCAGAAGTGGTGGATAGTAACGATATTACATATATGGGATATATCCCTCTGTTGTCCTTTAAATGGTGGTCACATAGAGTCTGTGTTATACCGAAAACATATTTTAACTAAGTAGTAGTTTTTTATTTCCGTTTATCTCCTTACTCACATTCACTTGGTGCCGAGTATTCTTATCCATTTACATATTTATCTTTATATTTCGGTTTTGTACGTACCGTCCTTTGGGCATGTCTCGTAACTATTTTAATATAGAACCCATTTAGACTAACTAATTTTCTGATGCTTGATTGCAAGGTTTCTAAGCACCACGTCTTTAATTGACACATATCCGTGGTTATAAAAGAAAAAATAAATACGCACAAAATGAAAATGTAGACTTAGTGAAATTGATATGGAGAATAAACGGAAGGCGCAGAAAGTCAAACATCTGAGGCAACACGAAATTGAAAACGCAATGATTTCAGGGAATATATGCGTATAGTAAGAAAGATGATTGATTGAAGGATTGTGGCTGGACAGCCATAAGATGGGGGACGAAAAACCGTATAAATGGCAAAACCACTGCAGAAATAAGAAGATTTATCAGGCGTGAACTCTTATTGCACTAAGCTTAAGCTATCAGAAATATTATGCTGGTACTAAATGTATTGTCGTACTAACCTCTAGACTGTTAGCTGAATCACCGAAGGCAATACTGCTACAGAGGATTCAGATAACGCAATTTATACTGCACCGCCATGTTATTTTGTGGTGCTTCACTGCACGTGATTATAAACTTATCGCCGCTCCTTACTGTCCACGTGGTCTGGGATAGCGCAGTCGGTATTGCAACTCGCTACGGGCTGGACGGTCCGGTGATCAAATCCTGGTGGGGGCGAGATTTTCCGCACCCTCACAGACTGGCCCTGGGACTCACCCAGCCTCCTATACAATGGGTACCGGTCTCTTTCCCGGGGTAAAGCGGCCGGGGCGTGGAGTTGACCACCTAACCTCAACTAGTGCCAGGGTTAAAGAAGGAGTAGAGCTATATTTCTACTCTCCCTCTGGGCCTTCATGGCCCATTCTAAGGAGAACATTACTTTACCTTACTGTCTCTGGTTAAATGTCTCGTACTACCTGATTCTGGCAGCTTCGAACAGTAAGGCACACCCAGTTGTTGGTCGCTCAAACACTGGTGAATCGGGCTCGAATTCGGGAAATAGGATATTCAAGCTCTGAAAGTGTTTCTGCGATGACTTTATCGTTCATCTATACCAGAAGTGTCCAGCCTTTTTTTTTTTTTTTTTTTTGAAAAAAGGACACAAAAGTTGTCGTGGGTTTGTTCGCGGGACGCACGTGTAGAAATCACAATAAGCGGATAACCTAACCAATTAAATATTGTTTAATTTTTTATAGTACATTCCCATATTTAATTTACAAATATGCCGCGGACCGCATGCGACCCGCGGCCTCGGCACCCGTACTATATTCGTCCTCAGCGCACATATTAAGGATTATGATACATAAAGGTAAAGTTCACCCTGTAACCTGCGATGAAGGCACAGAGCGGGAGCAGAGGTGTAACTCTTCTCTTTCTTTAACCTCGGCGCTAGGTGGGTGTGGGTGGTTGACGCCACGCCCCGGCCGCTTTAATCCAGGAATGATCCGGTACCCGTTCTATAGGAGGCTGGGTGGGCTCCAGGGCCGGTCTGGACAGGTGCGGAAAATCTCGCCCCCACCGGGAATCGATCACCGGACCGTCCAGCGCGTAGCGAGTTGCTATACCGACTGCGCTATCCCGGCCCTAAGGATTATGATACGTATAATTAGAAACGTTTGGGCCGGATATTTCAGTCAGAATATTTACTAGAGTACGGGCTACATGACCGAGCAATCATGGTTGTTTCCCGACATGGGCATGTAATTTTTCCTCTCTTCAAAGCGTCCTGTCCGGCTCTGGGGCCCACTGGGCCTCTTATTCACTTGACACCATATCTGTTTGCACGCGTGAAACCGTCTGGTCGTGAAGAAGTCTGCGCCTCTCCGTCTAGATCTGAAGTTAAGTACTTGTGGAGCTATACCTTCACTCTCTTACGTCTTCACGGTAAGGTGCTTAACTAAGCACAGGGAGACTTCCAATTGTAATAATAACTATTCAAACTGATACTGCGCCATGACATAAGTAGATAAAATACGGGATTAGCCTTTAAGTAACGGCATCTAATCCTCAGCACTAAATGGATGTGAGTGGTCACCTTCACGCTCCGACCACCTTATCACCGATACCCACTAGGCTGGCTACACATGTACTGAAACAAATTATGTGCCTGAAGAATATGGTAGGTACTTGCCTTAACATTACGCTTTTATGAATGACTATTAATATGCCAATTGTTTCGAGGTGTAGATAGAGTTATACTTTTGAAATTGTTACTACGCGAGTCGTGTTTACATATTCTGAGCGTGCATCTGAAAGGTTGGTAATGAATAATCTTCCCCATTTGTCTTAGAAAGCTGGAAATAAACTGCAACATGTAGTTTTTTTTTGTTTTGTGTAACTATGAAAAATTTATTTTTTTTAATTTTATATTGGAGTGTAAAGATAAATTTTGAACTTAAGTTATATGATTGAGCTACAAGTGCTAACAAAATTTTGCATCCGCTTAGTAACAGCAACTATTTGTTGTGATTTCATTATGCTGTTGCTACGCGAACTAGAAAGCGCTGCACTGGTATGTTCAGTGACCGCTTGTGGGCTGTTTGCACCGACACGCAACGGCCTTTGTGTTCCATCTTTCGTCTAGATCTGACGCAAATAAGCAGCGGTAGTATAAACATGGCAAATTTAGTTTGTTACATATATATGTATTTATACATGTGTGTGTGTGTGTGTGTGTGTGTAGAACAGAGTTGTGAGAATAGAGATTCAGTTTTAGGAAACATGTAACCGGTGCTCTGTCTGTAGTCCGCTGAGACGTAAGCTGTAAGGAAGATGAAGATATATCCTTCCCCAAGTACCTCCATGAATAGATTGTTGTAGATACGGGAAAATGGGTAAAACTATGATTGGGAATTTGATTTACTTAATCGTGTTGAAATTTTGAAACTTACGATAGCACAACATTCGGGAAATTATATTAACAACCAGAGTAATGATTTTGAGGAAACCATTTTAATATTATTTGCACAAGCGTAGTAAATATATATATATTTACAGTTTATTGTAACATTCCCAAAATCGGTGGTAGCGAAACATTAGGTACATTTTTTTTATTCTAAGATCACCGTGACTTTTTCACTAATTAATGTCTTTATCACCAACTAAACGTTTTAAACGTTTTAAAGAAACCTTATATTGGTTTTGTTTTTAAATATATTGCATTTCGTTGGTGGTAAGACATTAATTAGGTACAAGTTTTAATAGAGAAGTATTAGGTAGAATATACTTTGACGTTTATTTAGTTTCAGCAGTTGTCAGTAATCTGCTGATAATTACAAAAGTGACTGGTGGCAGCACTACAGTAACACAGAGTTAAGACGGAGCCAGCGGAAGGTTGCGAAGCTACACTACCAGTAGAACCTCTTTAGGTGGAGATTGAGTTTAGTTAGGTAACCCACCCTAGGGAAGCACTACTGGTAGATGGCCTGAAGGCGGACGTTGCTTAAAGGCTAAACTCAGCATTAAATGAATATGAGTGGTAACCTTCACGCACTGACCACTTTAACACAGGTATCCACTAGGCTGGCTACACATGTACTGAAACAAGTTATGTGCTTGAAGAATATGGTAGGTACTTGCCTTAACCTTATGCATTTATGAATGAATAATAATATGCGAATTTTTTCGAGGTGAAGGTAGAGTTGTTGCTTTGAAATTGTTGCTATGCGAGTCGTGTGTATATATATATTTTGAGCGTGCATCTGAAAAGTTGGTAATGAATAATCATCCCCTTTTGTCTTAGAAAGCTGGAAATAAACTGCAAGAATAGAAATCCTTCGCATGCGTTCTCTGTGCCCGTTGTTTTACACGTGATCACATAGTGAGGAAGTTACAGGATGGTATTATGGTGTTGGGAAATGTACCACTGCGGGATTCGAGACCGCGAAGTCGAAACTCCTAAGCCTGTTGTGCATCATGGCCTCAGGCCTTAGTGCTCCAGGAGGTTGAGGCTTCCAGAATTTCTAGATAGTAGGCACATGAAGGTGGTCAGGTTGTCACCCCTACATTCCCCCCCCCCCCCCCCCCAGGACATATCCTTGGTACTCATTTCTGTTAGAGGCTGAGTCAACTCCTTCGGGAATCAAACCCGCGACCTTCCGGCTTGTAGCGCAGTGCCTCAACCAACTGTGCCACCGCGTAACACGGTAATAATTTCAGGGCCAATTTTATTTTGGTCCGTATCTCAACTTCAAATGAAATTTTACTCGGACTTACTTTATTTGAAAATGTTTTATATATGGAAACATTTTCCTTCGGCTTATAGTTTGGGTATTCTATCATTATGTCAGCTGTAGGCGATGTAGGCCTACCATGAGTGTATGGTCAATGAATTTGAACAATCTCTACATGTATGTGCGCAAGGTAAGCTTGTAACTCCTCCCATGTGAACTTACATCTCCCAATTTGTTCTTTTCTAGCTCTGTTCCGATAAATATTCTGAATCGATTTCTCATTTCCACCATGCATTCTTTGTGTATCGCCCATCTCGTCTTTGTTTAAACCCTGATAATTTTAGGCAAAATGCTACAAAGATGATAGCCAATCTTATATAATGTGTAATTTTAACACTGAGTAAACTGAACAAATTTCAGTTTGAATTGTCACATTATGTAGTATTCACTAGGAATACAACTGTGGTACCAAGTGTGTTATTCAGTTGTGTTTTAAATCTTAGGACTTCGTACTTTATGTAGAATGCTTGTTGCAGGTTTGTTCTTCTGTTAATTCAATTGTGAATATAAATTTTTTTATTTTAGATTTATCTTCCAAAATTTTATTCATTCTATGAGAGGAGAAGTTTTGTATTATATACAGGATGATTTATGACTATGTGTTAACTTCAGGACCTTATTCCTGAGATCATTCCTAGCCAGGAACACCACTTGTGCGCCCAATCCTCAAGGGTTACAGATTTATCATCACCTGAATATTAAATGTGTAAATGAACGGGTACTTGCAAAAAATTATTTATTGATAAATTTACAGTAATGTTTCAAACGACCATCCTCAGCCTCAGTACACTTCCGGTTATGTAGCTTGCATCAGTTTCTTGGGATTATCTTTACATAAGCTGACTAAGGAAGTGATGATCAATATATGTTTTCACACACATGCCAGGCAGATTTGTAACAGAATCCATGGTTTTATTTAATGTTTTGTACTTATTTGAGTTCTGGCATGCTGCCTTCCTTATAACTGTTGGTTGTATGACAGGCAACATGAATAAGAATAAAACATAAGAAATGCAGTAAATACAGAGCCAAATATTTCAGTAATGTTTTTATTTAATTTTTACGTCTGCTTATTTATATACACATGAAACAGTGCTGTTTATCAGATATTTCTGTTTCATTGTATATGAAATACCCGAGTAATTATTATTAGAAATAAAAGAGTCTTATTTACATGTTTGGGAAGCAGCATAACTGTGTTGGTATAGTGACTAGGCTAAAAGCTCAATGACTGAGGATTCAGGTTTCAAATTTTAGCCAGGGACAAGATTATTTTATCTCCACAGAATGCAGACCAGCTCTGGAATCCAAAAAACTTCCTGTGTAATGGCCATTGGTGAAAAGGATAGAACAGCGTGAGTGTGAAGCTGATTCATCACCTCCATCTGAATCCAAGGTTAAGAATGTGTGGAGCTATATCTCCTCTTACCAAAATGTGTTAAAAGGCACGGTGTTGAATTCAGTGAATGGAGAACTTTCTTTATATTATTAGTTGTGTATTTAGGAATACTTACACTATACACATCAGGGTCATTAGTCATCAAAGAACTGATGAACTGCAGATTAATAAGGTACAACAAAAATTGTGTCCTATACAAAGGCACAACCTGTTTCAGGAGCAGTGATTAGTTAAATCTGTGTGAATTGACAGTGGCATTAAAATGGTCTTGTAAAGGTTTCTAAAATGCTTCCTCATAACTTTGTAAATAAGCAGGTCCTATAAGTTTTTTATTATTAATACCAACTACTGCACAATAATTCTATATAATCCTACATGTTTCACCTAACCACTGTAGCCATCATCAGGGAGTAATTTTCCACAGACATGCGCAGCATACAGTATGTCATTGAATGGTAATATGTAGATTTATGATTTACAACCGTTAGTCACTATATAGTATCACTGATTTTATACAGTTTAATATTGTGTATGATATTAAAATATAGTATATTAATACATAAAATAAAGTATAAAATGTATATAATAGTCTGTCTCCAAACGTCTGTCTTGCAAACCACTTCGAGTTTTGTAAAGTGGAGACCCCTGGCTGTGGTACCCGATGTTTATTCCGTGCATGGAATATGTATAATATTAATCAGGTGCCTGTTTTGTTCGTCTAAACTTATTATTTTCTCTTCTGGTAACTCATCCTGATTGTAAAAATGGCATTGATTAATTAGTGAAGAGCATTACAGTAACATCTTTCTGATGTAAGTGACAGTATTAAGAATAAACATAAATAACTGGTAATTCTTTCTCTTATAAAATGAAAATTTAGAATCGATACCAAACTCATTTCCACTGTAAAACAGGTTAGTACCTATCTGTTGGTGACTTTTTAATTTTGCTGTACAAAGACATTAGAGATCCATGAATATTTCTTGTGAAAATTTCTGTATGTTTAAAGCAGTTCGGTTTCGTTGTGTTGTGACGTTCTAAGCCCACAGAGCAGAGTCCTCCTGGAGAAGTTAATAGTCACTCAGAGATCAAGAAATTCCTTACCAATTAATTTCATTTGATTGTTCACAGCAGCAGTCTCCTGGACTTCCCTGAGCCACATGAATATAGTTCACACTCTCACATATCATTTCATTACTATTTAGCATTCACCTGTCATCCGTGTCCAGATCTCAATAATCTATCCTGTATAAGAAACTCAAAATTGTGAGTGCACTTTGTAAATTGATGTCACTCATGATACCACTGGGTTTTCCTAGGGGGTATAATTGGTAATGAATAAGAGCTTTATCGATTAGACAGAAAAGTTGTATGCACTAGAAAATAATTTGATCATATAGTTTGATCACATTGTACATGCTGTCTGGTAGGTGGATTATTTTCTTTGTTTGAAAATATGTCATATATAAAATTGGATATCCAAGTGGCAAGGGAAGGATTTCAAGGATCATTCTTCAAAATCTTAATGAAGAGCTTTATCTCCAACTGATATATTTTTGGTATATAATTTTACATTCTGTGTACCAGGTGCGCATCCAGAATTTTTTATTGGGGGGGGATGAACTTGAGGCTATATATAATTTGTTTCATTTTAAGTATTGTGTTAATAACATTATGTTGTAAATATAACAGTAACGTAACACTATTTGCAGCTGCATTTGTATTCGTACAAATATAGCTATAACAGTGAAACCTCTATCCATCGTTTTTCAGGGGACCGGAAAATTTGAACGATACATACGGGAAATGATAGTACCGGGAAACCATTAAAAATTATAGATAAGAACAATTTAATGATAATTATTACTTCTTGCTGAGAAAATCTTTCATTGACGTTTGTTTTGAGCAAACTTTACTCCTCCTCAATTCAAAGTACGATTTTTCAAGGCCTAGGAACACTTTCACGACCACTGTCACTCGTGCTGTGCGCATAAAAGAAAGATCTTACTTCCATCAGCGCTTCATGCGTCTCAGCAAAGTTCTCCAGCTTCTTCTTCTCCTTCTTCCCGCTCCACACTCCCGGACGTCACGAGGCTCACGCACAGCTCCTGCACTGCTTCTACACCACAGGTTGCCACGTGACTGTCCACAGAGACGTAGTCCTCGAATTTATCTGTCTTAATGCCACTGAACTTTTCCCAGTCTTGGCGGAAATCGTTGGTCAATACGACGTCACTATCGCCTGAAGAATGTCCCTGCACGTAACCAGCTTTCCGAAAACAATTTTCGATTGTCTGCTGGGTTACTTCTTGCAAGGCTGCCACAGTGTAGTGCAAAGCTTCCAACACGTTTATCTTCTTTTTCGTATCTTTGCCTGCATCCATTAAGCAAACAGCTGTTTGCACGAGGCGTTTTCTATAAAGCTGCTTATAACAGTTTATTACCCCTAAATCAAGGGGCTGGAGCACACTTGTACAATTTGCCGGGTACCGTATGACTTTTACATTTCTTAGAAACGATGTATCCTTTGGATGTGCGGCACAATTGTCCACAAAGAGGAGAATGTTCCTGTTTTGTGCAACCATACTTGCGTCTAATGAACGCAGAAATGAAGAAAAAATGTCTGTGGTCATCCACGCTTTATTGTTCGCGTGGTACTTGGTGGGTAATTTTTTTACATTCTTGAAACATCGCGGTTTCGGAGATTTTCCGATAACAATCGGCACTTGTTAGTCAGTTCCATCACTGTTAACAAAAAGTAAAACAGTAAGTCTGTCTTTACAGTTTTTCCCTCCATGACAAGACTCTCCTTTGAGAGCCAAGGTTCTATCAGAAAGCACGTTGTAGAAGAGCCCCGTCTCATCCGCGTTGTAAATATCACGTTGTTCGTAGCCCTCCAACAAAGATGGCAGTCTTTCCAGCCACGCTTCCGTGCTTTCGCTGTCCACTGCCGCACTTTCTCCGACTAACTTCTTGTATACTAGGCCATGCCGGTCCTTAAACCTCGCTAAAGCATCGCTTCAAATTAAAAAAAAAAAAACTATCAGTGCGGGAAAATGTTGCGTCAGGACCGTGATTTTTCAACTATTGGTGCGGGAAAACGACAGTTCGAGGAACAATGGAGGCGGGAAAAAATAGTGTTATTTATATGGGGCTAATTTCGGGACCAAATAAGGCAGACGATACATGCGGGCGAACGACGGTAACGGGAACGATGGATAGAGGTTTCACTGTATTTCATGCCTCGCTGTAAATTAAATCAAGACATCCTAAGCTTTTTAGTTTATTTTCCAAAATCCTAATGTACTAGTTATTACCTGATTTTAGTGGCTGATTTTGGCTGAAAGGCAAATCACATAAAATATTTAATATCATTGTGTCTACAAAATCTGTGTTTTTTTAATTTTGAGCTGCAGCCCCCACCATTCGATGCACTTCCGCTGTGTACACACTACCTAAAAAACTTTGCATACATTAAGATACGTATTAACCCTCAAAGTTGAAGGGACATACATTAAGTTAAGTAATCGTTGTTTGAACCTCAGAACTTCATCAGTCAAAATATTTATTTGTGAACTCATATTCGAGGCATTTAAAATATTTTTACAAATCACCCTAGAGTTGTGGACCTTGATACTGAAACACAGAATAATCAGATTATATTTAATGTTATTCATCGCTGATATATATTCTTCATTACTTCCAAGATATTTTTCCTCAAGAATCTTGGTGGTGGGGGCGGGGGCAGATGTCTTGCCCCTTGCTCCCACCGGAACCGATGACCACATGTCCCCAAAACAGAACACTTATGCCCTATGAAAGAATATCAAATAATAAAGGTTGTGTAATATATTTCCTGGAAATTTATTCTAACATGTTATGTAAACTGCTTGCTGCAACATTACAGAGGGCTGTACCATGGCTCAGGCAGTTGGTTAATAGCCTCTTGCTGCAGAAGACTGCGTCCCATCCCACGGCAGTTCTTGTGGGATTCATGGTGGACGCAGTGACATTGGGACATATTTTTCTCAAGAGTACTTCGGTTTTCCCCTATTTTTTTTATTCCACCAATGTTTCACACTCATAATTCATTCATCTACCATCACTGCTGTGTAATCATAGCAATCAACAGTATCATAAAGTAAAACAATAATGTAAATACAGAATAAGAATGAATGAGGAATGCATGCATTATTAAGTTCTGATCAGCTTGATTATAGTTTAATTTCTATTGGCTAGTGTTAAACTCCACACATTACTGCCTGAGTTTGATAGTAGAAGGAGGTTACATTGCTTAATTTCATGCTACAGCTGGTTCCTTCCAGAAGGGAATGATCTGCTGGGTTAAACAGCTACAGAATGAGCTTCTAGGTAGGTCCCAGATCCTTCTTGCATGTTGTTATGAAGAAATATTGCCAATGCTGCTGCCATTTATCAACCATTTCCATTCACTCCATAGCCAGTCATCATACTAACCTGACTACCACAGTTAACATAAATTACAGTACAGAATATAGCATGGTGAATCTATCATATACAAAGGGCAAGAAATTGTTCTCTTCAAAATGTCCAGAGTATCTCTGGAGCTCACCCAGCCTCCTACTCAATGGGTACCGGGGTTTCTTTCCCAGGGGTCAAGCAGCCAGGGCATGACGTTAGCCACTTACCTCCATCTAGTACCAAGGTTAAGAATGAGCGGAGCTATACCTCTAATTCCCGTATATGGTGCAGACAGGGAAAATTTTACCTTTACCATTATTGACAATATTTATACAATAAATGCCTTGTTATTTTTATTAATTTCACCTTACAGTGCTACATCTCTAGTGTTTTTAAGCTGTTGCCACTAAATTATTCTTATAAATTTAGAGGGACTAATGAGATCCTGCACAACTCCCAATGGTAAAGCTCTGATTCAGCAACAATAAATAGTGATCAAACCGCTATCTCTTGAGATAAGAACGAGGTGGAAGTTCCGGTGGTTTTGGGCTAAGTGGAATGTTAGAAGAAGGGACTGTAATTTCTTTCTCTGTGCTTTTGTTATGTTTGTACAGATCACTTGTAAGTTGTTGGGTTTGGTCAAAAATTCTGGAGTTGGAGTTATGAGAGGCTGTTGGAGTTTGTGGCAAGGAGAATAGTGTGTCTTTCCCACTGTTTTTTATTGGTTTGTGAAGGGTACTCATATTCAGTTGAATCTGATTTGGTGTTTTAGTTTTAGGGTGGTAGCCATCTTTGAAAAGAAATTCCTCGAGTATTTTGGCACGGTTTTTAATACCATCTCCGTTTGTTATGGAAAATTTCTGTTGCAAAACAGGTGACTTTGTGGCCTGTATGGGTTCATTACAAGGTTCTATATCATCATAAATTTCTTCTTCACCTTCATCATTTTTTTCTTCAGCATTGTACTGCATTTTATATTTTGCAGATTGTTGTGGTTGTGCCTTTGTATGTAGTAAAACTATACCTGGTTGTACCTGTGTATGTCCCCCTTCTGTACTTCTGCTTGGCTGTCCTTTTGTGTACCCACCTTCTTTACCTGTGCTTGGCTGTAGTTTTCTATGCCCCTCTTCTGTACCTGTGCCTGGCAGCACTCTTGTATGTCCCCATTTTGAACCTATGCCTGGCTGTATTTCTGTATTTTTTCTTCCTACTTCATCTACACCTACCACATTTGAGTACTGACTATGCTGATTTGAAACACCAATATCATCATACACAGATTCTTGGTCTGACAAATCATCCTGAGGAACAGAAGGAAGAAGTTTTCGTGGAGGTAGTGGAGGGCATTTTTCCTCAGGTGCTACCTCACCATTGGGCTTTGATTCTAATCTTGCATTTCCTTGATGTACATCTATTACATCATCATAATATTGTTCATCAGATTGCTGAAGTTCACTCTTTTCATTAAAATTTGTTACTGAGGCAACATCATCATAAATTTCACCTTCCCTGTCAGCAGGTGCAGGAACATCCTGTACACTTCTTGGAACGGATTTGTCCATAGCAAGATTCGACAATGGAGAATGTGAGACCTGGATATCCAGGACACTCGCCTGACAAATAGCAGCCACCCACTGTTCCATATCTTTCACAGTCCGTGCAGTAAACTGAAAGAAAAACAATGTTAAAGTGAGGGTAGATCATGACATACTAGATGTGTAAAGACGATGTTCCCCCTGCCCTTGTCATTAAAGCATGTACATAATGTAATAAAGACAAAGTTGCATGTGTAAGTCATTATATGTTAAAAACTGATTTACTGAAGGAGAAACTTGGGCAGCTCTTATTCTCTGGAATGTTAGTGTCTTTGTGTCTCAGTGTTATAAAACTTGTTATGATTAAGTAATAGAGAGATTGAGCATGGCGCGAGACTACAAAAACCCCCAAGAAAGAAATCACAGTATTGTCATCATCATTATTATCATAATTGTAATAATAATAATAATAATAATAATAATAATAATAATAATTCAACTTTTTTTTTAAAGTGTGGTAACCAAGCAGATATTTTGGTTTCTACTGAAAGGTAGACCACTGTTTTCTGGTGCATTCCTGTGGCTGTCACCTCTGTGCAAGTTTAATTTTGTTCCTGTTATTCTCTTTGTTCTAGGCATCCACAGGCCTGGTATAAGACAATGGGGGAAAATCGAATTTAACACAAATTAATTGTTAATGATCTATTGATTATGTTGTGAGATTTGAGGCTGTCTGTGAAGATTGGTGTCTATGGGATGTGATACCATGTAGTTTGTTATATAGGTACCCTCACATTGAAGGGATATGTACCAACCAACACAATATCTGTTACAGACGACAGTAATCTTTCCTAATCATGTTGCTCTTAACTTCTGTTGATGTGGTTTACTAATACCCGTGTGTCATAAATGACCAGGTGAGATAGTCAGAACCTCCCAGAAAACTCCCAAATGCCAAGTGGGTAATTAGTTTCCAGCCAAATCTCTTTGGTTACCACTGACAACCAGGTGACCATCTCTGTCATCTCTAATTATAACATCATCTATTCCTCGTTAAGTCTTGCTTGTTACGTGTATTGTCAAAGAACCAGTTTAATAGCGTTTATAACATGTAGGCCTCACTTGTACAAAAAATTCTTTTCAGGATATCCTCTTAGCATTCTTATAAATTATATAGATACATCTCTCATATATTAGTGATATAAAAAGTCTGAAGGGAAAGAGAACATATTTTACGTAAAACTAAGCTAAAAGTATGTGAAAATAAAATGCTAAACATAATATTTGATTTCATGAAAGGCAAATAGAAAAAATTAATAAAACTACACAATGATTAGCGGCATGATATACTTGTCTTTCACTGTTGGAAATTAATGAACTCAAGGGGACATAGAAATTGTTCAAACAAAAATAAATATTAGGAAACATCAAATATTAAAGGCTAATTTTATTTATTTCGAAAGTGATAATCACAGCACTCGAAAACATGACAGATATAAGTAATCACTAGAAGAATATTTCAGTTGACACAGCGTTTATTAACGCAGTCAGTTTGTACAGGCTACATGTTTCGGCTCATAATTTAAGCCGTCATCAGATGTGCAACTTTGGAAACGTTTGTTAGTATGCAACAGTAATTACCAACTGATTCAGCCTGGGAAATGTCCACAGAGCGAAATTCTTCTGACTTGTTCGCTCTGTTATTCGCCCTAAATTTTAGGAGTCGTGAATAATTTAAAGAAATATACTGAAAATTCGAGTATTTTAAGTATGCCTTTTCACGTTTTACACAACGCACAGAACAAGATATTTTCTTATCTTAGCAACAGATTTACAGTCAGTCATAATTTATGTTGAATAAACGTCGAAATATCGTAAAGTATGAGATATACAGTTAATCATTCTCGACTGTTTTATGTTAAATCGTTAGCTGTCTTCGGCCTCAGCTGATACGTCACCGAAAACACGTTATCATTAATAAAGACCAATAACAGCACGATACTGATCATAATGTGTTTAGGTCTTCATGCAAAGGGTCTGTTATTTATGTCTTATTTTACTCAAAATCGGAATATGTAAACAAACTTTAGTAAAAATCCGAAATACGAAGCGTTACAAAAATCTATGCGGTGGAATTTCCACGTGCACCTCATGTATGTTCTTACCTGGCAATTCAGGGCTAAGGAATCATGCTGTAATTCAAAGGATCAATGGTCGATTTTTTTATATCTAGGCAAAAATTTTTCTGCCCGCACAACACAACCCCCAACATAGTGGTTCAGAAATCTTGGTAAACTGTGCACTTCCTCTGTCAGTCATTTTTATCTAATTAGGTTAATAATTTTTTCCCCCATGGCGCAACAGCCCCTAGTGGGCCAGGGCCTCCTCATTATCATGGCTTCACGATCACACTCAGACACACCACACTCGGTAGGACTCCTCTGGACGAGTGATCGGTCCGACGCAGAGACTTCTACCTGACAGCACACAACACTCACAAGAGACAGACATCCACGCCCCCTGCAGGATCGAACCCGCAATCCCAGCAAGCGAGCGGCCGCAGACCCACGCCTTAGACCGCGCGGCCACTGGGATCGGCAGTTAGGTTAATAATATGAATGGCAATGTTATAGAATCTGCACTGTATATTTTCCTAGTTCGTAAATAATACGGTCATAAATGGAGGCCTTTACTACCGCAAAAACAAATTAGTAATGCAGCTACATATACCTGATAGTCTCTCTTCCCTGGACACACAATCTCAAAGATCACAGTCATCTTGGATTCATTTTTTGGGTTGGGCACAGGACGAGCTACAAAACCTTGTATGTTTACATAATCACTTGGTTTGGCACCCTGTTCTGAAGAGTACAGACAAAGGAAATGTCTATGGAGCACCGTCGAATATTTACGCCACTGATCGTAGAATAATACACCCTTCTCTTTGCGGAACAGTGGTCCATGTTTGAGTGCTGTGTTTTTAAGTTCATTGAAGGAGCGATTAACTTTGAAACTGTCTTCAGATCGTCCACAGCTAGAGGAAGGAGATGGTGTGCGGAGAATAGCTGCTGGAAGTTCCTCGTAGTCTTCTTCCACGTTGATGCCTTGCGTACCTACATATAAAACATACCTACTTAGTTGGGACTGCTTTTTGTATGGCACAATAGCCCTTAGTGGGCCAGGGCTGCGTTATTGCATTATGCGAAATTGATTTACAGAAATAGAGCCCTATTTTGATTCCTAATAAATAGAATCAATGTGTAAAGAATTGTGAATGTGTGTGGAGTTAAATAAGTAGACTTCCAAGGCAGAGTTGAAAAAAGAAATAAGTACGTTAGATAGATTTCCTCCCAAGAAGCGCTACTCAGGTACTGCCTAAACTGAAAGCGGATGTTTCGATTTCAAACGTTTCCGCTACATGTATTGCTCCCTGTATTATTTCCTGAACCGTTTCAAATTAAAATCATGTTGAAGATGTTGGGCATCAAATGTTTCCAACCTGTTGGAAGAAGGATGAATAACTTATAATAACAAAATGGAACAGGAGTTTGGTTCTAAAGTGTGCAGGGAAGATATTATGTGGGCATTCACAAAACGCAGGGACTGAAGTTTCTTACGGAATGGAAAGAAGTTTTGGCGACAGCGTCGAAAAATGAAGGCAGTCAATAAGAAATAAAATATCTAATCATCAACACAGTACTACACATAAGCCATGTGTCAAAGTTAAAACACAAGCAAAGGCAGAGATATAACAGCAGTTGGACATGGAAACAATTCTTTAGTCTGTTCTCGCATGTGCAGATATTGTGAAACATCTCAACTGTTTTTCTTTCAATCTGTCATAGAACCGGACTTAAAATTTTAACTAATGATTGACGAGTCCATTGCTTTCAACAAGAAGACACGTTCTGTGTCTGCATTAGACAAGGGTTTCCTGATCCCTCTAAACTATGAACTTTATATTTCGATTTGTTGGTACGAAATAAAATGTATGCCTGAATTATTGCAGATTCGATGTTAAGCTGTTTGCAAAAATTGTAACGTTCAACTAGTAACATGAATGATGACTTCACTACGGCTAGGAAGTCGCTGTTGTTAAAAATTATCACGTAATATTAATTTGTAAACAAGGGGTCTCCTGTGCAATACTTCCGCCTATAAGGATTAGTTCGGAGCCGGAGTGGCAAAGGAAGGTACTGTGCCGTTGTGTCAGCAAGTAGGTTGCGCCGTACTGAGCGAGGAACGTGGGGGTCACACTGGGATGGAAGCTGTATAGAAGCACTCTAATTCATCCGCAGTTTCAGGCATGCATATGGAATTACCGATACTGGGGGATTATATTAGGAATCTTTATGTAGATACAGAATAGTTTTTATGCGTCGGATCATCATATTGGCCTAATTTTCAAAACATAAAAACTTATCAGGAGATTCCGGAGTTTATGTGCCTATAGGGTAAGTTCGGGTGTTTAGAGCCAGCGGATGAGTATGATTATTAGAGGTGGGACGAATCCTAAATTTGCTCGAATCCGAATCCGAATCCGAATCCTAAAAGGTTCTCGAATCCGTCGAATCCCTCGAATCTCTCGAATCCTTCATATAAGAATAATAATAAGAAAAAACTAAAGAGAAAAAGACTTAGTTCTATACCATTTAGTATTTATTTTAAAATTAAAAGTTTTTATTTGAAGCAAAATTTAAAATCTGTGTTTAATGAAAAAACACATTTAAGAATACAATTTTCAAAAATATACCTATATTATTCATTAAGAAGATACAAATAAATGAAATAATAATAAATATTAATTATATTAATAATAATAATAATAATAATACAAATAATATTTGAGTAACAGGTCACATTTTTTACATTTGTGTAGAGGGAGGGGATTATTTCAAGAGTTAATATATCGTAGATAAACAGTAAACGCTAAACATGGAATACCAAATTCTTTCCAGAAAATGAAGAAAAATAAAAAACATGTTTATTTTAAGATTTAATAAAAATTAAAAACACTTAACTCTTTCATGGCAATCTAAAAGAATCAGAAACCTTTAATAGAGATTTTTATTTAAGAACACTAGCATTCGAACTCGCTCTGGGTCTAGCCTACTTCGTTTTTTATCAGCTATGATACCTGATGTACTGAATAGTCTTTCTGATATTACTGTCGATGGTGGTGTGATTAAAAACTTTTTAGAGAGTTTCTTTAAAGTTTGATATTTTTTGTTGTCCTTCCAGTATTTAAAGATGTCCGCAGATGGTGGAAGCAGTGTTTCTGCTAAGTAAGCATTTATTTCTTCTTCAGGAGACAAACTATAACTTTGCTCAGTGCTGGTAGATGGTATCATCAATTGAGAATAGTAACTCCACATGCTGTGAACTCCTTGTTGTTCAGTTGGCGATTTTTGAGTGGTATCTCTTTGACTTTGTTCTGATGACTGCAGATCAGTGTCATCTGATTGCAAAATACTAATATCAGAAATTTCCATGGTCAGTGTTGATTTAGCTTGCTCAAGGTTTTCTTTGCTCAAAAATACACTTCCTTTGAATCGGGGATCCAGTATAGTACCAAGAGCATACAATTTTTCTGTTTCAACAGACTGATAGCGCCTTTTTAGAGATTTAAGCAAGTCATTTCGAAAACGCTGTATGGAACCTAAAGTTGATTTGAAGTTTTGTAGAGCATTAATGGTGCTATTCACTAAAGGAATTATTTCTGAGATTGTTACTTGACTGGAACTGGCCACAAATGTAGCTCTATCGAACACATCTAGGATTCATATCACTTCTTCTATAGTTGTCCACTGTCGAGCACTAAGATTTACCTGAAAATTTAAGTCTGAAGCAGATAATAAAACAGCTTGCTTTTGTTGCATGAGACGAGTGAGCAAGTGAAGCTGAGAATTCCATCTTGTCGGTTCGTCTTGTATCAAACGATGAGGTTTAAGACTTAATTTTGCTTGAAAAGCTCGTAAGACTTTCATGGCTTTAGAAGAGTGCTTGAAATATCCTACAATACTCCGGCAGGCTGACATTATTTCCTTAATTTCGCTGTTGTTAAGTAGACCATCTTTGATAACTAATTGAAAAGTATGAGCCAGGCATGGCAAGTGGTCAAAGGTACTGCGTTCTAAAGCTGCAACCATATTCGGACCATTATCTCTCATGAAACACACAACTTTTTCTAAGAGATTCCATTCTTTCATAGTGTCGGTTATGAAAGTTTCTACTGAAGATGCTGTATGTGAAACTTCTGCAAAGGGAATGCAGTCTAAACACAAGTGATGATACTCAAAGTTTTCATCTACGAAGTGAACTGTCAAACTGAGGTAATCGTCAGAAGATGTTGATGTCCACATGTCTGTTGTGACTCCAATAAACTCGGTTTTTTCTAAAAGTTTCTCAACTTTTATTTTTTCTTCTTCATACATCTCTGGAATTACCTTATGGGCAAAATGTTTCCTGCTTGGGATAATATATCTTGGCTCAAGGTGATTTATCAACTTTTTAAAACCTTTATCTTCCACTATGGACAATGGTTGGTTATCTTTGCAGATAATTTCGGCGAGTAATCTGGTAATTGTTTTAGCTCTTTTGTCTCCAGGCTTAAAATGTTGCATCTTATCAACAAATTCTTTCAGAGTCGGTTGGTTAGACGATACTGCTTTGCGTTTTATTGAGGGTGTTTTGAAAGGGCTTTGTTCTCCATAGAAAGAAGCTGCTGAACGTGGTGTAGAAGTTGAACTAACTGATGGAGGACTCCCAACAACAGCTGGATCATCTGGGTCATTATTGTCTTTGAATGGAGAGTCAACTCTGACAGTCAAAGAGCTTAAGGTTGAAGCTGGAGTCAGTAATGGGGATGGTGAACTTCTACCTTTCAGTTCTTGAAATTTGGATAAATGTTTGCCTTTCAAATGTTTCCACATTGCTGAAGTAGTATGTGACCCTTTTCCTCTGGATATTTTTGCAGAACAGATTGCAATTCGTATAATTTTCATTATCCGAAATGTGGAAATAGTTCCAGATATCAGAAGATGCCATCTCATGGGTTGTAGGTTATAGGTGACATTGGTTGTAGGTTATAGGAAATAAGAGGTTATGCCAGAGGCACAAGATAAATCGCTCCCAAGTAAGCGTTAATGCTGTGGTTAGCGATAGAAACCACGTAGGAATAATCAAAAAAGCGTGAGAAACGCTAAGAGTGAGACAAAAATACAGTCCGGATAACGCCGAGCGTAGACTGATAGCGTGTACAAGTGAGACGCTACGGACAGTTGAGTAGAACTAGAAACGCTGAGCTATAGAGTGAGTAGCACTAAGTAGTTTAAGTTCCTCAAGATTCCGCTAGGTGGCAGATTTTCGCTAGGTTAGGATTCGAAAGATTCGAAAGACGAAAAAAGCGCAAAGATTCGCGTTTTCGAATCTCGAATATTATTCAAGATTCGCGGGATTCGAGGATTCGAATATCCCATCCCTAGTTCCTCAAGATTCCGCTAGGTGGCAGAATTTCGCTAGGTTAGGATTCGAAAGATTCGAAAGACGAAAAAAGCGCAAAGATTCGAGTTTTCGAATCTCGAATATTATTCAAGATTCGCGGGATTCGAGGATTCGAATATCCCATCCCTAATGATTATTTAAAAAAAAAAACCCTAACGGCGTTACTGGTGGCGTTGTGACCTTTGCTGCCATTTGCAGTGTTTCACTGGAGCTTTCAGAGTATGTCGAAATACATATGCTGCTTGGATAAACGAGCGAGTTTGCGTGATACATTTTTGTTTTAAAGGTTGCGAACTACAAACAGTGCTTTTTTTTTTTTTAAGATTGGGGAATATTAACGCTAAGGTTTAGGCAAATAGGCTGTACTGAATTGTAGCTGCTTGCAATTGTTAGGAAGGTTAAATGGCACTCAGTTATACTGAGGGTCAAATTTGTTATTAGTAGATCGCCAGTAATACCAACTGTTGTTATATATCACTGAACAAATTCGGGTGAATAGGCCCATCTGGGGAAACGTCGAAAATTGTTGTATTGTAAACTACATTCTTAAAGTAGTACTATGTAAACGTTTTTATGTAGTTAATAGATTAAAATATTTTCACTCTTTAATTTTAAGTTTTTAACCAACGAAATCACTTTTTATTTTCGTATTTCTGTTCAATTCACCCTACACATGTTTCGGCCGTTACTCGGCCATCATCAGGGGTATATTGATAAGTTCACTTAACTGTTCACTGGTCCATATGTAGGGTGAATTGAACAAAATACGAAAATAAAAAGTGCATTTATTGGTTAAAAACTGAAAATTAATGTAAAGATGCACGGTGAACACAACATGGAATTTACACTCTTTGTTTTAAGAAGGGGAAATATGAACGAAAGACAGAGCAGCCGTAGAGGGCAGAAAACATGGAGTTCAAAAAGCTTTTTGAAAAGGCAGAAGCGTTAGACATGCAACAGTCCTGTTCAATGTAGGGGTCTTGGCTCGCCTGAAACGTTGCACGGTGGTGGTTTTGTAATGGAGTTGCTGAAAAGCTCATCAGAACTTTCTAAAAGGTGCAGGTCGCAAGTCTTAGGGCTCGCCTAGGGCGCCAAAGGCACTTGCGGCGGCCCTGGCTGTGCGTGTAGTAGGGCTATTGTCGGTTTGTTATGACAAGCAAGAATATGAACATCGCAAGAGGCGGCAGCGCAGACATTTTTATTTTCACCCTGACACAAGACCGATATATTTTTGTGCTAGTGCATAATTACGGTTGCAATCGCTTTCCGCTTACCGTTCATTGCAGTTTTCTGTGTGACAATTTTTGGTACGGACGTGACGTCAGCTCCGCACCGTCGAATAAGCGGCTGCAGGCGTTGCAGCAACCCTGCCCGCTGCATTTCAGCTCTCGGCGACAGCGACTCGCCTACGAGGGTTTCTCCAAGAAACCGCCCCAAATCTGTTGGTCACAAACCTTTGTATAACAGTTTAATATGCAAGCATTTCATGTCAAAAGTTTAAGCTACCCGTTGAAAGGAAACACCTGGTTAGGTTTTGAATTTATTTTGGTATAATGACGATGTATCAAGTGCAGAGTTTTTGTAGCTTTCGGTAAGAAATGACATTATGGTTCTTAGTTGTGAGGTGGAAATAAAGATATTTTAATAATTATATTTTAAAGCTTAGGGCTGCTGAGAACGGGTTCGGGTCCCAGTGAAAACAATTTTCGTCTCCCCCCCCCCCCCTCCCCCAGGAATGATAGATCGGCTAACAATCTTTACATTAAATGGGAAATACTGTCAGTGGGAGAGTGATTTGGGCTTGGTCTGAAAAGGCTACCTAGAAAGACAAAAACACATGCAATAAAGTCGGGCTACGGGCCCCCTTCCGGACCGCCGGACCCCAGCAATTTGTACCGGCTTCTCTCCCGTCTCGTCGGCACTGTTAAAGCGTTACCATTTTAGCTTAGGGACAGAGGGTTTTTGCACCAATAAAACAACAAAATTGTAAGCCCGTATTCCCGGATCTGAACTTCAAGTGAAGTAGGGGTTATATTGAAACGATTCAAACCAAAAAGGAATTCGCCTGGCGAAGTGTTTCTTAGAAATCCGTTGAGTAATTACGAGGATGAAACACGTCGACGGGAAAAGGAAGGCGATCTGATTGTTATGCCTTCACTTCATGTTCTTGGAGCAAATGCAAAGCATACAGTGTAATAAATGCTGTAAATCCACTGGGGACAATGCATGTATTAGTTGCAACATTTTAATGGCAGCTCGGTTGATAATTATAAATGTGGTTTTGTTCGTTTCAGTATAAAAGTTATGCCGGACAACTTTGCCATTTTGTAAATGTCATTGCGTCGTCCAAGTCTAAAGGCTGCTCTCAACTGCCCTAGTAATTCAGTCTGTGTATAGCTGGGGTGGAGCTTTTGACCCCTGGGTGCAGCCAGCCGAAATAATTTTTACCTAATTAGATAGTACTGAAGAACCAGCAGGCCTCTAGGGCCTAACAAACTGCTCACCGCTACCGTTGTGTGATGCCGCCAAGTATAAGTGAATTAAAGTTTATATTACTGCTAAAATGACCTACATTTGTTAATACGTAATTAAGAGGATATTCTCCACCACTGTTATCAATTAAATAATTCGTCCCGCGCACGTCTGGATATAAACTTGGACATCCATGGTGTATGTATACTACACTTGTACGAAGCTCCTCCTGTAGCAGTGTTTGTGGTACATGCCGGAAACAGATAAAGCCGTTATCTCTTCACAGAACAGACTTCCTCATGGCAACCAGTCGCACCTCCCCTCATTATCCTAAATGCATTCACTTTCCTATAGCAGGACCTCTTTCCTGTGTCGTACGCTTAGAAGAGGGCAGTAAGAGGCGTCTATTGAATAAATATACGAATAAAGTTAAAAGGTAAAGTTCACCTTATAACCTACCATGAAGGCCCAGAAGGGGAGTAGAGGTATAGCTCTACTGTTTCTTTAGCCTCGGCGCTAGATGGGGCTGGGTGTTCAACGCCACACCCGGCAGCTTTACCCCCGGGGAAGAGACCCGGTACCCATTGTACAGGAGGCTGGGTGGACCCCAGGGCCCGTCTGGACGTGTGCGGAAAATCTTGCCTCCACTGGGATTCGATCCGCGGACCGTCCAGCCCGTACCGAATCGCTATACCGACTACGCTATCCCGGCCCACGTAACTAGACGAATATGAGAGTAAAATCGCCCATATCAGTCAACGCTGAGACATTAAAAAGTGATCAGTTCCTCCTCGTTTCTTGTACAGAGTGGCCGAGAAATCACCGTACCCCTGAGTGGTGAGTTAGGTAGAGAGGTACGGTGACTTCTCGACCACTCTTTGTACATCACTCTTTGTCCATTATTCCTCTATTGTCTCTTACTTTCTCTTTCCTGTCTTCTCTCTTCTTCCACCTACACCTATATTAACGTACTTTGCCTTCTTTTCCTTATCTATTTCTTAAGTTTCACACCTTGTATGGTTTGCTGTAACATGATACAGAATTTTTCCTGCATGAATCATAATCATAATGGGCAAAAGCAGAAGTCCTAGGAAGATTAGGACTCGCTTGTTTACAGACCTTTTATAACGGGGATTCACTGATTTATTTGCATTAAGTCTGGGCCTTCTGATTGGTTGGGCTAAAAGTTGTATAACAAGAGTAGGCTATTACTTTATCTTGCATAGGGACAATGGAAGTAACCTTTGAGAGAAGACGTGTAGTGGGGATATGGTGGTAATGAAGTAAGCATGCAAGTTCTGTGCGCTGGATTCGAAACCGACAAAATGGCCATCTTCACGTTAGCCCATTTGAAGGACGTAATGATCTGGTGGCTATCTTGAAGGTGTTAACAGTGTGCGTTTTGTTGATCTAAGAAACTGAATGCTAGGAGATGGATATTGAGCTGATCCCAAGCCAATCTGGATATAGGTATATAAGTTTAATTACCGTAATAGCAACAAATGCTCGAGAGTGTACTACGGCGCTCCTGCTTACGTAATTGTGTCCATCCCACATTCTTTCTTAGATAAAAATATTTTCCCTGGAAATTTATGGGCGAGTAGGGCTATAGCTCTACCCTTTCTTTAACCTCGGCGCTAGATGGAGTGAGTGGTTAGCGCTACGCCCCGGTCGCTTTACCCCTGAGTAAGAGACCCGGTACCTCTTGTACAGGAGGGTGGGTGTGCGTTGGAGCCGGTCTGGACGGGCAGGGAAAATCTCGCCCACACCGGAGTTCGAATCCCCGACCGTCCAGTCTTTAGCGAGTCGCTATATCGACTACGCTATCCCAGCCGCCACTGCAGTGTATAGCATTTCAGAATCCATTTGTACATAGCACTTTTTACCCTTAAATTGACATGGGTTCCGGTTACGACCTCCTTAAATTTAAAAGTTTACTCTTTGATGCAGTTGCTAAGCATGTTTGAAGTTACAGAAACAATGCAGCTGTTAAAACTTGGCGAAATTTATTTAGTGGGTGGAGTTGTTGGCTATAAAGAAGATCCAGAAGGGAAAGCACTCAACGGTGAGATCAGGGAAATTATGGGGAGGGGAGTCCAGAGTACTGGACCGCCCTGGTAATGCCAGTTATCGCCAGATGTATTCAAGAAGTCGGTGCCGTTCATGCCCACTGAGGAGGGGCACCATACTGCTGGAGAGCAACAGTGCCAATCAGTTATGCATCTTACATCGTTTGCACAGCATACACGTCCCAAATTATGCAATGCTGCGAATGCTTCTGTGCATGTTTTGCATTCTTGTCAATGCTTTCTCCAATTATTTGTACATACACTTCCGGTACAACAAATGTACCTATTACTTCATTTACAAGACAAAAATATTGTCTAATTCTTGAAGATATATGAATGTTTATGAGGTTATTACTGTTGTTACTGCTGCTGCTGCTGCTGCTGCTGCTGCTGCTGCTGCTGCTGAATTGTTGGGGAGCACATCGCAAACATTACACTTTGCATTTGGAGAGGGTATCGGTTCTTTGCCAGATACGAGTTATCATCAAAACGTTTATACACATATACTCATGTGTGTCTAACAGAAGCACCGACCATGTAAACATCCGAAGATAAGAAAAAGTATGATTGCACTTTACGTAATACAGCTGAATGCCTGGTGTTCACTTTGCCAACAGCTGCAGGGCCATGTTCCTGAGGAATGTCGCCGTGCTAAGATCCGATGAGAATAAAGGAACCGCTTCATAAACTGAATGCACAAAATTACAAAATATTGTGTTTAAGAAAAAATCTCATATAGACATGTCCTAATGAAAGCATCTATGTGGTAAACCGGAAGCTAGGCAACTGGTTCCGGACGTCATTACAGCCCTACCCTTAGCAAATGTGGAAATGCTTTGCGAAGCGATGTTGGTTTTCCATTCCAACACAAAAACCTCATAAAATAACCAAATACTGAGCTTGTCAGAAATGGATTTGTGTCTGAAACTACGGTAAACATGGGACTACTGCCTACATAACTTCAAAGCGTCGTTGTTTGGCCGAGATTCGTATGGCGATGAATACAGGCCTACAGGTTGCTTCCCTGCTCCGGTGAATAATTCCTTTGCGATGAGCTCTTGCTTAATTTTGTAAATAAGTTCTTTGCAACAACAACAACAACAACAACAAGAACAGCAGCAACAATAATATACTAATAATAATAAGAAAAGCGTGATTAATTCTTGCATGCAGAATGTGTGGACTTTTCTTTTAGTAATATTTCGCGAAATAAATTTTGTTTTGCCTCTCAAAATTTTCAGCATGCCCAATCTGGACCACAGAGCTGTCAGCAGGCAATTCAATGTCCATTCTATTTCTCTTCCTAGAAGGAAACTTATCGTTTAAAACATTAGCTACATACAATATCTTTACGATAAGTCTAGTTCTCCAGACAAACGAAAATCTATGTTATAGGTGAAGACCGCTTATTTTCAGATGTTTAGCTAACCACCATACGTGGTCATGTTTAGCTAATCACCATACGTGGTCATGTTTAGCTAATCACCATGCGTGGTCATGTTTAGCTAATCACCATACGTGGTCATGTTTAGCTAATCACCATACGTGGTCATGTTTAGCTAATCACCATACGTGGTCATGTTTAGCTAATCACCATACGTGGTCATTATCTCTTCTCACTTCACATTCAATTGTGGAGTTTAAATAGTGTTAGATATTCTAATATTCATCAGTGATTCTATGGCTTCGTGCACAAAGCATTCTCAGTCCACTGAAAATTAAATAGAAGAAAAGATTTAAGCTTACGAGAACATTGACAGAACTCATCCGTTAATACGGTTTTGAATTTAATTTTTTACATGAATGTCTGATTCGAGAACACCATAAAACCGATTTATACATTGTGCATACTGTCTCATGCACAAGTCCTTTAAAGATGTGATTTTAATAATCGAAGTGATTCAGGCTCGAAGGATATATGCAATCATAGCAATGAATGACCTAAGAAGAGATGTCGACATCGAGAGTGCAATTCGAACCGAGGAAAATCAAAAAAATCCTCTTTTTATACGACCCAGATATTCGGTGTAGTGAAGTTTGATATTTATAATAAATTTTCGTCTCAGCGTCGTCATAAAATTGTAAACAGTGTCAGAATAAGCGGATCACAACACGGGCTGATCAGACACTGTGGTCATGGGTTGAAGTTCCATTCAAAGAGTGAGGTTATATGTCCATATATTTCTGTGTTGTATGCTCGTATATAGCCGATCCAGTGGCCGTGCGGTCTAAGGCGTGGGTCTTCGGCCGCTCGCTTACTAGGATCGTGGGTTCGAATCCCATCGGGGGCATGGATGTCTGTCACTTGTGAGTGTTGTGTGTTGTCAGGTAGAGGTCTCTGCGACGAGCTGATCACTCGTCCAGAGGAGTCCTACCTACTGTGGTGTGTCTCCAATGTGTGTGATCATGAAACCTCGACGAAACGAGGAGGCCCAGGCCCATATAAGGCTGTCGAGCCATCAAAAAAAATGCTCGTATATAAGAATATTTGCAATGTGGCAATGCCCCATCCAGGGTGTCTTACCTAATATTGATTAGGTTAGATAAAAGAAAGTCTACACCAGGGGCCCACAGTTTTTCCAAAACTCTAGGAGCCACCTAATAATTCTAGACGCCAGAAAAATCATATAAGTTTCATACTGAGGACCCACAAATATTAGGCGGCACATTATATAATTTAGTCGCCCGGGCGACCTGTAGTCAGGGATTTGTACACCCCTGCTCTACACAGTTAAACCCGTAGCAGAACGGCGAAATGTCACTTTAACTTACCTTGCAGTAAGCCTTGTGGTGTGCTGATAGTCGAAACCATATTTACTCTCAGATTCCTCAGTTCATTGTGGAATGATACGCACAGTCTTTGGTTGATGTGACGTAGTTAGGGAGAATAATTGGTTATGTATTTGTTCATACAGTCACTCGCTACAGACATAACACGTCTCAACTGAAAAGCCTTACGCGATCAACTAGCTTCTGCATTCCACTACTCGTAAGCAGCGAGATTTGCTGAACTTGAACTTCCCAACTTCTGAGCTGCACTTTTATGTTGGTATCACTGGAAGTAATTTTTCCTTGTATTTCATTACACAAACGTATCGATAAATGTTTGTTTTACGAGGCTGTTAGTATCTGACTATACAGCATGGAATGGTCGCTTGACTGCTGAATTATAATTCGGAAGGGATTAGGAAGGAAGCGTTTGTGCCCTAATCGAAGTACTATTCCGTCGTTAGACGTATGAAATAAAAATTTGAGATTTTGACGAGATTTGTGCCGGCATTTTGTCACTTAGGCCAAAGAGTATATTGTAAGGTGATCCCAGTTCGAGAAAGTTGTTATAATTCGACCAGATTTGCACATTTACATTGAACCGACAGGACTACAATTGAATTTGCCTGAAGTCCAGTAAGAAATTTCGTCGAAGTGTGTCTGTTAGTTTAGGGAATGAAACATGTGGCCTGATGAAAGAAAGCCCTCCCCATAATACGTTAATTTATGCAGTTTTTACAAAGAATGCAAAAGAGCGAAATGATATATAACCGGCAAGGTACATTTTATACGTATACATAAGCTGTTTATTTACAGTCAAACACATTTCCGCTCATTAGCTATCATCAGGGATAACATTAATATCATGGGAAGATCCCTAAGACCATTACATACAAATCCAGCAAGGAAGTAATTACAAATACATAAACAGATTTAAGTACAAAGCCTTCTGATATGATTACAAAAATAATTGTAACATTTCATAAGTAAAACAGTGATGTGTGTGTTTTTCAGTTGAATGGATTACTTTCATTTAATTATTACTTTGTTTAAGTTGATCACAATATGGAGAGCGTAAAGGTGATATGTATATATGTACATATATACACTGTTCCGTTATGGGTTTAGGCTGTCGCAGATACGGTTATACAGTATTGTGAATCTGAATATCTTGAACTGGCTGGCAGTACTTGTTAGTTTCGTGTCGTGGTGAGATAGAGTGTTCCTGGTTGGTTATATTATTTCATTATATTGGCTTGCATGGTAGTAATGTACTGCAAAAATGCAAAAAAAAAAAACATTGCTTTCGATAAATGAGTAAAGAATTTACGTATGAAACACGATTCATACTCTTTTGTCAAGATCGGAATTATTACATGGGGCCAGACGAACACCATCTATTAACTGCGCAATACGCGTAAGACTGAAATCGTAGTGTGTCTTCACATTTTTGACATATTTTTCATAATGATCTGGGATAACATATTTACGTATTCTTGAACTGATTATCAGAACAGTTGGCCCCTAATACTACCATTCGAATAGCTTTCGTATTACAGGAAATTATTTGCAGGAGCACGAAGTCTCTGATATTAATAACGTTGATTCAATTTCAGTTATGCCTAAGACAGACCTTTTGAAACATTCCGGTACAAACTGTCACAAAAATGTTTGTGTTTCTGTGCATTTTCTGTCGCCATAACGCAGGAGAAGGCGTCGACCAGAGAATGTTAGAAATGTTGCATCTGTATACTGGCAAACACAATTCATCTCCACAGCTACTGAAACCTCTGCGACTAGACCACCCCCACCACCTCACCTCTTTTCTTCTTCTTCTTCTTCTTCTTCTTCTTCTTCTTCTTCTTCTCTCTTCTTCTTCTTCTTCTCTTTTTCTTCTTCTTTCTTCTTCTTCTTCTTCTTCTTCTCTTCTTCTCTTCTTCTTCTTCTTCTTCTTCTTCTTCTTCTTCTTCTCTTCTTCTTCTTCTTCTTCTTCTTCTTCTTCTTCTTCTTCTTCTTCTTCTTCTTCTTCTTCTTCTTCTTCTTCTTCTTCTTCTTCTTCTTCTTCTTCTTCTTCTTCTTCTTCTTCTTCTCTTCTTCTTCTTCTTCTTCTTCTTCTTCTTCTTTCTTCTTCTTCTCTTCTCTTCTTCTTCTCTTCTTCTTCTTCTTCTTCTTCTTCTTCTTCTTCTTCTTCTTCTTCTTCTTCTTCTTCTTCTTCTTCTTTCTCTTCTTCTTCTTCTTCTTCTTCTTCTTCTTCTTCTTCTTCTTCTTCTTCTTCTTCTTCTTCTTCTTCTTCCTTCTTCTTCTTCTCTTCTTCTTCTTTCTTCTTCTTCTTCTTCTTCTTCTTCTTCTTCTTCTTCTTCTTCTTCTTCTTCTTCTTCTTCTTCTTCTTCTTCTTCTTCTTCTTCCGTGCATAATCTTACAATTCATATATCAACCAACTTGTGCACTTAGTAAAATACATTCAAGAACAAGTATAAAACTCCTACATGTTTCGGCACCTCAGTGCCATCATCAGGGAATTATTTAGAAGAAAGGATTACAAGCCCAACACTCCAATCTAGGTATTATGTCACCCTTATTGGAATGATTAAAATATTAAAACATTAAAATTCTAAAATTCAAAATTGTTGCATCCACTGTGTAACCCACAAACAAAATATGAACACAGACATATGAGTGTGTGGGGTTTACAGACTATTTCCAGTTTCATTTCATTGATGTCTCTATTGAGGCTGGCCCATTCTTCAGTTGGTGTCAACATTTAATCACAAAAACTAAAACAATACAGTCTTTAGGGAGTAACCCCTAATTGTCTATAATGAATCTCCTACATATTTTGACCCAACTGGGCCATTATCAAGCAGCTTTCAGTAGTACTTGAAAAGTGTATAAATTTTTCATAATATATATATATATATATATACCAATAAAGCATGTATGCATACATAAATGTAAAATGTAAAAATGGCCAATGATTGATTAAATAATACATTATCTATATCTTATACAACTGAATTAAATTTACTTTTTATAGTTCTATGGCAGAAAGACTGCTTTTTCTAAAATGACTATCACTGGCTATGTAGTTTTATATTTAGTAACACATACAGGCTTGGACATAAAGGTGTATGTAAATTATATGTACATAAACAGCCCTGAATTAAATATGGCTTGGAATACCAGACAATATGAATGAGAACCATCACATTGTGCCATTTTTAGCCCACCTTCTTTTCTTAAGCCAGGGGTGGCCAAACCGCAGCTCGCAAGTCACGTGCGGCTCTTTGACATATAATGTGCGGCTCGCGGAAATATGTTGGCTGAGCTCCTTTTTGCATTACAATTCATATAAAAGGTAAATAAAAAATGTTCAAGCTTTATAATTATTTACCGGGTACAAACTGAGAGTTCACTGGATTAAAACGTAAGTTTAATGTTCATGGTGAGTAAATATATTTAAGAATTTTTGTAACAACATGTGCATGTAACAATAAAAATGTGTGTGTAATATTTGTTCATATCTTGCAGCTCTCAAACATCTGAAGTTTATCGTATGAGGCTTTTACATTAAGCAAGTTTGGCCACCCTGTCTTAAGCCATTAAAACAGTGGTAACTATATAGACCACCTCATTTAACATAAAAAACTCAGCCATGGCATCATATCCCATAAAAGTATACACTTCATAAGAGCATCAAATCACAAAGATGATCTTTCAGCAAGGTGTTTCCTATCATACTGCTTTCATAATTTTCAAGAAAACTGTTTCAAAACTTTTTCACCCAAAAGCACACTCGATAGAAATTATGAACTCTTACTTTACTTACTTCTGTATTAATATTTCTAAGCATAGTTTACTGGTAGTGTAGATTTTTGCCACCTAAAATTGTAAAACATAACCTCAAAGATTGTTTTGGTACCATATTCTAAATTCCAATATTCATCATCATCATCATCATCATTTATTTACAATCCATAGATCCAATATACAGTCACAAAGACAAAAACAGGATGTGGATTTGGTCATCATATGAATTAATAAGTTATATAATATATACATTGTAAAATAAATACAAGCAATTTGTAAAAACAGACATGACATAAAACACAATAGTAAAACAATTCAAGCTTAGAATAAACAAATCATAGTCCGTATATTACATTCAAAATGAATAAAACTATTGTAATAAATATTCTATGATGTGATTATTATATATATGTGAGCTGTAGCAAATAATATCATTACAAAAGGTTACTTAGTAAAGGATTAAAAACCCATGATCATTAATTAAATTTACAGTTAAAATATTCATCCAAGGAATAAAACGAATTGGAAAGAAGAAATCTTTTTAGTGCCGGTTTAAATAGTTTCACTTCATTACTCAAGCTTTTTATGCTAGGTGGGAGATGATTAAAAGCTCTAATACCAAAGTAGTAGGGTCCTCTTTGAAAAACTGTCAGACGTGATGTTGGAAGGTGCAAATTCGTGCTATGTCTAGTATTGAAGCTATGAATCTCGTGGTTTGATTTGTACTGATCTTTATTATTTATGACAAACAGTATTAACGAAAATATATATTGTGAATACATGGGCAGAATTTTTAAATTTTTAAATAGTTCCCTACAAGAGTCTCTAGTTTTTGCATTCATAATAACTCTGATTATACGCTTTTGTATCCTGAAGATATTAATACTGTAGGGCGAATTACCCCAGAAAATTATACCGTATGCTATGATGGAATGCACATAGGAGAAATAAATCATCTTTAGAGTTTCTTGTGACATAAAATCTTTTACAGTCCTAATTGCATAACAGGCCGAACTCAGTTTAGTTACTAATTGGTCAATGTGAGATTTCCACGATAATGTTTCATCAATGTGTAAACCAAGAAACTTAGTATTTGACGTGTTAGTAATATGCTTGTTTCCACAGCTTATACTTATATTGGTTTCCAAACTATTTTTTGTCCTAAATAGTAGGTAATGAGTTTTCTTGAAATTTAAGGATAACAAATTGGTTTTGAACCATTCATTTATGGCTACAAATTGTTTGTTCATGTTAATTGCAAGATCCTGAAGGCTAGGTGACATTATAGAAATTAATGGGTTGTTCTGGGATTTTTATTAGATACTCGTACCTCACTGTTTTGATTCATGTTTGAATCACCAGAGATACAAACACACAAGGTGGTTTTCAAACATTTTAGGACTATGTTGTAAATACAAGCTGAGTGAACAAGTACGGGTGTTAATACCATTGTTGCTATTCCAATAATGGATAATTTATCCATCCAAAACACACAAATTATTTCGGTAACTTTTATTAGATACCTGACATGTTTTAATTCACATTTTGATCATCATTGGAGGTACAAACTCACAAGGTGGGTTTTGAAACTTTTGACGATCATGTAAAAAACCCCCATCAGAGTACACTTGTATGGATGTTAATTGCCCCTCATTATTGCTATTCCGACAAGTTTTGGTCCTTCTGGACCATAAAGGAATACATTTGCACAAGTTTCCGTGGAATTATTAAGGTTTGCAGCAGTCTAGCTCGTTCTAGAACAGTTGCAGATGGGTGAAATGTAAGATTCTGCATGTGAATATACCAGCATATCCAAAAAAATAGGCAATGTGACTTACCTGTTCTTATTATGCCAATTATCTGGAAGATGGATGTAGAGGAACACCCCTGCTAGATTTTATTGATACTATTGAATCACAGTGAGGGTGTGTAATATACATACCTATTGTAATATTTCAGGCAGATTTATAGTGTAATGTGTAACTGTTATACTTTCAGCTTAGATTAGTTTATCGCAATTTATGTAGACACAAATATATTCCCCTGTTAATTTTAAACAATGTATCTGAATGTATATAATGGTGACTTATTTGGTGTATAAATAGTAAATATAGAATTCACTCACCTATGGTGACCACAAATTTCACACCCTTACGTTTGTTAAGTAACATTTAATACATACTTCAATTGTTATGGTTTGGGAAAATTAAAAAAATAAAGACATTTGCATTGATATATTTAATAGATAAAGTTTAGATATGCATTTAAAGAACAGTATCTTAACATGAACACTGCCCCAAGTTGAAGAAAAATAAATACTGATAATTGAAAGTGTATGGGAATTGTAAGCTTAAAAATGAAGTGAAGGATTGCACAAACATATGTCACACAATGTCTGAAATTAAGGGACAGGAAAATGGAAGAGATTTCGTTTCATTCCTATGAATAACAAAATGAAACAGGCAAAACCACACTCCAAATGGCAGAGTACATAAATCCAGCTCACCCAGCTTTATTGAACAAGTTTCAACCTACATCATTTCAGTCCTAAATGTTTCACACTTAATACAGTCTCAAGTTAGAACATGTTTACAAGAAAGAACAAGTTTCAACCTACATCATTTCAGTCTTAAATGTTTCACAGTTAATAGTCTCAAGTTACAACATGTTTACAAGAAAGAACAAACTACTTGCAATGGAACAAAGAACAAGCTACTTGCAATGGAATGAAAAAGGAATACATATGTTTGTAATGTAACATTTCAAACCCTTTGCACTAATGACACATTAAACCAGTACACAGACTTTATATAAGTGCAAAGAGTTAACAGAAACTATCGTTCAACCATCAACGCTTAGGATTCCATTTTCTGACTCTCACCTCCCTTACTTTTGTCTGCCTTCACTGCTGGGGCCTGGGTGTGAGTGATTGGGACAATTCTTTCGCCACTAGGTGGAGGTAGAGCCTTATTGGGTGCAACAATAGTAAGAACCCCATCTGATGAAAGCTGTGACACTACAGCATCAGCTTCAACATCATCGGGAAGCTTATAGCGGCGCTGGAACTGTCGAGAAATGAATCCATGCTCATCCTGTCGCTCTTCATGTTTTCCCTCTACAATTACAAAGTTGTTTACAGTCTTCACTGTAATTTCATCAGGCTTGAACTGCTGCACATCCAGGTTTACCTAAAATAAATGTTAGAAAAAAATGTTAAATTCTATTTGCTTTTGTGTGGGCATGGGTGTGTGCATGTGCGTGTAACGTACATGAATGTTATTTTTACTGATATCCCAAACTGCACTGATTAAATATGTATTTAGGCCTTTACTGTGAAGACAGTAATCCACTCGTCCAGTTTGAATCAGATTCATTTGCTACATAAAATTTTGCATGGACTACAACAGCAACTTTCATAAAAATCTGTTCATCCAGCACAAAATGTGCAACTATGGAATAATTGGTTTCAATTGTGATCTTTCAGGCTGTGCATCTTTGAGTCATGCAAGTGGTTTCCAACGTCTTGGAAGACAACTTCATTACAAAGGTAGAAGATAACCACCTACATCGTTACACTGCATTAAAACCTAAATAATGACGTTTATGAACGCCACGAAAAGCTAAAATCTCATTTACATTATCACCTTCTGGATTAGTACACTGTGTAATCTTTGTTGGTAGTTACAAACTTTGGAAGGAACAAGCTGCCTATATTTTCCAGTTAGATGTGTGTACCCTGCAAAGTGTGACAGGTTTCTTAAAAAAAAAAACTGGTAATCACAAGGTTACACAATGTTATAATCCAGAAGACCAACATACATTTTCACTGCAAAGACTCCCAACCAACCACTGAGGACCGGCATGTGATGTTTGCTTTTCTACACTCCTCCCACATGACAAACCTGCAGAATTATGCTACGTAAATTGGCACTGTTTCCAGCTTCACGTTTATAGACAAATTGTGCAATGTAATAGAAGTACCTAAACCTTATACTGTTCACAAAGTAAACACCTACCCAGTAAACATCATTATGTACTTACTCTGAAACCTTCCTTATCATTTTGAATTTGCGACATGCCACTCTGTCGGGCAGCCTGGCTGCGCCAAGGTCTATAATAGCCGGCATGGATGGGGGTGATAGGAGGAGGATTGAGCAGATCATCTTGAAGCATTCCCATACCGAAATGTTGGTCAAATATACTTAGACGCCTTCGCAGATCGCTCAGCGTATCATCATATCCAAGGAATAATGGAACAAGAGACATCTGAAATAAGAACATTATTATTATGTATACCTTCAAATCATGCTTACAAACTTTACAGCAGAAGACTGTTCACTACACTTTGCAGAAGTCGATGCAATAAGTATCAGGTTCAGAAACAGGCAACAGATAAGCCGATCAGATACTTCGCGGATTTAACAGCAACTCCCACGTCCTACCACCACACACACACAGAACGACCCCCTGCGTCTTCTCTGCAGCTAGAGGGAGCTCTGGACCACAGATTACTACTACCAGATCGGTAACTTCAATGCTATTGGTCGGAAACGTGGGGGCGGAGTCTATTGTCCTGCCATCTATGAGCAGTGCACAAGTACCACAAGGTGTTAGTAGCAATCGGTAGCAATATCCCAGTCGGTAAGATTGATTACTATTCGGCCCTCAATATCCCCCCCCCCTTTCACCACTGTCATACAGATAATTTTCACTTGACATGGTTCAGCAGCAGCATGAAATAATGTCCTGTACAATAGGTCATATCATAGATATTTCATTCATATGTATTTATTATCCCTGCACTGAAATCTACTCAGCTACAGAGTATGTTAATGTTCACACTTTTAACTTCCACTTCAAACACATCAATATTGAATGTAGGACAAGATATAAAGAAACTAAAAATTTTTTATTCTTCAAAAACGGGGAGTAAGGTATACTGCAGGGTTAAAACATTTAGAATCGTGTAGAAAGAGTTTCAGTAATCTAAAGATATTAACAGTGTATTTGTTATACATTCAAAAGACAATCTTATAAGTAATAGAAAAGTCTAACTGCACTGTAAATAAACATGTACATACACGTAACACAAGAAATAGTCTTTATTATATCTATCTATCTATCTATCTAGCTATCAATCAATCTATCTATCTATTATGACTATACAAGCAAAGGTATATGTTGTATATACAATAAACACAGCTGTACTTTTGTTATGTATAATACAGATTCACATCCTATATCACTGTATTTTCATCTACAGGATGAATGAAAAAAGTGATTGATGTATAACATCAAACAGTGTATATTCAGGAATACACCAACAAATGCAGAAATCACTAAAAAGGTGCAATCAGCCCTTTATTATAGTCGAACCCTACATATGTTTCGGCTCTCCACGAGCCATCATCAGGGGCTTTCTAATAGTGCTTCTCAAATGCTGGGTCTGCCTATTATTGACATTCGTAAAATTTTTTGTGTACTGTTTATAAAATCATATATAAGTAAAATCGTGAGTATAAAATATAGTTAAAATGACAGAATGTTGAAACCACACTGTTCACTGTATCTTTGCACTTTTTGATGTTCCACAAAATCATACACCGCACCACGTTCAAACTGTCAAAGAGCTTATCAACTTCCCCAATGAAGGTGACAGTAGCCAGGTATGTGCTGCTCAACATTCCTAAAAGAATCAGTAAAATAATAAAGCTAGGGCCTTGTTACATTAATATTAGAATAACACAGTAATCAGTGCACAGAAACTGGGAGAAAATAAAGTTCTTTTTTTTCGGCTGATCACAAGTACATTTTGGGGAGAAGTTGGAAAAATTGTCTTCATGTAACCAATGCCTTAAAAACAGTGCATTACAAATAACTGAATGCAATGAAACATTTCTTACCTGTACATACGAGGCTATACAGACTTGCTGCTACAGTGTGGCTCAACACTTGTGCAGCCAGCTTCACCTTCATTGCATTCTGCCCCACAGGGTTCAGGTGTGTGTCTGTAAGCTTATACAGTTGTCGGAGTGGATGCGGTTTGTCAAACTTGTAAACATCACAAAATGTGTTCCCACCTATAACAGGAAGCTGTTTGTCCAGTGCCTCAGACTTCAACTGCACATCATACTTATGGAATAGGTTTCGGGTACATTTCAGGAGGTGTGGAGGATCAAATACTGTCGCAATTTCTTTAATTATGAAACTTGAAGAATGCTTCTGTTTCAGAAGCACCCAACAATTTCAAGGCCTTGACATTGTTGGCACCCATGTCACAGACAGTGGCAACAACTTGCAGTCCAGCATTCTGACAAGCGTCAAGAACCTCCTTCAAAAATTGCGCAAGCATCTCAGCCTTAGTGCTTCCGCGACTAAAGTAGTAAGCCACTGGTTGCTTCCACTTTTGATGCAGGCCACTGACCATGAAAACCAGAGCATGATTTGCAATGTTGCTTGTCCTGCCCTGGCTTCCAAAGTCCTCAAAACCCTCTATGCAGCCCAATTTCTGCTTAAAGCACAAGTTTTCTCTGATTGACATTTCATCAAACATCAGAATACAATAACGATCTTTATCAGACATTGTCTGCGCAGAGTGTTTGAGTGCACCAAACACATGGGCATTAATGCCTGCCGTGAAGTGAACAGTATTAAGGACAGACTGCAATGTTCGTCTAGATGGAAGGGGGAAGAGCGTCTGCAGAAGGATGTAGGATTTGGGACTGCGTTTCAGTAGGGCCAGAGCCAACACTTTGTCTTCAAAATTCCACCTCCTGCCCTTGGGCTTCTGCCTACTGTTCTGAATAACTCCTGCCAATAACCTGGCAGCCTCTACAGACAAAGAAGATGCAAGCTTCTGCATCACTGGATCCCTATCCAGATCACAGACATCTTTCAACTTTTTTGCCTTGCATTGCTTTTTCAATTTACATAGCGCACTCCCCTGCTTCCGAATATGTTCATACATTTTCCTTTTTCTATGTGTCAATTCTGCAACTGTTGCCAAATTAAGTTCTTTTAGTAGAGAATGCCTTGCTCTAGGCTTTGAGGAAGAACTTTGATGATTGATACATCTGAGTTCTCCATCACAAGCATTAGGATTTACAGGGCTCAAGGAACAAGAGGTTTCTTTCACTGCTAAAGTTCTGCCTGCTGGTGGTGGTGTTTGGAACCCAGGGATTTGATGAGAAGTTGAAGGACTGTCTGCATGGACAGGCATAGTAGTTTTAGTGGAGGACACAGACGCCTTGCCGTAGGTTCTGGTGGGTGGTAGGACATGGAGGTTATCTTCAGGGGTTAAATTTGTGGGCAAGGAGTTCAGAGAGGGGTTATAATAGGAAGATTCCGAAGGTTGTGGGATTGAATGTGAAAATGAATCTGAGCCATGTGGAACTGCCACTTTGTTCAGGCGTACCCTTTCAGAAGTGCAGAAATCGCTCTCTGCAAAATGTTTGCTGCACAAAAAATATTTGTACAGCATTTTTGCAGAGTCGATACTGCATGGCTGCTCGACGTTCTCCGCCCATACTTTGGCTCTGGAAAGAAAAAATGAAAGTACATTACATTACATATGTTTGGGAATTTAATGTTAATGGGATACATTTAAATTGCATTCTCCTAGTATTAATGACTTACACATTTCCTATTAGGAATGCACAGTGCACATCTGACTGGTCTTCTTTATTGTAACGCCGTGTAACCCTGCACAGTCCACTGGACTGCAATTGACATTTTCACATTTCCTTTTTACACATACGTACTATATTAAATGAGATCTGCGTATATTACGATATTGCATGTGACATACCGTATCGTATTCGTAGGAAATCTGAAGAATCGTACACCGTCTTTGTGCGTCGATGTACATCTTGCCGCGTGGCACTTGTTCCGCCTGGCCATTTTGCTGAAAGAAACAGAATACAACGCGATACAGTACGTACATCTCAAAATTACACGGCCCATCATGTAGGATTAAGCTAAGCTTTCATAAATTCAAATCTTACCGTTCCACAGACGCTGGAGAATCTGTAGTAATCTGTGCTGGAGAATACATAACACACGATGTAATCAACACACAACGATACTATCTAGACGCTGAAAGCAAAATCCACAGACGAAAGAGAATAAATAATCAATTCAAATTATTCTTGCACCAATCTATTGGAGGCACGAGCCGTTACAATCACAGGTCACAATGAAAGGTTGGCGCTTCTTTGTGATTGGTCCAAAATATCACGTGGCATGGTAACTTCTTCCGACTTTGTGCGACATCTGTTATGATTAATAGTAGATATTGTAGTTGTCGTTGTTGACGAGTATGATGTGCACTACGGTAAGATGTCGCGATTGCATGCTTCCCCTTCCCCAATCCCAGTTTCTGCCCCCTGCTCTGGACTAGAGCTCATATATACGTTTCGCCAACGCTTCCGGAAGTTTCTAGATCACAGATTACTACTACGCAACTACCAACATTACACCATGCAAAAAGCGCTAGAAGCGTGAGAGAGATCTAGTAGTAATCTGTGGTAGTTGCTGCCCAGAAGCAGATCGAATAACGTGGTTAGGAGTTTCGAGCAACAACACAATACTTCTTCTTCTTCGGTGGCACTACAGTCCAATGCGGACCTTCGCCTCCTTAATGGCCCGAGGCCACATTTTAGGTTTCCTAACGGTCAGCTTTTTACAGTGACAGGCTGTCAGCCTGTCGCCCAACCCCCAACCTGGAGGGCCAGTCCGCCGAATTTACAACCCCCGGGGCAGGGTTGCCTAGCTATACCCCCAGGCACTGGGTACCCATTTTGGTCGCCTTTTACGACCTGCATGGGCTGCAGTGGGACTATTCTTTTCCCCAGTCACCACACGGGGAAACAACACAATACAGGCGCTGATTTTTCTCATTCAGCTTTATTTGAATGACGACAACCAAACGAAACTACTGGAATTAAGGGGGCAAAATAGTTGCCACAGATAGATTAGGACGTCCTAAATTCGCTCTTAATTCAGAACGTTGGAGACCGTTAGTGTGAACAATACTGAAGCATAAGGCCATCATGAATAATGTTGCTTTAGTCAATGAATAATAATAATAATAATAATCATTTGTTATTCAACGCAATATATTAATAACTGTATTATGATCATGTAAATCAGGGTTCTCAATGCGAATTGGAGCTCGTATGCTGGCATACATTCCAACGAATTGGCACTGGAATTACAGCAACCAGTTTCGTACATTATTTTATGTCAAAAGCGTTTTAAATACACCATTACAGCTAATTTATAATTTTCTGAATTTTAAATAAACTCTAACCCGTGTGAAGTTCTAGTCGAATTACATCCGTCGTAACCAGAGAATACAATTACTTTCTTCCGTGGCGTCCGGACTCACGTTGTAGCTAGACGCTTTGTGATTGGTACAATCGTTATCAGTGACACTGATGCATACTAGATAATCTGTGCTCATGCACGCTCACGTCGTTATGTTGGCAAGGTGCAAGTGTGTTTGTGTGTGACTCAGGACTGTCATATGACAGATATTATTCTAAATATTCGTGCATTGTGAAAGTTAAGCATCGTTAAGTTGTACGGTTATGTAAATAAGATTTATGAACTTTGAAGTGGTGGGCTATGTCATCTTATGTCTGGTATGTTGCATTGTTTGTATTATTTCAGATTGTTACTGTTTTGTTTCCATTGTTTTTCACGCCTGGTCGTAAAATGAAAAGGATAACTGATAAGATGTTAGTTACGTACATAATAATATAAGACTATTTCTAAGTAGAAACCTATGGATGTGTTGGTTAGGAATGTTATGAATGTTTGCTGAGCATTCTAAAATGTAATCTGCTGTAGCCCTAAATTCATTGGTTTGAGTTGGCTATTCAGTAAGGTTTTCTGTACTTCTTTTAAATTAACTTTCAGTGATCATAAATATCCGCTTGTTATTAGTTACTATTGTTAGGTCATGTCCATCATGATCAGATGCAATCAATTATTTTATATGACTGGGTTTGTTTTTAACAGGAGAGCCATTGGAGGAAGAGTTGTGCAGTTTAAAGGATTTTACTCCAAAACAGTCTTACTGAGTCACAGTCGCCAAACCTTATTCAGTGAAACAAACATTAAGTGTCTAATGGAAACAGTTGCAATTTTGTATGACTCGGCTGCCATAATGCTTTCTTCGTGGATTATGTTATATATTAATTCTTGATGTGTATGTGATGTTGAACTGAAATAATTAATTGAGATTTTTGAAATAGTTTTATCAGGAATTAGCATGCAGGAATTCATCACATTAATGTTCATCCAAAAATCTTGTCTCTCAAACTTTGGGACAGGATACTACTTTTTGCAGAATGTTACAGGTTTCAGAATTTGTGATTTAAGAGCGTATTTTTTAGTTTGGTTTAATGTTTCCACAGAAAGCGAGGGAAGAGAGCAAGGACGAGGAAGTGTGCAGGACATGGTGGCTACACTTCAAGCACGACGAGAAGAGTTAGAAGCAAAACTTCATGACAGAAACCGAGAGTTAAAACTGTTATGCATCCAGGAGGCAGAGTTGACAGGAGTTTTACCTCCAGAAACTCCTTTGGAACCTGGAGAGCTCCCACCAGTATTCAGGCGCCGTGTGGGAACAGCATTTACTTATCCAGAGAACCTGATAAACAACAACAAGCTGAAGTCCAAAGAGGTATATCTTTTTAGCATTCTAGAGGGTTGGTGTTCTTTCTCTGAAAACGTGTTACTGAATTGTGTGTCTTTTCCTTGATTCAGGCTCGTATGTCAGTATTATAAATTCCAGTTGACCCCAGTATAGCGGCATATTTGTTCACTGCAGTTTGTGGCTATATGTCGAGGTTGGCAGTATGTTGAAGTTGGTGGTAAATAAAAAGTACTGTGTAATAGGGAATTTCTCTGCACAGACTTCCATGGGCACTAAGTGAGGGTGGCACTATATTGGGGTTTGACTTTTTATGTAGAACTTGGAATGATGGTGATGATTCCAATGGAGGCTATTTTCTGTTCTTATGGACAAAATTAGTCATGACTCATCATGCTGTTTGTGTTCCCTCTTCCACTCTCCCACACCCAGATTTTAAATTTTGAACCAGGTGACCAATTTTCATGGATGTGATATGAAAGTCATGCCATTGGAGGACATCACAGCATTGTACTTCATAATGTCCTGCAATTAGTTATAACAACGTTGCCAATACAAGAACTTATGGGGTAAGAACAACATTAGCATCACTTAGTGTATGTTCCTGAACTGTTATACAGGATGTTAATATATCTTGGAAAAATATGCAGGATTTATTAAGGTAATATTTTTAGTATTAACATGGTGAGTGTGCTAGAACTTTCTTTAGCTTTCAGTTTGATGCTGGTAACTAATGAGATGTGAAATTTGGTACAGACCTAGATCATAAACATGTTACATTACATATGAAATCTTGTTTTTCATTCTTTCATTTTGTTTATGTTCTTGATGCTTTCATTCCCACAGACTAAAAAGTTCTTTGTACAAAACTGATGTAAGTGTGAGGTGTGAACCAAAAGTTTCTGTAGGGACATTTTAATAATTTCAGGCTTACGTTTGTTACAGGTCAGTATTGTCCCATTTAAGGGGGTACATGGTGGTGTAGTTGGTTGAGGCACTGCGCTACAAGCCGGAAGGTCGTAGGTTCAATTCTTGATGGGGTCATTGGGATTTTTCATTGACTTAATCCTCCTGGCTGCATTATGGCCATGGGGTTGACTCAGCCTCTAACAGAAATGAGTATCGGGAATATCTCCTGGTGGGGGGTGTAAAGGGGGCTGGTGCATAGGGCTGACAACCTTATCACCGTCACGTGCCGTTTGTCTAGAAATTCTGGGAGCCTCAATGTCCTGGACCCGTAAGGGCCTGTCCAGGCCTGTAATGGGATAGCTTTACCTCCTATTGTCCCATTTAAAGTAATCCCCTTTCAGAGTTTATACACCAGGCCCAGTGCATTTCCCACTGCTGGAAGCATCTCTAGAACTCCTGTTTCATGTTGCCTGTAGCACCGCCAGTATTTTGGCTTGAATCCCAATGATATCCATGTGTCTTTATCCCTTGAACTGGATATTCGTCTTTTGGAACAGGAATAAGTTGCTAGGGGCTAGGTCTGGTGAATAGGGAGTTGAGGGACCAGCACCATGTGTTTTTTTTAGTGGTGTTATGATGCATTATGTTAAGTTAGGTAAATTTTGTTTTGTACTATTGGTACGACACTCTCAGACATGGTAATCCTGAAGAAGAAACGTATTTGTTTTTGGTGAAACATTCCAGTGATTTATAAGGTGATAATAAGTTGGTGAGAACTCAATTTACAATAAAAAGAGTCATCATAAATGTAAGTTCAACCCTTCATATTATACAGTCCACTAAACACGAAACAAGTGGGGTGGAGGGGGAGTCAGTTAAAGACTGCTGAAGAGACAAAGCTGTGTGGGCTGGGGCATTGTGAGATATGGAAGCTAGTCCTGAGTCTACTCCTCCCTTAAATGCCTTGGGACCCCCATCTAGAACTGTTGATTTACATTTTGGCCATGAGGAATGAACTCCTTTTAAAGACTACCATCACCATCAAAGAAAACAATGTGTTCTTGAAGTTTGACCTGTCATGAATTGCCCCCCCCCCCCTCTCTCTCTCTCTCTCTCTCTCTTTTTTTGGATGTGGAGATGGTGGGCTCTTCTGCTGGGATGAATGGTTCTTCATTTCTGGGCCATAACCATAAACCCAGCTTCCATTTCCTGTTATGACCTTATAAAGAAAATTTCTGTCCTTTTTGGCCTGATCTTGCAGGTCCTTGTACACAGCAAGTTGGTTGAGTTTCTGGTCATCATTCAGCAAATAGGACCAATTTTGCAGCTGTTCACCTCGTGTTTAAATCTTTGGTTAAAATGCATGAGCATACACCGTATAATATGCCTAGAGTCTTAAAAACCATGGTTACTCATGCACTGTCTGTTGTTATGGATGACTTGGTGCACTTTTCCCCACATTTTTACCAGTTTGACTTTTTATGTTTTTATGCTTTTCTGGTATTTCATTAGTTCTTCGAACCAAATAGTCATTTAACATTGAAAATGTATGCTGATGTTTGTGATTCTGGTGTTAGTAACTTTTGTTGTTCTCAAGTAATCACTGAGGAAAGAAAAGTTTTTATTTAACATGCTGTATTTCTGAGAAAGTAAAGTGATATCTCCACCTTTTTTAAGGGTGAGGCAGCTTACGTGCATAAGTGAGCACAAAAGGTGTGCTGGTGGCAGCACAGCTGCTGGTAGGGTTACCCATGTTGGACAGTTTTTGAGTGAGGTGCCACAGGAGGTACCATGGCCTTCCAGGTTGGGGGTTGGGCATGAGTCTGACATCCTCACATTGTAAAAACTCAGTTGTTTCGAAACTCTGGCAGAAGACTCGGAAAGGGAAAATGATATTAAGATGGAAAAGGTGATTGGAAATGGATTTTGATGAAGGGACTTGGATTGTTTGGACTCTTGATAGAGGTGGAGTACTGAAGGAACTTGTAAATCAACTAGTAACGTACAATGTGAGAATTACTGATGTTCAAGACACCAGATAGATCTGGGACACCACATCACATGCAGTGTTCAATAGTGGGAAAGAGTGTGGCATCAAGGAAGCAGGGTTAGTCTTTATTGTAAATGCAGCTGTAAGTGAGAATAGCTTGATGTTTGTACCTTTAGATGAGAGGATGTTCTTACATGTGGGAACAAATTTTTTAAATTTAATTGTCACGAATGCTTATGCCTTTACAGAGGACAAGGAGGATATTTTCAAAGATCAGTTCTGTCATAAGCTTGGACAAGTATATGATGGTATTCCAGCTAATGATTTTAGGATCATCTTGGGGGTTTTAATGCACAGATCAGGAAGGAGGAAATGTATGAGGGCACAGTAGAGGCTCATAGTCTGCATAATGTGACTAATGACAGTGGTCAGCAGCATATGGACTTTGCCACAAAAATAACATGATTAGCTCCACTGTGTTTGCCCATCAAGAGCTATACATATGTGGGCCTTGCCATGTGGAAAGACATTTAATCAGATAAACCATATACTCATAGATGGAGGGTGTTAAGTATATGAATGTAAGATCATACAGGGGATCACTGCCTCATGAAGTTGAATTTTAGAGGCTGAATAATGAGATGTAATACAGAAGAAAGTAGTAGGGCTTCAGTATTAGATATTGGAAAACTCCAGGACAAGGAAATTTCAGAGGAATTAAGCTCATTGATTAGTGCAAAACTGAGTGACAATAGGCAACAATTAGGAGCGGATACATGGGAGGTGATAAAGAATAGTGCTGAGGAGGCAGCAAGTAGTGTGCTGGGGCCCTGTTACAAAAGAAGGTAGGAGTGATTGGATGAGGATTGCAAAGAAGCAATTCAGAACAGGAATAAAGTGTATCAGGTGTACCTCAAATGACCCAGTAGAGGAAGAAAGCAAGAATTGGGGAGGTTAAACAAACTGGTGAGAAATGGCTATCAGAAGAAGAAACGAAGGTACATTACAGACAGAATGCTAAAGTGATCATCAGGTAATTTCACCGCCCATTACGGATTGGTGTTAAATATTAATGAGACTGTTAAGGACTGCAAGTTTCTCAGTTGAGACTGGTCCAAACAAGCTAGCGAACATAGGAAATTGTCATAGAATTTGTATCATAAGTGCTGTGTTTTTCAAGTGCGATTGTACAGTATAAATCCCATTACTTATTTAACTTGTTTGTGGTTGATTTAACTCTGATTTCAGCAGCTAAGAAACTCTATAATGAGGAGTTTCATGGTTGCACTCCTCACCAGATATTGTTAGGGTGATAAAACTAATCTTGAGATGGCTGATGCATGTGACACATATGGGGGTCTAGGTGTGAAACCTCTAGGAAAAGGACCCCTTGGAAAATATAGGCATAGGTTTGAGGATGATATTAAAATGGATCTTAAAAGTGATGGAGAGGATAGCATGCACCAGATTCATCTGACCCAGGGCAAGGACATACGGAATGTGGTAATGAAACTTTGATTTCCCTAAGATGCAGGGAATTTATTGACTAGTTGAGGGTTGTTAGTTTCTCCAAAAGGTCTCTGCTCCATGGAGTTCATTGATGAGTGAGTGAGTAAAGTAAGTAAGTAAGTTCAGTAGCTAAGTTGTGTAGTGTCATATGAGTGGATGATTGATAATGTTTTTGGATTTGTGAATGTGAGAGAATGTAACTGCTGTAGAGTCAGTGAACTAAAGTAATGAAATGCTAAACTTTCATTTCATTTGCCACAAATATGAAGAACCACATTTACTCTGTAATATCCCCCTTTTTCCAGCTTTGTAACATTGAAAGTAGAGAGGATGGACAAATGATATGTTTCTGGGTTATTACACCATGCAGGATAATAACTTTGTTCCAGTGTTTTGGAAGAAGTTAATGAGTACAATTCTGTCACCTTGAGGATGGAGGCAGCACGTTCCTTTGAAATGTCAGAACACACTTATTATCCTGCTTGGTCTTATAACCCAGAAGACTATCATTTGAGCAACACCCACAGTAAAAGCTCACAAACTTAGAGAGAGGGTGAACATTATGCAAATAGGGACATTACGCATATACATGCAGTGTATTTTATGTCTGATGAGTGTAAGGGATTTTGTCATATTTCCAGAGTAATATAATATGTGATATTTAGTATATATGATTAGTGATTGTAAAAGTGAGTTGGGCATGGGTTAAATATTGGGCTTGTGGATTTTCAGGAGGAGACATTGACTGCATTGGAGTTGGAATGTAAAATACAGAAAGGGATTGCAGAAGCAGCACTGGGGCTTGCCAATGAGACCACTGCAAGCAAGGCTGCTCGACGGAAGCATAGGCTTATGTACCAACAGAGCCGTCGTCGACTGGCAGAATTAGAAGCAAAGCTTGACCTATTACAGCAGTCCAACAAATCACATCAAAAGCAGAGGAAGAAACCACGACCTCCTTTAGATAATGGTAGTAATGTTATTTTAACTGTTTATCCCAATTCCTGCACACTGGGGTGATGATTAGTACTGGGATTCAGAAGTGGATTTAGAGTATGAAGTTTGAATGAGAGAAAGGCATGTCTGTGTATGCATGCATGCGTGTTAATGTTTTCTCTTTCTCTAAGCACAGTGCCAGGAATATGCTTGTGGAGAGTGGTGTTAAAACCACATGCATTCTTAACTTTGGCCCTCAGTGGATGAGCTTCATGCTCTGTCTGCTTTACTTCTGGGCTATAATGTTATGTTGGTTCTCTCACATGGGACTTGGTGGTTTAGGCTGGTAAAAAGTTTGCTTTATTTAAGAAGGTTTGTATTTCACTTCTGAAGTACATGTTGCATTAATTGCTTTGACATACTGATTGAAGTAGTCATTACAGGAAAGAAAATTGCAGTTTGTGTAAGTAGTATTTATTCTTTCAGATGTGGAATGTGGAGATCATGATACAGGAGGCGATGCTCTGTCACGTGATGGAGGTGTCAGTTTGTCACCACTCAGTCCTGAATCTGTCCCTGGTGAATCTCGTCGCTACTGGGACGTTCGTCACTCTGCAACTTATGATGGCCTATCACGGCATGCTGTGAGGGATGTAAAAGGAGTTTATCCTCAATTGCAACGGTGCGTTTTGAGAAATATTTAGAAGACTCTGACTTTAGTTTTGGAACTGTCGTAGCTCAGTCAGTGAAGTAGTCAGCTGTGGACTGTATTAAAAATGGGAAATGAAGTAAAAATATCGACTCATATTTTTGGTAATCTTCACACACACTGTTAATTAATTTTATTTCAATCCAACAAATGCACTACACTTTCTTTCAATGATTTCTTGCCCCTACATATGTTTTGGCATACCTTGTGCCATCCTCAGGGGGGTCGTCGAGAGTTCGCAATCTTCAACATATCCAGTTGTTTTTCACTCACTTTTACAACACACAATTGTTGTAAGCTCCAGCACTAAATATCACTTTTCTTTCTGTTCGTAGTAATTAGTTTATCTTTCTTCAGTATTTTTATTGAAAACAAATCGTAAAATTTAGAATTGAAAATAGTTGTAGTATAAGACAGCACAACCAGGCAGTACACAATACACCACAGGACGGTTAACAACACAGCAAAAGGACAAGATGAAATGTGATCGAACAGTTAGTATACATTTCCGTTACTTTAATAAAGTTTGTTTAAGGGCTCGCGAGTTATTAGCCCACGAACCCCGAGTGCCTTGGTGGGGCTGCCACCTTGAGGCCCAGGCACTGGCCTTTACACTGATGTTCGTGTTTATAAGAGCATTTCCTCTCTTCTTTAATAGTGTATACTTTGGATATTCCGCCGGTATTCGGTCGTCATTGACTCAGTTCGTGGTAACAGGGAACACCCCGAGAAGGTTGAGTTTGACATTTGGCTGAGAGAGGCTGTGTTTTACGCGTCATCAGCCCTTGTCCCCTAGTATACATAGCCAGCTGTCAAACACAGCTTTAATATCTTTTAATATTTTATACTACAACTATCTTCAATTCTAAATTTATGATTTGTTTTTAATAAAAATACTGAAGAAAGATAAGCTAATTACTATGAACAGAAAGACAAGTGATATTTAGTGCTGGTGGCTTACAACAATTATGTGTTGTAAAAGTGAGTGACAAACAGTTGGATGTATTGAAGATTGTGAACTCTCGACGACCCCCCTGAGGATGGCACAAGGTATGCCGAAACATATGTAGGGGCAAGAAATCATTGAAAGAAAGTGTAGTGCATTTGTTGGATGGAAATAAAATTAATTAATTATCAAAATGCATGGTATATATAATATAAAGTTCACACACTGTGTTTGCTTTCATCTCAGCACCACATCTAGAAGGTCAGTTGCTATTCAGAAGATGTGACAACAACAATGGTAGATTATAATAAGCAGTGTATGAACAGAAATATGCACTATCAAGTATGTACCAAAATTAGTCACGAGTTTGTCAATAACTTTTAGCATCTGCATTAGCTCTGTCCTCAATAAACAGAAGGTTTTATATGGATTTTAATCTTTAAACTTTATAAAAATTTTCAAAGTATAGACAGTATATAGTTTATAATAGTTTATAAGACTAAAACACACAACCTTTTTTACCTGATATGTTTTAATGACTACATCTCTAGAATGTGTACATGTTTATATTTGTAAAAGATTGAGATTTCAGACTTACTTGTTTGTACATAACAGATGTGTAGTAAACACACTATCCATTTGTATTGTGGCAACTTGACCTGAGGATGTGTTAACCAATATACGTAGGACGTCCCGAAAGTAAAGATACAAACGCAATAAAATTTTTGAAAAATAGTTATTAACAAAATTGAGTGAAAAAACTCTTTAACACATACCTTTAGCTATTTTTTAACATAATCACCACCTTTGTCAAGGCATTTGTTTAGCCTGGGTACGAGGCTTTGTATTCCGATGTCATAGAACTCCGCTGCCTGTGCACGCAACGACGCAGTGACTTCGTTTTTCACCTCTTCATCTTCGTGAAACTTCTGGCTGGCCAGATGTTTCTTTAAATGCAAAAACAAATGGAAATCGCTGGGAGCGAGGTCTGGACTGTGAGCGGGATGGCCGGCCAGAAGTTTCACGAAGACGAAGAGGTGAAAAACGAAGTCATTACGTGGTTGCATGCACAGGCGGCGGAGTTCTGTGACATCGGAATACAAAACCTCGTACCCAGGCTAAACAAATGCCTTGACAAAGGTGGTGATTATGTTGAAAAATAGCTAAAGGTATGTGTTAAGAGTTTTTTCACTCAATTTTGTTAATAAATATTTTTAAAAAATTTTATTGCTTTTGTATCTTTACTTTCTGGATAACCTTCGTAAGCTGAAACACATTGTCATTTTTGTAAGCCTGTAAACTTGCACTAAATACAGGAATAAGTTCTGTCAGCTGAAAGAAATCTATCTGTATTAGTTACCAACACAGTGGGATGCATTTCGTTAAAATTAAATGTTATGCGATGTCGACTGGTTAGCAGTTACTGGTGTTCTGAAGGACATAGACTTCTTGGACTGTATGACCCAGATGATGTAGGTGCTATTATCCTTTGAAATGTTAGTATTTACCAGTTGACAAGGAATAACATCCTACAGGACTTGATTCTTCAGACCATATGTTGTTGAAAAATGTAATAATCTACCCCAAACTCTAAACTTGATATTGTGGCAAGGAAATCAGTGTCTTCAGAAATAACAATACAGTTATTGCGATAGCTATAATACTTCTATAATGTACATAGTTTCTGAGAGAACGTGGGGGAATGACAAGATAAAACGCTGTGCGTCACCGACTGCTGTCGCTGGTCGTTTAATTTGGCTTTTTGATGCTGTTGAATGTGGTTTTAGTAGAAAATAATGCTGTTGTCATGAAGTAGACTGTTGATTACCACAATTAATAGAAAATGTAAAATTTATATTTTATACCCAAACCATTGTACCATCTCCCTGTATCAACCCTTCATATTCCGTTTAATAATATATTTCTTTTATGTTAATTCAGACATGACAGTGGTGGTTACTTCTCAAGTGGAGCAGTGACAAGCTCAGGAACTGGGAGTGGAAATGTACACTATGTGCAGCAGTATGCAACACGGGGAGTTGAACTGGAAAATCAGCGTCCAAGACTGGAGACATGTTCTAGTGTAAAAACTGCGTCCACTCTTCCCAGTTACTGGATGCGTCATGATCACGGACCATACATGGAGGCAGATTCTGGGATGCATTTGCTGTCTGCTCCTATACCACGATTTCCAGTTTCACAGGCTCCATCTCAGGCACAATCTCGCTGGCATCAGGAGAGGAACAGGTAGGACCGCTTTAAGCTCGTACTGCTCTTGTTGTTACGTGAGTGCTGTTCTAAAGCTCATATATTTCGAACATTTGTTTATATTTTGTATTTGTGTTTGTTATGACTACAGTTACGGATTTAGCAGATGTGAGCATAATGATGAAATAATTACGAGCATTTATGTCAAATTTTTGTAAGCTACAGATTTGTGGTGGGGAGAATACTTTCATTAATTTTTGTCTTACAGAACAGTGCTGCAAATAGTGCCGCTGAGGCCAGAAACAACTTGGCCTCAGCAAGTTGTTGTAGAAATTAGTGTCAGGCATTATGTATTCCGAAGCTGTAATGTCAGTGTCACTGAACTTGATATGTTCTGTGATGGATGAAGCTGAGTGATGTGTGTGGTACAACCTCCAGACAAGTGAGGTGTAGTTTTAACATTTTGTAACAGCAGTCATTAACTAATTGACAGTGCAGTGCCACTTGGCATTGTGTGGTGCTTATTGCTGTTCAGTAATATTTCAGTTGCTGTAAGTTGAACAGTTACTCCTCACACTTCTCAAAATTAAACTTTTGTATGGGATATAGTTTTGTATTTGAAATATTGATAATGTTGTTTTGTTCAGTTCAGAATGCAGTGAATGCAGAGTATTGTATTCTTTGAATAGCAGAAGGCCTATTCATGCTTTTTTTTAGATTTGGGAGCCTGGATCGACGGAAAGCTCCTACTTCTTCTCACAGTAGCAGCAGCCCTTGTTTGGAGTCATGGAGTACTGAGGACTTGGAGCTTCAGATTAATATGCCAGTACATCAAGTTATGATGTATGGTGTATCAAAATATGGATACCCTTTGACACATTCTGCACCTTTGGGTCCTACTATGGAGACCATACAAAGCCAGGTTGATGAACCTCATATAAAACAAGTGTTACACAGTACTCAATCTGTAAGTGGGGGAGGCGGTGGAGCATTGCTCCCAAATCAGACATATCCAGAACACAGTCTGGGAATGGATGGACGTGGGGGAGGACTGCTCCGGACACAGTCTCTGGGGAGTGTAGATCCCCAGCCAACTGACACATTAAACAGGAAGCACAAAGAGAAGGAATGGTATGAAACATCACTGGATGCAGTTCCTTCACAAGCCCCACAGGAGTCACAGTCCCGGCCAGCCTCATCCTTGCGAAAACGATCACCAGAACCTGGTGGCCCTCCTAGAAGTGATGCTTCAAGCAATCTTTCAAGAAGCAGCAGCAATGTGTCCAGTGAGCAGCATCCTCAGTATCGTGTGCATCATGTGGCCGCAAGTAAGAACGAAACTTTTGACACAGTTGTGCCATTTGAATCACCCAAGAATCACACAGTGGTTCAGGCTGGAAAGTGGCAGCCATATCGGGAAGTGACAAAACCTTTTGAAATGTCTGACTTCTACAAGTATAGCACAAAGTTCCGGAGGAATCAGGAGATGGGGCGTGCATCTCAGGTGCATTGTCCAGACTCCATTCAACAGCAGTCTTATAGTACAAGTTCTCCAGGGTACCAAGCCCATGCTCATGCTCTCAATGGACCTGGAATGTGCCTTAATACTGGTCCTCACTTGCAGTCTCCTGCACCTCAGCAGAAAGGAATATATCAACCCTTGCAACCAGTGACCTGTCAGCCACTTGATCCACCTACAAGGTGAGTTTGAGGACATTGTTTATATCAGTTAATGTAAAGAATGTGTGTTTGATTATGATTCCATGCAGAAGATAGTCCTTTTAATTATGTTCAGGTTTGTTATTGTAAGCATTGTGTAAAGGATCCCAGAAATATAATTTAAATTTACTATGTGCTTAACAAAATCCACCTTTCCTTTGTCTTACAAAATGCTTCTTGCAAATACGTTTGTATTCACCACTGGTACCCATTATCTTCTTCAGTGTAAGTTATCCCTGGACACTGGTTGAATGTATGTGTTTGTAATTTGCACAGGCATGCATGTGTGCATGCACACACATGTATCTGTGTTATGAATATAATTATTTTGGTTGATGTGAGCGTATTTTATTTCATGCTAAACCATATTATTTTTTCTACACTTACACATGTTTCGGCTGCTCTTCAAGCCTTTACAGGTGATTTGTGGTTGTATCTGCAGAGTACGTTTTGCTATGAAGTGCATTTTAGTTCCAGGCTCACCATTTGTTGTGAACATACTAAAATTGAACAGCCGATGTCAGTAACATGTTCTAGTACCATGAATAAGGTTTAGGTACGCGACATGGCAGCTTGGGTGCCTAACATTGGGTATACCTGTCATGCAGTTTGATGTTCAAAACACCAAATGTCAGGTTAAGGTGACAGCATTTAATGGTCTTCCTTATGGAAATCTCATTTAAATTATGGTCTATTGCAGCTCCAACCAGGCATTTAAGTCCAGCCCCATAGTGTTAAGAATTTAATATAATCCTCTCATAAAGACTTAAGATGTATTTTAATATTATTCTGTTTACATTTAGTGGTGTCGTCTGTAACGTTTTCTGTTTACATTTCTGTGTTCACTTTTCTTTTGTGTGCTGTCTGTCTGAGCCATTTTGTCCTCCTAATTTGGTCATCCTAATATTTTATCGGGTACAAATTAAGAAGGTCTTTGTTATATAATTCTCTGTATCCTCCTGTTACCTTCTGTTAAGAGGCCCAGTATTCTCTGTTGCACTTCTGTCTTGATGCTTTTAGTGCCAAGTGGGTAGCAGGTTGGCCACATTTGCATGCTGTGCCACTTGCCAAGCTGTTTGCAACCATTTCTTACATGTGTCTAAATTTCATCAAAAACTGCATGGCATTGTTCACATATCCCACCCCTGGAGGCTGGCACTAAAAGAGTTAAATGCCAGAAAATCTGATTAAAGGTAACAAATATCTAATCTTTCTTTATATTCAGGCAAGGCATGGTGAAAATGAATTATGTTTAGTCAGTTTATAGTTGGAAATCATTTGTATATCAATTTTATTTCCAGGAATCAAGTGGTTTCACCAAATACATCATTGGATGGAAGCCTGGTTCTGGGAAGTGGAGATTCACTAGCTGATGCTTTCTCAACAGAAATGTTGGCATGGTATCAAGATCAGAACATTCCTCGTTCAGCAACCCTGGTCTAACAGCACTACGTATGTACGTAATGTGTTAGGTTGTGAGAGCCTTTTTTTTTTTAAATAAACATTTGGTAGGTTTTTGTTAACTTTTTTCTTATTTTTATTGTATTTATATGTTGTCTGTCAAGGTACATGTCCATGTTCTAAGTACTTTATACTTTTACTGCCATGCACATTTTGACGACGTGTTGGTGTACACCTGCCGTTATCTCATTTATCCATTTATTTTGAGCTGTCAGCTCTTTCCACTTGCACTTTTCCATATTATAATATTTAGTCACTTAATTATTTCCAGTTATATAGAAACCAAAGATTTGATATAAGAAATTATTTTAGTACGTAGTACCTGTAACAAGAATTCTAATATGAACTTAATTGTTCTAAATGACATACTGTTATGTCAATAAAAAGAAATCATGCTTGGCATCACATTTATGAAAAGCAAACCTTTACTCTAGGTATTCATAGACACATATACTATAAACTCATATGTATACAGTGTGTAAAAAGTGTTAGGTATGTTGTTCCTTTGCTTGATACTTTAGATATCTAAACTCTTACCAAACAAGATGGCTCTTATCATGTACCTGACTGCTCATCTCATCTGTTGATTTTGTACATTTTTTAAAGGAAAAATAGGTTTATTCATGAAATTGCACATTCACTACAGAACTAATCCACATATCAAAATAATTTTATGACTCCAGTGTGGATTAATGTCCAGGAACATTTTGTGCTATATAATGCTATTTACATTCGTACCACTTTACACCATCCATTACTATGTTGTCATTCTTACTAAGTACTGTATTTATCAAGGTGTAAGATGAACCTGTATATAACGCAACCCCATTTCAGTTTTCAGGAAAATGCCTATGCAGAACGTGTTTAACTTCATGCAAGTATAGGGTGACCCCCAATTTTTAGATGATATTTTGGGAAATGTTGTCATTTTGTATTTGGGTAAATACAACCTGTCTTTTTACAGCATATTTCCCAGCAAATGAGTGTCTGATACATCCTTTTTTCCAAAGCATTATTAATGTTTCCATTGCCACAGTAACTGTCATTAGTGAGCCAGGATTGCATAGTCAGTATAGTGACTAGGCTACAGACTGGCTCCAATCGTGGCAGGGGCAAGACATTTTTCCCTTTTCCAAAAACATCCACGCCAGCTCTGGGACCGACCCAGCTGCCTGTTTAATGGGTACTGGTTTTCTCCCACCCCAAGAGTTTTAAAGTGGAGGGGTCATGAATTTGACCACTTACCTCCTTCCAGTGTCAAGGTTAAGAATGTGTAAAGCTGTACCTCTAATCCCCTTATATGCCTTTATGGCATGGACAAGGACAACTTTACCTTTAACTGTCATTATTATTAGTTATACAGAGTGTTCATTTGAAAGTGGAACTCACAGAATTGGTAAGTTCTGTAGGAACTATGGCTCATGTCTGATACGTACCAAGAGTGCAGCAGTCAACACATCTATTTTTTTTATTATAAAAACATTATTTGTTTTTATGTAAAATTTCTACATGTTTCAGCCTGTGAGAATCATCCTCAGGTTTTTTTATATGAAAATGGATAATGTTTTTATAATAAAAATGGTTATGTTTACTGCTTCATTCTTGGTACATAATTTATGAAACACAACATGATTTCCTCTGTTACAGTGATGTCTGGTAGTTTATCACAGTGTACGTAACACAGGTTTTTATCAGAGTGCATGTAACACAGGTTTTATTGTGACTTAAATTATTGTCATTATTTGTGACTATGCAGTGCATTGTAATGCATAAGTTTTTTATCGTGGAAAAAGTGTCACAGCAAATTTAGAAGTCGGTTTCCTGATATTTCATTTCCTTCAAAATTAACAATAGGTGGACTGGTTAACAAATTTCAAACAGCAGGTTTCTTGTTGAAGAAGAAGTGGGAGTATACACAATGTGTTCTTTCAGAAGAAACATTAAATGATATCAGTGTGAGTTCGGAAGCATGTCCACAAAAAACTTTAAGATGGTTATCCCAGCCATCCATACATGCAGTGACAAAATTATTTTACTGTTTGACTTTGAAGTTGTCATTCTGTGCTTCAAAACTGCAAATTATTCTTTATTAACTTCCCTCACATGCATTTATTTACTATCGCCCATCATGACTTGGTTTCAGTTTACTGTCAGTTTTTCTGTTTAATACCATATCTGTATTGGAAATACAGGAATGACTAAGGACCTGTAATATGTACAAGAGCTTATTCACTAAAACAAAAGGTATATTTTAGTGATATTAATTATATATATAAATGTGTCACATTCTGGGATGTAGTAATGTGACAAGGACTTGGGTAGATGCAATAAAACAATGCTTTTTCTGAGTGTGTTACAGACAGTTGTTTTCTATTACAAGAATTTGAATATTTTGCCCATTTTAATGGTGCTTTAGAAACTGACTGCCTGGGTGAAGCATGTGACCTTGTGAAAGAAGCTGCAGTAAATTGGCTTTTATGCTTTAATACAACGTAGCTTCAAGGTAAAATAATGACTATTTCTAGCTGCTTTAAGTACACTTTTGTCAGTATGTTAGTAACATAAGTTTTGTGGCTGCAGGGGACCATTTTCATTGTGTTTTTATTCTGTGACATGTAGCTGTATATATAGTTTGTTGTCAGTGCAGTCATTTTTTGCCTGAAATTAACAGTTCTGATATACTGTTACAGATTGACAATATATATCTCCCCAGTTTAGAATTTAACTGTGAAACTGTTATGCATAGCATTAAATTTTAAGTGTTAGAGTTGCAAAATAATTATATATGACAGAGCAGTGGGCAACCACCAGCTTGCATTTAACATCTTGAATCAGTGAAATTAAATTTTTTGCCTTGGTGTGGTATATGCATTTTGATAGTAAAGTATTGCCATTGTGTTATTTGTTACATGTTGGGTAGGCAGTGTTTGGTTGTATATCTGCTGTGTCAATCTGAAATAATACATGTAAAGCAAAATCCACTCACTAAAATGTTAAAGATTATTGTACAGATAAAAGGTTCTGTCAATAATCCCGTATTTACCCAAATCCAAGACGACTCTAATCTAAGACAACCCCCCAAAAATAAAAGTCTGCTAAGAAAAAATATTTTGCTATTAATTTCATACACTTAATACACAAAGCATGTCAGATTCTATCTACCTTTACCAATCATTGTCACTGTCTCTGTCCTCACAGTCACTGACTCCTAACATCCCCATCCTCTTCACTGTCATTCCACAACATGTCATCGGTCCCTTCCACCACATTGGACATACAGCACTTCTTAAAACCCTTCACAGTTAATTCTAGTGAGATGTGCTGCCATGCCGTTATCATCCACATTGACTAATACATTTATATTTCTTGGTTTATAAACTTACTTGAACCCATAAAGATCCACAATTTTCTCACAGATGATGTTAGTGGTGTTACGAATTTTAAATACCTGTGTGCTAAACTTTTGTGTTGTGTCTGTGGTCTGATCAGTGAGTTCATGGCTCTTTTTATGGTTTTTAATTTGTAGATTTGTCCAGGTTTTATTTTTGAGTCTTGTAGTTAGTTTTTAATTTTTCATTCGCCATTTTCCTGTTGCTGCACTTGGACTAGATCTGTTCTCAGGTGCATATCGTAACAAGTTACTGTTTCTATGGTATACAGTGACTGAGAATAGCTTGATCTAAGGCCTCTACCATCTTAGGTGCTTCTTTGCCAGAAAATGGAAAGGGAGCCGGCTTCTGAAACATCACGCATGCTCTGTTTTCACTTTTGTTTATACACGACGTGAATTTAAGGCGACCTCACATATTTAAGCGCGAAATTTAAGGAAAACACTCGTCTTGCATTTGAGTAAATAGGGTATATGCAGTAAATGGTCTGTTTTTTTTTATTGTTACTTTTGCATACTTTTGAAGAATCTATAACTTCATACTCAGAAATACATTCAAGTTTATCATCACAAGCCGCATCGCCATTACAGTGTTTTTGGAGGTTGTACTTAATGTTGTTAATTTCACAGTCTGAACACTGCCTGATGTGTTGGTCTCTTGTGTGGTACTGTAAACTGTATCCGTCCTGTTACATTGTGATGATTTTGCCTGTACACTGTAATGTTTGTATGACTGTGCTGTTGTATTTTCAGGTATGGATACTTTCTATTGTCTCCCATCACTGCTTAGTTTGTTGCTTGTGTTCTGTCTCTTTTTTCCAGTCTCCTGTTTTTGTTTAATTGATGAATCAAACAGGATATTTACTTATGTTTTGCTTATTCAAAATATGCACATATTTGTTACATTTGTATGTGTGGAAGTTCTCACATACATTGATGATTAAGTCCTTTTTTGTTTCATGTAGGGCTGGCATTATATATTTTATAGGCCCATATTTTTGCTCTGTGTCCAAAATTTTTGTTCAGCTTATTTGAATTTATCTCTCTTATGCTTTATGTTCCCTTTGCATTCCTTGTACCCAGGTATGTCTGGAGACCATATGGACTTGGTGAACTCTTTAAGCTATTGGGTACCATGTGAGTCAGTTTAGTGACTGAGGGATAATGATGAAATTCCTGGGAGGGAAATTTCCAGACAAAATCTGGGGCTTACCCAGCCTCCTATTCAGTGTGTACTGTGGGCCCTTTCCTCGGGGCTAAAATGGCCAGTGCATGAAGCTGACCACTTGCCTCCATATAGTGCTGAAGTTATAAGTGCCTCAACTATGCCTTAATGTTGTGCCCAGGGACAGCTTCACCTTTACCTTTACCTTTACCTTTATCAGGTAGTATGTGTTAAATCAGTTAAAATTTGTAATGTGTGTTCATTTTTGTATTTCACTAACCTGTGTTACTACAGTCAATGTTTGTTTCTTGTCCAGATGTGTATCAGTAACATATTGACGAAAGTTTATTAAAAGCAGTTTGAAATTATTAGCATTTATGAAGTAAATTAGATAATATTTGAAGTAATATGTTGTTTTGGGTGAGGACATATCTGTCTTCATAAAGCATAGCATACATTTTGATAGTTATTACATCAACCCTTTCGCACTGAAGGATGGCTGTAGTCATCACAGAGTGGAGTGCTGATAAAACCAAATGACCACTATAGTCACTGGGCAATAAACATGCAACATAATGGGCAGGCCATTTAAATTCTGGTCTTTTGCAGAGTGCACTGGGCACTGAATTCCAGTGCCAGAGGGTTAATAATTAGGTTAAAAAATTAAACTCCGCTCATTTGAAAAGTGAGTGCCTTAGGTATGTTCTTCGTGATGAGTGAATATATTTTTATGTCGTTCATAGTTGTAAGATTTCTTTCCAATTTTTGCCATACCTTGCTCAACATTTGTGATGAGAAAGATACGAGAAGCAATAAAATCCAACATGCAGAAATGTTGTGCATGTTGGATGACATAATCAGCCTGTCACATAATTGTGTTTAAGTAGCCTGTTATTGGATATGATTGTTCTTTAATATAAATATAACAAAGGTGAGATGGGCACTGAGAAATGCAGTTGTAAATGGGAGAACCTGAACTGACAGAGGTATAAGCCTTGTAATCATGGGTTCATTGTGAATGAAATGAGATGTGTTTGGTAAATAAATGCAGTGCCAAAAGCACAGCAGATTGTGACAGGCATTTTTGCCAAATTTGCATGTATCTTATGTTTAGTAAATTACACAGTATGATATGACTTAAGGTGGTCTCTATTTTTATGTTTTAATATTGCTTAAGTCCATGGAGGAGTGTCCTCCCTGGAGAATTTACTGTCACCCATCACCCAGCAGGTAAAATTTCCTGCCCTTTAATTGAAACTGAAGACACGGGAGAAATATCTTCTGTACTAGTTATGATACTAGTTTTCAGTTTGTAAATGGATCTTGAATGATTAGCATATGCAGTATCTTTCAGATATCCCAATAGAAACAAAAACTGCATTTCTTTTGAAAGGTCTGGATATAGGTGCCAGCATCCTCAAAAATCAGTCTTTGACCAAAAATAAATCTTAGTAAGGCTGTGAAGGCTGTTGTTGCTGAGAGCAGATGCATTTTCCTACTAGATCTCTTTGTGTTCATCATCATTAAATTGTTGAATGAATGGTTGGGAATTAATCTGATGCAGCTGTTTTAAGTTTGTTATTATGTCAAAAAGAGATGGTCCCATGTTATACCTTCTGGCGACACTGCTGATGCTCATTTTTTATCATGAAGTTCTTTGGACACGTGATAGACCTGGTTTGCCAAAACTGGCTCAGGTGGAACCATGTTGTTTGGAATTTGTCCATCATTGCATGAATACACAATATAAGTGACAAGTTGTTACAATGAAGTAAAGTTGCGTTTTAATTTGTCTTTCTAAATTAGAACACCTACTACTTTATTGCAAGGTTGTTTAACATTTGTGATGACTGGTAGCTGCAGTGTTACCACAGCGCAAAGTATGTTATTAAAGACAAAAGAAAACAATGAAAAGTCATGGGTTTTTTGCTGCTGAGTGTGGGTTACATTTTACTTATGTCTGTCTGTAGTGTGCCAGTAAGGCAGTCTGTGATTATCATGCCATAGTGCTGAGCGTCTCTTTGCTTGTATTTACTGTTTCTAAAATGTTAACAGTCAGTTCAGAGTTTTCCATCTCATGGTACATAGACAGTGTCTGTTTCATCATTTTGATCCAAGTGTGTTAGACTTGGTTTATTCCTACACTGTGATCCTCAGTTTGCAGTGACTCTTTGGTGTATGAAAGGATGTGTTTCTGGAAAGTTGTTAATTAAGTACAAATTTGTTAAATGAAAATTAATTATGCATTGAGTTAAAGGCAATAATTAGAGACATGGATGGGTAGAAAGGAAGGTGAACATATATGTATTTACATATTAATAATGAAGATGAATTTATTTTAAATGGACATTACTTTTAAAACAGACATGCATTATAGAGGATCAGTAACAAAATATTGAAAATTAAAACAAGGGAGTGCTATTTAGCATTGTCAGGTGATTCATCCACTCCCAGAAATTTATGTCCAGAATTCTGTGGTTTGGCTTGTTGTGTTTTTGTTTTAGGAAAAATTAATTTGTTGAAAATGGGGTACTAATTTTTAAAATGTCATCCTGTAAAAATTCAATTGAACATGTATAAAATGAGTTATTATTGTATGATGCATGGTTGGATGGAATTGAGACTGGATCTGTCTGAAAACTAAGATTCTGTACATAAAGGGATAATAAGAGGCTCCTTCATAACTGTGTCTTTTGAGTGCTTATATATTTGTTACACCGTTTCTGCCATTGCTGAAAGACCCATCAAAAGACAACATTTTTGGAATTTCCAGTGACCTCCCCGTCAAAGTTGTAGGGAATAAAAGAAGTTCATGACGTCAAGTCTGGTGAATAGGGAGACTGTCTCAGTTTTGGAACACTGTATTTATCTAATAATTGTCTCACAAGCTGGGCTGTTGCATTGTAGTGAGTTTGTCACTTGCTGTAATTCCACTTTTGTTGCTGTTTACAACTCGCTGCAATATGGAGAGTGTCAACACTTCGAAATATAAATGTTGACCTTGTGGAGGATAGAACACAGTGAGCATCACTGCTTTTCTGTGCATGTGGCATGTGTTGTTGTTCTTGGAAAAAAACAGGGATTTCCATTACGGCTGCTGCTTAATTTTTTGGACATGACCATAGTCTGTGTTCCATTGCTGTTTTTGATATTCTTAAGAAATTGTAATTGATTGCACAATCAAGTAAGTCTAAAGCTATAAACAAGAGTTTTCTTCCTGTCTTGTTCTCATCTGTCTTGTAAGTAATTTTCCTGAGATTTTCCTCATTTCACACGTTTTATTTAATATTATAATATGAACTGTAAGAAATTTCTGCCTTTACATCCATTTCACAAATAATCTTCCACCATTTCATTCTTAAATTACATACATGAGCTACCAGGTTTTTGTTTCTAGTGGTTAAACAGCATCTAGGATGCTTGTCACTTGTACAAAACATTTGTCTGTCTATAAGTGACAGACACCCAAAAAGCTCTGCATCAATTTGCAACCTTTGGTTGCCTTCTTTGTCGTCTCACAGTACTTAATGCATTCAAGGTTTTTAGTGTTGGACATCATTAAATCAACAGGTGATAAAAAAAAACCTGTGTTCTTTGAAGGCTAACTGCGAACATAGTGCCTTGCCCAGCTGTTTTGGCATCTGAGATAATATACTGTTGTGATGTCACATTCATAAAAAAGAATCACCAGTCAGATTGCAATCTTATGCCAGCTGTGTGGGTGGAGAGCCTAGAGTACAAGAGGAGGGGTGCCATATTACAGGTGGATGGAGGGAGCATATGTGACTGCAGCAGAGTTGTGTATCTTTATAATAACATGAGTTTGTGTTCTTACCTCATTAAATTGTTTATATTCCATTCAGTGCCTCTTCTGACATGCATTTCCATGCACTGTGCGCTGTTTCATGTCATTGGCTATGGATAAGTCTGTGGTATCAGACAGTGCCCTAGTATTGTATGAGTAATCTGTTAGGAATGATGTTTTTATTTGGTTAATAGAGAGCAACACAGAATGATCTGCACTGTGTACCTGCTTGTAACCAACCAACCAACCCAACACCTCTCTCTTATCTTGTATGGACAGGTCTAAGTAGAGGGACTGAACTTGGTTCTTTGCACAGTGCCATAAGATTGTGAATGCACACTGTTTATGTATTTTTTTATTTTATTTGCTGGTTACATAATCAGGAAACTTTTCTATACCGTAATATGATGCATGACTCTGTTCAATAAAGGTTTTGTCACACGGATGATTGAGGTGATGATGACAGGAATAAAGAAAAAAACATTTTTGTGTTATTTCCACCTCTCAAGTGACACACATGTATATTAGTTAGGATTTACTTTGCATTAGGCAGGGTGGGGGTCTTCTGTTTGCTGCTGTGCTATGTAATGTTCTGCATGCCACTGCTTGTATGTTCATGTGTGACATGGCCATACTTGTTTGGGTTTGTCACATGAAAGATAAGAAGTACATAATAATGTGTGAAGGACACTAATTAGTTGACAATCCATATATATACATCGCATACACAGAAGAATGGTGCGGTTTTAATAGTGAACACTATTAAAACCGCACCATTCTTTTGTGTATACCCTATATATATATATATATATGTTTCAGGTGTGTCACTATATTATACATTTAAATTTAAGTTTAAAATAAATAGTTTTCGGTTTTTGATGTATCATTCGTCTTTGATGCCTGTGAAGTAAAGGACTTGATTATCTAGATTAAATGTGTGCTGTGAAATATTTTTTAGACTTTATTTTTATTGGTAGGTATAATATATATTCGCCAAACTACATTTTAGTTTGTTTTCTTAGATTAATAGGTTACAATTATGAAGTAATAAGGGAAAATAAAATCAACTATTTATTTAATGCTGAATATTTTCTAATTATTTTCAAATAATTGTTGTCTTGTGTAATTCACAGATGAATTTCAAACACCAATGCACATTATTGGTTTCTGATTGTGTTTCTTTTCCCAGACTGTTTTGTGGTGTGGTAGACAAGTAGACCACTTGGCACTTCACTGTCGCACCGATTGGTATTGCTGTCTGTAACCTCTGCATTGTATGTACCACACATGGTATAATTTTTGTGACAAATGAAACCGCTACAGCTGTGCAGCCATGCAGTGCAGCATGTATAAATGGGCAGCCAACTTATTATGCCATTTACCTGCATAGAGTGTTTTGTCTTTAATATTGTATGTAGCCTAGCTCAGTCGCAATAATGTTAACTGGGTTAACCTTAATTGCTGACCTTGATTTCAGGCTTCCACCATGATGTTGATGAGATCTGTGCTCTTCTGGGGTATTATGTGGCGTCATGTGGTAATTGTTTACCGACGTTTCGGGACAACATATCGGTCCCATCTTCAATGATCCGACTCTTGACCCTTGAAGATGGGACCGATATGTTGTCCTGAAACGTCGGTAAACAATTACCACATGACACCACGTAATATCCCAGAAGAGCACAAATCTTAATTGCGGACATTTGAAATAGTTGCGAACATTGAACAAAAATTATCAAGCAGGTTCTTAGTAATTGTCATCTATGATTTTGATTGAATATTGTTGCAAATATGTATGTATGTGTGTATTAATTTGTAAAATTTATTAATTTTATTCTTGCTTTACAATTTATTGACAATTTTTTTATCAGCATGGTTTTTGGTGCCTCTTGTTTGAAAGGCATGACTCTGCATGAAAGACTGATGCTTTGGAATGAGTGCTTAACTTGGGCGTTCAGTAACATGTAGGGTACATTCATCAGAGCCTGAGGTGTGATTTTGCTGGGATGCCAGTTTGGTCTTGGTACCTTTGAGCAGATCTCATATTTGTGTATTTATTTTGACTTATAAAGTGGAACATTATTTAGGTTACAAGTGCTTATGTATTAATCAAATGTACTGTTAGCACAAATTAATAACAAGGTGCGTGATTTTAAAAAATATCGTCTTGAAGGGAAATAAATATAAAAGAATTGTGCTTTTTTATTGAAGATCTTTTGAACTGTGTACAGATTAGGGCTGCTGATATGAAATTTCTTATCACTATTGGAGATAATCATACTGATGTCAAATCATTGTATTGGTTTAGAGCATGGCTTTCCAACCCTTTTGTAGCAAGGGGCCACCCCCCTTATTGTGGGCTGGTTTGCAGGCTGCACTTGAAAAAATAGCAATAAGTGGTACACCTAACTGCCTAAATTATTGTGTAATTTTTATATTATATACATAATTTACAAATGTGGCCACAGGCCACATAATGCAACCTGGCAGGCCACAGGTTGGAGACCCATGGTTTAGAGCCTCTTAAATAGAGGCAGCTATTTGTAAGTTTCTTTCCTCCTAGTAGTCAACTTGAAATATCTACCCAAATTTTCTGTGATGCATAGAGTGCCAGTGTTTCAGTACTTTGCAATGTACTGAAGCAATTTAATTCTTAGAAGTTGTGCAGTATATCAGTGTACTGAATTCATACTGATTATGGAGTTTTACCCATCACTTCCATATTGTATCAGTTTGTTGGCACTGATGTATATGCCTAGCATAAAATGTATTAGGGATCTGTACTGAAATGGTGTTCTGACACAATTTAGGTATTCGTAAGATTGGACGATAACTTGGTTTCTCAGTTTGTAATATTGTCTGTTAAGTCTTTCCTTTAAGAATGATTATATAACCTTGAACAGGTTATTTGTGTAGGAAGCAAATGTTACTTTAACATTTGAGAGCTTTACTGCTGTGTACAGCAGAGTTAAAATCATTGTTGTACCAGCAACTCTTCTTATTGGCCACTGAAATTGCTGTCCTTCACTACAGAAGTGAGTAAAATGTGAGTTGTTAATGAGTGTTCCAGCTCAGATTTCAGGATTGTTTGTACTGATTTTCTTAGTAGACCAGAAACAGAAGTTGATTGCTGCATAGAGGTAACAAATAAAATGTTACATTCATGATTGGAGTTTGGTTAGTTTTGTTATTAGGTAGACTGGGATATGAGCTACTACTTCAAGGAGGAATTTGTGAACAGGATTAGCTTATGGAAATGAGGAATGTCATATTTCTACATGGTGTAACATTCTGAGTAGCAGAGGTGTGGCTTTAATTGAAACATAAATGTTACTTGGTAGAGTGGAGTTGTTTGGTGACGTTCAAGGTTTGCTAGTCCTCGTGAAAAGAAAACTGTCTATACTTTGCACAAAGTGCCATTTAGAAAGGCACTTTTTTATTTTAAGTTGATTTAAAAGATATTTTATATGCCTTTTGCACCAAGTATATAACGTGAATGTGTAGTGTTTAGGTTGTGTTTGTATGTCTGTCTTCATGGCTGCATATTCCATGTGCAGGACTATTCATTGGATTTCATTGAAAATCAGTACAGATTGTGTGAATTTAATTTTGGTGCAGTCGATTGGGCATGACATTATTCATGACATAAAATACAGATCTTGTTAAGTTTAGCAACTTCTGTTGTAAACATTTTTTCAGTGAATACTGGTATTTGACAAAATCCAATAAGAAATGATATGTGCAAAAGTGTTCAATAAGTATGGTTCTATAGGTCATGAAGATGAAGTGAGTAGTCGTTACAACATTAAGTGTGGCTCCGTTTATTCCACTGAAATATCATAATTTTTCAACATAATCCTTAACACATTGATGCATTTGTCCTGTGTTGGCACAAGTTTAAAAATTCTGTTACAGTGGAGATTGGGACCTTCAAAGTGTTGCTTCATTGGACCAAAATAGGGTGGCTGGTCCAGAAGTTCCCAGTGAAGCAACTACAACTCTTTTGTCTAATATCCATTGTATGGGGTTGCATTGTTGTGCTTAAGGAGCATGCTGTGTGATAGGTAGTTTGTTTGGGCTGCTGAAACAACACCTAGAGGTCCCTGATTCTACAGTAATGAGCAAGTGGGAGTATGGTTGTGAATGCAGCAACCCACTTCATACTGTGATGCATTTTTGAACTTGTACCAAGGCGGGAGAAACGCATCAATTTTCTTGGGTGTTGTGTTGAAAAACAGTGATACTTCAGTGGAATAGATGAGATACATTTAACAGTGTAATTACTTGTCATTTAATTTTTGTAACTCAGGGAACTTTACATATTAAACATTGCATGTGCATGTGTATGTAGGGATACTGTGTTTTAAGTTTAGTGTAGACTGCACCTTTCCCCAGACATTACAGTCTGCCTTAAGTTATGGTCCTAGACCTAACACAAACCCTTTAAAAATGATAAACCTTGCTACATAGACAGGTTTGTGAAATCTTTTCCTGTGTGTTGCACTTAATGTTTGCCACCAGCTTTTCACACGTGTGATTTTCCATGCCAATTAAAATGCTTTAATATTTGCCCTAATCTAAGCATAGTTTTTTTTACATCATGGTTTTGGCATCAGAACTTTTCATGTAATAATCTCAAGCTACTTCTTGTGTATTTTCTTACCAGCATCTCTGAGATTTGTTGTGGACAGGATTCCTTAAGATTTGTTATTTATCTGCTATTGATTCCATTGGTTTTCCTTCATACTCGTACATCATCTCCAGTATAATATAACCACAGCTGCTTGGGTGTAGTGTCCTAAGACTTTTCCTTTGTGTCTGAGAGTCTTATTGCAGCATGTTCAGCCTGTTTTTAACCTTCTTCTGGGTAATTGGCTAGCCTGAGTAAGATTTATGTATTCCATTTCCCGACACTAGTGTTTGGTAGTGCCTTAAGATAGACCTCAGCCACTCAACACCATTTCTGTCTCGTTCGTAAACAAAGTGAAGTTGAAAAAATGATGTTGAAACAAGAGTCAGGTTTTTGATTCTTCTATTTCTGTTGTCTGTGTTTCACAGATTTCATTGTCTTACATTATTGTCAGTGCTAAGAAATGTTGATGGCAGCTATATGATATAAGTAATATGTTGGGCATTGAGTCAGGCTTCTGAACCTTCCTTTGTTACCATACCAGTTTATAAGAGTTCTGTGTTAACTTTTGGACAATGCAAAACGTGACAAGTAATAAGACATTTTTTCATTTGCGTAACATGGAGTTTATGGGGACTGTAAATAGGTTCAGGCTTATCATAATTGGTTTCCCATATTAAGAGATATTGTATTAAAAATGTTTACACTGGTTGATTAATTGGTCAAATTTGAGGGCTATAAATATGTTTGGAGGAATGGAACAATGCTTTTGTGTAATATTTCACCTTTTAAGGATGGATTTTATGCCCTTTTTTTTTAAACATTCTTTCATGAATACCTCCAAATCACGTACATGTAATGGCATGACATTGAATGCTGCTTATATATTTCTGTTTATGAGAATAACCCAAATTTTTAATGTATCAATCAGTCTCTCAGGGCAAATATTTGAAGTTAGGATGTCCAAGAATGTGTGTTTATGCACATGCTTTCATGTGCATGTGTGTGCGTGTGCACTGGCACGTGTATGCATGTTTAGATGCACACTTGATTTTAATCGTTCTACTTTTAATTTGGCACATTTGTGTATGATTGTATCTTCATTTTTGTAATCAGGGCCTCAGCATAATTGTGTAACACATATAAATATTCAGTCTTGTTTGTTGCTGCTGTTACTTGAGCTAGTTAAAAGTTGTAAGTAGGTCTGTCTGCACATAGCGCTCCAAGATTGGTTATGTCATGGACAAGAGAAGAAGTGTTTGAAGGGAGACAAAATGGGGCATTGATTTTTGTTTACATGCTGGCAAAATTGGCTTACTTGAGAGAGGTGAGTTTTTTTGTATGCTGCATGGATGAGTTAATTAATTGAAGAATTTGAAATGTTGAGGATTAATGGTAACACTGGATAGGATTCACTATTCACTCTTGCATGTGATATGTCAAATTTGTCAGTCCTTTGTAACAGTCGTGTTATGTTAGAAGTGTATTTTCAAGGTCTAAATTCTGAGTAATCTGACAGATCAACTTTTTACTCACTTTTGGTTGTTACCAACTCAGATACATCATATACAGTAGAACCCGGATAAGAAGTCCCCGCATAAGAATTCCCCTGTAAGAAGTCTGATTTTTAAAGTCCCGAAATCCTATTGCTTTTAATAAGCTTCCCTCTTAATAAGTCTTCCCGCTTAAGGAGTCCCTAATCCTCTGGTCCCTTGAAAGACTTCTTAACAGGGTTCTACTGTACTTATTTTGGTTCTTCTGCACATATTCATGTCCATGAAGTTAAGATTTTAGAGATTGCAGCTGTTTTAAATAGTTTTATCAGAAATTTATATTTATGAAGGAACAAGTACAGTGCACATTTTCAAATTTGTGTAGGTCAGAAGTGTTACGTAAAAGTTGTTCTGGACTACCGTGAAACTCCAGAAATGAGACACGTCTTAAACCTTAGTCACACCTAACAGTAAAACACAGTGAAGATAGTTATCGACTTTTGCTTGCAACACGTCAAAGTGTCCTGTGTAAAGGGCGCTTTTATGACCTTGTCTGATAGCATCAAGAGAGACTGCTTAGAAATTACTTTGCTGCGTACCGTGGGAACATTTTGAGATGCTCCCAGCTGAATTGTAATGTAAAATGAGCATATTCTTGAACCCCCACAGCCTAAAGGAAACATGTATTAGAAGTGGGTCTTATAGAATGTTGTTAACTATGTTAGAACTGCCACTTGACTTCGGTTTGGGATGACAGTATCCAGTCGAATCATATAACCAAATATCTCTGTGATGGTGCAAGACAGTTTCCTTAACTCCTTATCACTGGTATTAGTAGAGTGTTACACTGTATAGTCTCTCTGAAGCAGAATCTACACTAAGTGGAAATTTCTTGCTTGAACTTTGTCTCCACTTCCAAGATTAGATAATGCAACACACTGTAAAGTTACCTCTGATAAGTGGAAATTGTGTAACCTTGAAATTTATTTGAGTTGGATCATTCCTGTCTCAAATATGGGCACTTAAAACCCAGTTTTAAACAAACATATCTGTAAAATACTATATTGGTTTGCTTAGAACAGGCAAGGAAAAGAAAGGAAAACAGAACTTCATGTGAATACTGTTCAGTATCAGGATATGAAGTATGAATTTCTGACATTTAATTTGGATCATAAATACCAAAATGTGTGGAGTGTGTATTGTTCAGTATTATAACCGTATATTGATGACTTGCCGAATATAAACAGCTTTTGTGATGCAGTTTCCTCCCTGTCGTGTGACTTGGGGGGGGGGGGGGGGGGGAATCCAGTGTTAAATCTGTAATGATACATTATATAATTATGATAACATTACATTTCATTGTTTTTTAAGTACCGTGATGGAAATAGTACAGGGTAATACTCAGAAGTAGACCAAAACTGCTTAATTCTTTCTTACTTGCATATAACCATCTCAGTCAAATTATGGAAACTACGTGGGGCTTATGTACCCTTCACCAGTAAAATAAAGGTGAAGTTCACCCTAGAAGAGGCCATGAAGGCCCAGAAGGGGAGTAGAAGTATAGCTGTACTCTTTCTTTAACCTCGGCGCTAGATAAGGGTGGGTGGAAAAAACCACACTCCGGCCGCTTTACCTGCGGGAATGCTGTACACCAGTACTGCTCAAAACTACTGCTTATGTTCGTTATGTTTTACCCACACAGGTGGCTCTGTTGTCTGGGCATGGAGATAGTGTTTACCGACTCCGCGGGAGTGTCGGTGAATGTCTACGTTTTACACACACAGGTGGCTCTGTGGTCTGTAAATGGAAATACTGTACTATGAGCTGACTCCGCGGGAGGTTTAGTGGATGTCATGTATGGATGCGGTAATGATCACGTGTGGTGTAGTTTTGTGAAACTTCACAATGCGTTGAGGATTAACGCGAATAAATATGGCTTCGACTTCTGATTCAGTAAAGGAATTACTACTTGGTAAGTGAATCGTATATTCGTTACACTATTTCTAGCAAAATACTTCACTGTGCACTAGTACTGATGCTAGCTGTATTCTTGTACTTTAATAAGTTGCGTATTTTGTGTGTGAATAGTTAGAGATAGTTCTTAATACTAGAGTTATAATGAATTTGAACTGATGGGAGTATATGAGAAGCGGATAAGGCTTGCTTTGTGTTGTCCCAGTAGGGATAGGTAAACGTGCTATCCTGATCGGGTGGGATTTGACGCTACCGAAAGGCAAGCTAATGTTTACTGTCTGGGCTAGATAACGTTGTTGGATTGCTGCAAGGTTGTGTTGGCTTATCATCTAATGTTTATGGAATTTTATTGTATCCGACATGTCGAGTGGTAAATAGACACTGGTTAATACTTATGTGTAGTTCCCCGACTGTGGCAGCCAACATAAAGACGAGTGTCATTGTCATTAACAGCACCTGTAGCTACCTTTCAAAACGGCGTGCATATTTATCCATGCTTCAGAACATGGACAAAACCCAATTAAGCTCTTAATTCGCTAAAGAATTCTTAGAGAGGTTGTTCAGTTAAACGGCAGTTTGGAATTTAATATTATTCATTCCGTGCATTGTGCTTGTAATCATTAATGTATACCAACAAATGCATATAAATTGTATAAAATTATAAGTAATCCAGTACAAAACACCTCCCTACACAGGACACATCAACACGTCACACAGGGACTTGGTCCTTCTGCACCGAAAACCTCGACATTATGTGTCTGTATGAATGTAACTTCACACATTGTGAATAATAGCATATCAACGAATTTTAACCAAGAATATGTAACATCACACTAGCCATAATATTCGTATTATTATATTTATAGCTAGGATTATAAATTTTTAACAATGTAACGCGGGCAGCTATAACACAGTCGGTATAGCAACTCGCTACGGGTTGAAGGGTCCGGGGATCGAATGCCGGTACGGGCGACATTTTCCGCACTCGTCCAGTCTCCTGTACAATGGGTACCGGGTCTTTTTCTTGGGGGTAAAGCGGTCGGGGCGTGGCCTTGACCACCCACCTCCATCTAGCGCCAAGGTTAAAGAAAGAGTAGAACAAATGATTACAGTTACGAATGTTTTCCATTGTCAGTTGGTCAATATATATTTGATTTGCACGACAGTGAGTTGGGTAAGGCATGTAGCACGTGTAAGGCAGATACGAAAGCATAAAACACTTGAGCATGAAAACCGGAAGGAAGGAGGTCACTTGGGAAACCTAGGTGTAATTTTGAATGTTTAAAAAGGTGCGAGGATGTGGATTGGATTACAGTGACTCAGGAGGGATCCAGTGGAGACTTGTGAAAACTACTGCAGCATCATGTTATATGAAATGAAGGTAATTTGTTAGCCTGAGAAGCTACCGTGTCTTGAAGTTTCTGGTGTGTAGAGCTAGTTAGATATTGATGACAGCGATCGGTATAAAACCCGGTACCCTTGGCTTACTTCTAAGCTTGGACTATAACCACAGGGGGTAGAGCCAACTTCCGACAATGTCTGTCATAAAACACACAAACGCATGTATGATACCCCAGACGCTGGACAATATTCATATTAACTGCGGCGTAATTATAAAGGCCTAATCTTCTACTTCCGTAAGCAGTCACTTGGAGATAATAAGTAAAATGTACGAATTATTGTAAATATAATGGGGAACATAACAGTGACATATACGACATGGACTCGATCTGTGAACCTCTTAAGTGCTGAGTGGACGCCTCAGATATCGTCACCCTTATGTTATGTAAACAGTGTCGTTGGGCGCCGCCAGGATTTATTCCAAGGAGTATGGCCCACAAGTGTGGTTAAAAACGTATGTTTAAGCCATTTATGAGTATTGTTAGGACCGTCCAATAGTTGCTGTATTAAAACCGATTTCATGTCACTAGTATTTGGTATATTTCCTTCTCTTTCATTTTTTTTTTAAATTCCCGGGGTTGGGGGGGGGGGGGGTGGAGTGTGATGCTGGCTTCCACTTTTCTCTTCCCCTCCCTCGTAGCCGTGTCGGTATCCGTCATACAATAGTTCACTTTTGTTCAGGGAAACGACAGAACATTAAACTGAATAAGGACTGAATGAAGTCACTTGATAAGCTTGGTGTGGAAATTCCTTTGGCTGCGTCTAAGAATAGGACGGTGGTGGCTTTGTTTTAAAAGAGACTGTACTGTGCGTCTTGATGAATTCAATTGGCCCTGTAATGCAGGCGGGTGTCTCATACTCTCATTTGAGTCAAACATTATGTCATTCAATAATGTCTAATGAAGCAAGAACTGCTAAGGCCAATGAAACGGAATTACACGTGACGTTTCTGCTGCAGCCTTGACAGTTATTCACGTGGTTATCTTGTACATGCAGTGTATACTGCATTATATGAGTGGCGGTTTTAAAAGTAACTCGATGAAGTTATCTTTTCCTTTAAACTCTGTGCTCAAACATTGAAAATTATCATCTTGGTTGGAGAAATTTCGCTGCGTATCTCATGTTACGTAAGGCGTGCCCTAACGTCGAAGGAGAGATAAAAATATTTCACGCTGTGCAAGAACCTCTTTTCCCGCGTACATAATCCTTAATTACTTAAATTTAAGGAAGAAACTAGTAAAATGCTACATTTGGAGCGTAGCTTTGTATGGTGCTGAAACGTGGACACTTCGGAAAGTAGATCAGAAGTATCTGGAAAGTTTTGAAATGTGGTGCTGGAGAAGGATGGAGAAGATCAGTTGGACCGATCGTGTGAGAAATGAAGAAGTATTACATAGAGTCAAAGAGGAGAGGAATATCCTATATACAATAAAAAGAAGAAAGGCTAACTGGATTGGTCACATCTTGCGTAGAAACTGCCTTCTGAAAAACGTGATTGAAGGAAAGTTAGAAGGAAGGATAGAAATGACGGGAAGACGAGGGAGAAGACGTAAGCAGCTACTGGATGACCTTAAGGAAAAGAGAAGATACTGGAAATTGAAAGAGGAAGCACTAGATCGCACTCAATGGAGAACTCGCTTTGGAAGAGGCCATGGACCTGTCGTAAGAAAGACTACAGCCTGAATGAATAATCCCGTATACTTTTTAATAGTTCGGTGTGCTCGTATATGCGTAAAATAAGGCACGTGTGTATTATTATGTGCAGACGATAGACCTGCATGTTGAGTCTTTCGACTGCTGAAATATGGACGAACGTTTTTAGGCGAGTTCGCAAAATTGTGAAAAGCGATTATTATCTTCGTCATGTCTGTTTGTCTGTCCGTCCGTCCGCATGGAACAACTCGGTCCCCACTGGACGCATTTTCATGAAATTTGATGTTTGAGTATTTTTCGAAAATGTGTCGAGAAACCTTAAGTTTCATTAAAACATAACAAAAAATAACGGGTGCTTTACATGAAGACCTGTGTTCATTCATGATAATATCTCGCTGATTTCTTCTTAGAACGAGAAATGTTTCAGACAAAACTTGTAGAGAAACTCAAAACACACATTTTATGTCCAATAACGTTTTTTTTTCCGAAAATCGTGCCGTTTATGAGATAATGTGCAAAAATGAGGCACAACCAGACAGGCCACACATGACAATATAAAACGGCGCATGCGCTTTGCATGCTGGATTACTAAGGCTACAGATACACACACTCAGAATGTGTAATACTTATTGCTTTTCCACGGCAACAGTGGTTACGCGAACGCGCCTCAGTGTTAACGTTATACGTACATTGCCTGTCTTATTTAACTCTTTGACTCCCTTTAGTGCAGCATATTAATTTTCAATGGCACCGCTTCCAGTTACGTTAAAGTTGACACAGGCTTGTGATCTGGAGGTTTCACCCCAGTACCATATTTGTACGTGCGTAATTGTTACCGGAAAATATTTGGGTGTGTTTATTGTGTCCTGTTCGAAATTCCACACATCTTGTTCGAGTGGTTCATTAACCTTTTAATACAGCTTACTTTTAACATTAAAACATTTTACGTTCTGTCCACACGGTGTATTTATGTGTTTTGTATGGATCTCGTAACTAGCGGCTGTTATTTCTGTGTGCAGCATTAACTGATAGGTTTTTATAACCGAGACATAGTGTTTATTGCGCGGTACGGAAATGGCTGTTTACACAGAACAATACATTTTGTCCTTAAAAGTTTAATAATTGCCATAAAACCAAAGCTAAAATAAGATTTTGCGCAGCAGCACGTTTTATGTTAGAAAACAAGACAGGCAATGTACGCATAATGGTAACACAGAGGTGCTGTCGCGAAACTATTGTTGCCGTGGAAAAGCAATACGTATTACATATTCTGAGTTTGTGTCTGTAGCCTTAGTTTTCCAGCATGCAAAGCGCATACCTCGTATTATATTGTCATCTGTGGCCTATCTAGCTCTACATATATACATACATACATACATTCCATGGATCCATAAGTCTGTCGAAGTGACTACTGGATGTGGAATAAGTCATAATATACAAATATACAGACTATATAATTTTACATTTTAAAAACTATAAACTAAAACACTATAAACGTGAACCATCTTTATACATAAGAAATTCATCTACTGAGTAAAAGGAGTGTGTATTTAAGTATTTTCTTAATGCTAATTTAAATTTTGTCTTTTCATTCTTAAGACTTATGAGACTCAGAGGGAGTCTGTTGAAAATTCTGATACCGGCAAAGAATGCACTTTTTTGAAAACAAGATACTTTTGCATTTGGTCTAAGCAGGTGGTGCTTATTACTGGTGTCTATACTGTGTATAGATGGATTTGTTTGAAAATGTTCTTGATTGTTTAAAATAAAGTTCATTAATGAAAATATATATTGACATGGAATAGGTAAAATCTCTAATTTTTAAACACACTTCTGCATGGAGTTCTTGGTTTTGCACCGACCATAATTCTGATGATTTTCTTTTGTAAGGTGAATATCTTCTTACTGTTGGAGGAATTACCCCAAAAAATGATTCCGTACTTTATAATAGAATGAAAGTATGCGAAATAAATTGATTTAAGTGTGTTGATGTTGTTGGTATGATACATTGATCTACCATATATTTCCACATTATCTCACAAACGGCATGATGTTCGGAAAAAACGTTGTTGAACATAAAATGTGTTTTGATTTACTCTACAATTTCTTTTGAAGCATTTCTCATTCTAAGAAGAATTGAGCGAGATATTCTCATAAATGTACGTAGGTCTTCATGTAAAGTACCCGTTATTCTTCTCAGAGTGTAATGAAACTTGAAATTTCTCCACATATTTTCGAAAAATCCTCAAATATCATGAAAATCCGTCCAGTGGGAACCGAGTTGTTCCATGCGGACGGACAGACAGACAGACAGACATGACGAAGATAATAATCGCTTTTCGCAATTTTGCGAACGCGCCTGAAAATGGATCTTCAAGAAATGGGATTAGGGGACATGGACTGGATTGATCTGGCTCAGGACAGGGACAGATGGCGGGCTCTTATGAATACGCTAATGAACCTTCGGGTTCCATAAAATACGGGGAATTTCTGGATTCGATGAGGGCCTGTTAGTTTCTCAATAAGGACTCTGCTCGATATAGTTACAGTAGATATTCTTACTTTACAATCTGGCCACTCTGTTAATATTCTTCTTCCTGCCGATCTGGATAATGAGTGTGGTCTGGATGCTACGGTATGACGTTATCAAAGAAAGGAAATACTTCTTATCAGCGGATAGAGCAGTTGCTTTATTTCCGTTGCATGTGATCTCTCATAGTACCAACTGCAGTGCAATTATGTGCGACAACGTAATGAAGAAGTGGCACTTCAAAGTGTGGCTTGGTGGGGAGCAACGTGACTCTGCTGCTGTTTTTGGAAGTCATATCCTGTGCACAACATACAAATGCGATCTTTGCTTGTAACAGTCACTCGGCCAGTATATTATTTCTCTGACTCTCCACAACCAAGTGCAAAATTCATTATTTTATTTGTTACTGTTATCATAACAAACCAAGGAATTTTTATTTAGATTATTCTCTTGTCCAAAGCGTCCAGACCGGCTCTGGAGTCCAAACATCCTCCTATTCAGTGGGTACCGGGGCTCTTTCTTCGGAGTTGAAGCGGCCAGGGCGTGGAGGTGACCACTCCCCTCTAGTGCCGAGATTAAGAATGAGTGATGCTATACCTACACTCCCGCTTATACCTTCATAACTTGCACTGGGACAATTTTACCTTTAAAATTTTTTTGATATGGCCGTCTCTGTCTGAAGGCGTGTTTGCCGATGATATGCCACTTTGAATTTTTCGTAGCGTACCCGTTGTGAATGATGAGCAATTTTTTTGTTTCGGTGCTGGAGATGAACTCTTTCATTTACTGTTATAGGTAAAAGTACGGCTGGACAGGCCACAGTAATTAGGATCACGTCTTGGGACTGCCACATACACACACACATACACACACACTTCTACTATCAAAATTTAGCCAAATGCTGCCTAGGTGTCTGGACCACCCGCACATGTCTTATCCGTCACAAAGCCAGTTCCTTGAAATTAAAACAAATTTCCAGTCGCTTTATGTGTAGGCCTAACTGCATTTCTTCCTGGTTGGCTTGTGGTAAGTTCATACATATGCCACTTTTCTGTGGGTCTACCCATGTTCAAATCTTCTCTTCGGCATCCCATTCCCAAACACGGCATATTTGTTACTGTAATGTGAGGGACCAAGCTTCATATCCGTACAGAGCAGCAGGTAATATTATACAATGCTCCATAATTATTCAGCCAAAATGAAATACCTACTTGTTTCCTTCACAACAGCATAATTTTAGTACGTTTTTCTAATGCTAATCCTAAACACTATATTCAACTGTATTCTAATTCTAAAACTCGGTAGTGGTGCCAGACTTTTCCGACGTATGATCTGGGGCACATATATTCTTTTCTTCACCACTTTTTCACAATTTTTTTTAGATGAAAATTATGAAACAGGAGTAAGCACCATTTTATGATAAAGACTGAGAGCGCAGAAGTACAGGGTGGCGCACTTAAAAGTAACCCATACCCGCGCAGTCTGTTCGTAGTGTGAGCGTAGTTTACAAAGATGGCGCATGCGCATACCGATGTCATATCACTTATTTCTCTCCTTCTGAGTTACTAGTATCTGCGTCTAGGCTAAGGATGCCGTCTTGATGAAAATGCCTTTCTCTATTCTTGATACGTGCTACTTTTAAATGCGACACTCTGTACATCTGCCTTTCCTGCTGGAGAAGAGTCTTTGTTTATTTTTGCGCAAATATATACTTAATTATTCGTGCTAAGAAAGAACTGGGGCATACTTTAGAATCGCTTAGCGTACTTCTTTACTTTGTGGAAGTGGAATTATTTTTAAGAGAAGTTATAAGGACAGCGATTACATGCTATTACGATTTCGTAAGAAGTTACTTATATGACAACTGCTCTAATTTTTAAGTTTAGTTATAAACGACAGACGGGAAATTCTTGTGGATGTTCCAAGAAGCTGAAATTGGCACACCTCCGCGTCCACAATATAGCAGCACGTAGGCTCTTTAAAGGCGATATCTCATGTAAGCGGCTTGGAACCGTAACCTGTACAGTAGGAACTATTCTAGAGCTTCATCTTACATTTCGGAACTAAGTTCATAACTTCTGTTGTTAACAAGCCTTCCATTAATTACAGTTTCGTTTTTAACTTTGTCTTCAAAAAAGAAATGTCTCTTCTCATTTACTATAGCAGTTAACTAGATTATTAACTTCATGGCGAAATCCTACTCAAGAAGCTGATAATCGCTTAGCTGATCAAGACATTCCCTGCCTTTTATGGAATCCGAAGTTTCGTTATTGTGTTCAGAAAAACCTGCAACTGGGCTCTATCCTAAGACATTTGAATCCATTCCGCAACCTGAAACTTAGTTTCTTTAAGACCCATTTGATGTTATCTTTCTGTTTACCCGTAGGTCTTCCGTTTGAGTTCCCTCACTAAAGACTGAGATCACCTCACCGCCAAACACAATTAAAATTTATTGTAAACAATATTTTGTTTAAAACACGCTACATGTTTCGACCCGAAATGGCCATCATCAGGCTGTTCATAAATAAAAAGTTATAAAAAGAATACAGGCAGGTTTTTATACATATGGGGGCACGCGGTGGTGAAATTGGTTGAGACACTGCATTACAAGCCGGAAGGTCGCTGGTTCGATTCCCGATGGTGTCATTGGAATTCTTCATTGACATAAACCTTCCGGCCGCACTTTGGCCTTGGGGTCGACTCAGCCTCTAACAGAAATAAGTACCAGGAATATTTCCTGGGGGGGGGGGGGGGGGGGTAAAGGCGGCCGGTGCGTATGGCTGACAACCTTACCACCTTAATGTGCTGATGGTCTTGAAATCTGGGCTCGTGAACCTCCTGGAACCCCCAGGGCTTGTTCAGACCTTTACAAGGATTGCTTTACCTTGTATACGAGGTACGTATATATCTATAAAAATATGGAAAAGAATTTAAACATGTAGCGTGTTTTAAACAAAATATTGTTTCACAATAAATTTGAATTGTGTTTGACGATGCTGTCGCTCAATTGATGTCTATAAAACACAGCGGGATGTCATTCTTAAAAAAAATATCGTATTGACATTTTGTGTTTATTCGAATGACACTTGGTGTACAACTTATGAAGTTATTCGTGTAACATACTTTCGTACTCCTGATAACTTCTTGCTTGCTCACAACATTCCTTCTACAAAGATAGCCTGCAAGTTTACACCTAGTTCTGCTTTACAGCGTGACCCTCCCATATGTCATTCGCCGTTATAATGGCGTTCAGATTTCGTCGCGCGATTGCCGAAACCCTTGAAAAACTAATGGTTACTATATGTATCGCCTGACTTAACACGAAAATTTCTGCATTTTGCCCACACGTTGTATTTATTTGTTCCGTACGATTCTCATAATTTTTTTTCTATGGCTCGACAGCCCTATATGGGCCTGGGCCTCCTAGTTTCTTCGAGGTTTCATGATCACACACATTTGAGACACACCACACTCGGTAGGACTCCTCTGGACGAGTGATCAGCCCGTCGCAGAGACCTCTACCTGACAACACACAACACTCACAAGAGACAGACATCAATGCCCCCGGTGGGATTCGAACCCACGATCCTAGTAAGCGAGCGGCCGAAGACCCACTCCTTAAACCGCACGGCCACTGGGATCGGCACGATTCTCATAATAAACCTCCATTATTTCTTATACAACTTTTACCGATTGGCTTTTCTAATAGAAGCACGCTGTGTTCTCTGTGATATACCAACTGAATCTTTATATACAATGCACAGTGTCAGTCATTAAAGGAGTGACTTCTCTTTTGTGACTTTTAGAGAAATAAGTTTTAGGCTAAAACCAATCGAAGCCAGTAAATTACCTCAACAGGCGCTGCAAAGTATCGGTCTGTGTATAAGCTTCAGATAATGGAGACGTATAGGAGGCGTGATGGTAAACTTCCATGCATTCTAGGCCTCTGAGTTGAGTTATGCGCTTGACGCTCCGGCCATTTGACTGGTGGCGAAATAGTTCCCAGTACACATGAGATAGGAAACTGCGTGAATCCCTGGAGTGATCTGGATATGGCGGTTGCAGATACATTAGTATACTTAAAACGTGGTACATTTTGAAGATAAAATTGAAACATAATTTGGGAATTTGTAATAAAAGGCTTTGAATATTTTGTGTTGGATTTATCTGGCTCAAGACAAGGTCCGGTAGTCTCGATGAAGCATTGACTTCCATAAAAGGCGTGAAATGTCTTGTTCAGTTGAGCTACTGTCAGCTTCCCAAGAAGTATTCTGCTTTATAGAGCGAGTCGCTGACATTCCCCGGGCTAGAGGAGTTAACGTGTGTAGCATTTGACATTTGCATGGAAAGCCCATTAACAGAACAGATACATAAACAGTTCCATAGGATTATCCGTGTTAGTGGGTAGCTCGCTGTTACGATCCGGTGAAGAGTAACGGAACTCACTGAGCGTGTGCCATATTCGGCAAGGTTTCAAATTAGGTGGTCAAGTTACAGAACTGACAGTTCCATTAAAGCAAACAACTTGGTCAAGCGTCCGCATTATACGGCATAAGGCAGAGGTCAAGCTGCTAGTGTCTAACAGTATCGCTAACGAGGCATGCAGCAAAATTAGCGTGGAAGTAAAATTCCACGCTTTCCACATTTGTCGGTACATGGAAGTAACTGGTCAGCTTTACTCTTTTTCCGTTTCACCTCTACGGAAATACCAATGTTGTAGGCGGCTTTTACCCATTTATCCATGCGTTCTACATGTCTCTCCTATCGTATCCTCAGCGCGTTACTATTTGGTGAAGGCTATAAAAGATAACTAACTTGATGGAGCAAGAGTCCTGCTTGAGAATCTAATTGTTCCTCAGCTAGTTAAGACATTCCGTGTATTTTATGGAACTCGAAGGTTCATTACCGCGTTAACAACAGCCCACCACCTGCCCCAATCCTGAGCCATATTAATTGAGTCTAAGCACCCTGTCCTATTTCTTGAAGGTACGTTTTATTATTATTATCCTTCCATCTACGCATAGGTCTTCCAAGTGGTCTCTTTCCTTTAGGTTTCGCCAACAACACCCGGTATATACCCTCTCTTCTCCCCCATACGTGCTACGTACCCCGCCCATCTCATTCTTCTTGATTTGGTTACTCGAATAATATTTGGTGAGGAGTACAGATCATGAAGCTTTTCATTATGCGGGCTCCTCCAGTCCCTTGTTACCTTGTCCTACTTAGACCCAAATATCTTCCTCAGCACCCTATTGTTCAACACTCTCGGCCCACCTTTCTCCCTCAATGTGAGAGACCAAGTTTCACACCCATACAAAACAACAGGCAAATTTATAGTTCTGTATATCTTGATCTTTATTTTTTTGGGCAGCAAACTGGATGACAGAGGATTCTGGCCCGAGTGGTAGGAGGCATTCCTTGAGTTTAATCTGTTCTTAATTTCTTCATGAATGCAATCCATAAATTGTAAAATACCACCATATGTATCCCTGATTTTCTTACTCCTCCCGTTACTTCTGCTTTATTGTGTCCAAATATTATCCTGAGCACTTTGGTACTTCCTGCAAGGCTACAAATTGAATTCAAAGACCAGAACCATTCTGCTTTACACGTAGCTCGTACTGCAGCTGGTCGCGTTACGGTGGGTCTCCCGTTGTGCTTATGAAGACGTTGGCCTCGAGGTCTTGTTGCTTATTCACAGGGAATTTACTTCTTATGCCAAACATATTCACCTCACCTTTCTAGAAATGTAATGATTTAGAATCAGACGCAGCAATTCGGTTAGTTTAACAGGTAGCCACAAAAAAGGTAAACTGGCTGCTTCATGTGAGCATCAGTCTATGGAAGCGTGTAAGGGCAGATCCACGCAATATAATTCTTGACGCTAGGTAGAAATGAGGGGTTTTCTTCACGCTGTGGGCCCTTTATTTCACGAACGTACATCCCAGGAGGCTGAGGCGTTCCGAGAGACGACCAGAACGTGACGGCGAAGATGTCCGTGCCAGGAGTCGGGCCTCGGCCGTTAAGCCGGGCTACTGTGGCCGTATTACAGAGATATGACACGGCGTATGCTGACATAAACATATACACTTATCACTAGGCCTCCTGAAAAAGGCAGAAAATTTGTCTTCAGCGGCAGATTTTGAGATAATCCAATCCCTAGTAGCGTAGTCTTTGTAGTATCTAGGCTGAGGCTAGAGAACCGAGGAATCGTGGTTCGATTAGCGACAAGGGTAAGAGATTTTTTCCTTCCACAAATCTTGCGTATCGGCTGTGGGCCACAGGCAGCCCCTGTTTAAGGTGTACCGGAAGGCCTTACTTAGTGGGTAAAGCGGACGGGTCGTGAAGCTGACCACTCCAATATAGTTCCTAGGCTGAGAATCAGTGGAGTCATACCTCCATTTCCCCTTATGCCTTCATGGCGTGCACTGGAATTTTACCTTTCCTTTTACGAAGTAGGACTTAATAAATGATAAAGCGGTAGCGGTTATTTCTGTGCTTATAATGTTTTGTCTTCACTTCGTGTTGTGTTATACTGTATTCACTTGCGTTTCTTCCCCCCTCTACAGGTGTCCCATAAGTGTGGAATCATAGGATAAAGCAAATAATTGGTACTGACTCTTGAAGTGTCCTCACTGAATTAGTCGATGGACAGACATCTGAATGTCATACTATACTTCTGTGGTAAGAAAATAAAATCCTATATCCTTGATGCGCACCATATTTTAAGTTTGTTTACTCGGTTGTGTACTTATCTTTTTCAAAATTTTCAAGTTGTGCGGGTGCCTTTCTTGTCCCCACATGTCTACGCTCGTGCTTTCGGTTGCAGACTTCATTATTGTCACACTTGCCTGTATTTGGCGGCATTGCACGCGTTCTATGAACACAGTCCGTTTTCATCTTTCTTCCCTGTGGTTCCGGACGTTGTGTCGTTTCTTTAAGCTCAAAACGAGATCATTGTGTCACCAAGATTCCAGTTTGCGGATGAAGGCATTTTCCAGATATGGAAAGAAACCGCGAATTTATTAAGCAGTCTCGAATAGCCGACAAAGAGTGGTCTTCTAGCCAGCATTCCTTCGCCGTAGAAGTACAGTGTGTTAGAAGATGTCTTGGAATTTAATATATATAGGGGGGGGGGGGGGTTGCTGACCGATTGAATAACTACCATATGCTTAAGAAGGCCCAGTATGAACTTTTATTTTAACCACTGATGTGCTTTCTTTCTTTCTTAGTCTGACCTCTTCTACCTACTCATTGTGGGTGAAGAGAGTTACTGTTGCATCTGATCTCACACACACTCGGTAGGACTCCCCTGGATGAGGGATCGTCACGTCGCAGAGGCTTCTACCGGACAACATACAACACTCACAAGAGACAGATACCCATGCCCCCGGCGAGATTCGAACCCGAAATCCCAGCAAACATGCAGCCACAGACCTATGGTTTAGACCGCGCGGCTATTGGGATCGGCTTATGTGTTGTCTGTGCAGTGAAATATCAGCAACATTATGCGTTTCTCAATCTCTAATTAGATTTCCTAATACAAGAATTATGATATTATGATTTTGTAACTTTAATATCTGCAATGGGTTGAGTAATATGGAACCAACAAAGATATGTACCTATTTATTTGATTTTTTGTCTTCGTTTCACGCGGTTAAAGCGGATGCGACGGTGTGGATTGGATTCATTTCGTTTGGGATAGGGAATAGTGGTGGGGTGTTGTGAATACGTCAGTAGAAGAAGGGAAACACGTGACTGTCAAAGTGTCTGTTAGTCTGTCAAGAAGGGCTGTGCTGTGTGGAGTTACACTGTGTCTAGAACTTTCTTGAGGATGCATCAGTTTGTGACGTTGTTGTTACGTCATTGTTAGAAAGTTATCAGATCACATTTTTAACATATTATTCTTCCGGTATTCTTGCACCGATGGAAAATTTAAACATAATGGATTAGAAGCTAATAGTTACTTAGTTTGTCAAAAAAATTCTCCTCCTTGTATGAAAACCGAACGGCCATTACTGTGTTCAAGGGAGGGACAGATGAGTGTGATTCACATCCATCTTCGTCATATGTGTACAGTCTGTTTCACCAGTAATGTGATTGTCCCATCTACGAATACTTCAACTCTGCCTCCTAGTGTTCTCTTCCCTTAAGGTTTTCCGGCCAAAATTTTGTATGCTTTTTCTTTTTTATCTCTCCCATGCGCCCTGCATGTCTTGTCCTTCTTAATTTTTATATCCTAATTATATTAGATGGAGCACAAATATTAAATTCCTCATTACGTCATGTAGATCTAATTATCTCCGTTTTCCTGTTACTTTCTCCCTTTCATTTCCAAATTTTCTTTTCGGTGAGATCTGCTCTCTTCTGGGACACTACGCAGCGTGATATCCCAGAAGAGCGCAGATCTCATCTACATCGCGGCGGAAGTCTCAAATCACTCATATTCTTTTCGGAATCCTGTTCTCAAACACTGCCTACCGATGTTCTGCCTGCAATGTTAGACACCAAGCTTCATACCCATACAGAGCAACCGGCAAAGTTGTAGTTACCCATAATTTTTCATTTCAAAACAAATACTTATTACCTGTTGGATCATCGTCACCATTTTTTTGTAGGTATGCATTGGTACCAACTGCATTCAACATAAATCCTGAATTCGTCCGTATTCTTTATTTTCTTTTTCCAATTCTGTCTCTTCATTGGTTTGTCCTTCATAAATGTTATTGTGTGCATGATAATTATGGGACATCTGTAGTGCTGTATATTTTAATTTTTGCATTTTGAGTTAGGAGACAGGAAGACAGCAGAATTTGAATTCATTGGTAAAGAACATTACTCGATCAATATATGTGGTGTGAGGTCCACTTGGCAGTATCTATGAGAATTACCGTTTTTTGAGATATAATATTGTGTAGTATGGTAGAGAGATACCAACGTTACGGAGGAATCTGCTGCCTCTGTCTTCAGTTTTTTTTGTGAAGGGCCCCGCAGCAGATGCTACGGACGCACCGCAGCCTTAAGGCTTATTGTGCAACGCTGTAATGAAGATGATTTTTTTTTTCCGTTTTTCCAAGTAATGGAGCACCGGTGGAATGAAATTGACAGCGGAAAACCGAAGTACTCGGGGAAAAACCTGTCCCAGTGCCACTTTGTCCACCACAAATCCCAAATGGACTGACCCGGGATCGAACCCGGCTCTCAGCGATGAGAGGCCGGCGACTAACCGCCTCAGCCATGGCACGGCCTCTTTTTTCAGTTACTGTCTGAAAATGTGGGTGCTACTCTTACGTACCTCCACGAGGTTGGTACCTGTCTACCAAAGTAACGTGGTGCAGCATGCCAGGCGACAGTAATCTTCATGCTCTTATTTCGTCGCGAATGTGATACGGCTATAAAGTATCCAAGCGAACGTGTAGTGACTTAATGATAGCATCATTGTCTCTTTGTATTCTCTGAATATCCACATAACAATGAGCAGTTCAGAATAGGTAAGTGGTACAATGTTTTAAAACTCTGTCCCTCCAACCCCTTATATGAACGTATCATATGTTCTACTGCAGGGAAGAGACAACTGCGGTCCGTAGTGATATGCGAAGTTTATGAACAGCAGGATTCTTGATTAATTTTTAGGCCCGTTCGTGTAGTCGCGAAAAGCGCCTTTTAGCTTCGTCGTGTCCGTACGGCTTTCGGTCCGTTCTGTATGTATCAGTGCGGCTACCATTGATCGGATTTCCGTGAAATTTTATAGTGTGGACTTTTACGAACGTCTGTCCAGAAATTGGTTAAAATCCGGCAACAATATCGGGTACTTTACATGAAGGTCTAAACACGTTTTGTTGTTACGAATGAAATGGTATAAGGCTGTTAGGCTAGCCGAGGAGGTATAAAAATTACGCGAACGCGACACAGCTCTACGTTATATCCTAGGTATATTGCTATCTCCTTTTTAATTTCTCGTGCGTGGTATCGATCATGCTCGTATATTGTAATCGCAGAAACAAAACAAAAACAAAAATAAAGCAAATCCAAATGAACAGAATCTGCAAAAATCTACATTTTGACGGAAGCCTAAGTATTGGGTTGTTAGTGCACTTCATTACTACATGTATTATTGCTTACTCTGTCTGTAATGGTGTGAGAAAACAGTGGGAGTGCCACATTACATTGTGACACATTTATATTGGGTCCTTATCAGTTATTACTGTTATAATTTGAATTTATTGTAGCGTATCACAATTATGTGCAGAATGCAAAGAGCAACTCAACTATTACACAGTTTTTGAAGCACAGGACTTTTATTGTTTGCCCGTCCGGCCGGAAGACATTTAGGAATGAATGCATCCATCTACAATTGTTCTTCCATAATTGTAGTAGCAGGGGTGCACACATTTTCAAAACAGTCTATGAGAAACCTCACAATTTTAGTCGCCGGAAGGGTGACTTGAAGCAAGTTCCATAATGAGGACCCACACATATTACGCACCACCGCACAAAACTTAGGCTAGTTGCCATGGCGACCTGGCTGCCGCGTTTGTGCACTTGTGGTCCACGTTTAGCCTGTTTTCGTTCCGTTAGGATGTTAAATGGTCGTGTCATGATTCAGGCTGTTCGTCTCCAGCCATATCGCGGAGGCCGGAGTTTAATCCCAGCACAGATCACGTGGGGTTTGTGGTGGACATAATGGGACTGAGACGGGATCCTGAGCACTTCAGTATTCTCCTGTCAGTTCCACTGATAATCCATATTGATTCATCTAGCATCCGACTGATGGACGCAGAGGTCGCAGTTGCACACGTACATAATTCTACTCCAAAAAGAGAATGGAAAAAAATGATATGAAGTAGGATTATGATATCACTATGCCTGTATTCTAACCCCCTTTCAACTTTTGAATCAGCTGGCTGAGTTTTATGAAATTCTGCGTGCGTTGCGCAATTGTACTCCAACCGAACGTAATCATCTTTAATTTCCTACAATCAGTAATAACAATATGGCTGACTCACGATCTCGTGAGGCCAGAACGACAGTGGCGCCATTGAAACAATGTATGCTAATATATGCTCGAAAAATATACAGTTTTTGTGAAGGTACTTTTTTTTTGGTGGAACTTTAAAAACTTTAAATTTCTTTTTCAAGAGAATTCATCCCCGTTGTGCTTTTTTAACAATTGGAATTACGATTAGTCCAGTCAAAACACAACAATTTGTTCTATTATTTTCAACTAGTTGTTTCGGCCTAAAAGACCATTATCAAGCTGAACACAAGAATATAAGAATATATAGATATACGTACATATATACACAGTTTATATGGAACTGAGATTTCAAAATCTCACAATTTGTATTGTTATGTGGGTGTACATAACATGGGTAGAATAGCCTTGAGAAATAGAATTTATATAACTATATTTATAGTTTAAAAACATAGTTTTTAAAACTATAAACATAGTTATAAATTCTTTTTCTCAAGGCTATTCTTCCCATGTTACATATACCCACATAAAATACAAATTGTAAGGTTTCGAGATATTGTTTCCACATAAACTGTGTATAAATAATTCTTTTATGCTTGTGTTCGACCTGATGTTGGCCTTTAAGGCCGAAACATGTAGTTGAAAAATAATATAATAAATTGTTGTTTTGACTGGACTTATCGTAATTCTAATTTTTAACTTTGTTATTGATATCTATGACTAATGATCAACTGCAGTTAGGAATACTAAATTTGTTTATGGATGTTGATTGAAAATTTTCAATAAACCATTTACGGAATGTCGGTTATAAGTTAACAGTTACAAATATATCAACGGTGCGAAGGTTTGAGTTACATTCGCCAAATTGAAAGTAATCAGAATCTAGACTTGCGTAATAAGTTATTATTATTATTATCATCATTACCATTGCTGCTGCTGACGGTACCAGCCACAACGACGACAACAACAACAACAACTTGTTATAGTTAGAAGCAATAAAGGAATTCTGACCCGAGTGTGATTTAACTGTGTGGCCATGTAAGAACGACTGTGATACGGTAATCAGTGGATTTATTTGTGGTTCCTTTAACAACATTGTTGTTAGCTCAGTGTATGTAGCGTTGAATGATCGCATGGTAGTGAATAATGTATTGAAATGATGTGGACGGTAGCGATCCAGGTTCCCTCTGAGACATTGTACTGCCATTTTTCTGGTTTGATTTAGAATTTCAACAAAAAAATCTCTGTCAGGCCCGGTCGAGGTTTGACCCGGGTACCTTCCGAATACAAGTTAAAAACACCACTCGATTAAACTTTCTCGGTGCTAACCAGTGATCAATATTGCATTTAATTGTTGTAAATGTAACATTAACAACAGAAGAATTATAAGACTCGACGTGTGTGCAATAGGAAATCTGGCTGTAAGAATACTCGGAATTCGTTTTTGTCGTTTGTAGGCAGAGTATTCCCTCTCTCAGTTTTGCGTCCACGTACGTTGCGTGACGCAGTAACACGATTCAGGTGCCAAATATTTTTACTTTCCTGTCCTCCAAATCTTGGCTAGAACGTTAAACTAATCTTTAAGTGGCTTCAGGTGGAATATCCTAGTGCTTTTGCAGCTTGTAACTGAAATGGGAGTGCATGTTGTGATTTGTTAAAATTTTACAATTTTTTGGCCTTAAGACCTTTAAAATATTTCATGTAACCGTCATTAGGCGCTTTCGCAAAATTGAAAAAAATGACTTTTAGCTTCGTCATATCTGTCTGTCTCTCCATTTGCATGGAACACCTCCGTTTCCATGGGACAGATTTTCATGAAATTTAATATTTCAGAATTTTTCGAAAGCCTATCAAGAATGTTTAAGTTTCGTTAAGATCTGACAAGAATAACGGGTACTTTACATGAAGACCTGTGTACATTTATAATAATACCTCGCTGAATTATTCTTAGAATGAGAAATGTTTCAGACAAAATTTGTAGAGAAAATCAAAACACATGTTATGTTCAATAACTTTTTTTCCGAAAATCGTGCCGTTTATGAGATAACGTGGAAAAATATGGTACAGTCAGACAGGCCACGGTTGACAAAGTACGTGTAATACGGCGCATGCGCTTTGCACGCTGGATAACTAAGGCTACAGACACACACACTCGGAATATGTAATACTTATTGCTTTTCCACGGCAGCAATGGTTTCGCGAACGAGCCTCAATGTTACGTTTATACGTACATTGTCTGCCTTGTTTTAACTTTGGTTTAGGAAGGAAATAATTGAAAATTATGGCTGTATCTTAACAACATCTGAACAAGTAGAATAATTTCGAGTCGCCGTGTTATGTTACGTCACTTGTAATTTCTTGTCATCGTTTACAAGTCTCTTCTTTTAGCTGAAGTAACTCTTTAAATCCCAGCTGCTACGTTATGAACCACCAGGTTTAACATTAAGAAAATTCTACATTCTGTCCCCACAAAGCATTTTGTGTCTTTCAAATGGATTTCAGAGGAAACAGCTATTCATTACCTATACAACATTAACTGGATGATTTTTACAACGAAGGCGTAGCATGTTTACTGGGCGGTAAGGGCTGAATATTTAAATATAATTTAGGTTAATGTTTTTCTGCCGTGTCGTGACTCAGACGGTTAATCGCCGGCCTCTCACCACAGAGGCCCTGGTTCTGTCTCAGGCCAGTTCGTGTGGGTCTTGTGGTGGAAAAAATGGCTCAGAGACAGGTTCCCCTCCGATTATTTCGCCTCTACGCTGTCAGTATCTTTCCACGAATGCAACCTAACCATTTTCATCTACATGTTGCTCTTACCAGAATGACAAATAGGCGAAGCCTGGGAATTTTCCGAAAGGTAATGCTCATTCGTTAAGTCAGGGATCAGTGAATAGGAAAGTAGGCCTACTTTCACCTTTTTCTTCTTTAAAGGCTTAATATGTAGCATTTAGTTTCGACTTGGCGCTGATCAATATACAAGTTCGAGATTTTGTGTGATTGTGATCTCCTGTTAATAATTATAACACAATTATCTTTTATCAGCTATGGGCAGGACAACCGAGGAATTTCAGCAGAGACAAGGGACCCATTCAACCTCTTATTCAATAAGTATTGAGGGCTGTTTCTGTAAGAGTAAAACGCCCGGGTCGTAAAGCCCGACTACTCAGCTCCATCTATTGGCGAGGTTAAGAATGATTGGAGCTATGCCTCCACTCCCCAAATATTTCTTTATGGCTTGCAGTGGGACATTTTTACGTTTACCATTATCTTTTTTATAATGAGTCACAGTATCTATTCTTCATCAACCATTTTCTTAAAAGAAACTTCTTAAGACTTTTCTTTTTTTGTAGAATGTAAAACAGTAATACAGCGGTCACGGAAAATTACTTTTGTGTTTTGCTTTAGTGGCGATAAATAATGAAATTTTGTACGGAGATAGATCAGAATCATAAATACATGTTCTGTGTGAAATGCTGGTAACGCGTAAATAACATGGTGTCTGTCTTTGTTAATATGCAGGTTTCACCTTCATATTGTACAGTAGAAACTGTCCGTTCTTGGTAATGTTTAATTTGTAGCAGTATGTGATATCACGAGTGTTAATAGTTAAGAACCTATATTCAACCCCGGATTGTGGTTGTATCGACTCATTCATGCTCAGAGCGAGAATTGCCTTGCTGTGTGACCTGAATCATTAAAAAAAAAAAGAAATAATTCATAATTCTTGTCCGACAGACGTGGGGCGGTTTCTTGGAGAAACCCTCGTAGGCGAGTCGCTGTCGCCGAGAGCTGAACTGCAGCGGGCTGGGTTGCTGCAACGCGTGGAGCCCCATATTCGTCAGTCCGGAGGTGACGTCACATCCTCTCCGAACACACCACCTCCGTACCTCGACATGAATGGACCCAAAGGTAAAGTTCGTCGGATGCATAACATTTAGGGACGTGGTAAGGAATTTATTGAACACACTGTAGTAGGCTGGTGAAAGTTCGCAGACAGCCGAAAAGGGGCCGTCCTCAGAACTTCGGAAAGAACGTAGATTAAGAGTGAGGAAAAGGTATCGAAGTGAATATTTGGGCCTAAGAAAGAGGAAGTAATAGGGGATAGATGCACTTAATAGTGAAGATTCTCGTAATCTGTTCTGTTGACCTCTGAGGTTGTTTTGGTAATGCTTTTATATCAAGTAGGTTGAGGTGAACGCACCTTGTGTTATGCGTGGGTGAAATGACAGAACCGTACTGAGTTTTGGTAACAACACCTCAAGAGACGAGACCATTTGACAGACTTAGGCATGTATGTAATATGGATGTAAGAGAAATGGAATATGAAGGTAGAGATTGGATTCAGTTGAAGTTTAAATTCCTGTGGGACGTTACGCCATATCGACTGGTTAATGGTTACCAGCGTTACGGAGGATTGTGCTGTCACCTTAGACCCTGAAGGACTGCTAAACCCTGAAGATGGAGTCAGCAGGATGCTGCGAAACGTCGTTAATTATTTATCAGTCGACACGGAATGACGTCTTAGAAGACGACCGAAACAGCAGTCAGAATCTCAAATCTGGCATCGATCCAGTGAAGGCCTTTGTGAAAGTGTTAATGAATACTACTGCCTATTTTTTTTTTTTTCCAATGGCCCGACAGCCCCTTGGGGGCCTACACCGCCTCAATTTTTTTTCGAGGCTTTACGATCACACACTTTTTAGACACACCACACTCGGTAGGACTCCTCTGGACGAGGGACCAGCTCGTCGCAGAGACCTCTACCTGGCAACACACAACACTCACAACAGACAGACATCCATGCCCTAGGCGGGATTCGAACCCACAATCCCAGTAAGCGCGAGCGGCCGTAGACCCACGCATTAGACCGCGCGGCCACTGGGATCGGCACTACTGCCTATTACCTTGTATTTTACCGTACAAACTTGGTAATTAAACCAATAAATACAATTTATTGGGGTGTAATCCCCATGCAGGAGGCAAGTTGTAGCCAGTTGAGGGGTTACTCCCCATTAAAGTGTATTTGTTATTTTAATTACTAAAATGGTAATGAATCTTCGGGTTTGCTAAGAACAGGTAATTTCTTAACCGGATAATCAACTTTGAGCTTTTCAAGAAAGAGCTGGCACAATGAACCTAATCAGCTGCCTTTTAAGTTAGTTTTTATGTAAACAAGATTTCACGTAACGGGTGGGCAGCTCTAAGGAATGCTCTGCCGTTGGTTGGTGTCACACAGAGGAAATTTTACGTGAAACATCATGCCTTCGCAGGTATAGCAGGGTTAATTCCACAAAGTCTCCTGCTTTAGACACATAACTTTAGCGAGCCTAGGCTGATATTACAAGTCGGGTGAGTGCGCAAAGTCGTGTGCGTGTAGCTCAGTGTGTTTCTGCAATCAGAGAGGTGGAGGTGCCAGTATTCGTCTGCTTACATAGCAGCTGCAATCATGTGACTGAGGTAGGAGGTCCGTATGGTTTGTGAGACTCAAGCTGAAAGTTGTCATGCAAAATGACGGCGACTTTGTGGATGTAATCCTGCTACACTATACGTTGTTTACGATGACTATGAAGTGAAGGTCAACACAGACGTAGAAGTTCCAAATAAAATGCCGGCATATTTTTTATCTTTTAGCTGAAGGTATTTTTATTGCTCCACCTTGTTTCTTGCAACAGCATCAGTGAAACAATAAACTACGACAACAGTCATATAGATTACATTTTCAGTGTCATTAGGGCAGATATCACTGGTTAAATGTGATAAGAGGCATTCGGAATTTTGTAGCCCAGTCTTTGTTTTTACAACTATCACATCACTATGAACTACCCTTTTCGGTTTACGCAAGCCATGCTGTGTTCTAGATCCAATTCTTAAAATAGTAATACAGTCAGTTCTGCTATTCTATTATTATTCAATTATTATTACGCGATTTTCTGTAACACGAAGTCTTACAAGAAGGCAACTATCGCGTTATAGCAGAATTGACTATGTAGAAAATCTAAAGAAAAACAGCTCGTTTTTCTTGGGATTTTCTATATCACTGCATCTGTTGTAATTTGTTTCAAACCAGACGAATTCTTTTGAATTTCTGATTTTAAAGGAAGGAGGCAGCATTTATTACACGGTTATCAGTGCATTCATAATAGTGATACTTAATGAGGAGAGAGAGAAGTGTTTCATTTAAAGACGCTGTCTGTTGTTAAAATTATATAGCGTCGGTGGTAGTTGAATGTAATATGGATATGCAGCGTTGGTGGTATGTGACTGGCGGGGGAAACCCGAAATACTCGGAGAAAAATCTGCCCCATTACCAATTTTTTTCACAGCAAATCTTATGGGGAAGTGCCATGTTAAACCACGATAACCTTACAAAAATAATATCTATTGTACAGTGCCATTATTTTAAACGGCCACACTCACTAATCACTACCCGTCGGTACTAATCTTACCCTCATTGACGTCGTATTTCCAAATTCAACAACAGCTCTTTTTCGAAAGTGAGAAAAGTGACAGACCATTGGATGGTTTGTAAGTGGAAAGACTGACGGACAACAGAAGCCGTGGCAACATCAAATCGCCCCAGCCTTGAAGGCCAGTCACATTGGCCGAGCTGACAACGCCAGTTTTCAACCTAACACCACCGGCAAGGCACTGGTTTGCCGATGGTCTCTGTTCATTCCCTTCTTTGTCATCGAAGTGCGAGGGTGTTGATTTAGCATTTTGTACGACTTCTGGAACTTCCCTGTATGGACCATCACCTGCTGAAGCAAGAAACTTGCCTGTATTATGTTTAAAAATGTTATTCGGCTACGGGCTGGACAATCGAGGAATTGTGGTTAGCTTCTCGGCAGGGACAAGAGATTCTTCTCCTATCCGAAGCGTCAAGACCGACTCTGGAACCCACTCAGCTTCCTCTTCAATGGGGATTTTTCCCTGGGTGTAAAGCGGTCGGGCCATGCTGACAGCTTATTTCAATCTGGTGCTGAGGTTAAGATTGAGTCGAGCTGTACCTCCTGTACGATTTATTGCTACCTCACAGGAAGCTCATAGCGTCTGTGTTATACGACCAGTCAGTTAATGCCGTGTGGGGAGTAATCACTGTTCACTGTGATTGTTATATGGAAGATACAGGCTGAGGTAAGTTCGCTGGGAAAATGCAGTTTATTTTAAATGTTATTGCAAGTGTTAGAATATAATAACCATGATGCCTTAAAGGGTTAAGTGTCTTTCGGGACAATCAGTTACCTGCACACAAATTTATGTTGTCATTGTAAGATTTCACATTTTTTTGACATTTAGGGAAAAACGTATGCTGAGGGTGTTAGATGATAGGGTGCTGAGGAATATGTTTGAACCTAAGAGGAAGGAAGTAACAAGAGGATAAAAAAATTGCGTAATGAGTAACTTCATGATGTGTTCTCCTAACCAAATATTGTTAGGGTGAACCAATCAAGGAAGATGAGATTGGCGGGGCATGTGGCACGCATGGGAGACAAGAGAAATGCGTACACGGTTTTGGTGCGGAAACCTGAAGGAAAGAGAACATTTGGAAGGCCTAGTCATAGATGAGGGGATAATATTAGGATTGATCTTAAATAAATGGGTTAGGACTGTGTGGGCTGGGTTTATGTGGCTCAGATTAGGGACAATTGACAAATTTTTGTGTGAAAGCGATAACGAACCTTGGTTCTATTAAATACAGAGAATTTTTTCGACTAGCTGTAGAGATTCTCAAGAAGGACCTTATCCCATGGATTTAGAATTCATGCTTTACAACTAAATATCTTATGAATATACCAGTAACAAATAGTTGTGGTAGTTCTCTCCTGTGATCCTTGTAGCTGGATCCACCAAACACACTTCTTACACTTATATGTAGGTTTGTAATGATTATGAACCATCTGAATAAATGATAAAGCAGTCAAGCCAAGTTTACGTTGTATGTTTTTGGTGTTCTTGTTTACTTGGACTCTTCCCTTTCTTCTTTTTTATCCTCCCTGACCAAGATGCATGGGGTGACTGTCTCCTTTATGGGTCCAGAGTGTGTAGTTCTGGGGTTTATCATGTCATAGTTCCCTTTATTCTGTAAAATATTCCAGCGACCTCTTTCGGCTGTTGAATAGTACTTTGCTGTCCAGCCCTATCCCTTTTAACTCCCTGGTTAACAGTAGATAAAATGCTTAAATTAAGTAGTTTATATTTACTATAAAACGTCTGTGTAAGGATATTGCATCTGAAGATTCCAGTCTTCTGGGATATGATACCTTGTGGACTGATACACAGATACCAGCGCATCAGAGGAATTTGCTGCCTCCATCTTCAGGGTGGTCTAAGAAGACTTGGGGTCATGTAAGAAAATAAATCCTGGCTTAAGTTCATGAGATCCTTGGCTAATTTGGAATAATCTTGTTAATGCTTTGCTTTATTTTATCATCATGCAATAATTCTCTTATTAGCAATGAAACTCTGCCTACTGTTCTTGTATGGTACAGGCAGCCTCTTTTGACAGAAGTTTATGAAGTAAATTATGTTTATGTCAGTCAAAGATACAGTCTCACTACATGAAGTGAATGTGTGATACATTCAAAGATGTTATGGCATTACTTTTTAAATAACATAATGAAAGTTAGGTTAAATCCGTTGACATAAAAACATTATACCCATCCCAAATGTTGCAAATAGATTCATATCCTCGAAAGGTTCATATCAGCTGGATCTGACATACTGGCTCATGTATCATCATGTGAATATGAGTATTATTTTATCTTTATGCATATAATTTAACTCTCTGTTACATCATTTAAGTTCATTTTATCCTGATACTCTCAAACCAAGTGTCGTTCATAAAATGTAATTTAGTCTACAAAGTATGGCAGTTTTCTACACAGTGATGCATAGCAGTGTTACTTATTCAGGGGTTGCGCCTAAGGGTTCTACGAGTTGCCTGGACTCTACTCAGCAAAATGTAAAATTTTTTTCCCTTTAGATGTCCATAATCTTAGTTTTATTGTGACTAATTGCTAGGAAAGTTGTTGATTTTGTAACACATTGTTGCATTTACTTGATAAAGGTTGAGGATTTCAGTCACCTTTGATGTGACGCTGCGTCACTGGGCAAGTGGTTTGCAATGTTTTGGACGACCATGACACCACATGGACCTTGAATCTTTGAAGATGAAGGCAACATGTTCCACTGAAATTTTGGGAACCATGTATCCAGCAACACAGCCTCACATCCCACAAGACCAGAATCCTGATTAGGCTGCTGTGAGAACTGCAAACATTGCTTAATAGAGTTTTTTACATTATAAGTATATTCCTCATTTTTAAATATCCCAGCTTTAAATGTCACTGCAGATAGTGTCTGAGGAATCTCTAAGTTGGGATAATTTTTGGGAAAGGTCTGCAGAGTTAGTGAGACTCTGTAAGGGGTTCATGCTACCAGAAAGTTTGGGAAATATCATGGTAGAGTATCAAGATGAGTTTCTCATCACTGTTAGTTGACAGTGTCTTGTAGTTTTTAAGGTAGATATTTACTTTACTTTTCCTTTAACTTAAAGCACACTATTCTTCAGGCCAAACTATACATATTTTTATTATTTCTTGTCATATGTAAAATGTTACAAAATTTCTGCTTGGAATTCTTTGACCCAGGGACGTCGTAACGTAATTCATATTCTGTGCACAGGTGCTCGTGAAGAATATGTGGATGCTGAGGTGAATGCTGATAGAGTGGAGGAAGAGTATGAAGAGTTTCAAGAGTTAGGGCTACCGCTAGTTCCTGCCAAACTTCCACCTGACAGCCAAACATCCTCTATTTCAAGTTCTAGTGTGTCTGAGGACTATGTGAACTTATCACTACCGTTTAGTGAACTCAAGACACGGACTAAAAAGTGTGGACCACTCTGGCGCAAAGAAAAGTTCATCTTCTTGGAACAGTGGCGACGCTGTTGGGCAGGAATCTATGGGCATGTTGTGCTATTATACAACTCTGAACGAGATGCTAAACCCAGCAGCTCCTTCGACATACAGGGTTTTGAGGCTCGTCCTTTAACAGTCATTAATCACAAGGATCCTAAAAAGAAAGATTCAGCTTTTGAAATTGTATGTCCAGGGAAGAAAACTCATCAGGTAAACTCTAGTTCATCTGTAGGATAAAGTTAAAATTTTCTCTGTGCTAAACATATGTGAAGAAATGGAAGTCACCTTCATAAACAAGCACACAGTGTCATATTTTACTTCATTTCATCTCTACTGATTAGGCTTACGTCTGTTCTCACTTCCTAGTAACCATTTGAATGGTCTTCTTGCGTTATCATTTCTTTTCTGTTTGTACTCAGTATAAAATTTTGAGAACATTTTATTTTTATCCATTTGGTGAAAGAAGTGCATTAGTAATTTTTCATTACTGATGCCTGTTAATTTATTTATCAACTAAGTAATGTATTTAGTTTCCTCTGTATATCTTCATTTTCAGTTTTGTCACACTGTCATAATGATATAACTTTACTGAATTTCATCTCCACTGCACGAAATTTTGTAACTTTGTTCACCTTTTAAATGCAAGTTAAACCTGCATATGAAAGCGTGTGAATGCTGTTACTTTATAAAATGTCAAGTTTGTCTCCGCTACTCCTTGTTCTTATAACCATCTGTTTATTGTCTCATATATTTCTTAACATCAAAATTTAGTAACTCTGTGAAAGTGCTTCTTTTCCATCTTTTTCCACCGGAGATAATTATTATTCATCTACAGCAAGTATGTAATTTCAGTGTAAAGAGAGGAAGCATTTTCTTAAGTCTTGGTTTTACAAAGGTAATTAGACCCAGGCCAGACAGCTCAGTAGGATCCAGTTTCTTTTGTTATTCAAATGAAATTTTTCTAATGTGTACTTGTGCTTGATGTATTCATTTAGAGTCTGTAACAGGCATTCTGAAACTGAGTGCTATGTTGAAAGCCTTAAGTAATGTGTACCTTGCCATTAGGTCGCACTCCTGGGTTTTGATTTGAGATAACTTTAGTGTGCTGAATATGTAGTCAGTTGAATTTCAGCACATTTTGTGAATAAAGAAGTGCATATAGTTTTTGCATTCGTAGCAACATATTGAAGAAATGGGGTATTCAACAGTCCACAAAAAAATATAATTATAATAATCAGTGAACTTCACATTCCATAATATTCAAAAAAAGGAGGCAGTATGCAATAGATTGTTTTGTTGAACATAATTATAAAACCAGCTTGAAAAATCGTGTTTTTTTTCTAGTTTGTGCTACAGTATAAATTTATAAGAGGAGAGGCAAGTGGAGAGGGTACATAGAATAAGTGGAAAGAAGTACTTTCAGATATTGTGTAAAACACGTGTCAGGCTCTGGTTTAATTTGTTAACTCTGACAGACGTTTATACAATATTAGACAATAAAATCCTAATCAATCAGCAGACTTACCTTTAACAACAATAAATTATGAAAATTAAGCAATAGTTTAATTATATTTATCTACATTTTGGAAAAAAACAATGCAATTGTTGATGTGAATAATGACTTCATACTGGAAGTAGGAATGGTCAAGTAAACAGGCTTTTTGAATGATTTTCTCGTTTTATTACACAAGTTTTTTCTAACCTGACCAGTCATAATTCTGTAATGAAGTTCAGCCTCTCACAGGGTACATCTTGCTATTTATATGCCTATTTATTGCTTTTTTCTTGGTTTGTTCCCTAACGAGGCAGGTGGTATCTTCCTCTTTGGAACTGGCAACATTTTCCAACACCAACAAGGAAGAAACATGTGTATTTATTAACACTGCTATGGAAAGATAGAATCCTGTTTCACACACATATATACTAAGATTCATGAGTACAGAGCAGGACTGCTAAGCAGTTCACTGATATTCGATGGCATTATCGACTAATGCACATTCCTAGAGATGTACTTTTAAGCGACAGTGACCTGTTTGTACTTTTGTCAGAGATTTTAATTGATTCCCTGTAAGTTTTATAATTTTATGATATTGTTTAGTAAGTGTGCATGCCTGTGTCCAGTTACAGTATCATTCAGTTTTGCCTTACTTTCCTGCCACTTCAGCCTTAAGTCATTTACTTGGCCTAATGTAATGTGAGAATGCTCTGAAATGAAATTGAGGCTGTTGTGCACAATGTATTAAAAGCATAAGTAACCTTAGAGCAATATAACTGATTGGCATAGTGGTATCAGATTGTAGAATTTTAAAATTACATGTAGCGAAATATTTCATACTTGGTAATATGTGTGTGTGTGATAATTTATCTTATATAATAACATTTTGTTTCAGTTTATTGCACGAACTGCTAAAGATATGAACCAGTGGATAATAGCTATTGGACTAGCAAGCACCCAACCAACTCCTACAGTTCAACTTCGTATGCCTGACAAGACTGTGCTTGGAAAACGGCAGTTACCCTCCCTTCCTGATAGTGACAGTGAAACATATGATGATGTTGATTCAACAATAAAGTCTAAAAATGAGAGGCAACAAAACTATGAACCTGTTCAATCTGATGAAGAAGAAATTTATCATGATATTTCAGATGTATACCTAAGGGGATTAGCAGTGGAATCAGTGTCTGAGACTGAAGTGAAAGGTAAAGAAGAGGAACCTATAGTTCCACCTCGACAACAAGTCCCTCCTCATCCTGATGATAATTTGTTAGATCAAGAAGAAATGTATGATGATGTTGGTACTGTGAGTCCTGTTAGTGTGTACTGTAATATGGTGGGTGCTGGTGGAGGAGAATTGCCACCAAAAGAGCCTGAAAAATGTCAGCCAGTGAACGAAGAAGAAAAACATGAAGAAGAATTAGAAGAGATTTATGATGATATTGGAGTTACTGAACAAGCTCCAGAAGCAATGACATTGTCATCCTTTCATCGGGAAGTTTCTGGAGGCAATGGAGGTCGTATCCAGTATATTATCAAAAGAATGGAAGCATCTCTTGGCAGAGGAAACAAACCTGCTGCTGGATATCATCCAAAGCCAGCACCCTTACAACAAATAGAATCTGAAGAACTGTATGAGCCAATTGAAAATAGCACAGTGGAAATATCTCATACAGTACCTGAACTACCACCACGGTGAAATATTGGTTACTAGTACATCTCTGTGGTGTTTGTTCATTATGGATCTCAGCTGCAGTGTTTCATTGATAGTTGTGCAACAAGGTTATGTGTTCCTACAGCGCAAGTGAAGTTGATCAGCGAAAAACTGTTGGCATACATTAATGGGAAGGATGTAACTTAGCTCTTTAATGATAAAAGCAAATTTTCTGGCAGCATCTGCTCTTGTAAGAGTGTGTATGATTTCCCCATTTCAATATATTTGAGGTTCCAAACAGATGCTCCAGTTTCAGTTGTATTTATTTACTAGAATTTATAAAGAATATCATCGGGTGATGATTAATACATTAGAATTTTCAAAAGTAAAATAAAAAACGTTGGATATCTTAGATGACTTTAAAAAACCAAGAAGATTAGACATTGTGATTTAAATTACGTGAGTCATGGAACATGCAGTTATTATATATGTACATATATGAATGCAATTGAAAACAGTGTTTTGATACGGTTACACTTACAACATGATTTGTATAACGTAATTTTTAAATTAAAGATAAGTCATATATAGCGTCAGCATCCGCCTCCCCAGTGAAAATTCTGGGTGTGCACCTGATTGTGTGTGTTCATCTGAATGTTGTTGCTACTATACTGTATGGATGTTTATACACAATAAATGCCTGGTTGTAATTTTGAATTCTTATATAAATGCTTTTCAGTGCAGACTGGTTCAGTGCACAGTGAACCAGTGAGGACTTGTGACTGGACTTTTTTGTCCCATACACCTCATTTCCAAATTTATTGCTATTTAATGTGTTTACAAACATATGTGGTTCAAATTGTTTATCATTAAATGGGAACTGTTCAATACGAAAACAAATTTGTAACAACACATTGTCCTTGGTGCGCACTAATTTCGATACTGTAGGCTTACAATTTTATTAATACCTGTAAGATAAAATCTTGGGTTTCAGTCTTTCATGGGTTTGACGACACTTAGGATTGTCGAATTACGACGTCTCGGAGGAACGTGCTGTCCCGCTTTTAACGGTATGTTATACTTTTCAAAATATTTGAAGTCTGTTTGCATTCGTGGTCACCAATCTGCCTGCAGACGCAGTTCTTATCTTTCGAGTGAACAGTACTAGTCTGCGATAGTATCGGCAGATGGCAGCATCCTTAATACGGAGCGCCGGAGCCACCTGCTGGCGTTAAGTAAACCTCATTTGCATGCGTGAGTGGTGGTCATATGTTGGGAACGCAGTTTTTTTTTTGAGTGTGGTATTCGTGCATGGGTTTCTTCAGGCATGGTTACAGATAATGTGTCAGTTTATTTCACCCCAGCCTTCTTTACTGAGTTGTGTTCTGTTATTGGAATATTAACTCCTGGTGAATTCTGTGAATTAATGAATCGAAGGTACCTGACCGTGGTTTGTGTTAAAATATATATGGTACGGTGTACTTACATGAATTTAGAGAAATTACAGTAAACTTTGCATAGCCAGCCCAGACCACGGTTGTCACCTGTCGAATAAGAAGCAGGAATGCAAACTTGCAAGTCCTCCTCTGCGGTAGCTACCAACTCAGCAATAGCGAATAGCGGATAATGCAGATACGAAATCTCCGAAGAGAAAGAAACCAGCGTTATTTTCGTTTGAGGTGAGTGCTTTTGTTGCACCTTTCCTGTTATAACCCCACACTAAGTTAGGTTAGGTTAGGTTAGGTGTCGTGTCATAATTACTGAGACTTATTTCATGATGTTTACAAAAGAGTGGTGGGGTTATACCAGGAAAGATCCGTTTTGTTTACTTTTCGAATGGTAATGTTAACAGGAGAGATGCTCAGTCTGACATACAACACATGTCCTTTCATTGCTACATGCCTTACTTTAGCTTTACATTGGATCGTAGTAAAATGGACCACATGCAGCTTTCGATGTGTGTGTTGAAAGCCCACAGTAATTTGCATTAATTTTCAGTTTCGTCTTTCTCTTAAGCTGTAAGGAGTTAGAAAAATAACCAGATCCATCAAACATTTTGCTATCAGTAGGCCTACAATATTATTACTCCCAGTTTAAGAATTATGAGGAAAATTACATAAGAGCAGGATCTTTTCTATCATAACCCCACAACCCCTGTTATGACTAGAAAGGATTATAAAAATAATGAAATAATCTAACGAATGTAACCGATTCAAAACAATATTAAATATTCAGTCTAAAACAACTGTTTAGTGTATTGCATTTTTTACCTGCCTTTCAATTATTGCATATTTTTTAACCTGATGATGGTCGATATCTACACCGAAACATGTAGCTTTTAAATAAAATCACAGTTGTGTTAGACTGTTTAATATTGTTTTGAAGACAAAACGGGATTAATTCTATTAAGTTAACCTAACCTAACCTACAACACAGTGGTGGGGTTGTAACAGAAAAGACCCAAAAATCTTATTAGTTTTAAACCGGTGTTCAGTGTTCTTGATTTTAGCACTCATGGCTAAGAAATTTTACTGATTGTGTTGTATGGTTCTATGGACAAGTTCCTTAAGAGATATGTGAAATACACCTACTAGTAAACTGTCGGAGACGACAGCTTGTATTTAATGTTCTGATATAATGTCTCCTGTTTAGGCGTGAAATTTGATATTTTATCAGAAGGGAATGACATAGCGTACTGATGAGAATGTTTTTAAGTGATGAATAAAAAATTCGATACATTTTGGAACGCGTAAAATGTATGGAGTTTTTAATTCATGGTTTCTGGATGGCCTGATAATGGCTCTTTGAGCCGAAACCAGAAGCCTATGTACGCATTAAAAAGCGAAGTGTTGATTGTGACTATGATCAATAAGAGAAAATATACTTTTGTATCTGCGTACCAACGGGGATTGTATTGTATTTTATTTTATTTTCATTCTACAAATCCAAAGGGTTACAAAACCACTGGATATAGAACATGTCAGAAAAGTAAAATATAAAGCATAAATATACAAGAAAATAATATAAAACACATAAATATACTAGAGACTACTGAGGGCCCCAGACAAGCACAACATGATACACAAGTGCGGATGCAATACACATATGCACGAGACCTCAAAGTCCGCAGGTGAGCAATAGTGTGATAAGACCAAAGGAGTCGGATGTCCGAATAAACACATAAATTTATCTAAGTCAGAGTTGTACATCACAGTTTAATAAATATATGGTAGAAGCATTAAATACTAAAGTAAATAAGAATCTGCACATGTTGAGTAATCATTAAATAAAAATTAAAGGAAACTTGTAAAAGACAAAAAATGCATTAATTAAATTACAGAATTGTTATGACGCTGAGTATATTATAAAGCACTGAATAAATATAGTAACCTAATAGATCAATGAGGGAAGTTTTAAAGAGATTATAAATCTGAGAGCTCTGATACCTAATTATTACTGTTGTTATTATAAAACTTATCTAATGAATAAAAGGAATTTGTATATAGAAATTTTTAAGACCATTTTAAATGTCTTAGGATTATCAAAAAAACTTTTATGCTAGAAGGAAGACTTAAAAATTAAAGTATTAAAATTATGAACCCAATAACATACTTGATCGTGCCTTTATAATTACTTCTGCATTTTCTTTGTATTCTCTTCTTGTCTTTTTTTACTGTTTCTGCGTTTGATCCATATTTTCCACTATCTTTCGGGATCTGTAAACGTATCTTTATGTAACTAATTTTGTGTTATCAGTTTTGCGCATCACAACCTGTTCGTCAGTTATCTTGTTCATTTATCAGAGCACTTTCTAACCCCCTTTTTCCAAGTTTAATTGCTTTGCTTTGGTTCTATTTGTTTACACTATTCCCTTCAGATTTTGCCTTGTCGTTCGTATATTACTTGTATACTACTACAAGCTCCGTCCAGAGGAGTCCTACCGAGTGTGATGTGTCTGAGTGTGATCGAGAAGCACTAGGGGCTGCTGCGCCGTGGGGGTAAAAATACTATATACAATATTTTTGGGAGGATATCACTTTTGTGTATTGGCACTTGCTGTTGGGAGTTGTTGCATGGTTTTCTGAAGACGCTCCTCTTGAACATATGAAATGTATAGGACAAAGGGCGTGAACGTTTATTTTAGATCATTAAATAAATACATATTGTGACTTTAGACGTAACTTGTGTTACTTGACAGTACAACGCTACTGACAGTGTAAAGCCGATACGAAGTATTCCAGCAAAAATACGTCGAAAACAGTACTGTTATAACCGTAATTTGCTGGGTATCGGTGTTGTTTCCTGGGGGTAAACAGTCGGCTGCATGACGTTGACCACTCAGTCTAGTGCCAAGGGCAAGAATGAGTATAGCTATACCTCTGGTCCCCCTGTATGTCTTCATGGCGTGGACAGGGACAGATTTACCTTTTTTATAATCATAACAGTTGAAGCATTTCGAAAGAAGAAACAAAATAAATGAATATCCTGGGAGGAATAGATTATAACTTTTATGCGTTCTTTGTATAAAGTTTATAAAATGAAGGCATAATGGGGAGGTCTTATCTCTCCGTCCCCCTGTTTCATCTCCAAAATTATCACTACAGTTTTCAATGAAATTGTTTATTGGGGTTTTTATTTTTTATTTTTTTTATCGAATTATAATGCAAGGTACGGAAAACATAAAATGTGAAATTTATTTATTGGGGGTCTCCATTAAAAGTTGTCAGATTGCTTTGATTTTGGTTCATGTAGGTTTAATAAATATAACCCGTGCATTACCTGCCTGTCATATCGAATATCAGTGCTCTCAGAAACAGTGGCAAAACTTCCAGAGTATTTGAAACTTTGAGGTGGTTTATCCTTTTGTGTAGCCTATATAATAACAATAAAAACCAATATATTCAGTCAAACACAACTCGATATTATGCAAAGTGATCAGCTACATGTTGCGGCTTGTAGCAAAGCCATCGTCACCTGCATATAAGAATCACAAAGATAAAATCAACAAATTGAATATTTGCAAGTCAAGATCTTAACTTTTTCCATCGATTAAAAATTGTCGGATGTGAATTTTAATTACTTGAAACGTACTTGTGGATAGATACTGTGAATATTGAACGTAATACAATGACATATATTTCTGAATATTTATCTATTTATTAGTGCCATTAGCTCTGTAGTAACAGAGACATATTTGGAAAGTAGGTGACTGTGTATTAGGGCCTACACTTTGGTTTCACTTGCCCATTCCCTGTGTCTATAGGATTGCAGTAATTATTGGCCATAGCACGAAACAGTACGGAGTGCATACAGGGAGTGTTACTTTCACTCGACGACTCTCAGCCGATGGAGTGAAAGTAAAAATCAATGTCTCTCTTCTCTTAGTCAAGATCATACAAAAGTGTTAGAAGTAAACGTGTTTCTAGAAGATCGGAAAATATTTCAGGGACACATATTCAACAAATTTATTATTTTTAATGACTCAGAATTTTTCGTGATTGCCATGTTTATGTTATCAAAGTTAGGGAATTTAAAATTATGAAAATAACACTGTGTCCAGAGATATTATATTCATACCGAATCACGTTAAGATTGTGTGTGTGGTCATGACGCTGTTAGGAGACATTTATATGATGATATTATCGTCTTATTTCTCCACGAACGAAGGAAAGTAGCCAGTAAATGACAGTTCTATACGTATGACTACACAGACTTAGTTCTACAGTACTAAAGAAGTGAATGGCAATGCGAATAGAGTCCTCGTGCTTGGTAGAGAAGTCTACAGAGAGAAGAAAGTGGATAGCAATCTCGAGCTTTGCCCCAAAGGATCTGGTTACTGCAACGTAAATATTTCTCTGCAGAAAACTTGATTTATATTCTGTTCACTAGGTTCTCTGGTACGAAGGAAGTCTGCGTTGCTGCTAACTCATCAAGAAGGGAATTGTATCATAATTGAATCTGTTTCCTCAGCTTCCAGTTCTTGGTCTTTAGCAGCGTATCAACTTCCCGGATGTTACAGTGTTACCTTATACATTGCTACTTCCTTTAAAAAGAAACCGTAATTTAAGCAAGTGGAAAATTAGGAGTAAAAAAAAATTGTCCTTATCCACGCCATGAAGGCATATTGGGGGAGTAAATGTGTAGCTACACTCATTCGTAACCTCGGCGCTAGATTGAAGTAAGTGGTCAACATCACGCTCCGGTCGTTTTACGTGTGGGAACGTACCCCGGTACCTATTGAATAGAAGGCTGGGTGGGCCCCAGAGCCTGTCTGGATATTTTGGAGAAGAGAAAAATATCTTGCCTCTACCGAGATTCGAATTTCGGACAGTCCAGCCCGTAGCTTAGACGCTGTACCGACTACGCTACCCGGATCGCAGACAATTAAGAGAAGGTACTTTAAATTTGGGGAATACTTGCAACAATTCGGTTCAGAATTTTTAACTTATGTATATTTAACACCACAAAGATAATAATAATAATAATAATAACTATTTGCTGAGTCACATTACAGAATTTTAGGGTTGTACCTGTTAATATCAAATAGTCTGCAGTGCACATCCCTTGTATTAATCTTACGTTCCACATTGGTAATGAAATATTCATCTTAATTTCAAAGATTAAAATAGGGAAAGTAAGATTTTATTTGTTGCTTTGTAGTGGAATAAACTTGATGCTTCACCATAATGGATGAACACGGACTGAGTATTTGAGGACAATTTTTCTGAGGAAAACATTTGGACCTAAAGGAAAGTAACAGGAGGATGGAGATAAGCGTAATTTACGTAGTGAGGATTTTAACTTGTATAGCAGGATTACATCCACAAAGTCCCCGTCATTTTGCATGACAACTTTCAGTGCGAATCTCACAAACCTTACGGACCTCCTACCTCTGTCACATGATTGCAGGTACTACGTAAGCAGACGAATACTGGCACCTTTATCGCTCTGATTGCAGAACATCTGATATACGCGCACACTACTTCGCACTTTCCATCTATGCCTAGGTCTTCCACGTGGTCTCTTTTCCTCAGGTTTCCCCATTAAACCCCTCTATTCACTTCTCCTGCCCACCATACGCGCCTCATGCCCCTTCTGTCTCATTATTCCTGATTTGAGAAATCTTCATGTTAAAAATTAAAAATACAGTGGCGGTGCGATAGTTAGAAGTTGTAGAAATCGATACTAGTGAAAAATATGTGCCGAAAGATATCTAACTCGTTTAGACTTGAGCCCAGCCAAATTTCTGTTCAGAGGCGAAATCCCAGTTGTTGACCGAGAGTTTGGTAAGCTGTTGGCTGTTTGGCTGTTCTGGTCTGTCGCACACTTTAGGGGAGATGGTAGATATGCAGGTCTAAGTACGGCGTGTTAATGGAATGGTGATTAGCAGAGAACTGAAGCCACATATTCCTAGATAATCCTGCTCTAGTGCTGTTGTATCCAACATAAATTCCATGCTGTCTGTCCTGGCATTGAACCGTGGTCTCCTCTGTGTGGGGTCGATGTCACAGTCTCTAACTGAATTGTGCAATTATTAATTTGTAATTTGTGCTAGGCTCTGTGTCGGACTACAGAGCGAAATTCACAAGCCGCCAAAGTACATAGTTAACTATCCCCTGTTGTTATGGGACTTGCAAGAAAGTTGGCACAAGCATTTCTGTTACGTGTTTGGGAGAAAACTGGTTCGAATCTCGACCGTATCATGGATTAACATTGCTCAGGCTTTTGGCTTTTTGGCTGATTCTTTAGTTCATTCCGGGTCATGCTTGGATAATAGGCCTACTGTAAATAGACCATAATTTCCTACCACTTCATTTCCTGTTCATTATCTACTGCTATTGAATAATTTAAACTGTGGGAATACCTGCTACTGTTCGGTACAGAGTCTTCTATCTTCCCCTGTGCTATCTGGAATTATAAAGATTTAAATACACTCAAATGAAATTGTGCGTGTTGCTTTATATGGGTGTCCATGTTGGTCTCTCAGGTTGAGGGAAAAATGTGGGTTGAGTGTGTTCCAGAATAGGGCGCTGAGAAAGACATTTGGGCCTTAAAGGGACGAGATAACAGGGGACTGGAGAAAATTGCATGATGTGGAGTTTCGTGATATGTACTGCACGCCAGATTCTATTCGGGCTATTAAATAAAGTAGAATTAGATGGACAGGGCATGTGGCACGTATGGGGGAGAGGAGAGGTGCATATAGGATTCTAGTTGGTCAGTCATGAAGGAAAGACATAATCTGGAAGACCTAGTCGGAAATGGGAGAATAATGTACAATGGATCTTTAAGAAATAGGATGGGGGGGGGGGGGGGGGGTTCGGGCGGTGGACTGAATTGATCCGGCTCAGGGTAGAGACATAAGGCGGGCTGTTGTGGTTACGGTAATGAACCTTAGGGTTCCATAAAATATGGGAATTTCTAGATTAGATGAGAAACTGTTAATTTCTGGAAGAACTCTGCTCCGTGGAGTTAGTTACTCAGTCATTCGACGTTGAATAATATAAGTCGTTAAACCAATATTTAAGGGGGTTTTTCCCCTTGGCTAGACAGGCCCTAATGGGTCAGGGCCTCTTCATTGTCGAGGCTTCACGATCACACTCAGACACACCACACTCGGTAGGACTCCTCTGGACGACTGATCAGCCCGTCGCAGAGACCTCTACCTGACAACACACAACACTCACAAAAGACAGACATCCATGATCCCGGCGGGATTCGAACTCGTAATACCAGCAAGCGAGCGGCGGCAAACCCACGCCTTAGACGGCGCGGCCACAGGGATCGGCTAGATAAGATTTATAGACGTACTTTTTCGAACATACTTAATTTCGCCCGACAAGTGTTAGTTTGGTCACCCATTAGCGAAATACATAACTCTTGTAACGAGTATGAATTGCCGACATTTCAAAGTACTTTAAGAACTTTGTTCACGAACATGCGAGGTTAAGTGTCAGGAACCTCATTATGTCTTCATCACACAAACCGCTATGCAGAATAATCTCGCCAATTGCATGATAATCTGTCAGTGGTCATCCCCTAGGGATCCTGAACACTGAACACCTGCTGGCATTGTTTCAAAGTTAGGTAATGGCTGTGTGGTTTGCAGCATCTGTTATGGAAGTGTTGGAGTTGTGGACACTGGGGGATGGGTCACTTCAGCTACCTATAACTCTGTCATGGTATTCTAACGGCCAGATCTGTGCTGCGTGGAGAAAAGTTTGGAACTATCGATATCATGATCCTAGTTCCGCAAACGGACTCGGCCTCACGAAACTCCGCCCCTTGATATACAGCCTAATGTCTTTATTCATATAAATAGTATGGTATATGGCTAGAATGGTGAAATTATTAGACGAAACATTTCAAAATACAGAAGAAAGTGGGAAGGTGTACTCCGACGTACTCCCAATACGTTGTTCGCCAATTCCTAATGAGATTTATTGCAGATAAAGATCTTTTTGCTTCGTATTTGGACTTGTTACGGAATGGAGGCCAGGTTTCGTTACATAATCGCAAAACTGTTCAACAACTTTTCAATATTATTTCGTGAAAATATTCTACACCGAAGGCTTCAGAAATAGGTGAGTTTTGGTAGAGCGATATTTTTAATATTCAAAATACAAACATATTGAAATTAATATTTGTGTTCAACGACTTGCTATTAATAAGCATAATTAATGCTTTTTTTAAAGACTCGTGAGAAAGTTTAACATATTTTTCTTCAACATAGGTGCCTAATGCTTTTAATTAAACAGATTAAGTTACTGGTGAAAAATTTCTAGTATCGTATCAGTAAACGGCATGAAATGTATTCTGTTTGGTTTATACGTCTTTTAGCTGTTCTGCGTAAATTGTCTTCTGGCAGCAGAACGCGAAGGTCCAGCACCGCTAATGACGAATTTGACGCGGCTCTGTGATAGTTAAAGAAGCCGGGATAGCTCTGTCAATATAGTGACTAGCCAATGGGGTGGACGTTCGAGAAATTTTTCGTTTCCCGACGGCGATAAGAGATTTATCACTTCGCCAAAGCATCCTAACCCGTGTCCATTTAGCCTCCCGTTTATTGCGTACGGTGGGTAAAGTGGCCATGAAGTGAAACTGATCACATACCCCTTCTCGTTACGGGATTAGGAATGAGTGGGGCTATACCTCCTGTCTCCCACATTTCTTCTTATCGCTCATGGGACAAGTTTACTTCACATGAGCAGCCAGTTAAACCCCACCTTCAATACCTGAACCATTCCCTAAGGTAAAGCATTTTGCTGTCCTTTATATTTTTTGGTTCTTCTAGTGCACGTTCTTTAAGTAAATGTCCCCGTAGATTGTTATAAAGAAAACAGCAACAGAAATTAAGTCGGCTGAAATAGGACTAACATTGTTATAGTTGTTCATGTTTTTAATTCGTCTTGTCTGACTGTGTTATTCTTCTCTCTGCAGTACCATTTCTTACTCTAAATTTACCTTAATTTTCTTTTTTTTCATTACGATTTCGTCTTTTATTTTTCCGAGTAACTCGTCACGTGACCCCCAGAGATTCTCAAGGGAATGCCCCATTTCAATGCAGAGCGCTGGCGCCGGAAGTAGGCCTATTTCTCGAGGGACAGAGAGTGAGAGAGTGCATTGCCAGTAACACGATTCCTGAACCAGAGACGAGAGGATTCTCTCTCTCAGATGCGCGGCGCCATCAGAAAATCTGCAGTGGCTTGCGCAATTTGTTTACATTTTGTACTAGACTTATATGATTTCTATGCAAATATGTCTAGAAAATAACCACTTCTAGTGGAGACTGTCATAACAGCGACTGGTTTATTTTGAACGCAAAGCTGTGAGTAAAGAGACATTCAAACATGAAAACCAAGGAAAGCACTTAATATCTAATACAGGGTTGCAGAAAATCTTCTGTATAAAGATTACTTTCAGGTAGACTAGAACAGAAATAAATCTTAAAGCAGTTTACAAAACTGCAATGACACGTTCCATAACAGGTCGTGACGTAAGCCTATATGATGTGTTTCTGTCAGTTTCGCTTCGACTTGATCTAGTCCGCGAAGTAACAATGTCTAATGTGGAGTGACATTTCTTTTCTGGAGAGCTGAGAGTCGTGCCCCGTATATACAGGGCATACACAAAAGAATGGTGCGGTATCAATAGTGAATTCTTTAGAAACCGCACCATTCTTTTGTGTATGCCCTGTATTTCTGATATCAGAACATTCACACTCCTTCCTATATACTTCTGGGCTTCTAGCAATTCATAGGTAATTAAGTACGTAACTTTATATAGAAGAATCTCTTTTGTGTAGCTTATAGTAGCTCGTCTGATGAATAACTGCCTACTTTAATGGAACCCTTGCTCACAAGAGCTCGCCACTGGCCATATACCGAGCCAGTTCAATTCATTCCACATCCTGGCATTCCATTTCTTTGTGATCAATTTTTATATGCTCTAATCCATGCCAAAGTCTTCTGATTGGTTCCTTTCTTTCAGTTCTGCCAACTAAAATTTTGTTCGCAATTCTCAGTTCTCCCATGCGTACTATATGCTCCTTCCATCTGATCGTTGTAACAATTTTTACTAAATGGGAAACCCTTCATTTTTTAATATTCAGAATTTTTCTGCTTTTCTTTCTTAGTTTTGACAGCCGTCTCTTTCGGGGAATAAGTACTTAAAAAGGGGGGATCTAAGCCCTGTGTAGAAGTGTAATTGTTGAAACTAGCGTTTATGTTTCTTACTTGAATGATCAGGACAAATAAGGGATGAAATAATTTTTCTGTGATACTTTTTGACCAAGGATATAAGCGTATTTTGTGTCTAATGAAACCGGTGATAGACTAATGAAGGAATTTTTAGAAAGCAGGTAATAAAACATTGTTATGGACCAAGAAGGCGATCAGAATGCGACAAACTTGCTGATGTGTGTTTGGATTCAATAAGAATGACTAATTTTGCACTTTCTGAAGCCAATTCAAAAACGTAAATACAGCCATTTCCCGACGTACGACCATCCCACTTAACACCAACCGAATTTACGACGAAAATTTCATTCAGAAAATTTCAATTTAAACTACTATAAAATGTCTTTAACATTTTATTTCGAAGCGCATTGCGAATTGTGCACACAAAGTGCTGATTATCGCAACGCCCGTTATTGGAACAACGGAAAGAATACTTACATGAATCGCACTCGACCTAATGGACTATGCATATTTCACCTAATTTCGTAGTTTCGACAAAGACCAGGTGTTCAGGACGCATCCTATTTGTAAGTCGGGGAGTACCTGTATCCGGAATGAGACGAACGGAAATTTGTGCTTGTAGGAAATTGAAGGATGGAAAACATGACATTAAAAATCATTCTTACTTACATTTACACTGATTTATCCAATTATTTTATGTCTTTCTTAAAAGTAATTGATAGAATAGAAACACGCAGGAAAATGCAGCACAATGTTAATATTGTGAATCTAAATTTGGACGCGTAAAAAGCTACAAAATTGAAGCTCATTCCATTGATATACCAGAATTTGAGACCATAAAATCCAGAACTTTGCTTAGAACCCAAAGGAAAGAAACTTCGTAAAGAAAATATGATGCCTGTTGGTACTTAATTTCATGTGTTTTACCCTGTGTGGTGAGGTTAGGAAGATATGCAATAATAATTACATTTAATATTTTAAATTTAATATTGCAATATCTGAAAATTTTGAGGGACGTAAATTATAATTTGTTCACAGTTTTTAGGTGCGTGTATGGTCGGCCTCTTTACAAGGTTTTATCTGCCTAGCTGCCAAACCGAAAGATTAATATAGATTCTTTGCGGCCACCACGTAATTATATATTTAAAAAAAACGTGGTAGAACAAAACTTTCACATATTTCCTATGTCCATCTGTTTCACACAAAAGTACACAACTCTTGCATTTGCGATTCCTAAATTACAAATTGGCACGTCTATAATGTTGATATTATTAACGACATGAGGTTAGGCAATGCAGACACGATGTGGCTACTACTGTCGTAATGTATATATCATGTTTCGTGAAAAACCGTCCTTTCGTTTGAGTTATTACGGACGGTTAGGTACACGAACATAATGTTACCACAGGCAAATTTTTCCGTACAAAACGAGGGAAGTGATTTAAAAAAGAAACATTTTGAAATATAATAATATCTTGTATATGGTGACTGGGGTGTCGTGTTACAAGCTGCGTCTGCATACAATTCTTGCACAAAGTTGCAATTTATTGTAGCCCATAACTTCGTGGCTTCATCTCATCCGTGCAACCAACACTAATGTGTACTCTCCTTGGCATAAATAGAGGTACTGAAATCTGGATTTGTTATGACATACGAGACATTATCATTACCAACACTGTGCGCTATGACACTGTCATAACACTTTAGCATCTCGGATGGGAAGATGACGAGAAGGAGAAAGTAAAGCGATGGGCTAATAGGAGAGCTCACTCATCCAACAGCGATGTCGTTTTTTGTTATTCATACCGTACATATTCTTATAATTAACACATCAACCAATTTATGAACTTTATAAAATACATTCAAAGCAAGTATAGAATTCCTACATTTTTCGGCACCGGGGTGCCATCATCAGGGTGTTATACAGAACAAAGGAGTACAAGGCCAACAGCTGATCTAGGTAGACTTAGATTGGCATGTTGACCTTGTAATACTTTTTTCTGAATAACTTCCTGATGATGGCACCCCGGTGCCGAAACATGTAGGAGTTTTAGACTTCCTTCTGAATGTATTTTATTAAGTGCGTAAGTTGGTTGATATATTAATTATAGTGATGTCGGTGGTAAAGGGAATGTAAGAACAGAGAAGTGACTTTTATTTATTCATTTATATATGAAGTTGTGTTTCTCACACAGGTGACTGTAGAATAATGTCATGTGAAATGTGACGCCGTGGAGTCTGGCAGAACGTTACCGACATATGGGAAGGATATTCTGGCTCCATTTTCGGAACAGGAAAGCTCTCTTTTACCCTGAAAAGTGAGGCAACAAGTTTTCTCCGAAATTTCGGTGAGTTTATAACACGTTATATAGTGTCGTATTAGAGAAGGCAATATTATTTATGTCTTTAGTGTTTGTTTAGCGAAGCTATCAGCACCTCCGGTAGGTAGGAATGTTAGGATGTCTGCAGAATAATGTATTTAAAGACACACAGTAGGAAGTGGGCATGGCAGAATTTGAGGTACTCTGTCCTGAATACGTGTCCATATCATCATTGATACACCAATAGGCTCAGTCCTCTTAATGTTGAATAGGGTGTTTTAACTAAAAGGCAGCTCATAATAATTCATTCTTTTTATTTTGTGTAATCTTGTTTATTACTTCAACTCCCAGACAGTAAGTCAAATTTTGCTGCTACTCTGCTTTACAGAAGTTTCCTGAAATTCTTCCTCTTACCATTGGGTCCCTTTAAGGAGTACGATTTATATCCTGATCACGATCTTTCCGTAGAGGAGCATTTTATTCAGAGCTACCAACTTCAACTCCCAATGGACCAACGCAAGGGAAACAAGCTTACAAAAAACATTCATCTTTATCATGCTGAAAACAAACTGACTTTGAAAGTAATCATTTTGTGTTCGAATATCGCTCATAGTCTCATGAAATGTCACAATTATACAGTGTTTTATGAGGCTCCAATTGGTTTTGGTTTTCGACTTCCATTCATTTATGCAATTTATTGTTTCTAATTCTAAGGAACTCTGTAAAAGTTTCCAGAACTTGCTTTTAACATTTACGAAAATTTAAAGTGTTATCTGACGTATAATTTTAAATTTTTGCAGTGTTTTAAATATGCGAAATACTTCGGTTACAAAAGTCGAAAGTGGTCGCATATACACAGGACATTCGACCAAAGATGTCGCGGATATAACTGTGATAATGAAGGTAACAGTCCTATGATGTATGACACCTTGTAGATTGGCGTATGGACCAGCGTTTTGGAGGAGCTCTCTGCCACCGTTTTCAGAGTATTCTTGAACTACCCTGAAAATATAAGCCGCAAATTTCCACTAGGCCCTTTACCACCTATGTAACAATCCCTCTTCATCAGCGCTGTTTTGAGGACCTCGACTCTAGCAAAAGTGTTAATGTTTTACAAAACTAAGCTGGGCGTAAATTAAAACGAGATTAATTCGGAGCCCATTAATGAAGCGTTTTAGTGCTACTTAAATAGCATTTATGAGCAGGTTAACATCGAAATACAGAAACTGAAAACAAAGCGAGGAGGTCGTATATGCCCTCACGTCGGTGCGAATTTTCATATCCGAAACTTTTGGGAGGAAGCGAATTTAATTTCGGGCTTATATTGGTACCTCTGATTTGCATAGTTATATCGCGCGTATTCAGAATTCTCAAAAATTGCTTTGCCTACAAAAATTGAACAATGTAGTAGGCTATAATATAATTTTCAATAATTTATGAAAGTGTTATTTGAAATATATTTTTGGAATTTATATAAATTTAATGGATTTTACATATATTTAAAGAAATATCACGAGAAAGACTCCTAACTATACTTTGTGGTACCTGTAGTAAGTATTATTAGTTTTGAACAATGTACTTTTATTTGTTGGAAAGGAACATAAAAGTCTCGTTATGGGGAAATACCTTAAAGGAATTGTTTCAGAGTTCATGTTTGCACGATACATCTTTTGTGAGAGTTTTGTGTGACGGAACTTACTGTAATAAGTAACGCTCATCTATTTATTTCGACGCAAGTTGTAATTTTGTATCTAACTCCATGGAGCAGAGTCCTTCTTGACAAGCTAACAGGTCCTCAGCTAGCCAAGAAATTCCCACATTTTATGGAACCCGAAGGTTCATTACTGCATTCACAAACACACGCCACCTGTCCCTATCCTGAGCCATATCAATCCAGTCCATGCCCCCATCCCACTTCTTGAAGATCCATTTTAATATTATCCTCCCATCTACGCTTGGATCTTCCAAGTGGTCTCCTTCCCTCAGGTCTCCCCACCAGAATCCTGTACGCAACTCTCCCCTCCCCCACACGTGCTACATGACCCGCCCGCCTCATTCTTCTTGATTTGATCACCCGAATAATATTTGGTGATGAGTACAGATCATTCTCATTATGTAGTCTTCTCCACTCCCCTGTTACCTCGTCCCTCTTAGGTCCAAATATCCTCCTCAGCGCCCTTTCAAAATATAATTTTTCTCGTACAGTAAATTCTCTTCTTAGTTACAATTATGTAAGACGTTAAAATGCAAAACTGATAACGACAAACTTTATATGCAGTGCCCTAACTTCCAGTGTAGTTCTGATTTTGAATATTCTCCTAGGACATGTATCGAATCGTCTGTGGATGTTGGAAGGACATGAAATATATCACATTTCTACCGCTTAATGAATCTTTGGGTTAAATGCGAATTAATGTTGATGGTCTGAGGAAAGCAACTTTCTGTTCAGGACAGATCGATTTAAGAAAGTTGTAACCTTATTGAAATGTTTAGGCAGAGAAAGTCTGCAGGAGATGCCATGTTTTCTGTGTACCTGGACATCTCTTGTACAGCAGTGTTTAAAATGTAAACCTTTGCTTCCACGTGAATCACATTTAAAAATTCGACGTGTTACATGGAGCTCCTAGCGTATTGTTAAAGTCGACTTTTCTACTGCAAAGGTTTATATTTCTACAAATCATTACTGCTTTATTAGCGCTGGTTGATTTCTATGAAAAGCTTATTAATTTAGCAAAAATTTATCGGTTGCATGCTCATAGTTTCGCATTCTTCTTTTTTCGTCTGTAATTGTTAACGTGTCGATCCTAGTGGCCGTGCTGTCTAAGGCATGGGTCTGCGGCCGCTCGCTTGCTGGGATTGTGGGTTCGAATCCCGCCGGGTCATGGATGTCTGTCTCTTGTGATTGTTGTGTGTTGTCATGTAGAGATTTCTGCAACGGGCCGCTCACTCGTCCAGAGGAGTCCTACTGAGTGTGGTGTGTCTGAGTGTGATCGAGGAACCTCATAGAGGAGGCCTAGGCCCACTAGGGGCTGTATGTACTTCATGTGATATGTGTAGATATGTTTGTAGTCTAAATTCAGGCTAAATTTCACTTTCCTATCCTTAGTAATTCATTAGTCATGACCATCAGAGTATAAATTAAAGAAACGTTTCTCCCGCTGACGTCTAATTGATTTGCAGTCTGTGAAAATGTTACCGTAACAAAATTTGCTTATTATTCAAAGATCTGTTATCATGCATAAGGCTACGCTATATAAATGTTGGCGGTACAGAACCTGCCGATCCCAGTGGTCGCGCTGTTTAAGGCGTGGGTCTGCGGCCGCTCGCTTGCTGGGATTGCGGGTTCGAATACCGGCGGGGGGCATGGATGTCTCTCTCTTGTGAGTTTTGTGTGTTGTCAGTAGGGGTCTATGCGACGAGCCGATCCCTCATAGATACGAGTCTTATCAAGTGTGTGTGTGTGATCAGATGCAACAGTAACGCTCTACACCTCCAATGGGTAGGTAGAAAGAGGTCGGCCTAAGAAGGAAAGAAAGAAAGAAAGAAAGGCACAGAACCTTCTGAGAAACATCTAATTGTTCAGGTGGTTAAGAAATTATCTACCTTTTATGGAGTCCGAAGTTTCATTTCCATTTTTAGAAATTTTCACCTTTGGACTGAATCCTAAGCCAGCTGAATCGAATCTAAACCTTTATATAATACGCATTAAAACCCTTTAACCCAAAACCACCCTCCCATCTTCCCTTAGTTCTCTTAACTAGCCCTTTCTCTTCATGCTTCATGTATCCTGATTAAAATGTTATATCCACTGGTCGTACGAAAGAATCCGTGCATGTGCGAGGCCTTCAACATGCTACTGTTTTACTGTGAGTTATTGTTGGCTCCCGCCCAAAACTCAAGCTGGATGATCAGTCTTTGTCTTCTGTCGTGGGAGAAGGGTCTGCTTATTCGCATGTTCTCAGCTCTACCTTCCATATCCTACTTCCGCGCCATGCCGTGGCGACAAGTGACAGAGTTAACAATCCAATTAATTGCTATGATAAATGGATGAAGGATAGTAGAATTGCTTGATTGAGGTCATGCGAGTTAGAAATATTCATGAAGGTGACAGTTGTAGTGTTTGTAGCAATGTAACGCTCTAGCCTCAGGCCAAAAGTGGTGAGGAGTAACTCTGAATGTCGGTCTGTTTCGCGCGGTCGAGCATTTTCTTTTTGGGCTACTGAGTTAAAGAGCCCATTCCTCGCAGTCCAAGATTTACAAACCCTTCATTTACGTACTTTGGTCACTAGTTTATCATACCTGTCTTTACGTGTGTCAGTCGTTTATCAATACCTTAATGTACGTGTGTCAGTAGCTTATCATACCTATATTTAAGTGTCAGTAGTTATCAATACCTTAATGTAAGTGTGTCAGTAGCTTATCATACCTATATTTACGTGTGTCAGTAGTTTATCAATACCTTTATGTACTTGTATCAATAGTTTATCAGTAGGTTTATGTACTTGTGTCAGTAACTTATACCTATATTTACGTGTGTCAGTAGTTTATCAATACCTTTATGTACTTGTGTCAATAGTTTATCAGTAGGTTTATGTACTTGTGTCAGTAACTTATACCTATATTTACGTGTGTCAGTAGTTTATCAATACCTTTATGTACTTGTGTAAATAGTTTATCAATAGGTTTATGTACTTGTATCAGTAGCTTATCATACCTATATTTACGTGTGTCAGTAATTTATCAATACCTTTATGTACTTGTGTCAATAGTTTATCAGTAGGTTTATGTACTTGTCAGTAGCTTATCATACCTATGTTTACGTGTGTCAGTAGTTTATTAATACTTAAATGAGAACTTCGTAAAACTTATTTGCTATCTTCAAGGATTAATCCGTATTTCATTCCGTTGCTGTTTCCAATAATCTTTTATTTTTGTTGGCCTGTAAGGATTAAGGATTATATCCGTCGGTCATCCTCTCCGGATGTTCAATCCGTCTCCTTTCTAGCCAATATTTTATGATTAAAATTGTGTATTTGTAGAACTTCCTCACACATTTTTCTGTCTAAGAGAATAAACCGCCGGCGATATCAAGTATTGTATTTGAAACGTCTCAGTCGGTTAATGCTGGAGCTTAAGGTCGGCACTTTATTGTACGATCTTGCAAAAGTGAATGAACGGAACACATAATGCCGGTCTTATGTGCCTTTGCGTCGGCGTTTCTTCCTTTGGGAATATCCAAGTTTAATTTTATATGCAATTTTCCTTTCTGCCTTCACGCCACGTGTCCAATCCATTTCATTCTCTTTTACTGGATTACTTTAATAATATTTTATGGAGATTTATCGCATTTCACATTGACTCTGCCAAGGTATGCTAATCGTAATTTCTCTAATTCCTTCCTTTAGTTTCTTTGCCCAGATTTCCATCTTTAAATTATATATGCCATTCACAACAATTTCTTACCCTGTCTTGAACATCCGTGCATAACAAGCCCAGCCAGTACTTCACTCTAAAGTTATTTGTTAAATCATCTGCTAAACGGAATATTCTTGGAGAATTTACACGTATAACAACAGAAAATAATTAGCAGCTACTATAAAGTCCTTTAATATTCCAGGTAAAGAATTGGACATTTCACGAATTTCGCTATGATTTCTGCAGATAATCCTTCCATTGATCCACTCCTACACATCACAAGGCTTCAGGGATAAAATGAAATTGCAGTTTCACTAAATGCACACGACATGAATTTGAAAATTTCTTGACACAGAGCTTGATTCGGTAAGCAGTACTGACGCTTGTAAATAAGTTTTTATCGACAAAGATACAGCCTGCAATGCGACAACAGCATAGATACATTTCGAATACTAGGTAACGAACAAGATGTTTTTGAAAAACACTGCCACAAGTAGTACGCATATTTAGTTACAAGAATAGCGTGTTATATGGAGAGAGAATAACGACATAATTCCTGGGTATTAGGCTTTTATACTATAGAAGGATAACAGTAGTAGTCATGCGTAAAGGAATTACGAGCACATTAAATTCAGAAAATGCCTGCAACAGTTCGGTCCTGAAATTTTCTGTTCCCGTTTTCTGTTATTAAATGTCACAGAACTATAATTTTGCTTGTTGTATGTGGGTCTGAAACTTGCTGTCTTATATTAAGGTAAGAATATGAGACCTCTGAAATCTTTGGTCCTAAGAGGAAGTAACAGGAGAATACAGAATCTTACACAGTGAGGAGTTTCATGATCTATACTCCTGACCAAATAAAATTCAGTTAATCAAATCAAGAAGGATGGGATTGGCGAGGCATTGGTACGTACGGGGTGGAAGAGAAATGCATATCGTGCTTTGGTGGGGAAACATGTCGGAAAGTGGCCACGTGGAACACCTAGGTCCAGATGCGAAGATAATATTAAAATGGATCTTAGGGAAATGGGATGCAAGAGTTTGGACTGGGTTAATGTGACTTACGATAGGAACATGTGGCTGGTTCTTGTGAATACGGTAACGATCTTTCGGGTTCCATAAAACGCGGAGGATTTGTGGAATTGCTTCTTATGAAGGACTCTGCTCCATGGGATTCATTAGTTAGTTAGTTGGATAATTAGTTAATTAGTTAGCAGTAGCAGTGGCAGATGCAGGAAGAGAATAAGGAGAGAGATAAAGGATTTAGGTGGTCTAGAATAAGAATAAAATTTATGTTCTTTGTTGCTGGATGTTTGAGAGAAATTCTGAAGTTATCGAACTGGACACAGCAGAAAATGGATATGTACCTACGTCACGTTTCCGAACAGACTCGGCGAAAGTAATGCTCCGTCCTACCGAATCACGACACAGTAGAATGTAACCCAATTATCAGGTCGTAATAAGGTTTCCATCTCACCCCACAGATCCGCCACCCCTAGGGAGAGCTGAACTTCATAACCCTAGCAGATCTATTAACGGCAGAAACTGCGCGCACCAGCAATACACTTGTTTCGTTACATCAACAATTATACTAGATGACGTAAATTCACTGAGGTGGCTGTAATTTACACTTCTCTACCTTGCTTGCAGGAACACAAGCTGAATGAGACACTTCAATTTTATCCGGTTCCAAGCTCGTTGTTTACGTAGGTTATTTAACGAATTCATTAAATACAAGTTGTAGAATTTAACGATTTATACTCATTTAATAAAGACCTACTCTATTTCTTTACAGGAAGCCATCTTAAGAAAATATTAGATTTGAGATCCATGTTGAGTAGGAGTTCAATTGAAACGATACGAACCAATATTTAATTAAAATATAACTTTTTGTTTTAAAATTCCAGTATCAATTTTTAAAAAATTCTCTTAACACGAAAATTGCGGAAGCAAAGACATCTTATTATGCGTTCTTTTTATGTACTCGCAAACTGCGTATAATTAAAATGTAACAGTTTCGAAGTGTAATGATACATTGATTATTTATCGGTTGATTAAACGCTAGTATTTAATTTTTATTCGGACTTTAATCATCTTCAGCTAACTAGTTCAAAAGATAATTAATTGACACAGGTGAGGTCGGGGTTGTCAGACACACAACCTTCTTATATAATCTAACCTAAAAACATAAGCTGCTAGAGAGACTTTGTTAATAGATTTTTACCTACATGATGAGACGGCTTGCACTTTTATTCATCAGTGTTATCTGGGCATTACCATAAGGGAAGTGGAATGCTTGTCCGTGTTTAACATGTAATTACTGTAAATTAATGGTGAAAAATATCCGTGTGACGTGCTGTAGTTGTGTTCTGCATGTTCTCGTCAAATGAGCTGTCACTCATGAAATATAACGGGCGGGACTTCTCCTGTACAAAAGCTCACCGATTATGTCTGGACATGACTGCAAAATAACACTGATACAGCAGTTATCAGCAGCAGCATAACCAGATAAAACGAAGAGCACCTTACTAGAATATTTTATTGGAATTTTAAGTTGTGCTTGACACAAAATGGTCTTGGAGATAGCAAATCATACTTATGAAAAAGCAGACAGCCCGAGAGTTGACTTTCCATAGACTGCTTTCCATTTACGATAGCTAACAAAATAACCTAAAAATTCGCTGGGTTTTCCTCTACAATAATAACTTAATGGACAATAAAAACTGTCGATGTTCGATGTATTATACAACAGGCACGTAAAACGGGTGGCCTGGGGGACATCATGTGGCCAGTTGGAAATAAGTCGACTGAAAGCAGAACGTTTGAAAACAAATTTTTTGTATGGTCCGAAAATATTGCAAAGCACCTAAGTGGGTTAAATATGAAACTACTAGAAAAAAAGAGTTTAATGACGCCGTTTTGTGGCAATATAAAAGTTTTTCAGATACAATTTCGGTTCTGGTAAACGCAAATACAGAGTCAAAATTTATTACATTTTGAAACACGCAAATCATGCCTGTGGTTTAATTGTTACTCAGAAAATATTTATTACTTAGGACCGTATTTGGATATAGATTATAAGGTTTTATATTTGTGGAATGGAATTTGCCATTATAACTGCAACACACAATTTTGACTGTGATAAATCCGAGAAATATATACAAATATGGCTGATACATCTGCAATTGGATTCGGTCGTAGAAGAAAAATTTGGTGGTGTTGGAGTTCCAGTTTATTGTACCTACTTATCTGCATCGATTTCCAGAAATTATTCAGTTTTCTTGCCAAATATGTGTGATGCTTTTACCACACCTTTTTTTAGAAATTGTATTAATTTTTGAAATGAAACAAGAGCTCCGAAAACTGACGATTAACAGATCATACACATTTGTTATCCACAACGAAGGTGGCGTAAACAAAAGCTTAAACCTGATTTTAAGAATTTAGGATATTAACTCTATGGGCTTTTTACAACTTATGTGTTAAAATTAATAAAACACCAAGTTCCGGGGACAGAATCGGTTCCTGTCTTCAGGCTTGCTTCCAAAATAGGTTACCACCACAGAATCACGTAAATTACTTTGTGTTGCATGGTGGTAAGTTTTTAAAAAACAAGCCTGGAAACGGAAATAGATCCTGCCCGTAAACGTGGTGTTTTATTAGTTTTATTGTTCTTAATACATTAGACGTTGAAAAAAGTTCATGAATTAATGACCTTGAATGTGATATACCGTGGTCTGAATGTTGTAGAATTGTATTATTTTCTTTACCAAGCCAATCGCACATAAAATACTCGTATGTCAGATTTGTGAAAACTTTCTGATCAGAGGTGTGGTGTTGGAATAGAATCCTGTCGAGTAATATGATATAGATTTCATTCTAGATTTCGATTTTCTATCTAACAAACATTCAACTTGCTACGGGCTCGACGGTCCAGGTATCGAATCCCGGTGGGGCGAATTGTCCGCACCCGCCCAGAGCGGCCCTGGGGCCCACCCAGCCTTCTGTTCAATGGATACCGGGTTTCTTTCCCGTGGGTAAAGCGACAGGGGCGTGGCTTTGATTACCCACCGCCATCTATCGCCGAGGTTAAAGAAAGAGTGTAGTTATACGTCTACTCTCCCTCTGGGCGTTTATGGCCATTTCTAGGGTGAAATTTACCTTTATATAACAAAGATTATTTTGCTGTGGAGGAATATGATAGATCTCCTCCATACTTCTGCAGTAAATTGACTACGTTTTTGAATAGGTAATTGCCTGAGCCTGCCCTTTGGAAAACTTCCGCAACATTAAAATATTACCTCCCTCAAATTTTCCTGTGTGGCTCTGTGAAAGATGATGCTTACGTTCCGTCAACGCCTGTAAGCCTGAAAAACTTTAAGGATCGAATACGACCAGCAATCGCAAAAACTGAGCATTCCTCATTGCAAAATATTTGGCACGCATTTTAATAACTTCTTGATGCGTGCAGGAAAACATATGGAGTGAATACCGAACTTTAAGAGGTTATGGAGGAAAACTCCCCTTTGAGTTGCTCTTTACATCGGTGTGCGCGCCTATTACTATCTTACCAATAAATTATTTTAATCGAACACGTCTTTTATAGTCACTCTGTATATGGTGATTTAGGTAAGAGGCATGTATTGTTATAGTATTTTAGACAGGGATTTTTGACTGACCCCATGGAACGTAATAATTATTGAGAAGTTAATAGTCGCTCAGATGGCCTAGAAATACCCTCTCTTTTGTGGAACTCGGAAGTTAGTCATCGTGTTCACAACAGCCCGACACTTGTCGCTGTCGAGACAGAAATTCCGTCAGCTTTCATTTATAATATTTATTCAGTATTTATTTTTACAAGTTTCTTCCATGTGGTCTACTTAACTCTGGTTTTCATCTCCTAAGCATTTTACATGTCGTCGATCATATCACCTTCTTTGATTTGATCACAGAGATAATACTTGGCGAGGACCAAAAATGTTGAAGCTTCCATTCTGAAATTTTCTGTCTTTTTTATGGAAGTCATGAAACAATCTTAAATGCGAATAAGACGATAGGCAGGGGCTAAAGAAACGTACACAGAATTACACTACAGCCCATTTGGTATTAATTTATGTAATTTCATTTAAATTGGAGGCGTCAGGAATATTAGTGAAGTCCGTTGAACGCACGTTTTAACCCAAGTTGTTGTTTGTACTTTCGGTGAAAAAAAAAACGTAACAGAACATTTGAATAAGAAATATAGCGTGAAGTAAATGTCCCTTGTCACATGAAATCCCAGCGATAGTACAAAAATATTGCAGCTCCCGTGGGATCTCTATAGTGGGAACTTGGCAATCTCAGTCTGTCCTGTAATTCCTCCGGGAACTGTGTCACAGGGTTTAACATGGTTTCCCCATAACGCGCCACAGCCAACTTCTGTGGACGAAACAAAGTTTTGTTAGTACAGACGGCATCGTATTTCATTCCTTTTAATGTAGGGGATACTGACTCTTGGTACTGAATTGAATGATCATGTTTTATGTAGGTGTCAGATTGGCACTTCAGTGGAACATATGCAAAGTTTCTAATAACATATTAATTGTATAATATTTTGCAAAGAATGGCAATGACTTCCAAACTTGGACCTCTCGAATGCGAAGCAGGAGAAATAAACATTAGAATAAGGCAGGGACACAAGGATTACAAAGTGTTAACCATTAGGCAGGACTGTCGGTTTCACCATTTTGTTTCTTATTTTCACGTTGCTTAAGATCCGTTAATCTCCGAAAGAAATTACCCAACATCAAGCATTAGTAAGTCTAATTTTTAATGTTTATTAAGATTAAGATGCTGTAATTTTTGTTCATTAAATATTTTACTAATTCTACGTGCGAATTATTCGCACGGGCACAACTGGTGGAATGGTATTTACATACACAGTAAGGAAGAATAATTTTACCTGCATAAGTTATAAGATGATTTAAAATCTTGCAAAGAGATGCTAATTTTATTATTAAAAAAAAAGACTTTGTAAAACACGTTACGTTTGAGTGACATTCTTCGATAAGTTTAGTAAGTTGTTCTTGGACTAGTGTAGCTTATGAAATAGAATTGTAATTCAGATTGATAAGTTTTGAACGAAATAAGTGCAAATGCCAATCGTGAATGTGTTTGGAGGGAGTATGGGATACGGGAAGGGCGTGGTGAACAAATGAGTGATATCACGTTTTGTTCTGTACCAGTTCATTCAATGCAGAAAATGGCATCGTTTTAAACTACTACAAGCAGAAGCGGTACGACGAGCAAATAGGCCTAATGCAATTTACGCCGCATGAACTGAGTCGTACTGAACCAAGAACTGTAAACGTTTTTGTCATGTGAAGTATTTTATTTTACGATGAATGAAAATAAAATTGGATGGACTTACAGACTTTAATGTATGCTTCGCCTATTGTAAGGCAATTGCTCTGTTATATATGTAGACACACATAAATAAACGATTTAAAATAGTGCAGTGATTGTAAACAATTCAAGTAGTCAATAAAGTACCACATGTGTAGAATGTAAAATTCTAGCATTCTCCTCGGGGAAATGATTAAGTTATTCAAAACTGAAAACAATAAATAAATAAATAGGCCTACGTAATAATATTCCCTACATAAAAAGAATAAAGCGCTTTAATAGCCTTAGTTATGGTACGTTATATAATAATGACAAAGATCCGGTTAATGCTTTAAAAGTAGCAAAACTTGATGTAAAATTTTTTTAACATATGGATGCGAAAACTGCCTTCAGTATAGCTCAATGCATAAAAACTGAAAGGTATAAATTATTTTTAAGCCTGTTTCTGGGCACTGCCTTTATAACTTTGTACATGAGCGTTCAGTACGCTGTGAAGAGGGACATTTTATCTTGGAATGAAGAATATAAGAACAAAAGGAAAAAAATTGTAGGCTTTACTGCGAATGGACCTCAATAGCATAGCTGCAGGAATTGTGATATTCAAAGCGGCTGGTCACAGCGAGGGGCGTAGTTGACGTTGGGAGGGGCGAGTTTTGCGGGCCCTTCTGGCGGCAGAGTCCGAAGGGGGCAAAATTGGCAGCAAAGTGTACATTTTAAAGAAAATTTTTGATTTTATGTGCTCAACGAATTTCAATTTATTGAGCCATATAAAAGGAAATTCAATAAATTATGATAATTTTTTTAATTTCACAATTTTGTTAGGGGCGGTCATTGTTGTTAATCGCCCCGAGTGCCGAAAACGTAGCAACGCCACAGGTCACAGATATCTAAGGTGTCCAGAAAAGGGCTGGGAGAATTCTTTCTGTACTGGCCATGAGCCTATTACGACCTGATGCTTTTTAAGTGGAGTAGCCGTTGACCCGGACTGTAAATCAAATGAGTTCGCTCCCACTCTAACTTACGCGTTACTCTGTGTGTTATATCCTGGTGTGAAACATACAGTCTTTGAGCATTTTGTCAATTTTCGAGAACTTGCCTGAAGTAGGTAAAGGAAATTTGTCTCAGAAGTTAAGCCACGAAGACGTGTGAGGTGTGAGGAGATAAATCTCAACACATTCTTAACTTCGAAATTAGATGGAGGTCAGTTGTCAGCATCAAGCTCTGGCAGTTTACCTCCGGGGAAGTACCCTCCGGTATCAATCGCCTAGGAGGATGTGTGGGCTCTAAAGCCTTTCTGGACGTTGTGTCAAAGAGAAATGTCCTGTCTCTTCTGGGTTTCGTACCCTGATAGGCCAGTTCTTACTTATCTCTTTCCTGGTTGCGCTGTTCCAGCACTTTGACCGAGTAAACGTAAAGAAATTTGTCCAATTTAATGCCGGGATGGCGTTTGTGAGAATGGCTGTATAGTTTTTATCTGTCAGTCATTCTTATTGTTGGCATTAGATGGGTGTGAGAAATTAGCTTTACGCGCCTGTCACTTTACCCACGGAGAGTCCCCCTGTACCCACTAAATAGGACGCTGGTTTGGCACCATCTTCGGTGTGGACCTTTGGAGAAGATAAATTTGTAATCGAACCACGATTCCTCGGACATGCAGCCTATAGCCTAGTCACTATACCGACTCAGTTGTCTCCGTTCTTTGACAGAATAATACTTTTTCCGTGACGGAGGTTTCTCTGTTTTCGGAATTATAGACGGCTTTTATGTATGGAAAGCAGTTGCAAAAATATTAAATATGGGGCCCTGAACAGCTGGAAAGTGTGATAATAAGATCCTGGGTCTTTGGATGGAGTTAATAAGTTCCCGTCTTAAAGGAATCACATGTTGAATGAGAAGGAATGATAACCATTGACTGAGAGTAGGCAGGGATTTGGAGTCAGGCGATCGTGGCCTACTTGAAAGTGATATCAAGTACTTGGGCAAGTTTGGCGATGAGAGTAAGCGATAAAATTTCAGAGGCCATAAGGAAGGGATTGGAAGTTGAACAGGTAGTATATCCACTCCTGCTGGTACAAGAAAATAAATAAGAAATTCCTATTGGAACTCACAGCCTACAGTTTACATTCCTGTTGCACAGATTCCGAGTCCAGCAGGTAGAGTACTGCCTTGTTGTTGTTGTTGTTGTTTTCTTTTAATGAAAGATTGAATAAGACTATGTAGACTTTCAATTTACCTGATATATACTCAAATTTTTGCTCCTTTGCCATGTTTTTAACTCTTTACTTGCAAACCGTATTTCTCACATAATATTACATATAGGTACGTTCATGATCTATTTTCGTACATTCCTAGTCAAAATAAAGTTAAAAGTTTTAATCGTTTTTACAGAATGCACAGTTATCTTTATAAAACTTGCACATTTGTCCATAATTTAATATATATGTCACTTTAGTATAAAGTAAGTGTCGATAAGTGTCGATCCCACTTCAGAGGCTCGCGTATCATTCTAACTAACTGTAGGGAAAAAAAGTTACGACTCCTCAAGTGGCGTTAAAGTCAGACTAAATTTTATGATAATTGGTCCAATAGATCAAAATTGTAATGGGGCACAAATACAAACAGGAAGGCGATAAAACACATATTTTTTTATTTTAAACAAGGAAAATATGCTAAAAACGGGAAATTAACTTGTTTGATTATGATGTTATGTGACAACGCTGTTTCAATTACACTGATTACTCAGAGGGAAATGAGTTTGGAAGATGGGCATAAAATGGGATTAGGCAAGGAAAGAGGTAATCAGTGGTTGTCTGTGGAAGGCTGTATCAGCTCTCGCCTGCAGAAAATAAGGCCACGAAAAACCTCAGTCAGCATGACTAGTAACCAGCAGCGTCTGGAAAACCGTACGTCCAAAATACAAGGTTGGAGCGTTACAGCGTCAATAACCTGCTCTGCAAGACATGAACGAGGAGGAGATCATCACACAGGATTTGTGATTCGCACTGTAGAGTTCTACCTAACCTGTGTGTGTGTGTGTAAAGTCGAAGTGTCTCACACCTTATTCTTGTACACCTGATGGGGTGGATTTACTTACTACTTTTTGCCCTCTATAAAGTTGTGCAGGAACTGTTTCGACCGATCACTTGTAGTAAATGAACATCAGACTCATCTACACCATTACAGTGGAACATTCTGAAACATGACCAGACCTTCTAGATGTTACTGCACCAAGCATGTGACCTGCATAATTCACGAAGATCCTCATTATGAGTGGCATAAATTGCTTACTCCAACCTTATTAGGTACAAATATTTTCAAATATGTGTTTTCAAGGTCAGTCATACACAACGCAGAATTTATGTTTATTTTACAGGCAACGTGTTTCGGCTGCATTCCGAGCCATCTTCAGGGTTGTTTGACAACATGTTTCGGCTGTATTCGGAGCCATCATCAGGGTTGTTTGACAACATGTTTCGGCTGTATTCCGAGCCATCATCAGGGTTGACGACAAGATCTTATCGTCAAACAACACTGGATGTATTTACAATGTACTTTAATGGAAATGGTAGGAGCTCCATCCTAATGCAGTTTTAAACGTTTTGTATCAATTTCGTAGAAAAGGCCTGATGATGGCTCAGAATAGAGCCGAAACATATTGCCTGTAAAATAAGCATAAACTCTGTGTTCTGCGTGACTGACCTTGAAAATACATATTTGTTATTTGACGACACAAACGGGGATGTCTTTTCTTAAAAAAATATTTTTATACCATAATCTTCATAATTAATTTTACTAGATTTATCGCATTTTATAATAAAATAATGATTACTGTAGACCTATCACCATGAAGAGTGAATAATTTATGGTGAAACTGACAATAACAGAAGCTGTACATTTGTAACCAATTATTATGTGAATCATTTATTGCAAATGTATAAATGAATATCGATATCTTTCGATCTGACAGCCTTAGAATTAACGTGGTCAAAATCAAAGTTTTATTTAAATGAGTTTTACTAATGAGTAGTATTTTAACTTAACGATATACGAATATACGCCACTTTAAATATAACTATGCATCGTATACAGAATGTCTGAAAGGAGCAAGCCAAACTTTCCTCTGTGTCTAAGCACCATATTACGGAAACATGTAGAAGACAGAGCGACAAATTCCCTTGCTTGTTTATCTTCTACACTAGAGACTATGAATGAGAGAATTGACGCTCTGTTCACCTTATCTTCCAGGTAGAAGTTCCTGATTCCTGTTGTATAGGATATTCGGTGAGCCCGAGTGAAACTCTAGACATGGTAGGAAAAAGACAACCCCTTTCTATGCCGAGAATCGAACCCTAACAACACAGCCGTAGTCAGTCGCATAGACACACACATTCCTGTATCTTAGACACATTTTCGTTGAATAGTTATGTAGAAGATGGGTGTCCAACCCGCGGCTCTCCAGGTGGTGTTATGCGGTCTGCTCCACATTTTTAAATTATGTGACTACTACAGAGATTTCACAATAATTTAGGACTTTATATATACCACGTCATCGTCATCATCACGTAGTTTGTCTTACGACAGGCCCATAGCCTCTTCCAAAGCTAGTTCTCCATAGAGTGCGATCAACTTCCAGTACATTCTCGTTTCTTTAAGGTCATCCAGTAGCTAGCTGCTTACGCCTTCTTCCTCGTCTTCCGTCCCTTCTATCTTTCCTTCCGTAACGTATTTTAGAAAGTAGATTCTACGCAAGATGTGACCAATCCAGTTAGGTGTCCTTCGTTTTATTTTATGTAGGATGTTCTTCTTCTCCTTGACTCTACGCAATACTCTTAATTTTTTCCACGACCAGTCCAACTGATCCCTTCCATCCTTATCCAACACAACATTTCAAATCCTTGAGGGCATTTCTGACCTACTTTCCCCAAGTGTCCAACTTTCAGAACCGTAAATTTTTACGCTCCAAGTTTAGTATTTCCCTAGTTTTTTCCTTAAATTTAAGTCAAATTTGCTGGTGAAAAGAGCCCTCTTCTTGTTGAATGCTGCTTTTGTCATGGCAGTCCTGTATTTTAATGTCACGTGTACATCTTGCATTACTTGTTACCACGTATTGTGATTTTTACACGTGCTGTCCGCAAACCAGCCAATAACGAATGTGGCCTTTTTGCCAGAAAATGTTGGACACCCCTGATGCAGAATATAATAGTAACACTCTACAAGGGTAATTATAAAATTAATTTACTTTTTATAATTTTATTGAGTAATTGTTATTAATGGCGCGATATTAAATCTTAGACAATTTATCATGTAAATATGGGGAGATCACTTTACTTCTGTTTTGAAATACGTTGAAATAAGAACATCTTCATTCCTGTTTCATCCTTAAGACATTTCGTGGTAAAAATCGTGTCTTCTGGTGCTTGTATTAGAGCTGAGGATCATTAGGCTTTCCATTGATTTGAGGATGCATTTTTTAGATTTATATCAGTGATTAGTTGGACCATAAAATTATGTCAATAGCTTCTATTAAATTGAATTGTTAGTACTGAGGTTAGCAAATTGGTTAATTACAATTACATCTAACTCCATGTGCTTCGAGAACTGGTTCACTTTCTGCGGCAGATTAACTGCAGTAGCGAGATGTGAGATAAAATTACTCGCATTTCAGAAAGTTTTGTGTCAGTCAGAGCAGTTGTTAAGTACAGCAAGTAGGCATTGTGGCTGCAGTGGTGACGTTGAACGCCACTCAACTTGAAGTTGGCGTTGCAGATGTCGGGTTTACTTTATTGCGATTATGGGCTAAGTTCGTCTGGATTATCGCAGTTCAGCTTCAGACTGCAGTAGCAAGTACAGCCTGTTCGTAAAGGTGTTACTCCTGCAGGTGTCGATTAACATTTGTGTTTAAAATAACCCATTTTTAACATCACTAATTTTAACCCTTATTAAATGTTTTAATAATTGGAAAGAAGTATTAATGTCGTACACGTTCCTTGCAATAAATTAATTATACTCTATTTATTCCAAATAATTGCACATCTATTCATTAATAAATATTTGTTACGTCTTAATAATTTCTCCTACATGTTTCGGCCTACGAAGGCCATCCTCAGGGAGAACTTAAATACGATGTATGATACAAAAATTGTCATAGATGTGTGTGTATACGACGACATTTTTTATCATAAATGTATTCCTTTGTACTAAGTTCTCCCTGAGGATGGCTTTCGTAGGCCGAAACATGTAGCAGAAATTATTAAGATGTAAAAAATAGTTATTAATGAATATATGTGCAATTAGTTGGAATAAATACAATATAACACGTCAAGTCTATGTTAATTTTTGTGTCACGAAGCAGGTTATTGGAGAGGTATCCCTATGGATATTTATTGGACCTCCCTTCGGAGAAACGGGTTTATCCTAAGGGTGGTCTGTTTTGGATTCTGGTGGATAGAGTTACATTAGGACGGATCTTTCGCCAAATTGCTTCTGTTTTCCCCTGTCAGCCATTGTGTCAATAATTCATGCATATTACAATTGTCCTTGTTATCGGACTCAAGCAAGGTAGGCCGATATGCCACTGCAATACCGACACTCAATCTCACACCACTCCTGTTGTCAGTAATGTCATCATCAGAATTTTATAATTTTTTTACAGTGACATAAAGAAGGGGAGTAGAGGTATAGCGCTACTCTTTCTTTAACCCTGGCACTAGATGAGGGTGGGTGGTCAACTCCACGCCCCGGCCGCTTTACCCCGGGAAAGAGACTCGGTGCCCATTTTATAGGAGGCTGGGTGGGCCTCAGGGCCGGTCTGGACGGCTGCGGAAAATCTCGCCCCCACCGGGATTCGATCCCCGGACCGTCCAGCCCTTATCGAGTAGCTATACCGGCCCACAACCGGTAGGTTTTATGAGGCAGATCATTGCTAGAGTTATAACCAAAGCAAATAATGTAATTCAAGGGTGATAGTTGTTTACACGAGTTAAATTGATCCTAGTCGAGAACGAGGGACGATAGATTGTCGTGAACATCGAAAGAGGCCAGCAATCATAAGCCTACTAGATCGCAAACTCTTTCTGAAGCATTCCAGAGAGGTCGAAAGTTATGAAGCGTGACAAAGACACGTACTTACCAGTTCACTAAGGTTTACTTTTTTTTTAGGAAAGGTCTGGAAACTTTCGTGGTCGTAACGGATACAGAAACTTTAGATCCTTTTTACGTGTTACGGATGTGAAAATATCATGTGCCCTTGTATTTGGTGTTCCTTTGAACATACGTGACATTTTATATATGGGAACGTGTAAGCGAACACACTACTGCGCATACGGAGCCTATAAACCCAATGTAGGATTTTCTTCTCATCTTAAATTTAATTCCGCCCACATAAACCACAGTGTCACTCGAAAATTTTTTTCCACAATTTAAAAGAAACATACCTATGGATAGTTTACGCCTGACATGTAGAGCGCGCTGGTTTTCTTGCACGGATGTGGCAAAGCGGGTTCAGCAAAATTGTTGTTTTCCTTCCGCATGATGTTGCTTTGTGCTCGATTTGAAACATAGTAGAATTCTTGGTCAGGGTAAGCAAATCTTTTAAATGAAGATTACGGTGTTCTAGGAGGTGACGTCACGTAGTTTTAGGGCCTTATGATAGAAACTTTAAGACATGACCTTTAGACCATAAATGTGCCGTCCGGCGTCTTCATACTGAAATCTCTGTGACTGTAGAAAAGAAGCAATTTAGTTTATTCAGGCATCTTTACCGGTCTGATTGACGTGAGGACATTAATACTAAGCATTAAAGTGCCGTGGTTTATCTACTTTAGCATTAAGAACTCAGCGATTTGTCCACACAATTGATTTATCTTTGGAATGAATCTTACAATGGGCGTGATGTTGACCGCTCCCTTCCAAGTAGAAACGATGTCAAGAACGAGTGGATCTGTACCGCCACTTCCGCTATATGCCTTCATGGCATGGACAGGGACAACTTTGTCCTCTTTTTCCTGTTTATGGTTCTTACAATACACAGCGATTCTTTTTCTATACTGTTTTAATCGGTGTTTCTAGTGGAGACTGAGTTTTATTGCGTGTAGGGACTGAATTTTTGAAAGTTTGTTACATAAAACTCCTGTTTTGGAGTTTTAGACAATTATCTCTCTTAACTGCATGAAGCAAAATCCTTCTGGGAATATGATAGGTGTTCAGGTATTCAGGGAATTTCCCACCTTTTTTGGAACCAGAATTTTCATTATCGTGTTCGCAAGAGCGCGCCATGACATGTATCTTAAGTTTATGTGTCCTAACCCTATGTGTCATTTGGTAATGCACTTATATCCTTGTAGGAAGGGCGTTACTGATCCCTTGCTGATCTGCACACTGAAATACCACATATTTTTGGATATCTGCGTCTACTGATTGAACAGTTAAAACCACTCTCCATACCTGGCAGCCATTTCTTTTATCGACAACCTGATGACGAGCCATACAGTTTCGGCAACGAGGCCTCCTAACTTCCCACATTAAAGCCACGGACAATGAGTGTGGTGGGGGAAAACTTTTGGCTTATGATAAACAAGAAGTTATAGACAAATGCAGCAAAAATGGCATTTATGCCTTTAAATGCCCGCACTGTGGAAAGCTGTACCTGGGAAAAACTGGGAGATCTTTTAGTAGAAGGTTTAAAGAGCATTTTTCATCATATGAAAATCAAATCAAACCTCAAAATTTTCCCGGCAAATCCAAGGATCCATGGACGATGTAATGGAAATATGCATATTGTCGGCAAAGGTAATTTTATGAATGTCTTAGAAACGTTTTATATTTACGAAGAAACCTACATAAACAATCAAACGACAGATCCACTTCGACCTGCAACAACATTTTTGAAACTGTAGTTTAATTTAAACAATCCAGAGAGCGTGACCATATTTGTTGCCTCCCCTCACCAATACTTCCACTCAGTAGTGGATAAGATATGGGACGTGTGACAACTGGCGTAATATACACGGAAGTTTTACGCATATTTCAATAGTAGTGTGAAGGGTCGATATTACAAGCGGTTTATATATTCATATTACCATTGAACTAAGGGAGGAATTTTATGATGGAAATAAAAATGGGGATAAATTGTACATAATATGAAAAACTATTTGGCATTTATTCTAAATCTTTGTGTAACACTTATTTAAGATCTAATGACTATATAATGAAATTAATTTTGTATGATGTTTCATTTACAGTAACAACTGTTTGTATTTTACACTTGGAATATTACGTTAATACGAAAGCAGATTCCTCGTGTATAGCTGCGATATCAACAACCCGTAGCAGTTATACAGGGGGTTAAAAAGGAAAGCTGATACATCTACGTACTATATACAGGAGTGAGTCTATATTTTATGGGTTTATAATGTAAATTATTGGTTTATACATGTGACGTAACCTAATTTATTCAGTGTATATTCAATTCAATACCAAATTTGGTGTTTCTTCTATTATGCTTACCGCTTCATACTACAACGTAAATTGTACTCATAAGCCAGTCACGCTGCTCTTATTAACCACACACCTACACATCACTAAGCAGATTCTTCATTTTTCGATCAACATGGCGCAGAAAAGACATTTTATGAAAAATTCTTGTTTTAACTAATATTCGCCATTTTATTATGCCGTTATTGGGAATAATATTTTATGTGTGGATATTGTATACATTAGATGTGAAGGAGAGGCCTCTACCTAACAGTTCCTTTTATGCAATTGTAAGTCAACTACCTGATGATGGCCAGCTAATAGGCCGAAACATGTAGTAATGTAAAATTGGAATAAAAGCTATTATTGAAGTTGTGTTGTTCGGAACGTATAAATTACCTTGATTTAATCAAAAAGGCACTCGGATTACGACTCTTAAGTTTAACTACAAATAAGCCAACTAATTTAGAACAACAAATTACATGAAACGACAATGACCGAACTACAGCTTGAAATCTGTTTAAGTGTTCTGATTTACTTAATGAAAATATCTACATCTAAAAAATCGTTAATAGTAACGGACCTTCCATCCTTACTGTTGGCATTAGCACCGAAGCGCATCTAGGGGAAGGAGATTTGCTGCTTTTAAAGTCAACGTTAAACAAAATAAAAGTAATAATAATAATAATAATAATAATAATAATAATGTTTATCATTGTTTTGTTTAACCTTTAAATCACAGTGGATAAAACACGTACCATTAAAAAGTGTGTAGTTTTCATACTGCGCTACGTGATATACATACATCCGTTTTGGGTGGTTGTAAGGTGAATGGGTTTGTTTTTCAGAGAAGGCCTCCCAACACCGATAGGACCTATTTTGTATCTAAAATGTTCTTGTCGATATAACCACCGATCGTTTTTCAAAGATAAACTGCAATTTTGAATGTCAGTTATTTTTTTGCGGGCAATTAAGCGTTTGTTATTCACTTTGATGTAATGCATCCTTTTGCGTTGTTGTAGAAAAAATAGGCTCTTGGTTAGGTTTCATGTTTGCAATTGTAAAAACTAAATGGATGTTATATTTTGAAGCATATATGTACCTGAAGATGACACTGTAGTCGAAACATGTAGCACCATTATTTATTATTGGTAAAAAATCCCTATACAGGCCTGGACAGGCCCTGAGGGCTCAAGGAGGTTGAGAGTCCCAGAATTTCTAGACAATAGCCACATGAAGGTGACAAGGTTGTCAGCCCTCTTTTAGAGGCTGAGTCGACCCCAGGGGCCATAAAAGGATTAAGTCAATGAAAACTCCCAATGACCCAGGAATGAAACCCTCGATTTTCCGGCTTGTAGCGCAGTGCCTCAACCAACTGCGCCTTATTTACTATTAACGAACAGAATATAGAAGCACCGATAATATAATTTTAGTCTGTTCTTCAGCTTTCGCTCTTTAGATTCGGGATTTTGAATTAATTATGAAAGTATTATTTTTTGGACATACGTTCGGATGCTTGTGTGGGATGTCAGCCCATCGCGTGATTAAACATCACACAAAATTCCCGCCATATTCTGTAATAAGCCTCTGAGACTTCTTGCATTTTAATTCCAGAACACATGGATTGTCCTTGAGACCATTTGTGGAGAGACTACGCACTGTGGAGTGTTCAACCACCAATACACGAAGCTCTCACGTTACCTGAAGGCAGACTCGCGTTTTCTCATGTTTAATTAACTTTGCGCAAAGTTTGTTTGAATATTTGATATAAATCGGGGACGACGCTGACAATGACATTCAATGGGGTGGGAAGGAGCTCGGTAGGAGAGTCAAATCTTTCTTCAGTTCACGAAGCAAGCGTGAGAATGTGTGAGCCTCGGAAGTAACATGGTGGCAGGGTATGGTGCAGGGTGCTGAATACTGATGTGCTCTTTTCCTGTCCTATAGGATGCGAGATCCCCTACTAAATGACATCTAAATTTTTCAGACCTACCTCCTAAAGAAGGCAACGGGATGTACGCAAATCCTGGTGGCAATTTTAAGACTTCAGAACACATGCCGACTAAATCGACTTACTGAAATTTAAAGAATGGGGTTATGTGAAGTTAAGTGGCCAGATAGGTCGGAAAATTTACCTGTCTCTTTTCAATAGCGACTAAAAATGTAACAGTAAAGACAAACAACAGAAATATTTATAATTAATATGTTTTCATCTTTAAACGGCGTGTGTTACTAAAATGGTGTTCTTTCGAGTTTCAACGAGTGGAATGATGTGTTTGTTCAGTCCTTTCATTCTCTATATTTAGAGTAATTGAATTTAGTTCTGGTGGATGCTGAAGTGATAGAAGAAATTCCCGTTCCTAAATACTTCAGCATTCACCTGAACCAAATTTTGTCACCCTGAAAATGGGGACAGCACTTTTATTCGAAACGTGATTCGTAAGTTATTTAGCAACGCTGTTTAAAGAGTATTTACTGTCGCAGACTATTTATTAACTTTAAAACCTCTAGATGGAGAGATTATGCTGATCTGACACATAGCAGTTCAGGCATCTGTGAATTTGTGTATCCACCTAATTAACTGATTTCGTGGAGCGCCGTGCCATGCCGTGGCTCTGGCGGTTAGTCTTCGGTCTGTCACCGCGGAGGCCCAGGTTCGATTACAGGTCAGTCTATGTGGGATTGTGGTGGAAACAGCGGTACTAGGACGGGTTTATCTCCGAGTATTAGTGTGTTTCCCTGTCAGTACCATTAGACTAGTGCTACATACTCATCTCCGACGTTATATATAGCTTCAGGAATTGAAAGCGTCCTTAAATAACACACACTCCGTGGAATTGTATCCTTGTTGAGAAGCTGTTAATAGCTAAGCCAGGAAAGAAATGTCCCGCTCTTAATGGGCCTGAAAGTTTCATGGCGTTGTTCAAAACAGCCAGCGATCAGTCCCTATGCTGAGCCAATTCAATTAATTTTGTATTAACGCAGCCTGCTTGTTTAATGTATGTTCTATTATTATCTTCTCTTCTGCTCATCTGTCGTTCGTCCACGTGATCTGTTTCTGTCTATTTTACCCACCCAAATCTTGTATGCACCCTTCCTCTCAGTGTGAGTTCTGCATGCCCTGCCAATCTCATCCTTTTGTGTATGTAGGCCTAAACCTTGTAATATTGGCTGAAGAGTAGAGATACTTTACCACGTACATGTAAAGTGTAAATTACAAAACAGCGTCAAACTGAATCCCATTATTTTTCTAAACCACTCTTATCTGGTCATTTATGTGCATACTCATTTAAAGTACAGGGTACAAATTGTGAAGCCGTATAAACTGTACATGTATTTAGTCTGCTTTCTTTTATCAGCAGACTTAGCCGTTGGCTTATAAAAGAACAAACGCTGCAAATGCCAGTGAGCATGTTGAAATCACTTTGTAAATAGAAGATCGAAACAACATTAATTTGTGAATTTTATCATATATACAGGGTGTGTAACTGAATAGTTTATACAAACTTTGAATGCGGAAAGGGAAGTAAAATAGGGGCAAATTCAGATAGGGAACATTTGGTCGGCAACGTCTCCTTCTTACCGAAATTGGCATTGGTAATGAGGGTGGGAAAGTACCCAGCACGCGCCTTCTGTAATCCGAAATGGACTGTTCGTACTCATGGTATCCCATCTCTTGACCTTATGGGGCTCTCGGACAATTGACCTTTGAAGTGTTGGAACATTCTCTGTATTGTCCTGATCTGACCCCTTCTAATTATCACCTGTTAGGTCCACTCAGAGGCGCTTTAAGAGGACACCATTTTACCAGTGATCAACAAGTGAAGCAAGTAGTGCATGCATGGCTGGTTAGCAACCCTCCCCCCACAAAAAAAAAAAAAATTCTGGTGGCATACAAAAATGTGTGGTCTGCTGGACTAAGTATTAGTGCGTTAAAAATAAGGGTGATTTTGCAGAAAAATAATGCTACTATACTGACTCAAGTAATATTTTATTGTTTTAAAAACTTCGTGACTCACACAGTAAAGCAAATAAACATTTATGAAAAATAAACGAAAAATTAAAAAAAGAGGCGCTGGTCTCATACGTTAGCCCTCGCGGGTTGCCAACTTTCCCACCATCACTACCGACGCCGATTTCGGTATGAAGGATAATTTTCCGACCACGTGTTCCCTATCTCAATTTTCCCCATTTTGACTCCCTAGAAATTTTGTAAAAACTGTTCAGTTACACCCTGTACGATACAGAATTTCTATTGAAAGCGAGATATAATACGTATATTACCTATGTATAATAGGCCTATTTAACAACTAAGGTATTTAATGTGGTATAGGGACTAAACTAGACGACCGAAGAATCGGGGTTCAGTTTCATGCAGGAGTAAGAAATTTTTCCCTTCCCAACAGAGCGAAAACGTAACTGCAGGTCTCAAACGCCTCCTTTCTTGTCCTGTCCTGATTTACTGAGCTGAAGTTGGAGGATTGTGAACTTGACCACACTGTGTACAGCCGAGGTTGAGAACCGTGCAGCTAACCTCCATTTCCCTGAAATATTCAAGACGTGGCTGTTAATTAAGCACAGGGACAATTGTGCCTTATATTGGTTCTATTCATTTAAGATGTAACTATTAAAATACTAAAAAGAAGTTAAAATAATGACTTTAATTAAGAGAGTTCAAGTTAATTTAGAGAGATATTCCATAATTAACTAACTCCATGGAGCACGATCTTGCCGAGAAGCAAATAGTCATTCAGCTACTCATGAAATTCCTCGCCTTGTGGAGAGCCCCTTACCGTGTTCACAAGAGCCCTCCAGAGGATCTGCGCATAGTTTCCTAACAGCGAGATTTCAGGTTTCACAGATGTGATAAGGGAGGGTCAAGTCTCTTGGGATGTTACATCTTCTAGATTACTATGTAGATACCCTTTCCTCTTAGACTACCCTGAAGACGGAAGCATCCACCTGTTACCTGTGTACTAATATACATGACGTTATATCCCAGAAAAGTGAAATCTTCGTTTCGTAAACACTCTGTAACTTACTGTGAGGTTATCCTTCAAACCTCAAGCTGGAGGACCACCCCTTTTCTTGCCGGCAACTTCTGAGTCATTATTTTCGCAACTCTTCTTATTTCGTGACGGTCGTCCTCTCCAACCGAAACTTTAAACACGCCATGCAACAGTGTCGAGGTGTCTCATATCACACGGGAGACATTCCGTTAAAGATTTAAATAGTAAAATTACACATTTTATTATATGAATGAGACAGAGACGTATTTTTCTGTTCTCGAAACCATCAGTTTTCTCTCTTCAATAGGTCTAAATGTAGAGCAAGAACATTGAAGTATACTGTGTAAGACTTTAGGGAAAAAAACGTTTAAAAATGTCAGCTATGTTGACACCATTCTTCTTTAATACTAATGCCTGTGTTTAGGGATAATCTATCTAAAAGTAGCTTATCACTCCATAAAATTTAAACTTTATTTTTACTGATTTTTATAGAACTAGTTACCCTAGATCACCAACTGTTGAAGACATTTGGAAGAAATTAAATTTGAAATAAATGAGTAGAATTCCAACTTTTATACTTATGGGAAAACTTTATTATTATTATTATTATTATTATTATTATGAACTGTAACAATGCATGATATGAAATTATTAGAATCTTTGTTGATGGATTTCTGGTTAAAAAGTCTAATTTTAAACTTATGCTGCGTTTAGTGAAAACTGATATTAACTCAGTGTTGTGCAGACACCAAAGGCTTGGAAAGTTTGGAGTGCCGTTTCTAAAACCGGATATTGAATATAACTAACGGAGCTTCAGAATTTCCGTCGATTTTCTCGCAGATGTCTTTCTCGTTTGTCTTCCACATCTCTTACGGCTGACTTTGCTCTTCGGTTATCGAACATTCATAATGAAGATCCGCGTAACTAGAAAATTGAATTTCCTTTGGAACTTACTCTTCTAGTCCTTGATGGCAAGAATGTCTTCATCAACGAGAAGCGTCAGTCTGGTTGGACCTGCGTGAAGTTATAACAGGATTGAGTTTTAGAGGCAAACTTTGTCGAAAACACATGCGCAGTTGAAACACCGTTGTTAAATAGGAACCCAGTCAATATTGAATCTTGTTGTTACCCTGTAGCAAGAGTTTCCCAGCAATTACCAATAGACGCGGCGTAACATCCAAGAAGATTTGTTAACTTTCGTGTTGATAATCTGAAACAATTTGTGCAGAAGATTTTATGTCGTTTCATTATACAGGGCCCTTATTTCATCTCAAAATCTATCGTTTGTCACTTCCAGTCGCTGCCATGCCGTGCGGATGGATGGTCGGGTGTTAGGGCTACTTTCATATGATAAACAAACTGACAGAAGTAGCAATCGATAGTTTTGGGACAAAACAACGACCTTATGTTTGTCTTGCTTATAGAATTCAGAAAAATACATTTGGTGTTAACCATAAAAAACTAATCAACTTCACAGATAAGAGGTTTTGTTGAGAAAATGATTGTTGCTCAGCTAGTCAGGATGTTCCTCGAATTGTATGAAGCCGAAATCATATTAATGAAGGTCGTTCTTTTTCCGTCGTCATTTAAAATTGGGACCTAATATTACAAAACCTATTCTGCTGAGTCCACTCCATGGCGCAACAGGTTCTAGTGGGCCAGAGTCTCCTCAAAATCGAGGCTTCACGGTCACACTCAGATACACCAGACTCGGTAGCACTCCTCTGGACGAGTGATCAGACCGACGCAGAGACCTCTATCTAACAACACATTACACTACATTCACAAGAGACAGGCATCTATGCCCCGGCAGCAGACCCACCTCTTAGACCGCGCGGCCCCTGGGATCGTCATTGAGTCCATTAGAGCTATTTAATTTAATAGGATTCATTCTGTGCAATGATAAGTAAAAGATTACAAAAGCCAACCAAATGCACAATTTGTCTCTCACAGATATATAAAATTAAAATATTAAAAATTATGAACTTCTACATGTTTCGATCCCTATAGGATCATTGTCGGGGAGTATATAGTCCAATAGGGCGCGCGGTGGCGCAGTTGGTTGAGGCACTACGCTACAAACCGGAACGTCGCGGGTTCGATTCCCGATGGTGTCATTGGAATTTTTCCTTGACATAATCGTTTCGGTCGCAATGTGGCCCTGGGGTCGACTCAGCCTCTAACAGAAATGAGTACCAGGAATATTTCCTGGGGGGTAAAGGCGGCCGGTGCGTAGGGCTGAAAACCTTACCACCTTCATGTGCTAGAAATTTTGGGAGCCTCAAACTCCTGGAACCCTAAGGGCCTGTCCAGGCCTTTAATGGGATTGCTTTACCTTTTATATAGTCCAATAATTATGTACAAAACACTATGTAAAATTATTCATAAGGGTTGGAGCTTGATATGTTTCACATCGTGTAGTAGAAGGGAAGTACAGAGTAATATACTCTTTACTTCTGCTTGATTATATCTGGGAATATGAGATTTTTTATGTGGGTGGGTTATGAATAAATTGTGATTCTTTCTTCAGGCGTTCATTTCTTACTCCGTTTATTCATACCAGAGAATACTCAAAAGACGTGGATTGAAAGTTTCACTAGGGATTTGCAGAGAATATTATTAGGTAAATTTAGTTTCGTATTGTATTATTTTAAGCATAACCACAATTTACATTAATCTCAAGTCAGAATTATTCAGTCCTCGCAAATTATGCATGGGACGTCTGTAATTTGTAGGCCTACTTGAAACAAATTATTATTGTTGTTGTGGTACTTTTTTGTCGGGAAAGAGAATCAACCTGAAGAGGGTCTAATTAATAAAATAATATAACATTTGCTAACCCAGTAATTAGGATCTAGAGGTATGAGAAAAAAGAGAAGTTCAAGCTTTGAACATTTGAGATCTTCGCTCTTCTGAGATATTAGACAGCCTAGATTGGTAGTTATTTATCAACATTTCGAAACAAGCCATCGTTCCCATCTTCAAGGGTAGAGCAGCCCGGAATTGCTTGACCCTTGAAGATGGGACCCATGGGTTGTCCCGAAACCTTGGTAAATAACTACTAATCTACGCTGTCTAAAATCCCAGAAGAGCGAATATCTCATTTTAACCGCAGTGGAAGCCTGAACTCACTCTTTGGATAGTTGCTGGAACATTTGCAGTCAACTGCTCTGCTATACAAATGTAAACGACGCCTACGTTAAATGAGTACTTACATGTAAACATAGGTAAATTAATTACTTTTACCATATATTAACGTTAAATAGTGTTAAGAAGAGCGAAAGCTTTTTGGAGAAGCGTAATATAATTTTATGGTGCCATGGACTCACGAGGGTAAGAATTTATCACTTCATAGCGCGACAGATAAAAATCAAAAGCGTATCTTCACCATTCTGAATTTTTAGTACAACCGATCTTTTAAACATGCCGTGTAAGGAAAAACCACAGTAAAAGTGAGAACTGGAATTTACGGCCATCTTGGGAGATATGCATGAAGCTTATGGAAATGTGTTGGATGAAAAAATCTTGAAGGGGAACATGAAAGGAGGGGGTAACAAGAGGAACTGCCTATTGAAAGAGAAGTGGGAATTCCTCCCTCAAGTGTCTTCATGTACGTTAAGTCGGTATAAAGGTACTCAACTTATGTCAAGTTTTGCTGCACTCAAATTATTACGACAAAGATGCTCAGTTTTCCCCAAGCTCGTGTTATAATTTTAAGAAGTGAAGTAAGTGTAAGACGCGAGTAATGATTAGGAAAGAAACTTAAGGTAAAAAGGAAATAAAACTGAAAAGAACATGACAAAGATTATGGTGACGGAGGGACAGTGAATTTTCTTTATCCTCTTCCAGGCGGTAATAAAACGGAAGTAAAAAGACGGATAGCTTAGGCTAAAGAAGCAGGTATGATAACAAGTAGACAAGTAAAAATGTGGGTATAAAGAGAAATAGGAGAATAACATGCAAGAGAAGGAAAGTAAATGTGATATGGGTGGAAATTTCTCACATGGCGAATTAAATTGGAGAGATAGGAACTAAGAGAGTTATAAGTGAAGGCATAGAAGACTAACGAAAATAGACGGCTAAAGTAAAAGGGAAGTAGGAAAGGAGAAAGTAAGGGAAGAACGAAGGAAAGAAACCAGTGACTGATGGGGGAGGATTTTGGGAAGAATAACAAATGTGCGCTATCGGTTGAAGCACCAGCCTATACTCCCTGCTTCCTGCATAGAATTTCGAATGAATCTCTTTCCCTATCTAGCTACTTGCTGGAGCGACTTTATTCTACAAGGGCTGATGTCCAGAAGGCAGTCCTGAGATACGAATTTTAAAGAGCCTTTACTGTTTAAGGATCCCTAAACTTTTATACCACTAAAATCATACTTTTGTTGAGACACTCTGAGAATTCATTTAGCTAACTATATTGAGCAGAATTATGCTTGAGAAGTTAACAGGCGCTCAGCTGGTCAAGAATTGTCCGTTCTTTTACGGAACCTGAAAGTTTATTTTCGTGTTCATAAGAACTACTCCACTTGTCCCTATCCTGAGCCAAAAGAATCCACACTCTCGACTGTGTTTCTTTGAGATTCACTTTAATATTACCTTCTCATTTGTATCGACATTGTGACAGTCTATCTCAAATAAATGAACTAATTATAAGATTTTGGAAGCGAAACGCGCTACTTTTGCATACTTGTATAGATATAAGGAAATCAGTTTGTGGAAAGTTACTCTAGCCTAGACCAGTGGTTTAAAACTGTGTTTCGCGAAACACTGGGGTTCTGCCGGCGATTTTCACGGGGCCCAAAGCACATTCTGTTTATAATGAAACCGGTTGATACGAGTATATTTCTCGTTACATTCACCGTGCATCTTGATAACTGATTAAAAGCTTTAGACAACAACATATGCACTATATTCTCATAAGTAAGTCAGTTACCCCTACATATGTTTCGACTTTTAACAAGCCATCCTCAGGGGGTAAAATTTTACATATGCTTTACATCTATTGGTTCAATTTTTAAACAACTCGTACATCCACATGGAATACAATAAAATCTTAATTCCCAATGGATTATGGCATTATTACTTCCAACTGTCTAATTATGTAAAATCCAGGGGATGTGTTTTACTAGTCTTTCATGAAAGGTTAAAATTTCTTTAAATTTTTTTTATATCTCTATTGTTGTTTTTAAATTAATGGCAGTCCTGTTTTGTATACAGGTTATCTCAAGTAGGTTGAAGTTACCCTGTATTATGTTGCTACGTGTCCTGTGTTGTGATCTGCACCGGCTGTCTGCGTTGTGACTTCACAAGTCACAACGCAGCCAGCCGGTGCAGATCACAACACAGGACACGTAGCAACATAATACAGGTATGTCTCAATATATAACTATTACTTTTTAAAACATAATTTTTATGATACCGGGTTTGTTATAATGATGCTGCTATCCGTTCATATTTCTACAGGGTAACTTCAACCTACTTGAGATAACCTGTATACAAAACAGGACTGCCATTAATTTATAAACAACAATAGATATGTAAAAACATTTTTTAAAGAAACTTTTAACCTTTTATGAAAGACTGGTAAAACACATCCCCTGGATTTTACATAATTCGACAGCTGGAAGTAATAATGCCATAATCCATTGGGAATTAAGATTTTATTGTATTCTATGTGGATGTACGAGTTGTTTAAAAATTGTACCAATAGATGTAAAGCATATGTAAAACTTTGACCCCATGAGGATGGCTTGTTAAAAGCCGAAACATATGTAGGGATAATTGACTTACTTATGAGAATATAGTGCATATGTTGGTGTCTAAAACTTTTAATCGGTTGATATATGTTTGATGATTTTCACTTGTATGTTTTATTTTTCTTCCTACTTTTATGCATAATCGGCCCTGGATATAATTTGAGTGTAAATCAGCAGTAATAAAACACCACGGCAGTTGTCATGCGCGTGTTTTCTTTATATTTTACTTTGGTGGTGTTAATGATGATTATGAAATCTGAGACACAGTAGATACGTGAAGTTTGTTATGCAGATAGATCTTTTTTTTTCCTATGGCTCAGCAGCCCCTTTTCGGGTGCCTAGGCCTCCTCATTTCGAGGTTTCATCATCACACACATTAGACACACCACACTCGGTAGGACTCCTCTGGACGAGGGACCAGCTCGTCGCAGAGACCTCTACCTGACAACACACAACACTCACAACAGACAGACATCCATGCCCGCGGTGGGATTCGAACCCACGATCCTAGTAAGCGAGCGGCCGTAGACCCATGCCTTAGACCGCACGGCCACTGGGATCGGCCAGATAGATCTTTACCACACCTAAATAAAATGTGTGAAACAATGTTTGAACGACAAGTATTAGAAACATAGAGCTATTGCGAAACTGAGAATACATGTGAAATATTTATAAGTCCAATAGATCTAATAGTACAACCAACAAGGCAGATATTTTTGGATCACAGAAACATTTATTATTTAACCTCTCCTATAGAATTTGTACTTAAACATAAGTAATAAGGTCGTCACAAAATGCAATAGGACAAAGGTAACAGCCGTATATTTGTGGGACTGAATAGGAGTGCAATAGGCAAACAGGCTTTTGAAGTTCCTCTCATAAAGCCTTGCTTCTTTTTTCAAGTTCCTGGACTGTATAAGTGAGACCTCTTGCGTTCCAGGCGCCCACATTCTTTCCTCATCCCTTAGTTCTGGCCCCGTCGTGTATCATTGTAATCTATCCGGCCATTTGTGGGGGAATTTCGAGATTAACATTTCTCACGTGGGAGGGAGTTCCAGTGCTTCACATGTTTCCTCCAGAGAAGCTACCTGCGTTAAGGTTATTCAGCTTTCTGCTCGTTGTGGGTTGATCTCAGCTTCAGCCTTCTCCTTTGGCTCGGGAAAGAGGCAAGCAGGCACTTTCCAGCTTGTCGTCAGGGTCATTAAGGTTATTGAGTCCTCCCACTAAGGCGAGGTGCCAAAACCGAGTGGTGTTGCACATAATTGTTACAATTATCCACGGTCAATCTGGGAAAACTTTGGAATAACCTTGCCACGTCTTTACTTCTGAAATTACTTTTATCGATATTTGTATGACGATATCTTGAATACAGTTAGCTTTCAACGTTTCTGCCACTCAGCAGTTCAGAGGTTATCACAGATGTTATTGAAAACTGCATTACGCTATTTTAATGGCATTTCCTCTGACGGAAGTGGGAATATGTCCGGTTTAAATCTCGACCGGTCCGTCGCATGTCCTGACTGCGTGTTTTGATGGCCTGAGTTTTAAATGAAGTTTATAAAGCATGTTACGTGAAATACATATATATATATATACTCTTATATACATGCATATGTATACTTACACACACATATAATACATATACACGTGTATATATGTATATATACACGTGTGTGTGTACGGAATGTACCCGCCTAGAATCAGTGCAAACGGGTAACTGGCTATCTAGACCCTCTGTGCCCAATGTGTCCAAGCGAATGCTTTTGTCAGTTTACTGAAAATGGCTACGGCCGCCTACTCGTAAGTTCTGAAATTATTTGCTATTAATAATCATTACACTGTCAAATTCGACGTCGAAAGACCGTTGTTAAGGAACCTAGAATAGTTGAATATCTCACATTTATACGCATGGATATTATTCATAAGTATTAGCAAGCAACAAATTTGCGACATATTTGTGTCTGGAGAAATTGTTACGGAATGCCTGTTTGTTCTTAGATTGTATTCACATAAGCATGTATGTGTATATAAAAGTATGAGTAATTACACATGAGTACATTTGTACATGTATTTAATATTATGATTATTTGTGTGTGTGTGTGTGTGTATGTGTGTGTGTGGGGTGTGCGAGAGAGACAGAGGGAGGGTGTTGTTTCGAGGGGGATTTAGGCGAAACACGACTAGCCTTCTACGATGCACTGTGGCGTTGGGTGCTTAGAAAAATTTATTGTGAAATTTACATTCTGCTTTCTGGAAGTATGTAGCATAAACAATGAGAAAATTAGAAATTATCCGGTATTTTGTGCTCACCAGTCCTATGAGCTACTTTATGCACAGAAAATGTAACTTGTAACTTCTGAATGTCTTGGAACTTTCATTACTGTCACGTGGAATCTCATAATTTACTGAAAATTGTCGAGTCTAATTCTCATGTGACATTGTCAGAGTTGGCTGTCAACATTTAGCTTGCGGTATTACTAGTCTTTGCAAGTGCTTTGTGTTTTACTTCCTCACTACTAGATAATCGTAGGCAAAGATTGTGTACTGTTTTTATTTTGCATAAATCTCTGAATCGGTTACTCAAAAGGAGGCGGGGTGGATGATAAATGGATGTTCCTGTACATACATGACTTTCAAGCCAAATGTTTACATAATAATTTTTCCACAATACTTATAAAGCTCGAGTGAGAAATGAAGAAGTATTACATAGAGTTAAGGAGGAGAGGAATATCCTACATGCAATAAATAGAAGGAAGGGTAACTGGATTAGTCACATATTACGAAGGAACTGCTGTTAAAGCATGTTATTGAAGAAAAGATAGAGGGAAGGATAGAAGTGATGGGAAGACGAGGAAGAAGACTTAAGCAGCTACTGGATGACCTCAAGGAAACGAGAAGATACTGGAAGCTTAAAGACGAAACACTAGTTTGCACTCTGTGTAGAACTCGCTTTGAAAGGGGCTATGGACTTCTCGCAAGACAGACTACAAAATGATGAAATATTAAGCTTCAACTACTGTGCAGTAACAACACTCAAGCCTACTGTTACCACTGGTGGACTGCCTCGACTTCCAATGCATATGATTTTATACTTTGTGTCTTTGTAGCTATAAATTAAAAGTATATACCCTGGCCCCTGATTTTCATAGCGCATCACTTTAATTTCAAGCTAATTTACCTTACTACTGCCATTGTCCAGTGTTCAGTTCCTAGAAACATTTCCAGCTAAACTTTGAGATCAATAATATCAGTTTACTGCAAGTTTTGTACTTTTTAAGCATCGGCGATTTTGTTTCTTCCTCTTTTGGAACGTGTCAGACGAAAGACGTTCAGACAGTACCCTCAGCTACTTTCCTGTTTGTCTCCTGATCCTGGCCTAATCCCTTGAGTTTTGGGTGTGTTATTTGAAAAGCAATTTAGAATGTAATCGTTTGGCGATTATAATCAAGTTGCCAAAGTTTCAAACACGTTAAAGTGTGTTGTGCATTTACACCTGCACCTACTAAAATCAATATTCTTATGCCGTATACAGGTTCAACGCCTTCTTCTTGACTAAGTTGACCCTCTATTTCTGGCGCTCACAGTGATTTTTGCTTCCACGTACTGGGGTCGGATCTCTTCTACCAACTCAATTTTCTTCTTTAAAAATTCATGTGGTTCTTTCTTCATTAGACGAAGCGCTATCATCAGATGCAAGTATGTGATATTCACTGCCGTTTTAATATCAGACAGAGAATATGACTCAGATTACGTTTCTTTGAAGTTTGAGTGTCACATAATGTTGATGAAGAAGGTCAGGTATTTAAAGCAGAGTAGGACACAATTTCTGCAGAATTCTGCACATTAAATTTTACAGGCGTACTCTGAAGAGTCCCGCCACCAGCTGCTGAACAAAGCTGTTTTTTCAGTATACCTGCATGACTGACATGCAGTTTATTTTTCAACATCTGTTTCTAATCTGCTATCTAGAATGCGAAAAATTGTTTTCTAACAGTGCTCTATTACTTGCAAGAATTTACGTTAAAATACTTCACCATTTAAATTAGAACAAGCTTTTCCAAATCTTTTAAAAATTATCAGATCATAGACCACCTTTAGTGACTTGAACATCTTGCACTTTTTGAAGTTCTACAGTACACTTGCAGTAAACTGTCATATATTCTACTTGGTCATGATTTTTATCCTTAATCGTAATTACACTGAAATTTTATTCATTCCTTCAACATGTGAACCATCAGTAAATGAAGTGCACAGCTTGACCACCTGTCGTTCGTGGCACATACGTTTCTTTGAACAAATATTTAATTTATTTAACTAAAGAGTGAATTATTATAAGAACAAACACATTTGCAAACTGCATAACTATAGCTGCGCAAGGTAACTTAAATGCTCATGGCTACTGAAAAGTTGATTTTTACACTCTTACCAAAGAAAAACGATCGAATAGCGTTGAAGTAAAACTTCCCATCCGTACTTGGTAATTTATTCTTGTAAAACGCCCAACTACACTCGGTCGTTTTGTACTGCAGCGGTGTACGACTTAAAACTGACCAATTAGACATAGTAATATTTACCTCTACAATATTTCCGTTTTTTACTTGGTCAAAATATGACTACGCTAATTCACACCCTCTCATGCAGAACACAACTTCCAAATTTTTTCCTTGTAAAATTACCTCGTTTTCAATACATTTGGTTGTATCATATCAATTTTTTTCCTATTTCTGACTTGGTCAGTTTTTACAGTTATCCGACTGTATCTCTGTTCTCGTGCTACATTTATTTGATTTTTTGACGCGTTATGTAAAGTCCTCAGTGTTGACAAGGTAACGTGTACCTTCCTCTTCAACAGCTTTCATGGTGGGTTGAGGGTGACCAGCCTGGTATTTCAGCGATGGTGCTCCGAATCTTGTTTCCACATCAAGCACATTTCGGTCACTAAAAATAATAGTTACCCTAACTGGCTATTGTTATGCTGAATTTTACTTTGTCATGTAGCAGATTGGTGGACATCAAGAAGCTACTATTTAACAGCGAATAATAACGAATAGTTTGTTAGATTATTTAACAAGCTTTATTTTGCCAGATTTGAGGTTTCCACAGCGACATTATTGAGGATTCAGGTCCTGTGAGATGTAACACTGTGTACCTGGGTTAGTGATTTCCGAGGTTCCGAAGGGACATACCGCCTTCATCTTCAAGAGTCGAGCATTCTTCCTGGACTCCTAGACCCTTTTATATGAAGACACGAGGTTCCTTCGAAAGGCCGGGAAACACTAATCCAGCGACACAATGTCACATCCCACAGGACCTGAATCCTCGACATTTGTTTTACTGTAGAAATTAAATACCATTTTGCATGTTGGGAACGTAGACATGGCAAATGTTCAGACGTAGGGAATTGTGGCTTATTATTTCACGGCATTTAATCTCACTGTCCTCGAAAGGCTGAAGAAAATTAGGAACGTTTTCGGCCAGGGTGTAGCCCAGACGAATTTCGAATTGGAGACCTCCCGAATAAATGTTTTGGGAGTTACGGATGTACTGACGTGCTGAGGGAGACTTCATTATACCTTTATAGGATGATATATTTTTATCACGCAAATCGCGCACTATGTAACTGAGGAGAGTATCACGCGATTAAAACAAATGACTGGAATTTATATTAATAAGAGAAACATAGACTCCATGTCTGGCCGCTTATTAACCGGCTTAATATCGTAGGGGATTTGGAAGAGAGCCGGAAAACTAGGTCAGAGCCTGATCCTCAATCTCTACTCTTTCACGGAATAATACAACAGCAATGTATATTCCGGAGACCCATATCCTATCCGTATCTTTTTGCGGTTACACACAATAGTATACAGATTACGTATATCTATTACTATCAGTATATCCATGTTTATTTACGATGTAATAATTAAATTCTCCATGTGGTATTTAAATATAATAGACACAGTCATCATTTACAACATTTAGACTGAATATTCACAGTTAAAATGTGTGTGTTTTGTAAGGATCAGAAATTGTGTATGTTAGCTCGGCCGGAAGAACATTATCTTTATCGAGGAAGCAGCTGAGTATCTACATAAATCCTGACACTATGACTCATTACAACGTATGTAATCCCATAGATCCTAACATTATGACTGTTCGTACAGCGGATGCAATCACATAGAACCCAACACTACGATTCTGAATGGATGCAATCCCATAGATCCTTCTTACAGCGCATGTTATCCAAATAGATCATAACACTCTAAGACTTTACGTACAGCAGCAGTAATTACATAGATCCTAACATTACAACTCTTCTTATAAAGGACATAATCACATAGATCTTAACATTGTGGCTTATCTTAGAGTGGATGTAACTCGTAGATCCTAACACTACGACTCTTCTTACAGAGGACGTAATCACATACATCCTAACACTGTGGGTCTTCTTAAAGCGCATGCAATCCTAAATATCGTAACACTACGACTCTTCGTACAGTGAATTTTATCACATAGATCCTAACACTACGACTCATTTTACAGCGGAGTGTAGTCACATAGAATGCTCCAACATGCCTCTCCTTTTATGATTCATAGTCCTACCGTATCTCACTAGCTGATACTGTGTCGTGAAGTAACATAACGGAGACCCATACGTTGTCCTACTTTATCTGTCAACAGATTTATGGTTTAAATTTATTAATCCTGTTGTATTTACATGTATCATTTAATGTGCCTAATGCTTGTCTCTAAAGTAAACAGTTCCTAAATGTACGTTATCATAAATTTGCACTTGCTGCCTCAAGTCTTAATTATTTTGCTTTTCATTTCAATATGGAACCTTGAAATGTTACTGCGTACTCTACCTTGATTTCTGTGTTGACTGTCTCGTGTGTTATTTTTCATGTAGTGTTCTTGTAACATTTATAGATTAATAAATATTTAACTTTATGTTTATTATTATACAGAACATCAAATGTCAAAGGCAAACATTATGAAATTATACACAGCAAAGGGCATGCGTGTATGTGCTTGTGGATTTGAATGTTTGATTTACGAAAATAACAAATTAAAAGAATAGAAACGACAGAAATGATCTTCTTCGGAACGGTCGAAATGACGAATAAAAAACTGGAATTATTGGAAAAAAAAATTAGGAGTAACAAGATTAACTGTAAGACAACAATAAAAATATAACATTAAAAATTTGCATTATTTTGAAAAATGCTTGAAAATGAATCCAGAAGATGTAAAGCAAAGTTATCCCTGTGCACGCCATGAAGGCGTACGGAGGATTGGAAGTATAGATCCACTCATTCTTAAAGTTGACACTAGATGGACGTGAGTGGTCAGCTTCAAGTTCCTGCAGCTTTACCGCTGAACGCGCTAACGTTTGTGGACACCAGAACCAAAGCCATTATCTAGACCAGACGAATTGTCCTAGACATATCTTTTAAGAGGAAACACGTATGACTTCTCTTAATAAGGTAGCAGCTTCGAATCTTTCTAGTCATTCCAGGCGAATATTTGGGTAATATCTTGCAGTATGTCACTACTATTTCCTCCCCTTAAACATCGTTTTATCTCATCATTTGATGCTAAATAATTTATTCAGTTGATAAGCTAGAACATTTTACGAACAATGTTACATAGAAGGATGTCGATTTTGACTGACATAGAACAATGAAACACGTGGGTTGACTGCTGATAGGTCATGCGTTGACGTGAACCCTTGTTGCATTGAGCAGGTGTGGGGGAGTAGTGTGGGTACAGGAAGGAATACGTCCAGCCTGTGGTAAATGCTAATAAGATTAGATTGCAGCGGCCTGTCTTTGACAGGTAGATCGATTTAGATAACCTTCATGTGCTCAAATAGGCCGCCTGTAAGATCAATAACCACTAGTGTGTGTACCCTCGCTGCTGTGGGATGTCGGCGGCTCGACAGTTGTAGATGCACAGAGAGAGCTCCAGCAAGCTAGCAAGGTCCGCCGTATCGCCTTACCTTCTGCGCTTTTTCAGCAGCAAGCAAAAAAGAGCAAAGGTAAATTTGTTCCTGTAAAACCGTGAAGATATACAGGGGGAGTGTAGATATAGCTCCACTGATTCTTAACCTCGGTACTGTATCGAGGTGAGTAGTCAGTTTAACGTTCTGGCCGCTTTATTCCAGGGGAAAGATCCGTTGGTACTCATTAAACAGAGGCATGGGTGGGCCCCAGAGCCGGTCTGGATGGTTTGGAGAAGAGAAAAATATCTTGCCTTGTCGAGACTCGAACCTCGGGTTTTTCACCCCTTAACTTGGTCACTACACCGACTACCCAGCAACAAGCATAGACACTTGTAATCCTGCGGAGTAAACAATATTTCCAAATTATTTGTTTGTTATCTTACATGTATCACTGGAATTTCGCTTTACGCTTATTAATGCTAAACACACTGCAGAAAGTCAGTTTGCCATTCATATTCATAACATCGAAGAATATTTTAAATAAAACTTGCGGAGCTCAGTAATATCAATATTTTGTATCATGTATCAGCTTGAAGCTCAAATCGAATTTTTCACAAACGATTCATTGTACAAGAAACTGGTACGTAATGTCAATACAGGGACCTCTAGGATGCACAACTTTTAAGTGAAATATTCTCGATGAGCTGAATAAGTAACGACACAAAACGACAAATGTTTTATTTCTTTGCATACTCGTATGTGCTTTGTTTAATAGCAATATACATGTATCTCCAATGTGAGCGAACCCCGTGATGGGGTTACGTTCTTGCCTTTATTGTTGTTGTTGTTGTTGTTGTTGCTGTTATTGTTGCTGTTATTGTTGTTATTTTTGTTGCTGTTTTGTTGTTGTTGCTGTTATTGTTGCTGCTGCTGCTGCTGTTATTGTTGTTGTTGTTGCTGTTATTGTTGTTGCTGTTGCTGTTATTGTTGTTGCTGTTGCTGTTAATATTGTTGTTGTTGTTGCTGTTATTGTTGTTGTTGCTGTTATTGTTGTTGTTGCTGTTATTGTTGTTGTTGTTGTTGGTGGTGGTGGTAATGGTAATTATGATATTATTAGGAGATAAAGGATTATGATGGGCGGGGCATATTGCACTCACGGAAGGGAAGAGACATTTGTAGGGGGTTTTGGTTGGAAATACTCAAGCAAAAATTCAGCTGTGAAGACCTAGGCATAGATGGGAGGATAATATTAAAACATACTTTAATGATATAGGATGGAAGAGCGTGGACTATATTCGTCTGGGTCAGGATAGGGACAAGTAGCGGGCTGTTGCGAGCACGGTAATGCCGCTTCGAGTTTTATGAAGTTCTGAGAATTTGTTGTGTTCCGGAACGACTAGTAGCTTCTCAAGAAGGACTCAGCTGCATGGAGTGAGTGGGATAGTTGTTAAATAAAACGCAGTTACATATTTGGATAGTGGTTTGTGTTAATAATTTGCGTAACTTTTATTTATGAGATTATAAATTTTTTCCTTTTCAGTACGTGTATAATATTTATTCAGGATATAAGTACAAAACTTAAATACAGAAGATTGCTAAGGGAAAGGAGTTTGCCATATTTTAGATAAGTATGATACACGGGAATTAAATTAGTGAGATTATAGTAGGCAGTAAATAACATGAAGAAGGAGTAAATTCTATGTCTCTTACTCTTGGTTGCGACACCGTGGAGGTTTGTAGCTACCTCTATCTTCAAGGTCGGAATGAGTGGTAAGAGACATGACAGTGGCGACAAGGAAACTCTCCCATGCTTCTGAACGATCATCATTTATGTCATCCTGCCCTTATAATACGGTCACATTCCCTCCCCACTCTTTCCACCATGAAGAAACAGGCAGCAAGTTCCTCCGAAAGGCCGGTATCCAGCTACAACACTGTACGTTGACGCAATCCGGAAGACCACAATCCCTGTATCTGCCGCCACGAAAACGTCAAATCTTGCATAAGACAAATGAGTTTTACGAAGTATAATTGCAAAAAGTGTCGTTGAACGTGCAACTTATTTTCACCTGCAGTCTAACTCTCATTATTTTTCATTCTTTAAATGTTGTCATTTCTTCCCAACACTTTTGTGCCTGCCTTTTTTTTTAGTGAAGGGCCCCGCAGCAGATGCTACGGACGCACCGCAGACTTAAGGCTTATTGTGCAACCCTGTGATGAAGATGATTAATTTTTTTATTGTTTCAAGTAATGGAGCACCGGTGGAATGAAACTGACAGGGGAAAACATGCCCCAGTGCCACTTTGTCCACCAAAAATCCCACATGAACTGACCCGGGATCGAACCCGGGTCTCCGCGTTGGGAGGCCGGCGACTAACCATCTGAGCCATGGCACGGCCTTTGTGCCCGATTTACAAGTAATCTCTGAAGTAAACTTAATGTCTGACTTAACATGATTCATATAATACAAAATGATTAACACTTTCCTTGCAAGAATAGATTTCCTTGTCTGTACGAGTAATGTGAAGGAACGCTTATATACATTATATACATATATATATATATATATATATATATTTTATTTAAGCCCTTAAATAAAACATACCTTTCACTGCACCAGTTTTCGCGAAACTCATGTTTATTAAGTGGCATTCAGTGGAGATCTCTTCTATCGAATTTCAGCCAGTCACGAAACATGAAATGTGCAGGTAATAAATTCATTTACGTCTTTCAGTACAGTATGCCTGACACTGCGTCGATTTTCACGAAACTCGCACCTGCTTGACAGGTTTGACGGTGCTGCTGTAATGGATTTTATGACAATCCGACAGACGATCTAGTCGTTGATACTAGGGCACGAAAGGACGGACATGGTCTTCACGTAAGTCTTTTTTTCTACTCCGTAAATGATGTATAATAAACTAATATTAACTGAGCTTTGTCTGACACAACAACAAAGCCCTATTTATGTATTGCATTTTTGTCTCTTTGAGAGTGTACATCTTCAGCGTTTAAATTAAATGTATTCATGTTAATATTATTGATTCAATAGATATTATAGTTTAGCCTTCCATTACTTACGAAACTCTAGCTTTGTATTTTGTCTGTTTGCTTTGATGCTCCCTGTACTTTCTCCATTAGATATTTGAAATATTTTGTGGCTGTCAATTTGTGTTTTGTCTGTCATATAATGTCTTTCTTAGAGGAAATGTTTCAAAGTCCATCCTACAATTTTCTTTACTGATAAAACCCTTCGAAGGAGTCTCACCTTTTTTTCAAGTAAACGTGAATATTTATTGATGTTCTAGATATTATTTCTGTTGTGCAGTGTAATGTCACTGTTCTCACGTTTTAACTGTTACTTATGTCTTAGTTCTGTCAGCACCTACTCTCTTCACGTTTAATCGCAAACAGCTTCGGTTTTTGTGGCATAACTGACCAGTTTACTTGAATGTGCTTGCCATATAAAACAACATGAAGCAAAATCGGCATTGAGAAGCTAATAGCCACTCAGCTGGCAAATAAGTTTTCCGTCTGTCATTTATCCAGTCCGAAGGTTTATTATTGTCTTCACAATAGCCTGTCACTAGACAGTATACTGTCAATTGAATGCAGTAGTTTACACCCTAGGTATTTGAGAACTATCTTAATTATTCTATCCTTCCATCTACTCCAGATGCCGATCCCAGTGGCCGGGCCGTCTAAGGAGTGGGTCTGCAGCCTCTCGGTTCCTGGGATTGCGGGTTCGAATCTCGCAATGGCATGGATGTCTCTTTATTGTGAGTGTTGTGTGTTGTTAGGTAGAGGTCTCTGCGTCGGGCTGATCACTAGTCCAGAGAAGTCCTACCGAGTGTGATGTGTCTGAGTGTGACCGTGAAGCCTCGACAATGATGAGGCCCTGGCCAACTAGGGGCTGTCGCGCCATGGAAAAAAATCTACTCCAGATGTTCCAAATGTCTGTGTTTAAAACGTGTTATGTTTCTATCATCTCCTTGCTAATTGACCTGTCCATCTTACTATCTTTGATTCTGTAACCTTAATAAATCTCATATTTAGTAATAATAGTAAATCTCCTTATTACGCAATTTTTTTTTTCATTTTCTCATTACATTCTGTTTTCTCAGTCAAAATGATGTCCTCAGTACTGCTTTCTCAAGTACTTTGAGTCTGTATTCTTCCGCCAGTCTGAAGGTCAAAGCTTGAGGCACCATATTTAATTTTGCGCATGAAAGAACATCATCCAGAGGGCTGGCATGGCTTCTTGTAGCCACCAATATCTTACTATATGGGATGCGGAGGTTGGAGACGAGATGAATTTATCATCATCGTGATCATCATCTTCCTTTCACGGCATAGGAAAATTTTCTGTTCCGGAATAATCATCTCGGGTTGTAATTATTAATCTGCTTGCCTCTTTTGATAGCCATATTAGACTGCGGGATAAATTGCCAAGTCCTGGATCAATGCGTTTGTGGTTGTCCACGAGTTGCTCACTACTCGGACAAACAGTTCTTGTTCGAAGAAGGAGCTGATTTTTAGCTTCGTTCCTTTCCAGAAATGAAAACTAAATCGTTTGATGTGACAGCCAAGCTGTATGTGTTTCTCCTATTCCAACTTTTGGAACAGTTTTCCGATTTCACCTAACTTGATATGGATATTATGCCATTTTTATGCGTCATAAAATCGTAATTTGTATTTTTATACAATCGGTAATAGCAACATGGATGATGCGTGAATTTGTAAGGCTGGTGTGATGTTACTATTCTTTATTTTCGAGTCCTGAAATGATACATTCCAATATAATTTGGAGTAGTCTGCAAATTTTATTGATAATATTTTACGCAATGTACGGGGCACGCGGTGGCGCAGTTCGATGAGGCACTGCGCTACAAGGCGGTAGGTCGCGGGTTCGATTCATTGGAATTTTTCACTGACATAATCCTTTCGGTCGCACTATGGCCCTGGGGTCGACTCAGCCTGTAACAGAAATGAGTGCCAGTAATATTTCCTGGGGGGTAAAGGCGGTCAGTGCGTAGGGCTAACAATCTTACCACCTTCATGTGCCTATTGTCTAGAAATCTGGGAGCCTCATCTTCCTGGAACCCTGAGGGCCTGTCCAGGCCTGTAATGGGAATACTTTACTTTTGCTTTATAAAATGTACATTAGTAATATAGCGTCCTTGCGATTTTTTGTACTGCAATGTGATGAGGTAACTGATAAGCCATTGGAATTAGGCACGTGAAAACTGGTACGGGGATAGATCAAACTCTACCCATGTGGATTCGACCCCAAAAACTCAGCACGACTACCATTCTCATCACGATTCTTCCTAATTGCAGAAATATTAATAATTTTGGACGTAGAAATTGCAGTTTTACTACCAATGCCAATTACTATAATAACATTAAATATAAAATAATGAATATTAATCAGATCTCTGTTCCTGCTAATGCTAATTATTGGAATATACCGCGAATGAAATCAAGGATCGCTCGAATGAAGAAATTAAAGTAAAGAATGGGGCTATAGTTAATAGGAACATTTGGATTGTATTAAAAAAGTACTATTTAAATAGTTATGTTAATAGAAATATTTATGTGTGAAGTATTTTTTGTAAGTCAAGACTTATAAATACATCTACAATGATAAAACGCGACGTTTTGCAAAAACATTTAATACATAACATTCCTAGAGAATGCGTTTAAGGTATTCAGAGAAATAAAATAAAATGAAACAAAATAATAATAGAAGTAGATGTACCGGTCTGCACGTATATGAGATAGAAAATAGGTTTTATAAATCATGTTCTTTATGTGCGAATTTAAATATTTCGGCAGAATATGTCGGACGAAATGTACAGTGTCATTCATTCTTACAATACGTTCCGAACTGAAATTAGTTTAAGCTGTTTCAGTTTAAGACCTATGTGTGAGATCATGGTGTTTCAGTAATTAAGGTACCTACCAGCAACATTTGGCTTTCTTGTGCTTGATATCCTTTTCGCATATCGTTAAAAAAGCTAATGAACTTAGCCCGAGGTTGAAAGAAGTGTGTTGGTTAATGCCTGCACACTGTGACGTAGCAAACGACTTGGCATTAGTTTACTCCAAAGGGATGCAAGAAAGCTCCCATATTCGTGTCAGCGGACACGAGCCACTAAGGACCGACATTTGTTTCGTTTGTTTTGCTCGAGTGATGTCATTAAAACCCATATACTGAGCGGGGGTTTCACAGCAGTAGATTAATTAATAAATCTATTTAAACGCAATTAAACAGAATGCTCTGAGAGAAATTTTACCTTTTTTTCTAATATATTTTGATCGGAAGGACGAGACTGACGGATGGGATTAACGTAATTTAATAATTTTAAAGTTATTTATTTATTTCTGTGAGTAATATCCACCGGTACTGCATTACTTCCCTCTACATTAAAATTAAGTGCTATGTTCCTTATATTGTTTATATGACTTAACATTATTTTACATTTCAGTGTTATGTACGTAAACGAAATACGATCATAGTATAATTTAATGTACATGTATAAAGTGGTTAAAATCACATGAAAAATTCGTAGTCATATAAATAATAAAACAAATACTAAAATATTAGGTAAATTTTAGTTGGAACTGTATAAGAAATTTTGATGTATTCTAATATTTGTGCCGAAACATGTAAACTTCAATGGTTTACGATCTTTTGTTGTGTTATGTTAGTGTGGAAGCTCTTGATGCTGGTCCCAGAGCCAAGAAGTGTTAGATAAAATGTAAATTATAATAACTCCTAGACAGAGTTTAATGCTTTAATCAATATTATTATATAGACTTATAAGCTAACATCAAAACATCAGGCCTTTTCCAATTCCTTAGGTTTAATAAATTTAATTCAAAGTTTTTAGGAATGTTTATGAACTAATTCCCTACAAAATTTCTCGCACCTCATTAGTTATCGCAGTAAGGCGGCTAGTTAAATGCAAATTTCCTACTGCCGCCATGTTATTACTTGACATTCTGCAGAAATTAACTTTCCCAAAATTAACATTTATTGAAGTATTTGCGCAAAACAAATTTGAGACATACAATCGTAAACACGGCCCTAATAACACTATAAACATGTGTTGGAATTTAAACTTTTCATTGTTTATTTTTCTGTAATGTCATTTTCCTGGCCTACGGTAAATAAATGCGCGTGTGTGAATGAGTGAATTAGATTTACATGGCCTATGGCAGGTCCAGTAGCGGTCTCATGCAACCACAATAATGTGCATTATGGTTCTATAGAAAATAAAAAGAATTTCTCGACCATAACTATCACGTGTCGTAAGGATTCTACAAGCACTGTGGACTTAGTATTTAATTATGTCTAAAATTTTTGCAAATAAAATATTAATTTATGTCTTCACTTTTTTAGTGGCTAAGGCGAATAACCCTCCTGACCAACTGCGTCAGCGTTCTGAGCACATCAGTATCGGGTCATATTCCCTTCAAAGCAAATAGCCTCAGAGGAAATTCTCAGCTTGTTAATGCTTCAGAGTGGATCACGCAGTTCCTAGAACCAGCACCACACATCAATTATCGCAGAGGAAAATATGCTGGCATGAGTCGGATAGTGGTAAGTTACATATATATTGATTTATGCACTTGTATAATTTGCTAAATTATTCGTGCGTGAATGTGAGAAGCATGCATAAGGCTGAATTTATTGTAATGAAAGATATGGTTGATGGAAAATGAATTTGTCGTACTGGAACAAAATGAGACATCAAGAACAGGTGCCGTCTACCGCAAATCCAATGGAGGTTTTACATGCTGCATGAAACAAATTAAAAAACGTAACAACACTGTTATCGTTTGGCCTTAAAATTCATTTGAAAGGGCTTCGCAATTTTTTTTTGACTATTTGTGGAAAAAATAACGAAAATAAATGAGACTCTTAGCATTATTATTATTATTATTATTATTATTATTAAAATCAAAAGATTAGCGTTGTTCAGTTGAAACACGATCAACCAGCCTATAATACAAAGTATTAAGTTCGAAATCAAGATCAACTAAAAGTTTTGGTTTCCCAGTCGATAAAGAATTGCCCTGCTTTTGTGAAAATTTAAAGTTTATGACCATAACTACAAGAGTTTACAGCCATGCTTGATGAGGATGAACACAGCAGAATCCTTCACTCGACACTACAACCACATCACATGGCGTTACATCCCAAAAGATATCAATCTGTATGGTCACTGCTGTGAGAACCACAAATTTCACTGTTTATTTGCACATTTGTTTAGACATTTTATACAAAATATCTAAGTGTGTTAATAGCACAAAAAATATTTATGGCATCTATTAAAAAGCACAGGGAACCTTACTTGTTTTAAATATCCCTTAAGGCTATTTGTTTGAGTAGTAATGAAACAACGGGATTAAACGCCATTTTCTTCCGATATAGAAGAGTGGATGCAAAAATATCCACAAAGAAATATGGAGCTCTTCGCATTTACTAGAGGTGGGGAAATGCGGGGGATGTATGATTGGTTCTTGGATATTGTCCCTTCTGAAAGACATCCGTACTTTTATGGAGTGTTACAAGTAAGTGACCGTACGTGTTGGTGTAGCTGTAACACTCTATACACCTAGCCCTTATTTTACGCCCTAGTTGCGTTCCTGAAAGATTGGACGTCATTAAAAAAGGCGTAAATAAAGCACGATATACCCAGAAAAAAAGACAAATAAATGCAAATGAACCAGACAAACTGCCTTAAACCGAATATAAGGGAGCGCAAATTACGAAGTGGCGTAAATTGGTAAGGGGCGTTAAAGCAAAAAGGCGTAAAAAATGGACGTAAAACAAAGACTGAGTGTACTCGTATTTGTATAGGAGAGATCCCTCTGTGTATTCAAGGCCGGGACAAAGGCTATCCTAAGTGAGGGTTTTGTGTGTTTATTTTCAATTTCTCCAGATGAATGTCGGCATGGTATTCTGATCAGGACACGACCCCTTGTTCCGAAAGCCTTCCTGATTCATATCATTCACAACTGATCCTACCCTCGACGCTGGATAGTCTAATATATTGACAGCGTCATAGAACAATACAAAAGGAATACAATAAAGCGTGTCAATTTATCAAAATTGTACACATTCCTTTCCGAGACATCGCCAGAGCTTTTCAGATGTGCTCAGGCTATTAGTCGCCAGCCTTTTACTGTGGAGGCCCGGTTTATATCCCAGGCAAATCCATGTGTGATTTATAGTGGTAAAGTGGTACTGGAAAACGTTTTTCTCCGAGTACTTCATTTTTCCCGTGTCAGTATCATTCCACCAGTGCTCCATATTCACATTTCTTTCGTCAACCACCGACTATATATAATTTTAGCTATTCACAGTGTCGTTAAATAAAACACTCCTCTCTCCCACCTCACTCTTTTTGTATGTGTCTCCATATCATCTACAAACATATCTCCTATTTTCCATATCTGGAGATTAACCGTGGGCTCTTTATGCAGTGTTTCAAATGCGTGTTATTTGTGGAGTAAAATCATTTACCAGAACATCAGTCACACGTTATAATTATGCATTTCGGTTATTCATAACAAGAATAGCAAAAGCACATACTTTCCTCTTTCTAGTATTTATTATTCTTATTTTATTGGCGAGAGGTTTTAGGTTCGAATCTTGGTTCAGAAGCCGAACACTGTTAGGATTGTATTTGGTTTTACTCCGTTCTTTCAGACAAATACTGGCACAGTATCGTAACACAGTTTGTCAAGCGCTTCCTTCCAAGTCCTTCCTTTGGACACTGGATGCTTTTGTGTAAAGCATAGAACTAGGAGAGCATAGTTAACTAAATTATGGTAGGAAGAATTTATAGAGACAATTATGGAAGAAAATGAAAATACAAGAAATATAAGAAAGTGAATGGAGAAATGAAGAGGCAAGGAAATAGCCCAGAATTGAAAAAAGGTGGTGGCAAATAACGAAAAAAGTATAAAAGAGGGTCAAATATACGAAAGGAAGAATTATACGACGGAAGAAAAAAGAAGATAATTTCTGTCTTACATAGACTTTTAAAGTCTTAATCCGCACTATAATAAAAGTGTCACAAAACTATCTGAACAAATTTTACTAATCGACAAATATATTTCGACCCTTTTTACTACACCGTCCAATCGCCAATCGCATAACTCAGTGGTTCGTGAGCCTAATGCTTTACGTGTACACGCAACACAATTTAGAGTCCAAGGATGACGTATCAAAAACACATAATCTTCTATCGATATAATAAAGCTCATTGAAGTGTTGACAGGTCGTGTGCTGTGGTACAATTATTATAGTTAAGTGTCGCACGATACGTTAAGAAATGGGAATTTAATCCTCATTAGCTTTTAAATGATGTATTATTCTCGTATTTTATTGCAAAGTGTCTATAGAGATGAAACATCTGAAATACAAATGTTATTACATACAATAAAATATTTCACCCGAGGTGAGCAGTGCAGTTGGTTGAGGCACTGTGCCACAATACGGGAGGTTCCGTGTTCGATTCCCGGTAGGGTCCTTGGACATTTTTAAGTAACCTATTCCTTATGTCCGCATTCAGTAGCCCTGGGGTCCTCTCAGCCTCTAACAGAAATGAGTACCAAGGGTAAAGTGCGGCCGGCGCGTAGAGCTGACAATTCTGCCGTCCTAGTTTTGCCCAATGTCAAAGTAAGGATGGAGGCCCAACATTCCATCCTTACTCTGATTCTTCATAATTTGTTAAGGGTAAGTTTAAAATAATTCACCCTACATGTTTCGACGTACTTTACGTCAGCAGACATGGGCAGTGCTTCTTCATCTTGAAGTTAGATACGTAATTATGATGCATAAATCGCCTTTAATGAAGTCTATGATTATATGTTATATTTTTAGAATTTTATAACCGGAAAGCTGGATAAAATTTATCATGTAAACTTTTAATAGTTTTCTGTAGACATCCATACTGATATCGCGGATTAGGCCGAAATGTCAGGTGAAATATTTTATTTTGTGTAATGAACCGTTATGTTTTAGATGATTTATTCTTTTGACGCATTTTAATCCACGAAAACTGAAGCTATGTGTTTAAAGTTCTTTCCATATTATTCTCGCATTATGCCCCGGATTTCTGAACAAGATTTATCGCCTGTCTCCTCAAGGGTAGTCATTCTCGAACGTTGGTCACTTGCGTTCAAGGCAGATATGCCGTTGGTTGAGCTGCCGATTCTTGCTCGGTGTATTGTTATCTTGGGCCAACCGAGCTCCCTTTTTCTGTCGTCGGGTCGCACCTCATCAGGATCAGTAGCTTCAAGTCTGGTTACTATGGGAACTCGTAATCACACCAAAAGATGAATGGATTCCATGTACGAAGAAAAAGAACGTATATTCACCCTACTTTTCTGCAAAAAAAAAAAAAAACCTGGCAAAAAATTATAGGTTATGGCTTCACACAGATCGTACGTCATGGCTTCCATATTTTAGGTGGTATTTTCCTGACTTTACGTAGAAAGGGGACAGACTACCCCGATGACGACGAAGATCACAAGTCAATTCAGTCAGGTGTCATTCTGTACTCTTAAATACGCTCCATATACAGAGACGCTACATATTGAAATGGTTATAAGAGACGGTTTACAATGTCTTACTCTTTTTTTATGTCCTGTTGTAGTGTACCGGAACCGGTGATCCGCGGACTTCTACTCCTTAATTTATAATGATCCGCGAAAATTTCCAGTGTTATATTCTACTGTATAGGCCTATATTTCACTACAACTAGAAAAATTACGTCATTTCTAGACACTTTTTCCAATTTAAGCTTAGTTATAGCAAATAATTTTTATTTATATATTAGACCTAACAGTTTTCCTCCCTCTTTTTTTTGCGCAAATAATGGTTTGTCCAGCCGTGAAAGAGAATACACATTTTACGGGTCCTGTCGCTGCATAGCTTATAAATTGAAAGTAATATTAGTATTATAAAGAGATTTGAATGGTATCTGAAATTATTTCATATACCATCGCGCATTTTAATTTTTAAATTTTATGTGGGTGGATATATCTTCAATTTTAATTTTACACAGTCCTAGGACATTAATTCCCATAAAGTGTGGGAACACTTTGCTGACCCCGATGGCCGTGCCGTCTAAGGCGTAGTAGGTCTGAAGCCGCTTTATCGCTGGGATCGCGGGTTCGAATCCCGCTGAAGGCATGGCTGTTCGTCTCTTGTGTTTGCTGTGTGTTGCGTAGGTAGCGGTCTCTGCGACGGGCTGGTCACTCGTTCAGAGGAGTCCTACCGGTTGTGTGTGTCTGTGTGTGATCTAGTAACCTCAAAAATTTGGCGGATTAGGCCCGATTTGGGCTGTTGCGCTACAGAAGAACAAAAAATGAAAACGTTTAGCCATTCTAGTGATATAAATGTTACTATATTGTTTGACTGTACTTAGTGACACAAACAGATTACCAATTCTCATCAAGAGAAAAGTAGCATTGCTGTTTTAATCATTTCGGTACATCAGAAACTGTCGAGGACAATGGAAGTTTTGAAGTCTTCTGAGCGGTGTTCATAAACATCCGAGTATTTTGGAACGTTACGCTGTGTTGTTTGGCAGGTATTTGATAGAATTGTAATTATTTACTAGTCAACACGGCGTACATCCCAGAAGACTTGAATCTCTTAGATTGAGAACCATAATTATTTGTCGAAAATATCCTGCTGGAATATCTAAAAGGATGTGGAAAGACGACATTAAGATGTATCTTGCAGAAAGCACTTCTGCGATTTGGAAGTGGATGGATGTGGTTCAGTTTGTCCAGTCTTGCCTCACTAGTTACCAAACTCCGGTTTCTTCAGCCACACTTCTATTTTATTTTTTATTTGTTTGCCGAGTCACCTTACAGAATAGCGATGTGCCCCTAACACCAAGTTTTCTGCAGTGCAAATCCGTTGTATTAATGTTTCAGTTATACAGCTCTTATATTAATCTTAATTTCAACATATTCAATGAAATAACAATCTCAAATTCTACATTTATAGTGAAACGTCACGAATATGGCGTCTGAAGATACTTTAAGACTGCGAACTTCTTTTTTCTGTCACGGAAATCGAATGATAGTTTATAATTATATTGGTATTAATGTATAGGGCCTGTAAACCATTTTTGGATCGGGACTGTCACATGTAATACAAATTGATTTTGATTTATTTTTGTGAAAGACTGTTCCTTGCACATAACGTTAGTACGTCGAATAAAATATGGACAGAATTAAGAAACCTTTTTCAAATACGAAAATATTATTACACATAAAGGAATATATTTCCTGAATATATGCAATGTGATGACCACAGTTTTATGAGTTTTGCGAAAAGTTATGTTGTCACTGTAAGATCCTTTGATTAACATTAATTCACAAGGAATGTAACACAAAATATTAAACTGGTTCAAAAAATCTGGAAGTTGCCGAGTACGTTGTTTAGTACAGTTTAAACTATTTAATATAGACGATTCTAATGCAATATTGCTCATGAGCTGAAAAACCACGGAATAAAAATTAAGCGCATTCGTCGACGTCATATCAGGATTTGAAATAGCGCTACGTTTATTTTCGGATCATTCAAACTGAAGCCCTAACACAGCAGTTATGTCAAGTGATGTCTCAACTGCAGAGAGCTAAGTGTGTGCTCTGGAACCACTAATCTAAATGCATGGTTGCAGTGCAACGGAAGTTTCGAATGGTATTTGGTAGGGAACCACCAAATACAATGTCCATGTACAAGAGGTATAAGTTGTTCAATAAAGGTGACTGAATTTGTAAACCCGTAAGTCCCGGTGAACGACCAGTCGCTGAATTTAACAACGTGAATGAAGATTGGGCGGCTTTTGTTGGCAGCCTAAAAAAAATCGAAGAGTCAAGGTGCCCAACCCGTAACCATGCCACAAATGGCAGTGTACAAAATTCTGCGAATTCCTTTGACATTTCATCCTTTAAAGCCCCGCGTTTGCATGTGCAAACACACGTAAAAAACACAACTAGAAACAAATTTTTTATATTTAGACAACAAGAAAATTTACTGCACTTTTAAGACATGCTGCATTTTTAAGACATGCTACGTAATCTCTGTTTTATTTTCCACAAATTGCTGTTTATTTGATAATTTTATTCTTTTCTTTTGAAATAATACTGGCGGTTTTCATAATCCGTGAGCTAAAATTTAAATACCCACTCCGGTCGACTAAAGGTTAAAAGCTGCGGATAACACCAATTTTTATAACGTGTAACTGCCCAACAGAAGCTTTTTTTTACACATTTGGCTTTAAAATTCTCTAAAACTTTGAAGATTAACTTTTTACAGACAAAATTACTTTCAGTAACGAAACACTGTCCATCTCTGCGGAAATTTTAGCGGACATAACGGTAGAATTTGGCGGGAGCAAGAATCCGCATGCAGTTATTGAAAGCACAAGTGACAATATCAAGTTAGTATATTTTATGCTGTATCCACACGAAAAATATTTGGTCTCCATCTTATGTCGAATGTACTGTGACCGTCGTAGTTGGAGGAATTCCTCATGCCGATATGGAACAAGTTTCTCATGATAAGATACTGTAGAAAGATAGAGCGCGCCTTCGTATTTGTACATTGTATTTCAGCCGAGACTTCTTGCGTGAAATGTTTACACGCAACTGGATTGGTAGAGGCGGCCTTGTCACTTGGCCACCTCCTTGCCTTTAATTTACACTAGCTGATTGGCACATAAAGGATGCTCTTACTTGCATCATTGCCCACCACTTTGCCAGAACTTGCGGAAGGATGCGAACCATCATTGAACTTCTGTAGACAGTTAAGTGTCGGCCACAGAAATTGATTACATGACCTACTTGTGCCTACTACTTCTTGAGCAATATTACATTATAGTCGTCTTAATTTCATTTGCTCACTGTGTATATCTTCCGAGATATTTCTTTCTTTGAACATTACGTTGACTTTTCAAGACAGTGTATTTTCACTGACGATAAAATTGCTTAATGGAGATACGTCTAGAGTGCGTATTGTCTCATGAGGGAATTTCCGCGAATGCTTACGGTTATTGAGAGGCCCTCGTCGTTGAATGGGTATGGATTGTCATATTGCCACCCCTTAGAAAATTTGGAGGATGCCACAGAAGATATGTAATGTATATTGATTGGCTGCAGTGTATTGTGCCACTGCTTGCCCCCCTGAAACGAAAGTTCAGTACGCCACACTCTACCGTTATTGAAATCAATACAGCTAAAAGATTGAGGCTGCACAATCAGAAAGTGAAAATTATCTCCAAAATCTGATAATCATATCAATATGAAATCTGATAACCTTAAAATGAAGCTACTTTCAATTAATTCTTAGTTTATGTGTCCATACATTTGAAACTGGGCTGGCGTGTCGCAGTCTGAATGAATTCTTACTGCATTTCTCAGCATTATATTTTATTAATGATATAACACCATGCAATTTGGCAGTTGTCCCACATTGTCCGTTTTGTATTAAGCTTAAGCGCTTCCTTCTCTCAGGCCATTCTGTTCCTTCCTGCTTCTTTATTTAGTAAGGTAATTAATTTATTTTATTATTCTTTATTCAGAGAAGCACTATCGTATGTTTTTCAGCCATTCTGGGCCTTCCTTAGTAATAACTAATTTCTGTTATTATTTGTTGGATCTCGTTATGAACAATTTTGTATGGCATTTATAACACATCTCTTCTTTAGCGCTTCTGTTCCTCCATGCTTCTTCATCTTGCAAGACACTTAATCTCTTTTATTCTTCTTTATTTTCGATGCCCAATTGTAGATAAAGTTTCACAGTTCCTTTTTTTTGTGATCTAATTCTCCATGTAGCTATGATTCTAGCAGATATAATTCTGTTTAGTTACTTTATTTTCATGACAAATTTTAAATGAAGTATTACCACTTGTATTTCTCCAGTAATTATATTTTAACTTGTTTCTTTACTTTGAAACAGAAGCACAAAATCAGGAGAATATTTGTGGTTAATCTCGACGTCGGATTTTACTGCCAACATGACAGTTTTTATTTTTTGTTAACAGTGCTGTCTGCTTCCTCCATGGCAACTCGAAAGATATAATCTGTCGCTCCATCACGCTGACGCATTTCCAGATATCGGTTTCCTGAAATGTATTTCTCTTACCAGGAACACATCAGTTGTAACTCTTCTGTTTACACCACGCTCAGTTTCAAGCAGTCTCTGAGGGCCAGATTATTTTGCAGAGTAAGATGCAACTACAACATTGCCTGGAGCAGTATGTACTATTTGTCGCCTCATTAAAGTAATATAGAGGTAAATTTTTCACTTATCTAATCACCATGCCATTAAACCGTATGGGTGAAGTGAGGTAAACCTCCACCAGTTCTTGACCTCGGAATTAGGTGGACGTGAATCATAAGCATTAAACCTTTGTTCCTTTATCCGCTGTAGTTGTCGGATAAAAGGCTGGGTGCGCCTTATGATGGGAATCGAGTCCCAGTCCTTCGATCGAAAACCAGTTTATTGTGTGACTTATCCCTGCCAGATTAAGATAATTGACTAATCTCCTAATCTACTGAATCATGTCACTCGCCCGATAATCATTTTTTTTTGTGGAGAAGGTTTCCGCAGCAGAAGCTACGGACGAACCGCAGCCTTAAGGCTTGTTGTGCAACACTGTGATGAAGATGAAAAGAAAGATGATCAGTTTTTTTCATTTTTCTAAGAAATGGAGCACCGGTGTAATGAAATTGACAGAGGAAAACCGAATTACTCGGGGAAAAACCTGTCCCAGTGCCACTTTGTCCACCACAAATCCCACATGGACTAACCCGGGATCGAACCCAGGCCTCCGCGGTGGGAGGCCGGCGACTAACCGACTGAGCCCCGACAATCATTTGATTGTTAGGTAACTATTTCACCAGGAATTTTGCAATAAGTCATGATTAATACTAGGTACTGTTCCCTCCTGCACAATTTTGCAGTACGTCATATTAGTATTAGGCACTGTTCCCTCCTGCACAATTTTGCAGTACGTCATATTAATACTAGGCACTTTCCTCCTGCACAATTTTGCAGTACGTCATATTAATACTAGGCACTTCCCTCCTGCACAATTTTGCAGTATGTCATATTAATACTAGGTACTTCCCTCCTGCACAATTTTGCAGTACGTCATATTAATACTAGGCACTGTTCCTCCTGCACAATTTTGCAGTACGTCATATTAATACTAGGCACTTCCCTCCTGCACAATTTTGCAGTACGTCATATTAATACTAGGCACTTTTCCCTCCTGCACAATTTTGCAGTACGTCATGATTAATACTAGGCACTGTTCCCTCCTGCACAATTTTGCAGTACGTCAGGATTAATACTAGGCACTGTTCCCTCCTGCACAATTTTCAGTACGTCATGATTAATACTAGGCACTGTTCCCTCCTGCACAATTTTGCAGTACGTCATATTAATACTAGGCACTGTTCCCTCCTGCACAATTTTGCAGTACGTCATCATTAAAACTAGGCACTGTTCCCTCCTGCACAATTTTGCAGTACGTCATCATTAATACTAAGCACTGTTCCCTCCTGCACAATTTTGCAGTACGTCATGATTAATACTAGGCACTGTTCCCTCCTGCACAATTTTGCAGTACGTCATGATTAATACTAAGCACTGTTCCCTCCTGCACAATTTTGCAGTACGTCATCATTAATACTAAGCACTGTTCCCTCCTGCACAATTTTGCAGTACGTCATCATTAATACTAAGCACTGTTCCCTCCTGCACAATTTTGCAGTACGTCATATTAATACTAGGCACTGTTCCCTCCTGCACAATTTTGCATTACGTCATATTAATACTAGGCACTGTTCCCTCCTGCACAATTTTGCAGTACGTCATGATTAATACTAGGCACTGTTCCCTCCTGCACAATTTTGCAGTACGTCATATTAATACTAGGCACTGTTCCCTCCTGCACAATTTTGCAGTACGTCATATTAATACTAGGCACTGTTCCCTCCTGCACAATTTTGCAGTACGTCATATTAATACTAGGCACTGTTCCCTCCTGCACAATTTTGCAGTACGTCATGATTAATACTAGGCACTGTTCCCTCCTGCACAATTTTGCAGTACGTCATATTAATACTAGGCACTGTTCCCTCCTGCACAATTTTGCAGTACGTCATATTAAATACTAGGCACTGTTCCCTCCTGCACAATTTTGCAGTACGTCATCATTAATACTAGGCACTGTTCCCTCCTGCACAATTTTGCAGTACGTCATATTAATACTAGGCACTGTTCCCTCCTGCACAATTTTCAGTACGTCATATTAATACTAGGCACTGTTCCCTCCTGCACAATTTTGCAGTACGTCATATTAATACTAGGCACTGTTCCCTCCTGCACAATTTTGCAGTACGTCATATTAATACTAGGCACTGTTCCCTCCTGCACAATTTTGCAGTACGTCATATTAATACTAGGCACTTTCCCTCCTGCACAATTTTGCAGTACGTCATATTAATACTAGGCACTGTTCCCTCCTGCACAATTTTGCAGTACGTCATATTAATACTAGGCACTGTTCCCTCCTGCACAATTTTGCAGTACGTCATATTAATACTAGGCACTGTTCCCTCCTGCACAATTTTGCATTACGTCATATTAATACTAGGCACTTTCCTCCTGCACAATTTTGCAGTACGTCATATTAATACTAGGCACTTTCCCTCCTGCACAATTTTGCAGTACGTCATATTAATACTAGGCACTTCCCTCCTGCACAATTTTGCAGTACGTCATATTAATACTAGGCACTGTTCCCTCCTGCACAATTTTGCAGTACGTCATATTAATACTAGGCACTTCCCTCCTGCACAATTTTGCAGTACGTCATATTAATACTAGGCACTTTTCCCTCCTGCACAATTTTGCAGTACGTCATATTAATACTAGGCACTGTTCCCTCCTGCACAATTTTGCAGTACGTCATATTAATACTAGGCACTGTTCCCTCCTGCACAATTTTGCAGTACGTCATGATTAATACTAGGCACTGTTCCCTCCTGCACAATTTTGGTCTAGCACGTCCTCGCACATTCATACTCAATAATACTGGCACTGTTCCCTCCTGCACAATTTTGCAGTACGATCATGATTAATACTACACGTCCTCCTGCACAATTTTCAGTACTCATATTAACAGGCACTGTCCCTCCTGCACAATTTTGCAGTACGTCATATTAATAGTAGGCACTGTTCCCTCCTGCACAATTTTGCAGTACGTCATTATTAATACTAGGCACTGTTCCCTCCTGCACAATTTTGCAGTACGTCATATTAATACTAGGTACTGTTCCCTCCTGCACAATTTTGCAGTACGTCATCATTAAAACTAGGACTGTTCCCTCCTGCACAATTTTACAGTACGTCATCATTAAACTAAGCACTGTTCCCTCCTGCACAATTTTCAGTACGTCATGATTAATACTAGGCACTGTTCCCTCCTGCACAATTTTCAGTACGTCATGATTAATACTAGGCACTGTTCCCTCCTGCACAATTTTGCAGTACGTCATATTAATACTAGGCACTATTCCCCTCCTGCACAATTTTGCATTACGTCATATTAATACTAGGCACTTTCCTCCTGCACAATTTTGCAGTACGTCATATTAATACTAGGCACTTCCCTCCTGCACAATTTTGCAGTACGTCATATTAATACTAGGCACTGTTCCCTCCTGCACAATTTTGCAGTACGTCATATTAATACTAGGCACTTCCCTCCTGCACAATTTTGCAGTACGTCATATTAATACTAGGCACTGTTCCCTGCTGCACAATTTTGCAGTACGTCATGATTAATACTAGGCACTGTTCCCTCCTGCACAATTTTGCAGTACGTCATATTAATACTAGGCACTGTTCCCTGCTGCACAATTTTGCAGTACGTCATGATTAAAACTAGGCACTGTTCCCTCCTGCACAATTTTGCAGTACGTCATCATTAATACTAAGCACTGTTCCCTCCTACACAATTTTGCAGTACGTCATCATTAATACTAGGCACTGTTCCCTCCTGCACAATTAGAAACACATACGGAACGGATGTTTGTCTGGGCCTATGTATGTATGCACGTATTTATGTACTGTATGTATATATGTATTCACGTATTTATGTACTGTATGTATGTATTCACGTATTTATGTACTGTATGTATGTATGTATGTATGTATGTATGCACATATTTATGTACTGTATGTATGTATGTATGCACGTATTTATGTACAGTATGTATGTATGCATGCACGTATTTATGTACTGTATGTATGTATGTCTGTATGTGTGTATTCATGTATGCAGTATTTATGTATTCTATGTAGGTATGTATGTATGTGATTGTGTGCAAGCATGCATGTGTGCACGTGTGTACGTTTGTCTGTACGTGTACGTCTATACGTATATTTGTATGTATGTATTTATGTATGTATGTGTGTATGTATGTATGTATTTATGTATGTATGTATGTATGTATGTATTTGTGTGTGTGTATGTATGTATGTGTGTATATATGTATGTATGTATGTATGTATGTGTGTATGTATGTATGTATGTGTGTATGTATGTATGTATGTATGTATTTATGTATGTATGTATGTATGTATGTATTTATGTATGTATGTATGTATGTATGTATGTATGTATGTATTTGTGTGTGTATGTATGTATGTGTGTATATATGTATGTGTGTATGTATGTATGTATGTATGTATGTGTGTGTATGTATGTATGTATGTATGTATGTATTTATGTATGTATGTATGTATGGATGTATTTGTATGTGTGTATGTATGTATGTGTGTATATATGTATGTATGTATGTATGTATGTGTGTATGTATGTATGTATGTATGTATGTGTGGGTATGTATGAATGTATGTGTGTATGTATGTATGTATGTATGTATGTATGTGTGTGTATGTATGTATGTATGTATGTATGTGGACTGTATGTGGGCTGTATGTGTGTATATGATTTGTGTTTGTATGCATATCCGCGTTTATGTAAAGTAAGTGTATATATACTCCTATGTACCTCCATGTGAATGTATTCATGCGTAGATACATGTACGTATGCGCGCATGCATCGGCCCACCCACCCACTTTTGACATGACTCCTCTGCACGTGGGCACAGCAGGGGCTTTATTCCCGTAAAATATGGAGAGAATTACGAAAATAAACAGGAACTGTATCAATTAAGAATTATTTGAAGAATGTAGGGATATTTATCTATGCATTATGCTCATATACGGTATATGTGTTTCTAAGAATTGACAGATACAACCATGCCGTGACAGTTGTTTCCATTTCTGAACATGAAGTCTACTTCCTAAATGAATGCTGTTAAAACTGCGATTCCTCTTTTTAAAAAATTTCAGCTTAAATGCTAAAATTCTTACATATTATCACAAAACTAAGAGCCGAATATGAATGTAGCGCCACTGCCATATTTCTATTTTGCTTCCCACAAAATTGGATGTAACGGAACTAGTGTTATGTTGAAATTTACCCTCCACAGGTGCGTCTTACCTGGCCACGCGGCGCTGGTTTCACAACTTGCGAGAGGTTCACACCCTCTGTATTGGTATTAAATATCGTAATAAATGAGGAGTACACAGACAGGACCTTCCATTGTAATTACGTTTATTGTGTTCATAAAAAGCCAGCGATTATTCCCAAAGATTATAATGGAAAATACACACGTACTCATCCCACCACATTGTTTCAGAAAAATAACATTAAATCTTCTCGGACAACAGCACTTTTCTTATGTAACCCCTTTCTTGGAAACTCTGTTTTCATGACATTGTTTTGTCAGTTGTGCTGGCACTCATGAGGCTCTGAAGGCTTGTGTTGTGAAACAGCGTCAGTGTTTTAGAAACGACAGCCAGCAGGGACCTTCCTATTTGCAGGTATCGTTAGCTAATCTACAATTACGCGGAAACCACCGTCCTTCAGGACACAAAGCAAGTGGGCGGGGGTTGAAGTACCCGCGTACAGGTACTGAAACATTACAAAATTAAATAGTGAGAGGGACCAAATGAGAACAAAGTAGATTCTGTGTGATGTTGGTAATTTGATCAGTCTCAAGACCAAAGCCGGAGAGAGCGTAAATTTTAGCTTACACCAAATTTGTAGTGCATGAGGGAAGTTGATAGCGAAATTACACGCATGGAAGAGGTGGAAAATTCATCCTGTGCAGAATTTCAGTCGGAAATGTTAAAGAGAAGAGGCATCTTGTGGCACTTAGAAGTAGATGGAATGACAGTACTGATAAGCTTAATAAAGAAATATGATACGAGGTTGTGGATTGGATTTATCTGGCTAAAGATAAGGACCAATGATGGGTTGTTGTGAGCAATGTAATGAGGATTTTGAATTTTTAGCAACGGAGTATCTGGGGACTTCATTCTTGTAGGATATGACGCTACGCCAATGGGCCGATTCTTGAAGATGAAGGAACTACGTTCCCTCGAAGAGTCCGGATCCTATTACTCACTGAAGCAGCGTCATATCCACGAAGAATAGAATCGTCACTGGAATGAACGTTTAGATTCCATAAAAACAAGGGGGGGGGGGTGTTTCTTGATTATCTAAACGGCTGTTTGCTTTCTTCTCATATTGTCGTTGCCCCTCTCGCTGGGCCGTAATAGAACATTTATTTAATAACTTCTCACAGGACCAGTTGGCGCCAAGAGATTAACAGTTTTATTTTTTTGTTTATTACGGTGACACGAAGAACGCATTTCCCTAGAGGATTACGAACGATGGTTCTGTACTTAAAAACGTACAGATGGCTACATGCTTAGACGGAAATAACAATAAATTATAGTGAATTATTTATTCTGTATTAAAAGTATAGTTGTAAGAAAAATATTTGGCGATTTGCGAGTGCAGACGCAGCATTTTCCTGCATTTTCAGAGCACCACTTTGCACAGAAGGGATAACGTCTCTGCCATAATTTGTGTGGGATTTTATGAACACGGTAGTGCAGTTATTGTCTAAAAGTTTCCAACAATATGCATCAAACCTTTAATGATTTTAAAAGTTATTACAAAACTACTCTATATTGGGACATGTTTCGATGGCAGCCACCACCATCGTCAAGGAAAGTTGACCTTGTAAGCCTAACACCGCCGTTACAAAACACTGTTTATTTTGTTATGCATAACACTGTCTCGTTATGCATAACAACACAAACAGTGTTATGCATAACGAGACAGTGTTTTATGACGGCGGTGTTTAGCTTACAAGGTGAAATTTCGTTGATGATGGTGGTGGCTGCCACCGAAACATGTCGGAATATAGATTAATTTTATAATAACTTTTAACATCATTAAACGTATGATTCATATTGTTGGAAACTTTTAGACAATAACTTAATATAAAATGCACGGTATAAATAACAATGTTAAATTTGTGCATGCTGAACGGTATTGCAGTGTTTATCAGTTGAGTGTTCGCGAGTTTAGTGTATTCTATTCAGTGCTACATAAAGTCTTTTCGGTCTTTAGGCTTTTCAAATCTTAGTATGACTCTCATTACTGCTAGAAGAAGTATTGTTCTTGTAACAAGTTTTACGTAAAGGGTTTTACGATTTAAACGTCTCTATTATTTGTAAATATTCCAAACTTAAATGTTAGTGCGAGATGAGATAATTTTGGGGAGGGTGTCTGAGGAATTGGTAGCAACTGCTAAGGAGTCAGTGGTACCAGGAAGCTTGAGGAATACTGCGGCACTGGACTCCGTAAAAGGCAAGAAATATCTTGAGTAGCTTTTCTTAAGGGGGGCTCCGCTCCGCGAAGGTACGTATTTACGAAGGGCACACAGTTGGTCGAATTGCAATTAGTAGAGAGATTTGTCTACGTACCTTGGAGAGGAAGGGATGTCGGTAATTCCAGTGTTCGTGCTGGATACCTCTGTTGGTCGTTGATGGAATATGTAATTTTCTCTTCTTTCTAGTTTGAAGTCTATAGTCTTAAAATGGTATCATATAATTTGACTGTTGGTTAAATCTATAACAAGTATTACATATCATTACTCCTGAGTAGGGAAACTAACATTGTGCTTCTAAAGGTGCACTAAGCAATCCTCTGGACTTTGTAACGTAACACACCAGTATATATGGCACAAAATATTCACGATTAACACTATGCGGCATTGTGGTGAGTGTGGTCCGATTCGCAGCACAGGGGCAGTCACGTTCCAGTCAAGAACCCTTCAGATATTCTTCACCGACATCCAATAGCATTATCCACATTAGCGATCACGTTCAAGGCACGATACGTTCACGAACAAATGCATTTAAATGCAGGCGAATAGTACTTATTCTGATCGTGAGTGGACCGTGAACGTGCTTGTGATGAAAATCGGGCCTAATTGTGATTAATTTTAGTTTTGGAGGCCGTGTCATGGTTCAGGTTGTTAGTTGCTGGTTCGCTTTGGTCCGGGTTTGATTCCAAACAAGGGACTAGGGTAGGCTTCTCTCCGGGAATTTCGATTTTCCCTACTATTGCCATTGTACCAATTCTACATATTCATCATCTTCTTAATTCTACTCTTATCAGAAGGACAAGTAGTCAAAACCTGGAACCTTAAAAAAATTAATGCTCTTTTGGATTTCTGAGAGCATGGGATAGAATGTACTTGAACGTTTTGGTCTTAAAAAGGGCTGTAAAATGTCACGGTGTAAACTTCAGTAATTTAAAATAGCAATAGCATTACAATTATGAAAATAAATTGATCTAACTTAGACATAAAATGAGGAATTTTTTAAATGTCAAATCAGGAGTCTCAAGTCTCTCACTAACGGGTAGAAGCTCTCTGCATTACCTTGACTGCGCCTCTCATTACGGGTTTCAAAGAATCGTGGAATGTTGGCACCCAATATTTTAGCCAAGAAGAAGTCAGGGCACATTTCACTGTCATGCTGCAAAACGGAATCAAACTGGAGGGTTTCAGTCGACCGGGTTTATTGTTATACTGGCGGTGATTTTAGTTTCAGAAACTCATGAACTGTCAATCGAAATGCCTTCAGAAAAAAGAGTTTTTTTGCTCATTTGGGACTTTTAGCTCCCCGTTTCTTAAGAAGGCATAGCTTTTTAAAGTCCCTGCTTAGAAATATGTAATACAATTATTAAGCACGTCTAAGTTAAAATGATAATTTTGACGTTGATGCTGCAGTGAAACTAAAAGTCTTAGTTATAAACGTGGGTTATACCGTTCGTTTCGTCTCTTGTGTATGCCCTAGTAAGCAGAACTTTGTCTTTCGACTTCCAGTAGCACAGCCTGGAACCAAAAACTTCTTTCCTGCCGAGTTAGATCGCCTGTGCCCCTGAAGACCCCTCGCTTCCTTTTCCACGTATTGTCGAGTAAAATGAAGTACCTCTATCTGAAATTGCAATCTCTGTAAAGCTCCGGACAATCCAACATTTCTTATCAGCAGACAAATTAGGCTCCATTATATTATAATTCATTTTCAGAGTTCGTAATTCTTACTTAGGAGTGTTTTCATCTGTTAAATTAACTGGTTATAATTTGCATTATCGAAAAACGCCTTAGGACACACACAGTGTTAAGGAAAGGGAGGGAGTTTCAGGGTGAGGGGCACGGATGATGAGCCTTGGTGTGGGGAACACAAAGTTACAGAGGTTGAAGTTCGGTGGGTGTAAAGGACTGGTGAAAGAGGCAAATTCCATGCAAAACAAGTAGTCCTTGCTGCTCTACTATAGACATGATATCAACACTTTAAAATACTCGTAAATTATTGTTTCTCGCTTGCTGAATGAAGAGAGACTTTTCTATTTACCCAGTAGGCGGGAGAAGGGGGGAAAATGTTTCTACCATCCTCGCTATTGATTTCTTGAAATCGCATTAATGGACAAGCACATTTTTCTCATTAATATGATACCGTCCTTGGTAGCAGGTCATAAACGGCTTTATGTGCTGACTGAAAACTTCAGAAATAATTAAATATAACTTTAACGGGAAAAACGTTTTTAAGCATATTTGAGAAACTTTGTATGATAAATTTCCTTAACAACATTAAATTTCAAAACGCTATAAGATGGTAGAACTGTACATCAGAAAAAAAGAATCGTTTAAGTATAATACTGTAGAAATTCATTAAAGAAATATTTACTCACTATATTTAAGGAGGAATGGGAAAACGACCCCAAAACATTTTGTATTGTAATGTTGCGCAGTTTCCAGTTTCCGCCACTCACACCCATTTTCACATTCGACCCTTTATGAGCTGTGCAGTTAAGGAATTGCTGAGTAAGAAACAGCCAGTCCTTAGAACAATGCCGCCGCTCTAAGTTACTTAGATATACTGTTGTGTCAGACACAGTCGGAAGACAAATGCAGGTTTGTCCATTTATGAACCTTTGGTAAAATCCATTTTCCGGAGCAAAGTACGAGTAGTTATAACTTGTAGGAAAATAACACCCACGGCTTGACCCACTTCCAATTTTAAGATTATAGTTTATATGTATATATATTTAAGTACTCACAACGACTCTCGTTTTTAAACATTCGAGTTCTGTAAAAAATAATGCAAAAGAAATGACAAAATGCCGAGGCAGGAAACATAGACACAATTTTACTTGTCGCCGGGAGTGCTCTGTCGTTACAGCGGTTTGACTACGGGCTGGATAACGGCGGAATCACAGGTCGATTCCTGGAAGGAGAATGGGACTTTTCCCTTCTCCAAAACGCCCGATCGAATCTGTATTACACCCAGTCTCCTGTAAATGTGCATCAGGGGCTTTTCTCACGGAAGTAAATCGGCCGGGGCGTGAAACTGACCACTCACTTATATCTAGTGTCGAGGTTAAGAATGATCTCACTACAGTGTTCACAGTAGTCCGCCATTGTCCCACTTCTCAGCAAGGTGATGTGTCTACATTACTCCAACCTATTTCTTGAAATTCACATTAAATAACGATATCACATAAAATTTATGTGTAATATGAGGGCTGTCAAAAAGTATCCGACTATATTTTTTCCCGCGGTAAGTAATGGCGAAAGGGTGGGGAAACTGAGCGTAGTGGTAGAAGGGACTTTCATGCGCATGCGTGATTTTTTGCTGCCTCGCAACGCCGCCGGATGCGTCTGTCGCTGCCAGATAGCGAAGTGGTGTAACACGTGTTCGTCGCATTCTCGTTTCGCTCAAGATGACAGAATGTTTGGAGCAGCGATACTGCATCAAGTTTTGTCAGAAACTTGGGGATATCCAAGCGGAAACAATCCGCAAAATTCAGCAGGCTTTCGGTGATGATGCAATGGGGGTCACTCAAATTAAAGAGTGGTTCAACCGCTTTAAAGATGGCCGCATGTCGGCGGACAGTGACCAGCGTTCCGGGAGACCGTCAACGAGCCGAAATGCTGATGTCATTGACAAAGTGCGGACATTGATCATGGAGGACCGTCGTTTGACCGTCCGGGAAATTGCTGATGAGGTTGGGATCAGCAGAGGTTCCGCAAACACGATTTTAACTGAGGATGTGGGCATGCGAAGAGTGGCGGCAAAATTTGTGCCCAAGCTGCTTTCGCCGGAGCAGCAACAACTCCGCCTTGAGGTCGCGCAGGACATGCTGGAGTGCGCCAACAGGGATCCTGAGTTCCTGAAGACTGTGATCACTGGTGACGAGTCGTGGGTGTACGGATATGACCCGGAAACCAAGGTCCAGTCATCACAATGGAAGCATCCAACATCCCCGAGGCCCAAAAAAGCACGACACGTTCGGAGCAATGTGAAGGTGATACTGACTGTTTTCTTCGATTACCGGGGTGTTGTGCATCATGAGTACGCACCACTAGGCCAAACTGTTAAGAAGGAGTACTACCAAGAAGTCCTCCGTCATCTTCGTGATGCAGTTCGGCGCAAGAGACCGGAGCTGTGGGACGCACGCAACTGGCAGCTGCATCATGACAATGCCCCAGCTCATTCATCACACCTGATCCGGGGTTTCCTGGCTAAGCACGGCATTCCGCAGGTTCGCCAGGCTCCCTACTCTCCTGACATGGCTCCTTGTGATTTCTGGCTGTTCCCGAGATTGAAGACACCGCTAAAAGGCTCCCGTTTTGACAGCCTCGAGGACATCATACAAAATGCGACGGCGCAGCTGCACACCATTCCAAAACAAGCCTTCCAGAATTGCTTCCAGCGATGGAAGGACCGCTGGGCTAAGTGTGTGGAGTCACAAGGGGCCTACTTTGAAGGGAATTAGGTATTGTAACCACCCAGATACAGAACTTTTTTTTCCCGGCCCAAGGTCGGATACTTTTTGGACAGACCTCGTATTTATATATTTTTCCGTAAATAGGGACTATTATGCCTACAACAGCAGTCTCATACTTTCAAAAATATCCAACACCTAGAATATTTATATATTTCCGAGACTGAAATAAGTAACTGATGTAGTGTGAAATTAAAAAAAAACACATTTTTCAAAGTTACTTTATTTAATCCTCTTCTTTGACTACATTTCATTTTACATCACTTAATGCATTTTATTGGAAACATGGTACAGTTCTTATTTACATATTACGAGTACATTCTTTGGGTTTCTGTCAGTGTGAATAACTTATATACATTTCTTTCTGATATGCACCAAATCGGTATAGCCTTGTAGAAAACACTATTCATTTGTTCTTATTTGTTTCTCTCAGATTGTTATTACCGTCCGGGATCTTAACATCTTTGTTTACTACACTTTAGTTGTGGCCATACAACGACTAATTAACATCAGATTTACTCACGTCTGTGCCACCTGCTGTGCAAATGTTGGAACATGAGCATTCACAATACATATATACAATTGGAGAAGTGCATTATGTAATTAGAATGTCATAAGTAGCTTGGAAACGATGGGTAATTTTTCCAACATAGCTTATAGCATTAGTAATGTAGTGAAGTAGGTCACTGTGCTTTAAGCAATAGATTCTTATTCATTTAATTGTAAGTATAAAATAAATAGAGCTGCAATAAAGTACATTATATCATAATCAACTCATTAGGAATAATTTTCATAAAAATAAGTTTTATTTTCAAAATACGCATACAGACTCTTTTTGCAATAGAAATTACCTACTTCGACGAAGGAATTATCTTAAAGGCGATGATAAATGCAATAAATATTCTTTATGTCATAAAACGTTTTATTCTGACCTTTATTCTCGCGGACCCTGTGTTGTAGCTCAATAACGAAGGCGAATCAGAACTTTAAAATTAATCTCGACATTCAGTAAATAAGAACTCTTTCCAGAAACACTCGCATAAAGACTAAAGAATTTAACCGAGTATACAGTCACTCTTTCAATAGTCACATATAGTCTTACTAAACTAAACGGAGTTAAATTGAAAACCGAACCATGACGCACGGCAAGCTAAACGGTCAGTAAACCAACGTTTCGAAAACCATCTCTATTCTCATCAATCCGGACAACATGTTCTACATTTCCTACGGCAATTTTCGTCAATTTCGTGCTTACATAAGTTTTCACAATGAAAGTAATCTGTATTAAACCATACAGCATGCTCAAGAATAAAATTTTAAGTTACACCGCTCTTCGCACATCTGTTTCGCACAGCATTTTAAACTGGGACTGCGTAACTAAGGCGATTAAATGTAACGATACGCACGGTGATAGTACTGGCAGCGTGTGTCATGCAGCTGCCGTTAAACGTGCCTCGCAGTATCGGCAATTTCTAGTCAGCATTTCCAAACCGTTTTTAATAATATGTTCACCACGTGTCAAGCGTGTCTGTGAGTTTGAAGGAGGCCATTTCCAACACCTACTCTAACATGAGGTAAGTTATATGTATATTATTATGAGGACATGTGGCGGTTAAGTTTGCCGTGCGTCTGGGTTCGGTTTTCAATTGAACTGTTTGTATGGTAACTATCGACGATCACTCTCGCGTTATCGAATCATAATTTGCATATTTTTACAGGACGTTTGTAAGAAATAAAGTCACACGTACAAAAGACTAAGCACATTACTTACGATTCATAACTAATTTCTAGTCTCTTATATTTTACAGATTTTACTTCTTCAACTTAGATGTTTCTTATGACTGTGCCCTCTGTTACTTTACACTCGATTGTCATTGTTTAGTTCCCCCCCTTCCTAACCTATCAATGTGGTAAGTAACTTTCAGTTGCCTTCAGTATAATTGTGTGTAGAATGTACATGTATTTGTTTGTGCAAAGAATTTAGTCGTGACTGCTATTCGTAATGGAGTTTCGGTCAAAGGTATAAGGATTACTTTTGTGTCACTCTTAAAAATTAGAAATTTTTATGGAGGTAATGCATATTAACAGACCTAATTAGAGTGACCTCATATTTGCTTAGTTAATATGATAAAGACCTCTCATCGGGTAACAATTTGTGCATTTGCTTCCGCTCTGCTGTAGTTCACCAAGCAAGATTCGTTTCAAATTCGTTGCTCTCCTTGAACAATTTCAATAGAAAAATGACCGATTACATTAATACAAACTTGTTCATATTTAGCTATCTACCCCCCTTATATTCTACAAATATTACCATTCTTCTGAAACTTACTTACTCCAACTGGGTATAATCGTATAAATCAGCTATCTATGTCTGGATTTTCTTAAACTTAAATTTCGTGAAGCATAATGTTGGTAATAACCTTATCAATTTCAATGGAAAATAATTTCGAGTTTAGCATATGGGTTTGTGTGGTGATGATGGTAACGAGAATTATAATGATGATGATGATGATTACACTTTTAGTATTTTGGTAATTAGAATGAAATACACAACGTATATTTCTGTCGCACATATTTTAGATAAATTTTCAGCGTTAAATTTTTGGGGCCGTATTTAACAATCAAAAGAACTGAGAGAATGGAGAAAGTAAGAAACACGTGGTGCTTACTTCCTTGATAAGGTAGGCCCCACAATAACGAGTGCTCTGAATGTGATAATCCATGTATTGTCAGTCTGACATCACTGTTGAAATGCGGACATTTGAAAGGCAGGAATTACGAATAAGAGTTTCGATTTAAAAAATTAAACTTGGTCAGTTGCAGTAACAGTCCTGTACATATGCAGGAGAAACGTACGAGATTATTTTAATTCAGTAATATAATAGTAATGAGAATTGCTTGAAAATTCGATATAAGTCGCATTAAAATCTTCGTCCCTTCACATAGCGCTCCACTTCTCAAGTGTATGACTATATGTTCGACTTTCCTCTCACGTTACAGAAGACTTAAAACCAGTGAATGTAAGTCTGACGAGGCCAGATAAACTTGTAATAGTGATATTAATGTCATAGTTTACATTTTATTGGTTGAGATAATGAACTGTTTTAAACTAGTCTCAACGTGACCACACAAAAGATTATCATGTTGACACAGATTTCAGTTTCGTGATCTCAATAAGGCTTAGGCGCTTAGTCACCGGCCTCTCATCCATGTGGGATTTGTGGTGGACAAAGTGGCACTGGGACAGGTTTCTCTCCGAGTACTTCTGTTTTCCCCTGTCAATTTCATTCCACCGGTACTCCATTAAATGGAACAGCGGAATAAACCTCACTACCTTCATTATATTCATCACAGGGTTGCACAATAAGCCTTCGAGGCTGCAGTGTGCCCGTAGCATCTGCTGCGGGGACCTTCAATAAATAAAAAAGGAACAATATTTGAAACTAATTGGACTTCTCTTCAGTAGTTTATTTTACGTGAAATTTCAAGATTGCAGCTTCTCAGAACAGTGCCCGTTATATTAGGCCACTTAATATAATTGTTTCCCTGCACCTTACAATGACATTATTAAGCACTATGGATATGAGACTATTAGTTTATCGCATTCATGGGTATAAGAACCGGAAAGAATTCTTTGTTTTATAACGTCACGTTAAAGAAATACAAGTTTTAGAAGAACAGAGATTTATGTTCCACAAATTGCGCCTGAAATTATACTTCGAATAATTGCCTCTTAACAGATCCGTACAACGTGAGTAAACCTGATGTTTGTTGGTTAGATTTTAACGTTGAAATCTGCGAATCAGCAAGGCATAAAGCTAGGTACAAAGTAAATAGCCTACAGGCTATATATTATACTGTTCGTAGTGGAAGGGGGTAAGGTGTTAACCGTTAGGAACTTGGACACTTGCTTTCCCTTTCTTGCAGTTGTAACACGATTATTTATACAATAATTGCATTTTCAGTGATTGGGTAGAGACAGAAAGGGTCACAACATTTGAGAAACGACTTTATGTATCTTGGATAATGGGAACATTTCGCCAGTTAATGTATTCCATATTAAAACATACCGATTTAGTATTTTTTTACAAGCGGGAACAAACACTTTTTGACGGATTCATTTTTATTCAGTTGTGAAGCACTTTTAAAAATACCATGTTTGGTTAATTTTCAAACATACACTTTCTGTTAAATATACACATGATTATAACAAATATAGACGAAATAGTGTGTGATTCCATCAGGTTTTTTTTTATGGGGAATGACATTTATAGGACACAAAACACTCTTTCCGTCGACACTTCTTTGTGGTTCACTGTTTCATTATAAACGTACGTGAAATCTCATTGTCTTCCTTCTCTTTTACAACCTGCAAGTCATCACTGAAGCCACATCGCACATCATTCACAAAAGGTACATTTACCTTCGTCATTTTAAACATTAAATTTGCGACGACAAACATTTTTTGATACTTGTAGAAAACATAAAATATACGAACAATGTGTACTTTATTATTGTACGTATGTCCTTGTAGAATCAATTTTCTTCACCCGTTGCTATTTCGTTATGAATCTTGCAGAGCATGGGCCTGAAAAACAAAGCAAATTATATACGTCAAAGTTGACTTAACACGAAAAAGCAATACAGAATTTATCATACAAATATATATTGTTCCGTCCAACATAACACCCTTTCTGTTCCTTTTATTTTAACGCGACATATTTCGATCGATGTTAAAATAAAAGGAATAAAAAAAGGTATTACTTTGGACGGAACAGTGTGTATTTGTATGATCGATTGAACGCAACGGGATTGATACCATTAAATTGAATAGACTTTAAATTAACTTCAGTGACAGCTTTTATGGTAAGGACTTTTAGGGAACAACATAATGTTAGGTAGACGTTTAAAGTGTTTCACTTATATTTTAATATGTGTAAATAACTAACATGTTGATAAGTGAAGAAATTAACTAACTACCTCCATGGAGCAGAGTCCTTCTTGAGAAGCTAACCCGTCGTCAGCTAGTCAAGAAATTCCCCGCGTTTTAAAGAACCCGAAGGTTCATTACCGCACTCATAAGAGCCCGCCACCTTTCCCTATCCTGAGCCATATCAATCCAGTCCACGCCCTCCCATCCCACTTCTTGAATATCCATCTTAATATTATACTCCCATCTACGCCTGGGTCTTTCAAGTGGCCTCCTTCCCTCAGGCCTCCCCACCAAAATCCTGTATGCACCTCTCCCGTCCCCCATACGTGCTACATGTCCCGCCCACCTCATTCAGTGAAGAAATTAAACCAATTATAAATGTTTATACACTATCAGTTGAAAACAATGAAGGAAAGGATCAATTGGGAGACCTAGATGTAGACGAGAAGATAAAATGAAAATGAATCCTAAATAATTGGCGGTGCTGTGCGCTGGATTCTTTTGGTTCAAGGCAGGTTGCAATGGCCTGTTCTTGTTGGCATGGTAATTAACATTCTGATTTACATAAAGGGGGGAATTTATTGACTGACGGCGCTATTGTTAGTTTCTCAAGAACTCTGCTGCATGGAGTCAGATCTATTTCGATGCTATAAAATCTCAGCAGTTGATACAGTGTCGTAAAACAAACCAATAAAGGATTCTGTGTGTGGGTAGTATAAGTAAAAGTTTACTTATAGTAGGAAGCTAAACTAATGCCATTCTGTAGTAATTTTTGTACAATTTGTAAATCTTAGGACTAAGTTTCTCTATTGATGTAGCAGTAAGTAAATAAAAAAAAGTGTTTCAGCATGTTGTTGGGTGGCTGCTACTTAAGAAAGTATACATTAAAAGAACATATGATGCGGTATAAGGTCAACAAGTCATAGATATAAATCACCATTATCATCGAACTAATGCTGTTCATAATTCCTGTGATTAGGTTACGATTTAAGCTCGTAGTAAATTGGTTGTTCCCTCACATTTTTATTTCAAGTCAAATAAGGACGAAAAGTAGACATTTTCTAAGAGGATAATGGAAATTAATTGGATTAATAATGATCGAACATTAATTGGAAATGTAGACCTGTGTGTATTACTGTATTTGTATTCAATCAGAGCGGATTTGTGCACCATTTTGCGGCAATTGCTGATGTATCCCATCAAAATTATTATACATGCCTGAATTGTGGCCAAGTAGGACAAGCTATTGGAACATTATTTCAATCATTTGTCTAATAACTCTGTTTGTAATAATCACCAAACTGAAGCGGGTACGGGAAATTTTCGGTGGCACAACGGATTTGGTAGCTATATGAACACCTGTGTTTTAAAAGTGAATTTCTTTTGTTACATCTGTCTGCTGGTTGGTGAGTAAATGAAATGTTAACGTGTTCAGAGATTACTAAATATCAAATGTGAAAGTTTACGAATTCTATAGAAATTCGGAACCGAAACAATGACAGCGCCATAATCCAGCTCGCTAAGCAGCAGCAAAGCGTACGTGAAGACACCCATACTTGCGGCTTTTCGTTAGCTCCAGTAATATAGATAACCTCCTACCCCCCCCCCCCCCCTGCAACTTGCTAATCGGTGGCCCACCTACAATTACTAGCGAAGTTAAGCTTAACCAAATATTACTCGGGTGATCAAATCAAGAAGAATGAGAGGGCGGGGCATGTGGCACGTATGGAGGAGAGGAGAGCTGCAAATAGGGTTTTGGTGGGGAGACCTGAGCGAAAGAGACCATTTGGGAGACCTAGGCGAGATGGGATGGTAATATTAAAATGAACCTTCAAGAAGTGGGATGGAGAGGCACAGACTGGATTGATCTGGCTCAGGACATGTACAAGTGACGGGCGCTTGTGAATGCGGTAATGAACCTTCGGGTTCCATAAAATGTGGGGAATTTCTTGACTAGCTGAGGACGTGTTAGATTCTCAGGAAGGGCTCTTGCTCCATGGACTTAGTTAATTTGTTAGTTTGTTAAGCCCAGATCTCGTAACAAAGATACGAAATACTTCCTTATACCAGAACAACGATAGACAGTCCGAAAGGACTCGCAATATATTTTAGTATTCCCTGCTTTTGGGGGCCCTCCTTTTCCACGGGCTTCCTGCACCGTAGGGTTTGCGAACGCCTTATCCACGCCACTGATTGCCTGTTTTAGTTCTTACAAACATCAATTTATTGGTCAAATACTCGCAAATGTGCAGTTCATTCTTTTCTTCTAAACGCCTCGTCCTCCAAAGAAGACAAAGAGAATTTTGCTGAATGTTCTCGCGAATTCAGTTGCTGGTCAAGCATGAAAAGGAAATTTGTTGAAGATACTGTTCTATATATCGCATTATGTAACCCACTGAATGAAAATGTATGCTAACTAACTAACTAACTAACTAACTGACTGACTAAACAACCAACTAACCAACCAACCAAATATCCAACCAAGGGTGCAGACTAAAGGGGTCTACCGTCTACTCTTGAAGACGAAGGCATTACGTTCCTTCCAAAGGTAGGGAAAAACTAAAACAGTGATAGTGTTACATCCCAGAGTCATGAATCCTCAATAAAATTAAAGTGGAAACCTGAGATTTCGCTCTATGTTATGGTTTATGCTTTTTTACTCTTTTGACCGGCTTTGTTTGGATTTCACTAAGACTGGTTGGTGGTCTTTTACTTAGATTATTAAGTTTACTGCAAAATAATTTGATGTCATTAAGTGCTTATTCTTACTAGTTGGTATACATGGTAACTATGGCTGATAGTGACATTATGACAAGTCCGGTCTTTAGAATGTTGTAGTATATGTACACCTCAGACGATGTACAGTTGACAGAACATCTGTCCAACGTATTCCGTTACACCGTGCTCACAATCCTTTAAAACCGGCTAGCAGTACTTCCTGAATACCTCAGTCCGTATAAGGATTAGGCTACGGACTAATCAGTCGACGAATCGTAGATAAATTACAGTCAGAAGTAAGAGTTTATATCTCTCCCTAAAGCGTCCAGGTTGAATCTGGGGCCCATCCGGCCGCCTGTTCAATGGGTAACGGCGGCTGTTTCTCTGGGGGTAAGGCTGCCGAAGCATGAAGATGTCCACTCCCATCTAGTGTCGAGTGGATCTATATCTCCACCGCTCCATATGTCTTCATGGCGTGTACAGATACAACTTTATCCCTTGGCGGTACTCTTTATCAAAATCACCAGGCCAAAGAAATGAGGTTGCAGAAATTGTAAGACACGGAGATACATTGTTTGGAAATAACACTGTGTATAATGCCAAGTAGTGATTTATAATGCAGCCGCCTACCCGCTCCTCCTGAAACGCCACTGAAAGGAGCGACGGCTTATTGAGTGGCTATATCTGCAAACACAATTTCACGTTCACAGAAATGCATACGGAGGGCAAAGTAAATGTTGACTCGGTTCACCACTCAGTAAATATATCATATACCAACTGCCTGTATACTTCGAAGGGAAGGAATATTAGTTGCATTCTTAGAGTAGAAAGATTTAAGCCTTCAAAGGACTGTAGTTACCATGTTTACCACCTGATGTAAAATGTCAATAACAGCTACTTGGACTCCAGAGTAAATTTAAGTGCTTCGTTGTGATTATTTTTTGAGGAAAGCTCAGTAGGTTTCTGGGAGATAGGGAAGAGATTTTAAAACATAATTCAAATTTGTTTTATTAGGCGCGTTCGCAAAATTGCGAAAAGCGACCATTAGCTTCGTAATGTCTCTCTGTCCGCCCGCATGGAACTCGGCTCTCACAGGACGGATTTTCATAAAATTTGTATTTGCATATTCTTCGAAAATCTGTCGAGAAGATTCAAGTTTCATTAAAATCTGACCAGAAGAACGGGTACTTTACATGAAGATATATGTACGTTTATGACAATATCTTGCTGATTTCTTCTTAGAATGAGAAATGTTTCAGACAAAAGTTGTAGAGAAAATCCAAAACACACATTTTATGTCATTAACTTTTTTCCGAAAATCATGCCGTTTATGAGATAATGTGGAAAAATATGGTACAGCCAGACAGGCCACAGATGAAAATATAATACGGCGCATGCTCTTTGTATGCAGGATAACTAAGGCAAGAATACAGATACTCATCATGTTTAATACTTATTGCTTTTCCACGGCAACAATGGTTACGCGAAAGCCCGTCAATGTTACATTTATACGTACACTGTCTGTCTGTTGTATAAAGTTTGGCTTTTATGCAAAAATTTTCTTAAATTAATCCTCCAAACATGTATTGACGACACTTATTTCTTGGCCTCTCCGCCTTTCAAAATGTTGTTATTGTTAATGTGACATTTACTGGTTGTCTTAATCAAGTCACTCTACTTTGAAACTTAAAATTCAGTTCTTGTGCACGCCATGATGGCGGGTGGAGCTAAGCTCCAAGCAGTCTTGTTCTCGTCACTAGTTGGAGGTGAGCGGTCATATTTAGGCCTCGGCCCTTGTACTCCCGGGGAAGAAGTTCGTGTTATCCATTGACTAGGAGATTGTGTGGGCTCGCAGCTGGTCTGGGCGCTTTGGAGAGGATAAAAATCTGTTGCCTCTGCCGGAATTCGAAATAAATAAGTGGGTCGTCCCGGAATTTATCGTTAGATTACAACAAGAATTTGCTAAAGGATTTTGAATAGTTGTGTATTAAATTTGGGATTTAAGACTATATCGTCACAGACTTGCATCATTGCTGTGTTTGTAACGGTAATGTAAGAATTTAGTTAGCTGAGGCCGCGAAACCGAAATATATACATAGATGTTCTTTCGTCAGCATTTGGTTTTCTATGTCATTAAAGAACAGCGACAATAAAAACTAAGTATTTCTCGAAGAACGTTTGCTAGACAACACTTCAAGTGTCGCTAGAGTCACTTCCATTTCAGAATATCGTAAAACCGCTGTGTTTTGTTTACTGGTGGTAATAATCATGGAAATGATGTCGGACTCTCTGTCCTTATGAAACAAGGAATGCAGGCTATTAGTAGCACATTTACAGTTCTGATTTGCAGGTTCTGACTGATGAAAGTTTTGTGAAATATGTCTTATGAAGAAAGAATGAATATAATCTGAAAGGAAGTCTCTTTGATTTTCGTGAAAGGCACTACATCTTTTATAATTACAAAGTGTTTGCGACTTGCGTTTGATTTTATTGTTATTATTGTTGTTTTTATATATTTTATAACATGGCAATGCTGCTTCAAGCTATTAAGCCTTGATATATAAAACAAGTTTCAAATTGAACAGAATTATTATTATTATTATTATTATTATTTATTATTATTATCATTGCCGATCCCAGTGGCCGTGCGGTCTAAGGCGTGGGCCTGCGGCCTCTCGCTTGCTGGGATTGCGGGTTCGAATCCCGCAGGGGGCACGGATGTCTCTCTCTCTCTCTTGTGAGTGTTGTGTTTTGTCCGGTAGAGTTCTCTGCGTCGGGCTGATCACTCGTCCAGAGGAGTCATACTGTATGTGGTGTATCGAACTGAGTGTGAAATTGAAGCCTCGAAGATGAGGTCTTGGCCCACTAGGGGCTGTTGCGCCATGGAAAAAAGTTATTTTTATTATTATTATTATTAATGACAGAATAAATGTTATTACGTCACCGAGTGAATATCAGGGTACGGGCTGGGTGATCCAAGGTTGGAATCCCGGCAGAGATATTAAGAGATTTCTCCTCTTCAAAAACGTCTTGATCGGCCCTGTATCTCACCCAAACTCCGAAGCGTGAGGCTGGCCACTCATCTCCATCTTGTGCCGACATTAAGAGCGAGTGGAGCTATACCTCCAATCCCCGTATTTGTCCTCCATGGCCTGTACAGGGACAACTTTACCTTTTACGATAGTAGCATTAGAACACTGACACTTTAAGTCCGGTGGCTACTTTATATGCCACCAGTTTCAACACTAACGAATTCTACATTCTGCCTACAGCGTATATGCCTTGATTTGTATAGATATCCGAAGCAACAACCATTATTTCCCTATACAACATTAACTGATTGTTTTTTATAACTGGGACGGGGTTTGTTTACTGCGAGGTACAAACTGAACATTTAAACGTAATTCATGTTAATTTTTGTCTTTAAAAGGTTAGTAGCATTACCGGGGAAGTAAACGTCCAGTAACAGCAGGTACAGCAGCGTTTATTATCTGTCGTTATCAGTAAGATTAAGATCGTATTTAACTGTATTTGGTGTTTTTATTTCCAAGGATATTCGTTAAAAAAAATTCGTACACAGACCTGAACAGGCCCTGAGGGCTCTAGGAGGTTGAGGCTCCTAGAATTTCTAGACAATTGGCACATGAAGGCAGCAAGGCTGTCCATTACATTGTTTATGTTTTAAGGGACACTATTGTTGTTTATTTTAAGGATTACGAAACTCATAAATAAGCCGTAAGGGAAAATGCAAATTATTTTACTATTAGGTTAGGCGGTATACAGGTTTACCGCTGTGCTTTAAAGGGTTAATCTATAAAGCTTATTTTAACGCCTTTATCGTAATAACAGATGTCACAAGCCGTTTCCATATCATAGGAGTCCTAGCAATATTAAAATAATTTATGATTTCAGACCTAATTTTATTTGTAGGAGGCCATTAGCTCAATGCATTATACTATGAGACTCCGCTGTCCAGAAATCAGACTGAAGATCAACTTAAGTTATTAGGTTAACTATACAAGTAAATGTAATTTTATAAAACTACGTCATTTCCACAAAGTTACTGTAATTTATTTTGGAAGTAAGTAAGAATAAGTGTGCAACACTGAAAATACGTACGGCTGGGGCGATTTCTGGATAGTGCTTGAAGTTCCATGTTGATGTGAAGTGATCAACACGTGGCATCCACCTGGAACAAAAAAGTATGCGGCACATCAACAAACCTGCTGGTAGTGTCCAGTACGTTCTACATAGTATAGACAGGTGGTGGTCTAATTACAATTTTGTTTCATCTTTTGGCTATATTAAACTGGCTATCCTGAGATTCTTCAAGCAACAGGACAATTGTGTCAACATTTCCTTGTTCCTGACGATATATAATTCAAAGCTGTGTCTGAATTAATGGCGGGTATTCGATTTAAATTTAAACTGTTTTGAACTTTCACTTTATGAAGAGATTCAGCATCATTGTGTGGCCAACTCGGTTTCTATTGAAAGATTTTCGGAGCGGACTAGAGTTTATTTTGAACGTCTGTAGGTTTTCAATGTGTGTTACTTAGGGTATAATGTGGGAAATGAAGTATAAATACAGGCATTCTGTGCTTATTTGTTCATCAGGCTTTACTAAATTAACTTCTGAGGTCATTGTGCCTATAGGATAACATGATGGCTGTATGATGATTTAAGCAGTAATTATTAATGTTAGAGTATAAGGTATTTTTCACTTAAACAAAATATTATTAACTTGCTACTAGTGCATTCTTACCAAATCTGTGATTCTAGAGGTTTTGTTTTTGGTTAAGAATCCTTAACGTTTCTGTATTCTGAACGGATGTTGTCATCCACTTTAGCATATAACTCACATATATGAAATTAATTTATGTAATCAGGTAACACAACAATATACTGGCTTATAGAATATTAAGTGAAATGTGAATTGTAAAATATGTAGAGAGAAAGGTCTTAATGCATTTTGAGGTATAGCAGGGTTACATCCACGAAGTCCCCGTTATTTTGCATGACAGTATTCAGCGCGAGTCTCGCAAACCATACGGTCCTATTACCTCCGTCATGTGAATGCGGCTGCTACGTACGCAGACAAGTACTGGCACCTCCACCGCTCCGACTGCAGAAACATACTGATATACACGCACACAACTTGGCGCACTGTCCCGACTTGTTACATGAGCCTAGGCTCGCTAACATTTCCTGCGCCTGAAGCTGGAGACTTTGTGGAATTATCCTACATAATGTCCTTGCATTTGCTTTGAGGGACAGACAGTAACTACACACACGACCTCGTATCGGCTGGGGATGGCGAACGACTGACACCGGTAAAAAATTTATCTTTTGGTCAATGTTGTATAGCGCAGTAATCGCTGTTCATCGTAAGAATCAGATGAAAACATAAACACACTCTTTTGCCAAAGCCAGTAGATTCTTAATACTAAATCTGGCCGCCCATATAGCAAACATTGAGCTTTAAATAATACAGTAGTAACCTTCTGCCCTGCCCACGATTCGAATCTTGTAAATCCCAAATACAAGTCCGAAGGATTATGTGGGTGCCACTTATTCGGTAATCCGTGAGAAAGAAAACGTTTTTAGTCAATACTGTACTGTTTATCGATACGTGTAATATATCGGTAAATGGTTGACTGTTGCAACAACGAGTCTGAATTTTTTGTATGGTGTTAGAAAAAGAAATCTACCTGTGAACCTGGTGTAAAATGTATTTTTATATACTTACAATCAAAAAGTTGGTGACAAGGTAAAACTTGTAGTTTACACCTGGCACATGTTAACCGTACTGGTGCAAATCGCGACAGAAACGGACCACTAAATTTCACCGTTACTGATCCTCTGAGGCTTGAAAGTCATCTACGTAATATTAAAAAAATAATTCATTTAGTGTCTCACAGAAAACACACCTCTCTCTCTTACAAAGGCAAATCAGTTTATGTTATAATTTTCAGGTTTTAATGGAGGGTGTTGCTGAACTGTTGGTCTTCCGGATTTTCACATCGTACAATATAGTCAGTTTTGTTGTCTTACGTTTTGGACGAAAGTGCTGCCTACATCTCCAGGGTGAATTAATTTTGTTCAGATGAATGCTGGAGTGACTTGGAGGATATAATCTGTCGATTATATACGAAATATTTAATGATTCTGGCCAATCAGAGGCAGGGAAAGGGGCGAGGTGATATATCTTGTACTGAGAGAATGGGAGTTGGTAGTTTACGTTGTTTAGGGAATTTTACGTTATGTTCACCGTGCATCTTAGCTATAAGCTTCAATTCTTTAACCAACGAATAATAATAATAATAAAAACCATGGCTCAACAGACCTATATGGGCCCAGGCCTCCTCTTTTCGAGGTTATTAAGTCGTGCAGTTGGTGACTGGTCAACTGGCCGCGCTAGTGTTCTATCGATCCTGATGTGTCAGGCAATCAAGAGAAATGGAGGCAATTTGGCTTACGCAACATCTTTATTCATGCCCGTAAGGTTCTTTTACATGCCGTAAATCTAAGACATGGGACCGACGGCTTTACTTCCCCTCCGAAGGAAGTGGTGCTCCGGATTTTTATCACCCTTAAAAATCCATCGACCTCGGTCGGGATCGAACCCGCGAACCTTGGGTCCAGTGGCGAGCACGCTACCCTAGTCCACCGAGGTCTTAACCAACGAATGCACCTTTTATTTTCTCACTTCTATCTACCCGATATATGTTTCGACCGAAAAATATGTCGGGTAGATAGAAGTGAGAAGATAAAAAGTGCATTCGTTGGTTAAAGAATTGAAGCTTGAAAGTTGTTTAGGGAATACAGTTTGTTGTGAGAATAACACGAAACACATGAAGATAAACTCTTGGGCGAAACACAGAGCTTTTTACCATTAAAGCAGGTGGTACATACATTAACCGTTATGCCTTAAATTGTTAATTTATAAGTAATGCAGTCACACCATTTCATGTGACATATTTGAAGGAATGAAATCTGCGCTCTTCTGGGATATTACGCGGCGTCGTGTGGTAATTGTTTACCGACGTTTAGGGACAAAATTCTTGCCAAACATGTTATATTTTTTGAATGATGAACCTGGTGGGGTTGATCTCTTCTTTGCCAATTGTTTTGACAGGAGTAGGAGCAACATTTGAGTACGTAGCACTGACAGAGACAAGTGCGTGTTTGCCAGGTTCAATTAGTGCTTGGTCCTAATTAGTCCAAGTGAATAGCAATTTTACTACCATTTCCGTTCCCCTCGACTCCAGTACTACCCCTTCCATTTTTACACGCTCACAATTCCTTTTTACAGCAGTGTCAGGCGTTTGCATTGCAGTCAGGTCGATATTCTGTGTAATCCTGCTTTCCTTTTTGGTTATTATTTATACCATCCATGTCTATCCATCTCTCCTCCCCTGACATCCCTGGATTTGTTTACACACTACCACATAGCAGAATATACGCCGTAATGTAATTATCAGTTGAAATTGTCAATAAACGCTCTCGTTGTATGGAAATTTGCTTCGGTAATATTTGCATGTGGTTCGTACTACATAGGCTCTGAAATGTACGCTTTATACCGAAAAAATGTCAACTGTGAATGTACAGGAAAAGCCTTTTAATGACTATTTTTTTGTTTTGCTTTGCGAGGGATTTAGCCAATGAAACTCCACTGTACATCAATACAGTAGGCCTTCCAAATTCATTACTTCCGCCTCGCTGAACCAAGAAGTGAAGAAATGGAACAAACTCAATATGCCATTGAATGCTGAAGTACATTATTATTCCCTTATAGCTGTATAAACTTTTGAAATGAATGCGGGAAAGAGAAATATATGACGAAAGTGCCATTGCATCTGTAATAGTATAATAGTAGATCGGTCTTTGTCATAGCTACCACCATGATAACGTCAAATTTTATTCTTATTAATTTATTTTACAATACTGCATAAACTGAGGAAGTTACCTAGCTTTTAATGGAAAGGGTGGAATTGTGAATGATTCGAAATGACCTGTAAAAATAAACAGATGCTCCTAAACAGATAAACTTTTGTTGCTTAGTAAATGATAAAGGTGGAGAAGTATCACCATACTATTCCCTGTTAACAGAAGTCCGTATCCTGTGTCATCAGCCATAGTGTCACGATTTCCAGTTGGCGAATATCTATAAATTTTTCACAGCCAAAATCTTGCTTCAGCTATGGAAACAGACGACAATTTCGCCGCAACGAATTCTTCTGCTGTAATCACGGTCAGTGTAGGTTCTTTATTTACGAACTTATACACCATGTAAGTGTATTTTCAAACTATCCCCCATGTATGACTCCTATAGATTCATTCTTTTCAAAAAGTTGTGCAAAGCACGTACCTAAAGAGAAAGCAGCTGGAAATGAACAACGTGATCGCTTGCAACTCTGGCAAGTTTGTCTCTTAGTAAAATCGATCACTTGACTCCGGTACTGACAACAAACAGGTAATCCACTGACTAATCCACGTAGTTGAATTCTGCCTCCTCAAACAGGCATGCTTTGTAGAAGGAACTAACTCCTGTCCTGTGACCTAATTCCTCCTAAAATTGTGATTGAACGCCCCAGAGAATTCACGTCATATCTAAGCTTGAGCTAATCCCTTTAACTTCCTGCTTTCAAATTAATCTGACTTCTATAAGCCGACAGCATAGCAGAAAATGACATTACCGTATTGTCTATCCTACTACGAGTGTTATGTACACTTCTTTCAAAGAGGTGCTCTTAGTGTAGCATTACTATCATTTCGTCTGGAGTAGCACGTTTTATGATCTCTTTTTGCTTTACTTTTCTTGTTGTTTCTTTATCATTCCCACGTGTCTGCCCCCATACAATAGCGTGTTTAGGTGCGTTAGCAAAATTCGAAAAGCGACTGTTAGCTTTGTCATGTATCTGTTCGTCTGTCCGTCCGCATGGAACAACTCATTTCCCACTGGACGGATTTTCATGAAATTTGATATTGGGTATGTTTCGAAAATCTGTCGAGAAAATTAAAGTTTAATTAAAATCTGACAAGAATAATTGGTACTTTACATGAAGACGTATGTACATTTATAATAATATTTCGCTGAATTCTTCTTAGAATGAGGATTGTTTCTCAGAAAAGATGTAGAGAAACTCATAACATACATTTTATGTTCAATGACTTTTTTCCGAAAATCTTGCCGTTTGTGACATAATGTGGAAAAGTATGGTAGAGCCGGACAGGCCACAGATGAAAATACACGGCACATGCGCTCTGCATACAGGACAACTAAGACTAAAGACACACCCTCAGAGTATGTAATACTTATTGCTTTTCGATGGCAACAATGGTTACGCGAACGCGCCTCAATGTTACGTTTTAGTGCATTGCTTATCTTGTTTAAATTGCTAATTTCATAAATCACGGTAGTGTCCTTCATGGGAAACTAATGGTCAGTCAGCTAATCAAGAAATTTTCCGCCTTATACTGAACAGGAATATTTACAAGATCCTACCTTTAGACCTTTCTGAACCAGTTTAATCCAGTCCACACCCTCACGGCCTTCTTAACTCTGTTAATTTCATATTATTAATACTAGTAGAGCAACCGTACGAACATCTGATGTGAAACACCACTACTAAAGTTTGCCTGTGCATGCCAAGAAAGCATATGTAGGGGTGGAGGTATAGCTCCGTTCATTCATAACCTCGTCACTACAACCACCACTAAGAGAAATATTGAAATGTTATGTTATACTATATCTTCGAAAGAACTGCCATGGCAAAAGCAGCATTCAACAAGAAGAAGGCTCTTTTTAGCACCAAATTGGACTTAAATTTAAGGAAGAAACTAATAAAGTGCTACGTTTGGAGCATAGCTTTGTATGGTGCTGAAACTTGGAACATTGGAAAGTAGATCAGAAATACCTCGAAAGTTTGAAAATGTGGTGCTAGAGAAGGATGGAGAAGATCATTTGGACCGATCGTATGAGAAATGAAGTATTACAAAGCGTCAAAGAGGAGAGGAATATCCTACAAACGATAAAAAGAAGGAAGGCTAACTGCATAGGAACTGCCTTCTAAGATGCATTATTGAAGGAAAGATAGACGGAGGGATAGAAGTGACGGAAAGACGAGGAAGAAGACGTAAGAAGCTACTGGATGACCTTAAGGAAAAGACAGGATATTGTAAATTGAAAGAGAAAGCACTAGATTGCACTATGTGGAGAACTCGCTTTGGACCTGTCGTAAGACAGGCAACAAAGTGAATGAATCTTCGAAAAATATTCCTACGTAGCTTTTATTAATGAATTCTTTATGATCAGTGTGGGATCCGGGATGACATAGTCGATACGGGATGGGCGACTAATGAATTTCGGTTCAGTAACCGGCAGAGTTAAAAAATTATTTTCTTCTCCGAGGCGTCTGTGTCGTTGCTGGAGTCCACTTAGCCTTCTACTCAAACGGTACCGGGAATATTTGCCCAGAGGTAAAGCGGCCGGGATGTGAAGCTGACCATTACCTTATTTAGTACCGTGGTTAAGAAAGAGTGTATCTATAATCCCAATCCCCATATGCTTTCAGGGCGCGCACAGGGACAGCGTAACTTCTGATCAACAGAAAACAACATGATGGAGGATGAGACGAACACACTATTATCTTTCTGGCTAATGACAGCAGCCAATAAACTACTACAGCCATATATATGAATGCCATACCTGTTATTTCTGTATCAAAGGTTTGTTTACTAACAGCAACAAACATAACATCGGGTGAAACTTCACCTATTTGGGAACTGTAGGAATAGGGATAAAGAGAACAAAATCTATAGTTTTTAAATCACAGTTTTGCCAGTATTTCCTTATAGGCCGAACAAAGAAGTGAGCAATATTTTATTAAGAAGGCAGTCGGTCGTTACGATAATATAGCGTCGGTGATGCATGTATGCAATATGATTGTGGAGCATTGGTGGAATGACACTTACACAGGAAGACGGAAGTAATCGGAGGAAAACCTCTCCCAGTGTCACTTTGCACACTAATCCTATTACATGGACATATCTGCAATCGAGCCCGTGTCTTCGCGCCGAAATTATGTTTTCACACGAACGTAAATGTTTATGTGACAATAGTATCTTACATTTGTTCAGGTAACATTTGATGGTGTTGATTTAATATTACATTTTAGGGGTCTTGTCAGACGGAGTGAGTCGCGCTAGACGCATGTAATGCCTTTACGTTTAATTTAGGCAGATTAAATTGTATAAGAATGCCTCTATGGAAAAGCAGTCATTTTCAATTTGCATTAACCCTTTAAAGACGAATCGTAAACTGTTTCATTTAAAGACCCAGTTCGTACCGCGCAGTAAACACTTTTCATCTCGGTTAAAAAAACAAATCAATTTATGTTATATACGGCAAAAGTCGCTGTTTATTGCAATATAAATACAATACACAACAATACAATGTGGGCAGAATGTAGAATTGTTGAATGTTAAAATTCTTGATGCATCAAGTAATCATTCGGCTTTAAAAGGTTAATATTCTCTTCACGTCATTTTTGCTATGCTGCTAAATCTCACGAAGTATTTTTACCTTTTAAGATTTAATGTTGTTTCAGTTGCTGGAATACAGATTTATGAAATACGAAGCAAGCTGAATAATTTTGCTTTTTATTTGCTTCGGAATTCTTAATGACTCAAGTGTTTAATCATATTTAATCGACATGTGGTTTATAGGATAGTTTTTGCTTCAAATGATGTCTAAAACACGCGCCTGAAATTTTACTAGCTCGTCGAAGAACATTCTGCAACTATATGTAAATACTGTAACGTAAATGCTAGGGGTAATTCGCCTTCAATTTTTTTTACACTTTGTACGAATAGAAACGCATAAATATTAATGACAGTCGTGGTACATGTTAGTCCATTAATGTAGCACCCATTTTCCAATTGTTTATTTTGTAATTCTGGGTAAATGGAGTCATGGAATGCGACAAGACATCATGAATTCAAACGAAAATTTTATATTCAGTTGAACTCATGTCATGTCATGAAACGGACTGAATATTTTGTGTCGTTATAAACGAGTATTGGTCTAACTGAGGAGTACAATGTTATGGTTAACATTGAGGAATTAATTGGTAGCACAGAATATCTGACGTTATAGACGAGGTATCGCATAAACCGATGTCGTTATAACCGGGTTCGACTGTATAAGAACACACGTTATCTTTATTCTATTTTCACCGTGTAGACATTGTCTATACACGTTATCTTCTTTTACATACATCTTAAGGTTAGAATTCTATTTCGGTCAGAGGGCTGATAGTTCTTTTTTGCAATTAATATTTCTCCGAAAATGGACTTCTATCTTATTAATATCCAATAGTGAACTCATCTTTAACCTTAGTTAATTTCTTCACTTATTGTCATGGGCCATTGGATCTACTTACACCGAAATTTTCTGGGATGCAACCTACCCTACTAGCGGGTTTTCCTTTGGGAAACTGAGCACTCACCTGCATCTAATCTTGAGATATAAAATGTTTTGGGCTGTGCCTCAAACTTTCCTAGCCGCCTCAATGGCGTGGGGCTGTCACAGAGACAAAATTATCCCTCAACTATCATACCTACATTTATAATTAACTACATCAATATACTGCCCTAAGAACTGCATATGTATAATCTGTATTCATGCGCTGCTATAGAAAAAGAGAACCGTTTTATTTAACAGCGCTCTCTGTTGCTGAAATTATATAGCGTCGGTGGTACATTAATGTAATTCAGCTTGGAGCGACTGTTGAATGAGACTGACACGACAAAGCCGAAATGTTGGGAGAGAAAACTGTTAGAGTGCCACTTTGTCCACTACAAATCACACATAGACTAGCCTGAAATCAAATGTAGGCCTATGCGGTGAAGGTCGGCGACTAACTACCTGAACCATGACACTGTAATTTTAAGAAATTCGGGTTGTCAGTGTCAGTGTTACTGTGGTCCCGAAGAAGCTGGCTTTCACTCTGTGTGCGCTTTGTACAAAATATTTGTGAAAAGCGTTATTAGCCTCATCATGTCTGTCCGTCCGTCCATCGTCTGTCTGTACGAATGGAACATCACGACTCCCAACGTAAGATTTTAGTGAAGTGGGGTGAGGCAAGAACTGAGGCTGAAGAAAACATTGAAGATCCAAACATAGTAATCGAACATTTTCGATATTTTACCATTTCCGAGGTGTACATTTTATATCTGTTACTACGGGTAAGATAGAGAGAAAAATTGTGGCGTGCATGATGTAAAACATGGACAGACACATTTCAAATTCTCAAAACGTCAGTGTATTTCTTGAAAATAATCACGAATTTAAAATATAGGGATAATAACAGAACGAAACGCCAGGAGTCTTAAATCTGCGGGCATTTCTTAAATTGTTGCTGTTTTATTAATTTTGCCTTCTTGCGCTCTTTAAGCGATGTGAAACACCGCACCTTTTAGGAAATTCACATATTCCTCCAGTCGCATTTTTACATGTCTTTAAGTGGTCGCATTGCAGTAAATGCGATACATTTACCGTATGGATCGCTATTTGATAAAATGAAAAACAGTCAGTCTTTTTGAATGCCACTCTTATATCATCACTGCAATATGTACAGAGACTTTACTGTATATAACGAAAGTACAGAAATGTAACGTATTGAAGTTGCCTCTGGCTTAGAAGCGTTCTCTGTTTTACGCTGCAAATAATTAATGAATTTGTTTGTATTTTACAAAGAAAGAAATGAAAAAAATTTTCTAACGAAAATGTATTCATTATTATACCCTACAAAAGAACCTCTAGGCTAGATATTTTTTCCCCAATGTTAAGTTCATTACATTCATTTACAATACAGCATGTACGACGAGAATATAAACTACGTCTATATGTAGAAGCATACTAATTAAATTTCTGTGTGCATATTAAGCACGAAAGAGTAACACCACATACGGCAATTGAGTTTGAATTTACTTTACAACATAACTGCTTTAAAATAGAATTTTGTATTCTTATTCAGCATTCATGTGTTCTATAACGTTTCAAATTTTACCTCTCTTTGAGGCAAGCATCCTGGTAAACGCTGAAGTTTTGCTTTTTAATTCATAGTTCTTGTATTTGGCAATGCTTTATCAACTGCTTACGTAACTAAGTTGTTTCATTTTGTTAAAGGCCAACAACACTCGAGACCCTAAGTGAAATACGTATATTTTGTTATGAAACTTCATACTCCTGCACGGTCGTGTAATTATACAATGATTTTTAGAAAGCTTAGCCGTGACGGAATCTGCACATCATGTGGCAGCCCGAATTGTCTGTAGGAACGCCTGGCTGTTCTGCCGAAGACCGGATTTGCAAGTAAATCAACTCACTGTGTATAAACATATGTAATTTTCATTAACCGCATTTCATTTTGAGAACAACTTAATTTAACGGCTTTATTCTACATTTTAATTATCCTTCGACTTCTTCAGAAACTTTTCATGAAATCTTACGTACGTCGCTTCTCTTATGTAAGAACTATCGTGTGTAACCTTACTCTCCCTTTATTTTATATATGCCTTTAAATGTAGGGCCAGTTTTAACTTCTTCATGTAGCCAGTTTTTTTTAAACACTTCATGACTATCTGAATGGCGCGTGTTGTATTAAAAAATACGAATAATATGAAGAGATTCGTCAGAAAAGAATAAAAAAATGCTCTGAAATATTTGGCTACGAATTTCAGTTTAGCGCACCTTTGTTCAAATTGTTTTTTATTTGCATTAAGTAGGTAATCACTGATACTCAGTTTTACATGTGTGACTTTGCTGCTTTCAACAAAAAAATACAAATAAACAATCAACCATAACCATGTCCTAATCATGTTTATATAAGGAAACATTTTGTGTACAAAGATATGGTATTTGTTCTGTGAAACATTTAAACACGTCATATTATTAACAGTGTTGTTTGGAATTCTGCGACATTGCTTTGGATTTAGACAGACAGAGAGATAGTTCAGTATGCAGAGACACTATGTAACGTCTGTGCCCCAGAATGGCGCCACATTGACACTACAAGAATTTGGAACAATCAAAATATGAAACATTTACGATCTATATTACTGGAAACTTTTCTCTTCTGTACAGAAATATTTTCCGCGTTGAGTGGGTTTCATGCAATTTGGATGAGAACCAAACAGTTTGATAAAAGACACGTGCCTATCAGATAAGGAAACTATAAGGGACTGGAAATATTACACACAATAAGACCTTTTTCAAGAAAATTTCGAAAAGCTGAGAGTATAAAAATGTATCGTAAATAGTTACGCATGTGCCTAGGAAGTACGTATTGTGTCAGTTCCTAGAATTCGACATTATTTTCCGTGATATTTGTTCTCCAAATACTCTGCAAGCATACTGTACATAATGATACACTTTATTTTGTCTTCAGTTCTCATAAAGAACGTGTGCAATCAGAACTCTAATTCTTAAAGTATATCTTTATCTCTGTTTGTGACATGCATAATCAAGAGGAAACAATGAATATAAATCAACACATAGCTTTTAATTTTGTTAGAAGTTATATATCCATGTTTTATTTAAATTATTGACGAATTGTGGATAAAAAACACACAAGAAATTAGCAGAATTTGTAGCCAACATTCCGATTAAAAGTTATATGCTCTGAGATCTTTGCTCTTTGGGATGTTACGCAGCATAGATTAGTACTTATTTACCGACGTTTCGGGACATCCAGGGCTGGTTGGCTGTTGAAGATGGGACCGATAGGTTGTCCCGAAACGTCGGTAAATAACTATCAATCTACGCTGCGTAACGTTCTATAGGAGCTAAGATATTCTTTACACCGCAGAGGAAGCCTGAACTCTCGCTTATATCCACTGGTTCAGAATACCTTAATAATAGGCCTACTGCTCACATGGCTTTCAGTCAACAATATCCTTCACACTGTGTTTGGGTACAGCAGTTTTAATTACATGAAATATTTAAGTAACATAACTAATTTGTGCGTCCGTTACTCACAGGTCCATTCATTCAACGATTCAAGGTTCAACTCCCCAAATTAACTTGCCTAGGCACTCACTTGTCACTAGTCCATTAAGGCCTGCTCGCCCACTCATGCATTAGCTTCCTCTTTCACGCACTGTCTCGTCAAATCACTCGCTTATCTATTCGTCCATTCATGTACTATATTCAACTATCTTACATTATTCAAAGCTTCAAAAGAGGTGTTAATTTTTTATTGGTGAAAGAAGATCGCTTGCAGCAATTTGTGAGAGGATACACAGGACCTTTCCAGGGTCAGTATTCAGTGTTCAGTATTCATTGAGACCTACAGGGAGGATTACATGAAAATCTTATATGTAAGGTATTTGGAGTGCCGATCCCAGTGGCCATGCGGTCTAAGGCGTGGGTCTTCGGCAGCTCGCTTCCTAGGATCGTGGGTTCAAATCCCACCGGGGGCATGGATGTCTGTCTCTTGTGAGTGTTGTGTGATGTCAGGTAGAGGTCTCTGCGACGAGCTGGTCCCTCGTCCAGAGGAGTCCTACCGACTGTGGTGTGTCTAATGTGTGTGACCATGAAACCTCGACTAAACGAGGAGGCCCAGGCCCATATAAGGCTGTCGAGCCATACACACAAAAAAAAAGGTATTTGGAGTGAATCACATTGAGAAACAGGCGACTTCATGCTGACTGTATGTAGCCCTAAACCAATATATTACATGCTTTCTTTCCAGAATTGTTACAGAAATACAAATAATCTTTCTTCAGCAAATATATGGTTTTGGGCCCTCTATTCAGATCAGGTTCAAAGCTATCTTCTGAAACTATGAATCTGATAAACATGTGGCAGGAATTTTGGACCGAGGGTCGGCCCTTACCAAGACCTTTTGTCTCCACCGGGGAATAAAGGCAAAAAAGAAAACGCCGGCATTTATGCATGCCTGAAGAGGATTTCGAAACCACAATTCCAGTCTTCGAACTGTAGAAGACAGTACGCGTCTTAAACGAATAACAAATAGTCTTCAAGATTATTTATCCGATTAAAATCCAACAGAAATATTTGGTAGGTAGACAATTTTCGACATCAGTGGGCGTAGGTGATCAATTTAGATTAGTCTGCACCTTTCAGACACCACCAGCCAATCTTAGCGCCACCTAATGGCCCTGTGAACGAAATGTCTATACCAATATTCACCGTAACAAATATAATTACAAATGGCTGTCAAACAACGAATTTAGTGTTCAGAATGTTCACTGCTATCGGAGATCAGCAGTTCCTTGGCGCAATCGTTATTGAGACGTGCAATTAAAAAAGTAAACGCAGTCATCGACTAGAAATACGTAATTGCTCTGTCAAAAGCCAGGGCATGTAATTTCTTTGTGCAACAGAGGCCTGGCGACCGGCAAGTTTCGAACTTCACTGTACCATAAACTCCATGAATAATTAAATCTTAATTTTTAAGGCCGCGCCATGGTTCAGGCGGTTAGTCGTAGGCCTCACCCCGGAGGCCCGGTTTCGATCCCGGGTCAGTCAATGTGGAATTTGTGGTGGTCAAAGTGGCACTGGGACAGATTTTTCCCCTAGTACTTCAGTTTTCCGCTGTCAATTTCATTCCACCGGTGCTCTACTACACAGAAAAACGAAAAAGAAAATACTAATCATCGTCATCACAGGGTTGCACAATAAGCCCCAAAGCTGCGGTGCGTCCGCAGCATCTGCTGCGGGGCCCTTCACAAAAAAAATCATAATTTTTAGTATTGTCATATGTAATGTCTTTTGATGCTGACACATAACACGTGCCACAACGTGTAATCAACTGTATCAAAATGAAAAGTTATTTGGTGCTGACGGAAAAAAGTGTACTGCTGTACATAGGTGTGTGTGTAATAAAATAATCCACACTGTCTGCAGGAGTCGGTAGTAAGCGTTACTGAAGCCACAAAATAGTTTCTTAGTTTTGTGAAACTCCAAAAATATCGATGAGAGCTGAACTGTCTTCCTTCTGTCATTGGATGAATGAATTGATTTGGCGTCCTACGTTTTTCTGTCTTTATTTTGTTATTTGGTGTCTTTGCCAGGGGCATAATTTCCTCTGATTGTAGGGACACACCTTAAATGCAACATGTAACTTTTTCCATATAGCCTCGGTTTTCCAATCATTCAACCTTAAAATTCCACCATACAAATTTGACATAATATATTAATGGTTGTATGAATTCATTTGTGAATTGAGACAATTTATTGTAACAATTCTCTGTATTAATTATGCAGCTGACATACATTCCGTCATAATTATTATCAATTCTGGTTTTTAAATTTTCTGTATGGTTATGTATTTCGATAATTTATGTTTTTAGGTTCTGTGTGTAGATTTATTACATTTCATATAAAACGTCTTGAAAGAGGATAATTTTACAATTATACACGTAGTTTACTCTTTTCAGTTTGCTTTTACTTTAGAGAAGAGGGTTAAAACAACATTATTAGGCTATATATTTTTCCATGGTATGCCCTGTTTTATTTACTTATCGGTGTTTTGTGTTCTTATATCGGCATGCAAAATAAACACAAGAGTTTATCGCAGCGAAGGGCGAATATTTCATAAAAATTATTTGGTTCTGAAAAAAAAAACTGTTTCATTTGTACGCCCGCATACTCCCAACTTTTCCATATAGAGTAAATGAATACCAGCACTGAAGGTTGAAATCTTCAGGATCAAATATTGCTTGACCCTGAAGATGGAGGTACTATGGTACTTCGAAACGTCCGTAGTTATTTATCAGTTAACAAGACGCAATTGAATATACAGAGTGGCGCAGAAGCCACTTGATGCTAGAGGAAACATGTTAAGCATCAAGTGTCAACATGTTAAGCATAAGTGTCAACATGTTAAGCATCAAGTGTCAACATGTTAAGCATCAAGTGTCAACATGTTAAGCATCAAGTGTCAACATGTTAAGCATCAAGTATCAACATGTTAAGCATCAAGTGTCAACATGTTAAGCATCAAGTGTCAACATGTTAAGCATCAAGTGTCAACATGTGAAGCATCAAGTGTCAACATGTTAAGCATCAAGTATCAACATGTTAAGCATCAAGTGTCAACATGTTAAGCATCAAGTATCAACATGTTAAGCATCAAGTGTCAACATGTTAAGCATCAAGTGTCAACATGTTAAGCATCAAGTGTCAACATGTGAAGCATCAAGTGTCAACATGTTAAGCATCAAGTATCAACATGTGAAGCATCAAGTGTCAACATGTTAAGCATCAAGTATCAACATGTGAAGCATCAAGTGTCAGCATGTTAAGCACCAAGTGTAAAGTGACATTTACGGCACTCTATGCTATGTGCATGTAAACCTATAAGAATTACGACAGTAATGCGTATTTCGTGTTTCTGTAGAATTAAACATATTTTTCACTCCAATAAATGCGAGTATTTTAACTATTTATGTTCAGATGGGCTCAGCAATCATGTAAAATGTAGCAAAACGCAGAAATATCAAATTTAATTGAAGTCTCAAAAAAAAACCAAGAACCAACTAGATGCACAATCACTATTAAGAACTTTAATAGTGGTATTACATTAAACCCGACATGTTTCGGTCAGTTACCTTACCGAAACATGTCGGGTTTAATGTAATACTACTATTAAAGTTTTTAATAGTTATTGTGCATCTAGTTGGTCCTTGGTTTTTTGATATATACGAGATGCACGGTGAAAACAATATTAAATTAATTGAAGTCTCTTAAGCGGTTCTAAAAAGAGACGGATAGTCGGAGCGACTTTAGTAGAGTCTACGCAGGGATGCGAATACGCATAACAATGTTTGCGCGTGCAGTAGAGCTGTATAGTAGCAATTAGATTTCGGTTATATGTTTCGGTATGCACATATTACGTCTGACCATTAATTCAAGTGTGAAACACAAAATCAGAGGGCGGAGTACGTAACAACTTGAAAGTTTACAGTCCGATTAAGATACACTGAGAGTCGCGTATACATCTTAACTTCATTTACTTTTTCTAGAAAACTCCTTCTAGAGTATATTGGATTAAATAGCTTTAATTGGATAGAAACATCCACCATTTACGTGCTTGGAGTATTCGAATCGAAAAACCAAGAATAAACGGAAAATAGAATAAATCAGTGAGAAGAAATAATTTTAAAATCCCAAGTTCCCTGGCGAAGGAGAAATGTATACAATGCACGCGATGATTTTCAATGCTGGAGTTCGTTCCTATTATTACGGCATCTTGACTATTGTTATTCACTGTCGGTTCCGTATGCGTGGCTGTAAAGTAAACTTGTACGTCAAGCAAACTCTATCTCACTTAATGAAAAGAAACTTGCTTACGTGTAAGTTTGTCCATCATGTTTTATTTACTATTCTAAATGAAGAATCTTCTATCCCTTTGCACATATTTTCTTCTTGCACGGCTCACTCAACCTTTGTAAAACCAACAACATCACTTTTAAATCTTTGGACAACATTTGTAACATTTGCCACTGGCTCAGGAAAGAGGTGAAGACATATCACCGTAAATATTCCGACAACTGCACTATAACTAGATGCAGTAACATACAGACATGTCGTAATCCCTTTTTCGGCCGTCTTCAGGGAGGCATGCAACAAAGAAAAATACGATAATGGCTAGTTATGCCATAGATGCGCAATAATACAGTTACAATAAAAGTAAAAAAATGGTTAAAAATATTAAAAAGAACAATGCAGTGTGTGTATCACAATAGTTATTACGTGATTGCAAACAAGCATCTATTGCAGAAATTTATCTTCGTTTTCAGAGATATGTTACTGTGTCTCCTATGGTTGTTTATACCACCACGGATGACTACACTCTGTACTTTGCTTTTTAATCTTTATAACCATTTTAATATAAGTATTTTAACGGCATTCTTGCGCATCTATGGCATAACTAGACATTATTGTATTTTTTTTGTTAATTCCTCCATGAAGATGGCCGAAAAAAACCGAAACATGTAGGAGGATTACTACATGTTTGTGTATTATGGTATCTAATTATAGTACAGTTGTTGGAATATGTACGATGATTTGTCTTAATGCACGGGACATGGGTAATTTTAAATAAGGGGCAGACCTATTTAAATGTCTCAACCTACATCTTTAAAACCCAGTGGTTTTATATATACCACCAATCTTCACGTTAATATACCCTATATTCGGCCCACATAGAAATTGTGTGTTCGATATGATTCCACATAAAAGGGAAATTATTTTCCTACACAGAATTAACCGACTGGATTTTGTAATCGAGACGGAGTGTTTACTGTGCGGTACGAGGTACGAACTGAAGCTTTATATATAATGCAGGTGAAATTCAGTCTTATAGCAAATATGTAAATAAATGCCGATGTTATAGAAACTAGAAGAGCCAATTAGAATTAAGGCGTAATTAAAATAATTTAATCTCAGAGATTACTTACGTACCACCAGATTTAACGTTCACAAATTCTATATTCTGCCCACACAATGTGTTTATGTGTTTTGTTTGGACCTCAGAAGAAGCAGCGATTATTTCGTTACACAGCACTAACTGATTGGTTTTTATAACCGAGACAGAGTGTGTTTACTGCGCTGTATGAGTTGAATTTTTAAATATAATTCATGTTAATCTCATTTTTGAAGGGTTAATTTGATGTGGAGTTTTCATATTTTTGTATGGGTATATCAGACTAGTGCCGATTCCAGTGGCCGCGCGGTCTTAGCCGTGGGCCTGCGGCCGATCTCGCTTGCTTAGATTACGGGTTTGAATTCCGCCGGAGACATAGATGTCAGTCTCTTGTAATTGTTGTGTGTCGTCAGGTAGAGGTCTCTGCGTCGGGTTGATCACTCGTGCAGAGGAGTCCTACCGAGTGTTGTGTACCTGAGTGTGATCGTGAAGCCTCGATAATGAGGAAACCCTGGCCCACTAGGGGCTACTGCGCCATGGAAAAAAATATCAGACTAATATTCATTACTCTAAATATACGAACAGATGTAAAAGTAAAAAAAAAAAGTTATTCAGACGAAAGAATAATGTTTAGAAGTTGTATTTTTAGTCAACATGTAATTCTTGGGCCATTCGTTTGCAAGTCAAATGAGTTGCTGAAAGAGAAATACGTTCAGCGTCGACACTGAGTGTGGCAGGATGAACCATACCTATGTAATACCAAGGATGAAAGAAACATAGCAACAGGGTATCGGTCCAGAAGGAGAGGAAATCTATCGTGTAGGGAACGGGATTTGAACGCGATGATTATTGCGAGATTTGAGGTTATCACACCTGCGCTTATAAAAATAAAGATCTTCTTGGACGTTACGTCTTATCAACTGGTAACTAGTCATCAACGTTTCGGCGTAGCTTAGTAACTCCATCTTCAGGGTCTAGCAGTTCAACATGTTTTAATCTATGGATATGGAGGCATATGCTCCTAAACGTCGGTAACTATTTACCGACCCTCACGACGTAACATCTCAGAAGACTCAGACCGTAATCATTGTTACTTAATTATGATATTAATTGGAAAATAACTTACGAATTGAAGCTTATAGTGAAGCAAATTCGGGTACAGATGTTATAAAACACTGGACTATGGTCTTCTTTCATTCGTGGTACGAATCCAAAATCGTTTCTATGTCGCCGCATATGACTTGCAATTACTGCGACCCACGTCCATGTTGGCACCAATGCGGCATCATACTGCTCTTCGCGCCTGCGTGTGTGTGTATGTTTGTGTATACATTTTTTGTGGTGAAGGGCCCCGCAGCAGATGCTACGGACGCACCGCAGCCTTAAGGCTTATTGTGCAACCCTGTGATTAGTTTTTCGTTTTTCTTATTAATTAATTAATTGGTGGAATTAAATTGACAGGGGAGAACTGAAGTACTCGGGGGGAAAACCTGTCCCAGTGCCACTTTGTCCACCACAAGTCCTGCATGAACTGACCCGGGATCGAACCTGGACCTCCGCGGTGGGAGGCTGACAAATCGCCTGAGCCATAGCACGGCCATATGTATATACATACATACTCATCGAATGATATTCACTCTTCAAGGACAATGCTCGATTTACATATGTATCTCACCCAACACGACACTTTGTTGAACGATCTTTAATCAACGAGCCTATGAAATTAACTCTCACTTTTCTTGTCGGGCTCTGAAGCCCGAACTGCTGTTTATCACAGCACAGTACATGCAATCGACTCAACTTCAATGACTTACCCATCCTCGCCGCATAAGCTAACGCTATGGAAATATGATTCCTAGGACGGAGAGTTACAAATTTTGAATTTGGTAAACTGACTTCAGGACGCTTGGGTTGTAGACAACCTAATTGTGCTAAGAAGCTGATTGAAACGTGATTGACGCCGTTTACTTAGTAAAGCCTTTATTTAACACGTACAAAAATGTATTTCTTCATCGAGTTCCTTGTTTCTGTTATTCTGTTTCTGTCGGAAAATCGGCGACAGCCAGTCAGACCGAAGGCCAGTGCGAGGTGCGGCGTTTTGAACTCGAAGCAACAACACCACTGCCTTTTGTTACTATACAAATTGGATTCATTGCTGAATTTACCAATTTATGATGTCATCCTAGGAAGTCTGTCCTAGAATCGAACTGCGGTTCGTGGCCGGTTACAGCTGTCTAGTTGAATTTATTTTTTTTGTCACAGATTTTTGCATTCCTGTCCAAGTCTGATCTTTCTTCCTTCGTTTATTTAAAAGCTCTTACAAAATAGCGTTAAGTAAGGATGGTTGTGAGACGGACAAAGGATCCTCTTTTGTTTTAATATTAAAAGAACAACTTCAGTATGTGAAATACCAAAGATGGTAAATACTGGACGATTACTGCCTGAAAGATGTGGGTTTATTTTGTAGCCTTTCTACTAAGTACAGTATTAAAATCGCGATATTATCTTCGATTATTTGACACGGTAACTTGATGAATCATTTAAGTAATCATATTACCTAATTATACCCATTTTATTTTTGTTCTGTGGAGCAATAGCCCAACTCGGAACTTGGACGCCTCGTTTTTAAGGTTTCTAGATCACACACACACACACACACACACACATACTCGGTAGGACCCCTCTGCACGAGTGATCAGCCCGTCGCAGAGGACGCTACCTACACAACACACAACAAACACAAGAGACGAACATCTATGCCGTCAGGAGTACTCGAACCCGCGATACCAGCAATTAAGCGGCTTCAAACCTACGCCTAAGACCGGACGGCCATTTCTGTTTAGTTTCTCTAAATAATCACAATTCAGTACTAAAACGGGAGCATTATAATTAAATGGCACTGTGCCACAGAGGCACCAGCTGCAATATTAATTTTATTTTATATTTAATCTGTGCGTCTGTAACATCCCGTCCGTTTCTCCCTCGTCCTGACTGGTGACGTCTTAGTATCGTCTAGTGACGCAATGGCGAGATTCATAACGAGCGGAAACATCGATTGAACATTAAGACAGTTTTCTATAATTACCTGAATTTTACCTTTTGAAATTTTGTCTCTGGTCCTTGAATAAATAAACAATAATCTTCTAAGTGTAACTGAAATTCGGTAATAATGTTGTATATTAGTAAGTTACCATTGTTCAGAATATCCTTGCAGATTCACGTTAGAATCACTTTACATTTCTTTGTATAAACAAATTAAATGTAGAAACCATGTTTTTACTTCTAGACATGTGATTGCTGCCTCTATTACTATCAGTGAAGGCTTTTATCTCTTACAGTGGTTCACAGAACTTACGAATCGAGCATCAATTAATAGGTATTTTCTGTTAGTAGTAGTGAGTACATTGTTCAGGTCTTGGAAAACTGTCATGCACGAAACTGACGTACAAATCTATCGCTCTGGTGTGGTCCCTCCCGATTCTCTGTCGCTCACCTGGTCCATTTAAAGTTGAACACCAATATTATGTCTATAAGGTTTACTCGTAGATAATAAGAGGGTGATAAAACTGCATTTTTTGTTGTGAAGGGCCCCGCAGCAGATGCTACGGACGCACCGCAGCCTTGAGGCTTATTGTGCAACACTGTGATGAAGATGACAGTTTTTTTTTTTCGTTTTTCCAAGTAATGGAGCACCGGTGGAATGAAATTGACAGGGAAAAACCGAAGTACTCGGGGAAAAACCTCTCCCAGTGCCACTTTGTCCACCACAGATCCCACATGAACTGACCCGGGATCAAACCCGGGCTAAAGCTGCTTTTATTATTTATAGCAAATATTGGAATTTCAATTTTATACTGCATAAGAATAATTTTTCTCTTAGATTTTGTGTGCACTGTGTGAACAAATGAACGCATAATAATGACTCCGTATCCATCCACGTTTTTCATTTTTGCGAAATATCTCAGTGGATATCTGTTAGGAGTCTACATGAAAACTTCTTCGGGAAATTTAATTTTGTTTCGTCTTTCTAAGCATATCCTAACCCTTATTTACACGGAGCTCATTTCGAATTGAAGCTATTTATTTAATCAGAAACGGCTTTTTGCCCAGAACATTTATGTCTAACAAACAGTATAGGCCTGACCGTGCCATGGCTCAGGCAGTTAGTCGCCGGCATCTCACTGCGGAGGCCCAGGTTCGATCCCGGGTCAGTCCCTGTGGGATTTGTGGTGGACAAAGTGGCACTGGGACAGGTTTCTCTCCACGTACTTCGGTTTTTCCCTGTCAATTTCATTCCACCGGTGCTCCATTAAAATGGGGAAAAAAAAACCTCATCATCATCTTCTTCATAGGTTTCCACAATAAGCCTTCAAGGCTGCGGTACGTCCGAAGCATCTGCTGCGGGGCCCTTCAATAATAAAATAGTCCAGACAAAATGTAGTTATAATATTGAGGAATATTATGATATTACGGTAATAAATACAGTGTTGCAAGAACTTATGAATGACGTACTGCTAAAGCGAGTTGGTTATATTTGAAATAAAATGAAATGTTGCGTATATCGGTGAACATAGTCCTATTATATTCAGACAGGTTTTTAAATATTTTTTTCATACTGTAAGTTACGATGGGCAGTAGAAATAAAAGCAAAAATACACTGTTGAGATAAAGGAGTTCTACAAATCTCAGATATTTTTGTATAGGATGTAAATTAGACGTAATATGCATATAGTCTGATTATGTGAAAAATAAATAAATGTTGAACTGCCCCGTTGCAAATTACCATCAGATTAACGGCTATTTAAAATTGTAACAGACTCACTTGGAGCTTATACGTAGGGACTAGTTGGATCTGGCGTACAGCATCCAGTTCTTGTCTTCGTAATACGCAGTGTATTATATGCCTACTTTTGATGACGCATGTTATTGTTTAGTCTTTTTTTATCTTGTGCACTGCACTTTGGTACTGTACGTAGGAGTATTATGTTCGTATACTATACTTTAAAGGCGTGGGTAATAAACAAGGCTGATGTATCTGTGAGTCTAATATCAACTAATTATTATCTGTCTGTAGCCTTTATACCAAGTGCAAACAATCAAAGAGAGAAACTCCTCGTTTAACATCGGAGTTACATTCCTAAAAATCGCAAAGCAGAGGAGGAAAAAATACAAATGAGCATCTTTCCGCGCCAGAATTAATTAAATAAGAATTAATTAAAATACCCTAGAAAAGAACTTTAATTCGAGCCCGGGAAACGTTCGTCGAGCCTTTCGTTACTGAAATTTGTCAACGTTAAAGCGGAACAACGCTGCTAGTGGCAGCAGTATAGAGCGGCTGCCTGTTTTAGTTGACCTTAATGGGGAGAGATGTTGCTGTAAGGCTTCGGTACTTTTATTGGATTAAGCACTCGTATCATACTTTCATCTACTTAACTCCTTGTTTGCTACAAAGATTTTTTTTTGCTTTAATTTTTTCCATCGAATTTGCTTTCGTACGCGTAGCGTTTGGACGAAGTGTATTCTGCAGATTCGTCAAGATGCATGTCACTTGTGGTGGACTTGTTGTGGACAAAGAACTTCGTTTCCAAAACTTTTAACTGGGAACTAGAAAAAAAAGGATAAAATAAAATAATATAAACATAACAATCAATTATAGAATAATGGAATTAAGTCAAATTGTGAAAATCAACCACAACGTGGAGTCGAAAAATTGTCACAATTCATCTTTGTTATTCGTAATATTTTCCTGGTTTCCTTAAATTATGATTTTACCAAACGAAGAGACGTTGGTAAGGTACTTAACGTAAAAACAGATGTAGTACAAGGGGAGATGAAGAACTTGAAATCCAGAGTGTTGAAAATTAATTACGAAACTTGAAATAAATTAATGTCATAATTAATATCACAACTCCCTTCACATTCTAACGTCCTTGGACGTTGCTGCATTGAAGACATTGGGGCCGTTCCATGGTTCAGGCGGTTAGAAGCCGGTCTCTCACCGCGGAGGCCCGGGTTCGATCCCGGGTCAGTCCATGTGGGATTGGTTGTGGACAAACTGGCACTGGGACAGGTTTTTCCCAGAGCACTTCGGTTTTCCCCTGTCAATTTCATTCCACCGGTGCTCCATTACTCGGAAAAACGAAAAAAACTCCAATCATCTTCATCACAGTGTTGCAAAATAAGACTCAAGACTGCGGTTTCCGTAGCATCTGGAGACACTGTGTACCTCTTATGAAATCAACATTTGTTTAGGTTCCAAGTGATATAACGTCTGTGTATTTCATAATGTACGTGGTGCTCTATATAGACATTATTTTATAATTTTTTGTTTCAATATTCAGTATCATAGTAATTGTTTAATCTTTATAGACTGCGATCGATTCAGGAGGGTGGTGAAGGGCGTAAAAGCAAAGAATTTCTTTCTACTTGTATCAAGAGCCACAAAAATTATATCCGTTTTTTACGATAAAATATCACTTGATAAATATCTTAGCATACAGGTACATCAGTTTTTTTTACATTAGTAGAGATTTCATTACGGGACTGGGGACATTTAGTGTATCACAGAACTACGAAAATACCCAGACACCCAGTGTTGGCATCCCTTAGGATGGATGATAAAATTACTGGGATTAGGAAACCTGTTGATTATATCAGAAGGTTGAAAGGGTTGTGGCCAATCAGAGTTAGAGAAGGTAACGAGGGAGTTTATACCCTCGTCTCTCTCCGTAATTCAGTCGCTCTGAGGAGGAAGGCAACAGGCTTCCCCGAAACGACGGAAAAGTCTCATTTTTCTGCAAGGTGTAATAGTCCAGACGATTATAACTTATTCCGGATTAACTTTCTCAGAATTACTGGATGTCCGAATTTCTTAACATCGTTATTTCAGAACCAAAGATATAGAGTACGTCCTTCTTGGAAAAGTGACTGTTGTTTAGATAGTCAATGCGATTCCTGCCTTTTACGGAACAAGAAAATTCAGTACCGTAATCACAACAGCCCGCCACTAAACCTATGGTCAGCCAAGTGAATGCAGTTTACAGTCTCACACCATACTTTTCTAACATAGCCTTTAAAAATGTCCTCCCACAATCCAAGCGGAGCCTGCTTTCAGGTTCTTCAACTAAAATTACCTACCTACCTATCTACATACCTACCTAACTAACTGACTAACTAACTAACTATATGGAGCAGAGTCCTTCATGAGAGGCTGATGGTTTTTCAGCTCGTCAAGAAATTCCCCGAATTTTATGCAATCCGGATGCTCACTACTCTCTTCCCAAGAGATGGCCACTTGCTCCTATCGCGAGCCAGATCAATCCTATTTCTTTAAAATATATTTTAATATCATTCTCCCGTCTCCGCGCAAGTTTTCCAAGTGGTCTCCTCTCTTCAGATTTGCTCACCAGCTGCAAATGAAATGTTATACATTTTTTTCATCCGCCCATGCAGCATCAATATTTTCTTTAGTTTGATGACTCTAATAATATTTGATGAGGGATACGTATTATGAGGCTCTTGATTCTGTAATTTTCTACAGCATACGTTTGTTCCTTTCTTTAAGGTTCAGATATGCACCTCAGCAACATCTTCTAAGGCACTCAGGCCAGTTTTCTGTAAATAATGACCTTATTCTGCCTCCGGGTGTATATCCTTGTACGTGTATTTTTGTTACGTAATAAATATCCGAGTATGACTTCGTCTGTAGAATTCAGAAACACACTGATATGTTAGCTGGTGTGTTGCTTTTTATCCATTCTCTTCTCTCTTCCTCTACTGTCAGTTATTTATTCCTGTTTCTTGTTCTGATGTTGGTTGGTCTCGTCCCTTGACAGTTCAGCACGATGGTGCTCCCATCTACGAACAAGCCACTAGGGGTTGAATGAGCGAGGGTGGATGAGCTAACGGGTTGAAGGATCTGTCACATCCAGGAGGTCTCGTTCGCGTTATAGTTGAGCACACCGGCAAATGATACCGGGCGACGTGACGCAGACGAGAGTGTCTAGTGCACACATCTGGGGGCTGCTGCCAGGGTGCTTTCAAGTGACGTCATACATAGTAGTAGTAGCAGTAGTAATATAATAATCATAATAATAATGTGGGCCGGGATAGCTCAGTCGGTATAGCGACTAGCGACGGACTATGGTACGGGGATCGAATCCTGGTGGGGGTGAGATTTTTCAGCACCCGTCCAGACCGACCCTGGGGCCCACCCAGCCTCCTGTACAATGGGTACCGGGCCTCTTTCCCGAGGGTAAAGCGGCCAGGGCGTGGCATTGACCACCAAACTCCATCTAGTGCCGAGGTTCAAGAAAGAGTTGAGCTATATCTCTTCTCCCCTCTGGGCCTTCATGGCCTGTTATAGGGTGAAATTCACTTTTAATTTTTACTTTACTTAATAATAATAATAATAATAATAATAATAATAATATCAATCCTCATTTATTTTTAATTATTCCTGAGTGGTTTGAAATACGTATACTACACATAATACTTAATACATACTAAATACAGACTTACATATGTAATTATGCTATATCATTTTATCATCATTAATTATGATGAAGTCTAGATATTATAAAAAGAATGCTCTTCCGGCTGGAATAATCGGGAAAATTAGATACTATCACTGCAGAATAATCACATATATCGACCTGAAAACAATGTTTCGGATAAGAAGTGTAGACTTTAACGGAATAGGAATTTTACGTCCTATAATCTTCTGGAACCTTCAACTATGTTATTTTAAAGGTTTCCATAAGCATATAAACGTCCACTTAAAATAAAAACTGGCCAGCACTTTTGGGTCTCCTGTGTAGTAACTGAAAATTTTCAAAATTTTACTTACATATGTTATTGTACTTGAACACATTTCTTACAGACAAATGAAGTGTTAGAAAATACTCCATTTCCTTACGTCAGTAAAATATAAATGTATTTTATTAGATATCTAATGTATGACGTTGATGCTACGTAGGCTTCAATGCTGAAGATGAAGGCTGTATGTTCCTTTCAAATATTGGTATCCACATACCAGACTACACGGTATCGTAACCCAGGAGACTATCATACGCATTTCTGTTGGCGTAAAAACTTCAGATCTTATACATTTCTCTGATAAGTTGGTATAAATCTTTCTTGTATGAGTGATGCCTTCCTGTGATACAATGTTCTGAATCCCCTTGTGCCAGTCATGCACAAACAAATTTAAACATTCATCAAATTCTCTCGAGTGCTTCCAGAACTATGACCACTGCAGGCTAGTTTGTCATCTGTGTACAGTGATCTCTCACTCACGGTTCGCCCGCGGCAGACATGTTATACTCAGGCCTGTAGCAGACACTGAACTCTTTAACGGAATTCCCTCATGTGCACCTCCTGAAGCGTAAACATACATGTAGCTATGAATGAAACTAAAGAAACAGTAAACAGTTTTAATTTACCTAAAAAATGTTGTCAATTGACCTGAAAAATATGGCAGATAACCCCACAAATAATTTATATTTATTACTTTTAGCAATAATGTTGTGACATATTTAACATGGATGCTCCATTAATAAAATGCACAATACAGCGAGGTCAATTGAAAGCCGAATCCAGACGCAAGGCATACCTAAGCCTTACATTTCCTTGTGTAATGTATGTAATATGTAACTTACCGCATGTTAGAGTAGCGGTTTGCTATTGACTTCAACACGAAAAAAAAGCCTATTTATATTTAACTCGTACTAAAATCACGAAACTAAAATGTATTGAAAGCAAGGAAGAACCCTGAGAAGACTGAAATTTGTGTAAATCACATGGACAAATTTAATTCCTGCCGCACACAGAACACATTACCCTCCATGTTCAGTCGGTTGGTGCTCTTTAAGGAATACAGTAGAACCCCCGTATCCGCGGATTCGGTATCCGCGATTTACCGCGGCCCGAAAATATTAACACATTCACTGCCAAGGTCGACCATGGTCCATTTAAATATTTACGTTTTAATTTGCTAGCGTCGACTATAGTCGATTTAAAGTTTACTCTGCTCTTTTATATTTAGGGTTCGCTACTATCCGCGGTTTCGGGTATCCGCGGTAGGTCTTGGAACGTATCACCCGCGGATACGGAAGGGACTACTGTAATTATTATTTGCGAGATTTGATATTCTCACAAATTTGTTACTGCAGATTCAGGTCCGCTGGAAATGTACGCCGTGCTGACTGGTAAATAGTTAGCGAAGTTTCGAAATATCATAGTGCCTACATTTTCAGGGTCAAGCAGTCCAAGAGGAGCGATTTGACTGGTTGAGCCTGAAAATGAGGGCACTACGATCCCTGGAAGGTCACGCGGTGGCGCAGTTGGTTGAGGCACTGCTCTACAAGCCGGAAGGTCGCGGGTTCGATTCCCGATGGTGTCATTGGAATTTTTCATTGACATAACCCTTCCGGTCGCACTATGACCCTGGGGTCGACTCAGCCTCTAACAGTAATGAGTACTAGGGATATTTCCTGGGGGTAAAGGTGGCCGGTGCGTAAGGCTGACAACCTTACCATCTTCATGTGCCGATTGTCTAGAAATCTGGGAGCCTCAACCTCCTGGACCCTGAGGGCCTGTCCAGGCCTGTAATGGGATTGCTTTACCTTTTACGATCCCTGGAAACGTCGGTAACTGTCAGTCAACACGGCGTGACATTCCAGAGGTCTTGAACCTGCAAATAATTCTTTATTTTGATAGTAATACGAACACAGAGATGAAATGTGTGTGTCTGTGTGTAAAACGCAAAGATTTTTACTGTAATAACAGGTGGTACGTATATTTACCACTGGGTTTTAAACGGTAAAATATAGCAATAATATGGACAGTCAATTAATAATAGATATTTAATAAGCTAAACTGCCTTTAGTCCTTGTCACATTGTTTCGTCTAAAAGGATCCCTTTAATTTGAAATCTTTATTACTCTTGAATTATTTTAATGCAATTAGCCTCTTTACACAGCAACAAAAGGCAGTGACAGTAAACAATTACGTGACGTACAGATGAACATCAGGAACATCCTGAAGCAGCTGTCAGTATATATGGTCCATGGTTGAAATAAGATTTTCTTTAGCGGACTTAACAGACACTATGCAAATCAGAGTTTAATGATGTCTTTTTATCGCGTTGTCTTTACAGCTCCTAATTGGGATACATTTAATGCCTTATTAAATTGCGGAATGAAACGAATTTGGGCATCATATGAGACAAATCAATTGAAGGTCATAATTGAAGTGTGTCTCTTTCTTGCACTAAAGAATAAAGTGAAAAATTAGAGACCTAGAAGAAAAGTTAAATTAGAGGAGTAGTGTTATTGGGCCCTTATATTGGCTCCTTGTGAACTTCCATTCTCTCAGCTGTGTTGCTGAGCTTTGAAAGAGACTGTGGAAAAGAGAATATGGAATGGAAAACACCATTAAGCAAATCCTACAAAGTTTCTGTTTCTCACGTTCCTTCCCAGTGCTCCTATCCTCTCACGTTTGATTCTCAGTTTATATAACGAACCTTTTCAGTTCCCTACGTTATATGTATAGTGTATGAAGCTAAGATGCTTTGTAAAGGTGCAGCAAGAGTGACGTGTAAGGCAGCGATCGTGTCTGTATTTTTATCCGGAAGGCTCACAGGCGCAAGTGCTGTATGTTGACTGTTGTTTCACTGAAGATTCAACATCTCCTGGGATGTTACACCGTACAGATTTATAAGTAGTTGCCGACGTTTTGAAGGATCTTAGCGTCTTCAGCTTCAGGGTAAATAAGTCATAGAAGACTCTTGCCACTCTCCTTGTTTATGTATTCCTTATGATTCTCAGACTTGACACTGACTTTTTTTTCCACACACGGTGTTACTGTTGTTTGTAATTTAGGCGCAAGGTATTTTCTATGATGTGGGAAGTGAAATATTAAAAATACACTGGAACTCGGTTATAATGTCATGAAAGGGACTGACTATTTTGTGTCATTATAAACGAGTGTCGTTCTAAACGAGGAATATAATTTTATGATAAACAGCAAGGAATTAATTGGTACAACAAAACATATGACGTTATAGACGTTATTTCGCTTAAACTGATGTCACTATAACCGGGTTCGACTGTATTTAGATGAGCTTTAAGTATCCATTGGCTAATACAGAAACATTCTACGCGTAATGTAGTTTGCTAAACACATATCTAAAACATATATACTGCTACGTTGTTTGTATTGAGCAAAACATTCTAGTTCACAGAATCTCCACAGAGGTTTAACAGAGAACAATACAGCTGCTCAAATTTTCACTTATCTTTGAATAGAGGTTTCGGGCACAGAATAGAGCCTTTATTCCTTTTAAATCCAAATCAACAAGGAGTTTGTTTTTGTGGAGTAACGTTTTTCTGAACATGTAGGATATGGGGAGATATAAAGGAAAATTTTTTATCTTCATCTCCTTTTCTGCCCCGTATTCTTACACTTTTATGTCCAACTATTTTCTTTTTTCCATTTTTTTTCTTCTTTTTGTGTCGTTAGCATTCCGTTTCGTGTTCGAGAGGTCCAGGGTCCGAATGAACTTGGAGACTGCCTGTTTGGACTTATCGTATTCGAGGTTTTACTCATTTATTCCATTAAAATGTTTGGATAATAGGATTATTGAAGACAGTGTCCTTCCACATTATATTCAATGCTACATTCACAAATAACTACATTTCAGTACTATAAATATACGTTATTTAAAGCGTCGTTAAATAAACCAAGGATCAACATCGCTTCTTCTTTTTCCTTCTTCCTCTTCGGTTTCATATGCTACTTCTTCTCTACCTTCTTATACGTTTCGAATTTCAACGTCAGAACGGGTTACGACGCCTTGGAAGCAGCATTTATTAGTTTATAAATGGTAAATATTGCATGCATTTTATGTCTTCTTGTTCTTAAGCATTCGTATAGCTTTATTTGAGGCAAACTCATATACAAGTATTTATGTTAGTGTCAGTTATTTGGACTTCATAAACACAAAACGGATTGCAAACTAAAGCGCTCTAGTAGGAAATAAATTGCTACTTCGAGATAACAAATAAATCGATATTATCGTAAGTCTCGAAGACATGTAATTTTCAGTGAGTGAAAACGTCTGTCTACTGAGTCCAGTCCAGCTGTCCGTGACAGCGCGTTCTTTGCCGGGCCTTTCCGTGCAAAATCATGACGTGGGGATGGAGTTTTAGGTTGTAGGAAATTGCCTCTTGGCTGTCTCTTTGTTTTGGTTGGATGTAGGTTTGTTTGCTAATTCTATCCGTGTAGAAGTCTGACGGAGCGGTACTGTTCTGTGCCTGCCTCGTATCTCTTTGGCTTTAATGGACTTTTAGCAGTAATTTAGTAAGACGGCCATTAAGTGATACACGGACAAGAAAGATTCCGACGTTACGGCCAACATTCTAGAAGCATTACCTTGTTCCAGGAAGATACACTTACAAGGGTTTTATGTCTAGAATACGAAGATGTTTGTGTTCTAAAACTTTATTTCTTTAGACCGGTAGACCGGCATTCCGTAAGATCAATCTCGTGTTATATTCATGAGTCTTCAGGCTCTGGCTTGGGGTACACAGACCTACCATAGGCGATCTCAGAAGCTGCATAACTACCAGCAACTTGAAACAGATTACTGAAGAGCAAACATGGGTTTCTCTTTCAGTAAGAGACGAACACCATGAAAGATAATATTATAACGCTGATCCCAGTGGCATCGCGGTCTAAGACTTGGGTATGCAGCCGCCGCTCGCTTGCTGGGATTTCGGGTCCGAATGCCGCCGGCGGCATGGATGTCTCTTGTGAGTGTTGTGTGTTGTCAGGTAGAGGTCTCTGCTTCGGGCTGATCACTCGTCCAGAGGAGCCCTACCGAGAGTGGTGTCTGAGTGCGACTGAGAAACCTCGATAATAAGGAGGCCCTGGCCCACTAGTGGCTGTCGCGCCATGGGGGGAAAATCAAGAAATCGTACACGTTTCGATTCCAATACTGAATTATTCTTTGATGGTGTTATTGATTTGTACAGCTTCTCGAAACAATGAATACATTTAAATAATTACAATTAAACACGAAGAACTAAAGTGATGATTTAAAGTTTAAGAAACCAACATATACACTGTATTCTTACAAGTAAGTCAATTACCCCTACATATGTTTCGGCTTCAACAAGCCATCCTCAGGGGTCAAAGTTCTACATATGCTTCACATCCAATAGTTCAATTTTAAACACCTCGTACATCAACATAAAGCAAAATCTTAATTCCCAATGGATTAGTTTACCCCCAGTTTCACTGTCGAATTATGTAAAATCCAGGGAATGTGTTTTACTAGTCTTTCATGTTGTATGTATACATTCCCTGGATTTGACATAATTCGACAGCTGAATGTTGTGATACCCTAATCCATTGGGAATTAAGATTTTGTTTTATGGTGATGTACGAGGTGTTTAAAATTGAACTATTGGATGTCAAGCATATGTAGAACTTTGACCCCCTGAGGATGGCTTGTTGAAGCCGAAACATATGTAGATGTAATTGATTTGTAAGAATATAGTGCATATGTTGGTTTCTTAAACTTTTAATTTGTTATCAAGATGCAAGGTGAATATAACGTGAAATAAAGTGATGATTATTCAACACTGGAATCAAACATGTACGGTTTCTTGTTATAATGTTAATAAATAATTACATTCTGCGTATCTGACGACGATTGACTTTTACTGATTTGTACAGGTATTCGGAAACATGAATACAATCGGAACTAGTTTGATATCATTTATACTGCACATCGTAACATAGACAATAACATAGACAATATTTGTAACTGTAAAGAAATAATGGCTGCGCGTAGCCGATTACAGAAGAATGTAGTAAAATAAAAGTGATATTATTATATAAATAAGAGAAAGTTTCACACCACAAATAACACAAGTAACTCTGTTTTCAGCAGTGGAAAAAAAATCGTCAAATCTGAAAATTACCAGTTAATTATTGTAAAACCAAAATATGAGGGTAATAAAGCCCCATAATTTGGTTTTACAATGGCAAGAACAAAGCGTACTCCTGCATTTTTCCATCCGTTGTCCAGTCTTTGTTTCTTTCTGCGCATTGGCCTTTGAAAAATAGTTTGTGTTAATGAACTGTCGCAAGTACATGTTTCAGTACTCGAGGATTTAATGGTTTGCGAAATTTGTAGGAAATATATCTTAGCTGCTGAGTCATAGGACATAGTGTTTTTCCGCCTGACTTCCTTCTGAAAACAAGGAATTAGATTTTACAGATCGCAATGACCTGCGTATGTGAATTTCCTCATTTAATGTTGAAAGTACTGAAAAATTTTCATTAACGTTGGTCCTGTATGTCATGACTGTGCTACACCCTAATGAAGCACATTTTTATTTCCTACTGTTGTTAATAACATGGCGAAAGCGCGAAAAAATAGTTGTGAGAACAACACTAGACCACTTACGTTTAGATCCTGAAATGACGTATTTTAATAGACCTTGTTTAAAATAGACTGCTTTTGTTAAGGCATTATTTTTTGTGGAATATAAAATAAGATGGCGGGCGTGCGAATTTTTGTCAACTTTCCGTTTGATGGCGACAACTGACGGACATTCGGAACTTGGAATGTAGCATTTGGTGCGGAGTTACAGGTCAGTGTCAACACATCTGCATGTATTTTATGAAATACTGTTTGTAAGTCAAAAATTACAAAGATGGTGATAGTACGAAACTTTATGTCCGACAAATTCAATGAAACTTTATGTCCGACAAATTCAATACATGCAGAACTGTACATAATCATTTACAAACATAAAATAGATCAACAGCAATAATATAGGTTTTGAATTTTGCTCGGAAGTCGTTATTAATAACTGTGATTATTACACAAATAATTTTAATTACTGCCTAATATTTCCGTTTTGTTTTATATTATGCCGTTATTAGAGATCGTTTGAGAGTGTAGTGTTTAGGCAGTTACACGCAGTTTCTTCTTACAACATTTAAAGCTAAAATGTAAATGAGGTATTTCATACGACGTGACGTTGCTCACCTCTTGCATGCAATGAATGTGTCATATGCTCGTTTGTCATTGTAACGCCGTAATGTGCAAATAAAACGAGAAATTAAAGCAACATATACTTGTACAACATTTTGTAAAGTTATGTTATTTTAATTATGAACCTACTGACGGTGTTAACTCAAAATATTTTTTTAAATTCATAACCCTAGGCCAAGTATCGTCATTGAATTTCACGTTACAAAACACAGCTACTTCAAAGGCAGCAACTGCATCCTGTTAGTTTTCCGACGCATAGTTGGGTCTGTTCATAAAAGCGCTACTATGAACTGCTTCACCGTACGTATAAACAGATACACGTACATACATACATACGTACATAAACACAAGTTTCAGTGTGAAATACGGAGATTTTGTATGCGTTCTATTGAATCAAATAGTGAAAACCTGATATAGGAGAATAATCAGACCTTCAACTCCCTTGACACATTTAATGTACGTATGTGGTGAGACCATTATATACACTAAGTTAATAATTATAGAGTTAATATTATATGATTTAGCGATCCTCAGAGGATGCAAGAAAGACGAGAGCGAAGAAAACTGCATAATGAGGAGCATAATAATTTATACCGTTCACATAAGAAATAAAATAAGGAAAGATGTGATTGGTAGGACATGCAGCATATAAGGGGCAGGGGGTAATGAAAATGCATTTAAAATCTGAGTGGAAAGTCTGAAGACCGCTTGGAAGACATAACGATAATGCTAAAAGGCACTTTAAATAAATGGGCATCGAAGTGTAAAATGTAATAAAATGGCTGAGGAAACTTCTTTGTGACAGGCTTTTGTTAGCACGTTACTGAGCTTGAGGTTTCATTAAGTACTGGAATTTCTTGACCAGTTTGACTCGGTTTTTCAAGGACTGCGTCGTATGGTGGAAGTCTTTCTCACTTCCTTTGCACTGTATTGAAAGTCGATTCCCGTAAATTGGTCGCTACGGGATTGCTTTGCTACTAGTTTACCCTTTTTACGGTTCCGTGAGTTATTTGTTTGCTTACAAGTGCTCACTACAGAACCTACTGCAGAAACAATATGATGCGGAAGATAGAGGTCTGTTTGCTGTTGAAGTTACATGAAGGAATCTTGCGGACAAAACTGGTTCAAACAATCTCAAAGATGTTCAATATTTGGAAATTCTAAGTGTAATAGTTTGTGGAAGAAAGTCTGTAACTGTAAAAGCCACAGAGTATCCTAAAATTTCTCGTCATACGATACACGAATTCATTCATGAGGTTTATAAATTGAAAGCATAATAGTAAGGTAATGTCTGTCTGAATGTTGTAGTTTTAAAATTACTGAAAGAATTTCAATGAAATTTGGTAGACTGAATCTGAACTGAGAATTATACGGCGAAATAAATTTTCGTACTTACCGCTCCGGCATGGCTACGTAAGTACGAAGGCGAACTTGAAGAATTATCTCAACAACGGTCCATTATAAAAATGCACAATACAGATATTACGACCGACTACTTCCTTTGACAACATATGAATACGGTAGTAAATGTTTACTGCGTCATCTTCACTAAGATTAGCTTCGCAGTAGCTTTGTAATAGTAATGAATTAGCATTAATGCAAACGACGAATAAAAGACTGCATAAACGGTCCACAGAATGTGTACACCATTGGAGTATAATTTTGTACTCTTGTTACTGAGTCCGGAGATAATATTTTAATAACCTACCTCAACCACATATGTGTGTGCATATGTAATGTAAAGTAATGCAGTATAAAGTAATGCAATATATGTATGTGTGTGTGTATGTATGTATGTATGTATGTATGTATGTATGTATGTATGTGTGTATGTATGTATGTATGTATGTGCGATTGCATGTATGCATATTTGTATGTATGTATGTATGTATGTATGAATGTATGTGTTCGTACGTAACGTATGTATAAATGTATGTACGTGTGCATGATTGTGTGTATGTACGAGGTATGTATGTATGTGCGTATGTATGCACGAATGATTTTTATGTGTGTGTGTAATTACATTTATTCTTCATAAGCTGACAATATGTGCGTTTGTCGTGAAATATTAAGTTTTCCTTCCTTAGTGTAACCTGGTTTTATTATCTTTTTGGCAAGAAAGAATAACCAATATCCTGAGCCACTCGAGTCCAGTTCTTCAGGCTGATGGTGTTATTATCACTTGTCAAATACGTAGAGTATATAGACATAAAGCCAGGAGGCAGGGCTTTTCTTATAACAGCTCCCTATTATTTCTCTTGGGGTGAGTATGAATAAAAAATTAATACTAATTTTCATTTAATTAAGACTGCACAGCTGAATTACAGCAGCAGCTCTTCAGATGACGTTACAGGCTGTCGGCTTTTATCCACTAAATTTCGATTCTAGCTTCGTGCCAAGTACATTTTTCCAACTTATATTCTATGTGCAGTTAGCGTCCATAAAGGAAGTGAGGTAATCCAGTAATTTGTGAGAAGACTTTAGTACTCAACACGGCAAGTGCAGCATATATTTGACTGTGTTTCAACATAATCGCCTTACCTAATAAGCCGCCTCTTTCACTGTGCAATGACGTAGAATTCTGGCCTCAACCCCAACAGCCAACGACGGTAAATGCCTACAGCTCTGGCTTCCAGGAAGATGCTGCTTTAAAGACGCAAACAAATGTAAATGGACTACATGTGGCTTCAGTTATCACCATCATAATTAGTGTCCAACAAAGTACCCGGCAAACGTAATTGCCTCCATCTTATTATTAACATCGATAATGCCCGGGTTCGATCCCGGGTCAGTCCATGTGGGATTTGTGGTGGGAAAAGTGACACTGGACAAGTTTTTCCCGTAGCAGTTCGGTGTTCCCCTGTCAGTTTCACTCCACCGGTGCTCCATTACTTGGAAAAATGAAAAACACTTAATCATCTTTCTCTTCAACATAGGGTTGTACAATAAGCCTTAAAGCTGCGGTGCATCCGTGGCATCTGCTGCGGGGCCCTTCACCACAAAATAAATCGATAACGAAATTAACTCGCGTTTAGCAATAATAAAGTAAATCAAAGCGGGGACGTGCAAGAACATGGGCATCCTACATAAGCACACGCACATGAAAATACACAATTGCAGTTCAACAGAATTTGCGATATATTGGAATTGTGCTGGCGTGCACGTTAGAGCAAGGTGTGGTTATCGACTGAATGTTCAAAATAATGACAGGGAGGCAGAGGAGAAAATATTAGGCCCGAACATTCTTGGTGGGCAGTCTGCAGCACATTACATATACAGTGGCACAGGAACCTGACGCTCGTCAGCACTCCTCAGTCTGTCTTACGACAGGCCCACAGTCTCTTCCAAAGCCAGTTATCCACAGATTGCGATCTAGTGCTTCCTCCTCCATTTCCAATATCTTCTCTTTTCCTTAAGGTCATCCAGTAGCTGCTTACGTCTTTTTCTTCCTCGTCCTTCCGTCTCACTTCCATCCTTCCCTCTATCTCTCCTTCTATAACGTGTTTTAGACGGCAATACTTAACGGTGGCTTCGAAAAATTTCAAAAATTTTACACGCTGAGCAAAATTATATTAAACTCATTAATTACTAATTACAGAATTGTAACTTCTGTTGAAAGATGGCTCCTGATAACATTAAAAGTCCGTTGATAAATTTACCAAAAAATCCTATTGACAAAGAGGTTAGTATAAATACTATACTTCTGTACTATCCCTTTCGGAATGGTCGTCACTTGTGTTATAAATACACGGTAACATTTCAGCCATTTGCACAAACAGTACATTACTTTCCTCGAGCTTATGGGAAGACGTGATAACTCATCAGTTGACAATACCGCACTGAACTACAATAATAAAACAATAACAAAAATACTGCTTTGTAATATATCTTCTGCGATGCATACAGGATGAGTATTGAATTGTTGTAGTGTGAACGGGTCCCAAATAATAAGAATCAAAAGTACAGCACACTGCATATTGAATGTTGCGGATTGTAACTTTCGTTGGTGTGTCATCTACTTAAGCAATTACTGATCACAATGTTAAAAGCCACTGTTCCACTCTACAGTAACACAGCATTACAAATGGCCAGTGGCACTAATTAAAAACCGCTGGTCGAGCCCAATACAGCCCTTCTAATTTAGCCGCTAATGATAAGATATTATTTGCGAACGCCCTGATCTTCAGAAGATGGCGTGGCTGAAGCAATGCAAAGCTTCGTGTTAATGTTTGTGCATTTTTTAAATTAAATTGTCAGCCGCTAAAATAATGCAAACATTTGTTAATTAAAATACGTAATTTTTTTGTCATCTGGCTTTGCATCTCCCACAGCGCTCCATGCTGTATAAATTTGCCCTCGTCCACAAAATGTTTTCTCAGACATTATTAAGAATATCGTGCCGTAATAACGTACAGAATCATCTGTTCTTGTTTCCCTGAGCGCTTATCCGTTCTGGCTGTGGACTAAACCGTAGAATTGAAAAGTATTTATTTGTAGTCTTTGTAAAAGGCTGAAGAAAATATTTTTATGTTAGTTTAGACATTGTCAGATCATTGGTGTCACTTTCAAAAATAAGAGGGACCGACATAGCTTAAGCATTAATGCTGACAGATTATCTTCAAAAACTTCGGAAATAGCAATCAATTCATCATTCACAATAACCTCTGTGTTTCATTTAATGATAACGAAATTTATTTCGTCGTTGAAACAGCGTCACAAAATAGCCTAAAGTTTAGCAAATTATGAAGTCAGCTATTGAAACTGAACAGTCGACGAAGACCACAATATTTCACAAATAATTTACATTCTGAAAGAAAAGCATTTTGTGAAGAACGTACGTAGGGGAGATTCTGTACTGGAAAGTTTACCTACTCACAGCCGGTGAAGAAATTGCTTTGTTTAATGGATCGTTAATGATTATGACTCAGTTGTATCACGGTGTAATTTGGTACTGGTACTGAGGTGTCGGAGGAAAATACTGCCTTCATATTTATTGGACTTTAAGGTTTTAACTTATTTTTAGCAGTGACGTAGGCCCTACATAAGGGGGTTTTCTAACTAACTAACTAACTAACTAACTAACTAACTAACTGTATGGAGCAGAGTCCTTCCTGAAAAGCTAACAGATCTTCAGTTAGTCAAGAAATTCCCCACATTTTATAGAGCCCGAAGGCACATTACCGCATTCACAAGCACCCGCCACCTGTCCCTATCCTGAGCCAGATCAATCCAGTCCATGCATCCCCATCCCACTTCTTGAAGATCCATTTTAATATTATCCTCTCATCTACGCCTAGGTCTTCCACGTGGTCTCTTTCCCTCAGGTCTCCCCACCAAAACCCTGTATGCACCTCTCCTGTCTCCCATATGTGCGACATGCCCCTTCCATCTCATTCTTGTTTATTTGGTCACCCGAAGAATATTGGGTGAGGAATACAGATCATAAGGGTTTTTGTACGAACACAAACTGAAATCATAAAGCGTCTCTATTTTTCTTTATTATACCCATATAAATTCTTCCGACCAAGAAATGAACACACTGTGCACTGGAAGCAGATATGTACGAAATTCTAAATGGCAGTATTGATAATGTGTAACGGATACGTGAAGTCTGAATTGCCGAACCCGAACTAGAGGACATGCAAGTTAATCTGGAGAGGAGTAAATAATAAGATATCTGTATTATTGTCAATGCCACTGTTGATTGGCCTAACTCCATTCAACTGCATTGTATACTTCAAGTTTACGAGTTGAGACACAATATTATTCCCCCAGTCTCCGTGTTGAAGTCCTCAGTAAAGTTTCACGGAGCACCCGGGGCTTCAGTGGCAATTCCCCCTGCTGATGTACAGCCACACTGTGTTATTAGAGCACCTAAATGAAGCAAACCAACCCCCACCACGCAACTTTTAACTCTCCCTACGATATTCCCAGCACGACACCGCGTTGAGGCTCACAGGTAATAAATTTTCTTCATCTTACGAAAGCTTTCCTTGTAAATACAGCAACACTCAAAACAACTGTGCATATATGATCGAATATTAAGGGGGTTTAATGCAAGGAGCAGGGCTAGTATCATCAAGTTGTGTGTATATAATCCTTTCAGAGGCCTCTGAATTTGGTGAACGTGTAAATTATGAATTTACTCAGTAGACAGTGCAGTTTTCTTCGTCTTGTTTCTTCCTCTGTCTTGGTTCTCAATACTCAGCTCAGCAGGTTTCTTTTTCAAACAACCTCAACCAATATTCTGCCCGAAGACTGGAGACAATCTTTGAAAATCACATTAAACAAATTCAAATTTTCATTTTATTTATTTGAAGGAGACTAGGAATCCGATTCGGCGATTAAGCCATTAAATCCCTATGCAAATTTTGACAATCGATGCACCACGAAGTACAAAGATTTTCTTTGTATTGCCCTATTTTCTTTGTATTATCAGATTAAACACCATGTATTAGCGAACCTGTCCAGTTGCTAGTATATTTAGATCTTCTGCCAAATATGCCATGACGCATAATGGCTTGTAAACAGATCCTACCTATGTTTATTATGATTGTATAAGAATGTTCACTATCGTCGTTGGATTTATATACTGAAGATACACTGATTTCTTAAAACATATTTCAGTTGTCAATAGGTATGAATAATCAGGTACTTTAAGTCAGTGAATGCAGTTGCTATTTGTTTATAAAATTTTAAAATATTTTAAATTTAGATTTGAAATTTTTAGCAGTATGTGGCCGAATTGTGTCGCAACACGTTGGGGTTGTAATTAACAAATTTATAATTTCCATAGTGTTAATTTGTGTTAACTATAACGAGTGACTTTTATTGACGATAGATAGTGCAAAGGTATGGAATGTAATATGTAACATATGTCTCTTATTAGCTGCCTATGATCCGTATACTGTACCGAAGTAAAGAAATAGCGATACATTGTACATTCTTGGCTATTCATGGGACTCCTGCATTAAGAGTAATTCAGCTCAAGTTCTGCCTTTACTGAACACGTTTTAAACCAGGCATGATACTGTACTTTTCATAATATTTGCTGTCTGATTTAAGATGTAACTTGAATGCTTTGCAAGGCGCTCTATTCCAACATGATATTTTTACGAAGCAAGTAGCAACACTTAAACGAATTCTCTTTGCCGTATTTCCCATAACGTCTCTACAATCGGAGATATTTTTTCTGTAACTTTCTCTTCGGTCATCTGTCTCCATAAGTATTGTAGATTCTTCCACAAGTTCTGGTCCAGATTGCAACTCCTATATTTTTCCGAACTGACCTTTTTATCTTCTTCTTTTGGTGACTTATTACGTAGGTCTAGCCATTTCTTGGACCCACTATAGTTTTGTTTCCAGTCTGAGCAAAACCGGCTATCTCTACACACTAACACAATCATATATTTTTCCTCAGTCCTAATTGGATTTCTAAAACTGTCTTACGAATCAGACAAGGTTAAATTTGTTTGTAAGCTACTGCTAAGAACGAAAATTAATCTGTCAATGCTGAGAAGAAAACGGCAAGAAAAGGAAACAATTTTCTGGGGGGATAAAAACGACATCACCAGAAACAGAGCGAAGTTAGGATACGTAATTATTTGTACCGTTATACAACGTTGTTTTTTTAAAACTTTGGTCGTGGTTTACCAGCAATTCTAAGGTCAATTGTTTTGCTCTGTCTGCTTTGATGCTGTGTATATTTACACACGTACTGAATTCATCTCAAAATGGCCCGTTAAAGCTGAACGTTGTACGGATCATAACGTGTTATTCATGCTATATTTTATGCATAACATAAAAATGTTCATAAAAAGTTGAACTGCCATAATATGTAAATTGTTATAAGGATCGTAAAACAAATTCTGATATGAAGGAGTTTTTGTATTTTCATGCTCATTTTGTACCTTATTTTATTACTTGCGAGCGCTGTGTTTTACAAAAATTAAAAGCAACTTGAGTTCTTTATATATTTGCAGATAGTAGTGACTTAGTAAGTCCCTTAGCGTATACGATATGTAGGAAGTACATCGTTATATATTTATTGCGTGTATTTAGCAATAATCTATGGCCCTGGGGTCGACTCAGCCTCTAACATAAATGAGTACCAGGAATCTTTCCTGGGGGGTAAAGGCGGCCGGTGCGTAGGGCTGACAACCTTACCATCTTCGTGTGCCGATTGTCTAGAAATCTGGGAGCCTCAACCTCCTGGAACCCTGAGAGCCTGTCCAGGCCTGTATTGGGATTGCCTTACCTTTTTATTCAGCAATAATACAGATGTACCCACAGGTAGCACCGTAGTTGAATTTAGACTTACGTATATTTTTCGCATTCAGTATTAGTGTTCTTTATGGTGTAGGCGAGTCTTATATCGGTGTACCTCGAACTTTTTGACGTGTCCCGTGGGCGAAAATTATCGGTGGGACGTTAGGTACCGTAAATAAGAACTTATACTAATATTTATTACTATTATTATTAGAATGCACGTATACATTGTTGCGGTGGGACCACAACGCCTTTGACAGTACGATCGCGGGTACGTAATATGAGGGATATTGAGAATCGCAGTTCTAGTACACTATATCCATAGCCAACAGAATAAAGGTACTATAACATGAGAAGAAGTAAGTGCTGTTAACATTCTAATGTTAATTCTGGGCAACCCTGCATTTTTTAAAGATTATGATATATCGCTCATGAAAGAACAATTTTCCGTAACCTACTGATACATAATTTTACAGGGGACAGAAAAAAAGCTTGGCCGATGCTGAATACACCAACACTTAAGCATGTTATGTCTTTTACGAAAATACACATAGAAGGACAAGCAATTTTTGTGGACACAACATTTTGACAGAAGGTGTATTTGAATCCCAACTGTCTAGTAATGCGGGAATCCAAGTTTGACAAATCGTGTGGCTTACGACAAGTTGCCGTTTCATAAGCGATATTTCACGTTATGGTCTTCCGGCTTATGACACCACGCAGTCTGGCAGGTGGCTGCAGACTTTTTCGACGAAGAGTACCTCCATATATATCCTAACTTCTGGTAAACAGGATGTTCTTTACCAACGCTGATAACCACTTACCAGATGGCATGATCTGTTAATCAGAAGATTATAGTATATATCTTCACCTTGCAAGTGTCAGCGCGCGTGAACATCGTCCTGTATCTGCAGTGCAGTGTGTCCGCGTCGCGCAGTTGCTTAAATCGAAAGCATGGGAGTTCTGTAGGGAATTCAAAGTTTTGTTCAAATTGTATATACGTTTAGTATTGCCAACGACATTGATATTACGGCAATTAAATTGAGTGTCTTATGAACAATGACGCTATGTTAGACCTACAGGTTCTTCCGTGTCAAGATAAGAATTACTATCTTTTTGTCGGACTCCTAGATAAGAAGATACTTAAAGAATTTAATTTTTAAACACACGCAATTTACAAAGAAGAGTATAACCATGGCATTTGATTCACGTAAGTTTATTCAATCTAATTTTCTAATTTCCAATTTTATTATATTTTCTATATTTTCACTTCATACATTTTGTTCCCTTTTGTATCTGTATTTATTCTTAATACTTTCTAATTTAATATTGTTACATATTTTACTATTACAAAGCTAAGGCTTGGATTTCCCGGCGTTAAGTCTATATCAGCGTGACCTGCCATTTTAATGCAACTCATTTGCTCTCGACCCAACGGAGCTTTTTTTTACATCGTCCCACGTCTACAAACATTTTAAGATATAGTATCATACAGGCAGCTACATCAGCCATCAACTCATTAACGAATTAAAATTCACATCAGACAATTTTTAATTGATGTAACAAGTCCAGATATTAACTTGCATGTATTACAGTTGTTGATTTTAGTTTGTGATTCTTTTATGCAGCTGATGATGGCTTTGTTAGAAGCCGAAACATGTAGCTGATCACTTTTGAATAATACAGAGTTGTGTTCGATGGTAGTATATTGGTCTTTTATTAGGAATGATTTTATTGGTTAGAAATTTTCCTGCTCTTATGCAGAACACGAAAGTAATCCACCTCTTCGAAAGAACCAAACATTTCTTCTTTTTCTGAAGTAGTTTGAGCAGATTCAAATCTAGTCAAAATGTTACAAAATATTTATGTGTTATTGTTTTTGCATCTACAATTAGGTCTCATATTTTAAAATTCATCAACAATTTCTATCCATTTATCTTTTCCCCAAATATGCAGCATATATCGCCTATTTAATCTCTCTCGATCATAGCAAAATAGCCTTTATGTAATATCATGTAATGATATGCAGCTCCTTGTGTTGTAAGTCCTAAATTTCTCCAAAATGTAGCCATTCCAAAGAAGCAAAAGAAATGAAGTAAAGTCACATTAAGTTGTCCAGTTTCACGCCGTGAAAGCAATCGTACCCTCAACAGTAGGTAAAGGTGAGTGGTCAGCTACAGACCCTGGCTGCTTTACCCCCCTCCCTCCCTCGAAAATTTCTCCGGGGCCCGTTAAATACGGGGTTCGGTGAGCCTTAGAACCATTCTTGACGTTTCGGAGAAGGGACAAATGTCTGTCTCGTGCTGGGAATCGAACTAGGATTTATCGGAAGCCCAGCCCGCAGCATGGTCCTCTAAATAAAAGAGACGTTGAAATAAGTGAAGTTTTACAGACTACTGGACATTTCTGAACAGGGTGTCACGCCCTGACCTTGTCTACCTGTACGGCGCTGCGGACCGAGAGTATTGATTGTTCAGTAAGCAGCCAGCCAAGTTACCGACGACGCCAGCCATACACAAGAACAGTACTTAGCGGTCCAGTGCTGTCGACAACACGGGCATGCATATCATTACAGCACTGCTGAAGAGTCACTTGTTTCAATAAAAGTATATAATTTGGAGCAAATCTCTGTCTTCTTCATTCTTTCATAGGCTTATTTTGGCGCTATACGTTACAAAAAAGTTGCTTATTTTCCTACAAGACTAGAGCTGTCACATAAATGTTGCTTATTTTCCTTCACATAAAAGTTGCTTATTTTTCTACAAGACTAGAACTGTCACATAAAAGTTGCTTATTTTCCTACAAGACTAGAGCTGTCACATAAAAATAGCTTATTTTCCTACAAGACTAGAGCTGTCACATAAAAGTTGCTTATTTTCCTACAAGACTAGAGCTGTCACATAAAAGTTGCTTATTTTCCTACAAGACTAGAGCTGTCACATAAAAGTTGCTTATTTTCCTACAAGACTAGAGCTGTCACATAAAAGTTGTTTATTTTCCTACAAGACTAGAGCTGTCATACAAAAGTTGTTTATTTTCTTACAAGACTAGAGCTGTCACATAAAAGTTGTTTATTTTTCTACAAGACTAGAGCTGTCACAAAAAGTTGCTTATTTTCCTACAAGACTAGAGCTGTCACATAAAAGTTGCTTATTTTCCTACAAGACTAGAGCTGTCACATAAAGTTGCTTATTTTCCTACAAGACTAGAGCTTTCACACAAAAGTTGTTTATTTTCTTACAAGACTAGAGCTGTCACATAAAAATTGTTTATTTTCCTACAAGACTAGAGCTTTCACATAAATGTTGCTTATTTTCCTACAAGACTAGAGCTTTCACATAAAAGTTGCTTATTTTCCTACAAGACTAGAGCTTTCACGGAAACAAATAGTGGTAGCACTTCCGGGCGAACAGCCACGTCAATTCGGAATAGAAGTACAGAATTTTTTAGATCTTCTTTGCCTCGTTGACCAGAGAATGATGCACTGAATACGTTTATCCCTGACGCTCCATCCACAAGTACACAGCAGTGTTGCCTATGAGTAACAGTTTGTCTACAATGTGATCTATTGTATAGGCTTGGATGTTATTCGGGATTTGAGGTTCTCACAGCTGTTTTGATTAAGATTTAAGTCTTGTGGGATGCACTGCTTTGTAGATGGAGGCAGTCGGCCACCCCGCAAATTGGTACCTATATGCCAGTCTACGCGGCCCCATATTCCCAGCTATTCGGATCTTATGAATAGCACTTGTGTATTATCGCCAAGTTTGTAGCCTGTAATTGGTTTCTCGTTCTTCCGAAGAACTTTAATAAACATTTTACTGATTTACTTAACCCTTCAATGATGGCGGGATTCAGATTTGAACTACTATCCAGTACGGAAGGGTTTTAATTTATAATAACCGTAAATGCATTCACGATTCTACCGGCCAAAGAGGCCGGTATAACGTTAAGAATTAAAGGTCCGCACAGTGCACTGAATCCGGCATTGGTGGATTAATGACGCGCTCAGAATGTATAGTTTCCACTGTGACAATGGTTAATGAATAATGAAATAAGAGGACATGAAAGATGTGGCTGTGTCGTGATTTGAGGTTCTGTCACGGAATTTGCCTCGAAGGGACTGATAAATGCCACCCAAAACCAGTCAGGTTAAAGAATGTCCCAGGCAAAAGTACAATCCATCTCCTCCGTAATACAGATCAGAAGCGTTAGTGCTTGATCGAACTTGTTCAGCAACATTTTTGTAAAGAATTCAAATATTGTGTTCTGTCAGTGGTAATTGTCGGGCGTGTACCTTGTAATTGCAGCCATCACTAATATATGTGAGTATCCATGTCAGAACTCCGATTAGAGTTTGGCCTGCAGACTTCTCACTGTGTGTCAGGAATCAAATTGTGCCGTTCTGTCAATCACTGACAGAGTAATTGTCACCAGTTCCAAATGACTTTCCTGTCCATCCCTGATTTAGTATCAGTTAATCAGACTACGTGGATTCCAGAATCCATATCCGCTTTATTCCTTAGCAAATATCACATAAGTGACTGTATTTGTATAATATATTTCTTCTCGAGGGTCTAAATATACTTCAGTCTGTCGAGAAATTGCCCCATCCCCTTCCGTTTTGTTTATCTGGAAAATGCCTTTCGTGTTCAAAAAAATTTATCCTGAGCTAGTTGAATCCAGTCTACACCCTCACAACATGTTGATGTAGGATCCAATTTAATAATAGAATCAATTCGGGTATCTCAGTTGGTCTCTGTCCATAATGTCTTTTTTTAAAACTTCTATATGCTTATTTCCCAGCGTGTTCTGAAAACACTGCCAATTTCATCTCCTAGATTGAATCACGTACCACAAGATTACTATCTTCTAAAAACAGAAACACAAGGATGAACATTTAGATGCTGAATAGATGCAGAGTTCAGTGCTGTAAAGGTCCAAGACCCCCGAGTGTTTGAATCCCCATCTTCCTTATCTAAATTACTCAGATCCAACTACTGACAGTCAAAGAAGTATAGTGTGTCTCCTGTTCTTTTATAAACGAATCTTAGACAAATCCAGTGTGTTACGTCACAAGCGACAGAATTGTCCCCTCGACAAACAGGACGAGATCCCGCGACTGTCAGCCATGATTGGAATAGTCTTGTTTGCCAACTCGCTACTGGAATTCTAGCCACGTTGGCTGCCAGCGCTGCAGCAATGTGGGGAAAGCATGAGAATTTCAAAGTACCCCAAACAGTCTCGGTCAGAGGTCTGTCTGGGGTTGACTCCGAGTTCAGTTGGACAGATATGGAGGACGTGGTTTGGCTCCCGACCAAGTAAATCAGGGGTGATGAAATCCTTTGGCGTACTTTTTGTTTTACATACAACCACTTATTGAGGGTGTTCGGGAATTCACTGCCGTATGTGTATACTGACATATTATTGTTATGTGTCACAGCGGTGTTATGGCAGACTGTTGTTCAATATTCTGGAGACATTGCAAATAAAGTGGAGTTAATGTTCCCGAAACGTCGGCAAGTCGGCGTAAGCAAGGAATAAGACTAGAAAAGTCATATTTTCTATATACCTTTGTATATACTTTTTACTTGAGACAGGTTTTGATAAAGGTTCCCCGCTAATAATTTGAAGCTTCATATATTATCACGTGCGTCACACACCTTCATGGCTTAATTCTTAAATACGTTATATGTATTAATGGATATTAAATTAAATTTACTTCACATGTACTTAATAAAGCCAAATTTCTAAAACACACAAAATCTCGGGATGTAAGAGGGTGTGGTAGCTTGAACACAGCCAGCTGTTCCTTCCCTATCCATACGTTAAAAACGTTTTATAACTTCAACATAATTACTGCCTTCATTCGTAGGGACCGAAATAAATCATCCTTCAGTGAATCTGTAAAAACGCTGCAAATTTCTGATGCTTAATCAGACTACAGACAATTAGTACACTGATATTCCTGAATTTGTAATTTTTCAACAAGAGAGGAATTTTATATAACACGCCCCCAAGCCACCCTCCCAAATAATTTAACTTCACTATGGGTTTCATTGCGATGTTATTAATAGTACGGTCCATTGCGAATTTTTGCTTTCTCATGGACTAGGGCAAGTAAAGGAATAACAAAATTAAATCCATCATCTAATTAATAAAAGCAAATAATCAAATAAGCAAACACACGTCTTGAAGCAAATGCAAGCTTTTGGGTTCCTAGCCGGTGTTTTGCTATAACAAGGAATGGAATTTGGACTAGAGAGGAATCCACTTCAGATGTTGTTCAGTTCGTGTCTAAATACGTCGAAATTCATGCGGGAATTAACTACTAAAATTTATTTATGCTCCTTGATATAGCTACACAAATAATGTGAAGTCACTTAGAATAATTTATATGCGACCTATAATTTTGTATCTATAAGACTGTTCTTCATGAGAAATTCCGCCCCCTCCCCCCAAAATCACTTCGAATAGAGATATTTGCCCGCCTCTTATTCATGAAAACGTATTGAACAAGCATAACACAAAGGACCTTTTATTTCTGACACGAAGGAACAGGGAGCAGGAAGTTCCTCCTAAAAGTCGGTAGTCATCTACACGGTTTCATATCCCAAAAGAAGAAAATTCAAATCTTCATAGTTGTAAAAACGCCAGATCACATACAAACATTTTACATTTTTTAAATTTTAAATTAAAAAAAAACCTACTTTTGTAGATATCGTGGCAATGCGTGTGGAAGCATCGTAAGTTAGTTCTCATAAAGTCTGATGGAAGTTACATACTGAACATGCTGATATCTTGCACTATACTTACAACAGAAGAACAGCAAGAAGCAAAACGATTTTCTGCCCTTGTCATTAATGGCACACTGTCACAAGTTTTGTACCAACTGACTAGTTAGCCAAACCTTCCCTTTCACTTTCTATCCTGACAGCATATCACGCACCTTATAGAAGAACAGCCTTTTTGTCAACAGCAAGGTTCAAACCTCCGACATCAGACACTCCACTGAAGAGGCACCTTTCTTCCTCCAAAGTAGGAGAAGAAGAAAGAATAAATCTGTCCTCACCAATGACGTAGATAGAAAAGTGTGCTCGGCTCTGCTATCTCTGTTCAGATGGATGAGTTCGAATGATGCAGGACTTTTATGTCTCTCTCTTGAAAGCTGTATTTACAAAATGGCCAGTCTTATCACTTTTTAAGCTGCAAAATCTACTTTTTTTGCAATTTTTTCCGTATACACGAAGATTTAATAAGTCCTCAAAATCTTGGAAGTAATTTACACTTTTCTTAAAAATTTATGTTGTGGAAAATTGAGGTTAGAAAATGTTGTACCTATATGTGCGAGTAACTGAAGCAAAGTTAAGCTGTGACAGCAGAAAACGTAAGTCCACAACAGACAATAATACACTAAACCATCAAACACGACCCTAAACCCGTTCCTCTTTCCTTCCATCTTCTAAACATATTTTTCCATCGTTACACTGAAATACATTATTCTCTCTCCTCCCATTTCTGCCAAGTGGGCATTTGCTACACCAAAACTAGTGCAAATTCGTCTGTTTGGTTGAAATGTTATTAGGGAAGGCAGACACCCTTCCTGACGGACGTGATACCACAAGCTTATCCTTTCTTACAAATACAAGGATATAATATTATCTTCGTGAATGATATCACGTCTTGCAGTCTGGCAGAATTATTTTTTTTGCTGGTGAAGGGCCCCGCAGCAGATGCTACGGACGCACCGCAGCCTTAAGGCTTCTTGTGCAACCCCTGTGATGAAGATGAGCAGTTTTTTTTACCAAGTTTCACAATTAATGGAGCACCAGTGGAATGAAATTGGCAGGGGAAAACCGACAACTCCGAGAAAAACCTGTCCCAGTGCCACTTTGTCCACCACAAATCTCACATGGACGAACCCGGGCCTCCGCGGTGAACGGCCGGCGACTAACCGCCTGAGCCATGGCACGGCCCTGGCAGAAATTTACTCACGTTTGGAAGGAAGTTACAGTTTTCATAGTCCCTAATTATGGAGGTAGTACGTCCTTTCGAAACGTCGGTAAATATTTACAAGATCACATGTCATTACATTCCGGAAGACAGAATTCTTCATACACACCGCTGTGTGAACTTAAAACATCACATTAGGAAATTAGGCTAAAATGGCACTTTATCTTCCCATTTAAAAAGGGGATCATTAATGATTGTCAGCCTGATAAAATGAACATAATGAAGGATGCCGGTGTGATTCATCATTCCTGGCATTTAGCAATAACGACAGTAATTCATTTTAGTTTCCATGTACTGTGATTAGAGTTTTAGTGTTGGAACAGCGGAGTGGTGCTGTGTGATAGTTTGATATCATTTCTCACCTGCTGTCACCTGGCGGCTGAAGCGGGAAACTAATGCTGGACGGTTCACTCAATCATAGGATAATCCCATGTAACTCTCCACTTGTCTTACCGAAAAAGGACCTTAGAGTCGAAATTTTTAAACCAGAGACCACTGAATTCTGACTTTATCTATGTAGGAAGGGAAAAAAGTTTTCTGTTTGACGATCAGGAAGGAATGATCTTGACAGGGCACAACCGAGATACTCGGAGAAAATATATTCCATTTCCACTTTGTCCAAAACAAATTCCAAATATTCCAAACATGAAACTTTACGAAAATAATTTTGGACAATAGTCTCTTAAATCCTTGCTTACGGACAGACGGGCGAGCGGTGGCGCAATTGGTTGAGGCACGCCGCTACAAGCCTTAAGGTCGCGTGTTCGAATCCCGATGGAGTCATGGGGTTTTTCATTGACTTAATCCTAGTTCTAACCATAAAAGATGCCAGCCAACAATCCGCCGAAGTTCCTCCCAAACTCTAAAATAAATAAATAACGGTGGGAGGCTAAAGGTGGCCGGTGCGTAGGGCTGACAACCTTACCACCTTCATGTGCCGACTGTCTAGAAGTTCTGGGAGCCTGTACCTCCTGGCGTCCTGGTCCAGGCTTGTATAGGATAGCTTTACCTTTATACGCCAGCATGGCGTGGTCCTTAAAACTGTGCCTTACCTGAGTAGTATACTAAACTGTGCAATAATATCGACAAAATTTCAGAATGGCACTTCGCATGCATTATGTGTCTCTTGTTCAAAGTCTGTGGAATGAAAGAGGCGCGAGAAATTTTATTTTTATTTTCCGTATTGGACCAAAACTAAAATTCCAGCTCCCCGCACTCTTGAATTGACCCGATATGGATTGCCACTCCTTTATCTTGTAGCTGGAAGTATTTGGAGAAACTGTCAATGACCGGACGCAAAGAAAGACTATACTGCGTTTTCACGTATTTTCTTTATATCTTTGAGAAGTTCAATATTGCCATAAAAGTGAAAGAAATATAACCATTGCGAGGCTTATACACAAAACGGTTTCTAATAAAAATGGTATAAAAAAAGACAAACATCTACAATAATACATTCTAAAATTTGAAACAGAGAATTTTATTACTTTTCGATGAAAGTAAGGCTCGTGAAAGTAGTTCAAATTTGAACACTTTATCATCTTCGGTCTGCGGAACTGACTCTTAACTATACACTGCTCTGTTGTCGGAAATCTCGTCAAAATAAAATTGATGTTTACATATTAGGTAGTGTTTGGTAGACCTTCGGCCATGGACATAATATTCAGCTTAAAGGCCTGTAGTATTGCATTCAAATAAATTGTTAAGTGATCTTAATTAATTATAGAATTAACAGACACATTTAAGAGTCGTGGATCAATTGCCACTACCAACTAATTCTTTAAAGCACAAAGGTAACTATACGTACCACCTGTTTTAAACATTAAGAAACGACACTTTGCTTAAAGAGTGTGTTTATATGTTAGTAGATTTCTTAAAAACTGAGCGATTTTTTTCTGCAAAAACATGAAGCTGCATGTTGTGACATACGAAATGAACTTTTGCGTATCATTTACTAGAGCTTCGTGCTGTATAGGTTTGGCAGCAGTCCTGTTAGTTTTCGCAGTTGTTTCAACGGAATTTACTACACGCTTCCTCAGTACATTCTCATTCAGATCAAACATGTGTTGTATATTACTGTCCCTTCTGGAAAGTACTTCGCTATTAGGGCGACATTAAAAAAAGGCGCGATTTGTTGACGCACTTTTCGCCTGCCGCCTGTGTGTGGGACGTATACACAATGGTCTCACAATGAGGCAAGTTTCATATGAAGTTGAAATCAAAGCAGATGCCTGCAATTTACGTTTTATATAGCTTCAAATATAAAGCACGCTGCAATTTCGAAGGGTAAATCTGAAAACAAAACACGTACAGCTGCGGTTTCCATAGATAGCCCTGCCACTGACCCCTTTTTCTACACTTCAGCAATGAGGGGCAAGAAGAAGTCAGAGTATCACTGCATTTTCACATCACAAATTTGAAATTCTCTGAAAGACAGCATACTGGAATAAGCGGTGCTGCCTAAGACATAAATAATATTGGTAAAGGTTGAGGCTGCAATATCGAACGAAGCACATTTGCACTTAGACTGCTTTATCACTGCCACCAGGCGTATGTATCCATAGCTATAACACTGACTTCCTACATGTGGACAGAATACAGACAGAATTCCATGATTTCAGGCTTCCGCCGCGATGTTGATATCTGTGTTCTTCTGGAAAATTACGCGGCGTCGTGTTGTAATTGTTTACCGACGTTTCGGGGACACGTATCGGTCCCATCTGCACGGGTCAAGAGTCCGAGTAGGAAAGGACTCTTCACCCGTGAATATGGGACCGAAACGTTGCCCCGAAACGTCGGTAAACAATTACAACACGACGCCGCGTAATATCCCAGAAGAGCGCAGATCTGAGACAGAATTCCAGTTGTTACGTTTATATATATATATATTTTTTTCTATGGCTCGACAGCCCTATATGGGCCTGGGCCTCCTCGTTTCGTTGAGGTTTCATGGTCACACACATTTGAGACACACCACAGTCGGTAGGACTCCTCTGGACGAGGGACCAGCTCGTCGCAGAGACCTTTACCTGACAACACACAACACTCACAACAGACAGACATCCATGCCCCCGGTGGGATTCGAAACTACGATCCTAGTAAGTGAGTGGCCGAAGACCCACGCCTTAGACCGCACGGCCACTGGGATCGGCTCATATATATATATATATATATATATATATATATATATCATATGCGTGTGCAGCGCATTTCATTTGGCTGTGTACGCAGGGAATTTTATTTTTCCATTGTGTAAGGCAAACATTTATTGTATACTCAGTCATAAAGGGCATTATTTTTATTCGCCAAAGTAAAGAAACTAAAAGTTATCTACACTTCTTAAACTAACGACTAAACTCTGGGCCGTGCCATGGCTCAGGCGGTTGGTTAGTCGCCGGCCTCCCATGGAGGCGGAGGCCCGGGTTCGATCCCGGGTCGGTCCATGTGGGATTTGTTGTGGACAAAGTGACATTGGGACAGGTTTTTCCCCGAGTACTTCGGTTTTCCCTTGTCAGTTTCATTCCACCGGTGCTCCATTACTCGGAAAAACGAAAAAACACTTTAATCGTCTTCATCACAGGGTTGCACAATAAGCCTCAAGGCTGCGGTGCGTCCGTAGCTTCTGCTGCGGGGCCCTTCATCACAAAAAAAACACCTAAACTCTACTTAAAAAGTAAGAACTTAAAAAATGAGATAAAATAACAAATGTCTGCTGTTTTCAGATATTTGGGTGTGCCGTGCGCACGCGTGTTTTATACCTCGTATACACCTATTTAAGCCTCTGTGTGCTGTGTGATGTTTATCGCTGTGAAATGACACCGTAAAGAGAACATCCTGCAAAAAATGTAGACCAAAATGGAAAACAAAATGTCATACAATTTCTTACGCTGTCGCATAAGTCACTTCAGTATTTGTAGCCTTATGTATACTGATTTTGATGAATGTGCATACCTTTGCATTTTTAACTAGCACACATGAGAACGCAGAAGTTAAAAATGGATCCCCTTACAGCTGTTTAACGCAGACAGAATTCACATCACGCTGTAATCGCTATATTTAAGGGTCTGGCCAGCAAGAAGCCGCGAATAATTAGCTAGGGTCTGCTGCCCCCATTCCTCCGTTCATTGCGCTGAAATTGCTCAGTGCTCCGTTCCACTCGACCCATATCACTTAAGGGCACGCGAAATCCACTGCCGAAGATTACGCAGTTTAAATACACACAAATCTGCGTCGCCTCTCCCACGCTGAGATTATAAACTTCCGAAAGAATCGCCTCTCCCTACAGAAATCTTGCTTCCCAAACAACTGGTGGGGGGGGGGGGGGGGGGCGGCGAGGGGGGTAGTCCGTTGAGCTGGTTCATACATTTAAAGGGAATGGGAGAGAAGCATTACATGAACCCAAATGGGATGTTTAATTGGTAGAACGTGTTAAACGAGAAATTAAACTTCCAGCATCAGCTTTATACACAGTGCAGTAGGTGTATAATGATAGAACTTGTTTCAAAAAGTAATATAACGTAACCACTGTACGAGTTAGACCCACATTATTACTTGCAACGGAAAGTCTCTCTATCGAATCCCGCGGGTGACTATTCCAGATTATTCTATGGTTTTCTGCCACAACTCTCGGAATATTAATTTGCGTTACGTCATTAATATTGTCGACGTTTGAATTCACGTTTAATTCCAAGTAACTTCAGAAGCTTATACATCCTTGCTTATAAAATGTTGGAAGAATTTAAAAAAGTAAAAGTACCTTTTTCTCAAGTGTCCCCCGATTTCCGAAGAGCATTGCTTTTTGGAAGGTTCTCAGGCTTCGCCCGTTTGTCCTTCTACTAAGACAACATGTAGATGAAGATGAGTGTAGATAATCGGTGGAATCTTTCTGACAGGAGAAACCCGAGGTGCTCGGAGAAAAACCTGTCCCAGTGTCACTTTGTCTACCACAAATCTCATATGGACTGCCCTGGGATCGAACCCCAACCTCACGCCCGCGGCAAGAGGTCGGCGGCTAAGTAAAAGTCTACATTATATATGAAGATTTAGTTCGTACCTTACACAGAACACACTCTGTAACCATTAGAAAGAAAAGTCGGTGAATGCAGTAGTATAGGGCAATAATCGCAACACGCAAAGTTCTTAGTGTTAAGCATGAGAATGCTCCCTCTGGGTTCTAAAACCAATCAGTTAATGCTGTACAGTAATATAGTCACCGTTTGTTCTGAGATCCACACAAAATATATAAATGCACTGTGGGCAGAACGTAGCATTTTTGAATGTTAAACCGGGTTGTAAATAAGTAAAGGTTTAAATCAGACGAATGTTCTTACTGTGTTTGAGGTACAGAAGGGCAATGATTTAGGCCACATGGTTACAGATTTTTTGTGTGAATGTACATATTTAAATCATAAATATATCTACATTTTATGTTTTATTATTATTTGTAAGTTAATAATAATTACATAAATGGCGAACGATAAAACAAAATAGGCAATTTACGTGTAACGAAGCATTATGGCGCGTTCGCACAATGTTTTTACCTCAGTTATCCTAACAGCCTGATAACATTTTAGTGGAAGAGAGCGCTTTTACGGCGATTGTGTTTCCAGCAACAATAAAACATACTTAGGTTTTCATGTAAAATGCCCGATATTTTTTGCCCGACTTGAACCAAATTTGGAATTTCTCAACTGATTTTCATAAAATCTCCCATCTAAAATTTCACGTAAAACCGTCCAGTGGGAGTCGTGCTGATACACGCGGACAGACGGACGGAGAAACAAGGAAAGACAGACAGGACGTGAAGAAGGTAATAGGCGCTTTTCGCGACTATATGAACGCGCGTAAAAACTTCGAGGTTGTGTACAAGTAATTTAACTTAGGCGGAATTTGTTCCTAAGTAATAAGTTCTTCACAAAAATAAAATAAACAATAATAATATCGGCTTATGTGTAGGACTAGGAATCTATGTACTAGGAAAGTAAACTGTACAAATTTTGCAAATTATCACTTAGGTAAGTCTACATCTCACTTTACGTAGATGTATTCCGCTTCTGAATTATTTTAATCTACAGTAAATTAACGTTAAATCCAGCGAAGTATGAAAATTTGAGCAGGAATAATTCGCAAATACACGTACGTATACGCCACTGGAGCTCATTTTCCTCTGTGTTTCTTGTGTAGCTCAGTGCCAGACGTGAGCATATGTATACCACATGCTTTGTAACACTGTAAGTTAGACAGCCGAAAGATATCAGAGCATACAAGAGCCAGATACTTCTGCAGCCTCAAGGAATACTGTATAATAGAAAATTTTCCCTTACCTTTTTCGTTTACCCCTTCATCTTTCAACTTCCACCATTCTTTGTATATATTTCCTATTCTCCTGCTTCCCCCTCCCCAGGCCGTTTCTTTGTGGGTACCTAGCGGGCCGTATGATATGGATAGACGACGAAAAGGTAGAAGGAAAGAAAGAAGAAGCGACCTTTAATAGAACTGAGAACAGGAAACAAGGAGACACATGTGTAAAGAGAAAGGGTACCTCTTCTACAGAGAGGTTTCAAGACAGGGAATGGAGCAAAGTAGAATACGACATGGACATCCATACCTTTAAAGGAAGAGACAAAGTAGAGTTTCTCTCTTTATCTAGATCAGAACAGTTTACAGAACGCACTTGTCCATTTTAGAGTGACTATGTAGCATGATAAAAAATGATGCAATATGTAAACCTGAAATTAACTCAAGAAATGCCATGGCTAAAGAAGCATTCAACAAGAGGAAGACTGTTTTCACCAGCAAACTGGACTCCAATTTAAGGAAGAAAGAAACAAAATGCTACATTTGGAGCATAGCTTTGTATGGTGCTGAAACGTGGACACTTCGGAAAATGGATCAGAAGTATCTGGAAAGTTTTGAAATGTGGTGCTGGAGAAGAATGGAGAAGATCAGTTGGACCGATCGCGTGAGAAATGAAGTATTACACAGAGTCAAGGAGGAGAGGAATATCCTACATACAATAAAAAGAAGAAAGGCTAACTGGATTGGTCACAACTTGCGTAGAAACTGCCTTCTAAAACACGTGATTGAAGGAAAGATAGAGGGAAGGATAGAAATGACGGGAAGAAGAGGGAGAAGACGTAAGCAGCTACTGGATGACCTTAAGGATACGAGAGGTTACAGGAAATCGAAAGAGGAAGCACTGGATCGAACTATGTGGAGAACTCTCTTTGGAAGAGGCTGTGGCCCTGTCGTAAGACAGACTACAGAATGAATGAATGATTGAATGAATGTATCTCCCATAAACAGTGCCAGTGTATATTCACGGTGCAAAACATTTCCTTCTGCTAGATACGCACCAGCTACAAATGTGGTTGGTAGAGGCGTTGGCATATTAAGCAAAAAATTTTCTACGCATAATCAAAGTTCAAAATATCAGTTGTATATTTGTTTTTGGTCTATTTCCATTAAAGTTTTCAGATGTAATCTTAAAGGTTCGCATCGTCATCATGTTTATAGCCTTCGACTTAAACAGTATAAACAGTGTACTTCGTACGTACATATGCACGAAGATTTACAACCTGTCTTTATGAAACATTTCTTGCTCACACATCCAGCGGTCCGTTGATTATGACTGTCAACCGGAACACTACATTATTTTCCCGCATTCTCCACGTTTTTTATTTAAATGAGATTTGAGGGTCTCACGGCGGTGACTATGAGAATGATTGTCTTCTGGTATGTAATGCCTTGTAATGCGGTAGAAATTCACGAATATTGCGAAGGAACCTTCTGCCTCCATCTTCTGCTCAGAAGATGTAGACAGAAATTTTCTCCATGAAGTTAGTAAATTTTTTCGGAATACAAAGCGTTTCACCGTGGAAAGCAGAATTTTTCTAATTGAACATAAATACCTTAACAGTTTAAGGACTGAGGTGAAACCTTTTTTCTATCGAATGCTCCCCGATTTCCGAAAGAGCACAGCCTTTTTGCAAAGTTCCCAGACTTTTTCCGTATGACCTTCCGCTAAGAGCAACGTGTAGATGAAGATGAGTATGGAGCATTGGTGGAATGATACAGATTAGGGAAGAACCAAATTTTAGGAGGATAGCCTACTTATTTAATTTATACACACATATTTAGTTCGTACTGCAAATAGAACGCAGTCCACTTCCAATACAAGAGCCAGTCTGTTAATTTTGCGTAAGGAAGTAATCAGTATTTGTTGTGTGGATCATATAAAGCACACGTAAACCGTGTGGCAACATGCCGATTTTATTAATGTCACATCAAGTGCCACAGATAGTTATCACTGGGATTTAAAAGGTCAGGAACAACTTAATACTTTTGTGCCTTATATAATTTCACAAATGACGTTAAATGCTGTTAATATCTTTCCCATCTGGCTAGTTTTTCGCGTTATTACGGATTGTATGATATTAAAACGTAGAACCTTGGGGTGGCCTCACACGACACAGGGCCCACTCTTCATAACTGCGTCAAAGTCTCTCAGTTGGTTCTAAAGTTCAGTTTAGGAACACGCAGCCAATTTAAGTCGTAAATTTTTCTTTCTTTATCAGGAATGAAATTCAGATAAACTTTAAAGGATAAACGTGAGATACTTTATCTTTGTATAGTAAACAGTAAAGTGAAAGAAGTGTCACAATATGGAAGGCAACAGGGAATAGAGCAATGAACGCCCTATCGATTTCCATGTCGGCCAGCCCTGGATGGGAGCAACACCCTCCCTTGTCCCCTTCCACCCACGTGTTCAGATGTTATCTTCTACATACACAAACACTAAATTGGTGTTACAATGTTGTTAACGTGACTTTATGTCCATTTAAGGTTATGTAGATGAGGTGCAAGGGATATGAGTAGCAGACAACATGTTAATCATACTACGGGACAGTAGGTGCACATGTTCCTCGGGTAAAGAATATGCTCATTACGTCACTGTGCTGAAATTTTAAACCGATATTTTCAATCCGTGGTACAGATCTGTACACGCCAATTATTTCAGTGACGCCTTCTTCTTGCGTTGAGTATTATTATTATTATTATTATTACATTATGTTTTATGTTGGCCTAAAACTTGTTTTTTTTCCGTGGGGGTAAAGCGGTCGGGTCGTGAACCTGGCTACTCGCAATGAATGAAGCTACACATTCCCTCTCCCATATGGCTTCACGGCGTGCAGAGGGACAGCATTATCTTCACTTTACGTGAAACTTCGTGACTTGCCGTAAGTGAAAGACATAGATTGAAATTTAGAATATAGGCCTAGTATTTAGGAGAATATTTAAACCTAACAGAGAGGAAGCAACGAGGGAACGTAAAAAGTCACACAGTGGGGAGGTTAATAATTTTTGATCATTACTGTCGCTTTTTTCTCTGTGGCGCGAAAACCCAAATCAGGCATAGGCAGCCTCGTTGTTGAGGTTTCTAGATCACACACAATTAGACACACACACACACACACACACACACAGGTAAGACTTCTCTGAAGGAGTGATCAGCTCGTCGCAGAGGCCGCTACCTACACAACACACAACAAACACAAGAGATCAACATCTATGCCCTCAGCGGGACTCGAACCCGCAATCCCAACAATCCAGAGGCCGCAGACATATCTATGCGTTATACCGCACCGCAAGCGGGATCGGAAACTACCGGTTCGCGTATATTGATGGCTCTCTTTATGTTTTTTATTCCGTTTTGTATTGATATATGAACAACAATAACAACTGATATTAAATAAAATAAAATGAAATAAACTAAAATATAAGCTCAACTTGTTAAAAATTCCATAGAAAATATAAACATAATATATAATGACTGTGGAATATGTAACAAGTAGATCTCATCTTTGAATTACTGTACAGCCTAATGATGTCTTATATGAAACGCCGAAACATGTAGCCGAGGTTGTCATTCACTGTTATTTTTATTATCTACAATGATGGCACCACAACTACTAGTGCAAGTAAATCACTATAAGAATGTTCACATTCCAATGTAAACGTGTCTACACGGACATCCTGATAACTACAAGCATTTCAAGTACGAAATTTCAACATGGAGATGTGTAACACTCGCTAATACAATCTTGGATTATGTGTTTGAAACAAAATACGAGATATACGTGAGGTAGCTGAAGTGACATCAGTGTCACAGAAACTTACGTGTACCGGCTGTATGTAAACGGTGAACATAAAGCTTTGTTTCTTTACCTCTTTTTTATATTGGGTTTATTTTAACTTTTTTTTAAGTTAACAGTTAACAGTAGTTGGAGTCTGCAAAGATTTTATAGTTCTGTGAATGTGAGTACAGAATACAGGGTATACACAAAAGAATGGTGCGGTGTCAATAGTGAAAACTACTGAAACCGCACCATTCTTTTGTGTATACTCTGTATAGTGTCAAATAATATAAGAGGACCATAAACGTTAACAACTACTTAAGCTAACTTTGTCTGAATGTTAATACGTGTCATTACACTTTACTCCACGTGAACTACTAGTAGTTGCGACTTTTCGGAGCAGAGTCACATAGGAAGATTAAGTTTGTTTCAGCGCTGGCCCACATGGGAAGTGGCCTCATACCGTGCACTGTGCACTGTGAACATGCAAAGTGACGCACACTAGTGTAATGATGATGGCTATAATAGTAAGAGCCATGGTTTGTATTGCACAAAACTTTTGAGTCCACTCTCTTAAGACCTTATGTAACTAGCTGATGACACAAATCAGAGTGGCTTAGTAGCTTTTAGCTAATTAAGAAATTCCTGTCCTTTGTGGAGCCCGAAGGTTCTGTACCGTGTTCACCACAGCCCGCCACTGGACCTTATATAATACAATTTCAGTACAGTCCGCCCCCTTACATCATCGTTATATGAGATCAGTCTCTGCAGTCTGTAGCTACGTCTCGCTGTTGCGTATCTTGAAGGAAATATTTTTGTTTAAAAATCTGACTTTACGACAGACATTTATCTTTCTTTTATTTCTTTTATTCTGACCTCTTTTTACCTACTCATCTTAGGTGTAGAGGGTTATTGTTGCACCTGATCACACTTAATAACACACACTCGGTAGGACTCCTCTGGACGAGGGATCGGCCCGTCGCAGAGACCTCTACTTGACAAAACACAACACTCAAAATAGACAGACGTCAATGCCCTCGGCGAGATTTGAACCCGCAATCCCAGCAAGTGAGCGGCCGCTGATCCACGCCTTAGACCGCGCGGCTACTGGGATCGGCCAAAAATTTTACTCTCCAATTCGATTTCTGTGTGTAGATTGTGTACCTACCGGTCACATGTATTTCTATTTATATCTTGTGGTTAAAGTTTGTAGCAGACAACCTTAATTATACAACAGTGAGTTAGTTTGAACTTGAGAAACTGTATGTGTGTTGTCAGGATTTACCGCAATATGTTAACAGTGTACGCAAGGGGCAGAGTTGCAAGTGCTTTACGTGTGTAATTTCAAGGAAATAGACTTTATGCGCTAAAAGAAACAAAAGTCACTATGGTGTTTTAAATGCGTAAGAATTGAGGTGTGTTCCTAGCGATTACCACAAAGTGCTCAGTGAAATTAATAGATTCCTGTAACTTACGAAGCATGAAGTTCGTGTAAATAGGGTTTACAATTCAGTCCCTACTTCACAAGAAGCACATCGAGTCTCTATCACAAACACAAATCGGTTAGCTTTATTCTCGGAAATAATAGCTGTGTATTTTGAGAATTATACAAAAATAAACTTTGCGGGCAAAGGTTTTAGACATTACAACATGGGGTACGTGTACTAAGCATTGTGCTTTCAAAGGTTAAGAAGACTGCTATTAAAACAACACATAATGAAAGCACTGCCGTTCTTTGGACTTGTTTACCACACAATTCATATTTGAAAATTAGTATTCTGATGAAATGATATAATACTGTGGGGATTTGCAACTGATTTTATAACTGAAAGACATAATCCCTCCAGTAATGTTGATAACACATCAGTGTTTTCAAATGCCAGGGGATTGCTGTAGCCTGAACGCCCATGAGTACCAGGTATCTAAGGGTGATCTCATTAATGTAACAAACCACTAACGACGCACCGCATTAGTAACTGATTAATAATTAATCTCGTTACAGGGGCTTCAGTTTACGCTTTCCCTCCTTGTGATTAACCAGACTGAATAAAGGGAAACCGTGTGGATTTTTCAGTTATTTAAGAGTCATTTCTATCTGTGGTATTGAAATTTCTCACGGACATGCGCATAAATATTGCTGTCTTTCAGGATATGATGACGTGTAGGCTGGTAATTAGTTAGCAACATTTCATCTTCTCGTGATTAATAGAAAATTTTACAGTAAATAAATATCTGATTATCCTAATGTAAACAAGGCGTAAGTCACACCAAGAATTGCGGGGGGGGGGGGGGGGGGGGGGGGGAGGAATGACAAAAACCAATCCATATCGTTTACTACCTTACAAATCAACCAATCCATATCATTTACAACCTTACAAATCAACCAATCCATATCGTTTACTACCTTACAAATCAACCAATCCATATCGTTTACTACCTTACAATCAATAAATCCATATCGTTTAGTACCTTACATATCAACAAATCCATATCGTTTACTACCTTACAAATCAACCAATCCATATCGTTTACTACCTTAAAAATCAACCAATCCATATCGTTTACTACCTTACAAATCAACCAATCCATATCGTTTACTACCTTACAAATCAAACAATCCATATCGTTTACTACCTTACAAATCAAACAATCCATATCGTTTACTACCTTACAAATCAACCAATCCATATCGTTTACTACCTTACAAATCAACCAATCCATATCGTTTACTACCTTACAAATCAACCAATCCATATCGTTTACTACCTTACAAATCAACAAATCATCTACGACGCAAAACGATAGGATATCACATGAGAGAACCGGCAACAAATATTTGAAACATAATCTAATGGACAAAACATAAGAGCAGTAACATATTAGAAATATGTTACTGAATTTTATTTTTTAAAGTCTGATAAAAAATGTTTATAAAAACTAAGAACTAAAACATGAAAAGATAAAATATTTTAGCAAATCGAATTACACAACTAACAACCAATATCAACTACGAAAAAGAATATTTTAATACAATTAATAGTTGCAAACCATGTATGCCGATCCCAGTGGCCGCGCGGTCTATGGCGTGGGTATGCGGCCGCTCGCTTACTGGGATTGTGGGTTCGAATCCCGCCGGGGGCATGGATGTCTGTCTCTTGTGATTGTTGTGTGTTGTCAGGTAGAGGTCTCTGCGACGGGCTGGTCACTCGTCCAGAGGAGTCCTACTGAGTGTGGTGTGTCTAAAGTGTGATCGTGAAGCCTCGAAAAATGAGGCGGCCTAGGCCCCCAAGGGGCTGTCGAGCCATTAAAAAAACCATGTATATATAAACGTGAGGTCGCTCGCTAAGGATAAACAACGTGGTATGTACAAATGTCAGTTTGCCTTCTTGTTGTATGTCTATACAAAGCCTGATTATGGCTGACATGTAGCGTGTTCTAAACAAGACCTTGTTGTTCAATAAATTACAGTTGTATTTGACGGTGCTATTGTTAGTCAGTAGTTATCTACAAAACACAAGGGGAAGTAATTCATCAAAATCATTTCGTCTCCTACCCTAAAGACAGAGGGAGTAGGTTTAGCCGAAACGTTGGTAACTAGCTACCATGATACATGGCGTCACATCCCACAAGACAGCAATTATCTCTCTCTAGTCGAGTTCTGAGGTTACAACCTCCTCCAATGTGACACTGTGTCAGTGGGTGATTGGTTTTTCGTCACGTTTCGAAGTAACGTAGCGCATGTATCTCGGGACCGACTGACATTTAAAGATGAAGGCATTACGTTCCTTCGAATCGATGGGATATTATTACCAGTGACACAGCCTAATACCCCAGAACCGAATCCTTCTATGTACCTGTTCAGATTTAGTATCTATTTTAGAACACGAAGCTGACAGTGAGTGCAGTACTTCATGCATTCGTTGCTTGAAGACTGTGAAATGTAAGCAATCTTTCCATCGACGTGTCTCATTTAGGAAACGACTGTAGCGGTAGCCGTGAAGGGTGACAATGGATATCTGAACTATGAATTTTCAGGGGAATTTATTCTTGTTAAGTTGTTACGAACGTTTCCTAACCTATATGACGCTCGAACAGAAAGTCCTGCGTTAACTGATTGACTTACTTTACAAACAAGTGTTAGGAGTGATGAAATACGCATCCTGTTCTTGTCTACAACTTTTATCTGATAATATTAAAATGGGTCTTAAAGAAGTACGACGTGTCTGTGTACACTGGATTATATGGTTCACGACACACAGAAGTAAACAGTTCAACAGAAGGCGGATAATTTATTGGCCTGAGGAACTGTTAGTTTCCCAAGGACTGTGGTACGTGGCGGTCACTTTGCTCACCTCATGCTCCTTCATGTTCCTTTGCTGCATATCAGCGAAGGCGCACGTTTTTTGGCCTGTTTTTCTTTACATAAACTGCACTTAAATAATAGAATATTATTATATTTATATTTATTGTGTATTTTGTTGTGTTATAAAGCCTTAATATAGTTTGTTATATTTACGACTATTATCACTTTATTTATTTTTATTAGTTATGTTTACTATATTGTTATAAAATAATATTTTACTATACTTATTATATAATTTATTATATCAGTCATATGGATATATTAAAATATATCCGCCACAGAGGGCACTGACCGCTTGATGCCTTAGGCCTTTTAAGCCCAGAAGTTCCATGGTTACACAGCCATATTGTGTCATTGAATTGTATGGAACCGTTCACAGTGTGTCGGCAGATAATTTGGTGGCGCGACAATTTTTTTTTTGGTGACAGGCTACGCAAATTGTCGTATTTGGGGGAGGGCGACAATTGATCATTACAAAAATTCGTGCTGCTGTGGGTGTAAAAGCTCTAAAACTGTTTTCATTAAACAGAACAGCTCTGAACATAAGTCACATTTGCACGGTAAAAACAGTTACATTTGCCTTGTAGCCAGATGGATAGAAACGGGGAACACTGAACGGGTGTTTAGGCGCGTTTGCAAGGGCCTATTGCAATTATTGCCTCCATCGGTACGTTAGAGACAAATTAATGCATGATGAGGAAATTTTAATATTAAGGCCTTTTAATAAAATGTGTCGATACTTCCCACGTTTAGCTTAAATTGGAAAAAAGTAACGGATAATTTACCTGTGTCACTTAACGATGTTGTCATTTGCGGAGATTATATAGCGTTGTGGCCGATCCCAGTGGTCGCGCGGTATAAGGCGTGGGTCTGCGGCCGTTCGCTTGCTGGGATTGCGGGTTCAAATTCCGCCGGTGGTATGGATGTCTGTCTCTTGTGAGTGTTGTGTGTTGTGTTGTGTGTCTCTGCGTCGGGCTGATTACTCGTCCAGAGGAATCCTACCGAGTGTGTGTGTGTCTAACTGAGCGTAATTATGAAGCCTCGACAATGAGGAGGCCCTGGCCCACTAGGGGCTGTTTTGCCATGGAGAAAAATATAGCGTTGTGACAAATTAATGAGCATCGATCACCCGCGGAATAATACTGACAATGGAAAACCGAAGTACTCGGAGACAAACCTATCGCAGTGCCACTTTGTGCACTAAAAATCCAACGTGACCTGGCCTGGGATTGAACACGGGCCTCTGCAATGAGAAGCCGGCGACTAAACGCTTGAGCAGCGGCACGACGTTACACCTTGCATAAAGCCATACGCGCATATCTGCGTGCATCTCGAACGTAACTAGGAAAATATTTATCGGAGCAAAGATATTCTGGAAGAAACTTTACGGAGAATAATGGAACGCATTTTATATCCATATATTCTAAGCAAGTCATGATTTTTCGAGATAACTGGATATATGTGAGAAAAGTAATCAAAACTGTTTTGTTATTTGTAGGTCTTCGGCATCACTAATTGTAAGAATGAGACCTAAACCAAATTCCGTGAAAGGAAAATTATTTTTCATGTCATTGTGTCTACTTATAATAACTTGAGACGACAAGACCGCGCATCTTTACCTTGAATGAAGGTCTTGTCATCAGCGTACACACAATTTTGAATCTATCCTACAGTCACATGAAGGAGGCAGTGAGGACATCTAAACGGAAGCAGGAAGTGAGGACTTCCGCGTGGAGCATTGAAGGTCTGAAAGACGCAACCCGAAAATATAATAGCATTATAAATCACATTTAACTCAGTCTATGGAACGTAGTACTTCTTGGGAAACTAGATAATAAATTCACCGCATTTTATGGAACCCGCAAGTTAATTACAGTGTTCACAACGACAGTCATTTTTCCCTATACTAAGCCATACGAATCCAGTCCAAGCTCTCCCATTCTATTTCTTTAAGATCCCTTTGATATTATCCTCACATCTACTCCTAGTTCTTCCAAGGAAGTTTCACCACCAAAACACACCAAAACACGATATGCTTTTCTCGTCACCCCTATATGTGCGATGTGCGCCGCCCATCTGATTCTCCTCAATTTGATCGCCCTACAAATATTTGGTGAGGAGTACAAATCATGAAGCCCCTCATTATGCGATATTCTCCAGTCGCCAGTTACTCCCTCTGTGGCTTCAGTATTTTCTTCGGCACTGTATTTTGAATTACACTCATTTTATTTTCTTATCTTAATGTAACGGATCAAGCCTCAGACCCAAATTAAACAGGAAAAAGACAAAAGATTCGGGACCGAAGGGTTGCTGAAATTGTTCGAATTTATTCAGCTCGTGATTTCTTCATTTATGCAATATAAAGGTCATTTTGTAAAATAAACTAAAATAACAATTGCTCGAGATATCAGTGGTGAGTTACAATAAATTATAATTTTGTCATGGTGGAATGTTGTGTATGTCTATAAATCTGATGTAACATATTCTTGATATAATTTGTGGTTACAAGATTTTGAGTATTACAAATATTCTATGTTATTTTGAGGTGCTTTATTGACTTCAATACAATAAGTCGATAACATCTTTTAAGTAGTAATATTTCACATAAAGTAACTCATTTCTTTCAAAGTCGGTGAGGCATGTATCATACATGGGCATATTAATCCTTTAGATAACTTACGACCAAAGCTCTTTAAGTTACAATTTAATATTATCCTCCCATCTACTTTTATGTTTGTCAAATGCGTGTTTTCCGTCAAAAACTATGTATACTTTACCTACTCCTTCGTGTGTACACATCCAGCCTGGTTCCAGTTATTTTTGTTGTCTTCTTGTTATTTGTAAGAGTAAAAATATTTCGTCAGCCACCATATTATTTCAGTGGACTACATGAAGTCATTTTTATGTGTTATTCCACAGGAAACACAGTGCACGTTAAAGAAACTGGAAGCTATAATACGGCGTTGAAAGGACTTCTGGCTGTATGAAAGCTCTTTATGTTGGTGCCAATAGCAGGCAAAATAGTTCCTGTTAGCACTGCTTTTAGCTGTCTAAATGTTAAGGTCAGAAAGAATCCACAAAAAAAGGTAAATGGTTATTAGAGAATAAAGGAATAAAAATTAACTCCCGAGAGCCAGCGAGTCCTACTGTTGGTACTACTGAGAGCACTTTTAGTGGAACTTCAAAATGAAGTAAATGTAAATGTAGGTTTCTCTCTGCTCTTTTGTTGGCTTCTAATGCTCCCAACCTCATTGAAGCGAAACTTTGTACTGGAATGCTGTAGAAAATGTACTGTGCCAGTCCCCCCCCCCCAAAAAAAAAATTCCGAACCATCTACATCAGTTTACGCAGAACATATACAATTTAAATTCTATGTTTGAATTTATTCCAGGATAGAGTAAAGTAGCTGTCTTCTGTGACTCTGCTTTAGTTAGTTACTGTATGTCTAAACAAGATAAACAAAACTAACTCAGCTGGGCAGAGTCATTCTTCAGAAGCTATTAGTTCCGCTGATAGTGAATAATTTCTCCGTATTTCGTGGAACCCGAATTTTCCTTACAGCTTACACAAGAGATCGCAAGTTGATCCTATCCTGAGCCAGATAAATCCAGTCCATGCCCCATGCCCTCCGATCCTATTTCTTAAAAAGCCAACTTCATAATATCCTCCCATCTACGTTTTTGTCTTACAAGCGGTCTTTTCCTTTGGGGGGTTTTTCCCACTGAAATTCCGTACTTATAATTTCGTCCCCCATACATGCCACATGCCCCGCCCATCTCATCCTCCTTGATCTCATTGCGTACGGAGTACAAGAAGCACCTCGTTATGATATTTGATCCAACGTTCTGTTACTTCCTCCTGCGTAGGCCCAAATATTTTCCTCAGTACCCTGTTCAATTTATGACAACATTTATTGTCAAGCGTCATAGCCAAGCTCTCATGGGTTATAGTGCCCAAGAGTTTCTTTCAACTGAAAGGTACTGGTTCTTCGAAAATTAGAGACTTGGGGTGTCCTGAGTTATGTGTGTTTTGTTTCGGTGTTTTCAGGCAGTTTATAAGATCAGTGACATTGAAATGAGGCCAAACATAGTTTTGATTCAAGTTTATAACCTTATTTTATTCAGTTTTCCTCATAGAGGTTGTCCCATTATTATGTTGACCCAAATAGTTCACTTGGTCAGAATCATCTTTAAAGATACAAATATTAAAATTAAGTTTATAAGTAAATCGCTGTAAAATAATTCAATATATACCGAGAACCCTCAGTTATATGTCTGCCACATTTCATCAACTGTAGAGTCTGTAGTTAGAAAAATACATCTACTTATTATAAAATTAATATTGGGAGGCAGGACGTATGTACTGAATGTTGCAGCGAAATGTTCTGCTCCTGCTCTATATTTCGGAGGTCACTAGTTCGAATTTAGAAGGGGCCACATATCCCTACTGAAGATTTCATCCTAGCCTTGAGGTTCTCACAAAGGTGACACTGAAGATTCAGTCTTCTGGCATGTTTTGCCATGTTAGTTGGTAAATACTTGCCAGTGGTGCCTTCATCTTCAGGGCCAAACAGTCCAGTCGGTAACTCTTTACCACGTAACATGGCGTATTATCCCTGAAGACTTAAGTGTTGAAATTTTCATGTTTTTTCTCAGTCTCCAGGAGAAAATGCTAGAACGGAGACTTAGAATGTGGTACAGCCGTTTTACCCCACATAATTCGAAGCCACTGTTGCAGATCATACTATCAATTCTCAGATACTTTATATTACCTACTCATGTGATAGATGCTCATTAAATAAGCAAATAATGCAAAATTATAGATATGTTGTCCACTGGGTGTTTATTCGTGTGTAAGTATAGTTTCTACATAGAAATAATATCGTATCAAAATGTACAGTAACAGCGGAATTCATGTAACACGTATTACTTGCTTCTAGACAAATTAAGGGTTTTATTCGAAGTTGTAATATACATTTTGGATTGGAATGAGTCATAATTAATGTGACAGAGAATGAATAAGCTCATACACACGCTACTGGTAACTGCAGATATTGTATGTCACATGTTCGCTAACAGACCACGCAATAAGTTATAACATGAGATGTAATTATTCAACGTTACTCTAAATGCTGTCCCAGTTTCTATGTATGAAAACAATACAGTAATTGATCATCAATTATCTGAACGGATACTGAGACCATTAATTTCGTAAGACTAAATTAGAACATCTTTAGGATTAAAACATGTACATTTGCATTTTCACAAATGCTTCACACATATTGAGGAGGTTTGAGGACAGAATGCCGAGGGAAGTATTTGGATGTAAGAATAGAAAATAACAGGAGAATAGGGAAAGCCTTTGAGGTATTTCATTGTTTGTCCTCTTCTGCAAACGTTTTTATGGTAAGGAAATTAAAGAGGACGTGATTGGCGAGTTACGTAGTAAGGCGTGGGCATGGGGGAAGTGAGAAACGCATACAAATTTAAGTTGGAAAAAGCACAGAAAGGCGTTATGTGTGAGAGTTTGGTATAGGTTGGATGATGTTGCAGTGAATAGTAAATAATATGAGACAGGTAGAATAGGTTCACGTGGCTCAGGATAAGGATCATCAGTTGGTTCTTGTGAAAACAGCAGTGAAACGCCGGGTGCCATACAAGGTGGGGAATTGCCTGAATATCTGAAAGCGTAAGAGCTTGTAAAGGTTTCTGCTCCCAGGAGCGAATTGGTTAAGATCGCAAGTACGTCAGGCACACTGTGTCTTTAAATTGTAACCTGTTATTTCTGGGTTTGAAAAAGTGTTTCGGTATTACATCCCAATTTATGCACCTTCTTTTTGCCCGGTTTTGTATATGAGCTGTTTTTATTCTTACTTAGAATACGGACAGAGGACGTTCAATTGGCATGTAGGTACAAATCTCATTTCTTCAGCCTGTGCAAATTCTAAAAGATATTAGGAAGTTGGTTGTTCTAATGGAGCCGAAAACGTAATTTTTTGAATAGACACTGCCTACATCCGGTAAAGCTCAAAACTCTATACTATTACAATAGCAAAACAAATATAAAGAAAAACTTATTGTGAGTAAAACAAACGTGAAATTGCTAATATGCCATTACCCCGAGCTGAAGTTGTTGGGAATAAAAAGTCAGGCTCTCTTTTCCAAGGAAAAACATCGCATCCGTCGGTTTACGGCCTCCCCCCTCTCCTTGTTTTTGTCTGACCGTGGGAATTTTTTCCCTTTTGTTTTTAGAACAGAATGGAAGAGAGATTTAAAGAAAGAAAGAAAAAAAAGAGAGACTGCAATTTCCTTCATGCTTACGGACGATGGAGAAAATTGTGCACATCAATTCAAAAGCTAGCAATAAGAGCGACCGTAACATCACGAAAATGCTTTAAGGTTAGTAAGGGGAGTGAAAGTGGTATTCCTGAATAGGATACTAAAAGTGGCGTGCATTGCGCCTAAGAAACATGAATGCACACTGAACACCATTCGCTTGGTCATTGCGGTGTTAGAATAATGTATCCTCTGTTTGCTTATCCCACCGCTTGATAGCGCTGCTTTAAGGTGTATACGTACGTAATACGTAATCACGAATCGAGGATTAAAGTATTCTGGGATGTTATGCTGTCATTGGGCGACTGGTTCCCGACACTTTTAAGGATTATAGTGCCTCCGAAACGTCGGGAACCACTTGCCCGATGATACAGCGTAACATCGCAGAAAACTTGAACTCTCAGCACTATCCCTGTGAGAACCTCAGAGTTCGCATATTTACGAATCCTTGTTAATGTCAGGATATTAACGTTTATATTTAAAGGAACGGGGTCAGGATAGCGTAGTTGATACAGCGACTTGCTACGGACCGTCCAGTCCGTGGTTTGGACCCCGGTGAGGGCAAGGAATTTTTTCTCTTCCAAAACTCGTCGAAACCGGCCCTGGGGCCCACCCAGTACCCTCAAATGGGTTCCGTGACTCTTTTGTCTCCATCCAGTGCCGCAGTTAGGAGTGAGTGGAGCTATACATCTACTCCCCCTCTGGGCCGCATGACATGTTGCAGGGAGACCTTTACCTTGTTTGTAAGAACACAAATGAAACGTAGATATGCAGCCGAATTAAAAAAATTACATTATTTTGTAAGAAAACTAGGATTATGAACCAGTTGTTTCCGTTACCCTTCCTCAGTCTGTTACACGAAATCTCGGGTTCCTGTCTTGTGAATTTGTGTCATAATAACCTTCAAAACAAGTGATTGATTTTTACGAATATCTTGCCACTAGACGCCACCTCACTGTCGTGCTATGATCCTAATAATCTTAATATGACACGTCACGTTGGCTCACAGTATAAGGTTTAGGAACAAAGGCACGTCCATCTAGCACAACTTTCTTAAAAACAAAGCGTTTTATTTTATAGTGTAGCTACGTGTTTCGGCTTAGACGCCGTTGTCAGCCAGAACTCTATAATATGTCGAGAGGATTGTTACAAAGATATTATAGTTTCTTAAAAGAAAGCGTTGAGGTATTAACCCTTTTATATTGTAGTTTTTTATTTAACATACAAAATGCTATCCTCGAAATTGTACTCAATATACAATACACAAAGTACATTGAATTATTGTGATGAATGTATACGATGTCTTAGCGCAACTTTCATGAACTTTTTGCGTTGAATAATAAAAAAGCTTAAATTTTTTGGACGTTAAATTATTTCTTAAAATTTATGTTCTTTCAAATATTCTGCTATTAAAGTAACTGAGAGGTTATTTTTACAAAATGTTTTTATAAATACTTATGTAGACAGCTCTTCCCAGATACGTTGTGATGGTATTTAGTGGGTGGACCTATAGAGTGTGTCCTTCAGTGTGTGTATTTAATCAGACTTTCGGTAATTTAATGAGAATTCTGTAGAAAGGTACGTATTTTAGCTTGCTGGGGGGGGGAGGGGGGTTAACTTCTTTGTGTACTGAAGGTCCGCTGAATATTAACCATAGCTTTTGAATCTTATATCATACTTTAGTGCCATAATTAAACCGTCAAGGCGGCAGTAATATCTTGTGAAGTTTAGTGTCGTTAGTGCGACGTCATGTTCATGTTTTGTTAGGGCAGTCATTTTCAGAATTGAAACTAAAAAAATGGCGCCCACGGGAAATCCTCTTTTCGATTGAGATTTCGTGGCAACAGATAATGAATTACTGCAGCTTAGCACGTGAAATTTTGTATGCACGAAATATGTAGACAATAAGCAACTATATATACTAGCTACGAATTTTTTTTGCATTTCGATAATTATGAACATAGCGACTGCGAAAATTTAATATTATAGTAAATGAGTAGGGGAAATTACCCACTGAACTGGATTATTACATTGTATAATTATAATTTTTTCCTTATTTATAACTTCATCACACAAATTCGATTGCGGGTATACGTTTGTATTTTTCAGTGGCCATTTCAGCCAGAATAACAATGTAGTGTGGAGAAGCAAGGGAATAAGGCAGCGTTAAATACTTATTTGCCCTATTCTTTCTAAATATGATGAACAACCTAATAGGTTTCCAGGTTGCACGACAAGCGGAAAATATTTACCCGCGAAATTATTACATTCTCAGTGAATTTCTTGAATGTTACATTCTATTAGTTAATTACATAGACTTATTTTAATTTATTTATTATTTTATTTGGCCAGTTATTTCAATTTTTAGTTACTTAATTGTTGTCCCGTACCCCCTTAATTAATGAATAAACACTCTTCAGGTAATCCACATTAAGGTTATTTTCTCCATATTGAATGCTTCTCAAATGATAATGTGTCTTTATTTTTTTTCAGAAAATTAATATAGAGGCAATCAGTCGTTATAGTTATTAGAACACTGATCTTACTGGTTATAAATTGTAAAGTGCTTTTATTTTATATGGTTTTATGTTATTCTAACGTGTCTAAATACTTTCAATTTCGACCTATCACACAAGACATAAGTCACGTATCAACAAATACATCCAGCAATTGACTCGGCCTCTTGAAATATGCACATGAAATCAGCACTAATGTTTCTGTATTGAATTCTGTAAACATTCGTATTAGCAGATCTGGGCATGATAGTTTGTTGTGGTTTGCAAGAGACAGAAATTGACATCTGTTAAAATACAATGATAATGGAAATCCTTTGTAACACACATGCTTCAATCAGTGTCCGGATATTATAGGTGGATTTGATTTGTCAGTGGTTTACACATAGGTAGGTAAATAGGCCAAAACTCTCCCCCACCGATATTCAATAAAACGTAATTATGCCTGAAGTGCTACATGTGAAACCATATCACATGTTGTAAAAATATACAATAAAGCAATTTGGAAACACAACATTAATTTTCACTGCATATAAAAACAGACCACAATATTGATATGTTTCACTGTGTTAGTATTTTGTAGTACACAAATGAATTGTGTCTAAAAATTAGATTAATATCTAACCAACGTAGCCAAACGAATTGAAACAAACCAGAACAAAGCAAACCAACGATATACAACTAAATGTAACTAAATGAGAAGACAGTAAAAGTAAATGAAACCAATTCAAAGGACGTGAAATGAAGTCCTAGCAAAGCAAGCAGGACGAAACCAAACCAAAGAGAAAAATAGCAGATTAAATAAAATCAAACCACACCATACTGTACATAACCAAATGAAATCAAACTGAACGAAGGTTAACCTTATTAATAAAACTCGCTCTAAAAGAAATGATTTGCATAACTGTTTGTAGCCCATCACAGCAGCATAGAATTGCGTGGAATGTAATTTAAGAACTTATGACGTATGGAAACAGCTGCCGTAATTAAATGGTGTAGCAGGGCAGCCTGAGTTCGAATCCAAGGACTGCCGTCCCCAGATGAAAGGTGTGGTACTGCGTATATTATGAGGACCTCAGTGTGCATTTCTCTATAAACTTTCTGGTATGAGGGTCCTCAGCTTACCACACAAACAACAGGCATACCGCGAGACCCTGAGGAGGTCCCCAAGATAACGGGACTTAGCTTAGCGCCGTGGAGGCAATCTGCGTTATGTGAGGCACTTGGTACGTAGACCTCAACGAGTAAAGACAGAAATTTTCTCTGGTTCTGAGTGGGACTGATTAAAAACCGAGCACGATAAAATTCCCTGAGTGGAGTTCGTATCTGCCCTGAGATGACAGTCGGTACTCGTTTCCACATATAACTGTCACCGGCCTTGAGTGAACTTCTGGCGGCCAACACCAGTTAAATATTAGTGGTTATTGAGTGGAAGAACGGTTAGAGTGGTACACGTTTAATTTAAATTTCGGAGCGAAATAAGTCAAAATAAGACTGAAGCCTCTTCTAAATGGGCAGCTAAAATAGATGAGGCACCAAATTCAGCACGACAAAAATGTGACTGCAAATTCCATTACCTTTAATTTAGTCTGTTCCATTTTCTTTCATATTCTGGGAGCACACTAATTGACTCCAGTCCAGTCAAGTCGAATGGAGCCAAATATGCCGTAAAGAGAGACCAATTTGTTTTGCACAGAATTACTGTTTGTTTTGCGTAGAATTACTGTACGCTTCTGTCCCATTCATGGATCAGATCGCAGTTATTGAATCATAATCACGATTTGTAGCATCGTAGTTGTTGGAACTGATTCAGGTAGCGTCTACGCAGCCTTATCATTCTTATTTTGTGGTCTGGGCGTTCTGGCTTGTTCAAATTCAAGTAAAGTGATTGTGGATCATTTTGGATTCCTAGGATGGACAATAAATCGCCACACTTATACTATCACAAGGAAACGTGTAGGAACAAATTAGCTGTAAGAAGGATTCAGAACATGAACATTAGCGGGTGTGAGACGTAAGCGTTTAAACATAAATTATATCAGTTATTCTGTAAGTCAAATATCTTGCGAGTTTTAAGGCTTCATCATCGGTGTAGCTGAGCTTTCCTTTCTTCTGGGTTATGATGCAGCGTAAATGGGTAATTGGATCCCGACTTTTCGAGAAAGCGTAGTGTCCTCATTTTCAAGGGTTCATAGGCCATACGACTAGGATCTATGAGGACACTATGTTACCTTTAAACCTGGGGATCCGATTAGCCACTGCTGCTGCGTCATATCCCAGATGAAATGTTCCGTTCGGCATATGTTCGGTATAGGAAATCTCTTATATCCGACATACATTTATTTCAATATTAATACATCAAGGTAAAACTTTGGTTAACATTTCCTTATAGGGGACTATTTACAGTGTATGATGGGAGATACTACGTCACCAAACATACCTAACTAGTTTTATGTTTCCCTGTGCTGACTACAGCTTAATGTGACTTTCCAGTATGCAAAACTTTCTAATAAATTAGTTTGGAACACGAAAATTCAATGACCGGTGGTTTGATTCAAGGGCCTTTAGTACATAAAGCTCTTACTTGATTTGATCTAGAGATGCAGAGAAAATGCCCCACTCTAAATAAGTGGATTACATCTTAAATTACAACACTTGAAATATTAGTTTTGATAGTATTTTTACATAGATTTTTTTATGGAAATGTGATACGATCGGAGGAACTGTACTAGCGTATTTTAAAGTAAGAGTACTTCGCCTGCAACATGAAAATACATTTCGCTGCTATATTGCAATAAGATGTAATCGTAAAATCAAACCGAAATCTTTATTCACCACACTAGTTTAAAGTTAGGGCCAAAGTCTCTGTATGAACAACAATTAAAATACAAAACAAAATATGACGCTAATATTTTGAAACAAAATACTCTGTTATTTTTAAATACACTCAATATATTTGGACGTCACTCAGTAATTTCAGGAGGTTGCTTCTAAAACACACGTAGCTACCAGAGGTTCACATTCATGTTTAAAGACTGCACAATTTACTGTATTGGAATTTAGATAATGAGTACTTTCTTAAGTTAATTGAAGTTTGTTTGGAATGGATGTTCGTGAACACTCTAAGAATTAACATGAGACTTGTTTTTGTTAGGTCGTAAGATATTAAAATGTCTGCTAAACAGTACCGAAACACGACTATTAAAGCTATCAGCGTCTGTATAAAATGTGACAAATTTAACTCTTTTTTTAACCAACAGAATAGTTCTTACATTCTTAGACGTCTTTCAATATGTAAGCATGCTTGTGGTTTGCGTATAATATATAGGTATAATCCTTGTTATGAGGATTTTTATTACCAGTATTTCGTGTTGGTATTGTTATCCTTCGAGGAAACTTTCTCGGTACAGTTTCTGCAGGCGGAATCCGTTATAAAGTTCTTTAACAGCTTCATGGACTATCAAAAGACGACAGGAAGATAAAGAAGTATAACAAACAAATAAAAAGGTACCTCAATGTCTTGGTCGTATATAGAACGGTTTGGACGTTCCCCACTTTATCGGACGAGCCCAAGGGACAGTTCATGGAGGAGGATGGACAGTAACTGCTCTTATGGATAGTAGCACACAAAGTTAGTAACGGCAGAGATGTAACCACTCTCCTTCCCACTCCTATAGCTTTGTTATCTCTCTGCATGCACTTACTACATATATCTATGCTTCCTTCCACGATACAGTCCGCACATAACGAAGATTAAGCAACTCAGAAACTCATAATAAATGTCTGATCTCCGTCTTTAAGCTTCTATACCCCGTCACGCAAGTCTTATGGAGCTTCAAATGTCTCACAACCCATAATATAGGGTGAGCACAAATGCCAAGCTACACTGATTGAAAACGTCGTCAGTTGTAGCTTACTGTCTGAATTCTGGGAAGTTTTTTTATCTTGCCTGAAGGTTTCATAACAAAAATACATACTAATATGTAATACATATACATACATATACTAATACATATGGCCGTGACATGGCTCAGGCGGTTAGTCGCCGGCCTCCCACCGCGGAGGCCCGGGTTCGATCCCGGGTCACTCCTTGTGGGATTTGAGGTGGACAAAGTGGCACTGTCAATTTCATTCCACCGGTGCTCCATTATTTGAAAAAAATGAAAAACGGATCATATTTCTATTCATCTTCATCACAGGGTTGCACAGTAAGCCTTAAGGCTGCGATGCGTCCGTAGCAGCTGCTGCGGCGCCCTTCTCAAAAATGGTAAAGATTGTTTGTTCTCACCTTGTGTTACAAAAACACAACCCTCTTTGTGTCTCATTCTTAATTTCAAAAACAGCTGAAGACATTGTCATGTGAATGACAATTATTAGTTTCCAATAACTGACGTACATTCAGGTTCAAAATTCTTTCACTATTCGCCCTGTTCATTTACTTACGACGCAAATCTAATCTTGTAAAGTTAATCACATTAAATTCAACCGCACTGCATACATCCAGGAAATACTTTTCCGTGTACTTCACTATTTTCCGAACCTACGGTGAAAAATGTTTTAAATGAAGTGAACATGTCTCAAAGATATATTTGATCACAAACAATAACTTTTTGATCGATAAGTATTTTGTTCAGAATGTCTTCATTTTTCTTAGTCTGACCTCTTCTACCTCTTCATTGTAGGTGTAGAGGGTTACTGTTGCACCTGATCGCGCTCAATGACACACACAACACACTCGGTAGGTCTCCTCTAGACGAGGGATCGGCCCGTTGCAGAGACCTCTACCTGACAACACACAACATTGACAAGAGACAGACATCCATGCGTCCGGAGGGATTCGAACCCGCAATCATATCAAGGGAGGGACCTAAGCCTTAGACCGCGCGACCACCGGGATCGGTCTTCGGGATGTCGACAAATTTAATCTATGAGTTCGTCTAAAGCAGGTGTTATATTAGACCAAGAAGAACCAAAAATGATTGCACCTAATAAATTTAAGTGGCAATTTACACTACTACAGTCCATTGCAAAATGCGTTCAGAGGTTTCGGCGTTGGGATATGTAAGCACAAATTTTCACAACAAGGTCATTTCATATACTTAATGTTAAGATACAATAAAATCTTGTCTCTTTATATAGTTTGACAAATATTGGACATAATTTTATGAAACTAGACAGGAAAATATACCATAAAAATTCTTTCGTTACAAGATATTTAAAAATCATTAATTCAACAGTTACAGCATGGCAACAGCGCGACCTCAGCGCTAGTTTTGTTCCGTGTAAGAGTTTGAAACTTTAGTTAAGGTTATATCTGTAATAAATAGAAGCTAACGTGGTTTTCGCGTGAAAAGTTTTCGATCTGATGACGATATATCATGTGCCATTGCTGGTTTTAATCAGATTTGATGTATAACGTTAGAAACGTGCACAAATTTGTGAATAAAATTGTTTTGTTTACTCAATACAGCCATGGTGACGGCATGCATATTTGAGTTTATATTTTCGTAAGAAACATCTGAAAAGCAGTCTTTATTAGTCCGATCTCGGCTGATGCCTGGGAAATTTCTTTTTTTACTACTGTACTCGAATATGTATCTGTATAATATAAAGTTAAATTGAAGACTAATAAAAATCAGTAAGAACAGCGCATGGTTCCGAGAGTCGATACACCTCTCCAAGATATTATGGTTTTTGACCCCAAAAGGAAGCACATTCCAAAAAATGAGGTCTGCCACTGTACTTAAAAATGACCTTCATCAAAAAATACTGAGAAAGAAAATGAGTAGGAGCTTGTAAGAACAGATTTGGTTTTGAGATTCGATATAGGATATTACTAACCCTTTGTGAGATTCGGAAATATCAATTTTGGTGTGGGAAAGTGAGAATAGTATACAAAGAATTAGGGCTGTCAATCTGGTTGAAGAGATATCTTCGTTCGAAAATAATTTAAAGTAAATAAGTCAACAATCTATTGTGTCTAATCTCGATATAAGCCTGCGCATTTTTTAGGAGACTCGGGTTTCTAAAAGTGAAAATATTACACAACCAACCAATCAAAGCTACTAGTGCTCTTGAAGATTTATCTTTTTAAAAAAAGTGATACAAAGAAAATTAATTAATCTAAGTTTATAATTACACTATTTTGTTAAAACCGTGTACACAGTTTAGGACTAGTGTACAAAATTAACTTCAATTATTGAACTACATTAAAGTAACTTTCAGTAATTAATTCAATTTATTTTTTGAATAAATTACGTACCTATGCATAAGTGGCATTATTGATATTCTAGTATATCTGTGGGGACAATGCACAGGATCACCCGCAGAACTCTTAACAATAGGGTCATCAATCAATAAAATGCGGGAATTATAATGTAGGATAGCTGTTTAAATAGGAGTATAAAAATATGAGGTCCTTAAGTATATTGTAGAAAAATCTTGTTTATGCAAATAGGTAATAAGTTGGATGAAACCAGTCAGGGTGTAAATAGACAGCGCTGATTGTCCAATTTGTAAGGAAAAGAAAGTTCCATGCAAGGGGTGAAGGGAGGACTTTGAAAAGAAAATCTAATTGGCTAGAGGTGTGGAAAGCAAACATTGCGATTAGTGCAAGAAGGTAGTGAAAGTAAGAAGAAAAGAGAACTGATGATGAACTCTAAACTTTTCGAGAGATTTGGGGGAAGGTATAATGAACGAAGCAAACATACAATCAGTTACATAGAGGAGATATTTTTCTTCTAACTTTTGTGGATTTGACTTTCATTTTTAATCCCTATCTGCTACTTACCGACCTAGATAGCTAACATTTACCAGATATTCACGAGGAACAGGATGCCAGACATAGCTAAGTGAGTGATAACGTAAGAAAACATACATAAAATTAAATGTTCTAAATTAAGTCTCGCAATTTGAGGGGAAAACTTTACATTCCATCTAGTCTTAGTGGCCGGTCCTTCCATTGATACTGTATTACACATTATAACCCCTGCGGGACATTTTAAGTCACGATTTCACTGAATAAGCACATGATACTACAATATCTCTTCCAAGGTCGAGTTTGCAATAACGACTGAAGTAGAGGCACATTTCATATCCATTTATTGATGTCACCTTGTGGTCTCGTTTATAACTACACAAAACTCTGTTGCCTACAACCTTCTAGAAGGAGAGAAGGTTATGGTGCGAGAAACTGTTCCTTGCGTCCTTAAGTTCAGGGCAGTACCTCCAGAACCGATCAGCTTGGAGGTTTATCAGGCCCCATAGCACTTCACGACGTGGTGGTTAAGTAAAAGTCCCTCTGGGAATCGTACTTAGAATTTCCAGCCCTTAGTCAATCACTTTACCAATGATACTGAGTCTCACACTAAACAAGATTCAATTAAATTGAATTTTTGTCCTTTGTCGTTACAAAAATATCAGTGTGCAGTGCACAATCTTTAGCCTATTTCACTGCATAACATTAGGCTTATGAGGTCACCATCCTGTGTGTGTGCGCGCACACATGCTCGTATTTGGACGTTTGAAGCAGTCGACCGAATTTCACGAGATTTTGTATGAACGTCTAACTCTGGTGGAACGAGAGCTACACTAACCTAACTTATTTTGAGTCCCTGAACGATGTGAATTAATATATCCTGGATTAACTTGAAACTTTATATAAGGTAATATATTTACGGAGTTTGCAATGGTAACTTTGTGGCTGTGACAACATTTTAGTTAGTTTTTGGTTTGTTGGCAATTGCTAATGAATTATTGAAGTTATAATGTGAAACGTGTGATGGAGATAGTTTATAACTATAGCTACACATTACACACGAAAACTTGATCTTCATTCGGTTACAAACACGGCGAAGACAGAAGTTTTATGTCAAATTTAACGTACAGGCTACAGCATCTGTAAAAGTACGAACGTGTGCCTGTGCACACCATGAAGGCATATGATAGAGCGGAGGTATAGCCTCTCTCATTATTAACTTTGGTTCTAGATGGCGGTGAGTCACTCTCTTCAGGACTCGGCCGCTTTTAGCCCTGTCTGAAGGACACCAAATACCCACTGAGTCAGTTAATGGAACTTTGGTGGGCCCCAGAGCCGGTCTTTAAGCTTTGGAATAGAGAAACATTTCTTTTCCTCACTGGAAATCGAACCAAAAATCCTCAGTCATCTAGCCCGACTAGCCCCTAGTCACTATACCGACTACGCTATCTGACTCCATACAAAATGTACTTTAGTATCATGTTAAAAGGTAAAGCAATACCATTACAGGCCTTGACAGGCCCTTAGGGTCCCAGGAGGTTAAGGCTCCCAGAGTTTTAGACAATCGGCACATGAAGGTGGTAAGGTTGTCAGCCCTACGCACCGGCCGCCTTTACCCCCCCAGGAAATATTCCTGGTACTCATTTCTGTTAGAGGCATAATAGGGACATAATACGACCGAAACGATTATGTCAATGAAAAATTCCAGTGACACCCTCGGGAATCGAACCCGCGACGTTCCGGTTTGTAGCGCAGTGCCTCAACCAACTGCGCCACCGCGTGTCCCCCTTAGTATCATGTTATTAACCAATAATAACAGAAATAGGTACGTAGGACTAGAAATCTGTGACTAGAAAGTATGTTTCATTGTTCCTGCTAAATAGTTAGTTCATGCACATAAAGTTCATGAAATATTACAAGTTATCTACATACATAATCTCTCCCACATGTTTCAGCGAATGTTCGCCAACTTCAGAATATAACATAAAGGAATTTACATAAGTATAAAGTTAAAAAGTTGAAATTTATATACAGTGTTAAAAACGCAATAACAGCTATTAGACACAATAGTACAAATATTATGCTCCTGACGTATCCGTGGTTAACCATTAATATGTCATTGTTTACAATGTGTGTGGATGTTGGTGTGCATGGAAACATCTAGCGTAGAATTATTCGATCCAGAAAGGATCTAGTCATGTGAATGTGGTCATAATATAAAATTAAAATTAAATTAAATTAAGATCTCAAGTAAGTATATGTTTTATAAATGTCAAAAATTTATAACCTGTGACGTGTTACGGTGTATCCTGTGTAGGATATCTTAATTTAAGTTCAGTTTAATTTTAAACTATAACCACATTCACAGGACTAGATCCTGCCTGGATCGAAGAATTCTACACTAGATGTTTGTATGCACACAACTCTACACATACATCTTAAACAATTATATATTAATGAATTTTAACCACGGATATGTCATGAGCATAATATTTACACTGTTATGTGCATAGCTGCTATTACAATTTTGACATAGTATGCAAATTTTAAGTTGTTAACTTTATACTTTTATGAATTCTTTTGTGTTATCGTCTCCCTGAATATAGCGAACTTTCGCTGAAATATGTAGGAGAGATTAAGCATATAGATATGTTGTGGCATTTTATACATTTTAGGTGCATTTGTTGGTAGCTATAGTTAACTACAGCCACAATGCACGGTGTGAATAATATTACATTTTTGTGTACATATTTGACTTTAGCAGTGAAAAACTGGTCCGGATAAGTGACCCTATAGATTTCAGGAGATAGGTACAAGCTCATATTTGGGATATAATATAACGCAATGTGGACTTTCAAAATTTATAATCTTTGCCAGATATCTTCGGGATTTATACGTAGCACGCATGCGGGAAATGATAAATTTATACAACATTTAATCTGAAAACACGAAGTTACATGACCTAGGCATAGAAGGAAGAATATATTAAAATGGATCGTAAAGGCATGGTGTTTAAGGATGTGGCTAGATTGAAGTGACTCAGCCTAGTGTGGGATTTTGTGAAGATGATAAACCTTCGGGCTTCATTTAAGACACGGAATTTCTTTATCAGCTGAGCAACTGCCATCTTCACAAGAAGGAATCTGTTTTCATGGAGTCAGTGGGAGGTGAGGTAAGGGGAAGGGCAATAGCCTTTGCATTTGTTGCACTGTTTGTAGCTAAGGCACACTAGAACCGCGGTTACGGAACACAGATTTAAGCCTCTCGATGGAGGACACAGTCTGATGAGACACAGCGCTGCTCTGTTCACAAACTATAGCAGCAACATTAGAAGCTGGAGAGAAGGGGGAGTAAAAGCTCTCCTACGTCACCACCAGGGGTCAGATTTACACGTCCCTGTGGGGTCATTCGGCCAACAACTGAACATTCCAAGAAAACAAGAAGGAGAGAAGATTTTCGCCATATTCCTTACCCCCAGAGCCTGAGATGATACTACTGCACCCTTCCCCCCTTATTTCCCGCTCGCCCGCTTTCAACTCCACTCTCGCAGAGAGCATCTATCTTTATAGAAATCTGTCCCCGGAAACCCTGAGAAAATCCGGAGAGATTTTCCTCCTGTCATGGGTAGGGCTGAACAAGTCATGTCTGGCCGGCCATTACTATCCTGCTTTTAATGATCTATTGTAAGTACCTTTATAGAAATCTTAACACCTTGTTCTTGTTACTTATTACTATGACCAACAATTATTGCACTAAGTTTATTAATACTCTTATGTCACTGAACCCTACACGTATTTCGGTCCCGGGTGGACCATCATCAGGGGTTACGGTAGTGGAGCTTGCTTCACTTTTGTCACTTCATGTGTTAATAGTTAGTTCAGGCACTTTGCACTTTGTGATCACTCCGGAATGCACTGTGTTGTTGTTGGTTGTTACATGCTGTGGACGTATGGGCCGTAGAAATCTGGCTGGGAGTTGGCGCTGGTAAGTTGAGTTTATCATTACATGATTCGTTGGTGTTGTGGTGAGGTGTTGAGTCGCTGGGCTTATAAAGTTGTGGAGATGCTGTAGTTGCGTTTGGAGCTGGCGGCCATTTTGTCACTGCTTTGTTTTTCTTTTAAGATGGACACTGCACAGTGAAGAGTTTCGTGATTATAGTGCCCACTGCATATTATTACGGAAGATGAGACGAAGAGAACATGGGTAGACGATATATGTGTAAATAATTATAGTTAGAAAATCTTAAGGGAATGAGCGGGATTGGAGAATTAAACTTAGGTCGTAGAATAATATTACAATGGATTTGAAAGCAATATGATTTGAAACTGTGAATTCTGTTTGAGTGGTTCAGGATATGATCCATGGGCGTGCTCTTCTGATCACGAAAATGGATTTTCGAGTTCCGCAAGAAGCGGGTAACGTTCTGATGAGCTGGGCGACTAACAGCTTCAGAAGGAGGAATATGGTCATGTTGTTAGTACTGACCGAATACAAGTAGGCAGTGCTCTCGCTCACCTAACCTGCTTAGTCACGGAGGTAACGGACGAAGGAACTGGATGACATGTGACGTCTTATCCATCGTTACTTCGTGTTATTTTGTCGTATTTTAGGTAAGTCATTACCTTGTAATAAATGAATGTCAATATTAAAATATTAAAAAATGTAAATATTATTGTGCCGTAGTGGTTTATCGCGCTTCCACTTTCGCTCTTTGTTACATCAGGTTCCATCATATCATCTAGCCTAATCGAACGAATTTAAAATGGGCACCACAAAAGACAGCTGCTATAGCTGTCCCACTCCGTATGCGTGGGTGGTCACATTATTATCGAGGTCAACTTCAGGTCCTGTAAAACTGATTAATAAGGGTCCATGAGATGAAAGTTTAAACGAAACTACAACATACGGAGAAAAGGATACCTTCAGTTCCTTTCGTACACAATTATGGCGAAATTTCAGGCTTAATTGGATGCGGTATAGTAAATTAGCCCTGGATATCACTACGCATCGCCGATCCCAGTGGCCGTGCGGTCTAAGGCGTGGGTCTTCGGCCGCTCGCTTACTAGGATCGTGGGTTCGAATCCCACCGGGGGCATGGATGTTTGTGTTGTGTTTGTTGTATAAGGACCGTAGCATGGAACGTAAAGTGCCATGAAGGACGAAAAAGGATTTAAACAGGACAAAAATGGATCAAAGGGGAAAAACCCCGGACAGGCAAAAAAAAAAAAAAAAAAAAAAAATCCCACCGGGGGCATGGATGTCTGTCTCTTGTGAGTGTTGTGTGTTGTCAGGTAGAGGTCTCTGTGACGAGCTGGTCCCTCGTCCAGAGGAATCCTACCGAGTGTGGTGCGTCTCAAATGTGTGTGATCATGAAACCTCGACGAAACGAGGAGGCCCAGGCCCATTAGGGCTGTCGAGCCATAGAAAAAAAGATATATCACTAAGCAGCAAAACATGCTTGTCAGTTTCCGGTGTGGGTTTGTCGGTTATACACTTACATTGTAGCTGTATGAGTTTTTTTTTAGTTTCTATGGGTTTTAAGCGCTCTTTCTTACTTTGAAGCGCTGTATACTACTTTGAAGTTCTGTATAATAATTGGAGGTGCTGCATAGTACTTGAAAGTGCTGTATTTTAGAATTTAGTGCTGTATCATACTTTGAAGCGCTGTATCTTACTTTATAGTGCTGTATAATAGTTGGAAGTTCTGTATAATACTTTGAAATGCTATACAGTACTTCTAAGAGCTGTACCTGAGTTTGAAGTTCTGTATAACACTTGGAAGTGATGTGTAATTCTTCTAAGTGCTCTCTGTATCTAGTTTGAAGTGTCGTACAGACAGAGAAGGAGACTGATGAATGCCATCAAGATTTGTGTTATGAAATAAAATTTTGAGGATTGTAATTAAAACAAAATTTCAATTATGCTTTGCTTTTAGCGACATTTTATTCCGTGTTAATTAGTTGACCTAGTTACGTATATTATAGGATCTCGATTAGGTACGAAAATCCTTCTCAGAAACTGGTAGTCGCTTTTCTGGTCAATAAATTATCCTTATTAGGAGTCTGAAGTTTCATTACCATGTCCCGCCACCAGAAAGAAAAGTTTTACTTGTCCACGTTATGAAGGCATGAAGGGGGAGTAGAGGTACAGCTCCACTCATTCTTAGCCTCGGCACTAGATGGATGTGTGTGTTTAACTTCACGCCCTGGCCGATGTGCCCCCGGGTAAGAGTCCCGGTACCCACTGAATAGGAGCCAGTTTTGACGTTTTGGAGAAAATAAATATCTCTTCCCCCTACCAGTACTTGAACCCCGGACAGTGCCGCCCGTAGCCTAGTCGCTATACCGACTACGTTACTCCGCCTCCTAGAACCTATCCAGATTCAGATGAATCCAGTCCACAGCCTTGCAGTTAATTTCTTGATAATGCATTTCAATATTGTCCTTTCATCTATGCGTAGATCTTCCAAGTGGTCTCTTCCCTCAAGTTTGTGTTCACTGAAATGTGCCATTCTCGTCTTATCTCCTTATACGTGACACATTTTATACCAGTATTATTTCCCTTCATTCCAAGACACTGTTAGTGTTTCGTGTAGAGCACAAATTAGGAAGTTCCTAATTGTGTAATTTCCTTCGCCCTCCTATTAGTGCCTCTTTCTAAGCTCCAAATATTCTCAACGGCACATTGTTCTCTAACACCGTCAAACTACGTTATCTGTTAGCTCGAGAGACCAAGTTTCACACCCATTTGGTCTACGAAACAACAGGTAGTTTCATGCATAACTAACTTCACAATGTTCATAGAATTCGACAGCGTCCGAACTAAATAATATCTACATTAAGTTTAAACCAAATTATGTACTATCAGTCTAGCCAAGTGACGTGTCTTATGGAAAGCATCTTAACGCAACTACGATGCTCTAAGCCGGCACTTGGATGGTCCTTAAGATAAAGAATTTACATTAAATTTGTAGTCAGTAACTTAATCTGTGTTCGAGAGTAGCAAATGTACAACATCTATTAAATAGTTGGTTATTTTACAAATTCTTTCAAGTGCGTATTTTTATACCGTCGAATTGAGGAATGCATGCGATTGATGGATTAAAAAATATGTATGAGGAAGTTGTACAGGCCTTTATTTTTAATATTAATTTTTAATAATTTTAAAATTGGTGTAAAACAGTATTAATTGTACAGGCCTGTTTCTATGCAGTAGGCCTATAGCAAAATCTTTCCCGAGATACGAGAAACCATGAACATCATTCAGGGAAGACGATTTTCGGGACTGATTTCTCAACTCGAGGCTCCAGAATATGTCACCCGAGTGATGTAGAGTGCGTAAAAATTTTAGAAATGGTTTTACACGTCAAAGTTATTTTGCACCGATTTTAAAATTTTGTTTTTCTTATATAGGCAGGTAAAGGTGTTAAAATATTGAAACTTAACAAGGTTTTGGCCCATTCTACACCATTAGATAGCAGCGGAACTGAATCGTAGAAAAAAGCTATCAGCATGAAGCAGAATGAATTTCCGACCTAAAGTGAATTTATCTACAAAGGTGGATAGAATTCACGATGAAGACATGAATATCAGATTAAAGATATCTTCCATAAATGATATCAGTTCGGGAATACAGACAAAACGGATGGAAAACTAAGAACGAAAGGAAGAGAACTTGATACCGACTGGTGCATAAAATTGTGGTAAGTTTAGGGGAAGGAGGGGGAATAGTGCCAACTCCTTGAAGTGCCGAAAAGTAAAAGAGGACTGAGAAATAGATGTAGAAGCACTAAAACAGGAGTGAGACCTAGAATAAATAGACGTAGAAATAGAAAGAGTAGGAAAGTGAAATTAGAAGGAAAAGATAAAGAGAAGAAATAGGAGTCGCAAGGGAGCAGAATCAGAAAAGGAAAAATAATAAGCAAAAGAGATGGACGTGTATCGAGCAGGCTAGTGTATCGGGAACCCTCTAAAGCAGTAGTTCCCAGAGTGTGCTCCGCGGATCCCAAGGGATGCGCCACCAGTTCTCAGAGGATCCGTGGATACATTTCTGTAATGGCTACTTTGGAATGTACTTATTTTTTAAATTAAAGGAATAATATTTTGTTAAAAATAATCAAGGAACTTCTTTAATTGGCGATATGTTCATTTCCTATGACCTTTAGAATATCTAATTAAGAAACTTCCTGCACCCACGAAGCGGGCGATAATTATTTTATTTAAGGTCAAATCATGCAATGCATTGTTACATATGCTACTGGTATGTATTCGTAGCTATCTAAAATCTGTTATGATATATAAATTCTTAATTTTGAGTACCTGTCATCCGGACAATATATTTAAGTGAGCTAGGATGTGAGGATCCGTGGTTACATTTCGAAGCCAAAAGTGGTCCGCGAACAAAGAAGTTCGGGAAAGGCTACTCTAGATGAGTATTCGGAATTCGTCAGCCTGAGGATTGTTGTGGTGTCCCTCAGTCTCTGTACGTAAGTAACGGGATATTACTCGTATATGGATTAGAACAAACAAAATTCATTACAAATTACTTCCAATTCAGCATTTGCTATTATCGTAAAATTGAAGCTGTACAGTCTGTTATACATAATGATATCTTCGTAAATTACGATACAAAGAAGGAAACAAATATACGTAGACAGATGAAGGGAAGTAGAAGAATAGGAAGCAGCAGAAAAAGTGTAATAAGAAGAATCGAAGGAGCTGCAGAAGTGAGGAGGAACAGGTAGAAGACCCAGGCTTTCCTTATAGCTGTCTGACACTTCTAGCTGCTGTTTATCCATCAGTATAGGAGTACTAAGATTGAACAGGAGTCGTAAATGGTAAGAAATAAATTAACTTACATTGCCAGAAAATTGTGTTACCCCTGTTGTAGATAAATACGGAGGGTGTAATATCTTAGGGGAATCATCCCTCTCCAATATCCACAAATTCTTCTCTACTATTTCTTTACTACAACCTCCAACATCTAACTACTCCTTGAGTTCCAACCCCTCACTTCATGCGAGACCGACCCTATACAATTCCCTATCTCTTCAACAATGCCATTTTCCTTATCCTGTAACCCCTACTTTGCTGTTTTGGACCTCTTCGTCGTCGGCGTCTATTCTGTCGTCCTTTATGCGATCTTGCAGACGGAGCCACTAGGACGCGCCACTGTGTTTATAGTCGCAAAGTTCACACCAAACCAGTCCCATTCCTTGTTGAAGACAGAAATGTTCATATCCTTATCAGACACTAGAAGCAAATTGTTTTTGAATATAAAGTTACAGAAGCTGTTCTTGAAACTTTATGCTTGTGGGTTGATATGAGAGGAAAATATGTGAATTATTTAACTAGTATAAAGCACGTTGAAATTTCACCTTGAAGATATGCCAATTCCATCTGTATCTATGACTTACGCAGCTATACCTGCTATTCATCTACTGTAAGCCATGAATTTGTACGGTTATTGAAAGAAACTTGACAGAATGGGCGCTAATATTATTTTGAGATAACTCTTTGTTTACGAAGATGGAGAGTGCAATACCGATCTGAACATAACTATCTGTCTACTCCTTACTAAAGACAGAAGTTTTCGGCACTCATTAATTGTAAAACTGCATAACGTGTTAGTTCAATCAGTAAAGTGATTTACGTACGAGCTAAAAAAATAGGTCCTCTATTCTCGGCATAAACAGAGTCATTTACCTTCAACAGCACTTCAAACCCACCGATCATCAAATAGCTATCGGGACCTCCTCCGTGTGGCTAAGCTAACACGGAAATGTTTCTCCATTTGTGCTGTCGTGGTAAAGAATATTTACAATTTATCCCCCTGTCCGTGGAACAAAGGAGCTTACAGTCGCTAAGCTGGTCAAGAAACTCTGTTATACAAATCGAAGGCTCATTATCATGTTTTCCCTCCACTTCACCCTATCCCCGGCAGGATCAGCTCAGTCCAGTCTCACATCTTGTTTATTTAAAATACATTTGGTTGTTGTCATTCAACTTATACATTTCAGTTTCGGGATTTTCGGCCAAATTTCTGTAGATGTTTCTTATTTCTTACATGCTTGCTGCATGTCCCGCCCATCACATTCTTTTCGATTTGATTTTACTAATGTAATTTGGTGCAGAGTATAGCTTCTTAATCTCCTAGTTCTCTAATTATCTATATCATTCTTTTATTTCTTCTCTCTTATGTCAGATATTCTCTTCAATCCTTCGTTCTCATACACATTTTTCTTCCCTTAGAAGTTCCAAATCCAAATAAATCAACAAGTAAGACTATAGGTTTTTATATTTACATGTTCAGTACTTTATATAAGGGTCGCCCTCGGTGGACTAGTGGTTAGCGTGCTCGCCACTGGGCCCAAGGTTCACGGGTTCGATCCCGATAGAAATCCGGAGCACCACTTTCTTCGGAGGGGAAGTAAAGCCGTCGGTCCCATGTCGTAGGTTTACGGCATGTAAAAGAACCCTACGGGCATGAATAGAACTAGTAGTGCCCGTCGGCAAAATTCAGAGGCCATTTCTCACCCAAGTCTCCTGACTGCCTGCCAGATGGCTCTGGCAGTCACATCAGGATTGAGTGGAACTTGTGCTGTCAGTGGGCTGGTCACCCGCTACATCAACGCACATGACCATAGAAACCTCCGAAAGGAGGCCCCCAATACTCCGCGATTGGAGCGACATGGGGACTAACTAACTACTTTATATGAGAGACTGAGTTTCCTCAAGCTTTCAAGGCATGGTGCTTAGGACAAGGATGTCCGTAAGAGATGTCCTTTACATATCTTGCGGGTTGGTTGTTATCAATGATGGATCGGTACGAACGTAGACAGAAGTGACTGTAAGTCGTGGTCCCGGAATTTTAGTTCAGAGACTGAAGAACACCGTAAAAGTCATGTCTGGGACGGGGGATCAACACGCCCCCCTCCCACGCAATACGAAGCAGGAAATCTAACTGCTGCCTCTTAATGCGCGGAGAGGGGAGCAGGACGTAAAGCGCATAAGAAAGGTAATTATAAACAAGAAATTCACCTTAATTTTAAAAAGAGGCCCATTAAATAGGCTCAGAATGCAAGGATTCCTGGCCGTATTGACTTACTGGTGCAAAAATTGAATTTCTGTAATAATTTTTTATATTAGTCTCACCGTGCATTTTTTACAGTTCACTGTTTACAAACCAACGAAATGCACTACACTTTCACTTTTATTATTTATTCATGAACCCCTACATATGTTTCGGTCTTATATAAGGCCATCGTCAGGGGGTTCATAAACTACGTTCACTTTACATCCAATGTTCCGTCTGTCATTATAACTAGTCCAGTCTCTTTGTATATAAATTACAATCACTTACAAAGTCTATATTTGAAGTATATATACAAACCACAGAATATAAAAAATCCTTAAAAATTCATCAATATTCGTGTTAAAATAGTAAAGTGCAACAGTGTGGATTATTATGTTATAACTTCACCTTTGCATAGTTTTTCGGTTTTGGTCTTGGTTTTGTAAATTTGGATGGTCATGTAAGTAATTATGTCCTGCTTTTTATGTTGTGTAGTGCATTTCGTTGGTTTATAAACAGTGAATTTTGTAATAATGTTAATTCTTTATTTCTACCTCTTTCTTGCGTGTAAATATTTTCCTCGGCTGCCTCTTCTCATTCACTCTCAACTCTTCCCTTTGGGGATGACACAAAGCTTCTCACCACATACAACTATCTGAAAACTAACAGCTAACTAGCAGACCGTTTCCTGCAGCTTATAAGTAAGTTACGCAGTGATCCACTGTAGTCCCACTTTTACTTCGGCGTCTGATGAATGCAGAATATCTGTTAAATAGCTGATACAGTACGTAGACATGGGCACTGATAAACCCCTTGCAAAACAGGGGGTAAAATTATTTGGAATCATTTATTTCATGGTTTTGTCCATCGTCTCGCGATAAAAATTAAAACACTACACTGCGGGGACAGGACCGGTTCCCGTTATCATGCTAAAAATAGAGCTAAGATCTCCTCATTTGGACCCAATCGGTAAAGTTATTCTCAACCTCTGTGAATGGCTTTACCTATCGGGCATGACTGAGTACGTCTGCACCGTCGTTTTGGCCTGACGGTAATGACTCTGCCCCTGGAACTTTTCTTTTTGACACAGGATGATGGACACAGTTCATAAAGTAAATTATTCGAAACGTGATATACAACATTCTACATAAGAGGTACGTGTATTAATGTATGTATTTGTATCTTTAGGTCCCTAGTTATGGTACTGAATTTAACGCCTTCCTATACATGTGTGGCGTGTTCCTGGAATAAGTATAGTGCAGGCCTTTTCATATATACAGCTAACTCTGATATTTTTCTAGCGGAAATCCTGCCAGAACGTGAATCCAACTAATCACCTTTACTAGGTATTCAGCTTTAACAACACGTAAAAGATACCTCCACGCTAATGTACTTCCTGGAATACAGTACAGGAACAGGAATTTATGTTCAGAACGTTTATACTATCTTTGGTTAAAGCGGCCAGAGCGTGAGCTTATCACTCAACTCTATAAAAAGTGAAAGATATGAATGCCTGTAGTCCTATCTATAAGCCGCTCATTCGCCTGCTTGTAATGGTCATTAAGAGAATTCATAATTGCTGTTTAACTTGAAAGCTGAAATTAATTTTCTTTTTCATATCTGTTTTCAAAATTTAATGAGATTTACGTAATGGTAGGCCATAAAACATGTATGTACTCACATTCACCCACAATTAGTTGTTTTTAAAGAATTTAATAAAACGTTCCTTTGAACATTTTAATTTTAATTAAAGTAAAATGTACGGTTTGATTTGAAAACAGGAGAACAACGAAAACAGTGAAGAATGATTCAAATGTTTACGCACCATTGAAGAGGTATTAACCAATGAGCCATTTTCTGTTATATTTTCGTAAATTCCTTATTCAGTAACGTTTAATTAAGGTAAGCAAACAGTCAGTTGAACCCGAATAACTTCTGTTAATACTGAACAGATATTAACCGTACATTCTCAAGCATTTTTGTGGTCATTTCATGTCCTGTAATTTTTTAAAAGTTAAAATTTTCCTCAGAACATTAGATGTATCAGCAAATTTTAAATTATCAACACTACATTGTTTGCTGCTACTATAAACACACTGTTACATTCGTTGATACATATAATTTCCATTATTTTCAACTTTAAATATTTCAATACATTAATCCACGTGTAGCAGCTGAGCAATTTATTTAATACTGAGGATGACTAGGCTTCGATTTTTGGTTTGGGGAGTGCGTATCCCCATCTGATTTCATTCCTCCAGTTGAGTCACTCCAAGCAAATGCAGGGGTTTCCTTCTTAATTTAAGATTTCAAATTTTGTACTCTGTAACATAATCCACAGATATTATTGAGGCATTTTTGCTTTCAAAATGTCACACGGGTTCATGAGACACGCGTAAATGTAATAGCATTTACGACCATGAGGAAGGCTGGCCTTCCGCCGGCTGATTTACGTGAAAATTCCAAATGCTCAACACCATTTTTGGCACGTCCGATGGAATAACTTACTTTGGCAATATTATGTGCAGAAGTAGGTATCTTAAATAATAAACAACAAAAACAGTGGTTAAATCACGATAGAATTGGACATTGAGGTAAAGAAATAGGGAGAAACATATTGAAAATAAAGGCTGCGTATGTTACAAATTTCATACATTTGGCGGGATATGGTTATACAAAAGAAATTTCTAAACGTACGGAAGGAAAAATATAGCTGAAGAAATTGATATGTTTATAAGGTAAGAGTGTTGACATGTAATGTGTTTGTAAAGTTGCAGGTCGAAGAATAAAAGGACCAAGGAAAGGCGAACAGAATTTTGAGAATGGTGCAATAATTTAGATGCAAAATCTGTGAGGATATGAAGAAGATAGCAGCAAACGGCCGAAGTGTTCCTTCCACTTCCTACACGAAGCAATGGTTTGTACTGAACAAATATTAATAAATAGCCGAACTACATTACACGGTACAGTTGCCCATTTTTCCCGGGACCTGAAATCTTACTCCGATTTTTAAATAAACTAATTTTAATTACCCAAAAAAGGGCCATTTCTTTCATAATTTTCTCGGTTCGCTTCACTTTTCTCTGTTCTTTGCTCACGTTCCATCCGGATTTCAATTTAATTCTCCAGTTTTGGTGGCCTCCAAACAGCCTGTTCTCATTAGCTTGGACTGCATCATATCATCTTGCACTACCTCTGGTTGAGAGACGGAAAACCTCTTGCTTACGTCATTGCACCCGGCAGCACTTCCTCTCTTCCTTCCTTCATTCCACCTCAGTGGAAGAAGTTTCATTAATTTTTCATCTGGACGATCAATACTGTAATATAGAGAGGTATAACCCTTTCCCCTTTCTACTGCAAGCTTCTTCTTGCACTGCCACCTGGTGGGGTTCACAGTTCTTCGTTACCCTCTGCCTTTCGTTTACATCTTTTGTGTTCTTGCTTTCTATCTCATATACTCGTCGTAAAGATTTTCATGTCCTCGCTACCTAAATCAGAGTCGGGTAATTATTTTTACTTGAGGGGATGGACGAGACTATTCGGAAATGACTTCTGGCGGGGCAGACTCGCTGTATAAAAGGTGTAATTAAAACTGTTAACTAATTCTAAATTATTGTCACCGACTGAACATACTTCGTAGATATACCACAAAAAAGAACAATAATACCACCACTAATTACTCCGGACGCGATACCATAAACCATGATTTGTGTCCTTTTAAAACATTCGTCAAAAAAAAAATAGAATGGGTTACGGACTGATTTAGTTCCAAGCAGGGGCAAATTATTTTGTTCTTCTTTAAAGCGTCCAGGACAGTTCAGGAGCCCACAAACCCTCCTAGCCAATTAGTACCGGAGGAATTTTCCCCAGGGTAAAACGACCGGAGCCTGAAAGTAACAATTGACCTTCATCCAGTTCGGACGCTAAGATTGAGTAGAGCTAGAACTCCACTTCTCCACAGGCCCTTATGGCACGAGCAGGGACTAGTTTAACTTTATTTTATCCAAAGAAATGAATAATAAACTTCTGTACTAATTGAAACCTTCTTTTAGTCCGGTCACTTCTACCTACTCATCATAGTTGTAAAGGGTTATTGTTGCATCTGATCACACTCAATGACACACACACACACACTGTAGAACTCCTCTGTACGAGGGATCGGCCCGTCGCAGATATCTGTACCTGAAAACACACAACACTCACAAGAGACATACATGCCCCCAGCGAGATTCGAACCCGCAATCCCAGCAAGCAAGCGGCCCCAGACCCGCGCTTTAAACCGCGCGGCCACTGGAATCGGCCGAACTGAACGTACGAGCTCTAAATCAGCTTGTAAGTACTTGAATTTTCGACAGCATCAGGATTCCCGCTTATCTGTTTATTTTATTATTTCAGTTAGAACACTCTTCGTATATTGTGTATTGTAAAAATGTGTGTAAAATTGTATTGATAATGTTGGAACACCTCCGCAGTTCGTAGCTTGTCTACAATAGCCCTTAAGTATCACGCATGTGATTCGGGTCTTGGATACTTCACACAAAAATTCTGTGAGAGAGTCCTTCCGGAAAAATTGAGTCCGAAATCTTCGCTCTTCTGGGATGTTATGCAGCGGAGATTGGTAGTTAGTTACACACGTTTCGGAAGAACCTATCCGTCCCATCTTCAACGGTCAGACAGTCCAAGTCTTCTTGGACTGCTTGACTGCTAGAAGAGAGAAGATGTCATTTACATCGCGGTAGAAGCCTGGAGTGACGCAAAATGGAGTCTTATTACGTGTCGTCAGACATATATAGAATTACAAATTGTATAAATATAATAATTATTGTTATTAATGAATCCCGTATCTTACTGTTAACTCATCAGCAACTGTCGTCATTCGAAAAACATACAGGAACTGTAGAAGACAGAGCTCTATATTCAGCTAAACCACGATGAAACTATTTGCCGGTCCTGTGCCATCCAAAATTGTGACGCTCTGCATGCTGCATGCTTTGACAAGAAATTTCATCGTGCACGCCGGACACTACAAAGTGTCATGCATTCAGACAAATTATAATAAACCGGTAAGTTCTGTGAGGAATTTATAGGCCTATTTGTATTTACGGCCGATCCCAGTGGCCGTGCTGTCTAAGGCGTGGGTCTGCGGCCGCTCGCTTACTAGGATCGTGGGTTGTGAGTGTTGTGTGTTGTCAGGTAGAGGTCTGTGCGACGGGCTGGTCACTCGTCCAGAGGAGTTCTACCGAGTGTGGTGTGTCTATCAGTGTGATCGTGAAGCGTCGTGCAATGACGAGGCCTAGGCCCCCTAAGGGCTGTCGAGCCATTGGAAAATTTGTCTTTACGTCTGGCAACTTCTGATATAGGGTACCTTGGTTTATAAAATTACAGTACCTAACAAGTGTAATAAACGTATTATGTTGCGCAGTTTCACGTGATTTATATGTATTATGGTTACAGAATTTGAGAAAATCTTTGGACATTTTCGTGTTTCGCAGCATAAAATAACATGATTATAATTGAGTCTTGAAGTTTTGATCGCGGTGTGATTGAGGAAACTGTTACGATGAGATGACGCTGCAACACTGGGTAATCGTTTTCCAACTTTTCGAAAGAACATACTGCCTTCATAATTAAGGTTCAGAGTCCTCCTGCATATAAAGCAGATTCTATAGAGTCGATTCCTTTGTGAGAAGCAAACAGTTACTCTCCTTGTACAGAGATTTTAAGGAGTTTGTGGAATATGTAGATTCAATACCATATTCAAGAATATCCGAAGTTGATCCCTATCCTGAGCCAGATGAATGAACTCCATGCACCAATACCCTACTTCTTTGGACTTAATTTTAATATTATCATCCCATCTCCACCTAGGTCTCCCAAGTGTTCTTCTCCCTTCATATTTTCCGTATGTTTCCAATTTCTCCCTGCGCGTCACTTGTTCCGGTCATCTGATCCTCACTGATTTGATCACCCTAGATAATATTAGCGAATAGAACAAATTTCAATATATTTCACTTTTCATATAAATTAAGACAATACAATTTTTTGTAACTTTGGAATGAAATTCTGTGAACATGCTTTGATGTACGTCTCACTCAGTTATGAGGAGACACGTTGTTGTAGATAAAGAATGCTTTTAAAGTTAATAGCTAGGGGTACTGAGCCAATCAATCATATCGGAGTATACATACCCTGAACTATCCATCTAAATACAGTGGTAGATCCGTTTATGCAAAATATTAATCTACATATGTATTAGGTGAAGTTACAGAAAGCGGATGGAAATGATGGCATGGCATGTGCAATTTCCAGTAGCCCCTCAACGACCTACATGAAACTTGATTTAAGCTCCACTTAGGACCAGCATCAAAATGTCTGTGTGTGTCTATCTAGTATTCACTACCGGGGAAAACGGACTATTATGAAAAGGAATTGGACCGACTAACTTGTAGAGAACATTTGATGGAAAACAGTAGTAGTTGCCTCCTGCACAATACCCAGATTGTTCAACTCACCACTCCCCTCCCTTAGGCCTACTCACAATCATACGCAGCGCTCAGGGAATCTGAAATTGTAAGCTACGTCTTTTGATTCTCTAGCATCGCTGCCCCCATAGTCAAATATGAAGGCAACAGCAGTAGGTACTATGCACGAGCAATCTTCTGGAATATGCGGGTCGGATGTTCAGTTTTAAACAAAATCTAAACATGGGTTTACGTACTATTTCATGCCCTGTATATCACTAAAAGAGTATGACTGCATTTAAACAGAATTTTCAGGCTTGTATATAATTTTAATTGACCACAGACGTTTATAGGTCTAGGCCCTTTAACACTGACGTTATGAAGGAATGAATTTTGTTCCAGTCGTGGTGAAACATGCTGAGACACTGTAGAGACTGGTAATTCAGCTCTACAGGGAAGTCAACGCGCTGCTTTGGGTTGAAGGGATTCTTCAAGATAATTACGTGTTTGTATGAGTGTACAACTATATTACGTTGTAATTTTTCTAGTACCCTGGACGTGTCAATGTGCAGGTAGCTTACGTTCGTAAGACTGCCTACAACTGACGTAAGTTTTATGGGAGGCTACAGGCGAGTTAGCCGATCTCAGCGGCCGCGCGGTCTAAGGCATGGGTCTACGGTCACTCGCTTGCTGTGAATGCGGGTTCGAATCACGCCGGGTGCGTGGATGTCTGTCTGTTGTCAGTGTTGTGTGTGTTTTCAGGTACAGGTCTCTGCGACGGGCCGATCACTCGTCCAGAGGGGTCCTACCGAGTGCGGTGTGTCTGAGTGTGATCGAGGAACCTTATAGAGGAAGCCTAGGCCCACTAGGGCTGTTGAGCCATGAGAAAAAGAACAATCACTTCACGTTTGTAATATTCTATATTATATATTCATTTCAAGTTACGCATCTTCAGGTTTGCGTAATTTAAAAAAAAAGCAATTTCTCACTGCGGGAATGAAAGTGCAATGAGACGAAGGTGGCGGAAGAATACTGCTGGGCGATAACACAGCGTCGGTACGGTCATGCTGCGGCCGATTAGGTTTCCAGTGTGTTGGAGTTTGGATTGAAACTGGTCTGCCTTGTATATACATACATCGTCGACTATATGTATATCCAATTCAGACTTGCGCTAAACTCGACTTGAGCCGTATCTTCCGGAACGTAACTACTGCGTAAGTCAGGGAGTGTCTGTATAGGATTGTAAGAGTGTGAGGGTTAATTTATCGTTCCGACTGTTGTTAGTATTTCCAAACGAATTGTGAAATTGTAGTTTAGATTAACAACTGTAGCCTTAGAAGGCTGCAATAATTGAACACTTAGTGTGGTACATACCGAAGAATGTCGTGGAATATACAGGTCAACTAACATTTTCAGAATAATGAGATACAGATCAACTAACATTTTCAGAATAATGAGATACAGACCAACTAACATGTTCAGAATAATGAGATACAGGTCAACTAACATTTTCAGAATAATGAGATACAGATCAACTAACATTTTCAGAATAATGAGGTACAGGAGACGACGATAGGCTGATCATGTGGCTAGGGTGAAATATGTGCAATTGGAAGGCCGAGGAGTTAGGAGAATAATGTTAAGATGGATCTTAAGGATGCATGTTGTGAGGATCAGGGGTGGATTCAAATGTCTCAGAATCTTGCCCACAGGCGTGCTTTTGATATCTTATATTAGCGGAATCAGAGTTAGTTACTATGATAATGAAAATGTTAACTCAGTGAATAAAGTGACTGGCTACGGGCTGGACGTCTGATATTCGATTTTCGACAGAGGTAGGGACTTGTCTGCAGGTTGCGGTGTCCATCCAGTCACCAGCCATGTTTGTGGAGGTACAACAACTTAAAAATGCAAAACTTTTTAATGTTATGTTTTAGTTAAATATGAAACATTACTTACGCAGCCTACGAATTCTGTATTTAGCTTTCTGTTTAATGGTAGTAACTAATGAATAATTTTAAACAGGCAATTAAAATTTTGTATGGGAGCTAAATTATATAAACCGCAATTTTTTTTTTCCGAATGAAACATTTTATGTGTTAAAATGTATGTGAAAGTTTAAAGTCCTCTTTGAAAAATTGAATGTAATTAATATGGATTTGTCGTAACGGAAATTGTATAAAGAAATGGATCACTAATTTGTGTAATTATTAATTTACAGTTATATGGACTGAGGTATTTGAGGAGATTTATACCAAAAGTAATTCTGAGAGACATTTGTATGGAAACTGTACCTGTTACTGGCATTTTAGTTAGTGGTAATCCAGAATTTAGTTTGAAGTTTTAAAGTTTCATAAGGGGACGTGGTGTTGTGAGACAAGTAGGGAAACTGGGGCTGTTAGAAGTTAGGTAACACGGTTAGTGTGGGCTGGCGGTGTCTGGTGCGAACACAATATGCAGAAACATGGGCCACGGTAGACCGCAGAGGGCCAAGATCTTACACGGGCTACACCGCACAAGCTAGCGTTAGCCAGTGGTCGGTCGGAATTCAATACCGCAACACAAGCGCTGGGCTTTACTTTATCGTCTTCCTTCTCTAGTCTCAGTCTGCGCTCTTCTAACGCCTTTAGCATGATTCCATTATTTAACGAGTAAATATAGGCACACCGTATTATGTTCACATTCCCGTCATCGTGAAATTCCAATTGAAAAATGGGTACAGATCTGAATGGTTTCTCAGAAGAGAAGTCGCAACCGTAACATTAGATCAAATAATCAACTACAACAAGATTCCATACACCTCGCATGCATACAAGATCTCCAATTTTAAAATACGGAACAGACTACCGGTATGTAACTAGGACTACGTAATAAGAGATTTGGATTTTAAGAACTTTATTACAGGCGTAAAGACGGAAACACAATTATAGCTACTATAATTTTTAAATACGAATAAGAAATCCGGAACAACAAAAAGATTTTAATCATCAGCTCTCATTATCAAGTGTACATTATAGTATGCACTTTTTGCCTTTAACATATGGTTCTTATACAAGACCCTGATGATGCTTCTTATTCAGATCTAAACATGTAGCTGAAAAACTAAAAATATAAATTGTAGTTTTGTTTAAGCCGATCCTGGTGGCCGCGTGGTCTAAGGAGTGGGTCTGTGGCCGCTTTGCTTGCTGGGATTGCGGGTTCGAATCTCGCCGGGTGCATGGATGACTGTCTCTTATGAGTGTTGTGTGTTGTCAGGGCCTCCTCATTATCGAGGCTTCACCATCACATTCAGACACATTACACTCAGTAGCACTCCTCTGGACGAGTGATCAGTCCGACGCAGAGACCTCTACCTGACAACACACAACATTCACAAGAGACAGACAGCCATGCTCCCGGCGGGATTCGTACCCACAATCCCAGAAAGCGAGCGGCCGCAGACCCACGCCTTACACCGCGCGACCACTGGGATCGGCATCGTACTTACTTAATATCCCTTTAGTCTCATTGTGAGGAAGTAACACCCGTACATCTAACGTACAGTCGCCCTTGTCCTTTAGTAATAAACAACGTTGCATATACTTGGGACGGGTATGCGATGGCGTGATCAGTTTTTTAGGAAGAATTTCTTTAATAGCCTCTCTACTGGCTCATCACCCGAAGCCTACTGATGTGAACAACTTTTCTGACTAGTATCAGACTTCTTTGCGCCGTATAAATTCCTCCAAAACGAAGTTATACTCTAGGAATTCCATGACCAAAGACTTCTGCACTTGAAGACCCCTACCAGAACTGATCCCTCAGTTCCCCTGTATCCGGCAAAACTATCTCAAACCTAACACGCAGAAGATCTGTGCTTTTTCCGTTGGTGCCAAAGGGGCATAGTATTGTCACCTTTGTTCTTAAAGAAAGAAACGTAGGGCTAAAAATATACTTAAGTCTTTTATTTCGCTTCAACTTTAACTCTTAACTTTTGTTGCAGAAGGAGCACTGCATAGGACTATCCTGTTTTCATAGACAACTGTACCCTTAAATAACTTTCCCTCAGAAAAGGAATATATATTACGCAGTGAGCAAAGCCGGAATGGCAGGAGAACAAAGCAGAAGGAAGAAAGTCGCAGGAACAATTAGGAGGGCCGTCGGTTTTAGCGCCTCGTAAGGAAGTTTAGGCTCTGTGCTTCCTTCCTGTCCTTTACAGTGCAGATCTCCTGGAAGGAAGTGCTACATACGCTAATACCTCTGCAGTACTAGTCTGATGCAGTCTGTGAGGGGAAAAGTGTGCAGTCTACAGTGTGGTGAATTTAAAGGGGCGCGTGGAAGTATAATAATCTCTGCTCGTAGGGGTAACGATTTTATGATGACGTGCAAGAAAGTAGCCGAGAACGATTAGTTGCATCGATACGGAAAGCCACTCTGACATTTCGCAGTAAGTCTCCATGTAACGTGGTTCGCAATTGAAAAATGTCTTATGTAAACTGTCTTACGAAACCATTTCCCCTCTACATTTTTACACTTTGTTTACAAATTAATCCACGGGCTAAATAGGTGCTGGTTCTGTATTTTACAATTTACAAATACGTGAAAATGATACTGTAGTAAGCATAATCATCATCATGTCATCACCATCATCATCATCATCATCATAATCATCATCATCATGCTTTGAAGTTCTTAGGCCTCGTGGTCCGTTCCGGTCTCAATACTACAGTCCAGAAGTCTCTTTAATGGGCACCCCGGGTCCATTTTTCCACTGGTTTGTATTCTATAACAGCCTGCTTGAGTCTGATCTGTCCATCCTACGAACATTATCCATCTATTTTTGTAGTGACTGATTTATTCCCGAACTGGCTGCGTTTTAAATTCATTCAGAATATTGTGTTTTTTTTCGTGGTCAGACAGCACAAGGTTTGCAGTGTTTGTCAGAAATTTAATCTCTGGTGCTGTGTTTCTAGATTTGTCTTGTTCTTTTAGTGCCCAAGTTTTACTACCTTATAATAGGGAGAGTACTGCTGATGTCTTGCTATATTCGTAGTCTGTTTCTATTCTGGACTTCGGAAAGATTTAGAACTTGATGATTCCGTTATCTGTAAAAGTTCTGTTAATTTAAATTAAGTTATAGACCAACTGATGCACACTAAAACCACTTTTTAAGTAGCTTTATTATTAAAATTGTTAAAATTGTACCCCTACACGTGTTTCGATCCTAGGATCATCGTCAGGGGGTTTTTTGCTAAAAGCTACAGTCACTTCAAACACATGATTTAAAATATTCTATCGGCACTTTAAAACTTATATATTATAAGTTAAAATCTTGTAAAAAGACTCGTTAAAAGTTTGTAAAATTATAAAAGTACTGTTGATGGTAGATTGCGGAAGTGCTGGCGTGTGGGATCGTGGTATTAAAGGCATGTGAAATAAACGATTTTGTTAAGTAATATAGAATTTGTATATATATTGGTTGTTAACAGTAATCATTATTGATTTTCTATTTAATGTACAATTTTAACAATTTTAATAATAAAGCTACTTAAAAAGTGGTTTTAGTGTGCATCAGTTGGTCTATAACTTAATTTAATATGACGAAGATGCACGGTGTCAACAGTGTGAAATTCTGTTAATTTATTTGTAACATATTTTTGTGTTTAGCGAAATAGTTACGTTTGAAGTTACACTCATGTAAAACGTGTTAATGACTATACTGCACGCTAAGTCAACCCGCGAACTTTTTCTCAATAGTACAAGCATATGTGATAGATTAAAAAAATATATAAGTACATAAAATGACAGTGCACCCACAGTTATTTCATAAGTCAAGAGCAAGACACCTAGCGGTCTATTCTCAACGGGCGCTGGCTTGCAGACTGATCGCGTCTATAAAGACTGCATAACCTGCAGGTAAAAAGCTAGGAGTGTTCAGTGTCTCAACAATCCGGAACGTCTAGTTCACATTAATGTTTGAACGATCGCAATAAAATATGCGTAGGGAAAGCGTGTTTTGTCCCAGACATGAATTTTCACTAACATCCTTCCAATGGGAGCCAAGATACAGGCGAAAACATATATTGGTCTTCATATAAATTGTCCTCAATTTTAGACCTGTCACAATCAAACTTATAATATCTGTACCGAATGTGTGTAGAGTCTCAGATTTAAATCTTGCCGCAATCACATGCAATGGGAGCCGAGAAAACAGGTGGAAGGGTACATTGTTTTTCATGTAAAGTGCCCTTCATTTTTAACATTCGGAAGGAAACGTATAATATAGGTAGAGAAAGTGTGCAGTGTCCTAGACATGAATTTTCACTAACCTACTTCCAATGGAAGCTGAGATACAGGCGAAAACATACATTCTTCTTCATGTAAAGTGCTCTTAATTCTATGCCGATCGCAACCAAACTTACAGCGTGTTTACCGAATGTGCGTAGCGTCCTAAATGTGCACGCTGAGGAAAATCCTTATAGTAGGAGCAAAAATACTGGCGAAAAAGTACATTGATGTTCATGTAAATTGCCCTGAATTATTTACAGATTGAAACCAAACTCATAACTTCTATACGGAATGTGTGTGGCCTTCGAGATTTGAATTCCCATGAAGATCTCTCAAACAGGAGCCAAGACACAGGAGAAAGATACGCTGGTCTTCAAGTCAAAAGGTAAAGCAATTCCTATACAGGCCTGGACAGGCCCTTAGGGTTCCAGGAGGTTGAGGCTGCCAGAATTTCGAGACAATCGGCACATGAAAGTGGCAAGGTTGCCAGCCGTACGTACCGGCCGCCTTTACCCCCAGGACATTCCCCTGGTACTCATTTCTGTTAGAGGCTGAGTCGACCCCAGGGCCATAGTGGGGCCGGAAGGATTAAGTCAATCAAAAATCCAAATGACATCATTGGGAATCGAACCCGCTGCCTACCCAACAAAAGAAGTGTAAATATATAAGTATCAAATGGTGATGGGCTACCATCGTGAAAACCCAGTGATAATCGGAAGGTAGCCTCAAGAACAATAAGAACCGAACTCAAGCGATTCGCTACGGGGTTGGACGGTCTGGGGATCAAACCCCGGTGGAAGTGAGATTTTCCGCACCCGTCCAGACTGTCTCTGGGGTCCACCCAACTTCCTATACAATGAGTAGCGGGTTTTTTTTCCCGGCGGTAAATCGGCCGGGGCGTGGCGTTGACCAACCATCCGATCTAGTGCCGAGGTTAAAGAGTAGAGCTACACCTCTACTCCCCCTCTGGGACTTCAGGGCCTATCCGAGGGTGAATTTACCTTTTATTACATTTTAGAGCCCTCTGTGTGGTCTTGAAATTATGTACAAGTATGGCGATAGGTAGTTTGGGATTTTATTTGGACGTTGTTCCCCTCAGGTATTATCGTTTCTTTGCTGATCCTTTTCTGCTAAATTTCAGGCTTTCCTTCGTGACTGATGAGAGCGCAAGAAGAGAAGAGCCTTGTTGTTATCTTCAGACATCTTACATCGTGACAACACAAGACTACCCTTAGATTCTTGGGCCCCTCTGAAGTACGCTGTTACGTATGTGAAAGTCAGCGGTCAACTATGGACATGGCTTTGCTGACAATATCTACGCGAGAACATGGCACAGGATGCAGTGTATATCCCCCGTATATCATTACTACGTACATTGCGAACGGGCGTGCGTAACACCGCCCAGACTTGGTATAGGGCGCGTGTCCCTAACACCACCCTGATGTCGTTTGAAGTGTGAAGTTAAGGGTTTGGTGATGCTACTCTGGGAAGAGGGTGGATGTGGCGAATTGACAAACATGGGCTACGAGATGAAACTTGTTTAGGAAGTTACCCTGGTGTTAGGTACTTTTGGGAGTGCACGCTCAATGGCCGTCTTGCTTACCCAGCTCTCAGATTTGTCTCCTTACATTTCACAAACCTCTACCTACCCTATCCTACTACCTGCTATTAGGTTAGTTATTTATTCCATATACAGCCTCTGATTTAAAAAGTTGCTTCTAAATTTGCGCCTCGAAGAGAGGAACCTAAATTATGGTTTCGCTTCAGTAATCTGTGTACCAGGTTCTTGCTGGTGTTGACCGCGTTAAGATTTGTCTGTATTTCTGTCTTTTATCTGTTTTTCTCCCGGCAGCACCATGCAAGTAACTTATTTTTTTGTTTATAAAGACTTTGGAAACTTCCAATATTCCTTTCCGTGTTTTAAGTTGAGGACTACTGGGTTATAATCATTGTTGTGTTTGTGCTGTATGTGTGTGTGTATGTTCTGTCAGAGTACTGTGAGATATTAATAAATGTTGTTTTCATATTATAATAAAGGCACGATATTTGTGAGATCCCCCCCCCCCCCCCCCGTCCACCAGCGCTTCCATTTTTTCCCTATTTCGAGTGGGTGAGTTTTGTGATGCAAATTACATAATTTTGGACATAAAAGGAGGTGGAAGATACCGTCTCAAAGAAATGTGGATAGGCTAACATACGAATTTTCACGAAAATCACTCTGAGGCCGAGAAACAGGAGAAGAGTAAACAGTCTTCATGTGAAATGCCCACAATTATTAAAGCAAAGAAGCTAACTTTCGTCTTTGCAGAGAAAGCCGGTGGGGTAACACATAAGAATTTTCAGGAAGGTATCTCCACAGGCAGCAGAGTTTAGATAAAAAGAAGCAGTGCTTTTGATGTGAAGCGTCCTTAATTAATGACCTATTGCAATTATAGTTGTATCCTCTAAAGGACATCGTACAAAGTCCGAGATATAAACTTTCAAGAAAATTTCTTCAGAGGAAAAGATATTGAGCCGATGAACATTGAACTTTGTATAAGGTAAAGGTAAAGCAATCCCATTACAGGCCCTTAGGGCTCCAGGAGGTCGAGGCTCCCAAGTATTTAGACAATCGGCACATGAAGGTGGTAAGGTTGTCAGCCCTACGCACCGGCCGCCTTTACCCCCCAGGAAAGATTCCTGGTACTCATTTCTGTTAGAGGCTGAGTCGACCCCAGGGCCATAGTGCGACCGAAACGATTATGTCAATGAAAAATTCCAGTGACACCATCGGGAATCGAACCCGCGACGTTCCGGTTTGTAGCGCAGTGCCTCAACCAACTGCGCCACCGCGTGCCCCGAACTTTGTATAAAGTGCCCTTAATTATTGAAACACACAGAAAAAAAAATTACACGATTTGCGTTGTGCTCCAGATAAGAAATTTTCTGAAGGTCAGATATAGACGAACAGGCACACTGAGAGCTGAGTTCTTTAGCATTTAAAGCAGTGCAGATCGGTACTTACTCAACGAAGTTTCAGGACAAGATATCGGTCCCATTCTCAAGGATCAAGAAATCCAAGATGAATGCGAGCAAGAAAGCAAGAAAGAAAGCAGGTAAGTAAGCAAGCAACAAAGCAAGCGAGCAAGCAAGCAAGCAGGCAGGCAAGACAAGGCACGCACGCAGGCAGGGCGGAGCAAGGCAGGCAGGTAGTGGAAGGAACGACAACGCAGGCAGGCAGGGAAAGACAGGGCGAGGCAAGCAGGTATCGCAGGGCGATTCAAGTCATGCTGGGCAAGCAGGGCTATGCCGGGAGGCAGAGGAAGAGGGTAAGCAGGCAGTTAGGGCAGGGCAAGGCAAGGGAAGGGTAAGGCAGCGTAAGGCAGGAACGGTATGGCAGGAAAGGCAGGCATGTATGGCATGGCAAGGCTGGCAAGCAGGTCAAAGCAGGTGGTCAGAGCAGAGTAGGGTAAGACAGGCACGAAGGCAGCACAGGTCAGGGCAGGGTAAGTCTGGGTAGCAGGGAAGGGCACGGCAAGCAAGGCAGGCAGATTATGTCGAGGCAGGCCAAGGCAATTTATTCAGGGCATGGCAGATCAACTAAGTCAGCGCAAGGAAGGCAGGCAGGGCAAGGGAGGCAGAGGCAATGGGCAGGCAGCAAGCGAGGCAAGCAGGCAGGGCAATGCAGGTAGGCAGACAAGTCAGGGCAGGGTAGGGCAAGGCAAGCAGAGCAGGTCAAGGCAAGGATAGGCCAACCAACCAACCAACTAACTAAAGTCCTAACTAAGGGCGGAGACAGAACAGACTCTTTATTCTATAACTGAGGATTTTGCTTAAGCTAACGATTTATGGTCTCGATTAGGTCGGGACCCGGCATACGGAAGGCTACAGCTCTAGGAGCGTGTAGTCTTTCTAAGTGGGGGGGGGGGGGGAATACTTTGGTTGGATGGCTCCCTGGGATTTTAACCCAGTGATATTTTCACAAATTCGCGCGGGATATAAAACCTACACACGAGTAATTTAGCCGTACCGGTGGGAGGGGTGCGGAGTGCGGGCCGTGCAGCTACTTTTTTGTTATTATACCCTGGCATTCACCTTACAACTGAGGAAAATCACAGAAAAACCTCAGTCAGGGTATTTGAAAAGTCCCTAGTTAATAAGTGCTAGGCACGATTCAACGTCGATTTGGCCATTATTTTGGGCCTCGACATTTCTGCTGAACTGTCCCCGTAGCTTTCGCGCTAGGCGACTTGGATCAGCCCTCGGTCAGCGTAAATATCTGACGAGATGCTGAACAAAGGGGTTCCCCACACAGCTAACTTTGAGTCGTTACTCTCGGTTAGGGCTCTGATGTGTTCAGTAAAGAAAGTAACTCCCAAATCCTCGTGAATTTGCACGTTACTGATGTACCAAGGTGCACCAGTAGCAATGCGAAGACACTTGGATTGAATAACCTGCAGCTTTCTGAGGTGGCTGCAGGCAGCGGACTTCAAAATTGGGCACGCATAGCCATCATGGGCCGTATGAGCTGCTTATACAGCAGAACTCCGTTCCTTATGGACAAACCACTTCTCCTGTGTAGGAGAGAGCTAAGCAGACCCAGTCGTTGGGCATCTTTCTTCCTGACCTGGACGATACCAGGCGACCAGGTCATCCGTGTATCAAGGATCACTCCCAGATAACAGGCCGTGTCGACCCATTGGATTGGCTCCCTAGTTGCTGCACCGGTCGAGGCTTGGGGAACCGCCAAACTGCCTTCGCGAAGAGCATAGATTTGCTCTGTGAGACGTTGATGGCAATCCTCCATACTCTCAGCAAGCTCTCTAGGTCACTGAGGTATGCTTCTAAGTAGCTAACAAGCAGCGCTGGGCTGCGGGACGTGGCAATGATTGCCGTGTCATCCGCGTACAATGCCAGCTCGACGTGGCGGGAAGGGACCGGCATGTCATTGACATACAGACTGAACAAGACAGGAGAGATTAGTCCCCCCTGAGCTACGCCAGCCCGCATGACACGACGGGTGGATGTGGCCGTTTGGAGGGACGCCTCGAACGTCCTGTTGTGAAGGTGAGAGGATATGGTTTTAACCAGATAGGAGGGGAAGTTAAGGGCCGTTAGCTTAAAGAGGAGACCATCGACCCAAACGGTGTCGAAGGCCTTAGCCACGTCGAGGAAAAACTGCGCCTGTTAGCCGCTTCTCGCCAAACTTTCTGGACACCCTTTCGACAAGGCGGGCTAGCTGAATAGAGGTGCTGTGTTTGGGTCTGAATCCAAACTGCTCATCTCGCAGAACCCGCGCCCGCTTACTTCACTTAAGATCCTACTAAGTAGGATCTTTTCAAACAACTTGCCAATTGTGTCCAGAAGACTTATTGGACGATAAGAAGAGGGTAGCTGGGTCCTTCCCAGGTTTCAGAATGGAGACCATGCGGGCGTGCTTCCATACTGATGGGTAGTACTGCGCTAGAAGAGCCGCGTTGAATATCACGGCGATGAGAGAGACAGCTCGCTGCGGAAGGTGCTTCAGAGCCCTGTTCGGAATACCGTTTGGGCCCGGCGCCTTGCCAACCTTGAGACCCCGGGTGGCATCCTGTACCTCCTCGGGGTTGGGTAACTTGGGCTCGCTTGCAGGTGCATAAGAGTATGCTTCCAGCGCCTCGCCAACCATCTCAATAACTTCCGGATCCGGCGGGTCGTTTACCGGCTGAAACTGAGCCTCAAGACCGTCGGCCAGGGCTTCGGCTTTCTGAGAATCTGAGAGAGCAAGTCCACCCTGTGTAACCAGGGGTGGAGAGGGAGTGGGCACTCTCATCACCGGGATCGAGGCTCTCCAGTGTGTCACTCCACTTCTCATTTCGCCACACGTTGAGCTGGTGGGTCACCGACCGCTGAAGGCGATTGACCTCAGCTTATAGAGCAGGGTCCCCAGTGATTTGCCACTGCATCCTCAACCGGTTTTTCTGGCGTATATCATCCTGAATACGTGCCGGTATTGGTGGTTGTGGGTCGTCACGGGGGCGACTCCTGGGGGCAGACGCCGCTAGTGCCTCAGTGATAGCGCTGGACACCTTCTCTACACACGTGTCGATTTCCACCCTGTTACGTAGTATCGGGGTGGACGGAAGTCTGTCTTCCAGGTAGGCCTTGAGTTTGACCCAGTCGGTCCTTCTGAAATCCGGGCGCTCCGTGAGATTAAGAAAGAATGATCGACATCTCGTGTCGATCAGTACAGGTAAGTGATCGAGCTTAGTGCAGAGCACGTTGTCAGATACACTGGGTTGACTAGGTCTTTGGTTATTACTATGTCTAGGACATCACAAGTAGCGGAGGAGTTATATGGGATGGTGGTGGGTGTGTCCGGCCCATAATCAAACAGGAATGTTCATTGGCGTAATCACGCAGGCGCCTGCCCCTTGTAGTGATTAGTCTCGAATTCCAGTCCAAGTGCTTGGCGTTTAGGTCCCCCGCCATCAAGACGGGAAGCCCTCCGCTCAGGCAGGCAGACAGATCCGCTTCGATTAGGGGCCGGGAGGGCGAAAGGTAAGCCACCAGGATTTTTACCGGTCCGCATGCCAAACATGCAAACATAGATTGCGAGCCGAAAAACTTGCCCTGATATGAGGTTAGTTTCAGTCAGGAGGCATATATCGACCCCGTGCCTACAGAGGAAGTGATCCAGCTCCATCTTTCTGCCGCGAACTCCATCCGCGTTCCAGCAGGCCAGCCGTAGTGCCTTCGCACTGTGTGCCCTAGGCTGTGCTGCCATACTCGGCTACAAAAAGAATAACAATTTTCAGGACAACCCGCTTGTGTGCTGCATGTGAAGGGAGGGTGGGTACAGCTTGAGGAGCCGCAGTGTCAGCTGCACACAAGCGTTTACAGGTAGGTTGTCGAGCAGATCAGAGATCTCCTCTATTGGTGACTGGTTGGGAGGTGGAATGGAAGCAGGATTAGGCTTCTTAGGTAAAGGCTATGATTTACCAGTCATCGCCTTTTTCTTCATTGGGACCTGTTGAGAGTCCGCAATGACAGGTTGGGCAGATTTACCCTCTTTCCTGCTTGCAGTCGCGTTGTCATGTTTAGGGGCCGCGACCGGCTTGAGAGTGGGTTCAGGTTGGGATGGGGTGGTGGGTTCCACTACCCGCCCCCCTCGTACCACATGGGACCATTCAGGGCCTAAGCTCTTCTTCTCCGCAGAAGGCTCGGCGCTGGTCGCTTGCGCTGAAGCCGAGCGGCCGGTTGCACCGTTCGTGTGGACGCGAGGAGTTGGCGTCCGCTTTGTAAGCGCGGCCTTAGCTTCCTTCCACTTTGCACAGCCCCGTTAGTTTGCTGTGTGGTGCAGCTGCAGCATTTAAGCTGCTGACTTGGGGTAGAGCACTCCCCGGAGGAATGTGGCTCACCACAGGCAACACACCGGGGTGTGTAACCGCAGTTACGCTGCGTGTGGCCGAAGCGTTGGCAGCGCTTACATTGAAGCGGGGCCTTGGGGGCAATGTAAGTCTCCACAGAGACTCTTAAGCCGCAGAGTTGAGATAGGGATCGCACCTTCTGAACGTCTGGGCCTCTGGCCACTAACACGACAAAATGTGGAGTGGGAGGACGATTCTTTGTTGCGTCCTGATCGCGTTGCCCGGAGCGCAACTGCAGGACTGCCTGCTCACGGATGTCTAGCGCCTCAAGCTTCTCCCTGACGATACTCTCAGGCATGCGTCTGCCGAGTTTCTTTATCAACAGTCGCACACAGCGATCCTCCGGGAGAGAGAAGGTATGGAAACTAACACCCTTACTCACATCAAGGAATCTGAGGACACTGATCGTGGCTCTGATTCCGTCGGAAGTCCCCGGCACGATCATCAACCTCTCGCTCTTCATCCGAGCCGACAGGCTGCTGGGGCATAGCGCCCGTAGCCACGTGAGAAAATCACGTGTTTCAGTGACTCCTGTGAAGAAGTCTTGTTGGGTCGCTCCCCTGCGGGGGACGGCCTGAGCCGGGGTGGTGTCAGCTCCATGCTACCCAGAGGCCCGGACATGTCCTCACAGGACATGCGTCTGGTGGCTGCCTCGGGGGAGACAGCAGGTTTAGTAGGCTCCAAACCATTGGCTTTGGGCTTGGGCTGCCCACTCGGCTGTTGATGGTTGGTGTGTCCTGCGACCACCGCAGCGTACGCTGGCTTTCCTTCTATGGCTGCTTGCTGCCGGCTGCGCTCAGGTTTATGCTCTCCGGAGGTGCCCGGTGTCTCTGACCCGAGTGGGTCGGGTGCTGGGCGCTTAGCGGCCGGGGTGGTTAGGCCGTCCGAGCTGGTCGACTCTTCCGCCTTCCTTTTACCCGTAACGGGCTGCGATGTTTTGCGAGGGGACGATTGTCGCTCACTCCCGGCCCCGCTGACGGTGGCATGACGCTTGAAAAGTGCCACGCAAAACGTCTTAGCCTTGCTAGATGCAATGACTTTCGACGTCTTCTTCGCCGCAATAGCCTTCCTCAGCTCTCTGAAGAAGGGTGAGGATGGCTCGATCGATGAGAGACCCTTTAAAAAGGCCAGTTCCTCCTGCTTGAGCATTGCGCCTGACGCAGGGGCACTTTACTCCTTACTCTCCTTCCTCCCTCTGTTCTTCAACTCCTCTGCTGGGTTTCTCCTTTGGCGTGACTTACTCCTTTGGCTCGACTTACTCTTTTGACCGCCAAAACCCAACTCCAACCGCACCAATCGAAAGCCGATCGAATGCGCAAGGATAGGCGGCAGGGGGAGCGCAATTTATTAAGGCAGGCAGGGTACGTTGGGCAGGCAGGGCTGGGCAGTCCGGGCAAGGTAGGCATGGCATGGAAGAGCAGGGAGGGTATGGCAAGTAAGGGAAGAAGAAACGTAAATGCAGGCAGGGCGGGGCAGGTCAGGGCAGTGCAGGCAGGGCATTGCTAGGCAAGGCAAGCCAGTGAAGGAAAGTCAAGGCAGGGCCACTGCAAGGCAATGCAAGGCAGGCGGCGCAGGGCAAGGCAAGGGAGGCCTGGCAGTGCAAGTGAAGGGCATGCGCTACGCTGCAAGGCAAGCAGGCAGGCAAAGAGCTAACTCATGTTGGAGAAGCGCTGATCGTAAGTCAACGCCCCTTGCTCCATTAAGCCTTTCATGCGTTCACAGCACTGCTGCGCTCAATAGCAGGCACTCTTACTATTACTTGTGATTGCGCTTACGCTAACGTTTTTCCCTTTTCGTTCAAGACCTCGTCTTGCGCATACTAAAGTCTAGTGCAAAAGAAGCAGAAAAACATTTTGCTTGTTTCATTATATTTTACATTTCTTTTAAGTTGGGAGGTACTTTGGCTAGTTAACTCTGTGGGTGAAGCCAGTAAGCCAGATCACTGGCCCAGACTTCTTTAATCTTTCATGAAACAGGCAGTTCACCGCATGACATACCTACGCAAGTACAGAGGGTAGACTTAGCTATAGCTCCAACCCATTCCCAACTCAGCACTAGAAGGTGGTGGGTGATCAGCACCACGCTCCGGCCGGGAAGGACCCAGCACCCATTGTACAGAAGGCTGGATGGGCCTCGGACCTGTCTGGACGGCACGGAAAAGCTCGCCTCCACCGGGATTCGATTCCCGGACCGTCCTGAACGTAGCGAGTCGCTATACCGACTACGCTCTCCTGGCCGCCTCTTATGAAATACTAAACCGAATATCCACTGTGGTTTCTTTTACGAAAGAAATTGATTGTGCCTACTGAATAGCAAGGTGAATGATCGTTCTTTTTAATTAGGCTGTGCAGTGTCATCCATTTTCTCTTATTTTTAATATGTCTATGTATAAATTTAATAATGAATTCAAAGTTATTCTTTGTTTAGAATCTCTCCGGGCTTATTGAATCATGGTGGCAGCGATGAGGAGGAAGCTGTCTTGGAATTGGGGGGGGGGGCATTGTTATGCCACTGACTTCATGACCCTAACTTCGTTCCTTTGAAAAATATAATATACCTAGTACAAAGCCCTCTGACATTTTAACGGGATATATGACGTCACGAATTTACTGACTACTAATGCCGCGAATTTAACATTTTTAAGAGGGAGCTTGATAGAGTTCATTGGCAACGTACGACGCTGCAAAACCGACCATTTTCAGACTCGCTATGGAACCTCCCGTGTCTCTTATCCAACAAGTACACAGTAGGCTTCCCCCAAGGTTATAAAACGTATGTGTGGTGAACTTTTCTACTCACTTCCATCTGGCGTCCATGTTAAGAGTGGAGTTAAGGGATACTACATACCCTACCGCAAACTTCTTAAAAGTGTGTTGCATAATTAAACACAAGGGATGTTTTACCTTACCTGTTTCCATATTTTCATCTCCTTTTGAGCCCATACAAGACGTTAGCACTGTTTCTTTTAATGTGTCGCAAGTGTCTTTATTTTGTGGTGAAGGGCCCCGCGGCAGAAGCTACGGACGCACCGCAGCCTTAACACTTATTGTGCAACCCTGTGATGAAGATGAAGAGAAAGATGATAATTTCTTTTCATTTTTCCAAGTAATGGAGCACCGGTGGAATGAAAATGACAAGGGAAAACCGAAGTACTCGGGGAAAAAAACTGTCCCAGTGCCACTTTGTCCACCAAAAATCCCACATGGACAGACCCGGATCGAACCCGGGCCTCCGTGGTGGGAGGCCGGCGACTAACCGCCAGAGCCATGGCACAGCCGAGAGTCGCATGTGTTTACTACACTCATTTATTTTCCACATTGAGATAGACTATGTTGTTATATTTCATAGTCGGCCTCCTACTTGCTTCACTTGTGGCGCATTCAGTTAATAAAACAACAATTAATTATTCTGTACTTGTACAAGCTGCGATTCCGGCAAGTTGACGTAATGCAATGAAATATGAACATCCCAGTTAGAATACAGTACAATGAGACTGTGAATTGCCAGAATGAATCTGCGGGCGACAGTCTGAAGTTACAAGCATCATATTGGATCAGAGGAGGCTACTGGTTGAATGAAACATCACCCATGCCCTTCACTGTCATTTTGGTGCTCTCAGAAAAGTGAACAAGAGGGAAAGCAAAATAAATTACGTCAATGTATTTGTATTTGTTCATAAGACATTCTGTACGAAAATAATTTTTCATTGCATGTGTTTTGGGGTCCTTATTTTAAAATCAACAGTTCAGAATGAATTTACTCCTATCCCAGTATTTCACCCAAATAGTTCTTGCTACCACTGAGACATGATCTGATGACGGGAAGATTTTTTCTCTTATGTGTTGATAGAAGTCCATGTCCGTCGTGCCACAATTGTTTCCGCTTAATGGCCATATTTAAATTTATAATCGGCAAAATTTTACTTTAGCACTGGAAACAGATGATACTCGCTTGGCGGCGAATTTCCCTGTTATAATGATAGTGTAGGTATTTCCTTTCCTATGGCTCGACAGCCCTATATGGGCCTGGGCCTCCTCGTTTCGTCGAGGTATTATGATCACACATTTGAGACACACCACAGTCGGTAGGACTCCTCTGGACGAGGGACCAGCTCGTCGCAGAGACCTCTACCTGACAACACACAACACTCACAAGAGACAGACATCCATGCCCCCGGCGGGATTTTTTTTTTGCCTGTCCGGGGTTTTTCCCCTTTGATCCATTTTTGTACTGTTTAAATCCTTTCGTCCTTCATGTCACTTTACATTCCATGCTACCGTCCTTACAACAAACACAACACAAACATCCATGCCCCGGTGGGATTCGAACCCACGATCCTAGTAAGCGAGCGGCTTCAGACCCACGCCTTAGACCGCACGGCCACTGGGATCGGCAGTGTAGGTTTGTAGTTACAAAATTATACGCTGCGTAAACTTACTTACTGACCTTTTTCGCATATGGTTTATTGAATAATGTTGTCAGTAGATCGGACTATGTAACTAGGGAAGGTAACTTGTTTAGTAAATAATGAATTAGAAGGGTGTTGTATGATGTGTTTGTAGCCTATTTGAGGACTGTTCCTTCATTTGCCTTGAATGTTGAAAAGGATTATGGAAATGTAAGTCGGCGTAGTTATACAAACAAAGATTTGAAGCCATGGTCTGTAGAATACAAAGCAGAAGTAATAACCTTTAGATTGCGACCTTCGACTAAAATGTAATGAGGGTCCTTGGAAGATCATGGACAGAGGGAGAGAGAGAGAGAGGCTCTTTGAACAGAAACAGATATTGAAGGATGAAAATAGAGACAAGGAAAGAAGAAGGCCGGAGCGAAAACGACAAGAATAAAAACAGAAACGTAGAAGTATCCTTAATTGAACGATGGCTATGGGATATAACAGGGAGAGAAGTCCAAATACGGCGAGGGAAAGAAATGCTTTTCTACTGGCATCGTCGAAGAATCTAGGTCACTTTGTGTAGAGCAGGGAAATGAAAGCTCTGCTGTAACTCTGAAATCAATCTTCATAATGAGAGACACTACTCCTGACACGTTAATCTATATCTGTTAAGCAAAATAAATAAAGCCGCATTCGACAGGCGTAACTTCCGCGTCCCTCTGGAGCTCTGTAACACCTCGGAAGGTATAAGATTTTGCCATCTAAACTTTCAGTGAGTTCTAATCTACATACGAAAGTGACATTTGTGACAGAAAATGGATCGGCAACAATGCGATTTATCTGTAATACAAAATGTATTTATATCTTCAGTCTCTTCCTTTACTACGTCTTGATTCCGACTGATAGGCGACCAGCTATCAAACAGTGCATAAAGTTACATATTCTCCCCGCGATCCCGCGTCGTGTTCGTAACCCGAGACCTCTCGAATACAAAATGTTGCTAACCACTTGACATTGTGTTTCGAGCTGGAGGCAATAAGAAAAATTACGAAAAACCTCAGTCAGGAATACTGGCTTTGGGATTGAAATTCGGACCCATGTACTTCCGTAGGGGAGACCGGGTTTAGTAGGCACACTTTTCACTTTTTAATTTTTTACAATTTTCATACAAATGGCACAGAAAAGATAATGGTACTGGTGGCAAGTGTCATTCTTGGACTATGCAAGAAAATATACTGAAGAAGTTATTTCAATAATGAAGCCATAAAAAATGACCTTTTTCTAACCTCTGCACCTGTGCCAACTTGCCCCATATACGGGGTAGGTTGGCACATATCATGGGGTAGGTTGGCATATAGTAGAGCCTGATTTATTTTAGTGTCACAAATATTCTGGGACAGCATAAATGACGCTAAGATTATACTGATTTACAAGTCGTACAAAACTAAGGACAAACATTACAAATTACACTGGAAAATGATACTCAGTACAGAAATATATGTCCACAAAACTTCAGAAATCTTCATCTGTTACATCCGACTTGCAGTTGCAACAAATATATCCCCAGGAAACGCCAGCTGTGCATTTTTCATTGGCCCACATTTGGCACTGTGTACATTGAACCCATTATTCCCCCGCTACACTCTTTGAGTATCTGTCCATGCAAACCAAACAAAATGTTTCCCCACCATTTTCGTCTGAGCAGTTTGTCTGAATTTTCCTCACTATTTTCTTCTTCTTAGAATCTCTTGCAGGGTTATTAAAAAGGCTCTTCCTGCTCCCCGTCTGACGTGTTTTTCCTTTTGCCACTTGTCTCGATTTCTGCTTGTCTTGCCAGGCTGCTTTCACTGGCGTATCAGTGAGGATTGCTGTACCTCTTTTCTTTCTAGTAGAGTTTGCTGTTCCTTTCCTGCCTGTAGCTTTAGGAAAAGGACGGACAAGTTCAGGAGTCAAGGACATGCTTGAGGAAGGATTTGTTTCTGCAGGTGTTCTTTTGGATGAACCTGGTTCGGGAGAATGAATTATTGAGGGGCCTGGTCCTGCAGACTTATCATGTTTAATGTTTCTATTACTATAATTCAATGCTGCAGAGTCTGTGGCCGGCTCTGGTCTGTCTGTTACATAGGAAGAGAGAAATTCCTCATCACCAAAGACATCTCTGTTGTAGGGATAAATTCCAGTGGCCAGGAATCCAGCCTTGATATTTGCAGGAGTAGCTGCAGAGTCGAGAGACATGTTGATAACTCCAGGTAAATCGTAAATGGTCATCGTTTGTCCTGGGTGGTTTGTGATCCATGCGTCACATGCACGATTGACATAGGTCTTTAGTGGCCCAAAGACACTCCTATCAAGCGGCTGCAGCTTGTGACTACAATGAGGTGGGAAGGACAGAACTGTCACGCCGTTTTCCTTGCAGTAATCGAGTGCAGCGATTGACAAATGCGAATCATGATTATCCAAGAGAAGAATCACTGGTCGTTCTTTTGAAGGTTTACGTGGGAAACAAAATGTTTCACAAACTTAAAAAAATGTTCCGCCTTCATCCATCCAGTAGGATTAGCATCACCTTCACTACCTGCAGGAGCACCATTCAAGAAATGGGCACGAAAGTTCACCCTGGGGAAAATGAAAAATGGCGGCACTGCGTTTCCTGTCGCTGAAACGGCCAGGGCTAAAGTTACTAATTTTCCACGTTCAGCGGACACCAGTCTCCCTATTTGTTTGCAACTACGGCGCCCAATAACTCTATCAGGTGTCTGCACTGTTGTTATGCCCTGAACCTGAACTCACCCGGCGAGTTTTCTTGTACCCAATACTGAATGTCGGATTCTGTGAAATTCCCCTTACGTCATCCTCGGAAGCTCTGCTGCAATATCTAGTCAGAGAGCGAAACGGGATCCCAAAATCTCTTGCTACACTTCTAATCGACCTGTTTTCTATTCTGACTGCCCTAACTGCTCGAAGAACTGTATCTGGGGCAATATTTGCCCTTCCAGTTTTCCTTTTATATGTTCTGGGCATAATTATGCTTCCTACAACAAAATTGAAATGACAGAAGAAGAAACGTACAAAATGCTGTATTGTTGACCGCGCAGTAAGCTGGCACGGTGAGCCAACTTGCCCCGTAGCAAATGTGCCAACTAGACCCAACACAAACTTTCAGTTTTGAGGTTGGTTTCCTCTGAGATTAAATGCACAAGAAAGACTGTTACTTATCAGTCACATTGCCACATATATACTGCATAATTACATACCTTTGGTTCAGATAAAACCCTAGCAGCCTTCTCAATAATACGTATTTACCAAACTGTTGTAAAATTACTCGGCGCTGTGCAAAACACACACAACCAAATTTTGCTTCCGATACAGCTCTGAGCACACTGCCAAGTAACTTCCCTGCAATGAAGGATGTTGCTCTTCATACTGCCTCACAGGTGCTGCGCTCTTACAAAGGAGAGGCGAGATTTAACGTTGTGCCAACTTACCCCTGTAGCCAACTAAACCCGGTCTCCCCTATACTAAGGAGTTTCGATCACGTAGATAAAAAAAAATTGTTTTCCTTTAGTACTGGTAATCATAAATTATTAGCATAAATGTTACCCACTCAGGATAGAGGCCTACATTACAAAATTGTGGAAAAAAGTAGACGTCAGACAGCATGCATTTGCCTTGGGATAAGACTAAGTGCATAACACACATGACGGAGAAGTTGCCGATACAGCACGGCGATACAGTAAATACGTCTTCAGAATGAACAGTCCGTAACAAACTTCGGGCAGAACGACCATATTTACTTGCACATTTGCACAACTCGTTCAGTTATTTTCTCATTCCGCAGTACACATAATTAATTAATCGTGTTTATTACATTCGATAACGATCGCGTTAACTGACTAAATGAGATTCTGGTTTGAAGGTACACATAATTCGACATAACGGTTATATATCATCGAATAGGATTCGCTTATTTCATCAAACATTTACATACAGTATGTACATTAATTTAATATGTACACTTCTGAAGAAGAATGGTACTGACACACAGTATACAATTACAACAAATTCATTTTATGGCATGCTGTGCGAACTGAAAAGACGAACAAACAGTTTCTGCGGAAGCTTGTAACATTATCAGAGTGAAGTAATTTTATACATTTAGATATTGTATCTACCTGAATAGAACCTGTTAGCTTCTCAAGAAGGACTCTGCTCCATGGAGTTAGTTACCTACCTCAATAGACCACATGTCCCCAAATATGTCTACCCTTTTCTTTCTTGAGTATGTGGAACTGAGGCACATCTTGCTTTGTAATTGACGCAAGTCTGCAGTTTTACAACTACCGAATGTCAGACTGCTGTCAGATGTTATTGTAAGTACTCTCTGTATGGAGAAACTGTGTGAAGATCTAAGGGAGTCTACAGGTTTGCTGAATGTAAACCATGCATCTGCATACGTCCTACAGCGCCTGGAATAGGGAAACAAAGCGATAAAGTGTGTTATGTAATCCAAATCGAACATTTGCAAGTTACTGTTATGTATGTGAAAGACAAACCCTAATGTGGCATCAGTTAAGGTGAGTTTCTTGCTTTCTTAACTTAACTGTTGATTCAGTTGTATTTTCGTAAGGAACTGAAAGTATAACAGTCTAATTTAATTCTACACATCACTAAATGGGAACTGTAACAGCACTGCGCTGGTTGTAATAGGCCTCTAACCGATGTACTGCTTTTTTTTACATGGTGAAGGGCCCCGCAGCAGATGCTACGGACGCACCACAGCCTTAAGGCTTTTTGTGCAACCCTATGATGAAGATGAAGATGAGCAGTTTTTTTACCGAGTTTTACAAGTAATGGAGCACCAGTGGAATGAAATTGACAGGAGAAAACCGACAACTCGGAGAAAAACCTGGGCCCAGTGCCACTTTGTCCACCACAAACCCCACATGGCCTCCGCAGTGGAAGGCCGGCGACTAACCGCCTGAGCCATGGCACGGCCTATGTACTGCTTTAATTCACTATTCAAGTTTTCTCTTATTCGGGAAAGTTTAATAGCTCTTGCATGAACACTGGAGTGGCACCAGCCCCAGCCGTAGAAGTCTCGCTCGTCCGAGCTCTGGACCAATGGAGAGCTGTGTGCAGATCCTACGGGATGCTAGCTAAGGTATTGTATTCCCTGCAGAAAATAGTTGGGCTGTCATAGGAGCCAAATTGTTAACATGTTACTGAAGTCCGTATTGTGCTGGACTACAAAGCAAAGACTACAGAAAGAAAGGGGAAACGTAAATAACATTTGAGTTTTATTAACATTATTTTCATGTGACGCAGTGATTATACATATATAAGTACATACACACGATACTCGGGCGGTTAGATGCTGGCTTTTCAATGCGGATTTTCCGATTCAGTGCAGAGTGACTTCTTGTGAGATTTGTGGGATACGGAGTTACACTAGACAAGGTTCTTTTCCTAGTTTCTTCGGGATTTCCCTGCTTGTTACTATTCAATCATTGCTCACATTCATGTATCACCTTTCGATAACACTAACCAGGCAGTTTATCTTCGGTTTTAAATTTGTTTTATTTTGGAGAGATTAACTAATCTAACTAGTCTTTTAATTTAACCAAATGTAATAGACAACTAGATTTTCCGGACACCCTGAAGTGTTTATTGTAATATTATGTTTGCTGGTGGAAAAGGAAGAACGGTACGAGATGTAAAAAATTCCGTCTTTCTAAGTTTGTAGCAATTGTACATTCGCAGTTTGAAAATATCTTTCATTGAACGAATATTATTTAATGAGAAAGCTGAAAAAGAACGTGTCCTTTTTCTAGTATTTGCTTTGTCGCGCATTAGATACTGCACATAGTGTAGTTCTGACTCAGGTATTTTATGTTACTAAAGTACGTACTGGTCACAGACCAGGAGACGATCCCTCCTAGGAATGCAGTGGATGAGCTTGCACGAGGTTTCTTGGTAAATTACATGTTGCTACTACCCATCCTGAAAGCATTTGCATAGTGCATCCTTTCATTACACGCTACTCGAAACGCTTGATGTTTTCTGTCTGTGGGTAGTAATAGAACTGTCTGTCGCTCCTACAAATAAGAGCCCAGTAGTCCTCCCTATAGCCAGCAGTCCCCGCACCGCGCTAGACACGCTCCCCCATCCCGGCGTAGAACATCTCGTGGACTGTGGTCTGTATCTAAGGTTAATCAAGCTACCTATACAAAGTGTTACACATAAATTCTGATGTTTAGAGAAGTGAAACTTGTCGAGATTTAGACTGTAAATATTAGCTTTCGTTTTCTTTCCAATAGCTCTACAGCCCCTTGGGGGCCTAGGCCGCCTCATTTTTTTTCGAGGCTTTATTATCACACTTTTTAGACACACCACACTCGGTAGGACTCCTCTGGACGAGGGACCAGCTCGTCGCAGAGACCTCTACCTGACAACACACAACACTCACAAGAGACAGACATCCATGCCTCCGGTGGGATTCGAACCCACAATTCTAGTAAGCGAGCGGCCGCAGACCCACGCCTTAAGACCACACGGCCACTGGGATCGGCTTAGCTTTCGTTTAGAAGAACTATACTAGAAGAGACGTAGTAACAATGAGATTATGCAAGAGGGGCCTTGGTAGACTCGTATTTTGTACCAGGCACGAAACTTCAAACCGGACAAACGTGACGACATATGTGCCGAATACGAAATGTCCAAGGGCTAATACTTAATAATAGATACACAAGAAAGCTAATGAAGATATTGGGGAACCAGGATATTACCACGTCTTCTTTTATAGATAGTGTCAGGACAGAGGCTCACTTATAGCATGTAATATGCAATACACAAACGATTAAAAATATCGGATTTACACAGTGCAATAATGTATAATAACACTTCGTGCTTACGGACCCAACCGTCTTTCTGTTTACGCATTTCTTGGAATACTCCACGTGCTAACTTACATGGTTAGGAGGTGTATTAACGAAAAAACTGTAAGTAACTAGGCCTTTTCGAAAGACTTGTGAATAAATCTCCCGCTTGTTATGCAACCCGAATATCATTATTGTGTTCATAATTCCGCCACTGAACGCAGTTCTGAGCCACTTGAATCCGGATCACAGCCTCAGGCTCTGTTTCTTTGGAATAAATTGTACAAACGTTCTTCCTCCTGCGCCTTAACACAGAGAGTTGTGTCTTACATTCATGTTTTCCATTTATTTTCATTTATTTAGGGGATAAATAAACTACTCCTTAGTTTCTGGCTGATAAAATATAGAAGGTAAAGCCGGAAAAAATGAAAGCATAGAGCAATGAATGAAAGAAGAGTCTGCATACGTAATAATACGAATACACTTTGTGGAACAGAGAAAAATGATACCATTATCATCTGTAAAAAGCTCCTGGATTTCGCCTAGAGTCTGGTATTCGAAACAGCACCAAATAGCAACGAAACTAAATTTCCTGTCCTTATGTCACAAAGGTGGGCGGGCACCAACATAGATGAATCCATTAGAGATAGCTAATCGCAATCCATCGACTTTTATAACAGACACCGCCGCAAACGATTCGCCTAACGAAAAAAATCCAGTTTCGGAAAAGCCTCTTTTTTTTTTGTTCTGACAATAGACGATATATAAAATAAATCCTGAACGTAACACATCACCGCCAGAACCCTCCAGAATTGTTTTAGTCTTAAAATACGTAACAAAGCTGTTTGAACTGCAGACATTAGCCAAACGTGCAACGTGAAATTTATATATCGATTTTAAATGTGCTGTAAAGAAGATAAGTACTTTTTGAATGTTTAATCGCAATTCAGTTGAACATCACAACAAAAATGGGGTAAATGTTTGCTTAATAATGAAATTAATGTTTTAAATTAAGTCCAACTGCGTTTCAGGTTTCAAGAAACAGAACACAGCAACATTCGATATCCTTTGTGATTATATTATGTGTACGGGTGACATACATGAATTAATGATGGATGATAACTGATAATTATGGCAGTATTCATTAGTGTATTTTAAGGTAATTAGTCGATCAGTCATTTTGGCCTATGTATTATGCTCATTTGTGGGGCCCACGTATATATATGTAAATATATTTTAACATTCCCGTAGGAAAAAACGCTGAAATATAAATATCGTCTTATATTTTTTGAAAAAAAAGTGGTCGTTGAAAAATTTTATTTAGTTAATCCTACTTATTTGTATCTTCATCTAAAACACAGGAGTATGTTCTTTTTAAGAACATATAACTTTACGGTGTAAACAGTTTTATACGTTTAAGAGGAAAATTATATTCCTTGCAGGCAACATGCTTTTGCGTAACAATTAAAGTTACGAGGGTTAGTCAAAAACGAGTGAGAATGAATTTATTACTCGGCAAATACGTTAGGCAGAGTCCAACTTGATATGGTCTTTTTCAAAGTAGTCCCCATCGAGCTGTATGCACTTGGCCCAACATGTCTGCCACTCCTGGAAGACGTGCTGGAACCCATTTTTTGACATCGTCTTCAGAACCTCCTCCGCCCTCTTCAGAACGGCCGTTGAGGAGTCGAAACGCTGGCCCCGCAGCTCCGATTTCAGGCGAGGAAACAGAAAAAAGTCACACGGAGCAAGGTCCGGGCTGTACGGAGGGTGCGGCACACATTCGATGTTTTTCGGGCTAAATACTGGGCAACAACTTTCGAAACGTGAGGGCGTGCATTATCGTGGTGTAGGCGCCAACGAGATGGATGCAGCTCAGGGCGTTTTCGTCGGATGTGTTCGTCCAGGGTCTTCAAAACTGTCATGTAATACTGCCCAGTAACTGTTGTATGCGGGGGCACTTCATGTTGGTAAACCATTCCACGGCAGTCGAAGAAGGAAATCACCATTACCTTTCCCGCCGACCTAGCAACTTTGGCCTTCTTTGGCGTCGGAGATGAGGGTGATTTCCAGACTGTGCTCGCCTGTTTGCTTTCGGAATCGTAGTGGTGAAGCCAACTTTCATCACCAGTAATGATGGAATTCAGGTAGGCCTCGCCATGTTCCGCTACCAGACGTTGAAGCTTCCGACACACCTCTACTCGCACCAGCTTCTGTTCAGGCGTTAGCAATCTCGGTACCCATCTTGCACAGACGTGTCTCATGTTCAAGTGATCGTGGAGAATGGTGAACGCACTACCGTGTGATATGTATAACATGTCCGCCAGTGCATCCACTTTTATTCGGCGATCTTCCCGAACAATGGCGGCAGCTGTGTTAATCATGACTTCGTTCACTGCAGTGGCTGGAGCGCCCGAACCGCCCTGCTTTCTGATCGAATCACGGCCCTCCTTAAACCGTTTAAACCACCGAAATGCGGTCGATTGTGGAAGAACATCTTCGCCGTATGCCTGCTGCAACATCTCGTATGCTTCCGTGGCGGATTTCTGTAGACGGACACAAAATTTTAAAGCCGTGTACTGCTCACCACGAACAGACTCCATTTCCCATATGCAACTGCAGACCACTCGTGCACTGAAGAGGGCGGAGGCGGTTCTGAAGACGATGTCAAACAATGGGTTCCAGCACGTCTTCCAGGACTGGCAGACACGTTGGGCCAAGTGCATACAGCTCGATGGGGACTACTTTGAAAAAGACGATATCAAGTTGGACTCTGCCTAACGTATTTGCCGAGTAATAAATTCATTCTCACTCGTTTTTGACTAGCCCTCGTACAAACACTTTTGCTGTAACCATGGGCATTTGCGCTGAACAAAAAAAAGTATGTTGTTAAAATTTCATCGTGATTCCAAATGGTAATGTGTACATATTAGAGATTTAAAGTGCTACGAAAATGTTGAATATTTTATCTCTCTACATAAGCTACAATTTTTCCCATATTCTCATTTCAGTATTTAATTCCGAATTTTAAAACATTGTTAGAGTAATATAAACCTGTTTATATATAATATCCTGTGACCCTAAATTATTATTCATTTAAAGTAATAGAAACTGACGCTATAGATCTGTTTTAACTACATATATCTCATATGTTGACATTTTTATTATAAAACGCTACCTCAAGAGACATGATTAACGAAATAGCAGGACAAATTCTTGATATTCTTTATTAGTTTTATCTGTCCCATAGCATATAACCGTGATGTCATTGTGTTTAAAAGAAAACTGCATCACTTTTGAGGGGACACTTGCACTGGCTACAACATAAACGTGAATGTGACGCAAATTAAACGGCAAGAGATTCCATACACTTGAAAAATATGACTATATAGATGATATTATTTGTGTGCACGCGACTGCAGTGTTTTACTACTACTACCACCATTATACTACCACTACCACTACTACTATCACCACAACCACGGTACTACTACTAATAGATAACTAATTCCATGGAGCAGAGTCCTTCTTGAGATGCTAACAGGTCCTCAGCTAGGCAAGAAATTCCCCACATTTTATGTATTCCGAAGGTTCATTACCGCATTCACAAGAGTCCGCCACCTGTCCCTATCCTGAGACATATCAATTCAGTCCATGTTACCACTCCATTCCACTTCTTGAAGGTCCATTTAATATTATCCTCCCATCTATGCTGGGTCTTCCAGGTGGTCTCCTTCTCTCAGGTCTCCCCACCAAATTCCTGTATGTACCCATCCCCTCCCCCATACCTGCTGCATGCCCCGCCCACCTCATTCTTCTTGATTTGATCACCTGAATAATATTTGGTGAGAAGTACAGATCATTATGTTCCTCGTTATATAGTACTACTAATAACCACTAATTGTCTGCGGCCGCTCGCTTACTAGAATTGTGGGTTCGAATCCCGCCTATGGCATGGATGTCTGTCTCTTGTAAGTGTTGTGTGTTGTCAGGTAGAGGTCTCTGCGACGAGCTGGTCCCTCGTCCAGAGGAGTCCTACCAAGTATGGTGTGTCTAAAGTGTGATCGTGAAGCCTCGAAAAATGAGGCGGCCTAGGCCCCCAAGGGGCTGTCCAGCCATTGGAAAAAATAACCACTAATTACAATTGTTATGTATGTAACATATGCATGTGCTTATGTTACGTACATTTCCGTCACTTCAAAACCAGAACCAGCCCATTCTTCACATGCAACGAACAGTACCTTAACCACATTTCTTGTAAGCGCACACAGATTATTGTGAATGCAATGCGTACTTCTGTAATTAGCCCACTTTACTTCCTACAGAACTAAAAAGAAGGCTGCTGAGATGGCAATGCTGATGTGTGTTTTTGTGTCTATTACAAATTTTGAAACATTTTACCGATTTTTAAAAAATTGGTTGTTTGTTGTACCACTGAAAGATAACCTTACGCTCTTGGTTTTAATTTCATACGATATCAATAACAACATGGCGGAGGCGCGAAGTTGTGACGGTGGAGCGACACTAGCGACAAATTTTATATCTTCAAATGACGTATGGTAATAGACATTGAAAAGATATTAAAAATTTTCAGCAGAAATTAGGGGAATGTAAAATAATAAGATGAAACTGTGGGATATTTGTTAGCTTCAGGTATCGTGGTGGTAACTGATTAGCAAGTGGAGCTGGGAAAGTGAGATTTAGTATGCGATGGGCAAGAAACTTCTTTGTATATTACATGTAAAGAGTTTTCCTTAGCACAGAATTACGAATATGGTGACCATGCTGAAATTTGAGGTTTGATGTATGCAGAGTATGAACTTAAGAAGTTATTTCTTTACAGAAGTAAGGGAAACGGTAATGTTAATACTCATTGGGATGTAGAAATATAAATATGTGCTATACTTTAAGATTTATGGCCGAAGCTTCTTGTTTTTAATTTATATCTCATTGAAGTATTCTTAGAGTGAGAAACTTATCACACGAAATTTGTTAAGAAATCAAAACACACATTTTATGTTCAAAAGCTTTTTTTTGAAAATCGTACCGTTTACGAGATTATATAGAAAAATATGGTAGAGGCGGACAGGCTACAGATGACAATAAAGTATGACGCATGCGCATTGCATGCTGGACAACTAAGGCTACAGACACACACTCAAAATATGTAATACTTGTTGCTTTTCCACGGCAACAATGGTTAAGCGAACGCGCCTGAAAGTTATGTTTTACATACACTGCCTTTCTTGTTATTCTTCTCCAAATATTATTATGGTGTCAAATAAAGGAGGATCATATTACCGGAACGTGTAGAGAGGGAGGAGGAGATGTGAAATGCATACAAATAATTAATAGGAAAAACTGAAGGGAAATGGCCAGTTTCGAGAAGCAGTCGTGGGTGAAAGGATAATTTTAAAATTTGATTTAAAGGGACGGCATGTGAGAATGTAAACAAGATTCAAGTAGTTCAGTGGCGGGCTCTTGTGGAAACGAGTTCCGCACAAAGTGTGGACTTTCTTGACAAGCTCAGCGACAGTTATTTTCTCAAGGATGGTTGTGTTTCATGGAGTTAATTGTTAGTAACTTCTCACCAATGAACAGAATGCAGTGCAGCGAGTGAGACCCGCACAGTGGCGACAGGTGATGGAAACCGCGGAGTTCTCATGCGTGATTTGCAAACAAAACCACTACAGTCACGGCAGGAGGCAGACGGCTGGGGGCCTCACTGCTGAAGGGTAATTTAAGTAGATTAACGACTAAATGGTAATTTATAGGCGCACTGCGGAGCACTTCTTTATTCCAACGTATTCCAGGTCATGGGGATTTACCTGACTGGGAAAATACTTCACAGAATTCAACACAATGTGTAAAATTTGTTTTCTCGTTGTTGAGAGGCCAAAAGTTGCCGAGGGTGATAACATTATTTAACCAAAGGACAAATAATTCCTTGCAAGAAATCATTTTTACATGAAAAATAAAATAAAGAACTATCAAACATTTCTGTAGTAAATAAGAAAACATATGTTAAGTAAAAAAGTATAGGTCCATACAAACGCACGAATTTATGTTTAAGATTACACAATTTTAACAGAAAAGTTAAGTCACATATTGATTTTTGATAGCCTAGCTGTTACTTTACGTACCACCGGGTTTAATATCCTAAAGAACATCCATAATCTTCTCGGACATTGGATATTAAGAGACTCGAAATATTTAAGTGAGGATAGCATCAGTGAAGATCTAGGCTTTTATTTAAGCAGGGCCATTTCAGATTTTTTTACAAGGTCCCTGCATACTCGTACATGTAAGTCGACAAATATTTATTGTGAGACATTTTGTACCTCCTTGCCCAACACTCAAGCCCATTTGTAATATGGAATTGATGATAATAATGATGATGACGATGACAACGACGATGGTGGTGGTGGTGGTGGTGATGATGATGATTTGAAACTAAGTTTGTCAATAGTACTGAGTTTTCTCTAAAAATTATTTCGGTTACATTTTTTTAAAACATTCAAATTTGAATATTAAAGCAGCGTTTGTTTCCGGTCGTTCATAAATAAGATTACCGTGCGAAAATAAAGTTATAGTATATGACAGTGGCTTAGTTTAAAGATTCTTCTCACATATGGAAGAATCATATTACAGTAATAGCGATGAACTGAGAATTATTTATAATAAACGGCAATTACGTAAAATTCCAGGCTATTGATTTTATGTAATCATTGGTTCCTACTGACAATAGGCATATTATTCACTTCCAAATAAACGTGTTCTAGATTCGAACTTATAGGTATGTAACGACATCTCACAACCTAGACCCGTCAAAACTTCTCTCCTAAAATATTTCCTGCGTTTTTAACACACCTTCAGTGTTGGGGCTCATGTAGATGGACCAACGAGCGAGTAATTTTATTTGAACTTATTTTATTTTTAAACTCAATTTAAATGACAGCAAATAACACAGCGAAGAGTGATAAGAACACATGTTATAGTCCTAGTTCCCAATAATGTGATTTACGCTTTCCAATAAAAATTCTAGCAGTAACATCCATGTGTAATCCGTCTGTTACGTTCATCAGTGACGCACGGCCACATGACAAACATAACCAGTGAAGTAATAACTACATTAACGGTTTATCTAACAAAACACTGCCGAACTAACAGACTTAGTAGCGAAAAACTGAAGCCGATAAATTGTATCTGTCCTGTTCATACAAATTACACGCAGCATTTAGCGCCATCCAGTCAGTGGAAGAATGTAATGGATAACGTTTTTATTACGACTATTCTATTCATAAAATCGACCAACAAAGTACATATCAAAGCCTGTAAAAATTGCTTAAATTCTGCAACATATTTTGGTTTGTCATCGAAGCATCTTCAGGGAGACACGACTAAATGATAATTCCTGGTTATGTTATAAATATGTTGAGTAATTTGATACATGTAATCAAAAATGTATTACTATTATTGAATATTGTCTCCCTGAAGCTACTCGGTTTAGATCCGAAACCGAAACATTTTGGAGAATTAAAAAAGTTATTACACAGAATGTTCCACTTAAAATCGGTCCGCTTGCACGGCGAAATCACGATAGGATTTTGTTTCGTTTAGTTTTTGGTACACTAAATGAACACTCTTAAGGAAGATGTTTGAACTTATATCCTTGTGAATCAATACATTTTTGCGCGTGTGTTATCAAAAATCCTTTCTTGATTCCGCCGTGCAAGCGGGCCGGTTTTAAGTGAAACGCCCTGTATATTATACAGGGCATACACAAAAGAATGGTGCTGTTTCAAAAGTGAATAAAAAATTTATGTCTCACATTACACGCGCTACCAGCAGTTCGCTTCTCATGCTTACTGCGTGGCCGCGGGGCCAGTTTCAAAGATGGCGTTGCAGCAGGAGAAGGCTTTCTGTGTCTGGGATGAGTTTGATTACCGTGTGGATGTGTGTCGTGTGACCCAGGGTGCACACATTGAAGGATTGTAATTACCAAATGAGAAACTTGGACAGTTTCCGCCGCTGACGGTGTAAGTTGTGCCCGTGTAAGGTGAGAAATACATTTTTATTCACTTGTGATACCGCACCATTCTTTTGTGTATGCCCTGTATATTACATATTACATATCATATATTATATAGTCATTGTATGAACAGTATGGGCAGTATTAAGCAATTTACGACTAATCTCCATGACCACAGTGCTGCAGTTGACAAATAACTTACCTGTTGACAATCCACTGGAATGAACTCCTTTCTTCACCGCTGTCATGTTTGGTTGCGCTGTGATAGAGTCTTCACATTCTGCAGGAAGTCTTATGTGGTCAATATGAAACGGAGTTTGAATGAATCCATTTCTTAAAACGATGGCAACAACAACACTCCTGGACTGACAGGTTATATCCATTACGCAAAAGCTGCAATACGTCTTCCGTGTTTGTCTCTGACAGGTTGATGTGTCCCTTCTTGTTCTTGAAAAGGTGTACGACTGACCGGGTCACTCACAGGTAAGAGAAGACCCGCTGCGGAGAGCTTCCTACTTCACTTGCCTCACAGTTTCTTGAAGTGAAACTTGTAGGCCCCTAAAACTTAGACAGAGTCAAAGCAGCACTTTGTTTATCACTTAGTGATGCCCATGTCTTTCTTTGTTTCGTGTAGTGATCCTCATTCACAAACAGCTTATGGAAGAATTGTATAGAATACTTGAAAAAAATCGCTTTAAGATTTTCCTCTTCTCCATACATAGATACTCTAGTTCTCTGATCACAAAATGGTGAGATTACTTCACCATTCCAATGTAAATTACCGTAAAATCTTTTTCCTTGTCTCCACAGCTATTTTTCTTTTTAGTAATAAATTGGAAAATGCGGAATTTTATTACACAGTACAGAGTATGTAATGGCTTTAAACGTGGAGTAAATTACATTTTATTAGTCCAGTACACAGTATTCTTCTTTACACTTCGATATATGCAAGAATGTGCAGGAAACGTGGGAGGACACGTGACAAATTTAATTTTTTATTTTAGATTTTCTGTTATCTTAACGTACTTCTCCACAGGGTCACTTGGATTATTTCTTTTTAAAAAGGTAATGGCGCTTAACACAGCTTGTTCAAATCGTTTCAAAACTGCTTTTAGAAAATAGATATATATTACATCTGCAATATAAGACCGACAGCCTGTTACAAGCATTGAACATCTTTCGTCTTTCTGAAATACGTTTTTTAGATTTAGTGTATACATTTATTCAGACGCACTGAGACACAATATATTAATTCTGTATCACTTCCACTTCCTGTTACTCTCAGGCGTCCTTGGATTATTAAGAAACACATGTCATGAGCAGGCAAAATAAATACTAGATAAACCTGTAATCACCATTGTGCTTGTTATAAAAACGCCTCACTGATTTCCTCGGTAGCTTATGCAACATAAACTTGTTTCACTTCACTCATTACATGTTAGGGACTTAGAAGCAGCAGGCACACGCAAAATATTAAGCAGTAGAGATGCGATGAGCGATGATGTGCTTGTCCACCATGTTGCATTGCTGCTGGATATTCCCCTGCAACAAGAAAAATTAATGGAAAGTATAAATTGTGCAAAATGCTTTTCTCAGAAATAAACTTCTAATTTATTGATGTTCTAGTTCATTCTCTGTTGATTCATTGAAAAGACAGAATAAGATGAATTAAAATTTGAAGTTTCAGGTCTTCTGAGATGTGACGCTGTGTCGTTAATTGAGGAATGTGTGACATTTCGGAGAATCGTCTTTGACCCAACAACAGCACCACGTCCCCCAGTATTTAAATCTTCAGCAGCGCAGCTTTGAGAACCTCAAATCTCGCAAATTAAACTTTGGTACCTGATATCAGAAATACTTTTGCAAAATGTGATACCAAAACAACTAGGTTCATCTAAACTACCAAAGTTGCCTGCTATACACGATGTTGAGCCAGTTTTACCCATCTCCTCTCCTCATAACAGATTTCTCTCCTATCTGTATTGAGGGTTTTATTTCCATCTCTTTCTTCGTCTTCCAAGTGTACACTTTCCAAAATATTTCTTCTTCATATTCTGTATGCGTAAATTACGTAACAAATTCCAGCCACATGCCTAACACATCACTACCTCCAAAATTTCACTATCCTCACTACCTTAGATAACCTGTACGAATTACTACATTCCTTGTGACGTCATACACTAAACTGCTCACTTACTGCATCCTAGGGCCTGTCGTTTTCCTGGGTACTTTGTTTTAAACACTTGCACCTTATATCATTCCCTCAAAGCAAGCTATAACGTATCACACCTACTGGGGAATCCATACTTATTTTAGCGTAATTTTCGGATTTCGAAGGTGGATAAGAAGAGCTTTTAATTAAATAATTTAAGCTTTTGAAGAACTTGTCCTACTCCTAATATTCGCAGAAACCCCCTTAAAAATCGGAACTTGATAGACATTCGCTGGTTGCTAGAACTCTGAATCATTCAACGTCTTCTTTTAACCTCCTACAATATCGACTGACTGTGCGAGGTCAAGAGTTCGTTTGACTCAGTCATAAAGTGGCTGGCGCAGTCCAGTCTCACAGGCTGTGTTTTGGAATCGCTCAAGCTCCTAGTCAACGAGTACTGGAAGCTTCAGAGATAAAGCAGCTGAAGCGAGGGTCTAGACAGTTGCCACTTGTAATTTTGAGTTTAAGAATTAACAGTGTCTTATCTTCAACTCTTTCGATATCACAGATTTGTGCTTCCGTATAAGCATGACATAACGTTATAACTTTTCAGCTTGATAAAAGAATTATTTTGGTTTAGCCTACATTCAGGTAGAGTCTTTGTTACGACCTTCTTAAACAATTTACGCACACATAAACATTAGTCTATAAATGTAATATAAATGCAAGGTAAGAACTGCACAAGTAACGAAATTTATTTTCTTTTAGTGGCTGTTAATTTCTTTAGTAGATGAGAAACTAGTAGCCATCATGAAGGCATTTGCTCCGTGGATTTAGTTAGTGGCTGCCTTTGAACCTTAAGCAGGTTTAGAGATATCGCTGTAGGTATTTGAAGTTAAAAAAAGGCCTAAAAATATTGAAGGATTTGAGTATGTTGCTTTCGAGATGGCAAGGTGTTCTTATCCTGTTTCATTAAAGTGGATAACATGAGATAGAGGTGCCAGAGCCAGGAAGCACCACCAGATATGTTTCTCTTCTGAATTATGAGATAAAACTTGTATTATGCGGTTTGTGAAAAGTTTTACAGTAAAGACGGGTTATGGATATTGGTATTCCTTTTATGTCTGCAATCTCTGACAGTTTCTCTGTCACATATTTAACTAATTGATGTACAACGCAGTTAAACAAAACTAATTCTCTTTTAAAACCTGAACGTGACTGTTTTTATAATAACGCCAATTATAAAATACGCTATGATTATAATTTAATTAACTTCTTTATGAGCTGTTTTAACTTTCAATACAATGAAGGGAAGTTAATTGATAAATCGTGTGAGCCAACACAACGCATACACAAAATAACAACTGAAGCCCCGCCTTAATTAGTTCGATATATGGTTAGTATATTAGGCGCATAGTTAGACGTACAGACCGCATTACTCTCCCTCGCATCACCCTGCAGAATGACATCATTAAGCCCGCAATAGCGTCATAATAAACTTTATCTCTGCCACGCGGTCGAACACGGTCTCGTGGTAACGAACACGCTGTCAGGGAATACTACACCAAATATTACTCATCAAATCACGGATGGGATATAGCACACTTTTCACCACAGTGAAGGATACTTGAGCTGTTGGGCGACTGACAGCCTCTCAAGAAGCGATTAATTTATGGTGTTATATTGTACTGTCCACTGTTAACTTGTTATATTGTACTGTCCACTGTTAACTTGTTATATTGTACTGTCCACTGTTAACTTGTTATATTGTACTGTCCACTGTTAACTTGTTATATTGTACTGTCCACTGTTAACTTGTTATATTGTACTGTCCACTGTTAACTTGTTATATTGTACTGTCCACTGTTAACTTGTTATATTGTACTGTCCACTGTTAACTTGTTATATTGTACTGTCCACTGTTAACTTGTTATATTGTACTGTCCACTGTTAACTTGTTATATTGTACTGTCCACTGTTAACTTGTTATATTGTACTGTCCACTGTTAACTTGTTATATTGTACTGTCCACTGGTAACTTGTTATATTGTACTGTCCACTGTTAACTTGTTATATTGTACTGTCCATTGTTAACTTGTTATATTGTACTTCCACTGTTAGCTTGTTATATTGTACTGTCCACTGTTAACTTGTTATATTGTACTGTCCACTGTTAACTTGTTATATTGTACTGTCCACTGTTAACTTGTTATATTGTACTGTCCACTGTTAACTTGTTATATTGTACTGTCCATTGTTAACATGTTATATTGTACTGTCCACTGTTAACTTGTGGACGGATGGAAATGTCTAATATAAGCTGGCCGTTCTCACATTTGTTTCAACATACATACGGACTTCTTGTTACCACACGTTGAGTACTTCCGAAATGATTTCTGAAAGCCGACAATCTCAGAAGAACTTTATATTATACATACCGTGCATTTCAATAATTAACCAACTATTTTATTCCAACAAGTGCACTACACTATTTTTAGTGTCTTGTACAAGACACCGCAGGACGGTCAACAACATAGCAAAAGCACACGATCAAATACGATCGCACAACTAATATACATAGACAGTTGTCGAACAAAGTCTTAATAACTTTTAATATTTTATATTACGACTATCTTCAATCATAAAGTTTCAATTATTCAATTTTAATAAAACACCAAAGAAGATAAGCTGACCACCATGAACAAGAAGATAAGTGATATTCCGTGATAGTGAATTATATGTTGTGAAAGTGAACTGGATGCATTGAAGATTGTGAACTCTCTACGACACCCCTGAAGATGGCACAAGGAGTGCCGAAACATATGTAGGGACAAGAAAACACTAAAAATAGTGTAGTGCATTTGTTGGAATAAAATAATTGTTTAATCTCAGGAGAGTTTTAAAGCCATTCAGGCTATTTTCTGGAAAATAGATAAAATATATTAACATGCAGTTCTGTGTGTATAACTTTCTAAGTGAGCTTTATCAGAAGTCCGAAATCCTTATAAATAATATATTAACTTTGTTTATGTCTGTACAAAGCACTTATCTGTGTTACAAAGAACCGATGTACATTCACAAAACTTACTAAAATGTGTTTCTTCTTAATGAAACAGTAAGAAACAAAGTACCACATTATTTTTGCAAATAAACTCTATCGTGCGATTTGCAGCAATAATCTGTTTCTCTCTTCTCTGTCCGAAATTTTTGCTGTTACCCTAAACACGGCTTGCAAGCTTATGCAAACCTTTGCGACAGCAAGAAATATTTCAAATAATCAGATTTACACTCTAAGTGTCTTCTTCCATCTTGCACCCCTTTGTGAAACTTTCCTGCCTGCGTACAGGAGAAGATATAATTTTTCTCTCCCCTCACGCTTTTCTAACACCAGTTTCTCTCTTGCAGACGCTGGCAAAAACCCTGACATCATACCCCCAAGTGACTTCTTAAAATTATTTTTAAAGAGGGAATGAGACGTGTATGAATAAGACGACGTCACGTAGATGGGATCTTTATTCACCTACAAAAAAATCCTTTAGCTTGCTGCTTTTTAACGAGTCTGGCAACTGCGACTGCCTATATTTGCTACGACGAGAGATTTTCCCTCCAGATATACTGTTTATGAAGTGCATAACATGAACAGTTAACGGAGAAACCTGAAAGAAAAGGATAAGTGTGGATGTAGGAATATTTAAACGTACAGGTAACTGTACTCCTATTCATAACATGAAGGCGTCTGGGATGGAGGTAGAGCTCCACGCAGTCTTAACCTCATCACAAGGTGGAAGCGCATGGTAAGCGTCACTCCCCAGTCGGCGAAAGGCACGCACCTAAATACCTACTAAATAGGAGGCTGAGTGGGCCCCAGAGACCGTCTGGACGCTTTGGAGCAGAGAAAATTCTCCTTCCCCTGCCGAAAATCGAACCCCAACTCTTCGGTCATCCAGCCCGTGGTCAAGTCAGTATAACGAATACAGTATGCTGGTTCCCATATTAAAATACATCCTAAGGAACTCAGTGTGGAGTAGTGCACCGGATTCAGACTGCTCAGTATATGGTCCAGTTATTGACTCCTAGGAACGTGGTGATAAATTTCCGGGTTTCACACAATCCGGCAAGTATGCTGAGCAGCTGAAAAAGTTTCTAAACAAGGACCCTATTCGCTGGCGTTGTAAACACGGTCGTGTTGTCTTCTAAATTACAGTTCCAATACTCTACTTTTACTTTAGGTTCACCACTAAATAAACTACGCTATTTATAGTTCTTCTTAATTTTCTGATTAAGATATTATATTCTTAATTGATTTCAAGTATTTTGGCAGCATGATAACAAGTGGTGCAAGATGTACACGTGAAATTAAATCTAGGCTTGCTATGACAAAGCAGCATCCAACAAGAAGAAGACTGTTTTCACCAGCAAAGTGGACTTAAATTTAAGGAAGAAACTAGTAAATTCCTACATTTGGAGCATAGCTTTGTACGGTGCTGAAACTTTGATACTTCGGAAAATAGATCAGAAATATCTTAAAAATTCTGGAAAGTGGTGCTGGAGACGTTTGGAGATAATCATTTGGACCGATCGTGTGAAAAATAAAGAGGTATTATAAAGAGTTAAGGAGGAAAGGAACACCTTACATACAATAAAACGAAGGAGGACTAACTGGATTGGTCACATCTTGCGTAGGAACCCACTTCTAAAATATGTTATTGAAGAAAAGATATAAGGAAATGTAGAAGGGATGGGAATAAGAGGACGAAGAAGTAAGCATCTACTGGATGACCATAGGGAAACGAGAAGATACTGTAACTTGGAAAAGGAAGCACTAGACCACAAAAATAAATAAATAAAATAAATAAATATGTCATGAAGAGTCAGAATTTCTGTGAAAGTCAGAGCGCCACTACGGCTCGTGCGAGATTTTAGGTTCACACAGCAGTGTTGCTGAACATACAGTTCCTTGAGCACTGCTTGACCATGAACACGAAAGGCATTACGAAGCTCGAAACGTCAATAACTATGTACCAGTCGACACGGCGCAACATCCCGAAGGACTTCAATTATCATCACTATTCTTACGTAAACAGGTGGTTAATATACAGAGGAGGAAAGCAGCCAGTGTTTCCCATTTTGTGAAGTAGTGCCAAATTTTTGCACTTTCGTATTCCTTTATTAGTTAAAAGGAGGTCAGAGATGACACAGACGAGGCTTCAAGGTAGGTTAATACACAAAGCGTTATGACGAGAATCAAAGAACGTCGCTAGTAACAAATTTGGCCAAGCTGTGGTGGCAATAAGGACAAAATGGTGCAGTTGTTTCCAGGGAATATGCCATCTTTATAGTAACTGGACCAGCCAGGAGAGATTGCATTGCCGACGGAATAATATTACACCAGAATATGACTTTGAAAGGCGGGACAGATGTGAGGATATGGTTGTCCAAAATACGGCGTTTATCAAGATCGCTGGAACTTTACTCTTTACCATCCTCAGAAGCTGACAGTCATTCAACTCTTCAAGAAATGATATATATTTTATACAAAGTAAAGCCTTATTAATATTTCCACGTTTTAAATTCCGGACAATTATCACATTAAGAATCTTCGTTGGCAGATAGAATATGGAAAGCCTTTTACTGTTACCTCCAGTCGTGATTCTGTGTGAGGCAAGCATTGTAAATATAAAAATTCTGAAACAAATTACGCAACGCGATCAAATAGTTTCCAGACTAAATTTATTTTTCAGTAACAACACTAACCTTCTAACCAACGTTTTCTCTTTCACAGCGAACCCATCGATGGCGACAACTTTCGAAACGTTTCGTAAAATGCATTTTTGAAACTCGGCAATTTCTTCTCGCGATTTTGTTTGAGTCATCCTGATATCACTAAATCTCCTTCCTTTGAAAGCAGTCATTTCAGTCTTCAAATATCTTGAAGGCGAGTATTCGAACTTCTTCAGACTTAGTATCGTGCCTTTTACCGCATTTAAATCAAATAAATGTTGAAACTAATTTCAATTTACCAAAATGTTTAATCCACTAAGTTATGTCGAGAAATTCAAACTGAAGTCGCTAAAATTAAAGTTGTATAATGTTGACTTTGAGACACACACACACACGCTCACGCATATTTAACGACCGATAATTTCGGTGTCGTTTGCTTCGGTATTTGCCTATGTCCCATCTGATGTGGTGCATGTACACAAGAGGAGGTAAACTATACTTAGCGAGGAAAATTTCCGGCCTGCAGCGTTGTTCTGACATTAATAACAAGATCATCGCAAGTTTTCTTTATCATGTATCATGTAATTAAACATTTAAATAAAGAAGATGTTGATAAGGGTAACTTTCAACCTACAACCTGCCATGAAGGTCCAAAGAGGAAGTAGAGTTATAGCTCTACTCTTTCTTTAAACTCGGCGCTAGATGGGGATGGTGGTCAACTCCACGGCCCGGCCGCTTTACCCCCGGAAAAGAGGGTCAGTATCCATTGTACAGGAGGCTGGGTGGGCCCTCAGGGCCTGTCTGGACGGGTGCGGAAAATCTCGCCCCCAGAGGGATTCGATCCCCGGAACGTTCAGTCAGTAGCGAGTCGCTATACCGACTGAGCTATCGCGGCCCACGAACGAGATGTTGATGAAATAATAATTTTGGTTCCCTCATGCACGTATTTGGTATTTTCGCCCACTTCGTCTACCGAAGGTGACGAGAAAATGGAGTGCGTCAATTTAATTCAGGGCATCAGTCAGTTTTTATTATGGCATCCCCATTAATTATTAATAAAGCTGTGTTTCTGTCTTCTGTTATATTTAAGAAGTACAGTCAGTCTTGTGTGAATAGCTCGTACGTAGCTACTAGCTACATGCACAATTGATCTCCGGCGGGAACTCTCGCCACGGCCCCTTTGAAGGAGCCCCATTTGGACCCCGCGTCAAAATAATTAGTTCCTTGCGCAATATTGAACGTATAATTCTTTGTTCTCAACTACTGAAACACCTCAAATAACCATGGAATTTTGGCGAACTGTATTTGTGCGAGGAAGTGTGGCTAAACTCACGCGGTATATTGGAGAACAATGTTTACTGTTGGATTTGAGGTATTAATAGGCACTGAAAGTTGCTGCAACAATGTGGGATTAAGTTGAGTAAGGCGCTAATTTAAGCGAATGGTGCAGGTAAGATGGTGAGTATCACCGTCACATGCAGGCTCATTATCGAGTGAACAAAACGGCTGTTAAGTGTTACGGCGAAGTTAAAAACTTATTAATTAAATGTACAGCCTAACACAATAATTTGGCTCACACTTTGCTTCCATAAGAATATGTTGTCATTACATTCAACATTAAAATTGTAGTGAAGGTTTATTCATTTATACAGACTTAAGTCCCTTATAACAGCACTTTTCGTGTGAATATCAGGGTCACATAAAAGATCCGCATAAACTAAATAAACTGTAATTTGTTTTGATACGCCAAAATTAAAAATGATTAAATAAATTTGCCGCCTATAACAATAATTTGGCTCACATACTGCTTCCATAATGACATATTGTAATAAGAGGTGAAGTTCGCCCTAGAACAGGCCATGAAGACCCAGAGGGGGAGTAGAGGTATAGCTCTACTCTTTCTTTAACCCCGGCGCTAGATGGGGGTGGGTGATCAACGCAACGCCCCGGCAGCTTCATCCCCGGTAAAGACACCCGGTACCCATTGTATAGGAGGCTGGGTGGGATCCAGGGCCGGTCTGGACGGCTGCGGAAAATCTCGCACCCACCGGGATTCTATCCCCGGACTGTCCAGCCCGTAGCGAGTAGCTATACCGGCCTACTGACATATTGTAATTACATTCAATATTAAATCTGCATAGAAGATTGATGCACTTATATAGGGAAAAGTCCTTGTTTCCAAAGAAAGGACTTTCAATAAGTCATGTCCATGAAATCTACCAACGTTTAGCGACAACCTATCGGTTCCATCTTCACGGGTCAAGCACATGGGACCGATAAGTTGTCACGAAACCTTCGTACGGAACTACCACACTACGCTGCGTGAAATCCCAAAAGAGTGCAGATCTCATTTACATCGCGGCGGAAGCCTGAAATCACGCAAGTCGTCCATTTGTCCGTCCGTAACCCAGTGATAGTGTCTAAAGTTTTGAAATTCCACACCAAGCTTTGTTAGGAAGTTCTGATTTTTGGCATACTGTTCCATGTTGAAATAAAATCAATGCCCTTTTCCGTATTTTTATCAAATTCGAAAAAGGAGGCTTCCATCAGAAGTTGTTATGCAATATCGATTTTCAGCCACGTTGATTCATAAGAAAACCCTGTTTGTATTTAGCCATAACTACACTGTTCCATGTACGTTGTAAACATTCAAAACGAGAAATTCTTATTGATTTCATTTTTTTTTCATTATTAAGCAGGATTATGGAACCTACAAGGGCGCCGTTGGTAATTCTGTAACCCTCTCCAAGCTTATTTTTCTATTTTTTTTTTCTATGGCTCGACAGCCCTATATGGGCCTGGGCCTCCTCGTTTCTTCGAGGTTTCATGATCACACACTTTTAGACACACCACACTCGGTAGGACTCCTCTGGACGAGGGACCAGCTCGTCGCAGAGACCTCTACCTGACAACACACAACACTCAAAAGAGACAGACATCCATGCCCCCGGTGGGATTTTTTTTTTTTTTTTTTTTTTTTTTTACTAATTCCTGGGTTTTCCCCTTTGATCCATTTTTGTTCTGTATTAATCCTTTCTTAGTCCTTTTCATGTCACTTACGGTCCACAACCGACTTTTTACAACACAAACATCCATGCCCCCGGTGGGATTTTTTTTTTTTTTTTTTTTTTTTTTTTTTATTTTTTACTAATTCCTGGGTTTTCCCCTTTGATCCATTTTTGTTCTGTATTAATCCTTTTTCGTCCTTTTTTCATGTCACGGTCCACAACCGTCTTTGTACAACACAACACAAACATCCATGCCCCTGGTGGGATTCGAACCCACGATCCTAGTAAGCGAGCGGCCGAAGACACACGCCTTAGACCGCACGGCCACTGGGATCGGCAAATTCGAACCCACGATCCCAGTAAGCGAGCGGCCGAAGACCCATGCCTTAGACCGCGCGGCCACTGGGATCGGCTGGATTCGAACCCACGATCCTAGTAAGCGAGCAGCCGAAGACCCACGCCTTAGACCGCACGGCCACTGGGATCGGCTATTTTTTCTATTAGTACACTGATTTATTACATTCACATAGCCACTGCCGTTATTATATTTGCAAAATTTATTCTTAACAGACCAAAATATTTGTAGCAATTGGTTGCTTTTTTAACTTTCTTAGGATGTTTATTTTAAAGATTTATTTTCTGGGATCCATTTAATTTTATTAGGACATCCATTTTGAAGAAGTTTATAGTCATGTAAGGAAATCCCCTCGTTTTATGAAACCCGACGTTTTACTGCCATGTTCGTACGAATGCACTCACTGGACCCTGACACAAACCAAATGACTTGAAGCGGAATCCTGTATTTTAAGATCTATTTTAATCTTATCTTCCCATCTACGTTTTTACATTTCAAACGATGCCGTCTCTTAAAGTTTCTGGCCAAATTGTTTGATACTTTTCTCATTTCCCTCGTGTAAGCCACAGGCCCGCCATCTGACACACCTCAATTTGATCATCCTACTGGTGCTGCAAACCTACTGAACAGCTTGGTGTAACGTAAGGATCAGCTGGCACATTGTCTGAGGTTTTTTGTGGTTTTCCTCAGTCCTCCAGGTAAACTGAAAGGACAGTACCTGGAATGATCCTTCAGAATCTTTTCGCATTCATCATTTGCCAGTTTACGCATTATTAATAGCGAAAGTGGGTAGCTAAGGTGAAAGCCTTTTCAAGCCCAGTGGTTGCTTTATGCATCACGTGGTTTCACATTTAAAAACCCTACGTTCTGCCCACAGAATGTACACATGTTATACCCCCGGCAAAGACCTACTATTTCCCTGTACAGAATTAAATAACAGATTTTTAAATGCAGATGGTTTTTCCATGATAAGTGGGTCCCTGTCACCATGGCATGGCGCGTCCTCAGGTTGCGGTTGGAGGAACGGCCTCCGAATATGGAGGGTAGCTGCGAATACATTGAATAAGCAGTCGTGGACAGCCGACAAGTGGTGGTCCTCCAGCTTGGGTGTTGGGCGAGGTGCTAACAACTCCTCACCGTAAAAAATTACCATGTTACGAAATATTGCACAAAGCCTCGGACCTGGGATGGGAGGGCATGGACTGGATTGATATAGCTCAGTATAGGGACAGGTGGCGGGCTCTTGTGAATGCGGTAATGAACCTTCGGGTTCTATAAAATGAGGGGAATTTCTTGACTAGCTGAGGACCTGTTAGCTTCTCAAGGCCTTTGCTCCATGGCGTTAGTTAGTTAGATGGTGTGTGTTGACCGCAAGTTACGGGGGTTAAAACCAGTCTTCAAAGGGTTAATACTGCCCGTTATAATGGCAGCTGAAGGAGTTGAGCCTACTGTATATCTGGTAGTCCTCTGCTAAATTTCTGTTCATTAATATGATTTAAAATTCACTATTACGTGACCTGTCACTCACACAGCAAGCACTACTGTGACTGCAAGACACAATGCTTGTACCAAGTACATGACCTGTCACTCACACAGCAAGCACTACTGTGACTGCAAGGTACAATGCTTGTACCAAGTACGTGACCTGTCACTCACACAGCAAGCACTACTGTGACTGCAAGACACAATGCTTGTACCAAGTACGTGACCTGTCACTCACACAGCAAGCACTACTGTGACTGCAAGACACAATGCTTGTACCAAGTACGTGACCTGTCACTCACACAGCAAGCACTACTGTGACTGCAAGGTACAATGCTTGTACCAAGCGCGTGACGCGGATTCGCGTCTGTTCAGTACAACGATTGACTCCGACGTGTACAAGGAAAAGACGCTAACATCCTGCAGCGTGCAGGCGTCGGTGCAAACGACCTACACAAAGAAGTCATGTAGGCGGCAGCCAGGAGTATGAGGAATGCAGTATGATAAGCAGCACGGTGTCACAACGCCGTGACACTCATCATGCTGCAGCATCTTCAAACAGCACCGTGCACAGCTGCAAACCACTGAAAATTAATATGTTCAACACCGGGGTTACGCGGGACACAGTTTGGAAATCACTGCTAAGGGTATATGCAGTGGTGATAATGCTTTGCAGATTTGTACAATGACGTCTTGCGAGCAAGTGTACACTTTGTAACTTCACAAGAAACGACGGCTTGTGGAAAGGGTTGGAAAGAACTAGAAGGGAAGTTACGTCTGATAGTGGCTGAAGTGAACGAGATGTAGTAGAAGATTTAGGAAGTAAAACGTAAATAAGTGGGAGTGTGGGATGCATACACAAAGAGGTAGGGAGATTGAATTTAACTTGAATGCGCGGGTAGAGCCGCGGGTCCTAGCTAATTACAGATACAGGACGGCAGGGGGGGGGGGGGGTGGGAGTTGTGCTATCTCTGATAAAGTTGGCTAGGAACTGGGAAGGGACAATCTCCCATTCCGACGGCTTAGTCTTTACGACGTTTTGGCCTACAGCAATTTTCCTTCCTTCCTCATTTCCTTTCCACTGTGTCTTTGCCATCCCGCTTACTACGATACTCCACTCACCCCACACACATTCTCATATGACGCAGAGATTCTGCAAAGATGGCTGTTCTATGCTAAGCTTAGGGCTCATGGATTCAACCGTTTCACCCTTTCTGTATTCAAAATGCCAGTTTCATTCCTACTCATATAAATTATGTTCTTTTTAAATTATACCATCAGTCACTAGTACCTAATTTTATATCCAATCTTCTCTGGCTTCGTTTTATAATGCCATTACTTAAACCCTGAAGAAAGGTAAGTTGGAATTTCCATCAGTGTACAATGGCATCGAGTAATTAAACACGTTATAAACTACAGCTGAGCGACCCTTTTTAAAGTAATATGTACAAACTAGGATTCATGTTTAAAACCTGGTAGTTGCTCATCTGATAAATACCCGTAGTTTTAGAACTCTGAAGCTTCAGTATCGTGTTTCAAAAAGCGAGTGTCCTAAGCCAGTTGAACAAACTCCACGTGCCCACACCCAACATGTTTAATATAAACTTGCACATAATCCTATACATTTCTAGTATCCCAATTTTGTGTTTAGCTTTGTGTTTTCAAACAGTTATGTTACATGCAATCCTAATTTCCCTTTCTTACTACATGCTCCACCCATTTCAATCTTCCTGATTTTTCCCTAATAATATTTGGCGAGGCGAAGAAGACAAATAACGAAGCACCCGATTATGCAATTTTTAGAAGACGCCAAGAACTTTATAGCAGATAATATACGCGTAGTACAGCAAACTCGGAACTGAATGAATTACATTAGTAAGTTAATTTTCTGTAAAATTAGCTAACTTTGTGTTTGTTAACACGAAGTTTTTCTTCCTCTACGTAGCTGATTTTATAAATTATTTTTGCCATGAGAGTTTAGCATGAAGCAAAGAAGAAGAGTGAAAAAATCATAATATTTTTATGTTTCTTAAAAATTATAAATAAGTTTCTCCCCAAAATTACACTTATTTGACTTAAATCTAAACTGTTTGAGGAAACTTAACACGCAGTAAGATATATCTACGTCTGTTCGTGTATAACCCAGGAAACACTACATTTGTGTTTGAAATAAAACATTTAACGGTATTAACACTCTGGCCGCTATCGAGGGCACAACGCAAAATAAGAAAATAATATTATTACTTTTATGAGTCATATAATTCGAAATTTTGTTTGTAGTTGGTTCTGTTAACAAATACCCCTGACTTTGAATAATTATTATGCACTATTTTTGCCACTAGACTTCTGCAATAAAAACATGGCAATAAGTAAATGCAAATTCACAAGGAACGCATTTGTGAAATGTTTGTACCCCATCGTGCGCACTTGTGCTCTATTTCTTTGTTGCTTTGATTCATACACAATTTTTGCAAGTTTCGTTTCTTTTCTGTCTGTCGCATAATACTGAATACCACAGTTCGACAAGGTTATGGTAACATATAAGAAGAGTAACTTCCTATATAGATTCTTATATGCTGGATCCAAATCTGGATGCAAAATATTTATATGACGTCACAGTTCTGAAGAAAAATGTAGTGACTAGTATTCTTTTCTACGTTACCCCGTCAGCGACGGAGGGTATTTAAAAGATCCTCACTCTACTGAGGGATGACATTTAAATATTTTCCCCCAACGATGCAAAGCTTTTCTAAAATACACTAAATATGTATAACGGCAGAACTTAAAAGCAAAAAAATTGTTATGTTCAGCAATGTATACAGATGGATATTAAAGAATAAGCTGCACTCAGTTACATTTGTTAGAACCGGAAGTTAGACGGGATATTACGCAAGCATATTATTTATTAATTAAATATATTATCATTCAAATAACGCAACTGTTTCAGAATTTGATGAGTATGTACAAACAATATGTAAATCAAAACGAAACAAAATGCGGATTAAAACTTCTCAAATGCCATTCTTCTGATCAGCGACTTGTTATGGAAAAAAGGCGAAAATTTGTTGCTCTTTGAAAATTCTGAATTCATCAATATCCAGTAGCTTGTAAATGAACTATCTTTTATCAGGCATGCTACGCAGTTAAAAAGACCGCCCACATAGCGTTGAAAATAAATATTTCTATAACTAGGTGTGTGAATTTACAATACAGTCAATTGTGAGGTAACTCCATGCTGTGTTACACAACGTTTGAACCAATGATTATCCATTGTGCCGTAGCGAATGTTGTTATTTTTAAGTTTGTATTTCATAATTGCATTCATAGTTCTGTTCCGCTAAGTGTTTCAAACTCATAAAAAGTTCATCCATAAGATTTACGGAGTATTTCTTTAATAAATTACTTCCCACACAGAGTTTTATAACACAACCTAAATCCTGGAAACACCTCCTGTCGAAACCATTGATAACAGAATAACATGATAGGAAAGCAGAGCTTCAGTAACGGGCACATTGTGGAAATATATACCATATATAAGTATATATATTCCCCTACCCATTTCATCCTCTTCATATAGCTACCCTAGGATGAAGTCTTAATATTCCTTACAACAGTGATGTCATAGATCATTTTTATATTGAATTGGCGATAATAGGAGATGACTGCTTACCATTGAGCACGTGAACTGTTATGCTTTTGGACTTAGCGTTGGAAGGGTTACACTGATAGCGACCGGAGTCCGAAGGCCGTGCCTTCTGGATAAGTAGGAAGCTTGTGGTGGTTTCTCCCTTCTCCGTGATGACGCTGACACCACCACGCGGCGAATCGTAGCTGATTATCTGCAAGCACATACACGAACATGTCAATTAATTATTCTTGTACCAAGAGCTAATGCGTCTATAATCTACAGCAATGTTTCCCAACAAGGGCTCTGAAAAACCTTAGGGTTCTGCGAGCTATCGTATACACCGCAAAATTTCCAAATACCACTTGCAACAAAGACAGAATTTTATTAAGCAATTGTCAAAACTGTGCCGATCCCAGTGGCCGCGCAGTCTAAGGCGTGGGTCTATGGTCGCTCGCTTACTGGGATTGTGGGTTCGAATCCCGCCTAGGGCATGGATGTCTGTCTCTTGTGAGTGTTGTGTGTTGTCAGGTAGAGGTCTCTGCGACTGGCTGGTCACTCGTCCAGAGAAGTTCTACCGAGTGTGGTGTGTCTAAAAAGTGTGTGATCGTGAAGCCTCGGAAAATGAGGCAGCCTATGCCCCAAGGGGCTGTCGAGCCATTGGAAAAAAAAAAAAGAAAAAAGTTTGTCAGTACTGGAGTTATATCCGTGCGCTGGCAACTGCCTCGTTGTTTCTTTTTCATTTTTATAGGTACGGGTTCTTCAGGATAAGAAATATTATTCTAGGGGTTCCTCCATGGTAAAATGTTTGGGAAACACTAATATATTTCGACATAGTGTCCTTTGATTTCGAACCCAAAGTGGTGAGACGTTTACCTCGAAAGAGTATGCACTGCGGGACGGTAGGTGGTATAGTCTGTTTAATATGAACAAAAGTTTAACGAACTTCATCTAGCAGTTAGGAACTTCATGAGCTAACACTTGTTTGGGTGACTTGTATTGCAAAGCCGCAGTATAAAACGTCAGAGGTAGGCCTATGCCAGATATTTGCACCTTCAATAATGTGTCAGTCTACAGTTTTAAAATAATATATGTAGAAAGGGAATTGATACTTGTGTTTGTAGTTTATTTAGCTTCCCGGACGAATACCACTTGGAAGATTGAGGCGCGTATGGAATGATAACGTTAAAATGGATCTTAAATAGAATGGTAGGGTGTAGACCGGACTCATCTGGATCCGGCTACGGGACAAGTGGCGGCCATATGTGAGCACGGTAATAGTCCTTCAGGTTCCATAAAGTGCTTGGAATTTATTGAGTGGCCTCTCAAAAATGACCCTGTTTTATGAAGTTAGTTAGCGACATTCTCAACACGTAATTCCGAGTGTATATATTAGTGATAATAAATAATGAATTGAAAAGGATACGTAAAACCACGAATATCTTCAGCCAGGGTGGCCGGCATTCAAAATGAGATTCAAACCCAGCACCTCCCAAATACAAATTTGTTCTTTAATCAGATTAACAAACTTTAGAGGCCTACTACAAAAGCCCTATTTAAAATTTTCTATAACAAATCCCTCCTGATAATGAAGTGGGCCCTGGTGAAGTAAAATGCATGCAAATGATTTGGTATAAACACCTGTCTTAAATCAGACTAATTTGGAACTTTCACTGCTCTTGAATTTTTTATTTTATAAGCAAAGTCCGATGCTACAAGAACGTGGAAATCGACAACATCGCTAAATGTAACACTTATTAGCAAAAATTTGTTTCAAATGTTAGATAAAAACCTGTGTATCTGCCTTTATCTGTGTCAAAATATTGGCTTATGCCCCATTAGCATTGAGAAAGTTGTCTTTCCTGTGGTTGAAATGGATATCGCGACATAAGGCGGCAATTGCTCTTCATGCTCAGGCCCTAAACTCAAGAGCTCCACTGTGTTGCAGGTTTTGCGGGGTCAGCTTCTTGAGCCACATCAGTGAACAGAACGCATGGACATTGTATTTTGGGATATGACAACGTGTAGTCTGGTAGATGTTTTCTGAGAACCTGGGGAAGCTGACTTTAAAAGTTGCCCTTACCATGGAAGTATCAGTGTTCTCGGATAAGTCAGTAAACATTATCAATTACACGACATCACATCTCAGACGACAGTAGGCCTCGTTACTGCCGTTGACACCTTAAATTATCGGGAGAAATAATGTGCACAGAATTCAATAACTTACTCTATGAAGATGTGTTTAACAACTTCGGCTCACACGTTAGAGCTTGGTACGTACAAATCCTCCAGTCCGGCCTTGAGGCCCACCCAGCCTCGTGTAAAACAGGTACTGGCGCTCTACCCTCGGGGTAAAGCGGCCGAAGCGTGGCGTTAACCACCCACCCCTTCTAGTTCCGATGTTAAAGAAAGAGTAGATCGATACCTCCACTCCCCTTCCGGGCCTTCACGGCATGTTATAGGTGTACCTTTACCTTTACGTATTTATCACATTTAGTAATTATCAATAATATTGATTTGGCATTTACATGGATGTATATGGCATTTACATGGATGTATATGGCAGGTCACATATGATGCATACAACAATACGACTGCTTCCTTGCACATCATTTCGATTTATTTGGCCGATCTTCCTACCATCGACGCTACAGTCTGGGACACTTACAGCTTCGTTAACAGAAACCACAGAACATAACGTAATTTGTCACGTGATGCCAATATATATAGCAGCTTCAGTTGTTACAGAGTCCGTCCGTCCGACAATCCATCCATACATCCATCCATCCAGGACCTAAAATACTCGTATTTTAAATATCAGCGTTATTAGTCAAACTGTCTTACTTAACACTAGTATACACTTTACCAACACATGCACTTCCTATTAAAACATTAATAGTTTTTTAAAAAACCATGCCCTACATATGTTTCGGCCAGTTAACTGGCTATCATCAGGGGCAACTAGCGTTCCATAGCATAATCACATTCAATAGGTTAATCTTAAGATATGTGGGTTATAACCGATTATATTGCCCCTTTCGAGGGAGCATGGAAGTAGTTAGTTGGAGTGGGAGTTTTACAGCGCCGGCACCCCATACCAAAGGCAGCTTAGGATATTGGAGGGTCAGGGATTCAGAAAAGGACAGTAAAACAAGCCATCATGCTAGCCGTGGAAAGGATATGCACAAAACACTTGGGGTTGAGAACAGAATTCCAACGGTTGTGTACTCCAACAGCTCGCTGTCAGCAGGCAGACAGAGACCTTAAAGATAGGAGCCTATTGTAAATTGTGAACGAAAAATATTGTGGCTCAATTTTGTCAGATATATCAGCTGACAAATCACCTGATTAATTTTTCTGACTTGGTTGCTTCGGTGTGTTAGATTCGTTGGTAACTTGATAAAAATCAACATCTGTACGTCCTTCGCCCAACACCCCTTCCACGTAATATTCCCTGAGATAAGCCTTGCTCTCCACTGAACAAGCTAGCAGCTGATCTTCTTACTTATATGTGTAAAGTATCGCAGTAAAAACACAGAGAGCTACTAATTGTGCAAAGACGTAAGAGTAAGGATCAGTTAAAGGGTGTTATATAAAATAACCGTTAAAACAATACAGTTCACGTCGTTCTAATGGAGACACATCCAATGGGCACTGTATATCACTTGTTGTGGTCACTGTATTAACCTATTGAACGTGAATATGCTGTGAACGCTAGTTGCCGCTGATGATGGCCAGTTAGCTGGCCGAAACATATGTAGGGCTTGGTTTCTTAAAAACTATTAATGTTTTAATAGGAAGTGCATGTGTTGGTATAGTGTATACTAGTGTTAATAAACATGCACGGTGAAAATAATATTAAGTATATGTCTTACTTAATCTTTTATTGTAGTCTCAAGTTTACTGTACACAGAATTGTTAATAGAGGTTCACATGGGATATGACGTTGCGTCACTGGCTAACCGGTTACCGACGTTTCGAGACAAAATTGTGGTTTCATTTTCAAGCACCGGAATGTCCAAGAGAAAGAACTCGCACACGTATTAAAATTCTACAAGGCTAAAAGAACAGAGTAACGGTAGTAGTCTCAGACCCATATGCTGGAGGATCCTGGCTGCCGACACAGCCACGCTATGTGTTACAGTATTTCGATGACTTCCGTCAATTTTTCTAAGTGGCGAAGTAGGTCATAATTGCCTCCTTCCAAGTACTTACCTACATACACTTCATTATCATAATAACAATCTCATTTCATACATATAAAACAAAATCTTTAACCTTTAAAGTCTAAAACAACATATATTTAACATGAAGGGTATATACGATCTTAAAGACAAAAAGTCTGTTTTTCACATATAAAGAACAATGCACCAATTCCCTATGGGGAAATTATCGCTATTAATTGTGACAATCTTATGAAATTTATAAATGCACTCTGTGAGAGGAACGAACAATTTTAATCGTTAAGCCTAACATTCTGTGAACTTTAAAATGTTATATAGTCTAAAAGTAGGTCAATTAAAAATGCAGTACAGACGTAGGCGTATGCATATTAGCTTAATATTATTGTTTCTAAATTTAACTTTATGTAAGACATGTCTCAAACTGTCCGGCCAGAAGCTGTATGAAAACCGGAATCATTAATTAAATACAAGTCTGTTGCTCTGTAGGTAATTGCAAATTAACTTTCCTATGAGTAATGCTGACGGTATTTGTATGAGAGTTAGGTCGTCATAACAATCTCACAGAGAAGGGAATTTTATTCAAACACGGTTTAAATATCAGTAACAACTGATTACACTTCAGATTAGTCTTAATTCTGGTTGAATTAGGAAAAAACAAATCAGCTACAACTTAGATAATTCACAGAAAGGCTGAACAGGAATACGTTATTCAAATTTAAACAAAAGTAAAGGTTAAGGTTTCCTCTCCGTACCATGAAGATATATAGGGGGAGTAGAAGTATAGCTCCACTCATTCTTAGCCTCGGCACTAGATGGAGGTGAAGGGTTCAATTCACGCCCTGGCCCCTTTACCACCGGGAAAGAAACCTCGGTGCCCATTGAGCAGGAGGCTGGATGGGCCCCAGAGCCAGTCTGGAAGTTTTCGATAAGAGAACTACTCGTATCTCTTGTCCCAACGGAGATTCGAACCCCGTGAATATAAATATTTAAAAGAAAATATTTGTTTGGCTTACACATTGCTTTCGAAACACATGAACCACATTTAAGATAACGTAATGTACACCGAAGTTTCAGGGTTTTTAATAAAGCATGTTATAGACATTCGGATAGCCAGCCAGTAACCATGGTCATTAGATATATTTGTATCAAGCCAAGATCACACCCACCTTTTTTGTCTGAAGATTTCTACCTTCTGGTATGACGTCATGTAGACACATTTATATGCACCAATATTTCGGAGAAGCTTGCTGCCTCCTTCTTGAAGGTATCATATCCCATAGAAAGGAAACCCCCACTTCACTCAGTGCAAGCCCACCACAGTTAACTTTTGAAAAAACAGGTAAAGGTAAAGCTATCCCTATACAGGCATGGACAGGTCCTGACGGCTCTAGGACTTTGAGGCTCCCAAATTTTCTAGACAGTTGTCAGTCCTACGCACCGACAGCCTTTACCCCCAGGAGATACTACTGCCACTCATTTCTGTTAAAGACTAAGTCGACCCCAGGGCCTTAGTACGGCCGGAAGAAATAAGTCAATAAAAAGACCCCATTGGAAATAGAACCTGTGACCTTCCGGCTTGAAGCGCAGTGCCTGAACCAACTGCGCCACCGCAAACCTCACTTTTTGAAGAGGGTAGTCTAAGTAACGTTACAAACTTCAATTCCTACCTAGCAGAGAAAACAGTCCGTGCAACCGCAAAAACCAGCCAGTAATTCTCTGTACGGACATAATGAATGTTTTTATGAGAATCCTGTGAGTCACATAAACAGCCTACGCTATTTGGCAAAATGCAAAATTTTCTTAATGGCACAGTGAGCAGTGTGTCTTACAGATAGTTACAATGGGCTTTAAAATATATTTTAAAATATATCTCAGAGAAACCGATTGCACAAAGTGAATTAAGTGGCGTAAGTTAGTTAAAAGGAAGATCAGATGTGTTTGAACGTATCTTTATATGGATACAAAAGTAAAGCAATCCCATTACAGGCCTGGACAGACCCTCAGGGTTCCAGGAGGTTGAGGCTCCCAGAATTTCTAGACAATCGGCACATGAAGGTGGTAAGGTTGTCAGCCCTACGCACCGGCCGCCTTTACCCCCAGGAAATATTCCTGGTACTCATTTCTGTTAGAGGCTGAGTCGACCCCATTGGCATAGTGCAACCGAAAGAATTACATCAATGACACCATCGCGAATCGAACCCTCGACCTTCCGGTTTGTAGCGCAGTGCCTCAACCAACTGCGCCACCGCGTGGCCCCTTAATATGGATATGTATTGCTATAGTAATGATTTTCTCGCAACAAGTGGCCTATATTTGTATATTCTAAAGTAAATAACAAGCATATTATATGATTACTTGTAGACTGTATTGTGGTAACAAAAAAGCGAAAAGTATCAAATTTTATGACGATAAGTCCTGAGCTGTTGGCTCTACGGGCGTGAAATTTATTACGGCCCTAGCGTCTGTTTCTTCGGTTTCATTTGAGGTGATTTAGGGAGAATGATTAAAATAAATGAAACTTACACATTTAAGAAAGAACCATTTTTGAGAAATAAATAGACGCTCATCTGCTCAAGGAATTGTTGTTCATTTGTCTGATATGGCGTTTTCAACGGTTAAACTCTGTAATTACAAACGTAATAAAGAAGTAAAGACAGTATAGAGCTCTGGTTTTATCGAAGGCAAGAATGTGGAATTTGTACCAAGTTACATGTGTTTATACAAGCAGTGGGAAGAGCAATATGATGCGTACCTAAAAATAACAAGCAAAATAAAACACGTCGAAGAAAATTACAGATAAAATGATCTAGTCAAGATAAACACACTACCAAAACAAAATAGAAGTGATCCAAAAACAGTAACATGTATATAAAATGTATGTAAAAGTAAAATATTAGGATTCTAACCGACGCATCATTTACCGTGTACATAAACATACACAAATAAACACAAATTCTAATTTGCAGAGAATTTGTGTACATTATGTTGGTGAAAATATTAGGAATTATAGGGAATTCGAAGAGAGTTACCAGTTACCTAAATTAAATTATTGTAGCGAAAACCAACAAGACTAAGAGATGCGGATGAATGCAGGGGGATATAACTGGCTAACTGACGTAAAATAGGGCATGTAAATACATTATATATGGTAACAATAAGATGAAATAATATAATATGTATAAAAATAAATTTAAATTATGTAAATAGCAAGAAATGAATTAGACTTTGTGGATGGAATTTTTTTTTTAAACTATAATATTCTAAGGTAAATAAATAATCTCGACTTTGAGTGTTCTGTTGGCCCTGAGGATAGCCTAAAAGCTATTGATACGTTAAAACTCTTACTTATTTGGCTTGTATCTGAAGGAGGCGCAAATAAAATATTTTGAGAGCTATAAACTAGAATGATTTGTAATGTTATAATATTAAAACATCACGTGGCTTATAAGAAGGCACTTATCGTAACAGGAGTCTCATGCCCTCCAAAGTACTTATTGTTGTGTGTAAGCTGGATTTGAGCAGTTCACTGTTGTGTTTGTCAAAACAGGATAATAGCAAATCCTTCAAGATGTCGCTTGGCAAAATGTCGAAGGCGGTTGCCAGGTGACCTTGTCTGGCATAGGGTTGTGGCGGTATGATCCCTCGATTTGTCCGGATAATGACTATCATCCTGAATATGGAGGCAGTAGAATCCTCCGAGCCGATCCAGTGGCCGTGCGGTCTAAGGCGTGGGTTTTCGGCCGCTCGCTTGCTAGGACCGTGCGTTCGAATCCCACCGGGGGCATGGATGTTTGTCTCTTGTGAGTGTTGTGTGTTGTTGTCAGGTAGAGGCCTCTGCGACGAGCCGATCCCTCGTCCAGAGGAGTCCTACCGACTGTGGTGTGTCTTTCAGTGTGATCAAAAGGAATTAACAACCTCGACACTGAAACGGGAAACCGGAGTAGGTAGAAGAGGACGACTAAAAAAAAAAAAAAATCCTCCGAACCTTAACAACCACCTAGATTCTACGCGGTTCCATAAAAAAAACGATACCACGTTCTAAGTATTCATTTATTTGGTAATTATACCAAACGGCTGCCAAACAGCAAATACGTAAAAAGCTGGTTCCTAGAAAAAAAGAAAACTGGCACTATATTGCATATGTTAGCTTAGGTTTTACACACTTAGTTGAAAAAAAGAATGAAAAAAATATTTGACTTGATAAATAAGTTTGTAATTACACTGTACATGTTCTGATATTCATGCATCAAATATTATTCTTCGCTAACACAACTAAATTACCTTCTTCAACTCCTCCCCACCCCTCTCTCCGTCTCCTATCATTAGTAAGCTATTCATTTATACTGCACGCCCTCCACTTTCCTTCTCGTCCTAGTTTACGATCATTTTATTGAGACAGCCAAATGCACCCCTTCCAGATCATATTTACTATATGCGACGTCCTATGCACGCATTCAAATCCAGGAATTTATTACCCATACAGTGTAGTCGCCCATTGTTTCACAGCCGATAAGAGAGGCTTCAGTTCCGTGCAGATATACAATCTGGGTCCGACCCACTCAGAGGATCTTTCGAAATAATTTACACTACAGGGCGACCCACAATGTAGTACTTTTTATACACTTTTGGTATAAAATTACCAACGTGTAAGCTATATTGAAATACAATTTGACGATTTTAAGTGAGATAATTTTAAAATTTTCGATACCAGTAAGAAATTATCTTTAAGGAATCACACAATATTCAGTCCAACAATATAAAATTTATCTTTAAGTCTTATTGGATTTACCTACGGTTTGATTTACATAAAGATATGTGAATTTATCTCTGCAGTATCTGACAATTAATGTACAGGGTGTATCTAAAATTCTTCTACATACGTCAAGAGAGAGTTCTTTACATCAAAACAAAGAAAGAACTTCATATAAACATATGTCCGGAAATAAGTAATTTTTGAGTTGAACCGAAAATTTACATTCTGCAATAAATACCCTAACTATGTAATATTTTACTTACAACTGACATAATACAATTATAATAAACGTTCTCCATTTAATAACTGTTGATTTCTTCTTGTTGATCGGGTCACAATTCACATCAAATCCTCCAAATTTCTTCCGCCTGAATCAATGAATGGTTGGACACGTCTGATCATGGACTGTCGCACCCTTTCAAAGTTCCGGGGGCAGTTTCGAATGGTTTGACAGGCATGAAAAATAAGTCGGTGAAGTGTATCTTCATTTTCAATTGGAGCTGAACACACTAAGCGTTTTCAAAGTTTTCCAGTAATAAAAATCTAAAGGACTAAGGTCAACACGTTGTTGGGCTGTACCTCGAAAAACTGTTTGCAGACATACACTGATATGAACTTTCTTCTTTGTTCTGGTGTGGGGAACTCACTCCTGAATTCGTCCAAGAATTTTAGGTACACTCTGTTTACTGTTCTGCTAACTGAGAGAGGGCTCTAGGTAACCGATATCGTGGAGGGGCATATCAACTGTTCTAAATTCAAACATATTTCCTCCGCATATGATTCTTCATATATATATGTATATATACTTACATATTTGCGTGTGTTTTATACATATATGTATGTGTGTGTGTGTGTTTGTGTGTGCGTAGTATGCGAGCGAAGCGAAGACATATTTTGGGAATGCTTCTTTTTATTCAATTCACAATTGTTTACATGCTGACCTATCTGAAAAAGTAAAAATTAAATAACACCATAATTTTATCAGCAGTTGAATGAGTAGTATTATGCAAAATACCATTGCCACTGTATTTTATGGTACTATAGAGCGGGACTAGTCGACCTCGGTGGACTAGTGGTTAGCGTGCTCGCCACTGGACCCAAGGTTCGCGGGGTCGATCCCGACCGAGGTCGATGGATTTTTAAGGGTGATAAAAATCCGGAGCACCACTTCCTTCGGAGGGGAAGTAAAGCAGTAAAGCCGTAAAGCCGTCGGTCCCATGTCGTAGATTTACGGCATGTAAAAGAACCTTACGGGCATGAATAAAAATGTTACGTAAGCTAAATTCAAAGCCTCCATTTCTCATCCAAGTCTCCTGACTGCCTGCCAGATGGCTCTGGCGGACACATCAGGATCGATAGAATAGTAGCGCGGCCAGTTGGCCAGTCACCAACTGCCACGAATGCACACGACTTACTAACCTCGGAAAGAGGAGGCAAGAGGAGGCCCGAGCCCATATAGGGCTGTTGAGCCATGGTTATATTATTATATATTATAGAGCGGGACTGAAAACAAAGCACAAATATAACCGTGATATGGTCGAACTCGTGTCTGAGAACTGAATACAGGCGAAGCAGCTGCTCACCGATCTACAGATCTATACAACGTTGACCACAGACCTCAGTCTTCATCCTATATTCAGTTTGTATTCTTTTAAATGCACTTCAAAACGTACTGCGTTAGAATAGTTCTTGTCCACTTGTTTCGTTTTTCAGTGATACAGCCCCAGTTTGTAAAGGTACAGAGTAAGCCGAAAGGTCAATTATAGTCTAAAATTTATGTCAGAGGTTACATAATTTTTTTCAGTTCTTTTAACAAGGGAATTGATATAATAGTTATCCTAAAACAATCTGAGAAAGTCTAATTTTACCGACTCACGGAAGATAGTGTCCAAGGTTAAGGAGGAGACAGTGAATCTACAGATGCTGCATTTGTGTTTACGTGTTACGACACAATTAATACTGTAAGCTGATTGTATGTGACGATATATTTCTGTGCTTTTACAAACAATAGTTCCCCGGGGTATCAGAATAAACATTTTAAACTTACAATAAAACTTCTATTGTCCGTCACCCAATTATCCGTCAGTTTCTATTAACATCATGGCGGCGAGCCACTGTGAGGGAGGTGCAATTCGAAAAGTGCAAGCGTTTTTTATCACAAGGTGTGGATGTGTAAATAAGACAACATTTTTTTTTTAGAATTTTTACGTATGCTGTAACGTTCATATGTAAAAACATATACTACAGTATGTAATATAATACCGAATTTTATTTGTCTTACGCAGTGTGTAATATCTTAAACACGAATTCTATTACCCGTCTATTCTCGTACTCATCCTTGCTTCGGTCCCGATCCCTGACGGATAATCGAAGTTTTACTGTACTAGGAAATGCAGGCCGAAATACTTGGCAGTTGCATGAAGTAACTGTGCTGTTACTGTGCTGTGCTTTTGACCAGATGCTGTGATTACAAACACTGTGTCGATGTTCTGTCATAGATACTTCCCGGCTGTGACGCCTGGGATTTACTGCCGTCACGACACAGTGGCGTACTTTGCCGTGTATTCCTGCTAGGAGAACCGAGTTGCATGTCAGCTCCTGTTGCCTCATTCGGGGTGACGTGTTGTCGAGTTCACTCGTCAACGCCAGGACGTTTTTGGCTCCCATCACTTACGTTTGCTAGAAGGCACGAACGCACGTGCCAAGAACACTCACTACTGTGTAGACAAACTTCATTTCTACACGTGAAAATCAATATCGCATGTGGAATGTAAAGTAAATTTTGTTCTGAAACATGCTTTTAGTGTATTATATAGCGTATTTCTTTATAATTATGTCGTGTATCTTACGTAATAGCCTTAACCTTAGGGTCAGGAATTTCTCTTTGGTTCCAAGGACGGTGGTATTCGCCCGCGATTGATTGTGGCATAAACGACAGGTCTGCGCCTTCGTCACATGGTTAACAAACTTTTAAGGACATTTAAGACAAAAATATAGAGATATAGAGATGAAAATTCACCAAATATGGACTCAAAATTCAATACAAATGAGATAAAACTGTGAAGTGACACATAATTTTTGTACACACATTTGAATTCAGCATATCAGAATGAATTTAAGAATTTAGGTTTCTCTTACGTTACCATAACTTTCTGACTAGTTTTTTTTTCTGAATTTAATTCAAACTGCTGTATCTTTATTTTCATTTAACGTACCAACTAAATGAACTGACAATTTATATTTAGTTAATACACGTACATTAAATGAAAATATTTATTTAAAATGCACGGAATAAATAATTTAAAATTCCTCGATCTTTATCAACAGACATCAAGGCGCAACCATACATAGACAAAAGAATCCACACTGGGTTATGGAAATCACCTCAGAAGTTACAGTGCCCTTAACCACTCCAAATCTAAGAAAGCAAGTGAAGTGTCTTACAGTTAATTGAGAGATTAACGCTGATATGCTCACCGCAAGTATTGCAATTTGGTAACAAAAGGGAGCTTGGAAAGTAATTTCTTTGTAGTCCGCAAGATATGTGTAGAACTTAAAAACATTTTTTACGATAAATATCATCACATTATATTTTTCAGGGTGTTGTGAAGAGGGGGGAGTGGAGAAGACTACATAACGAGGAACTTAAAGATCTGTACTCATCACCAAATATTAGTCGGGTGATCAAATCAAGAAGAATGAGGTGGTCGGGGCATGTAGCACGTATGGGTGAGGGGAGAGGTGCATACAGGATTTTGGTTGGGAGACATGAGGGAAGGAGACCACTTGGAAGACCCAGGCGTAGATGGGAGGATAATATTAAAATGGATCTTCAAGAAGTGGGATGGGGGGCATGGACTGGATTAATATGGCTCAGGATAGGGACAGGTGGCGGGCTCTTGTGTGTGCGGTAATGAACCTTCGGATTCCATAAAACGCAGGGAATTTCTTGACTAGCTGACGACCTGCTAGCTTCTCAAGAAGGACTCTGCTCCACGGAGTAAGTAGTTAGTTAGTTGTGAAGAGGGCTAATCAGAACACAGAAAACATGTCAGTAACATGGATACACGTTAGCGAAAAGAGTCAGCGGAAGGAATGCCTGCAATTTCTTTAGCTAAGGGCAACACGCAACTTGACGTACACGCAGTGGCAGTTGTACGTGTGACAGTTTTAGGAAACAAGGTTAAGGTGAAGCATATAAAACCTGCAACAGAACTTTACTTAACACACTCGGACAGAAGAATCGCCACAGAGGAGTGCTGACACAATTGGAAATTATTATACCCGTATATACCTGATTTTGCTCTATGAGATTTATGGAGACGGACTTGTCTCCTTACATTTCAATGAACCTTGTGCTTGAAACGATAAATGGAGTCCATCGGTGTAAGGATTGTGGCCATCGTATTCTTGTTCTTTAAGGAATACTCTCTGAAGAAAATACTGGAAAAATGAATATAAATTTTGTACCCTTTGGGCACTTGAAAAAAAACCACTGAAAGTAATAACAAACCTCACATTGTAGGAAAAAAATTAATGTAAAATTCATAAAAAAGCTATCGAAGGCCAGCAGAAATTTTATGAACACTAGCAGTGTCTCTGTCGCTGGGAAAGATGAGGAGTTGGTCGTCATATGCAGGCTGTGTTTATATAGAGAGAACAACGTTATGTTTTGTGGTCGCGGAACTAGTAATAACACACGAAACAACTGAACATCGCGATTCTAAATATTGCTTATTTATCTTTTATTTAACGGTTATATCAGCTGTACACAGGCCTGGTATTAATAAAACGAATCGATGCCACCTTCACAGACCAACTGCGAACTTCTCAAGAATTCAGAAAAGTAAATTGTATACTGGCATCGAAATATTGAACATTTTACCGTGGAAATTCAAAAGTACGATGAAAGAAAAAGGCTAAATTTAAATCAGCATTATGAAGATACTTAAATACACAATCCTTCATTCTGATTAAGAACTTCTAATATTCAAGAATAACTCACAATCAAATTATCAGCTGTATATAATATATTAACAAGTTGTATTGTATGTTTTGTACTTTTATACTTTATGTATTTGTATGATTTATTATACATTATGTTTCCATCTTGACTAAATGTTGGATTTATGGATGCATAACGCATATAGGTGTATATGTACTAGATATTAACATACAGCTCTGAATGGTAGAAAGAAAAGCGAAATGGAGGCTACACGGAAGCAGCTGGCTATGGTTTAATTTGAGACAATATTTCATTGCCTAGAGACATTAAGAAGAACCGCAAAATTAAGATTGGCTGGTCTTCATGCCGTAGTATGGAAGAGAACATTCCGAATATGAAGTCCTAATGGTACTGGAGCATAGCAACGTTCTGTCGTAGTTCTAAATACGAAAATAAAATGTTCTGGGCTTCAAAAGCAGTACAGGACGATAAATAATTATTAATTATGTCTGTTATTACGTAAGAGTTCATTGAAAAAAGAAAATAATTTGTTATGGCAAAACTAAATGCGATAGCAATAAAAGTGGCTGTGTTAAAAATAACATTTTATATATTTATAAATAACTGTAATGACAGTTTTACTGTTACATACAATTTTGATAATACTAATGAAACTGTTTTACTGCTGTCATACGTATTAAAAAGATAATTTTTCTCAATTTATTCACATTTGTAAATGCATGAGTTCAGTAAATGAAGCTCCATTTATGTTCTCATTAATGACAAGTACTCATTACAACTGACATTGTTATTTCAAAAGTGTTTATAATGACCTTTTGACAGAAACAATATTGGATTTCTAGAGAATATGTAGGTAATATATTTATTATTATTAACTGTTCCCTAGATAATTGTTATACATAAATACGCCTATAACATCTTTAGATGTAATGCCTTTAATTTAGGAACGTTATGCGGATTCTGGGCGACCTCTGCGACGAGCTGATCACTCGTTCAGAGGAGTACTATCGTGGGTAAGTGTGTGTGTGTGTGTAATTGTGTGTGATCTAGAAACCTCACCAATGTGGCGGTCTAGGCCTGATTCAGGCTGTAAGGCCACACGAAAGATTGGGGTTTTGTACTGGGGAATTCTCTAGTTTTCACAGAATTCTGCACTATGATAAACTCCAACATAACCTTCAGCACAGCTGTTCACAAGTTTCATTGCTTCTGCAACCCTCCAGCTACGAGTTTCGAAGATATTTTGTAATTCCAGAAATATGAATTTCAGATACGCGGATAAAATTGCATAAAACACATAAAGTTAAACATTTTTAAACACTTTCTCCTCAACTATTTACAATCTCGGCTGTTAACATGACTTGTGTTAGCGCTGTAAATAAATGGGCTATTATAAAAACAAAAATAGCTAATTTAAATACTGTTTTTTTTTCAGAAAATTATAAACATGTTCAATTAAATTCACTTTAAAACTTATGCATAACACTTATATGTGAATATTAGAGTACATTTTGTTGCTGTAATAAATTGAGTATGTTTATGTTCAGTTAAAGTATATAACAATGCTTATTATTCTGTGAGAACAGCGTCTTTAAGGTGAGCACCTTGCGCAAACACTCCACTAACCTCGAGTACATACTCCATCAAGAGGCGTAACACGTGTCTTATTGAAATTTTCTACCCTTGAAGATGAAACTAATGTTTTGTCTCGCAACGCCGAGAACTTATTATCCATTATCGCGGCGTCATGTCCCGTAAGCATGGAAACCTCAGCTACACCTCCGCAAAAACCTAAAAATTCGCACCTCATGAAGATCTCGAGCATTATACTTTTACATAAACGCACGGTTATGAGAGAATGGAAGATGTCATTCTTTTACGAAACGTCTCGTGTATTTGCTACTGTTTAAATTATACGGGTAGAAAGAACCTCTCAAGTCATTTGTTACCATGCATACTAATCAAGATTCTTGTACTCTTCTCTTTCACAGAGAAATTTTTATTTTTTTCAGTGGCTTGATCTGACCATGAGTTCAGAATACTGTACAAATACTTCACATTCTGTTTCGTCTTCCTAAATATATGACCACGTGAGGACACTTCACTTACATCAGGGAGGTAAAGAACTGTAAAAAAAGATACAGCTATGTACTGTCTAATGTTTTCATAATGATGTCTAATATTATTTCAGTACTCTTACAACCAGCCTTGGACTACAGTCATTTGTTCTGTCTTGGTTATAACTAACGGAATACCTCCAGCTCAATCTCGCTTTAACTTCGTCGTATACTAAGGGTCACAGTCATCAGCACTTACCGTATCCTTTACTCTGACCGCCAGTCCACTTAACTCGCAATAGCATAAGTGGACAATTGCACGGCCGCCACCACTACGCCTTTATTCCGGCAGTACCGGGTCCACGTATAGATGATCCGGTCTTGACAATAAGCTCCCCATTTTCCAGGCTCATGCACGGGTTTGAGGAAGCAGGGTGTTCGCATGACAGGTTCCTGTTGTCTAATCACTATCAATTAAACACGATGGTCCATGCTAAACACCTATTTACATTTGGGTATAGAATTACAATTGACATCTGTCGAAATTCCCCTATATCGCTATCAGTACCAGTACTACCCTATAACTTGTCGCTGCCTGTAGCCAATTCCCTCTCCAGTACACTAACGCTACTGCTACTCAGCGCCAGGCTATACATCTGACAGGTTGATTAGAGGACACCAAAGGACCAATACTTTCGAATACTTTAATACTTCATTGGCCTTAGTGTTCAGTTATTGCTAACGCAAGCACATCAGATAAAACAGATATTTCTGCGCAGCTGGAAACTCTTTTCCGCCGTTGTTAATCTGCACTTTTAATGGACTTATTTAAGAACATTTACAAAATCAGTGACAGGACTCTGTTAGGGTTTTCTAGTGATCAGGGTGTATTAAACAGGATGAAATTAAAATGGATCTTCAAGAAGTGGGATGGGGGGGGGGGGGGCATGAATTGGATTGATGTGGCTCAGGATAGGGACAGGTGGCGGACTCTTGTAAATGCGGTAATGAACCTTCGGGTTCCATAAAATGTGGGGAATTTTTTGATTAGCTGAGGACGTGTTAGCTTCTCAAGAACTCTGCTCGATGTAGTTGGTTGGTTAGTTAGTTAGTTAGTTCAGAGTGTATTAATCGATCGATGGAAAGCTATACACACTACGGAGAGGCAGAAGCACGAGTTTGTTTAACCCCTGCCTACTTCATTGGCCGTGATGTTTATTTGTCGCTGTTATTTCGGACGAAATTAGGTTTCATCCACACAAACATCCGGCTTTATTGAAATAAATTTAATTTAATCAGCTATGACTAAATTACAACCTGGATTGATTATAAACGAAATTAATGATGGAGTTTCGCCCACGATCACCACTGCTTCAAAGTTATTTGTTCTTACTTGCATAGTCACAAATTGTGATACGTGAATTTTACTGAATATTCAGTACATCGCAAACTGCTACAAATCCAAGTTCTAGAACGTACGTAGGTCCTTTTTTTTCTATGGCTCGACAGCCCTATATGGGCCTGGGCCTCCTCGTTTCGTCGAGGTTTCATGATCACACACATTTGAGACACACCACAGTCGGTAGGACTCCTCTGGACGAGGGACCAGCTCGTCGCAGAGACCTCTACCTGACAACACACAACACTCACAAGAGACAGACATCCATGCCCCGGTGGGATTCGAACCCACGATCCTAGTAAGCGAGCGGCCGAAGACCCACGCCTTAGACCGCACGGCCACTGGGATCGGCACGTAGGTCCTTACTTAATACGATACGCAATTCCTCTCTGGTAGCCAAGACAGTTCCTTCGCTATCGTGACTAGGCTACCTGCTGGACTACCGGGAAATCGTGGTTCGATTCACTGGACTGAAGAGATATTTTGTCTTCTGCAAAGTGTCCTAACCGTTCCTGAGGGCCAGCCAGCCTCCTATTTAATGGGTACCATGGACTCTGCCCAGGGGGTCTAAAGGGGCCGGGACGTCAAGCCGATCACTTATATAGTGCCTAGGTTAATAATGCATGGAGCTAACCTCTACTCCCTCATATACCTTTACTGCTGTAGTTTAATTAACCACAGGGACAGCTTTATTTTCGAGAGTTTTTTTGTTCAGTTAACAATTTTTTTTCTAAATAGAAGTAATTTAATTTGAGGTTAATGTAAGATATGGGGAATATATTTTGGCAGTGTGAACGAAAATGAAATTCAACCAATAAGTTTATTGTGTGCTATAAACACCAATTTTCTCTAAAACATTTTATTAGTTCCAGGGTTATAACAGACGGACAGATAGGGACAAATATGGAATATCCTCTACTGATGGCATAAACGTATAATAATATGGCATATCTTGTCCTGTATTGTTTGTATTTGACCTGTGTATTCTATGACGTAAAATTTTAATCACAGAACTGTGTGTGACGTTAGTCTATAATATACCGATTCTATTCGTCAGTGAGACAGAACATAATTAATGCACATACAATGATCTTGTCACTGCTGCGTCATCATGGGAAAGCGAGACTTTATTATTTTGGCGTTTTGGCTTCAATAAAAATTACCGGTCACTATGTGCGTTGTTTTACTCTAATAGCAGTTAGGTTCCATCACACTAGGCTGACACAGAGGACTTTTACATGATAAAGGACTTTATAATTTATTCAGTGTGCGACTCCAGCCGTTCTTTCATTTACAAAACATAAAACGGCTTGGTGTGTGTGAGTCCATGCAGGCGTATAAATGTTTCATATTAATCTGGAAACAGTTTAAGAAAAAATTAAAAATGAGAGATGGATAGAAAAAGGAAGTATAAAATTATATGTTTATGACTGTATATTTGTTTATAGAAGAATAATGAAAAGGGGAGCTGGAATTTACTCCATGTTATACACAAAAGAATACAGTGATAACTAAAGAATGAAAATAGTAAAATCATAAAATTAGATTTATTATCAGAAAAAGTAAGCATGCAAACTTTAAAATAAAGATAAGAGAATACTACAAACTTTATATTATACATATTTTGTGTATTATGCATGTATTTATTATATATAAATCCAAATAACTGCACTATTTTGATAAACAAAATATGTGTGTTAATATTTTATAGTAGTGCAGAGCGTATGCATTACACAATACACAGTGCACGCTGCACCAAAAGTACGCGGATTAGATCTGCATTATTATCGAAGATGAATATATAGGTTTGTGAATGCAACAGCGCATACAAGTGTAAAATTGGAATAAAAGATAACCATGTGGACTTAAATTATATATTTTAGCCTAATTTTAACATCAGAGATATAAACATTAATCACCAGTTTTAACTTCATTTTAATATACTGATATCTGTCTGCTATATCTTATATATGTCTGTACCATATATTTAAAGACAATGTATATTTATGTTACTATACATCCTCTTTTCCTTTGTGATTGATTCTCCCTGAAATGGATTATTTAAGCCGAAACATGTAAGGGAAGGTAAACTATAAAGTAGTACAACATGTATTTTGTTTAACAAAAAAGTGAAATTAGTTGGAATTATATATAATGAATGCTACAAACTTTACAATTTACTTTGTATTTTTCGGAAAAAATCTTAGCAGGCAGTAAACCAATTCTTTACATACGAAACAATTGTTTGCTATTAACAGGAACTCTTTCACACTTGCTCAGGGCCGATGCATGATGGTACGTGCGCGCGTGTCTGTTTGTAAAACCAGAATATCTCGGTCAGTGGCCTACGATTATTAGCTATGGGATGGATGATTGGAGTTAGATTCCGGTTTGGGGTAGAGATATTTCTTCTCGCGGCTGCGTCCAGACTGGTTCTAGAATACACACATCCTATTATTCAATGTCTAAGAGAGGAAATTCCCTTATTTTTGAAGTAGTCGTAGCATGAATTTGTGTCGGTGTAATGGCGTGGCTAAGAACCCGTGGACATATCCCTACATTCTCCGATCATTCTTCATGACTTCCTGTTTAGACAGGAAGAACATTTACTTTTATGCTTATGTGTGTCGATTACGGCTCTCTGTTATTCTTTGCGGGGTTTCTGCTTTATAAGGCACTTAAAACCTTAAGGAGGGCCAAATTAAGGTTTGATGGTGTTGAGTTTTGATCCTTAAAAGCTGTCTGTAAGATGTCAAACGTCATCATCCTGGACTTAATCACGTTTAAATTAAATTTTGAGGTCCGTGTCCCTACTTCCGATATTTAAAGGTTTAAAACCACCTGCTGTAATTTTTTTTAAAAAAACTCTGAATTTTGCCAATAGAATGTAGCTTATATTTTAGTCACCTACGATTCTCAAAGTCGACACCAATAATTGCCTTGAACAGCGCTGACTGACTAGTTTTCGTAATGGAAAAGTATTTTGTCCTCTGTAAGGGAGAAAGTGAATTTTATATACAATGTAGATGAATTTCAGTCTTCATTACTGATTGGGGGGGGGGGGGGGGGAGAGAAAATTTACTTTTCTGAAGGTCTGCAAACTGTGCCCTCTGATTCTTCTTGGATAGGTATGATGTAAGCAAGGTAGCAAATTGGGAAGCGTGCTGTATGAGTACGCAGCAGAAGCACGAAGCCTAGCATTTGTGTCGCGCTTTCTATTTAGAGGACTTTATTATGAAGAAATTTTAGTCACGTTGAGAGAGCTCCATTTTGAAAATTTTATCATAAAGCTGCCTTCCAAATATAAAATTCGACAAAATTCAACACAAATCCAAACTTCTTTCCTATGTTGCCTAATTAAACCGTCAGATTTCCATCAAATTACTTGCTCCAGTTTTCAGTGTTATGCTTTCTCTCCAGCCTATCTAAATTAGAAGAACCACGTGGACACAGCATGGGAACATTCAGAACCGTAAATTGCTGCCCAACACCATAATAAATGCCACGTCTCTCCTTTCATTCAAAGATGCGATCGGCTATCTTCACGCACGAAGTAAAGTCCCAATCTTCCCCCTTGAATTTCCCTTTCTTCTATTCTTCTACTAGGGTCGGGATAAACTAAGAATGGGCTACGCGTTGAAGACCGAGGAATTGTAGTTCGATTCCCGACAGGAGAAAGATGGGTCTATCTTTTCCAAAGCGTCCAGACCGGCTCTGGGGTCCACCCAACCTCCTATTCATTGGGTACCGAGGTACCTTCTCCCGAGGGTAAAGTGGCGGGGCCGTGAAGCTGATCGGTCATTCCATTTATTCCCAAAAATTAGAATGTGTGGAGCTGTACCTCTACTCGCCGCGTGTCTTCGCTGTGTGCACAGGGACAAGTTTACGTTTACCTTCACCTTTACCCACTCTTCTACTATTTCTTACGTTTCTCTCACTGGTTTATTCTTGAACCGAAGGCAATGCCAAGGTATGGTGTCATGACGGAAGTTGAGAAGGGATTGTGTTTTACAGACGCAGTCAGCAAGCTGGTTGTGCTAGAGGCAGTTCTTTATTTCCTGCACTGTAAGAAAATGTGGAGAAAAGAGCAGTTTAGGCGCAGTGCCTGTTGTATTGAGAATCGCATTAAGGCTGTTACTGGTCTGTGCGTGGCAGTTGATGGCGCCTCTTGTAAGGTCTCTCTGAAATTCTGATCTTGAAATTGAAGATGTGGTGAAAAGCAGTGAGACGTGGTTAGGAAAGAGTTCTTTTTAACTTTAGACCGCATGATCTGTTCTTTACATGGAGAATTCGACCAGGATACCAACACGTGCGAAAGTAAAATTACGTAGGATAGTTTGCAGGACTGGTTTTATCGCTTTACACTTTCGTGTACTATACAGTACTGAGAATTGACAGGAGCCTAGTGGTTACTCGATATAGGCCTGCTATAGAGAATGAAGTTAAAACGACTATGTTCTGTGTGTTCTGTGTTTTCTGCATGGATCTCAGGATCAACACCAAATTTCTTCTTATAAAGGTAATTGTTTTTCCTTTTCATGCTCTGAAGGCATATAGGATAAGGTGAGGTACAGACCCACTCATCCTTAACCTCGAGCCACAACAGCTTTAACCCCAGGAAAGAACCCCGGTGACCATTCAAATGGGAGGCTGTATGGGTCTCAGACCCGGTCCGGAAGTTTTTTTTGGAGAAGACAAATTTTTTTTGCCCTAACGGGCTTCGAAACCCAGACCGTCCAGCCCGTATCCTGGTCGCTATACCTACTAAGTTACGGTAGTTCCATTTTTTTCTCATGCAGAATTCATTTCTTGCTCTTTACATTCGAGAAGGAGTGTGTATCATTCTATTACGTTATTAATTACAGACCTGTCACGGCAGCTGCATGAATTGCGAGGTACCTCGTCTTATATTATCGTGATTTGCCCACTTAATGTACCCTGGATACTATTATTTTGATGATCTCTTAAGTTTTCTGACACGTGTAACTTATTTTCTCTCAAAACAAGTGGCCGTGTGTACGACGAAACACACAACCTATTTGTCTACATTGTGTCAGTAACCATTAGCAAGAAACATACTCCACTAAACGTAATCCTCTTTAATTTTAATACCCTTCTACCTGTGACGAGTAATGCACATTATGAAACTCATCATTTGGGAAGTTTTCCTGTTTATCAGGTCACAGGTTGAATTATCTTTCTAGATTTCCATTGATTACTCTATTGTTAATCCCTGAGGTCAAGCAATATGCAGACAGCAGTTTCGGCACTACCACTCGATTTGGACGTTGCATGTGAAGCGGCAGACACTGGATAGAAAAGAGATGGTCTCATACATGACTCGGTCAGCCGTGTTTCACATGCCAAACCTAGTCTCCGTATCAACGTATGCGAGTAGTGAGAAATTAAGCCTTTTAAAACATTGCATCGAGTTGATTGGTAAATAGTTTTCGGCGTTTCGTAGAAGGTTCAAAGTTATAAGCAGTACAAATGCCAATTGACATGGCGTCATATCATGAACTATTTTAATTTTCATCAACACCTCTGTAAGAACGACACAATGCTGCAATGTGACAAACTAGACACATGTGGAGTACCTGCCTTCGGTACTTAGACATCTCTACATGCAGTATACATGTCGTTAGATAGGCGTCTATATAGGCGTGTAAGACATCGTTAGGTAGACATCTACACAGCTAGAATAAGACATTATTATGTAGGGGTGTATATTACTATAATTCTTCAGCGGGTAGGCGTCTATGGATGCACCATAAGAACGGTACATATTTTTCTATATAACCTGGACCAAACACGCGGTCGCAGCATCTAATTAGCCAATATATGACGTCGTTAGTTGGACATTTATACGAGTATAGCTAGTGTAAGCCGATCCCAGTGGCCGCGCGGTCTAAGGTGTGGGTCTGCGCCCGCTCGCTTGCTAGGATTGTGGCTTCGAATCCCGACGGGGACATGGATGTCTGTCTCTTGTGAGTGTTGTGTGTTGTCACGTAGAGGTCTCTGCGTCGGACTGATCATTCGTCCAGAGGAGTCCTACCGAGTGTGGTGTGTCTGAGTGTGATAGTGAAGCCTCGACAATGAGGAGGTCCTGGCACACTAGGGGCCTTTGCTTCACTGGAAAGAAAATATCTAGTATAAACCGCCAACATTTTGGCGTCTACATGGCAAGTATAATAATGAGTAGATAGGGGTCTACATAGACTGTAAAAGATGGGGATAAATAGTTGTTTATGCAGCTGGTACAAGACGTGGGTATTTAGCCGTCTACGTAGACAGCGTAAGACGTGCATAGGTAGGTGTGTATATAAATTGTGCAAGATGGTAAATGTAGGTTTCCTTGCAGCCAGTACTAAATGGTGCTACGTACGCCTCTATATAGCCCTCTGCAGGTAAAGCTATCCCTATATAGACCTGGACATGCTCCTGAGGTTCCAGGAGATTGAGGCTCCCAGATTTCCAGACAATCGGCACATGAAGGTGGTAAGATTGTCAGCCCTATGCACCGGCCGCCTTTACCCCCAGGAAATATTTCTCGTACTCATTTCTGTTAGAGGATGAGTCGACCCCAGGGTCATAGTGCGGCCGGAGGGATTAAGTCGATGAAAAATTGCAATATTCCATCTGGTGTCTATACAGCCAGTATAAGATGTCAGTATTTTGTTGTCTTTATAACAAGTAAAAATCGTTATAGGCGTCTTAATATGCAACACAAGAAGGAATATGTAGCCTTCTGTAGAGCCAGCATAAGACTATGTAAGTAGGTGTCTATACAGCTAGTATAAGACGTCGCTACGTGAGCGTCTCTAAAGGAATTATGAGACGTCGATATGCTGGCGTCTGTACAGCCAGTACAAGACGGGGCATGTAGGGGCCTAACCAGCAAGTAAAGACGTCGATTTGTAGGCGTTGGTGAAGGCAATATAAGATGTTCGTGTTTGGGAGTCTATATAGCCAGTATAGGACGTCAATATTAAAATGTCTACACACAGAGTATAGGTCGGCGGTAGGTAGACGTCTTTATAACCAGTTTATGTTGTCGTTAGGTAGGCGTCTATGTAGCCAGTATAAGACGTCAGTAGTTTTGTGTGTACATAGCCAGTATAAGATGCTGTATTTAGGCGTCTACATAGCCAGTTTAATTTGTCGGTATATAGGCGTTTATATATTCAATTTAAAAAGAGGTTCTGGAGTGTCTAAATAGCCAGTGCAAGACGTCGGATTTAGCGGTATATAAAACAGTATCAGACATGATTAGGTAAAGTCCACATGGCCAGTATGAGACTTGGTTATATGCATGTCTATTACCCAGTATAAGACACCGGTATGTAGGCGACCATACGGCAAATGTAAAACGTCGTTATATGCATGTCTATTACCCAGTATAAGACACCGGTATGTAGGCGACCATACGGCAAATGTAAAACGTCGTTATATGCATGTCTATTACCCAGTATAAGACACCGGTATGTAGGCGACCATACGGCAAATGTAAAACGTCGTTATATCCATGTCTATTACCCAGTATAAGACACCGGTATGTAGGCGACCATACGGCAAATGTAAAACGTCGTTATATGCATGTCTATTACCCAGTATAAGACACCGGTATGTAGGCGACCATACGGCAAATGTAAAAAGTCGTTAGCCGGGCGTCTATAAAGACAGTATAACCCTTCGATACGTAAGCGTATGTAGCCACTGTATGACGTCAGTATGTAGGCGTCTATATAGCAAGTGTAAGACAATGTATGTAGGCGTCTTTATAGGCTCTTTGTACTGTTGTATGTAGGTGTATTTTTATCCTGTTCAAAGGATAATATTTCAGATACAGTTTTTTTGCAGTTTTTCCCAGAACAAATACACCGAATTACACAACGCGTTACAGAATTGCAATTCCCTTTAGGAATCAAGAGATATACTTGTTCATTGTATAGTCTGATATGAAGGAACACTTTATATTGGTGTTACCTAAATATATTCTGTGTTAGATAAAGCGAATTGAGGGACACATACCTGAAATTCGCCTTCCTTTACAACCCTATAAAAAGAAGTTATCCAGGTAGATCATGTAAAGATGGATATAAAACAGGAATACGTCAAAAGGTATAAGCCCTGGAAGTAAGAAGCATATAAGAAAAGAGTCTCTCATTGAGCAGTGGGGATGTCTGAGAATGATTTGCGTCGTTGCACAAGCATTGTCCACTTTATTGTCACTTGTGGTTTAGTGTATCACTGTACAGGTCTGTAGAGATTATAGTGAATGTGCATGACTTCATGTATAAACCATAAGATATAATGCACGACTGTGACACATCCATATGGATCCGGTTGTTCTAACCACAACGAGAAAGACAAAGCGACATGCACACCCAAAAGTTCACAGTAATTACTAGAATACAGAGACAGAAATTAGTTAATTACTATTCAAACGTTACGCGTCGATTTAATTCTAGTATGTTTTTCATATACAAATATATTTTTTTTCCAACAGTCAACCTTAATTTTCGTATTGTAGCAACACGTAATACCGAAAGGAGTTTATAAATGTCACAGCCAATTTAAATACTAATCCATTATATAGCGGAAGGTAAACATGTGGGATTTCCGATACACATTCCCTACAATTTCACATAAGCGACAAAAAAGACCAGAAGAGGAAGATATGGTAATAACCTTGATTTAAGGCTTCCGCCGCGATGTTTATGAAATCCGTGGTCTTCTGGGTAATTACACGGCGCCGTGTGGTAATTATTTACCGACGTTTCGGGACAACGTATCGGTCCCATGATACGTTGTCCCGAAACGTCGGTAAATAATTACCACACGACGCCGTGTAATTACCCAGAAGACCACAGATTCCAGATATGGTAATGTTTAAATTTTTTTTCATATATTAAACGTTGTCCCTGTTCACTACATGGCTGCGTATAGGAGGAGTAGATGTACACCTCCACTCATTCTTACCCCGGCACTGGGTGGAGTTGAGTGGTTAGTTTTACGTCTCAGACACTTTACTTCCGCAGAAAAAATATTGTTTATATCAGAGGTGAAAACTTAATCCTCACTGACTTGAGATTGTGGTCAACCTTGAACAGAAAGGCGGCAGGTTTCCCCACCTTCAGTGCCACATGGCGGCACAAACCACAATACCAAAACCAATCACGTACCGCCTTGAAAGTATCATATCTTACCTGACAGATTTCTCACAGTGTATCAGCTTATATACTACGGGGAAATAATTCACTCTAACATATCAAGGACAACGAAACGATAATTTTTGGTATCATATTTTTACGATATTAAAGTCTCTAACTGCATCCAATGGTATGATTACTGAAGGATGATACACTGGTAAGGATCGGGAAGGAAACGTGGATGCGTAATCTTTGTAACATCCCATAAAACTCCTTCGATATACTGAGAAAAACCATAGAATACTTCCGTCAAGAATGCCGGCACACAAGTCAAGATTCGAACTGGAGACTTCTATAATGTGCATCTACAATGTTACCGCTACACTAGCCTGTTCCGTGCAATTGTGTTATTTCCTGGCTCCCGTAACTGCCTTCATTAAACCTCTCCTTCGAGTGTCAATATCAGTGTTGTATAATAGGATACCTACAGCTAAAGCATAATTCTGTTTGACAAACCTAGCAGGCAATCAGCTAACCAAGAAATTACCCCAACTTTTATGGGATCCAAACGTTCTTGATCGCGTTTATAAGAGTCCGCCAACGATTCTTATCCTAAGTCAGACAATTCAAGTCCACACCACGCATATCCTGATTCATTAATATTATGTAGCCTACCTAAGCTTTTTGACTAAAATATTATAATAATTTCTTACTTCTCCAACGCGTGCTGTATGCCTCGCCCAGCTCTTTCTCCTTGATATCATCATCGTAATAATAGTTTATGAATTTAAGTATTACGAAGCTCTGTGTTACGTTATTTTATCCAGTTTCCTGTCGGTTCCCCCTTAAGCCCACACATTCTCCACAGCGCCCTATTCATTAGCGTCCCCATCTATTCTTACAGCCATTTTTATTTCAATGGCTCGACAGCCCTTGGGGGCCTAGGCTGCCTCATTTATCGAGGCTTCACGATCACACTTCGAGACACACCACACTCGGTAGGACTCCTCTGGACGAGGGACCAGCCCGTCCCAGAGAACTCTACCTGACAACACACAACACTCACAGGAGACAGACATCCATGCACTTGGCGGGATTCGAACCCACAATCCTAGTAAGTGAGCGGCCGCAGACCTACGCCTTAGACCGCGCGGCCACTGGGATCGGCTCTTACAGTCATATTACACTAAATTTAGAGTACTGTGAGTCAAATTGAACATTATTAAAAAGTACGAAAATTGAATACTTTAAAATTCTAAATCTGTTTTTATCATTTTGGGCGATAGATCAAGTTGCACACCCATATACAATAAGTATTTTAACTATTTTAATTTATACCGTTTAAGAGAGGATACAAGAAAATGAGAGATTCAGAACTAAGTGGTTACCATAAACTGCCCGCATGCATTTCCCCTCCTACTTTCTCCGGGAGTGAAAATACTTATACGATCCATTTCAGTGCTTTCATTAATACAGCACGAATATTATTTCACCATAAAAAATAGTTCTAATAGAAGTTTCTATAATCATTACTTATACTCCTATCATTCCACATTAGAAAAGTTTTCGGAAATACTGCATTACACCTTACATCATTTATCATAATATTGTTATTACACTCACACAAGAGCAATGTGTCGTTAAATAAAAGAAGCGAAATGACGCCTACAAAGAAACTGCTTGGAAACGCAAGCGAAGAAGGAGACACGCAGATTCTGCACTGATGACGAGGTCTGCAGCCCTCGAGTTTTTAAGTGAGCATGCAACATCACCATTAAGGTAGCAGTGGGCACCAAAGTGGCTTCACAACACGTGTGGTTCATTTTCTTAATCACTTATACAACAAAAAATCTTCGTCTTTTAAATTGAAATTAGACCTCTATGAGAATATGGGCACACTGAGGGAGGAACATAGGCTGAGGAGGTTCGAAAATAGTGTGCTGAGGAGGATATTTGGGCCTAAGAGGGACGAGGTAACAGGGGAGTGGAAACGACTAAATAACGAGGAACTTAATGATCTGTACTCATCACCAAATATTATTCGTGTGATCAAATCAAGAAGAATGAGGTGGGTGGGGCACACCAAGTGTGTGTGTGTGTGTCATTAAGTGTGATCAGGTGCAACAATAACTATCTACACCTACAATGAGTAGATAGACAGAGGTCAGACTAAGAAAGAAAGAAAGAAATAAAGAAAGAAAGAGAAAAAGACATGGAGCTTTGTATAAAAGACGACCACATTAACAAACTTAAATTTAAAGGAAAATGCTTACATACAACATGTTTAACTTCGTGCATGGTTTTAGGCGACCCCCTATTTCTTAGGTGATTAATCAGGGAAGGAATTCTACTTTCATACTTGGGTAAATACCTTATCCCTGGTTATACTTCAATAGCACGTTATGTGGGCCCCAGAATCATTCTGAACGTTTTGGAGAAGTTAAGAGCCCCTTGCCCTTGCCGAGAATCGAAACACGATCCCTCGGCTGTCCAGACCAAAGCCTTGTCACTATACTGACCCTGCTATTACGGCGTCCATTTTTGTCCTTTGCAGTAACAAATCAATATATTCATTTCTGCCCACTTATTCGACAGAGCTAATTTGAAATATATGATTACTTTACGTTTACCTTCCCTTTTATTAAAGTTTCACATGAAAAAAAAAACAATCAACAGGTAAAAAGTGTAATCTACATCTTTACAAGATAGTCATGCGGTATTTCTGTTTTCATCTTTTGGAAAAGTTGACCAACTTTAAAGAAAATTTGTACGAAATTTATGCCACTTGATACCACCATATTGCAGGTACATTAATTGCTATTTTAGGCGCGTTCGCTCAGTCACATAAAGCCCCCATTACCTTAGTCATTTCCGTCCGTCTGCATCTATCAATGTGGCTCCCATTGAACAAATTTCCTTGAAACTGATATTGGTAACTTTTATGAAAACATGTCCAGAAAATCCAAATTTCTTTAAAATCGGACAAGATTATCGGGAAATTATATGAATACATAAGTATGTTTTATTGTTGCGGAGGACATGAATTTGACAAAAAGGCACTGTTGTGCAACAATAAATATTTGTATATTGTATTGACAGTGACATAGAACTGAACCATACACAGAGAACACACAGTTGCGTTTCGACAGAAAAAAGTGCTAAGGGAAAAGGCGACAATATTACGTTCTACGTACATTGCCTATCTTGCAATATCTTACTTCCACTCGCAACTAGCCTCTTTCATTCAAGATTGCTGATGAATGCTTTTATTAATTTTTTATCTTCCTCAAAGGCTACACGATCCAGCATCACGTGACCCTAATAATACGAGTATATGTTGAAAAGCATTATGAAGCATGTCTTTAAGAAATGCTCACCATTCACGTATTGCGTCATCTGCCTTAGATCCATTCTTAGCAATTAATTCTAGCTATCCTAAATCGATATTCTTTTCGGATCCCAGAGCAAGCAGCGCACTCATGAACAACAAAGGGCGAAGTCATATAGCTTCGAACAATTTAATCCTTAGTTATTCCAGAAGTATACTAAAAAGATGAAATGTGAATTAAATAGTAAGGAGCTTCAAAAGGTATTATATATATTCCGTGCAGTATTTTACATATATAAGTTTATTTATACCAACTACTGCATATCAATTACACATATTCATTCTATATACTCCTACATGTTTCGGCTGACATTCTTAGCCATCATCAGGGAGTCGCTCTATAGACTCACGCAGTATGCAGCGTGTCACTGAGAGTTAGTGACTCGCTGCTGTAATTGGTGTGCAGTAGTTGATATAAATAAACTTATATACACAGCTTCAAAAGAATTTAAAATTTCCTACATTTTCGACGGCTTATTAGCTACCTTTATGTAATTGGTGTGCAGTTGTTGATGTAAATAAACTTATATATACAGATTTATTTGTACCAACAAATGCACTAAGACAGTTTTTTCACTGTTTACTTTATTATTACGATGGGGCACCGTAATAATAAAGTAAACAGTGAAAAAAACTGTCTTAGTGCATTTGTTGGTACAAATAAATCAATTATAAAAGATGCACGGTGAATATAAAGTGAAATTTATATATACAGCTTTAAAAGAATTTAAAATTTCCTACATTTTCGACGGCTTATTAGCTACCTTTATGTAATTGGTGTGCAGTAGTTGATGTAAATAAACTTATATATACAGCTTTAAAAGAATTTAAAATTTCCTACATTTTCGACGGTTTATTAGCTACCTTTATCATATTACAAAACACAAATCAGATTTTTATCGATACGGCCTTTTCTACGGGGTGAGATAAAAGGGGGCCATAGACAATGACCTGCTTGAAATTGTATTCGTCCTCTAAGGAGCCGTTGTGTTAGAAACGATAAGTTAAGAGTATCCCTGTGGGAAACCAGTCTCATATAATGGGTTCCCGATGTATGTGGTTGGGTGCACGAGTTTCTAAACCTCCAAGGAATTCATCTCGACGTGATACATTTTCATCGCCTTCCTGTCTATACCTCTCTTTCTAAAGTCGAGTTGAAAAGGAATAAAATATTATATGCTATTCAGTTATCGACTACGAACGCGATATGTGACCCGACACATGTGTCATATGAGTGTAAGGATGTGTAAAAATACGAAGAGTTAAAATGTTCATATTTATACCAGAAAGCCTTTGGTGGCAAGAAAAATTGTTTTCTTGTTCAGGGTTATAAATAGGAAGGACATTTGTGTTGCACGTTTTGTACCCTGCTTTGCGGGGAAAGAGTCGAACTGTACGTTATGACAAATGGTATAGAGTTTACTGCGTAAAATCTTTCACTAAATGCGGCTTGCATTGAGCACATGTCATGTACAGACCGTAGCTAGAGAGAAATTAGTTTAATATTTCTCTCGTAGCGTGTACGTCGTACATGAAATATTTAAGAACGTCTGGTGGAAAAGCTGCGTTTGTGTGAGTGGGCTTTTGTTTCTTTATCGTAACACGTATGGGAGAAAACAGAAATGAATACAAAATTTTGTTCCGAGAAACTAAAGAGAAGAGACTATTTCGGAGACCCGGAATTAGTTTTAGAAAGTGATATTAAACTGATCTTTAAAAAATAAGTTGTTTAATGTGGAATAGATTTCTCTGGCTTAGGACAGGGTCCAGTGATGAGCTTTTGTAAACAGGGTAATGAACCTTAATCTTCTATAAAAAGGATGGATTTGTTGAAGAGCTGAGTGATTAGTGGCTTATTAGAAAAAGGTATTTTCATACAGCCAACTAGAAAAGAGGGAAATCTAACTAACACAGGAACATCATGCAGCAGATTCCTTCTTGAAAAGGCAATAATTTTTCAGCTAGTCGAGAAATTCGCATCTTTTATGGAATCCGAAGTTCCATTACCTTGTTCACAAACCCTGCACTGTTCCCTATTTTGAAGTACATGAATGCAGCAGGCACATCTTTCCATACTATTGCTTTCACATCCAATTTGTTATCATCGTCGTATCTAGTTCTGTGTTTTCCAGGTTGTCTCTTTCCATTAGGTGTTCCAACAATTAAATAACCTAAAATTTTTTGATCTACTACATTTATAGTGCGTTAACCATTTGAGGGTGCAGGTCATCTAAATTAATACAAAGATTTCGTCCCGTATTTATTCTGAGAATCATAAAAAAAACAACATAAATACACTGTGTGGAAAAATGTAGAATTTCTTATTTTTACTTGCAGGTGGTACAACTGTTAATTCTGGGGTTTAAAAGGTTAAGAAAAAATAGTTAATTCTATTCACCGGGTAACGCGGGCTTTTACACCAAAGGTAAAGCGGCCAGGGCATGATACTGACCATTTACCTTAATTCAGTGCCTAGGTAAAGAATGAGTGGATCTATGCCTTCATTTTTCCTATATGCCTTCATGTAATTCAAGGAACATATTTTAGTTTAAGTAATTAATTGTTTTTATATATTACAGTACTGTCTAAAATAGGTTTTCTTATCGCATCAAGCAATCCTTCAAAAATGTGACACATTGTAACTATTACACGTGGAAACAAGCGTAAGAAGTTAAGAACAAGGTTGCACAAATCCCGGGGGCCAGCCCGCAGTGAACACTGAAATTCGTAAGGCGGCGCCTAATATTTGAGAGTCCTTAGTATGAAACTGGCACCCACAAGTTTAAAGTGACTCCCAGATTTTTGCAAAATGTTTGCAGACCTGTTTACCACTATGTTAAACTTATAGCAAGCAGCTATCATTCGGTTCAGAATATTTTAACTCTCCGTCTACTATACTGCACGCTACAAATTCATATACACAAAGCTATAATTTCTGTATTGATGTCAAAGTTAATCTCTCACGCTAAGACAAGAATGTCATGACTGAGGACGTATTGGCATAGAAGAGAAAGGCGAAACGGGATGATAAAGAGAATTACGTAATTTGTGGTCTTTACTAATAATATTAAAATGTATCCGAATTAAGTACTTTGTAATGGACTAAACTAACAGATGATATAGTCCAGTAAATTCAGTGCCCAACATTTTGGTTCCGTAGAAGGCAAACGTATCCGCTCCGCCAAGTTATTAGTGAACGTATTCAATTTACGTAATTATGATTCCTAAATGGCACACACTATATAAAAGCGAATGTGAGGCTCCGAAATGAATGACTAATTCCAAAGAATGTAAAATGAAAGGTTCCTGGAATGTTTTTTTTTTGGCACCCGGTGGCGCAGTTGGTTAAGGCACTGCGCTACAAGCCGGAAGGTTGCAGGTTCGATTCCGGACGGTGTCATTGGAATTTTTCATTGACATAAAACTGCCGGCCGCACTATGGTCCTGAGGTCGAATCAGCCTCTAACAGAAATGAGTACCACGAATACTTCCTGGGGGATAAAGGCGGCCGGTGCTTAGGGCTGACAACCTTACCACCTTCACGTGCCGACTGTCTTGAAATCTGGGTGCCTTATCCTCCTGGAACCCTCAGAGCCTGTCCAGGCCTGTACAGGGATTGCTGTACCCTTTACTCCACTAATTACATAGCGAGTCTACGGGAAATAACTAAATACCTCACTCAAAATATCTTTATCGAGGACATCCTGTTGTGATATACAATCAGCAGACAGGAAGCACAAGCCATCAGTGACAAATTCTTCACAGCAGTTTTTATTTATTTGTAATTTAATTGCCTGATGATCGGTTTTCCAAAAGCCGAAACATGTAGCAAGCAATAAAAACTGATAAGTTGTGACTGACGGCTTATGCTTCCTTTCTGCTCACACAGAATCATCTCTATCCGAACCAAGAGTCGAAGCAGGGCTCCTAAAATACGAAGCTGAAATACTTTTCACTCTTATATCCTGAGGATACGGTGTGAAAAACAAATACCAACATTGCCTCAATAAGGACATTTTAATATTTCACACCTCAATTATAAAGTAGGCCTTCACACACACAGGTACACCTACATGCCTCCACTATCATACATTCGTGCAGACATAAACTTGGCATTAGATGAATATGAACGGTCATGTTTCACGCCCGGCAGCTTCACCCTCGCAGGGACAGTCCTGGTTCGTTTTCGAAATAAGGCTAAGCCAACACCGCAGCTAGACTGGACGCATGGCAAAGATAAAATACAGTACCTGTCCCTGCCTGGAATAGAACACACGTCGTTCGATCCAGTCTAGTTACTGTATTGGCTGAGCTATCCGAAATTCTGTCATCCTGTCATATTTTTATAATACCTCTCATCACGACAACGGCATGTTAACTTTGAGATTCACAGCTTTAGGATGGAGACAACAATATTTAAACTGTTATACTGAGTAAATTTCTAGGTCAGATTAAACAAAACATTAAAATTATGAACTTTCACTTTTAATATCCGCTTTTACGTGGTCTCAGATATATACTGAAGTCGAACTGTGTTGTAAATATCAGCTGGAAGACCTAGATGTGCGGTACAATATCACCTCGGCCTCTTCAATAATCATTCCTGTCAGATTTAAATAATGGCGCTCAGCTTGGAGTTATCACGTGCATATGTGGTGGCAGTATTCATAAAATACCTGTTTTATTCAAACAGAACGTAAGGAACTCTATTTTTAAAAGGATAGAATATGAAACTAATGTCGCTCTTTTCAGTGTCCGTATTTTTGTGAGTACGAATTCAAGCGCAGCCATCAGACACTCTTTCAGCCAAGTCGGGTCGACCTATGAAGCGTAAATTCGCTTCAAGTCTGCACAGTCTGTATGAAGAACTTTAGATGTGCCTGTTTATATTTCAAGTGGACTGCAAAAGGGCATAATTTTTTTTTGAGAGAATGGGGAGGCCATATGATTTTCCCAGTGGCTACACGGTCTAAGGCGTGGGTCTACGCGCCGCTCGCTTGCTGGGATTTCGGGTTCGAATCCCGCCAGTGGCATGGATGTCTGTGTCTTGTGAGTGTTGTGTGTTCTCAGGCACAGCCCTCTGCGACGGTCCGATCATTCGTCCAGAGAAGCCCTACTGAGTATATACTCGTATGTATCATTGAATGTGATCAGGTGCAACGCTGAAATTCAACACTTACGATCAGTAGGTAGAAGAGGCCAGACTTAAAAAAAAAGATTTTCCCAGAATCATGGAACCTTGTGAATATTCTTTTTAAATAATGACGCACTATAAGGTGTAATTGTCGAACATATGGGGCCAATTGAGATTATTCTTGTGGCTGAAAATGCCAGTGAAATTGCGCTATTTATTCTGTTCATTATTCGGCAAATACAAGAAAATAAACACAAAAATTATTGTTATTACGCCAACGTTTAATTTTTTATTGTCAAGTGTTTAATCAGTATAAGAGAAAAATGTAGTAACTTTTTTATTCTTGCTTCTAGCAGCATTAAAATTAAACAGACTTTCACCCAGGCGTCCTCTAAGAGGTCGGATGATTTACGGTCCCCAAAAATACAATACGACTTTAGAACTGCATGACTGGTTTGAACTTACAAAGTAGTTTAAAAACTTTTATGAAGTTGGAGTGGATATCACAACATGTAACATAAACTTTGAGGGTCACTGAATTACTTACTTATCATTTTTCCAAGGTAAAGGATAAATTACTTTGTTTCATACACAATCCGATGCAATCCATTGGAAATTTGACACTGTCTCACTATTAAATGTATGAGTGAATGTATCAGTAATCACTATGTAGAATAATGAGAAATGTGCAGCTTATGTGTAATGTAATAACAAATAAAAAATGGAGAGTGAATGGTTATAAGTATCTCACATCGACATCAACATAAGTGTCATTAAGTGGATGAGAGAAGTGTTTTACTCGTAATTAATAACACTAACAATTTCTAAGATTTTATAGCTTCAGTGGTAGACGAATGAAGTGTGTATGGAGCATTGGTAGAATGATACCTACAAGAGAGAACAGAAGTACCTGGAGAGAAACTCTTCCCAATGCCACTTCGTCCACCACAAATCACATGTGGATTGACCTGGGATTTAACTCAAGCCTGCAAGGTGAGAGGATTTCTTTTATAAACACGTTAGTCATGCGGTTGTGACCAATTTTGAAGTAATATTTCAAAATTTATGTCATAAGTGTTTCACAGGATGCTTGTGTTATGTACAATTCGTCTGTTGAATACCTTTGAATTCTGACCGTTTGATGGTTTATAATTTGCTTTATGTTGTTCTTGGAGAGACTGAGAAAAACTACGAGAAAACCACAGTAATGACAGATAGCGGGCCGAGAACAGGTCTAAAACCTGACACCTTGGGAATGGCACTTGACCTCGTCAAACGGAGATTTTGTGGATAATAGCAGAAAAGGGAGAAATTATTCTTAAGAAAAATGCAACATCCTGAAGGCCTAAGTTATTAAGTAAATTTTCTTGGTACACAATTTCATTTCTTTTAATTCTGACAGCGAACATGAATTCTTTCACCGTCCGTAGCCTATGTCTCTCGGTTCTGAGCCCAGTTATAAGTTTTAAATTCGTGAAGGGCGAAGATGGAAAATGTCAGCCTACAAATTACAGATTCATGTTTAGGTACTCACGTTGTATATCTGTGTTGTTACGTGTTCATCCATGTTAGATAATAGTGCGTATGCTAACTAATAATTAACCATTTTTATGCAACCCGAAGACTAATTTCCATGTTCGCTAGAGTCCCTCACTGCTCTTTACACATGAATTAATCTTAAACTTTATTATAAATTCCCTCAAGTTTCATTTTACTATTATTCTCAAATATATGCTGCCTTCCGAGTGGTATGTTCCCTTCAGATTATCCGGCTACAATGTACAGGCTGCAATATTTACTTCTCGCCCTTCTGGGCTTAATACTCCAAACATGGCCTCCTAATTGATTTCACGGACCTAATAACACTTGTTGTCGTCGTCATGATGATGATGATGATGATGATGATCATCATCATCATTATCACCACCACCACCACCTCGTTGTCCGTCTTACGACAGGTCCCTAGCCTCTTCCAAAGCAAGTTCTTCAGATAGTGCAATCTATAGTACTTCGTCCTTCAACTTCCAGTACCTTCTCGTTTCCTTAAGGTCATCCAGTAGCTGCTAACCTTTTCTTCCTCGTCTTCCGTCTCATTCCTATCCTTCCCTCTATCTTTCCTTCAATAATGTGTTTCAGACGGCAGATCTTATGCAACGTGTGACCAATCCAGTTACCCAGTTTCACGTCTGTATAGTACGAAGTATAAACCACGTTTTTATGTAAGAAACGAGTTTCTTTCTTGTGCCATAAAGAGTCAGGCTGATGTAACGTTATGATTAACAAATCTCTGTGTATCTCTCATAGCTAATAAATTCAAATGTATTCCCGTCCAGTACTTGACACATCCCTCGCTTTTTGCGGTTTCGCAAATTCGCGGGGCCGCTGCAAGAATTAAATTAAAAAAACGTCTCACCTGTCCAGAACATTCTGGAAGGTTCTACAAGCTTCGCATAGATGTGCGGCTAGTCTTGCGACACATATGTGACTTGTCCCTCCGACCAGCGAAAGTGAACCAGACGCAAAATATTATTAGAAGTGCGTAAAAATAAATTAAAATACTTTACATTATACATTACTTTGTGGGTAAGTGAATAAAAGGGATTTAAGCATAAAAATAAACATTAAAATAAATTATTATAAAAAACACTAAAAAATACTAAAACAATGTTTTCTTTTTTCTGGAAGGCCGTCAATTATTCCCGGATTTTCGCTTTTCGCGGGGGCCTTGGAACCTAACTCCGGCGAAAATGGAGGGATGAATGTATTCCGTATATGCTTATATTCTGTTTTCTTTTGGACTTATATGAAAGGAAGATTTAAAATTAGAACTTTACTGCTATTGAATTTGGAAAGGTATTCTTTTCAGCAGTTGGCACAAGTACCTTGTTCACACAGTTCTGCAAGAAAACGAGTTGTTCCTCTCGAATGTACAGTGGGCTTCTTGCCATAAAATCCTCGAATTACATTCACTTTAAGAACAGAAAGGGTAGGGCCCTCCTGTATGGCTTTTTTATGTTAATATATACCGTAGATCCTACTAATCTAAGTTTCTTAATGTTTTACTTAGGGAACCGTAAACGCACGTGGTAAATTGTGAGAGCACAGTTGGGAATTCTTAATCAATTTAATTTCAGACAGCACTCAGCTCTGGGAATTGCAATTTAAAAGCAGAAAATTAGGGTTTTCGTGTCAATGTAGGTAGTTCGTGGTCTTTACAGCTTTATTAATTTGGATAATATCGCGGTGGGAGGAGTCACTCTTTCAAGCCTTGTTTTCTGCTTCTGTGCCTTCCGTAATTTGATCGTGCGGGCCTTCTTCTGCCTATGTGTGGGTATTACTAATCAACTGAACTCTTTAAAGCCCAGTGATTAGTGTACTGTACTTTTTACACACAGTATTTACGTATTTCTCAAGACTCTCGCAAGAAACCGCCATTATTTCCTCCTACAACCTTTATCGATTGGGCTTTTAATGGAAACGTCTGTTCACTCTGAGGTACGTACTGAAGGCCGTGTCATGTAACACAAGATTAATCATCGTCCTGTCACCGCGGAGACCCGGATTCGATCCCAGGCCAGTCCATGTGAGAATTATTGTTTACAAATTGGCAGTGGGACAGGTTTTTCTCATGGTATTTCTGTTTTCCCCTGTCAGTGTCATTCCACCAATGCTCCATATTCATCTTCATCTACATGTTGCTCGTATGCGAAGGACAAAAGGGCAAAGACTAGGAACCTTCCAAAAAGAAATGCTGTTTCGTCAGAAATCGGGGAGAATTGGATAGAACAACACTTTAAATGCTTGAATCTAAGCAAACAAGCCTCAATTACGTGCAAATATGAGTTAGAACACAACACAAATCGTATTGTAAAATCTAATCATATTATATTTCCTAGGGTAATGGTTAGTACGCATCACTCATATTCGGGAAATCCCGAGTTTCTTACGCGATCCGCGAACCGGCTGCAGTCATTGAGGAATTACGTAGCTTCGTCAGTCGTCGTCCTGCACAATCAGCCTGCTGTTTAGTGATAATTATATAACCATAATCATTTCAACCGAAAAGCGTACCGGTTGTTAAGTGCAGGAAAAACCAATCATAGGTTTGTTTATTTGTTTGTGGCCTATTTTACGACAAAAACAGTAACACAGACTCTACAGCTTCGAAATGTAGGATGACTAAATACGAATTGTGTGGAGGCAAGGGACCTTGGCAAAATCGAGGTAATATCCCTACAGAAACTTTAGTCACCACTGCAAGTGTCTCGGCAAAGATTCAAGCCGGGCGCGTCTCTATAGCACGAATCACTGAAGTCTTGAGAATGGTTTTATAAATCAGGGGTTGTATAAGAAGGACTTGCTGACTCACTTTACTTGGTTGTGTAAAAATAATATAAATATTTTTCAAATTCTGTGTTCCTTGGTGTGTTTGCTGGTGACGATAATAATTTATTCTAAACAGAAATTTGTTTCCTAACATTACCACAGACTCGGGTATAAATTTTCATTCCATGACTGACATTATGGCAGCAGAAAGCAAAATTTTAACGCGATAAAAAACCAAGAATTGTCATTGGAAACGCCTCTGAGCCGGTTCCGTCCACCTCTTATCCAAACACACCTTAACGTAACAAGGCCCACCTTTATGCCACGCACTAATTTTCTTGGTTTCATTCCAAGAATGAACTCATCCCAAGAAAACAGCATGTACATTATTCTCACATCTCCTTCTAGCCTTATTTCCAGCCCATCACAGAAGAATTCATTCATTCTGTAGTCTGTCTTACGACAGGTCCGTAACCTCTTCCAAAACGAGTTCTCCACAGAGTGCGATCTAGTGTTTCCTCTTTCAATTTCCAGTATCTTCTCTTTTCCTTAAGCTCATCCAGTAGCTGCTTACGCCTTCTTCCTCGTCTTCCCATCATTTCTATCCTTCCCTGTAACTTTCCTTCAATCACGTGTTTTAGAAGGCAGTTTCTACGCAAGATGTGCCCAATCTAGTTAGCCTTTCTTATTTTTATTGTATGTACGATATTCCTCTCCTCCTTGACTCTGTGTAATACTTCATTTCTCACGCGATCGGTCCAACTGATCTTCTCCATTCTTCTCCAGGACCACATTTCAAAACTTTCCGGGTATATCTGATCTACTTTCCGAAGTGTCAACGTACGTTTCAGCACCATGCAAAGCTATGCTCCAAAAGTAGCACTTTACTAGTTTTTTTCCTTAAATTTAAGTCCAGTTTGCTGGTGAAAAGAGTCTTCTCACAGCAGTATAGTTTACTCTAAATTTATTATAAATTTTCCGTACAAATTACAATATTACTCGTATACAATATCAGAGCTGAACAAATCCCGGGCGCTAGGTTGCTGTGGCTACTAAAGTTTGTACAGTGGCGCCTAATTTTTGTGGATCTTCAGTATGGAACTCACATCATGTCACCCTAGTGGCGCCTAGAAGTTTGCGGTGGCACCTATGTGTTTTGAAAATTCGTGACCTCATGTAAAGTACTATTAGGTATTTTACAGTAAATTACTCATTTCTGTTAGAGACTGGGTCGACTCCAGGGCCATATTGCGGCCGGAAGGATTAGACCAATGAGAAATCCCAATGACCGTAACGGAAATCGAACCCGCGACCTTCCGGCTTGTAGCGCAGTGCCTCAACCAACTGCGTCACCGCGTGGCAGACATCGAGACACTAACTTAAGTTAGGCCATGAGGTCTTGCTTCCAAATCTTTTCAAATTCATTATTGACTATCATAAGATCATTCGTTGCTATAAGCGCGTGTTCTTAATTAGACCTACTGACAGAGTCGTGGAACAAACTACCGATAACATCAGGACAGTAGACAATCGCAGAACGCAGAGCAGCACAATCAGACGACGTTTTTTTTCCCCCTGTTTGGGATGTTACAGTGCATCTGAATTGCGACATAATCGCTTTTTACATCAAAGTGTATCAAGAGATAGAAAGAACAAAATTAGACACTGTGTTTCTACGTAGTCGCTAATTTCTAATGACGTGCTTGAACTCTGTGTGCGAGCAGCTTCACATGAGAGGTCGCGGTGACGTATTTGCCCCTGTTGGTATCGATCCTTTCCCCTCATCACCAACTCAACCTCTTACTTTTCTCCCCACCACTAAACATCCCTTTCCCCTTCCCTTCTCCCACCCTCTAAACAATATGAGAATCCCGTTTGTGTTTTATTGTATAGATCGACATGTTTCTTTTTTGTTCTTCTCAGTGAAATAAAGTGGCCACAGGTTAACCAATATATTGAAGATAATTATATGTAAACCCACACAGTAGGCTTACATAACCGCTATACGAAATACTACTGCGGCTGTATGTATTTCCACATAATTTTGTGTATCTACAGTATGCCAGTGCTGTATAATGTGTCTGAATGAGATTCAGGTTTAAGGTTCATAAAACAGGATTGTAACCACATTGTGGAATACACAGACGTGAAAATGTAACTACCTTTTTATAAATATCAAGTAACTGACACGTAAATGCAAAGTGAATAAAGCCAATAGCTTTAAACTAAATATCTGAGACTGAAAATCCAACACAATACGAATAAAGTAAATTGAATGTCATGAAATCCTTTTCTAAACAATTTTATAAAACCACTCTAGAAGATAAGCATCAAGTGTAAGCACCTCAGAACATCGCTACCTGCATTACTTCTGACTGTGCATATTTAACTTGACAGATCTGCCGTACTTAGATGGTGATAGCTATAGATATGGTCCTTAAAAGAGCACCACAAAACGTGATCACAAACATTATTGCCAGAATGCGGTTGGCCAACACCACCTTTCTCAGAATAGACCAGGGTAATAACTTGATTTTGCTGGATCACTGAAACGAGTGACTAACTTATTCACAACAGTACTGACAGTGTGTGTCCCACTTCTTCTTGTCGAAGAAAAAACTGTATTACAATAACATCTTATTCCTTCCAAAAAGAGAACAAATTTCTGGTCCAAGAATGTCCCATAAGGGTCAAATTTCCACTATAATTCTGGGCATAAAATGCCAAAACACAGATAGTGTACAGGATGCACACGGTGCTGAAAAGAGTGAAGGTACGGACTGCCTGTTTTTACACTTTATTGTTTTGTTTATTACCTATTTAATTCAGATGAAAATGGACCTCATCTGTCAACAAAATATCGTTCATAATAGCAAGACTTCCCTCAATGTAAAGAGGAGTTCTATGACGTAAGTCTACTGACGGTCTTTGTCATGATTAATCAGTGTTTTAAAAACATGCATTTAATATTACTAAGCATAGCAGGAATAATTTCATAAAGTATCCAGCTTTAGTCGCAAGTAATGTTAGGGAGCCTAGGCTGATGTTACAAGTCGAAAGAGTTCGCGAAATCCTGCGCGCGCATGTCAGTGTTTTTGCAACGGAGCGGTGGAGGTGCCAGTATTCGCCTGCTTACCTAGTAGCTTTCAATCATGTGACAGAGGTAGTAGGACCGTAAAGTTTGTGAGACTCGTGCTGAAAGTTGCTATGCAAAATGACGGGGACTTTGTGGAAGTAATCCTGCTGTAATCGTGTTTAATGCTGAGTGTGTATTTTATGTCTTCTTCCAATTCTCATATTAAACTTTTGGAGGTGACGAGAAATTCTATTCTTTCAATACCGCAAGCTGCTGCCTCCATATTTTAAATGGTTTCATAAGTTTTTATTGTCCACTTACGTCGAACAACATATTTGAAATAATTTAATACAAAAAATCTCTTCAAATTATTGTGTCAAATAATTGCAACATTTTTTTGAGGAGCAACGTGAATTTGAAAAATACGTCGGTAATTTTCGCAATTGCACGGCACTTCCAGACATAAAGGAAGTACACATATAAAACATAAAAAACATATCGTAAACATATAAAAATTAATATTGGCTTAACAATCAGCAGTGAGTAATTTCTATCCATGAATCTCTTAATTTCCAGGTAAAATACGTTTGGAAATATGTTCTAACTTAAGAATAAGAATGATGTTTTTTTAAGAAAAGTCAGTAGTCACTGATCACTGAACTTTAAATTATTGCTGTTATTGCTGCATAATTTATCACTTCAGATTTTGTACGCCCCTCCAGCTGAAATCAGCAGGGTTCAAGCGGCATGAACTATTTGAGTGTGACAGTGGAGAGGGAATTGAATTGTTTAAATAAGAACCCTCTAAAACCTAGCAATTAATATAGTTACTAGCCGCCAGGGTTAAAATTAAAGTTCTCCATTTTACCCACATTTTATTTATTTGTTCCATTTGATTCTGCCAATAAACAGCGAATGGTTCTCTATAAAACATTGACCGATTGTTTTTCTTATTAAAGGCGCAACATGATCTCTTTGAGCTACGAACGTAATCTTTTATCTAAAGTGTAGACTAATTTTAGCTTTCATAAGATTAAGTTCTTTTTTGATATGTTTTTTTCAGCGTTGACTTATACTCTCAAATAACAAGAGAAATAAATTGCCGTCAACACAACTAGTTAAGTGTTATATCCTTAAACTGGCAACATGCCTCGACCTCAGAAGTTCATCTTTAGGCCACTAGTATAAAATATATAAAAGGAATTGTTTACAGTTGTATTACGTTTTGAACTGAGATCTGAATTTTACAATTTGATGAAATACATGTTGCAAAATATCTCCTGAACAGTTGGACAAGCAACACCTAGGAACATCAGAACCAATCAGACACCAATATCTACAACCGTATCTCCACAACAAGGAGAAAAACGAATTCGAACAATCAATCCACAATAAAAACAAGACTTGCAAAACAAATTTCCTTGAATCCTATGTTTCATAATCACCTATTGCATCGATACGATAGTAAAATTAAAGAAGGTTTTAAGAGCAATTAAACCATTTTAACCTTTTAACCTTTTCTTGTACAAAATTGATTTAACAGAATAATATGTATTTTATAAAGCTGTAAAACTGAGATCTCAGTTCAAAACTTAATGCAACTGTACACAATTCCTTTTTTGTATTTTATACTACGGGCCTGAAGATGACGCTCTGAGGTCGAAACATGTTGCCAAATTAAAGACATACGACTTGCGAATTGCGTTGACGGCAATTTATTTCTCTTATTATTATATCTAACACAACGGGATGACAAACGTAAAATAAAATATACTTTTAAACTGCATAAGTAATTAATATCCCAGCGTTGTGGACAAAGATTACAGAAGGTCCAGTGTTCGAAAGAGATAATAATAGGCCCAATGTGTTCAGTACCTGCACACCTTTGTCAACATTTAGCACATGTTACAGCACTTTTCTTTATTTCTTACGACCATTTATATCATATAGTAATATTAAGCATATACTTTATTCCTCTTAGCTTGACTGCTTTCACAGCCACAAGCAGAGTTGCACATGTGTCGCATGACTGCATAATCCAGCACAACACTTCACTTCGCATATGATTCTTACAGATACTATGACTGATGTGAGAGTTATAATGGATAGCGAATTTGAGAGGATACGTGATAAAGCACTTGTGGCCTAGCAGTTATTGATCCAGCATTTTCAGCGTGCAACTGAAGAACAGCATGAAAAAACTTCCATTAGTTTTGGTCCTCGTAATGGATAAGCCAATACTGTAATGTAAATATAATACTAGAAGTGTAGGTTACGACTACCTAGACAACCGATTGACTGAGAGAATTGTATATTACTTTTTAATTCTCAAACAGAAACTATGAAAATACTATATTTCTCAAATTTATTTTGTTTATGATAAGAGGAGAAGAATTATAAGAAACATTTCATTAGATATCTTATCTTCTGGATTCACTAGGTAAAAAGAAAAATGAAAATATTATATAAAGGAGACGCCAATAAAACATTAATAAGTCAAAGAAAAACAAATAACCAAAATAATTTGTGACAAGCCCACGTTTGAGAGATTAATTATTTGAAGAAAAAAACGTGATTTGTTCATTAAAAATGCCGGTGAGATGTACACATTGAAACGAAATAAAAATCTGTTTACGTAAATAGAGAAAATAAAAGAACGCATAAATAAAACACCAACACACAAAAAAAATCAAATGTTACTTTGTCATTAATAAGTGTGTGTGGAAGCAACGCGCAATCTGGTACTCAAATACGGAAACACAGTTAAGTCGCATGTAATTACATTTTCTAAGTCAGCCCTTGGTATAACTAACGACTGACGGAATGAGACATTACTTAGTTTGCGAGTATAATTTAACTTGGGTAATCTTACACACTGTAGAAATGAACTTCATTTCTCTATGTGCTCTTGTGTAGACGATTGTTATCCAACCGGTCAAGAAATTCCTTATCAAGCCAGACGGTTCGCTGCTACGTTAATAAGATTCTGCTATACGACCCATTAGCTATCCTATATAATTATCACCCCTCATCGATCTAATGCACAACTTACAGTATTATCTTTCCATCTACGGCATACCTCAAGAACTGTGCCATGGCTTAGACCGTTAGTCACCGACCTTTCACCACGGAGGCACGGGTTCATACCAACGTCAATGCACGTCGGATTTGTTGTGGCAAAGAGGAACTAGGACAGGTTTACCTCCAAGTACTTGCATCCCCTCCGTCAGATTCAACTAATGATCCATACTCATTCATCTGTTACCGACGCTATATAGTCTTAGCAACTGACAGCGTCGTTAAATGGCACACTTACTTACACCTACATTCTTAAGTGACCCCTTACTTGGAGGCCTACCAACAATTTCTTCCTCCGTGCTACATTCCCCAAAATATTTACCAGTAATTATATTATAAAAGCAAAACTTCCAAAATATACTGAATTTATTTATTTCTTAGTCTGGCCTTTTCTACCTACTCATTGTAGGTGTAGAGGGTTGTTGTTGCATCTAATTACACTCAAGGACATATACACACACACGCACTCGGTGGGACTCCTCTGGACGAGGGATCGACCCGTCGCAGAGACCTATACCTGCCAACACACAACACTCAAAGAGACAGCCATCCATGCCACCGGCGGGATTCGAACCGCAATTCCAGCAAACGAGCAGCCGCAGACCCACGCCTTAGTTAGCGCGGCCACAGGGATTGACAACTGTATTAAATTAATGGTAAAGATAGAGTACCATAACTGAGCCTATCTGAAGATGCTAGTCTTCTGAGGCATTAAACAGTGTTGACTGGTAAGACACGGCGTTATATCCCTTAACGTTTCCATCTTCATCAGCACCGCTCTGCGAACATCAAGACTTGTGTAGGCCTACTTGTTTCAGTGTCAACCGCGAGGAACGAAGATAATGACACAATACTCACAGCCATTATGCAAATCAGACACACATACTTGAAGCCTAAAAACCAAAATTGTTAAAGAAATTTTACATTATACACAGGAAGATACTGTCTGTAATTTCACGCCACGTCATCCAGCAGAATTTTAGCATACTTTTGGAGGTACTGCTGCGACCTTCTACCCTGGGGATGAAGGCAGTAGATTCATGGAAAATTTTTGTAAATATATAGAACGAAGAAAAGGGGTCAGATCCCAGAAGCCAGCATTCGACATAATCACCATAATGAGAACCAACTCAAAACAAATATTTAATGCACAGTTCTACAGCGTGGTAGAATACGCCATAAAGGACGACATAACCCCATTATTTCAAGTCGTGACATGTCAAAATTAATAACTTGATATAACGTAACACTGACTGTTCACACAACGTCAATATCGGACGGACAAATCAGTTGCCTGACTCTGCAAAAATATGAAACTCGCGGGGACTGACGTGCATGTAAATTGTATGGAATCCGCACCTGACAGGGAACAGAAATCATCTCGTTTATACAGTTCGATCAATTAATGCTACTTAGTGCAAAAAATCCATGCTTGTTATCAGTATTTTGCTAAACAAAGACTACATTGTGTGGGAAAATACAAAGGTTTTAATGTTACGGTAAATGGTATATAGTTACCACTGGTCTTGAGAAGATTATTCTGATTTTCGTATTCAGCTCTACGTCTTTTTTTTTTTTTTTTTTGAAATTCAGTCCACTTTATTTCAACACATGAGCATACATATTCAGTTCTTTCCCGCCCAAATTCCCTCGTCTAAAGTGTCTGGTCCAATTTCTGGGAAATCACGTAAGGGACATAATGCACACAGCGACTTACGCCAACTGCTGCCTTATTGCTAGACAACTGTATGCGCTTGAATGCGAAAACGGTCTAATTCTTAGCAAACGCATTTCACATTAGTACCATCATATGAAAACATGCACGTGTTCGGAACATGCAGTGCTTTAAAGATTTCTATATATGTGTTTTAATGGTAATTATGCGAAATACACTTACAAACTAAACAAAATGTGTGCATAAAACGTAAAAATCTCATTCATTATTTTCTGGGCTTATCACAATGACGTGCCAAGGCGAAAAATAAAGGGAAAAAAGCGTATATTATCAAAGGCATTAGTTATTCTAACCTGAGTTTTAATGAAAAAATATAATTCAATATTAGCTTCATCATTAATGCAGTTAAATGTCCATTATTGGTTCAACATTTTAGGAAATATACTAAATGTTTACTACGCAGATTTAACCAAAAGACCCTAAAAGCAATAATCAAATCTTTACTAAAAGAGTGTCACATAAGAAATATATAAGTCATTATTTCAGTACATTTTAGCTTATGAGGAAACCAGTCGAGTTTTGTACATAACAACTTCAACTGCAACAGTATATCACTGCATACGTTCCTGGTCTCTTCTTTCAGTAACCACTTACACAATCCTTTTGCAAAACTGAATTTCAGATTTGCTGTTCTTTTATTGCTCACCAAATTTTATCACAATATCCTTTCATCCAAGGAAGACAGCAAATTAAATTCACAGTCACTTGTTCCACTAAAAAGTTCACATCACCACGTGGGACAATCACATTATCAGACAACTGCCTCAGGATACATTTCCTGTGTTCTTAGGGAAACAAGTAATGCCATGCTTGTTAACCCGTAATTAATTGATTTATCCAAGTATTCATTACATGTAGTGGCACAGGGCACCTGTCTAGTTTTGTGCAACAACACGGCCCAGCTGTTACCTTAATTGCAATCCAATTTAACAGGAGTCCTCAGTAAACGGAACGCGTCGGTAGACAGAAACGAAAACGTGGCATTTAATTTCGTGTTGCAGACCTTGTAAACTGAGCGTCAAATGAATAAAACAAGGAGTTTCGGGTTCAAGTCATAAATCCTGTTGTCCAACTGCGTACTTCCAGGGCATAAAAATCTTCTGTTGTTAACATCTTACTTAGGTGAAGTTAATTTACAATTCAACAGTAAAACAGTAAAATGTAGATTAGCTCATGATCACGCGGGCTGGACGACGGCGCAGACGGTCATGCAATCGAATGCAAGTTGGGTTAATTTGTTTTATTTGATTGCAATCGTGAAAACATTATTATTATTATTATTATTTCCCCACCATTTTGGAAGCTGTCGGCCTTATTTTAGCAATTGGCCCTGCACTGATTAGCCTGCATGTCAATTACTTGAATTTAAGGGAACTGTACTATCAGTATACTCAGGAACAAATAATCTCACTTCATCAATTTTTACTTTAACAATTATAATATTATGAATACTGTTTAAAATTTATTTTTTTTATCTCTTTTCTATGTACTTAGGTTCGGTGTTTGTTATTTGTGTATTTTTCTCACTTTCGTATGCTGTCTCTGTAATTGGCCTTATGGCTGTTGTGCCAGTACATTATTATTATTATTATTATTATTCGAAGTTCTTAATTACACATTTTTTCCAATTTAATTTTATCGGACATAACCTGAAAGGTTCGTGTTTTCGCCACCTCCTTGGGATTACTCGCTGACTTATAAACAATCTTATCTTAGGGACAGAGGTAGCGTATTTGGTATAGCGTCTCGCTACAGGATGGGTGTTTCGGGGTTCGAACCGCGGTGGGAGCAAGGGATTTTCTCTGCTCCACATTCGCCTTCTAGGCCAGCCCTGGATCCCATGCACCCTCGTGTACAATGGGTACCCGGTCCCTATCCCGGGGGGGGGGGGGGGGGTGCCGTTGACCACCCACCTCATCTAGCACCTAGGTTGAAACTGAATAGAGCTATACCTCTACTCTCTCTCTCTCTGTGCCTCCACTAGCAAGTTATGGAGTACACTTTACCTTTAACTTGTATTTATGGCTTACTATTTACGATAACTAAATGAACTAATACGTTAACATCAACCCAAGGATGGTTTACGATGAGCCGACTTATGTAGCTGCGTTGTAAATATTGCCGGTTTATATAATGTAAAAGGTAAATTTTACCCAATTACATGCCATGAAGGCACAAAAGGGGGGGTTGAGGAATAGCTCTATCCTTTCTTTAACCTAGACGTTGCATGTAGTTGGCTGGTCAAAGGCACACCCCGGCCGCTTTACCCCCAGAAAAGAGACCCGTTACCCATTGTACAAGAGCCTGGGTGGGCCTCTGGGCCGTTCTGGACAGGCACGGAAAATCTCGCCTGAACCGATGTTCGATCCCCGGACCGTCCAGCCTGTAGCAAGTAGCTATACCTATCCTAGCCCCAATACAGGCTATGTACACATTTATTTGGGAATATTTATAAAAGTTAATTGTAGATGAGATCTGAGGTTTTCATCACCGTGAAGACTCATATAGCCGTATTCTGGGTTATTACACCGTGAGGGTGATTACGATCGTTTCGGAGGAATGCACTGCCTCTATACTCAGGGTTGATGCTAACGTGCCAGAATCCGCCGTACCATAACCAAGAAATCGAGAGGGCAGCTTTCCTACTTCATATCTGAGAGGCTCAGGTTTCAAATCTGTACTCAAGGACCAGCTACCCTGAAATGCGATTTACAGGGAAATTCCGAGAATGTATTTCAAATTCGGACATGAATGTTCTTTCCATTTCCTTCCTAATTAGTTCCTCAATGATCACCACATATCTTTGGCTCTATGTAATATGAGAGACTGAAGGCGACATTAGAAACACCACAACCATAGCCCAGACGATCAGAATAGAAATGGCTGCGGAAATAGTTGGAGGAGTAAAAAAGACCTGTACAAATGGGGAGGAATCAAGAATGGGCCCATCACTCCATACAATTTTTACAATGATCACTGAACTGCATAATGTGGCAAGGAGTCGCAATTTTATTACAGTGCAGATTATAATCTTGTGAGATATGTCATATAGATTTGTGTATAGATTCCAAACATTCGGTGGAGTTTACTGCCTCCATCTTCAAAGTAGTCCAAGAACAGTCCTTTCATCTGGGATGCGATGCCTTGTAGACTGGTATATAACTGTCTGTGTTTCGGTCGAGCTTGCTACGTCTGTTTCAGGGTAGCCTAAGAGAGGGGAATCTCCTTGAACTACCCTATAAACGGGGTCAGCAAGCTTGAAACCCCAGAAGAATGGCATCCACATCAGAATCACCTTGAGCACCTCATACCAAGCCTGTAGTACACACGTCGGAACTAGTCTTGTTTACATCTGAGCAGACTGCATCCATCATAACTTACATGCTAGCAACATATAGTCACATGCAGTTGGTGACACTCTGACGAAATAAACAGAGCATATATGAAATACCGTAAGTGTTCTGTGCTGCTGTAGGCCAAGAGTTCCGAGTGCAATGTGTTGCCCCCCGCACAAGGCAACACGCATGACAATGATTATGTTTCTATTGCCCTAGGCGTGCTGTCGTGAATGGACTACGCTATGTAACGTGTTAGACACGTTCGCATATTTTGGAGCGCCTATTAAAAAAAAGGCTTTTGGCCCGTCATTATGCATATAACAACTCCGGAGCCGGTGAAATTACCTTCATAATATTTTTATATTCCACACTTTTAAGAAAATCGTCCAGTTATTACAATCACGATTTGGACCCCATATGCAAGTTAGGAATATAAAAAGGATACTGCACCTTGTAAATTCCGCGTTCCAAAACTAGAAATGTGGTGTACCATGCAGTTCGTGTTTTATCCGGACCTTAGCAAACAGCTTTACAATCGAGGAACTGCGTCTTAATTTCTAGCGCTGTTGCCAGGATTTGCAGAGTAAGCCATAATACTTATGATGTGCGTGTATTTTGTAAAGCGTCGAAATTAACTTTTCTTCAAATTTCTTTCGCCTTGTTTTGCGACTTGCATATTTTAAATCGTGTATGTCTTGCAAAACCTGAAACTAGAAGGACGCTTGACAGAGTCAAGAGTGGATGGGAAGATATTATTAAACGAATTTAAAATATACATTGAGATTGCGAAATGGATTGAACGGGCGAAGGTAAGATAATGCCGCGTGCTCTTGATAATACAGTAATGAACATATGGGTTCCATAGATTTCAGGCTAGTTTTTGACCAGTTTAACTATACAGAGATATCACGTAGTGAATAACTTCAGGTACCACAGACAGGGGTCTCCACCCCCACAAAACTGCAAGTGGTTACGAGATAGATGTTTGGAAACAGACATTTATATACATGTTTTATATCTAAATATTTCGCGTATCAACGCACTGGATTTTATTGTATTTTATAACTACGGCTGTAATATATGCACATTTTACCATTCAGCGACACGCTGCACGCTGCGTAAGTCTATAGAAGATGACTATCTGATGATGGCTGAGAATGTCAGCCGAAACATGTAGGAGCATACAGAATGAATATATAGATTTGGTGTGCAGTAGTTGGTGTATATAAACTTTAGTAATTTTTTTTCCCAAGCATACGGCCGACATTGCTTTTTGAACTATCTTTACTTTTAAAAGCATATATACAATACAAACGCAGTACTACTGCCGTAACACCAGAAAACTCTATTATGCACACAGACTGCGTGTATGTATTCCGTACGGTTCTCAAAATAAAAACCGATTATTTCCCTAAACTGCATAAACTCTTAGGCATATGCTGTAAAATGAAGTCGCTCTGTGTTTTGATAGGTTGGAGCTAATATTCAAATTGTATTTAAATTATTTACTATTTCAAGTGTGTTCCTAAAGTATCTGAAAAAACGTCTTTAAGAGATACAAGCGCGTTCTGAAAACGGGTTTAGGTTTGAAACGTGAAAAGAGATTTCTGTCATCCTTAAATTGCGCAAAACATACCTGGGTTCTACTCAGCCTCATATTCAAAGTAAACCGAGCTCTCCTTTCCCGGGGTTAAAGCGGCTAGAGCATATGTATGATCACCCACCTCCATAGAGTACTTCACCATTAACAACTCGTACAATATTCACTACTGTACAACTGTACTCACCGCATCGTTGTGATTCCAAAATATGTACGCCGGTGGTTCCGGGCTGTATAGAACAACACACGTAAGGTTGATGGTGCTGCCACGGTCAATATACAAGTCTGGGCCACCAATGATGTCAGTAGTAGGCTCTGTAGACAGATAGAACAAAACACTTGAGGTTGACATTGCTGCTACGGTCAGTGTATAAGTCTGTTGTTCTTCAGGAGCCAACAATCACAAATATACAGAGGATGGTAAATTTAGCGGATACACAGTCCGTACTTCATTAATAATTTTCTTTTTTTTTTTTTTTTCAATGGCTCGACAGTCCCTTGGGGGCCTAGGCCGCCTGGTCGAGGCTTCACGATCACATTCAGACACACCACACTCGGTAGGACTCCTCTGGACGAGTGACCAGCCCGTCGCAGAGACCTCTACCTGACAACACACAACACTCACAAGAGACAAACATCTATGCCCTCGGTGGGATTCAAACCCACAATCCCAGTAAGTGAGCGGCCGTAGACCCACACCTTAGACCGCGCGGCCACTGAGATCGGCAATAATTTTCTTTACAGAAAGGAAATAAAACAATATTAATAGAGTAATAGATGTCTAAGACTCGACATCCATGCAGAAGGTAGGTAAGGTTTGTGCATTTTGGTCGGAAAACCTTTTATTAAAGTAAAGTCATCTTTTTAATTGTGGCATTCCTTGAAGTCATTAGCTTAAAGAAGACACAAAAAATTACCGACTATTTGGTTGCTTTCTCACATTTCGCAACACACAGGTATGTCCAGTATTCAACACCGACTGCAATCTCTTTAGTCCAATCTCAGAATGTCGTTATATTTGGCAATGTGTTTGTGTACAGATATAAAACAACAAGCAGAACATACGTAAAGGTCTGTTCGCTGGATCTGTGTCTGTCTAAAATTCTTAAATCTTCCTCTGTTCTTCACTCCAGCCCAAATATATGAATTTGTTTAAAGTCGTTAGAAGTACCTTGAATTTTCGTGAAAAAATATATACAAGGCCAATATACAAATATATTTATTGTGCCAGCAAAATATATTACGCCTTTCGTAGTAAGTTTAAACCACCTGATGCAGTGATGTCATTAAACAGACTCAGAACGAAAGAAAGTTATCGACAGTATTGTAGCAGATAATTACTTCAATGCTTCACATTATAATGTGCCACAGAGACGACAGAACACTTGCAATGAATTTTATTTCACTGCATGTGCGCTCTAAAAGTATAATTTTTGCTCTCTTGTTTTGATAAAGTGCGTTGGTATATTTTTCATGCTATATTTCCATACTGCCGCTATTGTATGATTATTTTTCTTTGTTCTTTTGTAACTGTATCTTCCTGTTTGTTGTTTATCTTCGTAACTTCTCTCTTAACCACTCTATCCTCTTTCCTTTGTCGTTTCTTTGCTACCTTTCTCTACCTGTATTTCAGTTTCTTACTCTATCACTTTTTTCTCTGCATCCTTGCACTTTCCTTCCCCTTACCCTTCTTCTTTCTCACCCTCCTGAATTGCTCCACTTTCTGTGATTTTCTCGTTATTAATGTTTACTTTCTTCTTTCTTTCCTTCTGTCCTAATACCTCATTCTCTCTCTTTCAGTCTTTCTGCTTTATAACTATATGAGCAGCTTTGTTATACTTACTAAGAAGCTCACAAAAATTACTGCAATTAAAAATAACAGACTGAAGTTTACAAATTAGTTTAAGCGAGACTAATCACAGCTAATTAATACGTTTCTCAGAAACATAATATAAAAGTGTATGACATTAAAGGGAGGTTGTATTAAGACTGTTAGCTAGAGATTTTTAAAGTAATTCAACAGCAATCATTCAACATGAAGGAGAGAAAGAATTGCGTAAGGTCAATCAGACTGTCTCCTCATGAAAAATCCTACCAGTTAATTGCCTTTCTTTAATGAAAGTAAAATGAACTTTCCCTTGAACATTCAATTTAATCTTTTCTTAAGTTTGGTAAGATTCAAAGTACTTCAATTTTGTCTGGATATTTTCCCTTATGTGAAAAATTTAAAAAGTCTTAATTAATTAAGAGGCTTATTAGAATCTGAGGATCAGTTTTTCCTTTGAAGGATGGAATCATACTGAATGTTAATATTCTATTTGCTGTAGAGAGGAAGTAAGATTTAACTCAGAGAAAAGTAAACACTGAATGAACAAGAATAAAGTAAATAGAACAGAAAGTCACGATACGGCGCCTGAATGTCATACCGACATGAATACATGCAACATTATATTGTCTCCGCGGAACCTTTGCACTTCTAATCATGTCTACCAGATCCCTTAACTTCGGAGTAAAGACCGTGCCATGGCTCAGGCGGTTAGTCGCCGGCCTCTCACTGCGGGGGCCCGGGTTCGGTCCATGGTCAGTCCATGTGGGATTTCTGGTGGACAAAGTGGCACTGAAACATCCAATAGAATTTCTTGGACACGAAATCAATCCAACAAGAGGCCTCCCTCAATCGAAAATTTCCACTAATTTGTAAATTATCTGTAAGCTCACAGACTCATCACAACTGCGAACAGCCACTGTTACGTAAATCACAGTTTTCCTATCATGACAAAACAAATACGACCCTATATCAATGTTCCTCTCCAGTTAATTCTATCAATGGAGTAGCAGGGTTAATCGAATCACAATACAATCACTGTTCAAAACACAAAAGTCAACCTCATAAAGAAGAGAAACTTTTAATACAGTTTAATACAGTCTGCCGCCTTTACAGTTGCTGCCAATGCCAAATTTGAGATCGCTTATATTATTTAATTTTAATTTTCGGTCCTCAAATATTATATTCTAAAATCACGAAATATTAAAATATCTACTATCTTATAACGCAGAGCCCTGACTTTACATAGGAGCAGATGCAGAAAACTACAAACTTTTCATGTAAAATAACACGCTCTGTTCTACTTTTGAACTGTTTGGTTTAAAATTCAAAGCAGGAGTGTAACATAAATACACTGCATTAGAAATGTTAGCTACAGCAGATTTGTTAATACAAAATCTTAATTATTCAGAGCACCAGTTTGTTCGTTCTAGCTACATTAACGTAAGGATCGGACGGCGTGTGCGCTAAATAGAGTACTGTAACGACCGGATTGTGTATGCTAACTGCATTAATGTAATGGGAGGATTGTGTGTGCTAACTACATTAATGTAAAGACCGGATTGTGTATGCTAACTAGGTAACTGTAAGGACCGGATTGTGTATGCTAACTAGGTTACTGTAAGGACCGGATTGTGTATGTTAACTAGGTTACTGTAAGGACCGGATTGTGTATGTTAACTAGGTTACTGTAAGGACCGGATTGTGTATGTTAACTAGGTTACTGTAAGGACCGGATTGTGTATGTTAACTAGGTTACTGTAAGGACCGGATTGTGTATGTTAACTAGGTTACTGTAAGGACCGGATTGTGTATGTTAACTAGGTTACTGTAAGGACCGGATTGTGTATGTTAACTAGGTTACTGTAAGGACCGGATTGTGTATGTTAACTAGGTTACTTTAAGGACCGGATTGTGTATGTTAACTAGGTTACTGTAAGGACCGGATTGTGTATGCTAACTGCATTACTGTAAGGACCAGATTGTGTATGTTAAATACATTACTGTAAGGAAGTATTGTGTATGCTAACTTAACTACATTACTGTAAGGACCGGATTGTGTATGCTAACTGCATTACAGTACACATCATGTGCTAACTGTATTAGTGTAAGGACCAGTTTTGTGTGCTACCTATATTAGTTGAAGGTCTAGATTGTGTATGCTAACTACAGTACTGTAAGGCCAGATCGTGTGCGCTAACTACTATGCTAACTACATTACTCTAAGTACCGGATTGTGTATGCTAACTACATTACTGTACAAATCGTGTGCTACTTGCATTACTGTAAGTACCAGACTGTGTGTAATAACTACATTACGCTAAGGATGGTGTGCTGACTGCATTACAGTAATGACCGGATTGTTTATGCAAAGTACATTACTGTAACGTTCGTCTGATCACTGCATTACTCTACGGACTAGATTGTGTGTGCTACGGGCATTACTGTAAGGACCAAATTTTTGGTGCTGACTATATCACTGCAAGGACCGAATTGAGTGTGCTAAGTGCATTAATGTAGGGATCGTGGACTAACTGCGTTACTAATCTTGCGGCCAGAAATATTTTATAATTAGACCACAATGTATAATATTCGAATGAAATAATTTTTAATCCTCTGGGCTTTCTCCGGTCTTTACGAGAAAATAAGGTCACAGAAAGAGAAGAAAGAAAGCTTGGTTAGGTGTAATACAGTAGGCTATACATATTTCCCAACAGCGTTGTCGGCTGGTGCCTGAATATTCATATGCTATAATTAACAATATACCGTACGCCTGCAAAATTATTACTTCACAAATATATCACAGTACGTACGTCAGATACTGTATTCCCGTTCGTACCCTTAAAGATCGAATGGGGTGATGTATAGATAAAGGTCTACAAGATGGGCTTCAATCCGCGGCTCGCCAGGTTGTCTTATTCCATTGACGGCCACATTTGTAAATTATATGCATACTGTAAAGATTGTAGAACAATTAAGGCAGGTAGGGATACCAAGTATTGTGATTTTTACACGTGCAACGCACACTTACACCCACAACAATGGCCGTGGCCCTGTGCCAAGAAAGGTTGGACACCCGCGGTCTAGAATAATATTCGGATGTGCGTGGTTCGAATCTCGGCATGTCTAGCCTACGGTTTCCTCATTTTTGTAACTTCCTCTACGCAAATGTTCTTATGTTACCTCGACTGGGCCAAAATTACTTCCTTCCAGTTCAGCATCCTACCATCTTTGCTATACAGTCTGACAGCCTGAGAGACATAATCGTAAAATAGACCGCACGAAATTTATTAATACCATGTATTTCGAGAAATATTTTATATAACATCTCAAGATGTTAATGGGATTTATATCTTTGGCCATGAACTTAACTGGTGTAAGAAGAAACGTTTTCGAGAAAGGCAAAAAGAAACACAGCTTTTTTACAAATTTGGTATAATTTTCGACCAAAACCAGTCCCAAATAAATTTGCCCCAACAAGTTACCGAGAGAAAATTTTATGTAAATTCTTACAGGAGTTTCGAAGGTGAAACTTCAGATATACAAACAGGTAAAGTACCTCCTTATTAAGAGTTCATTTCGTGAACTTCGCGCGAAGAACGCCCGGAAACATATTACCCAGCATTATGGGTTAAGTCCATCCAAGCGACAGAATGTCCCATTCTGTTGTAAGATGATATCACTTGCAGGGTTTTCCATTTTCCTGAGGTTGCTGGCATTTCCATTTCGCTCCTTCCCATTTACTCCCTCTCTGTATTACAATTCCAAGACCTACAGTACGATGACGAAACATCTTGATTCAGTAAATGGAGTCAAGATTTGCTCACTCCGTAACGAAAAACAGTTTATAGGGCTTACCGAGAATACCGCGCAAATGTCTTTGGTTCTTTAGTGATCCTTTATCAAGTAAGTTTTACAACGTCATACACAGATGTTTATGTACAATGAATAAGGCTTAACAAATCAGGTCTGCAATATTTTAATGTACTATTTTAGATCGTTAGAAATATCTTGGAGAAGTGTGAAAGGCCTCAATCACGACAGCCGAATTCCAGGGTTCGGCATATGGAGGTACTTTATAAACTAAGGGCCATGGACGATATCCATGATTTGATACCGGAGATGATTTATTTACCAATGAAGGATTTTGGGAAGAAAATTTTATGTGTGATTGTGTAAGAGAATTTAATTGTTTACTGCCGATCCCAGTGGCCGCTCGCTTACTGGGATTGTCGGTTCGAATCCCGCCGGGGGCATGGATGTCTGTCTCTTGTGAGTGTTGTGTGTTGTCAGGCAGAGCTCTCTGCGACGGGCTGGTCACTCGTCCAGAGGAGTCCTACCGAGTGTGGTGTGTACAAAAGTGTGATAGTGAAGCCTCGAAAAGTAAGGCGGCCTAGGCCTCCAAGGGGCTGTTGAGCCATTGAAAGTAAAAGTTGTTTACGTGAATGGAATACGAAGAAACTTAATGGCGTTTTATTACTTAGTATAAGACATATTGTTACAGTACGTACAGAGCTGCCGACTATATCTGGAGATCGTCACTAGGACTTTGCAAATCGTAAACAAAATATGGACAGGGGGACAGTGATATAGCCCAGATATTGAAACAGTTGGACAAGTAATTCCATGGAGCTGAGTCTTTCTTTAGAAGCTAACAGTCTACCAGCTAGTCAAGATATTACATGGATTTTATACAACCAGAATGTTCATTACCGTTTCACAAAAGATCGCTACTCATCTCAATGCTCGGCAAGCCTGTTTTTTTCAGGTGCAATCTAATATTATCCTCCCATCTTTGATTAGATCTTCCAAATGGTCTCTTTCCTACAGGTTTCTCCACCAAACCTTTTATGCATTTATCATTTCTCCCATTAGTGCCACATGGCCAGTCCAATTCATCGTCCATCATTTGATGAACCTAATAATATTTGCTAAGTAGTTCAAGTCAGAAGCTCTTCATTACGCACTTCGCTGTTGTTTCCTCCACCTTACTCTCAAGCTTCCTCCTCAGCATCTCAACGTCGAAAACTCTCAGTTTAGGTCTTCCCCCTAATGTGATAGGTCAAGTTTAACATTCATGTACAACTACAGTCAGAGTTATAGTTCTGTGCATTTTAATCTGTGTATTTAGGTAGCAAATGCGAAGACAAAATATTCTGGCCTGAATGGTAGCAGCCATTTCCCCAAATTTAACGTGCTCCTAATTTCCTAATGCCTTCAGTTTAATGTTAGTGTAATTAGGCTAAAATATCATTCGCTGTAAAAGTATATTATTATTAACTACTTTTAAAGTCCAAAGTAAATAGCCTTACATGCTATAATGCTATTTTTTACACATAAAATACAGTATAAGGAGGATGTGAAGTTTTAAACACCAATAAAAAAACACAGGCCGCAATAATTCACCGTATTTTCGGGCAGTTTTCGTCTTTTAGGGCCTCTGCAGTTTAACCCTGCACACAATCGTGTACAGTAAATAGTGACTTTCATAAATATTGAATTATGTGACACTTTGTAATGTATCAACTACAAACACAATCGAGTACCGTAAGATAAATTGTACTTTTGTTTAGTACTAAAACCCCACACTCTCTTGGATCGACTGGTTTACACTACAAAAAAATTCAGTATATCCTACTATCTAGCTATGCCTTACCCAGGAGAAGATTAGATTTTTCGGGCAAATACTTAATTTCTTTCTTATCTCCATTATTTACTCACCTTCTTCCTTCTTCCTTGCCTTCATCCCCTTCTTCCCTTTATTTCTTCCCGTGTTTTGGTCATGTTTACCCACCAAATATTTTATGGAATAATAACTCCTTTTCTTTGTTATTTGCCTCACTTAACTCCCGCCCCCAAATAATACTTTTAAATCTCTTATTTCACTCCCAAAAAAATTGTCAGCAATGCAGGACAGGGCAAACCGCTTGGAGTATGAGGTATGTAGCGTGCGCGAAGGAAATATAAAGAATTCTCACAAAAAAATTTTGGTCGGTAAACTTGAGGAGAATAGAGAACTTAGAATACTAAGGCCCCATCCGGTTTACTCTGCTTTACTCGTATGTTTCTGACGTAAGAGTTCGAGATTGAAATAAGATATTTTCAAATTACTATTAAGAAAAATCAGCGTGGCATGCACCAGAGACGAAAGAGAGGAAAAATTCATAAAACATTTGATGGGTAAACCTGAATATAGCCGATCCCAGTGGCCGTGCGGTCTAAGGCGTGGGTCTTCGGCCGCTCGTTTACTGAGATCGTGGGTTCGAATCCCACCGGGGCATGGATGTCTGTCTCTTGTGAGTGTTGTGTGTTGTCAGGTAGAGGTCTCTGCGACGGGCTGGTCCCTCGTCCAGAGGAGTCCTACCGAGTGTGTTGTGTCTCAAATGTGTGTTATCATGAAACCTGGACGAAACGAGGAGGACCAGGCCCATATAGGACTGTCGAGACATAGGAAAAAATACCTGAATATAACAGACAAATTTGCAAAACATAGTTCAAACAAGAAACAAATATTGTGTTAAAAGGGTATTTAAAGAAATAAGGCGTGAGGCTGTGGACTGCTTTCATCTAATTCAGACTACTGTCAAGTGGCTGGCTTTTGCAAATACGATAATGAACTGTCAGTTTCCATAAAAGGTAAAACGTTAACAACAAGGCAACTGACAGCTTCTCAGTAAGCACAGTGCAAATTGCAAGAAAAGAACAGGGAGAGTGCAATAGGGCTGTGTTTATCGGAGGGCACGTAAGAGGATTATAATGTGCATGGAAGGAATGGGAAAATAAGGCCTTCCAGAGTTGATGGGTACTAGGAGGAACCTGTCTTTAACGAGAACTGACAACAGCAGAAAAGAACTAAAAGAATGCGCAAAGTGACACAGCGTTAGCATAACACAGAAAGGAATAATGCGACGAAGTAGCGGAGAACAAATCGTGGAAACTGTCATCAGAGTCCTTTTAAAAACTCTTGAAACTTGACGAGTTAAAGCAAAAAAATTTCGCCTAACATAAGAATGTATTGAATAAGATGGAAGATGTAATGCTCGACGTGAAAATGAAAGGCAAAATGTCCGAAAGATTGTCAATTTTATTTTAATTTTACATCTACACTTTGGGAGTCTGGATAGCTAATTTGGTACATGGAATAGACTGCGGGCTGGGGGCCCGAAGATTCGTTATTCGATTTTCAGCAAGGAGAGGAGATATATCTCTTCTCCATAAACTCCATGCCGGCTCTGAACCCCACCAAACCTCGTATTCAATAGATATTTGGGAATCTATTCTTGGGGTCAAAACTGCCGAGGCGTGACCACTCACTTCTGGCTAGTGCCGAGGTTTAGAACTAATAGATTTACAGGCCTATATCCACTCCCCGTACGCCTTCACAGAGTGCACAGGGGAAATTTTACCTTTTTACCGCGTAAAATTACAGATAAAACACTAGTTTATGTTTTTGAGCAAAAAGAACCACCAATTGACGTGGAAAATGCTACTTCGTCATCAAAATTCTTTCCATAAACTTGACGTTTTGAAGTCTGTTGTAAGGTTAGTATGTGACAGTTCTTTTCAAATTTTTTTGGTGCTTATATATGTAATTCTAGTAATCCTACTTTAGTGTCTGTCCATCTGTTGCCCTCTCTATCACGAAAATCAATCATAATGGCGGAGAGCTGTAAATAAAAATGTTTGTGTTAGGAAGAAAAATTGGAAAAGAAATTGACTTTTTTGTCACAGGCATGTATTCTAATGCAAGTCAATTCCTTTCCCCATTAAGTTAGGCATTTCGTATTATACTAGGGGAAAAGACATATCGGTCATGTGAAATCCAAAATGGCATCGTTGCTAAGACACGGGGAACACCCGCACATAAAATTTAATCATGGTCAAGGGAGAAATCGAATATTTGATTACAGTGCCATTGCTAATATATGGGGGAAACAAACTATATTGCGTATTATTCTGCACTAACACGCTACTAGACCCAACAATAAAACTGATCTTGAAGACAGTGCGCCTGAGTGTGTGGATTAGATTAAACTGTCTGAAAGTCCACTGGCAGGGTGACCAGCTGTGAGGCTAATCAACTTCTGACGCTGGACTCCACCGATCATAAAGAACTTTCTCTTTGCAAGGTTCTTTGTAATTTATTATGACGAAGATCCAGTGGCCGTGCGGTCTAAGGCGTGGGTCTTCGGAAGCTCGCTTACTAGGATCGTGGGTTCGAATCCCACCGGGGCATGGATGTCTGTCTCTTGTGAGTGTTGTGTGTTGTTGTCAGGTAGAGGCCTCTGCGACGAGCCGATCCCTCGTCCAGAGGAGTCCTACCGACTGTGGTGTGTTTCTCAGTGTGATCAAAAGAAATTACAAAACCTCGACACTGAAACGGGAAACCGGAGTAGGTAGAAGAGGACGACTCAAAAAAAAAAAATATATATATATATATATTATGGCGAAAATCAGAGGGAAGGACCAACATCAGTCACGTTACACTGCGGCTTTCCGCTGCGGCTGCGAGTGTGTTCTCCTAAAGGGAAAATATAAATCCTGAGTTTAAACTAATATTCCCAAAATATGTTGTAAACAATTACTTGGGATATATACACAATTTTTTATACAATTAAACCTAAAATTATCGATGTTTTGGAGCAGGCACTTACTTTCCAAATGTTCACGACATTTCAAATTCCATTACTGCAATACGATAAAGTCAACCTCTAGTGTATATCTCTCAGCACTTGTGTCAAAAAAAAATCCTTGTCATTTGCTATGTGTTTGCTTGAAATTTTTCGATTGAAATCAACATAATTTTAATTTAATTTCACCTTGATGTTCAAACTGATCAGACCAAATTTCAAATGGAAATGACATATTTGAACTTTGATACCCTGATATGAGGATTTTGATTTTCTGGGACAATTGCTACAGTGTATAATTATATCCTGACGCTTCGAGGCAACGTAGTGTCCTAATCCTTAGGGCCGATATGTCCTACAATAATTTCTCCGCCGATTACCCTTTCACGCAGTACTATATCCCAGAAGAATGGAAGCCTCAGCGACCCCACTGCGAGTACCTGAAACCTCACACTTCATCATGTTACACTGCTTGCCTTTTAAGAACTTTATTTGCATGCTGGTAAGTCTTCAATGAGTAGTAATGGTAAATGTTAAATACCAAGCCTTCTAGGAAGCACATATGCTTGTTCCCAGTTACTTTAAAAATTAAAAGTAGTGAAGAGTAAATGTAGAAATAGTCTCGATGATGAAAGCCAGGAAACCGGTCTCCGAGTTGCTAACTCATTCTTATGCACAGATATTGAGAATTTGAAGACAAAAACACTGGCAAAATTTGTACTGAACTTTTTCTTCCTTAAAATAAAACTGCTTCCTAAAAATGTATTAATATTTTAATTGGCTTCGTGCTAAGAACTGTTGTCGCTTAGAACTTAAACTAAAATGTTGTTGCAACACAGGGTTTTCATTATCACTTGATTTAGGTTTTAAAATTGTTCTTCGTACAAAAAGAACTTTGCTCATTACTGCCTAAAGATATTATCTTGTGCAGAGGATGTCAAACTTTTTACTGACTTTTTTCCATTCTTCAAAATAAAAATCATTTCATAACAACATATTATTATTTTAATTAGGTTCTTGCTAATAATTATTGTCGCTTAAAACTTAATGCAAAATTTTGTTCGATAGGCAGATTTCATTTGTATCTCTTGGTTTACGGTTCTCGTAAAGTTTTGAGGTTTTCGAATTGTTCGTCCTTCTAAAAACTTTGCTCATTACTGCCTTTTTAATTAGCTTTAAAAGGCGACAGATAAGGGGAAAGATTTCTTTGGCCGATTCCAGGTACAAATACATCCAGGACCAGAGGAATAATTGCTTCGTAAATGAAATTTTTTTTACAGAGCGTAAAAAGTGATAAATTTTTATTACAGCCTTGAAAACGTTAGCTCTCTGAACATGTCAAGCAACTGTGAAGTGAAAGGCAAAAGGGGTTTCATTTGTATACAATGATAGTCTGATGGGAACAGTAAGCATTTGTCTACCATTGTAGTGACATATTACTTTGTGTTTTTATTCGTATATGTCAAAACACTTTGAAAGACTGGAACTGAAGACACGGTTGCTAAATGTACAGATCGTAAGAGCGAGTTCTGATACAGAACAGAGCAACAGCGTCTCATGAACGAGTCACAAAATTCAACTGAATTTCCCTCAATGAAAACCGAGAGATCTAAATTGTATTCTTAAACCGGGTACGTCACATTTAAGGTCACATGCTGGATGTAATTTCAACAGCGGTAAGACACAAAATATCATATATTTACATTGAGCATCATGTTGAGAATTTGGTAGTCACTTAGTTCGTCAAGAAATTCTTACGTTTTAAGCAACACGAAGGTTCATTACGGTGCAGAAAGGCCCTGAGCTAAGTTAATCCAGTCCATATCCTGATGACCAATTTCTTTGAAGTCCAGTTTAATATAATTTTTCGACCTGAGCCTAGGTAACTCGCCAGGTCTCTTCCGTTATTTCCGTACTAACACTTTATACGGATTTCGCACCCCTCCTATGTGTGAATCATGCTCCACCACCCATGGATCACGTCAGACAACGTTCAACATTAGTCGGAAAATCTGAAGCAAATATGTATTTGAAACACTGCTGTATGTGTGAGGATAACAGTAAATCAGATCGTTGTGTTAGGGTAACAAATTGTGACTGTGATCGTCTCAGGATGAGCTTAGGTTTGTTTAAGTCCCAGGGGGGGGGGGGGGGCTTCTCTGAACACTATAACCGCAGTTCGGATTATTTAAATGACGGGAACCCATTGGCCTTTTCTTATCATCTACGCCACGAAATCCCATGTAGTCTCTTCTCTGTAGATTTTATGGCCAAATTTTATAAGTGTGATCCAACAAACTTGATTCGTTCACCATGATATTATTTGGTATGCTAGTTACCGCCTTTCTTGATTTATTCACCCTAACATTATTTGGTGTGGGCCGGTACAGTGTAGTAGGTATAGTGACTGGCTACGGACTGGACGTCCAGGGGATCGAATCCCGGTGGGGGCGAGATTTTCCGCACGCGTCTAGACCCGCCCTGAGACCAACCGAGCCTCATGTACAGTGGGTAACGGGTCTCTTTCTCGGGGGTAAAGCGGCCAGGACGTGGCATTGACCACTCACACCCATCTAGCGCCGAAGTTAAAGAAAGAATAGAGCTATATCTCTACTTCCTTCTGGGCGTTCATGGCCTGTTACAGGGTGAAATTTTACCTTTTTTTTAACATTACGTGTTAAGCTACATGTCAGCTTTCTTGTCTCCTTCACCTTAATATTACTTGGTGAAGTGAACACACACACTGAGGAGCTCCTCATAATGTAATTATGAGCATGCTACTGTTATTTCCTGTCTCGTAGCTCCAGATGCCTTTGTGAACTGTGAAGAAGAAAGTAATTCCTCTGAACTCATGGCGGAATGGAAAACCTTACTGTCTGTTGTGTATTATGCATATGTCTGTAGTGGAGTGTCTTTGATTAGCCTTGATACCAAGCAAGCGCACAGCTATAGGATATGCGTGTCTGTGGGAATCAAATGTGCTGGAGTATAAGGGAGAGAAAAGGACAGACAGATGCTTCTAATGACGTAGGGCTAATATTGATCGCAATGTCTAGGCTAAAACTGCAGCTACAGATGCATTATTATTGATAAAGATTATGCAGTTAGAAGCAGAAACACGTGAAATATAAATGCCATCAGTTTCACTACAAATATTATGGTATGAACGTATATACTTATTGAAGAGATATACTGGGTTGTGACCTAAATTACGTGTGTTAAGTTCTCGGTAGGGGCACGGCTCATTTTCTTTGTTATCACGTCCAAATAAGCTCTGGGATCAAACCAGTTTCCTATCTGTCTATTGGGTGCTGGAAGTTCTTCTGCCGGGGAATGAAGTCGACCTGCATCTAGTGCCGGGAGTAAAAATGCGTAGAGCTCTATATCTGCTCTTCCATTTAGTCATATTGGCTAAAGCACCCGATGTTACAGTACAAGCAATATAAGTGTCTGTTTTATATAAATTTCACAGTTGCATATGTCGCGTTAGTAATATCCAACAAAATATCGAACAACAATGGAAATAACAAATTACAATATGTTTCTTATTTTGTATGTGCCGTGCATTGTATCATGAGTATAAGTTAAAACCAACTAATGCACACGGTTATTAGAGGAGTAAGATGTATTTGTAACCCCCTACGTACGTTTCGGCAATCATGTTGCCATCCTCAGGGTACGTTCATAAAAGAATCACAAGCAACTATGGCATTCAGATACACACACATTTGACATTACATTGGAAGCACTCATGCCGCTCACAATATTAAAATAAATAGATGCATAAAGCCATAAAACCTGATTTAAGTGGTATTTGATGGCGGCGATATTCATGTCCCCGGCGGGATTTTTTTTTTTTTTGCCTGTCCGGGGTTTTTTCCCCTTTGATCCATTTTTGTACTGTTTAAATCCTTTCGTCCTTCATGTCACTTTACGTTCCATATTACCGTCCTTACAACAAACACAACACAAACATCCATGTCCCCGGCGGGATTTTTTTTTTTTGCCTGTCCGGATTTTTTCCCCTTTGATCCATTTTTGTACTTTTTAAATCCTTCCGTCCTTCTTCATGTCACTTATAATCCATACTAGTCCTTATACAACAAACACAACACAAACATCCATGCCCCCGGTGAGATTCGAACCCACAATCCCAGCAAGCGGGCGACCTCAGACCCACGCCTTAGACCGCGCGGCCACTGGGATCGGCACTTGGTTACATTCCTATACGTCCTTAGTCTATGAATGTTCATGTCCCTCGAAACTGTTCTATATATTCAAGTTTTCAGAATTTTGCAGAGTACCCAGTTCTCTAACACAGTTATGAAAAGTAGTTACTTATTTTGAGAAAAATAACATGCCTTATAGGTGTTAGAAAATAAAGTAGAAGTGAAATATTGTAACTTAAGAAGCACGAGGCAAAGGGGCAAATTAGGATATTAAACAAGTAAATCGCACTTATGCAGAAGAGATATTGTTAAGATAGTAAAATCTAAGGGAATATAAGAATTGTAAATGCATCTATTACAGCGGGAATAGAAAGGCATAGAACGTTTTGGAGGGAAGCCTCCTGTGTAACTTCCATTTGGAAGCCTCAGTAGGAGGCAGTGGGACAAGATGGATTACAGAGAAGTAATTCTAAGCGTGGAAAGAGAAGCATTAACTTAGGATTGTGTGCAATAACAGGCTTAAATATTATCTGTGTTGAATTCAATTATGTACAAAGTACCGCCAATACATGCCTATTAATATTACATCTCGTCCACATTACTTTTCAAGAAGTGTGCACAAACACATATTCTACTTAGCATGGATCCACCATAAAATCCCCAGCCCAGTCTCAAAGTACTTTTATAGCTGAGGATGTTGTTTATTCTTTCAGTCATCTAATAACTTATATAACAACACAGCTGACAAGTGTAAGGATGATGACAAGGGAAGCTAGCTAAACTACCCCCAAAGCATGTATATAGACACTCACACTTTACCACGGTTTCCCACTCCTTTCTCCACACTTGACGTCGCTTGAAGGTAATTTAACGCCTCTAACCACTTTACCAGCTTAAAATGCGGTCGTAAAACCCTGCAGTAGTTGTGGACTCTGCGGCAGGCAAACCACTCACCATGACACACAGTGTACAGATCCGTCTTCAGCTCTGATTTGTTACCGCCTCTTTCAGTCAAAAATGTGCATAAATCAAGCTCTGATCAATATTCACACTTTGAGCAGCAATGCATGGTCACGCTTTTAAATTTTTCGAAATGAATCTTAGCATATCTTGGGAGACCCAGGTGTACTCCAGAGAATAATATTACAGCGGATTTTACAGGACATGTTTATTTAACGCAGTGAATATTGGAGCCCCACTGTACGGGTCTAATGTTAGGATAAAGTGAAAAGCTAAGGTTCATCCTATAACATGCCATTAAGGCGTAGAGGGGGTACATGTATAGATGTAACCTTTCTTTAACCTCGACGCTAGGTAGAGTGCGTGGTCAACGTCATGGCCCGGTTGCTTTACCTCCGGGAAAGAGCCCAGGTACTCATTGTACAGGAGGCTGGCTGGGCCTCGGGGCCGGTTTGAATGGGTGTGGAAAATTTCTTGCCCCCATAGGGGTTCTAACCCCGATCCATCCAGTCCGTCGCAAGTCGCTAATACCGACTAAGCTAACCCGGCCCACGTAAACGTCAGTAGAGACTCTTTAATTAATTTAAATATGTAACACCGAAATATTGATGATAATTCCATTTTGCAAGTGTAGGCGTATATTCTCGATGGATCAACACATGAAAGTTTCTGAGTAAACAAGTTAAAAAAAAACTCCATGAAAATAATTTATTCCTAGTCTAAACGAAGTCTGCATTATTCTGTTCTTGAATTCTGGCAACAGTCCAAAATCAATTCTAGAAAATCTATGTTGAGGTTGAACTGAGACGAAAATTGTGCTTGAAATAAATTATACGACATCTGCACAAACACTGGTAAGCTCCATGCAGAGTGCAGAATAGAATACGCTAACAGGCAACAGTCGTAAGACTTCAGTCCGGAAAAGAAAACTCAACGATCAATGACATTCATTCTGAATTTCATATTATTCATACCGTGTACATTCTGGTTGATATATTGATTCATTCCGAAGTTCGGAGCATGACATTTCCGACAGCTACATATTCCTTTTTATAAAAAAATCTCCAGAAACCAGCTCATAATTGTATGATTACATTATCTTAACTCGTTTATGGGCAAATGTCTACGATACACACTGCATAAATTCAAATACATCGACTCAAATTTGGGCTTTTTATCAGAACTGAATTAGAGGGAAATGGAAAGTTTCGAAAATGTCTCCTTTGTGACAAACACTATCCGCATGTCTTGGGGGAGTTGTCGGTTTTTGGTCACCCTGTTATGGCTTATGCGTCCCACTGAAGCCCATATTAAGTTTCGAGTTGTTTACATAACATTGATTCAACTCAGTCACAGCCGAGGTTCGTATACAGGATAACCAAAACTGATGATGAGGAAATGGTCTAAAAGTGACTGAGTGGGTACGGTGAGTTAATGCGTAAAAACTGCACGACTTTCGAACAAAATAATACAAAAAGCCTTCCCTCTCATTTCCGCAATTAATAATTTACGGCAAAGAGATAACTATTCAGCCAATCAGAAATTCTCCAACTTTTGTGGAAACTGACATTTTATTACCGATTTTAGAACGGCCCACCACTGATCTTTATGAAGAGAGCTAAATCCAGTCAACATTCTCATACTCTCCAGTCCTATCTTGAAGAGTGTTATGAACTATTTCACCATCTACGCTTAGGTCTTTTCCTTTCAGGTTTTCCAAGTAAGTTCTGCTTGCATTCTGTTATAAGTCGCTGGATACTCTAACAAAAGTAACGGTATACCAATACTTGTCCCTGTGCATGCCATGAAGGCATACAGGGAGATTAGAGGTATACCACCATTTATACTTAATCTCGACACTAAATGGCGTTTAACGGTCAGCGTCAGGCCACGGCCGTTTTAGCCTGGGGTAAGGCACTAACGGTACCCACTGAATACGAGACCGGGTAGGCCTCAGGGCCGGTCTGGACACATTGCAGACAAGCTAGATCTCTTGTACTTGCCGGAAATTGAACCACGATTCCTCGGGTATCCTAGTCACTATAGCGACTGCGATATCCGCTTTTAAAACACAAATACCTAATCTCACTTTGTACAAATCCCAAACACGGACACATAATCCCTTTGTGTACTGGTCCCATATCACCTGATTAAATTATCTAATAAGGAAACTTATCGAGTGAATGCAAGACTCATATGGAAAGATGTACCATACGAATACAATCTGAAACAAGCAGAGAAAAGTACTTTGTCGTGTTTTATAAAGTTTTATGGCGATGTTTTCACGGATCGTCTGCCATACTGCAACATAGGCTTTATACGAGATTAGGTTCCACCCGTGTGAGAACGGAAGACTAGGAAGATAACAGTAGGCACCCAGAATATCTGCCTTTACTTCCGGTCATTCGTTGTGTACAAAATGTCGACTCGGCGGATGTTTTATGAGGGAAAGGGGAAAAAGAAATTGAACCGTAAAATGAAGGAAGCAATGAAGTTTCAAGTTGGAAAGACAAAGTACTGAGAAAATGACATGGAGAAAAATGTCAAGCATTAACAGGACAAAGAAGCAGTCAGTCGGGAAATATGTTCCGGTGGAAGAAATACCCAAACATGACCCACTCTAAAAGTGTAATCCTTGAATCGGTTTTATGGGGTTGTTATCCGACTGGTTTTTAAAACTCTTACGTAGGTAAATATATCGCTGTGTTTAATTATATACCACTCCATGAAGACGTATTGGGAAGTAGACATATGCATCCACAAATTGATCTCGACACTAGATGCAGGTGAGTGGTAAGCTTCACGCTCAGGCCGATTTGCCACCGAAGCCGCCGATATATTTTCTATGGCAGGCTGGTGGGACTTTACGGCCGATCTCAACGATGCAGAGAAGGGAAAAATCTCTTGCCTCTGCCAAGTGCCTAAACCCGATTCCTCGGTCATCAGGCAGTAGCCTATCTGCTGTAATGACAGAGCTACTTCGGCTATCGTAGTGCTAATAAGTAACACGCATAATTCCAAGGTTTTGCAAAAATATATGACGCCAATCTTTTACGCCTATAGGATTTTAATGCACAAAAGTTCCTGAACTATTTGGATTGCAGTTTAAAAAAAACGTTATCGAAGTTACGAAAACGGACTATTAGCACTTTTTATGATGGCGTTTATAAATGTGTAATAATATTTCGCTGAATTCTTAAAACTTTTCAGACAAAATCTGTAGGGAAAATCAAAACATTTATCATATCAAACATATTTTTCTCCCCGAAAAATCTTGCCTGGCTGGCAAGTAATTTTCGCCAAACGTCGACGAGAATTAAGCTGTCACATTTTGAATGCTTGACTGATTTGTTCTACGCTGGAATACAAGCCTCAGTCCCACCTTAGGGGAAATCCTTGAATGTCAATGATGACTGCTGGAGGTCTGCTGTGTACTATCTACTACTAATCGACATGTGTACGTCGAAGTCCGAATAACGTTCTCGGTATCTGAATGTTCCTTACTTCACTTCTAAGCCCTCTGTAATATCAGCAATAGACAGATTGGTATTTTCATAGAGAAGTTTGCGTTCTGGAATCAAGTAAGAGCTCGAGGTCAACTAACATCCTAGACAAAAGCAATAGTTTGCTTCAATGAACTAAAAGCACATTAAAATGCTTATTCGATGTTTTGTGCATTTGAATGGACAGCCACCACATGGCACGACCTGGTCCCACAACTGCCTCATACTTTTCCGTTTCCTGAAAGGACTACGTCCTGAATTCTGGCTATACAAGTTCATGATTTCATTGCTTCAAATTGTGCCGGTGTAAGGTCTAACATATTTATAATCTCCTTCACGAGGCTTGCAGTATGTGAGTTGGAAGTTTGGAGAAACGAAAGAAACATGGCGATGACTCAACAGCGTACCTGGTGACAGGACGGTAGTGCAAGATTCGCCTGTTCATATTACACAGACAAAACGTGTACAGTCTGTCACAGGATACCTTTTGAGTAAGGTGAGGTATGGGTGGACTGAAGCAGAAAGGAAAGGAAAAAGAAGTAACAGGTGAAAAATTTAAGGAAAGACAAATAACTAGGAGAAAATGGCGAAAGGAAAAGAACAAGAAAGCGGGAGTGATGGAAGAGGGCAGATAAACAAGGAGGGTAAGATAGAAAAAAATAGGAAAAGGACGATAGATGGAAATATGGACGGAAAGAACAAATTGAGAAAATTTGGAAGGAAATGAAGATTGAATGAAGAAAAGAAGACAAAAAGAGTGAGATAGGGGATGAGTCAAAATATGACAGGGGAACTGTGATCTGATGGTTCAGTTTACAAACAAAGACAGAAAGATGTAGGATGTCAGGAAATTGCCCATCTTCAAGAATATACAAGACCAGAACACATGTTGATACATACAAATACAGTGGAACCTCGAACTTCGAACACAATCCGTTCCAGGAGACGGTTCGACTTTCAAGTTAGTCGACTTTCAAGTTAAATTTCCCCATAAGAAATAATGTAAATTTAATTAATCCGTTCCAGACCCCCAAAATTTACCCAACATAAAACATTTTAAGTGCCTATTTCAAAAGATCATAATGATAAAACAAGTATATTTAATCTCAATAATTTAAAATTTTTATTTATAATAGTACATACATAAAATATATTGCATAATAATCAATCAATAATAATAGTAGGAGGGATATTACTGTTCACTGGAAGGTGAATTACCGTTCTTTCATCTGGACCAAGCAGAGAGAGAAGGCGACCACGTGATTCTTTGTTCGACTTTCGAGTTTCTTTTCGAGTTTCAAAACCGGATTTTCCTCGAATTTTTTGTTCGAGTTTCAAGTTGTTCGAACATCAAACCGTTCGAAGTTCGAGGGTCCACTGTACTGCATTGATAATGCTGACGAACACGATAGTTGCCTAACCACTGTGTGACCGGTCTCAGAACCTGTAGAAAGACAACGTGTCTAGCACATCAAAGACTGTAGACCTGATTAAATAAGCGACAGAAGTTTCCAAATAAAAACTGATGCCTGACCTCAAGGTTTCGCCTTCCGCAGACTAACACAAGGATGGTAACGTAATATGTAGCATAATTTAAAGTTATTGCAATAAATGGTGTCTGCTACTTTTTGTGTTTCTTCTGTCTATTTATTGATCGTCCTTCAATTCAAGCCTCGTGAAGTTCATTTATAGAAACAGCAAGGGGCAATGAAATTGGCAGAGTTCATTTAGTATGTTTTCTGCGAAGTAAGTGAAAAATCATCTGGTGCCTTCACTGGCGCCATGAGACCTTTACGGGTTTAGAAAATGGAAAGGGGAAGAAACCACTCCAAACCTGGAGGGAGAACTAAAGAAGCAGAAGGAAGGAAAGAGGAAGGCACATAAGGATGGAAAAAATAGCCGCAGGGAAAACAGATGGGAGTAAACGAATGTGGCCAGTAAACGAGCTGGATGAGGCAAAGCATAGTGTTTTACAGGATGTTCTTATCGAGTCAGCACAGCAGGTCGGTGGTCATCTCATTCTTCTGCCTAACCGATTTATTTATTACATCTAGCTGGTCACTGTAAGTCCTATACATCCGACTTAACTTGTCGAAGAGTACTTCTCCATTCGTTCATGAAGATCAAAATTGTTTTTCAGCTTTTGCCTATTTCGATTTTCAGTCAAAATCTCGAAACTCTGAATTGCATTTAGTCATTTAACTCCTTGGACTGTGGATCGACACACTGCAGTGCTTCTGCTCTCACAGAACAGATTATACCAGACCAGACCAGACCAGAAGAGAAGAGAAGAGAACAGAACAGAACAGAACAGAAAAGAAAGAACAGAAGAGAAGAGAAGAGAACAGAACAGAATAGAACAGAACAACACAATGAAAAAAACACAACACATAACAGCAAAAGGGAAAACACAACAAACACAACACATAACAACAAAACGCAACACAGTAGAACGCAACAAACACAGCACAGTATGGCACAACACAATACGACGCAAAACAAACGCGGACTTAGATCCCTATAACAGCGGAATTCAGACTCATGATTACAGAAGCCCAGCGCTCCAACGCGGTGTTTCAGATCACTGCGGTCGTCCCTGTGAATGGCACGGAATACAAGAGCTAACACTGTGTAATCTACAGAGTTCTGTAGAAGCAAACTGTAGCACAGCTAGCAAGAAATTCCACCGCATTTTATAAAACATGAAGGTTCATTAGTGTGTTTATAAGACCCAGATAACGTACGAAAACAGTCAGTTATTAAGAATTTCTACGAAAAAGATTATTTACTGTATACAGGTAAACTGTATTTAGAAAGAAAATTGGAAATCTTCAATAGAGGCGAAGACATGCTCCTGAATTCAAGCAGCGTCACAAGTAAGTTTGCAATGAGCACAAAAATGGTTCCTTAATTAATAAGTATAATATTAAAGAATAATTACGGAAAATTAAGCTAAATAAAGCTATTGTGGTTTATGTTAGAGTTGCGATGAAGATAGCATATTATACTGAAAGGCTTACTTTCTTTTGTTTTAAAATCGAGAAATTTGGAAACTGCTTCTGCTTCCTTCATCAGGTAACAGACGGTTTTGAAGTTAAGAAATTGTGGACATGCGTGTAAAAGCGAGCAAACCTAAACTAACCCTTACACCGCGCTTGCGCATCGTCATATAATTAAAACCGTGTAATAGGAAGTCTATGTGTTCAGATCAGATGGTTCCAAATTCCGTCTACCTGATGCACCCAACAGAGTAGGTTCATTGCTTTTGCCTGACGACGGAAACATATCCAGCTGCATAAACGTTGTGACCTTAACCAAAGCGGGGCAATAAAAAAGTCCAAGAAGTGTGCATTTTTTGTTACACGATTACTGATGTATGGGCTTTTAGACTTCCTGTACAAGTCCAGCTTGTATCTTATCCGGCCACATTACCTCCATAAACTCTTTATTTATTTTAATTCCAGGCTTCCGCCGCGATGTTGATGAGATCTGCGCTTTTCTGGGATATTACGCGGCTTCGTGTGGTAATTGTTTACCGACGTTTCGGGACAACGTATTGGTTACATCTTCCTACTCGGACTCTTGACCCCTGAAGATGGGACCAATACGTTGTCCGAAATGTCGGCAAACAATTACCACACGACGCAGATCGCAGACGCTCCCACAAGAGCGCAGATCTTTATTTATTATTAACGTGTTTAACGTCACATCGACTAAATTCCATGTCGTCATTTAGCTACTCACAGCTGCACAGTCTTCTGGGATACGACGACATGTGGACTGATAAATTATATGTTGCAAGATTCAGGTCTCCGTCGCGGTGAATTTCAAATCGTCTCTCAACTAAGAAGTTGGGCGGCTTAAGTTGGTAGTTGGTCAGAGAAAGTTTGGTGCCACTATATTGTCTCAATACCAACTATCCCTTACCGTTGGTAACCAACTACAAACCTATGCTACTCAATATCACAGAAGACGAAAACCTCAAATTCTCTTTTTCGTGGCATAGGATTTGCATTCACCAGAGACATATCGAATAATATGTAACTTGTGTATACGAGTATTAAGGAGATCCACCTCTTATTCTGTGTTAAAGATTAAGTTTAATGTAAAAGAACCCACGTGATCGGGGATTATTTTAGATAATAAAATATTTGGACAGATAGGTCAATTTAGTTTCAGTTATATAGGTTTTAATACAGGCTATGATAAAGAATATAAGATAAATTATACTGCAACAATTACGTGGAAAGCATTAGTAGGAAAATACAAAAAAGAACCTGTACTAAATTCTAAATAAGGTGACATTCGTGCGAAAGTTTTCATATGAATCTCATGTCAGCTGTTAAGGAAGAAACAAGTGACAAGAATGAAGAAGGTAGAATTGCCTTCCCTTATAGGAGTGGCAGGATACAGAGCGGCAAATAGTGAAAGCAATAAAGATATTAGCGATAAACTGGGAACAGTAGAGAATTTCAATGGAACAATAAAAGAAGTAGTAGAATAATTGACAGGAATAAGAGAAAATGAATACTTCATAAATGTAAACCGAAGGATAAAAGAGAAAAAGAAGGAACAGTTTAATCCTGGAACCAAAGATATTAAGAACTTAATCGGCAATGTCGATGAAGATGTTACAATTCTCTTTGAAACATAAAGTGTTTTTGAGCAAAATTAAACGTCTTCGTTGGTTCATGACATGCACGACCGACAGTGGTTAAAATTAATTCAACATCGGAAACTCATAGTGTTAATCCCACGTAAATCCAATGAGATATTTTGGAAAGGAAATGTGTGGACGACCGGATAGACAACACACTCCGTTTCGTATCATGCACTCTGTTGACGGTCGTATGGGACCTACGGAAGGACACCACTACAAACTATTATTTCGATATATCTTTTCTTAAAGACTCGACGCCCACGCACTGTTGTGTAGACAGCGCGGTTTTTCTTCACTTAATATTGTTAGTTCTTGGTCGGAAAGACCAGTTGGTAACCTAAATGAGACCTCACTCGATTCAAGCTGGAGTTCCTATTCTGGAGAAATGGAAAGAGAAGAGTAACTTCCTTGAAGGTGTTGTTTTGGTCGGGTAGCGTAGGGCAGAAGAGGAAATTAGTGAGTGGATTCCCCAGCGAACTGGAAAGGTGACGCCGGGAGCGACACGGTTCTTGGTCACAGTGTTCGAGAACTCAATTAGTAAACGGTGTAATTCTAGAGGCGGCCGCCTTTCGTGTCTGTGGCCACAGTTTTCAGCTCCTCAAAGTGCTTACCTTCCCTCTGTCTTACTCCACAAGTCAGAGATTCTTGTACGTACACTGCCTATAATAGCAAAACAGACAGCATAAAATTCAAGTTGCTACGACAAGACATGTCTTGCAACTATTTCTGCATGACGTGTTACGCGTTCCTTCTGCAAATTGCGCAGAGTAACCGCATATACTCGTACTGTAGAGGAGAATGTATCCATCTGTATGGTTGGTTTATATTCCTACATTCCTTGCCCGAAACTGCTAAATGAATTTCGATTAAATTTTCCATCAAGAGTCTGGATTTGAAAATGGACAACAGGCCTCTGTTAATTTTGGCCCGTATCGGTCATATATAACTCCAGATGAACATGAAAATTGCATTGAACCTCTTCTTTTGTAAATGTATAAAATACATATTGGCGTATATATCTGAACCTGTACATAGCTCAAAATTATATAACCTTTATTTCAAACGCATTTATAGGAACTAGTAAGCATAGGCGGTGATACAGAAAGAGGAGTCCCGTAATTTGTAATTTGCACAGAATATCATTAGCGTGATTAAATAAAGGAGGATGGGATAAACGGAAAATGTGGAATGGTGGTGAAATAAGAAGTGCGCGTGACATTTTTATCGGAAAATTTGAAAGAAACTAGCATCCTTTGTGCCGTTTGGATAGTGCTAGTGTTGAATATTTGAATCGTTGTTTAAGACCGATGCTTTAACTTGAGAACTTTGAGTACCAGTGCTCCTAGAGCTGACTATCAAATATTACTTTCTAGAATTATTGTAGCTATACGTGCTATTTATGATATAGGGTATATTTTAATTTACTTCAGAAAGTGAAGTAAAATTCACCCTAGAAAATGCCATGGTGGCCCAACGGGGGAGTGGAGGTATAGCCCTACTTTTTCTTTAACCTGTGCGCCAGATGGGGTGAATGGGCAACGCCACGCCTCGGCTGCTTTACCCCCGGGAAAGAGACCCGGTACCCACTGTACAGGAGGCGGGGTTGGCCCCAGGGCCGGTCTGGACAGGGGCTGAAAATCTCGCCCCAACCGGGATTCGATCCCCGGACCGTCCAGTCCGTAGGGAGTTGCTATACCGACTACGCTATCCCGGCCCCTATGGCATACGTCTATTGACAATATTTTATTAAAGGGATTCCATATATATACGAAACCAGTTTTCATTAGGATAGAATATGGGAATTAGCCTCTAATAGATTTATTTTAAACCTTAACGCATGAATTTTAACATAGTGATAGTGGAATATGTGCAATGAGTTTTATACTCGGTCTAAATTTAACAGGTACACTATAAAGATGGAAACATCTTCTCCATTCTTCGCCAGAAGCATTGTGTTAAAACCTTAATGATTTTCCTCCCAAGATTCTGCAGAAATTCCGGCATGACGCAAACAACGACTCGAGCAACCCAGTGCCGTGATTAATTGCAGGGGTGCACAAATTAAAAAATGTTGGCGCCACCCTAAAATTCTAGGCGCCAGAAGGGTGACATGAATTTCTATACTGAGTACCCACAAATACTAGGCACTACCGTAAAAAATTTAGTCGCCATGACAATCTGGTGCCCGGGATTTGTGCACCCCTAATTAAGGTCATTTTCGTTGTTGATTTTACAACGCTCTCAGTGTGTCAGGCTATATAGCGCCGATAGCAGGAAGAACTGGAAACGATGTGGAAGGAAGCGTTGTCACGTAATTGGCATATACCGCTGTCTGCCTAGAACATTCCGAATACACGTCCAGAGGGTTACCACGAAAATAACCTGCTCAATTCGAGCAGTTACAATTTATGTTCCGTATTCAGAAGACTCCAAGTCGAAAATCGGCCCTGCGACTTGCTGTACTTAATAAGGTTTTCATAGTTTTCCTCAGTAGCTCCAAAGAGACATTAAGATAATACTTGAATACAGGTCCAGAAAGATTTATTTCTCCTCCTGTCTGATGGCGTACATAATTCATAAAAGTCACTATCATCGACGTTACACAATTAATCCAGGGAATATGCTCTATTTAATCAGTGAAATGTCCGGGTAGACTGTTCATATGGTTAGAAGGATATAGTCAGGAAGGATCTTTCACAGACACGGCAACTCATCCAGAACTAATCTCCTGTAAAATTTAAGAATAGTAACTTCTCCTACGTCGTCAAAGTTTCAAGACAGAAGGACATCTTGCCCAACTACGGTTTCTAGCAGCTGATAACGGAGCTTCTGTTACAATCCTTTGAAAGAGCCAAAGCGAACTCTATTCATTTCAAGTGCGGCACAAAGTTACTGCTTAGCTTTACTGATACCAACTGCGTAACAGTTAAGGAACTAAATCATGGCAGCCAATATTATGATAATAATACAGTTGATAGGACGTTTGAGAATAAAGCGCTGTGGAGAGTATTTGGATCTAAGAGAGGCAGAGAAAATAACAAGGTGGTGGAAAAAATTACACGGGGATCTTCACACGTTGTAAGCTCTACACCTCAACAAATGTCACTGTAAAGAACGAATTATAGGATATGAGATGGAGGAGAGAGGTAGCACAAATGGGGCATAGGTACAATGTACACAACATGTTATTAGGGACACATGGAGGAAGAGGCCTATCAGTAGCTAGAACCATAAAAACGAATAATAAAAAAAAAGAACTCAATATCTTTAGCATTAAACTCGTTTTTTTTGAGACAAATAATCACGGAGTTTGATTTCAAATACTCTAAGGACACCGTGTTCAAGATCTGAGACTCTCATAGTGGTGTTGATGAAGGTTTAAATCTTATAGAGTGTTATACAAGGTCGATGAATAAACAGCTACCGGAAAATAACCTCAGACATTATATCAAAGAAAATTATTCAACTAAAAAGAGTCGACAATGTTAATTGCATGTCAAATGAGGTCGAAGACCGCTTTTTACAGAAACTTTTTTAACAGTACAAATATTTTAACCCCACAAGTGTCGAATGTGGGGGAGGACAACGGCCACTTAAACTTCATTAGAACGTGCGTGACACCCCGAATGTGATGTGTTTGGACTTCGGTTGAGCTTCAGCTTGAGTTCCCGCTCAAGGTCGATAGAACGTGCGTGACACCCCGAATGTGATGTGTTGTGGACTTCGGTTGAGCTTCAGTTTGAGTTCCCGCTCAAGGTCGATAGAACGTGCGTGACACCCCGAATGTGATGTGTTGTGGACTTCGGTTGAGCTTCAGTTTGAGTTCCCGCTCAAGGTCGATAGAACTTGCGTGACACCCCGAATGTGATGTGTTGTGGACTTCGGTTGAGCTTCAGCTTGAGTTCCCGCTCAAGGTCGATAGAACGTGCGTGACACCCCGAATGTGATGTGTTGTGGACTTCGGTTGAGCTTCAGCTTGAGTTCCCGCTCAAGGTCGATAGAACTTGCGTGACACCCCGAATGTGATGTGTTGTGGACTTCGGTTGAGCTACAGCCCGAGTTTCCAGCTCAATATCGATCTTCTTTAAATTTGTAGTCGCCAAAATTTTACTTCAGCGCTGAAACGGATGATAATAACTCACCGACGATTTCTCCAGATATGATTTCAACCAGTATCAATAGTTAGGTAAAACATTACACGCCACAAAACATATTATCTGACCGACACTCACGTGTGTGTGTGGTTACATATTGTGCGAACAATTTATAGTTAATTAACATAAATTCATAAATTGTCTGTCGCCTTCATTCACTTTGAACTATCATCATTTAATCCCAGAGTGGGAATAACTGCACATCCCTGATCCAGATGCTATTATATGCAGGGAAGATTAAAAATGCACTACACGATTTCGTACTTAGTTTCTAGAGCTATGTGTATAGGTCTACTTACTGTAAAGGCAAAGTTCACTGTATAACCTGCCACAAAGGCAGAGGGGAGTAGAGGTACAGCTCCACATTTTCTTTAACTTCGGCTCTAGATGAGGGTGGGTGGTTCACGCGACGCCTCGGCCGCTTTACGCCAGAGAATGACCGTATAGGAGGCTGGGTGTGCCCCATGGCCGGTCTGGACGGTTACGAAAAAATTCGCCCCCCTGGGATTCGATCCCTGGACTGTCCTGCCCGTAGCGAGTCGCTATTCCGACTACGCTATCCCGGGCCACGATCTACTATGTTGTATAAATTTTAAAAGAAGGTATGAAAGTTCGATGAGAATTTCGTGTGCGTGAAGAAAAATAAACAAGTACATTAAAACATGATAATGGGAGGGCACTAAAAGGGATTCATGTTGTCACCCGGAGTACTGAAGGGCTGCAATGGGCTACTTTAGAAGCAGCAGGGTAATCAATCATAGCCATGTTTAACGTAGGGGTATAGCGTCTATAGACAGCCATAGAATGCTAGGCAGCATGCCATGCCAAGAAGAATCGTGTAATGGAAGTCAAGGGAGCTGGATCGACAACGTCACTAACACTGTGAATAACGGACAGTAGTGGCAATAATGTACTTAAGGAACGGAAGAGAAGCAGTACAAATGTGTGACTAAATACTTTTAGTATGTAGGTAGTCGTAAAATTAAGTACAAATTAATTATACAACCAAAATTTTAAATTAAGGAAAGCAATATAATAAGTTAGATTCTTGAAATAAGTAGGTCTGTATCAGTATAAACTAGGATTTTTGCTCTATAGTTAAACAATTAATAGGGTCAAATGTACAGACGAAAATGCAATTGTAGTTTCCACGAAACATTTTCAGATTTGTGTCCAGATCTGTCATGAACTTATTCAAACCCATAGCACTAAACCATTAGAACATCAGTTTAGTACACACTAATAAGTGAGTATTAGTGTTAAGTTCCACGAAATGGGTTCCATTGTCTTACCCAACCAGCAAGCTGCGCAAACAGGTAGTGAAAACGAGCCAGTAGGACGCAGAAAGACTTACGTACCGTGTGGCTGTTTTTACGAACGAAATTTTTAACTACGTGATATTAGCGAGATAAAATGCAGATTAAAGAGAAATGTGCAGAAGACCGAATTAAGGATAACACTTGGGAGATCTAGACGTGGATGGAAATGCAAAATTAACTAACTCTTGGTGCAGAGTCTGTATTGACAAGCCTACAAAAAAAAACATTTTCCGGCATTTATAGAATCCAAAATGTCATTACCGTATACATAGCAAATAGTCAGTGATAATGTTCTGAACAAGATAAACCTGATCTGCATCCTTACGTGTTCATTATTCAGGATCCATATTATTATTATTACCCTTCCATCTACGCCTGGGCTTTGCCAGTGGTCTTTGAAATTTTTATCCAACTATTGGGTTTCAGGCTCTGTGTTACACTTATTGACTTTATCACTTTAACGAACTGATGTTTGGGAAATTCTTGGCCAACTAAGCGACGACTATCAGCTTCTGCACTAAGGGCTTCGTCAATTCCGTATGTACCTATTACACCAAGACGACGGAAACAAGCTGCATGGATCGACCACCTCCATATTTCTCTTTCCAGTATAACTGCCCTCCAGCGTAATGCCCACTTCTTCCTCCAGTCGTCGTCACTGTCCATATGTTTCTAGTGACAACCACGTGTTAACATCATTAGCGAAATGCCCTTTGGTGTGCCTGACAGAGATCAGAGGGGGGCTGGATGGGAATAGAACAGTAGACAAGTGGAAGAAACCTTTCATTGCCGCCATGTTTACCAACCATAAGACTTCAGCAGAGTTACATTTTGACAGCTTATCCAATTGCGCAGAAGCACAGTGACCACTTGCAACAGCGCAATTGTTTCTTTTCTTTTTAAATTGTCTAATTTACCGACGCCGCTAGTTGCTGAGATTTTGTAACGTCGGCATATCAGCATAGCATAAAGTGACATATAAAGAGGAAAGTTAAGTATCTGGTGGCTCTTAAGACGTTGATTGACCAGCTGGTCTTTTAATAGAAACGTGGTCTGTTTTCTTTAAGTTTGGAGCTGGACTTTTTCTTTAATATTTAAAATAACTTTATGCTTCAATTTTCTAAGCATTAAACATGACGAAAGTAGCTATAGAAAGTGCTGCAGGCGTAGCATCAGAAAGATGAGAGGGACTGCACAGTGTAGCAGTGCTACTTGTTAACCTTACAACTCTGTAGTATTGATCTGACCCACAACTCTCACAGCGTGCATTCTGTCGTAACATAACGCACCTGAATGTCTGGGCAAGGAAACGTAAATTTCAAAACACAACCAGGGATGTCTTTTAATATACGAATAAAAGGAATCTTTTTATGGTCACGGACTGGGAAATTTCGTCTTCCACATTACCAGTTTTCAGGGTCTATAAGAAATCCGTAAGTTATATAGCATATAAGACGTATTGGCTCCAGAAGAAATCAAAATTACATACGATTTTTTATTACCAAACACTGCACAATACTTCTTTTTACTCCTACAAGTTTCGGCTACCCATCGTAGCCGTCATCAAGAAGTCACTTTTCACAGACGTACACAGGGTACAGTATGTCAGTGAATGGTAATATGTACATTAATTATTGACAACAGTAATTGCTATATAATACAAACAGTTTTTCTAAACTATAAAAAATTATTGGTACTATATAGCAATTACAGCTGTAAATAATTAATGTACATATTACCATTCAGTGACATACTGTACGCTGCGCATGTCTGTGAAAATTGACTCCCTAATGATGGCTACGATGGGTAGCCGAAACATGTAGGAGTAAAAAGAATTATTGTGCAGTGGTTGGTAATAAAACTCATATGTAAAGCAACTGAACCGAATATGAATAAAGGTAAAAGGTAAAGTTCACCCTAGAACGGGCCAAAGGGGGAGTAGAGGTATAGCTCTACTTTTTCTTTAACATCGACTCTAGATGGGGGTGGGTGGTCAACGCCACGCTCCGGCCGCTTTACCCCCGGGAATGACCCGGTACCCATTGTACAGGAGGCTGGGTAGGCCCCAGGGCCGGTCTGGACGGGTGCTGAAAATCTCGCCCCCACCGGGATTGAGAATAACATTAAGTACATCTAAATTTTATTTACTCATTTACAAGTTGCTGAAGTCATTTTAGAATAGTTTTAAAGATAATATTTTAAATAACTGTAAAACATTTTAAAGTTAAATAAGTGCAGGAAGTCAACAAAATATTTATTTTTGCGAAATTAATAGGGCCTCATTGAGCGAAAACATATAGGCCATAAAGAAAATAACAGAAACTCTTATCAAATGCCAGCACGTATGCAGTAATAGAAGTAAATGGAAGAAACTGCGCATATTTAGCTTTTGTATCTCATCACCGTAATGCAGGCAAAAGTAAAGGTAAAGGTAAAGGTAAAGGCAAAGTTCACACTAGAACAGGCCATGAAGGCCCAGGGGAGGAGTAGATATATAGCTCTACTCTTTCTTAAACCTAGGCGCCAGATGGGGGTGGGTGGTCAACTCCACACCCCGGCCGCTTTACCCCCGGGAATGATCCGGTACCCATTGTACAGGAGGCTGGGTGGGCCCCAGGCCGGTCTGGACGACCGTAATGCAGAGCAGAATTATTGTTCTTACTTAAAGACGGCAAATAAATATTTACAAAGTTTTAGAAATCGAATGTATTTATATGATATGATAAAAAATCAAAACTATTTTCGCATAGAAATTAGAAATGTATAAAATCTCTTAATGCTCACTACGTTTGATAAAATAAGCTTCAGTGAAAGCGTATAAATTGAAAACAAAAAACTGCCAATATGTCTGATGAATTTCTGAATCACTATTTACATACACCAACTGGATGCACCTTTATTTAAAAAACTGTATAGTTTTTTAAAACATATTTAAAAACTTTATAAAACCAGACATATGTTTCGGCTCTTCATAGAGCCATCTTCAGGGGTTTATTGTCGTTAAAACTGTATATATTAAAACGTCTTTTACATTGGTTCACTTTCAGGCACGGTTTTTGCACCTTTTCACTGTTTGGTATGCACAGACACTATTTGTAATTCGTGCTAAAATATTTTGTTAATATTTCCGTATGTATTGTATTGATGCATGGTACTGGTTTATCTTGTTCGTTAGGTCGTATTTTTTATGGTGTGGGCTGTACCGTTTGTGTGTGCGTCTGACTTTTATAAACTTTTTAAATATGTTTTAAAAAACTATACAGTTTTTTAAATAAAGGTGCATCCAGTTGGTGTATGTAAATAGTGACTGTGAAAAGATGCACGATGATTTCAGAATAAAGTTCGTCGATGCCAAACAGGCAAAATTCATAAGCATTTACAAAAACATCAAAGAAAAACTGCAAAGGACCAACGCGTCGATTTGGTTTAATAAGGTTTGTAAAGCAGAACAACTACAGCCACAATATATCAACGTAAAAATCAGTGGAACCAACAAAAGAAGTCACGACACAAAAAAAGCGGCCATCAAGTACAGGATCAACGCAGAACTGAAACATCTCTACAAGAAGAAAACTAATCTAAACAAACTCCTATATACCACCCACCTTGAATGTGCAAACCAATGGAAAGATACATGATACTGGATTGAAAGGTCAGAACATCAACACCTTCAAATTATGAATGACATATTATACAATAAACTGAACAAAAAACTAGATAGCCTACGACATACAAAAACACAGATCACAAAACAACTACAAGAGCAGAACACAACAGAAAACGTTATATTCCACACACGCATCAAGAACATGTCTCACATAAAATTCAATAAAGAAGAAGAACAGATACTAAAACTAGGTCTAAATTATGAATTTGAAAAACCAGTAAATTACTACCTACAAGATTTGATAATAGATACAGAAAATGCTATTGGGTTTTATAAAGTTTTTAAATATGTTTTAAAAAACTATACAGTTTTTTTTAAATAAAGGTGCATCCAGTCGGTGTATGTAAATAGTGACTGTGAAAAGATGCACGGTGATTACAGAATAAAGAAGTCCTGAATGTTTGTTAAAAGAGTCCACCATTCTATTATTGGTTTTTATGACATTCTTCATTGTAAAAATAAAAATATAAAGCCTTCTAAACGCATGAAAAGTATCAGGTTTAAGAGGGCGAGTTCTCTTTCCTTTTTTATCGCTGACTTTTTCCCGCCTTAATATTTGCATGTTTAAATCTTCCCCATAACTTCATGCGCCACATACGACAACTCCACGATCTGATCGCCTTACCGGACAAGTACAAATTATCTTTAAAAACTAGTGGCCCTGTAAGGAACTTAATATTCATATTTATGTCTGTAAATCAATAAATTAATGCATCCAATTTGCTGTTATATACGGAGCCCGAACAGCTGATCAAGCACGTGACTGGCCACAGGCTGGGCAACATGAAGTGACTTCCCAGCAGTTCCTTATTTACTTTGCCTTAGTTCAACTACAGCAATGGACAGTCGTCACGGATAATATAACAAGCAGATCCTGAAGATGGAGACGTACAACAAAATTGACACTTTTATATTGTTCTACATTGTTCATACCGTGCATTGTCGCTAATCAAATTACACAATACTCAGCCCAACAAAATTTACTTTATATTTTCAGATATTCTACATTACAATATCTGTAGACTAATCCAACATGTTTCGATCCCTCATCGTCTCATCATCTTGGATTCGTATAAAAGTGAGATTGATATTGCCGCGTTCGTTCTGTGTAATTTTACTCTAATATTTTTATATAGATAGATCTGTTTTGCCTGTTTGGAATTGATAAATCTTACATTGTTCATACCGTGCATTGTCGCTGATCAAATCACACAATACTCAGCCCAACAAAATGCACTTTATATTTTCAGATATCTTACATTTATATGAATCCCTGATCATGATCCCATGAGGGATCGAAATATGTTGGATAAATCTACAGATATTGTAATACAGAATATCTGAAAATATAAAGTGCATTTTGTTGGGCTGAGTATTGTGAAATTTAACCTTTCCACGTCATGGTAGTATATAGGGAGAACAGAGGTATAGCTCCACTCATTCTTAAACTCGGAGCTAGGTGGAAGTAAATGGTCAACATTACACCCCGGCCGCTTCACCGTCGGGAAAGAAGCTGGGCTGTATGAGCCCCAGAGTCGTCTGGACTTATGAGAGAAGAGGAAAATCCCTCTTTCCTACCTGAATTCAAACCCCGGACCGTCCAGCCCGTAGCTAGTCGATATACCGAATAAGCTATCCCGCCTCGTTCCTGAAGATGCCTGCAGCTGTCTATCAAACTACACGTCGTAATATCCCGCAAGTTTTGAGGACCGCAAATATCACATGACGGTAGCATCGAATTTCAGAAACAAAATTTATGGATCATTATTAATTTCGTTTTGTGGTAGTTGTCGTAGAAAGGGAGAGATGTGTCTCCACGTTGCGCTGTGCCTAGCATCAGGACCCCTCCCAATGCAGGCATGTGCCTCGTGAACGTCACTGAGCTGTTAAACCGGTTAACAAACTGAAGGAGCGAATATATTCGGAGCACGGTAGGCTCGCTTCTGTCTATTTCTGGTAAGAAAGCTCTTCCCCATGCAAAAACCTTAGTTTCGATCTGGTGTTCCTATATACTATCAACAGCGAATGACAAATGGGCACCTTGGCGCCTAGTGGCGACCTCTGACTTAAGTGAATCAAAGAAATACACAGAGTACAGAAAGACAGAGGCACTGAGAGAGGAAAAGAGTTGGAAACTATGAATTAATGAGAATGTGGACATGCTTTTTGATTGTGTACTCTTATATCAATGACGCTATTTGGCCTAGGTTATGTTGAGTTCAAATCTATTATGACTTTTGAATTATAGAACGGGGAATATATGGAAGAGGATGGTCGTTTCCTATTTTAATGTACCGTGAACACCTCCAACACATCCACACGCTGCTCCAGTTTTCTGTGTCACAATTCTGTCAGCTACACACATTGACTCTACAAGGAAATATTTCAATCAGTTCTTCTACATATGCATTAGATCAAAATATTGTTAAGTAATTGTTTTCTACAACAATTAATGTACTCCCTGATGAAGGACCAGTAAGGTCCGAAATATGTAGGAGTGTAATGTTTTTAAAAATATTACTGTGAACCCACGACAACTGTGTGCATCTGTTGGTTAATATTACAGGAATTAAATTATAATATACGGAATGGAAAATATAAAATATATCTCGATAGAATATCATAAAACATTTCTCAATACAGCGTACATCCAAAATTTGAACCCCAGACCTTCCAACTAGGGATTAGGAGGAAAACAGAGACATACACATTTTTAAAAGAGAGGCTAAAGTACTAGAGGAGAGAAAAAATAAATATAAGACAGAGGACAGACGGCAAGGCAAAATGAAGAAATGAATATACGAAGAAAGGTGATTTGAAATGGGTTATGAAAATAAGGCCATAGGTTATAAAAGTCAGTGCGATCGGTAGTAGGAAAAGGGGCCAAAAGGACGTGAAAATCGCAATATTAAAGCTATCAGAAAAATGTAATAAAGGTGACATAGGACGGCAGAATGTTAGGTATTGTAAAAGAAAAAGGAATGTGTATAAATAAAGAATGGTGAAGTACATAATACAGTGGGAGTGGCAGAAGAGAATAAAGGGATATGGTGACAGACAAAGGATTGAGAAGAGAAGGGAAATGGTTTCTAAATACCGCCGGAGGAAGTGAGTGAAAGGCAGTGCTGTACACAGGTAAATTCGACATAATGTAGCAGGTCTATTATGTCGAATATCTAGATATATATAATATCTAGATAGCGAGTCTGAATCTCAATGCGGATACAAGCTTCTACGAGAACGTCCATACTAGTGTGTGCTTGCTGTTCTTTGTAAATAGAGAATTTTTAATGGTTCGATCCTCCTTCCAAAGAAGTCCTACTAAACGCTTAAATGATTCATTATTTCTCAAACACTTCTAAATTAAACCGGACAGAGCATATAATTCGTGAAAGCCGAGGAAGAATGCTGTAACAAGTCGTTAATCATGGAAAGTAAACGTTGCAGTATATTTGTACAAGAAATAATAAAGAACGTAGAAGGGACGGACACAAGCATAGATGGGAGGATAATATTAAAATGGATCTTCAAGAAGTGGGATGGGGGGCATGGACTGGATTGATCTGGCTCAGGACAGGGACAAGTGACGGGTTCTGGTGAATTCGATAATGAACCGTCGGTTTCCATAAAATGCGGGGAATTTCTTAACTAGCTTAGGACCTGTTAGCTTCTCAAGAAGGACTCTGCTCCATGGAGTTAATTAGTTAGTTAGAAAAGACGGACAGCACGTGTTGAGGGAAGGAGACAGTTAAGTACTCCAGAAGAGAAAGCAGATAAAGGCATGAAGACGGGTAATGTAAGTAATGCCATGGCAAGAAGACAAATAGAAAGTTGCGCCAGGAAAACGGTTACCATTTAAAGAACGAAGTTCAGGTGAATAATAATTTAAAATTCATTAAATTGTTGTCGGAATTTAAGCCGCGTCAGTGAAGCTTGATTCGCTTATAGGTACGATCACGGTCACCTCACGGTCAACTAACGGTCAGTAAAATATTCTTTGGCTGTATTCAATGCGTCAATTCATACCAACTGTCGCACGTCAGAGGGTGTTGACCAGGGTGTTGTTGTTCGAATACAATATCGGACCCAAAAGTAGGGTGATTACTGTCAAATTTTTATTGCTTAAGTTCCCGGATATATTAAAGTCAATACACACAATTTTCATAGCTTCACAATAATATCTTTAAAAAACACTAACTCCTACATGTTTTGGATCTTATTGGTGCAAATATTGTTAAGTCATTGTTTTACACAACAACAAGCAATGTACTCCCTGATAATGGATCAGTAAGGTCCGAAACACGTATGAGTTAGTGTTTGTTTAAAAATGTTATTGTGAACCTACGACAATTGTGTGCATTTTTTGGTTAATATTACAGGAAAAGACAGTATTTCTCACATTTACAGCAAACGGTATTCTCCACAGTCACAGCGGTGCAAACAGTATTTCTCTGAGTCACAGCCATGCAAACAGTATGTATCATAGTTACAGCGTTGCAAACGGTATTCCTCACAGTTACAGCGGTGCAAAGAGTATTTCTCTGAGTCACAGCCATGCAAACAGTATGAATCATAGTTACAGCGTTGCAAACGGTATTCCTCACAGTTACAGCGGTGCAAAGAGTATTTCTCTGAGTCACAGCCATGCAAACAGTATGTATCATAGTTACAGCGTTGCAAACGGTATTCCTCACAGTTACAGCGGTGCAAAGAGTATTTCTCTGAGTCACAGCCATGCAAACAGTATGTATCATAGTTACAGCGTTGCAAACGGTATTCCCCACAGTCACAGCGGTGCAAACAGTATTTCTCTGAGTCACAGCCATGCAAACAGTATGTATCATAGTTACAGCGTTGCAAACGGTATTCCTCACAGTTACAGCGGTGCAAAGAGTATTTCTCTGAGTCACAGCCATGCAAACAGTATGTATCATAGTTACAGCGTTGCAAACGGTATTCCCCACAGTCACAGCGGTGCAAACAGTATTTCTCTGAGTCACAGCGGTGCAAACAGTATGTATCATAATTACAGCGTTGCAAACGGTATTCCCCACAGTCACAGCGGTGCAAAGAGTATTTCGCTGAGTCACGGCAGTGCAAACGGTATGTATCATAATTACAGCGGTGCAAACGGTATTCTTCCGAGTTACAGTACTGCAAACAGTGTTTCTCTCTCGCAGCGGTGCAAGCTTAATATCTCACCTTCACACTTGGACAAGGAGGGATGATTCAGGCCCCTCACACCCTGACTCTGTCAGCAAGTATCGATTAGTGGTCCTGTAGCAACTGTCCTCGTGTTCTGGCCTCAGTGTTGAGAAAAGTTTCGAATTTAAGTTATGCATCTGATAAGAATGACATGGAACAAGTTTCACATTCCTCAGACAAGCTCGACGCCAAGACGGACCGTCTGTCTGCTAGTTGCAGACTGACTTGGACATGGCTTCTAACGGTTAATTAAATGTCGACATGATAATCATGTCTACCTCTACATCGCGGAAAATTTCCCTTCCACCAAGTTCCTTCAATTGCAATTTTGTACGCATTTCCCATTACCCCATCCCCGTCAATATCGTCCTCCAAATCTAATTTTCCTCTTGACTGCGTGCAGCAGTAGCAGCTCCTGTTCCTGTATCCCACCACAATTATTTCTTATACCGATTACAAACGTAACAGGGTCATCCCCTAAAAGTTACGTCGTACGTTGTACCGAGACCGGCGACGTTAGTCGAGACGACGTAAGACGAGACAGATTTTCCCACAAACACAATGTTAAAGTGGGGACGGTGGTTCCAGACAACCTGTTTTGACAAAGAAAAATATATTTTTACTCATGAAAAATTTACAAAGAATAGGAAATCTGAAAAAGGAATGCTAATTTACGTAGGAGGCACTTCCTCTTGAACTGCAAGTTCGATCATTTGGATCATCATCTCCACTGTCGAACAGTACAGGTGGCGAAGCGCAAGTCCCTGAAGTGACTTTAAGAAATCAAGCACTGAACTCTGGCGAGATAAAGACCTCTTCTCCTCCATCCGAATATCCTCATTGTAAACAAGCATCCTCATAATTCCATGTCTAATTGGAGTCAATGTCCTCAAAACACCTTGATGCCAGCTTCAATCATTCCAAGCCCCGCAGTCAACTTGGAAACCGTCATGGTCCTCTCCTTAGGCTCAGGCTCAGGTTCCTTAACTCCTTCAAGGGCGCTTTGCTTCCGAACTTCAAGAACATCGTCGAGCATGAGCCCCTGATCATGGAAGTTCAGCAACTCGAAGATATTTTCAATATCGTACGTAAGAATTTGCACGCTTGGCTTAATATGTTGGGTGTGGCGGCAGACGACATGAACGCGGAAAGAAGTAGGGCTGGGAGCTACGTGTTTTTTATGAAACATTTAATTCAAAATACATGAATTAAATGAGCTGATCACTGTAATAATCCTCACTGAATACTAATATTATCCTATGCCTTATTTATATGTTCCAGTACACTTTCTGTGTTACTACATTCTTTTTTTACTTCTAAATAAAAATTATCATAAAGAAATATGTAGGGATATCACAGGCCGTGCCTAGACTCAGGCGTTTGTCGGAATTTCAGCGCCGAAACCCCCTTTCAATCCGAGAGAAGACTATGTGGGACTTATGGTATAAAAAGTGGCACTGGGACAGGTTATCTTAGAATATTTAAGTAATACCCATGGGTATCATTTCACCAGTATTCCACGCTCATTCACGCATACATCACTGGCGCTATTCAACGTTAGCAATTGAAGATGTTGTTAATTAATATTCTTAAAAGGATTGAACATATCCTCTCAAATGTAACATATGTTTTTCACATTTAATCGAAAACAAAGCTATGGAAAGGCATAAAAAATATGGCATTATAAAATGTAACCATGTAATATGTGCAGTACCTAAGTTATACTATTGTTTCTGTAATTTAAACTGATTATTAAACATATAGAAACCTCCCAACAAAATTTTCTAAATTCTTCACAATTTGACAGATGCATAATATTAATACAATACGACCTTCCTACATGAGATATGGATTCCTATATCGGTGACACGCAATACACATCAGACCCTCCATGGATTTTACCCCGTGGACTTTGGAATTTCTGAAAAGTTTACCTAATGTTTTTGTTCAACAAATACTTAATAATTCTAATATGTTTTAATCCACATAGCTCACAGCGATCCACACCAGAATAAAAGTGACTAGCCATCATAATTCATTGATGTTTCCATGAACTTTTTAAGATAGTTGTAACTAATGAATGTAGTAACAGTGACATAATATCGATCTCAATTTTTAATAATAGTTCATAAATAGGTTAAATTTTCCGTTTGTACATGAGGAAGAGCCTGAGGATGGTTTGATACGAGCCGAAACATGTAGCTGCAATTAGGGTTTCATTAAACAATTGTTCTGTTTGAAGGATATTTTTCGTATTATTTCGTCAATAATACCCAAGATTTATGCTAGTTTATGTCACGCCGCATGGTGTCGGGAAACAAACAGGTCTGCAGTATGTTTCTGCAGTATATAATGTTGCAGCTATTCTGTGCTTACAATTTATGGTACACTTGATGTGTATTTCCCATGATAAAAGACATTTTACAATACACGTAACACCATTATCATCATCGTCGTCGTCACCAAATACTGTTAGGCACTCTTTAAGGAGTTGTACTTTAGCAATGAGTGGTGATTTGTTTCGTGTTATTTATACCACGGAGCTTCCCGTCGATGGTACGCATTCCCGGGTAATCCGGACCACCCCTCTCCCCATATAGTCCGGATGACCGATGGACTCCCGTATTTATTTCTTTACCTCTCCATTTCTTTCGTCCTCAATTTTATTTACTTACTTATTTATTTCGTTATTCCTTCATAACATTAGTAACACCAGCCTAAGTAAACCTTAGGGTCTGTAACTGTTGTTTGTTACAATTTTATATATTTTTTGCCCATGTTTATCTTTATCAGCTTCCTATATTTGCTGCCATTAATTGCAAGTAAAAGTATTTCCTTCCTTGTCATGCACTTTAATTTAACGAGTTTCCTGAAGCCCCACGAAAATGAACAGATGTTCTTTGCAAAAGGCGACATTGACTGTGCAAGGTCGTTAAAATATACATGCTTCAGTGGTCAGTAATCAAGGGAGAAAGCGGAAAGCCACCAAAGTGTATGGGGTATGATACTGTGCGGGCAACACAGATAACATCGGGTTAAAAACGTATTAAGTCCTATTTTGCCAAGACAAGTAATACAGATCATATTTTTTCAGCTTAACCCTGTGTGGCACAGTGTTTACTGTATGTGCCACCTTATTTAACATTATAAAATTCTGAATTTTTTTTACATAGTGTGTTTAGGCGTTTCATATAACTCTCACAAAAAAACAGCGATTATTTCCCTAAGAGTATTAAACGGTTGGTCGTTGTAATGAAGAACTGAATATTTACTGAGTTGTACACGCAGCGAAGTTGTCTCTATTTTTGAAGTAATTTATGCTACAGAGACTTAACGGCGAGAATATATATCCATAGACAATCACATCCACTAATGTCCTACACTAGGTAATGTCCACCACACTAGCCTCAAAGGTTTTAATAATCTTAAAAATGTTAAGCGAAGATTAAAGTCTCTGTCCAGAAAATAGAATGTTTATAATCAGTAACGTGAAAGGCTCAAATGTACAATATTTCAAAAGATTCTTTGAAATATGAATTTTCATTTTACGTTAGTTTATTATATACTTATTATATACTTATATATTTATATACTTATACTGTTTTAAATTAATTACTTAACATAGCAATATACACTTTAGTTTTATGTATACATTAAGTAACCTCTTTGAAAATGGCACTGTTAAATAAACTAGCACCTCATGGCTCCGAAATTCTTGGTGACCCATTTTGATGTTACACTTGCATCTAAGTACCAAATGGCTGCTTCCTGTGATACTTCATGACCAAATTCGTACACACGTTTTCATCCCCACCGCAGGCCACATACCTTCCCCTCTTACGTCTTTATTATTACTGCATAACAGATCGAATTATTAAGAGGATAAAAATTATCACTAAATCGATTAAATAATACTTTCAACCTTAAATGTGTAAATTCTTCTTTCGTTGTAAGATTTATGTATTTTACGAATCTAATAAAACCAATAGACATATTAAATCTGTAAGATTAAAAAAGATAAGTTTAGGGTTAATTGGTTATACTAGATTCTAGATTTTATTATACCAGATTAGAGGTTTTATAGACAGGCAAGTCAAGTGGCACGTTCGAAAGTGGAGCAAAATGTACGCATGAGTTTGGTGAGCAAACCTGAAGGAAAGAAACCACTTGAAAGATACAGGCTTAGACGGAAGGGTAATATTAAAACGGATCTTAAGTACATAGGATGGAAGAGCGTGGACTGGATTCATCTGACTCAGCATAGATACAAATGATGGTCTCTTGTAAAAACGGAAATGAAACTTCGGGTTTAATAAAATGCAGGGAATTACTTGACTAGCAAAGGATCTGTTAGGTACTCAAGTAAGACTCTGATCTATGGAGTCAGTTTAATCACTGTTACTTATAATTAAGAATCACTTCACCTGACACTAAGTTTTTCTTTCAACATAAAGTTACCTAGAGGGAATGTAACAATTTTGGTAGCAAGCACTATTCAGTTAAACACAAGACGGAGAGTTACAGCGCTGGAGAACAAGAGGTGTGATTGCTTGCCTGGATACGTGTTATTGCCTACTGTTTGGAAACGGAACGTCCTGTGACAGCCTGCAGAGAGAACTGCGGAAGCAAGAGGTTTCAGCATGAGATTTCCAATAAGAGTAATTACCTCAGCAATTAACTCTTCAATTACGCCGGCACTAATTTACTGGTGCAAAGTGTTTCCTCGCTGTATCATATAGGTCTTCCCTGTAATGCAGCAATATCCTGGATTTTGCTTTCAGCTACATCATAAGCCTTTGCCTTGCTTAAGGGACAAATATGGATCAGAATATCTAACCAACAAACAAACCAATTAATAATATATACTAAATTTACTATGCAAATTAATGACAATAAAACTAAAAACATATATCAATACAATATAAAGATTTTGTATATGCCGCACGACCAAAGAAAATATTCAAGCAAATGCGAATGTTCTATATAAATATACTACGGTATTCGAGATCAACTACTCGTTCGTTATACAGATAGCAGTGACAGTCGTTGACACAAACGTGGACTGGCTAGATCTGACTTTCGAACCACTACAGTTCATACCCGGAGCACGCAGACATCGCTCACAAAGAACATGGATTCATATATTTCGGGCTGGATATATATAATACAAGTACATTAAACACATACAAATATAATTATGAACTGCAATACGAGGACCTTATCCCAGTACCAATTTGTCCACCACAAATCCCACACGGACTTACCCGTGATCGAGTCCGCGGTGAGAGGCCGGCGACTAACCTCCTGAGCCTTGGCACTGCCGAACTTATGAAAATTAGTGAATTTCAGTTTACATTAACGCTGTGGTAAAGTCAGCAGCTTGATGGCGGCTCACATATAAACTCTGTGACGCAACGTCACCAACGATACGCGTACTCTTGTAAGTGTTGCTACTCAACTTGCTAATAACATTATTCTCACAACTGCCCTCTTTTCGAACTCCCCCAACCCACTTCCGTAACATCATCCTCTGACAGCGCATATCTGCGGTGTTATCGGAGACTGTTATTGAAGGAATGTGAACATAGGTAGTGAACATTTTTGTAAGAGTGTATATGATCGATTTCAGACATTCCTTTAATCACAGATTTGGTTCCAAGTTTAATAGCCGTATTTTAAATCTACTTTTTACCATTTGTTTATGTGACAATGACTAAGCCACTTTTCAGTTGCAGGCAACTGAAAAGTGTTATTTTTGATGAAGACATTAAAGTACTCGGAATGCTAGCTAGAAATCCAGTTTTGACGCATTACGACCATATGTGTTGATAATGTCAAAACCTGAAATGACTTTCGTTAATAATTCCCTTCAAAGCATCTCCGGGTTTTCAGTAAATTAATCGCTCGCCACATGAGTTGACGTAACAAGTCATGCAATAAGGGTCTGATTTAAAAAGGACGTAAATCAAAGCTGTTAAATAATGTCGTATCTGATGTAATACACAACTGTCACAAATATATTAATAACTAGTGTCAATATGGAACGCAAAACACACAGAAAAATAATCTCTGCCTGCATGCAATGTGAACAGATTTACAACAATGGATTACAAGTATTATCCACTGGCAAAACCTGAATTTAGTTCTACATTCAGTTTCCTTCATAGGCTCTACCTTTTCAAATACATAATTTCTGAGCTAATTTAATTACCTTCCAAGAAATGTCGTTCGGGTAAGAAAACGACCTTTTATCTGCAACAATACATTTTTAGCGTCAACAAATAAAAATTATTTTAACAATACATAAAAATTCTGCAAAAAAATTATAATAATCGTGTAAGCCAGACTCCAGATATTTTTTTTTTGTACATGTAACTTTTATTCAATATTTTAGCTAGAATGTGGTTCATATACAGCATTTCAATGTGTATTAGGTTATTTTTTAAAACAAATCCCGTAAACTACTGAGTTTTGCATAGAGTAACTTCGAATGTACCAGGTCACATTGTTCACCTTTCTGAAACAAGAGGCCTATATACAGTATATAATCCAACAACTTGTACAATCAATAATAAATAATCATTTGCTATTTATGACGTCCCTTCTACACGTTTCGGCATCATAAATGAGAAATTATTATTAATTATTGATTGTGCAATTTGTTGAATTGAATACTATATCTTGTCTAATGGATGGAATACGGACTGCATTAAATTAACAGGCACATACATATTAAATTTGACGAATATTGCCATGTAAATTAAAGGTAATGATGTCCCTGTGCACGTCATGAAGGCGGGGGGAGTGGAAGTCTAACTCCACATATTCTTCACATCGACATGACGTGTAGATGAGTGGTCAGCCCCATGCCTCTGTCGCTTTGCCCCCAGGGAAAGGGCCCAAGTGTCCTTTGAACAGTAGGCTGGATAGGCTACAGGGCCAGTGTGGAATTCCTATGAGAAGAGAAAACACTTTTTTCCACCTGGGAATCGAAAGCCGTATAGGCCAGTCTAGTCGCTATGTCGACTGAGCTATACTGGCTTTCAGCCATACAAATTGTGAATTATAATTTCAGAAAATTAAAAGCATTTTCAACAGTCTTTTCGTTTTCTTATGGGGTAAATCATTAGTATGGATCCAAGAAATGCTAAGTAAGCTTCAGTTCTTACTGTTACTTACAGTAATAACTATTGTAAATACGAGTCCATCCCCAGCTACACAGCTATAACCAACTTAATAATACATGTAGATGAGCCTGTAGCAATTTTCCAGGAAGTTATTTAAGTTTTATCGTCTACAGACAATTACTAAACCAACCATTTTGTGACAAAATTCAAGACTGAAAAAATATTGTTATTATTAGTTAAAAGCTCTTGAAAATTCATACCCATTTCTCAGTTAGAACAGTAAATTAAATTGCATCTTCAGAGGACACGGCTTGGAACACAGTGCTACCATCATTGGAATCACGTGAGAATTGCTACGGTGTGAGAATATACATACATAGTCATAAACCATCTTCTATTCTATTATATTCTATTATATTCGTTCTCAACACCTTCAATTATGTAAACCTATACAAGAGATAGTAACATCACTACGATGCATGCATATAGCATTGATCATTTACTCATTCGAATAAGAGAATCTTCTTCTATTACAAGCGGTTTTCATTATGTGACGCTCAGTATGCCCGGCGTCAACGCGACTTTTGTCCAGGCCTTCTCGCTCTACAAGCATATTCGAAGCGTCATAATTTTGAAAATCCACACAAACTCATTCAGTCTCCCTATTTTCTTTCGTGACCGTCACTGATTTACACTTATATATTACAAATATTAAGAGTCACTTTTTCATCACAATTCGACTGCATGAGCACTGCATGAGCTTGAAAATCTCTTGAAAGACATCTTCATAGACTACGTGACACTGCTAGCTACAGAAATTAACTTTTGTCGGCCAAGATTGAGAATGCAACATCTACTGAAACACGGCTAACAAAGATATTTAAAATTTCAATCGATCAACGCCTATACTATTGCCATTAAGTGAAACAGAATATAAACCCTCTAAACCTGCAACATTACTGGGAAAACAACTTCTTATAATTCGCGGTCCTGCTAGACAAAGATAACTTTCTGTCGGCAAAGATAAATATTGAAATACCGATTGAAGCATTGGTGCATCTGACTACCGTTTATTACCGCCTGTTTTTATCTACATTAAAGTAACAACAACAGCGACTACAACACAAAAACTGAAAAAGGAAAGTCAGTTTTTCTTATAATTTTATGTCCATATTCAATGGGATCCCTCATATATGCAAAACATCGGAAGCAATATAAACCATGTATAAGGGTTATTTCTGTCGCCGTCTCTTTGTTAATTAACAAATCAACTAGGGAGTTGAAACTGTTTTCGCATGACAGGCAGGGAGTAAGTGGCCCAGAGGTATCGACGGCGATGCTCACATAAATTTTGTTTCTCTGAATTTGGCTATTGATTCGTTGTATTTCGACGCCTTCCTACGCAGATATATATGGCGGGTCTGCCGCCATTGAAAGTGGAACTGCAACCTCTGATCCCCATAGACGAGGCGTCCGCTGGTGCCGGATATGTTATCAATTAAGTGAATTCACATGCGTTTCATGATAGACTTTGCTTGAAAACAGGATGCTGTGGAAAATATTCAGCTCCAGCAGGCAGAAAATAAGAGAAAGCTAGAGAAAATTACATCATGAAAAGCGTCATCATTTATACTCTTTATCAAGCAGTAGTGAAGGGAGGTGATACGGGCTGGAATGTAGCACTGATGGGAGATATAAAAAATGTGTACACGTTTTAGTAAGAAAATGTGATCGGAATGGTACTGAAAGTAAATGGACATACTGAAATGGATTTTAAAAATGGATTTGAGGACGCAGACCGTAGTTTATAATCTCAGAATGGCCTCCATTGTTATCAAGGCAATAAACTTACGCTGATGTAACAGGTAAAAAGTTCCTTGACCATCCGGATATCAACTCTACAAGGTAAGAGGTTATGTCAGAAAATAAGTTTACATAGTTTTAACTAATTAAAGAACCTACATTGATTGTGATTATACCAGCAGAAGTCGTCGCCGAGCGATTTTCATCTGTTTCCAGCACTGAAGCAAAATCTTGGCGGCCACAAATTTAAAGATGATCGATCGGGAGGTGTAGATGGTTGTGACACGATGGCTGACAATGTAGGATACGGATCGCTGTCAAAACGGTATAGAACAGCTCTTCCTGCGGAGTTTTAGGGAGACACATTAAGAAAACTGGTGGTGTTTCACCCTAGAAACTCTCACAGACGACATGTTTGTAGGATCACACTTGGAGAATTAAATATACAAAGATTGGGCCTCTTGAAGGATACAACGTTCATGCTAGTCTCCACGAAAATTCCCCATTTTATCAACATGTCATTGCGGGAGCGCCCATACACCCTCATACACACAAACAACGGGATTCCTTTCCCTCTAACAGTAAATAAGGAAATGTGGCTATAAGACATAATCCTACACAAAAGAATGTTCTGCATGAACTAAAAAAAGCTTATAGCATGTACGAACATTCTAAGGAAGGCCTTACAATTATGACTATGACCACTCTCTGCACCTAGTATCAAATTACATGAGTCACGAAACATAAATTAAAACATAAAAAAGTCTAGTTCTAGAAACTTATTTATCAGGCCTATTCTACCAATAAAGACTCGGCATGGGCAGTCTTCGCCTTTAAAACGTTATTATAAAGAGTTATGTAACACAAACACGATTACAAATTACAGATTTTGTGTTTGTTCATAATAATGATTAGGCAGCCAGGATAATGTAGTCGGCATTGTGACTATCTATGGGTTGGACGGTCGGGGTTCGAACCCAGGTGGTGGCGAGATTTTCCGTGCCCTTTCGAGACCGGCCCCGAGGTCCACCTAGCCACCTGTACAATGGGTACCGGGTGTCTTTCCTGCAGGTAAAGCGGCCGGGGCGTGGCATTGACCACACCCGCTTCTGGCGTCAGGGTTGTGTGTGGGTATAGCTATACCTATACCTCCCATGTGTGACTTCATGGCAGGTTATAGGGTTTCTTTACTTTCATAAGGATAATTAAGGCAATATGTGTATAGAGGCTAGTTACCGGTTCTTGTTAAAGCACAAGTATTAAGAATTATGGCAGATTAAAATCGCACTTATTCTATAGCCAATTAAAGTTAAATGTCTTCATTTTGGAAACACATTTACTCCTTCCAAACATATTAAGATTAAGATATACAGAACTATAATTAGGCCTGGTGTTTTTATGGGTGTGAAACTTGGTCGCTCACCTTGAGGAAGGAACATAGGCTGAGGGTGTTCGAATATAGGGTGCTGAGGAAGATATTTGGGTCTAAGAGGGACGAGATAAAATGGGAGTGGAGAAGACTACATAACGAGGAGGTTTATCATCTGTACTCCTCACCAAATACCACTCGGTTGATCAAATCAAGAAGAATGAGATGGGAGGGGCATGTGGCACATATAGGGTAGAGGAGAGGTTTATACAGGATTGTGGTGGGAATACCTAAGTGAAGGAGACCACTTGGAAGACCCAGGCATAGATGGGAGGATAATATTAAAATAGATTTTCAAGAAGTGGAATGAGGGGCATGGACTTGATTGATCTGGCTCAGGATAAGGACAGATGGCGGGAACTTGCGAATGGGGTATAAACATTCGGGTTCCATAGAATGCGGGAAATTTCTTGACTAGCTTAGAACCTGTTAGCTTCTCAAGAAGCAGTCTCCTTCATGGACTTAGTTATTTACGCAAGGCTGGAAAATAAGGCATAAATCAGTAGCAGTTCTCATGAGAATTCGAAGAGGATTCTGAAGGTACGTAACTGCAGTGGAGTCGTGTTTACTTCTTATTCGTTTAAACTTCTCATAATTTTCTTACTCTCCGTTTATTGTGCCTGCCTGCTTCAGATTTGTTTATCTAATTACGATCGCCGAATTAGAGCATGCCCACGTGTCAACCGCAGTGCAAAGGAATCATTGACACTGCCGACTTACCGCGGTTCACAGCTAAGGTTTGAGAATACTTATATACTTAGAGGGAAGGGGCTGATGTGAGGGGTTGCTAAGCAGTGTAGTACAGTAATTAAACTTTCAGAGAGTTTGCAAATATTCTCCAGAGGTTTCACCAACTGACTTTCTCCCAATGCGGGTAACGTGAACTGTGTTTTCTCATTATTAATGCAGAGGTCCTCCCCCGCCTTGTGCTGCAGATGAGAACACTGCTGCTGTATGGGCAGACACAAGGCACTAACACCACAAACAGCTACGCCTGTAAATATTTTACGTATGTATTCCTTGCAGTTTTGCTTACTTCCATAATGTTATGGCCGTGAGTTCCATTTATTTTTTATTGCATTAAGTTTGATATTTAATTTTAAGTACGGAATTTTCTAAAATTCATTGTAGTGTTTAAAGTGGGGAGAAAAATAAAAGGGTAAGCAATGTAAAGTAAATCTCTCCGGTGGCGATGCTTTGCTTCGAGTCCTTTAGCAAAGGTTGGCAGTGCTGAAAAAAACTTTGGCCAATAAGGGAAGTGAAAGGCGGCTATCCTGTCAAACACGATTATTTGATACCTAATAAGAAAACACATACTTAATTCCGCATAAGAAAAAATACGTCAAGGCTCGCAAAAAAGGTGTCTTCCACTGTGTTAAGTTAGGCAACCCAGAAAGTGTTTATATCCAACATGAGCCTAAGTAACACTTTTCTTCATATCTACTTTGTAGTTCAGCCACATTTTTCTGCACTACGCTTGGCAGAGATGGAAACGACATGATTTTAACGCAGACCGCATATACGCATTTAACTTCACAATGTGCGCTCCTTCGAAATCCAGTATTACAATTTTTGAGTTGAATTACACCCAAACAACCTCGTATTTTTAGGCATATTTGTGTGTAATAATTTTCCGTTTTAGGTAATGAGAACAATTAATTAATACGCCTTTCGCTAGTCACACAGTACACAGTGTCACAATGTTAAGAAAACTTAGGGTAGCTTTAAAGTACCTTCGAAAAAAAAATAGAGCTACTCTCGCAGAAATATTGTCAAAGGTAAAACTATTCCTATACAGACCTGGACAGGGGCTTAGGGCTCCAGGAGGTTGGGCCTCCCAGAATTTTTAGACAATCGGCACATGAAGGTGGCAAGGTTGTCAGCCCTACGCACCGGCTGCCTTCATTCCCAGGACACATCCCTAGTATTTTTTTCTGTCAAAACCAACAAATACACACGATTATTAACATGTATAAGATGTACTTACAACCCCTACATATGTTTGGGCAAATAAATTGCCATCCTCAGGGGTATTTTTTCAAAAAAATTCAAGTACTTATTTCATCCAAATAAATAATACTCATTTCTGTTAGAGGCTGATTCGACCCCAGGGCCATAGTGCGGCTGGAAGGATTATGGCAATCAAAAATCCCAATGACCGAATCGGAATTGAACCTGCGACCTTCCGCCTTGTAGCGCAATGCCTCAACCGAGCCACCGCATTGCCCAACATTTTCAAATTTTCAGCAAAACTTAAAATAACAATTTTAGTCTCCTTATCAAAGTAACAACAGTCAAAGTCTCCCAGTTTTTTTTAACTGCAGTAACTTTATAGATTTCCAGCAGTTCTTGGCATTATGGGACTATTTATTTGGCGTGTCATATATATATATATATATATATATATATATATATATATGTATCATATCCCTAAAATGTAAGTTACTTTTCAAATCTATATGGGAATTTTATATTGAAATAAATTTTTTCTCATATTTTGCAGCTATCCCTTGATGTCAATTTAAAATACCATTTTTACCTGTAAAGACAGGGTTGTGAGAACATTTAATCTTTACACAGACAGAAGTTACCTAACTTCACGTTATATTTACCGTGCATTTTTGTACAATTGATTAACTCACACCAACAAATGCACCAAAACAAGTTTGTCACTGATTTCTTTATTAAACGTTTTCCCCAATACGCATTTCGGCAACTATATTGCCATCATCAGGGGGGTTCTTTGGAGTATTGGTCTATGTACAAACTTCAAAGAACCCCCCTGATGATGGCAATATAGTTGCCGAAATGCGTATTGGGGAAAACGTTTAATAAAGAAATCAGTGACAAACTTGTTTTGGTGCATTTGTTGGTGTGAGTTAATCAACAGAAGTTACCTAGTTTTTGTGTAAATCAGCCGTAAACATAATTAGGAAAATGACGGTCTGCATGTTTTGTCATTAATCTATATTACTCTTAAAATTGTTCCTTTACCAGCATATAGTTCATTATACGAACAATAACATTGTAGTCAAAAGAAACAAAAGGAATGGAAGTTGAGGTCATCAACATAGCCATTTAATCAGATTCATTCATTTATGACAGATCAAGGTCGTACTTCGCTCTAGAATTTTATTTCAGATAAACGTCAATAAATGAGATTACGTAATTGAGAAAGAAAATATTGGTGTGCGTAAAAAGCCCTCACGCATAAGAAATGTCAAGTATCAGTGTTAAGAATATTTATGCCTTAACTACATTTAAAAGTATATTTTGTTTTAACTTTGCACCTTCAAATACAATCGTCTGAAACAGTGCAAAGCACACCTGTATTTGTTGCAGTCTCATTGGAAATTCCCTGACCGGACATGTATAAGACGAATATTAAACCTTTAATGATGAAAAAGTAATCTGCTTTACATAAAGAGACAGTGCGTACCTTGTAGTGAACACTCTCCGTCTCGATTATAAAACACTAATAAATTAATGTTGGAAGAGGCAAAAGTCGATGTTAATTCTGAGATCCATAAAAAAACATAAATACATTATGTGGGCAGAATGTAGAATTTAAGAATGTTAAACCTGATGCCACACAAAATAATCGCTAGATTTTAAAAGGTTAAATCTATTACATTTGTAGGGTTTAAAGTCTCATTAGGCCACATATGAAAAGAATCGTCTGCATTGTCAATTAGTGCCACTGTTGTTTGGAGAAGGAATTCTAAACTAAAAGAGGTACCCTAAAAACAAGCAGCCTACTGGATTACCATAAGGAAAAGAAAATATTGTGGGATTTGAAAGAGGAAGGAGTAGGTTGCACTCTCTGGAGAACTCGCTATGGACCTGTCTTAAGACAGACTACGTAATGAATGAACGCTAAAATGCACCACTTGCCCTTTTAAGCACATGCTACTTTAATGCCATTCACGTCTATGGCAACAAAGGACCAATCCGAATGGTGTGTTTGATAGAGAAGTAGGTGTCTCTTTTCTGCAGAAATTCTTATGCTAGGATTACTGGCCTAAATTCCAAAGTAAATCCGTACATTCGTAGGAATCAGACACACAGGTGTTTACACAAAGCAGTAATAAGTCTGGCTTCATCTTCTCCTTTCTTATACTAAAATCCATTAGAACGTCGATTTCATAAGTCAATGCACATTATTATCGTTGCTCAAACAGATTGTTTTATACAATATGGGCAAATTGTTTTTCATTCACTCACCTGCTTTCAAAATTTTTTATTTGAGTGGATCGTTAACTTCATTTTTATGATAAGAGTGTTCGAATTATCGTTACTGAAGATGGAGTTCGCAGGAAGTCTGGGCGTGTTGGAAGTGAAGAGAGGGAAAAGTTAATGCTTCAGAGATAATGGAAGAATTACGTGGAAGTTAAAATGGGAATAAAGATAACACTAAAAGAAATATCCATGAAACAAATTAAAAGTTTTTTTTCTGTTGCATGGGAAGTTATGTAACACGCAGGAAAAATATACAAGAATAATATAACACGATAAAATACAAACCGGGTGGTGGTAAAAGTAAAAGCCTGTACTTGAATGATGGGAAACAAATTCGCACAATACAGCTAACCCACCCAGTCTCCTAAGCAGCCAGTACTAAGCGAAGGAATGTTCTCCGGCGTAAATCGGCCGGGGCGTGAATCTGACCACTTGCTTCCACCTAGCGCCGAGGTTAAGAATGAGTGGAGTTACAGCTGCATTCACGCATATGCCTTCATGGCTTGCGCAGAGGCAACTCAAACTTACACTCACTTTGCATGTACACTTATCGTTCTAACATATATCGACAGACGTTTTGTGTACCTAAGTGTTCAGATAAACATTATCTATTACATTTCTTTGCTTATGAAAAGCCGGTTCTGTGAAAAATATCTTATAGTTTACACAAACTGACAGACCCCCCTCAAAAGGCAATAATATTACATGTCAGACTACCGACATGTAGGCCAGTGCCTTTTTTTTATGCATATTAAATCTTTAATGACCCTGTAGTTTAAATACCAGCTACTATCCAGAACGGAGGAGATGAAAATTTGCAGCACCTTAAATACATTCACGGCCGTACGTTGCATCGAGGGCGGCGGTATGTGAGGAATTAAAAGTCCGCACAGTGCACCGAGGCCTACATTGAAAGATTAACATTTAACTACTCCAGTTTTATTTATTTGTTTGTTTACATGTCTAGGAAAAAAATTATCCCTGAACAATATTCTAGAATTTTCATGCCATCTTCACTCTCTTTTTTCTTGTCATGATTTTACTGAGGTTATTCAATTGCAATGAAAACTAAGAAAATCAAAGGTACAGTTATCTGCAAGTAACAGAACATTACTCCGTAACTGTCTTGGACAGTGTCCATAACGAGAATTGTATTTCATACATACGACATAATTATAACAGTCCTGTTAAACCCCAATCATCAGTAAATTGGTACTCATCACACAAACACATATTTTTGCTTCTCAACTTTCAATTTGAGTGGCAGTCGAGATCACACTTTTATCTCCTTTAATGCTAAACTTGTACGCTAGCCGCCACATTGCCAATACCCAACACAACTGCCGTGTATAGAATGGCATCTTGACACAGCGCAGGAAAACATAAGTTAGCTTAACTGTACACTGTAATTCTTAGACAATGGTGTAACATGCGAGATATCACTGATGTGTATATGGACTTTTACGATCGCCACTGATTACACAAACACGACGTTTCGAAAGCAGACTGTTTTCGTCTTCAGGTACATACAGTTGCGATGGAAAAAGTCCAAATGTACATCAGTGTCACAAGATTTAAAAACCAACATATGCACTGTATTTTCACATGTATAGTCAAATGCCCCTACATATGTTTCAGCTTTACCAAGAATTCGTCTTTTTAACTTTTTACATATATATATATATGTACATATAACATAAAAGATATACGCAACCCATTCCCAGGATGTTATATGTTTAAATAACTGGTATTGAAAACGCTCTAACCCATTGATAATAATGAAACCTGTTTTATATGTGATATAAGGTACGTTATTGGATAAATTAATGGATGTTAAGTACATGTAAACCTTGGACCCCCTGATGATGGCTTGGTAAAGCTGAAACATATGTAGGGTCATTTGACTATACATGTGAAAATACAGTGCATATGTTGGTTTTTTAATCTTATGATTTGTTATACGTAATAATGCACTGAGAATATAATGTGAAATGCATCAGTGATATTGCATAAGTTAGTTTCTTTCTTCAGAACGACCTCTTGTACCTATGGTATGGCGAGTGTCATGTCCGTGGTTTTCCACGCCCCTATTGCTAGAGCCTTCGATTTTCCATAATTGAGCTGCGCACCTGTCGCTCTCTCGTATATCTGTATGGCATCCTGCAGGTGTTAACTGTCCTCTCTATGCGTCATGATCACTGTGACGTCGTCTGCATACGCAACACAGGATATTTTTTCGTGTCTAGGTCCCATGGGGTCGAACCCGGGTCTCCGCAGCGAGAAGCCGACGACTAACCGCCTGAGCCATGGCACGGCCACAACCTCCATGTTACATTTATAAGTAAATTGCCTGTTTCGTTTTTGACAAAGTTGTACTGTAATGCTATAGGTGAGGCTGTAGTGAATTCTCCTGTATGTTACTACACCAAATGTGCCACTACCGTTAAGCCGGGATTAGATGGCGCGTGGCTCGGCTCGTTTTACGTCATAACTGACGTCATTGACAAAGAATCGTATTCAAACGCGCCGTGTATCCGGCCTGGCGCGGCGCGGCTTGTGATTGGGGGAGCGAGGCTCGTTGGATCGCCGCAGAAGCGGTTTTTTCACGATCCTCAAAGGGACTCGGCGTGGGCAGCTGTTGCGGCTACACGGGGCTTGCAGTCTACGCGCCAAGCCAGTCTCGTCCAAGTCTCTATACACTTAGGTCTGGTCTTTGTTTTCTGCTGTCGGTGTGCGCGAAGAGTGAAATTTTCTGTCCCACAATTGGTATTGGCTAGAATGGAGTGGTCAAACGAGGACATTTTTAAGTTCATAGAACAACACGACTTATTCCACGAGCCGAACCTACACGAGCAAGGCCACTGGTCCGCCATTTGCCGAGCTGCGCCGCGTCGTGTAGCCAGATTGTCTTTTCTGTTCCGATCTGTTGGCCGAGCAAATGACGTCACGTCACTCGACGAGCAGCGCGCCGTCTAATCCCGGCTTTAGACGAATGTATATAAGAATCTGTACATAGTGCCTTGATGTTTCTCCATTTCATGAATCACTAATCCCTTACGGCTCCTGGATATGAAGTGCTATATCTAATTCTCCATCTCACAATTCATTACTCTAAGGCTACTATGAATGACAGGCGGTATTCAGATTTACTCTATATTTATTAACCTCACGAGCCGCTACCGTAAGACTATTCGGTGTGAATAGACATACTGCTCTCGCCTGTATATTATTCCATTTAATGGGCCGCCAATAAAACTACTATCAAGAGAGAGAGAGACTCCAAACAATACTGCCTTATGTTTCGCCACCACACGAGCCGCTGCTGTAAGGCTGTTGATCTTTCCTTTCACTCGCACCCACCAACTCCTCTGTCACTTTTCTGCGTCACTTAAGGCGGCGCTTCCAAATCCATGGTGTAGCATCAACATGGGTGTCATTAGTAAAGAATTCCAAACCTAGTCAGCGAGTTTTTTTTATACCTTCCTCATTCTTCTCCTAACTTAATCGTTCTTTCCTTTCTCGTTTGAGCATCAATTTCTTTTTCTCCATTTCATCTCTCTCATCACAAACTTCGAACTGTCAAGAACATCAACCGACGTGGTTTCTAACTCCTTTTTATATTAAGAAAAGCGTGGAAGCAGATTTATTGACTAATCCAGCGAAAAAGAGATATATGCTTCTGGATCAAGTTTGAGTTTAATGAAAAGTTACAGAGAATATACTGCAAAACTCTGGCCAAAATTAGCGGTGTGGAAGTGATTTGAAATTGGGCATATCTCGGTACTGTAAAACGTTGCTCGCTTTTCACTTTGCATATAAACTGTACCACCGACAGAATTTCCTATATCTGCACTATATGTGCATGAAGGATTACTGTTGATTTTGCCTTGAGTGGAGAAACCAACGGGCTTAAGCCGGCAAAGCGTTGAAGATAGTCGTTTCAGTAGGAGATGTGAAGTACGCTATGGTGGTATGGCAGCCAGTGCAAATAGTCAAGAGATAATCCTTCTATTTTTCAAGTGCGTACCAATCTTTCACACGTCTGGTATAAGCGTGTGTGGGTGCTACACCAAGCACACAAGAACATGCATAAACGGCTTGTCAAACTGCTAACAATAAAGGAGATGTGACGATATCCCAACAAAGCTGTGAACATACGTTCTTTTTCCAGAATTCCCGACTTCATAACTTCACTGATATTTCTATACAGGCGCATTAAAAAAAACAAACAAAGAAGTTAGTGAAACTACAGCTGGTTTCGTCATCTCTGCAGGTACAGTGCACAAACTACGAGATCGATTTGGTTTCAATTCGACGTAACAAACTTACAATAAATTTTGTCGACGTAGGCCTATTTCCGTTTTCGTTTAGCTTCATTTATTTTATGGGCCGCTTTCAATAATATAAAAAAAACGTTTGTCAGTTTTTCATAAATTTTATAGGCAGTTCTAAACAAGTAAACAAGCATTAGTAATTGTAATTTTAAAAGTCAATTAATTTGTCGTTTATACGCTATATACTGACAAAAATAAATATGTGCGTATACACCGATTGTTTGGGCCTTTTGATACGTTTTGATGAATCTTGTCTCACGCCTCTTCAATAGAACAGGCATTCGGTCTATTACGTGAAAGTATAGTTCAGTGTAATTCCATTAAAAGATTATGCCAGCTCACAACAATCACCGGCACATATGTACTTTTTTTACATGTATCTTCAAAATCAGTTAGCATTTTTACGTAACTTAACATACAGCTCTTCAGTGAAACGGATGTGACTATGTTGAAGTTTAATACACTTCAAGGTGCGTGTTCATGCCGTTTACAGAGACAAATTTACTTTACTTTTTACCTCCTCTTGATATCGGCAATGCGATCAGCTTTGTTGCAGTACATTTCTACAAGCAATAAATAAGCTTAAGACAAAAATTTACTCGTAGATCTGCGCTCTTCTGGGATATTACGCGGTGTCGTGGTAATTGTCCCAAAACGTCGGTAAACAATTACCATTCGACGCCGCGTATTATCCCAGAAGAGCGCAGATGTCATCAACATCGCGGCGGAAGCCTAAAATCGATGTACTCGTAATCCCACAATATGTTAACTTAGAATGGAATTAAATGTTTATTAGTTGAGCCAGTATTACAGCACATACAAAATTCCTAAAACATGGGACTGGCTGCAAACACCGGGGTTTTGCATCGCGCAGCCCCGATACACAATTTCTTTTATTATTTTTAAACTATTTACTTTTCGTACAATTTTTCCAACAGTGCCATCATTCACCTCTTATTTCATATAAAAGTTTCCCTGAAGTTCTTAATTTTGCAGCAATAAAGCAACATACAGTCATATGCATGCCACACAGCCATGCACTTTGCAAACCTTGTTTCAAATTCTCTGTACCATTTCCAGAAGGGTATGCGTTTATTCAACCAATTTGTTATAACGCCTTTTCTAATATCTGCATTGAAATTTATGTAAATGCTAGCGGAACGAATGCAAAGCGTCACACACAATAAATGTCAGAGTGTCAGTTTCCCTTCTGTTGCTTCCATTTTCCGAGTGTTGTTAATTTCTGGGATATCGGAGCCGCTGCTGTCGGATGAGTCAAAGCAGAATTTAGTAATCAATATTTTCTGCTCTTCATGGCAGAAATAAGACGGAGGGAGAATTGCTGCCACTACTACAAAGAAGATGTAATAGAAAATACGGAATAATCGACGTGCTGATGCTAAACATAAGCAATGCAGGATTCCTTAAAGGGGATATGGCCTATGGAAATTTAAAGCAAACTTCTGCTTCACCATTTCGTCTGCGATTTAAAATAAAGAAATGGTATATAATACATTTCAAGTGTCTTCTGTTAAAATTCAAGGTCTGAAGCATTTTGTTGTAGATTTTAGATGACGTCCCTGTCGAAAAGTCCGGTGAACTGTAAGTATCTGGATTGGAATGGGAAGACACACGATTCGAAAATATGCCGGACTAAAGAAGCTCACAGTGTTTTGCTTAGTCTGCCCCCACAGATACTCGGATATACACTGAAATCTCAATATAAGATACTGTCAACTCTTCAAGAAGCAGTAGGCTCCATCGACACAGATGATACAGCATTAAACGAAGGAGTTTTAAACTTGTATAACCGACAACCAAAAATAGCCTTCCGAAAGTGCATGAAAGTGAACCAAATCCGTATTTGTTGATAATAACTGACTTACCTTAATGTACATCATAAGCGTAACTTTGTAATTCATGCTTAAGGCACAACTGAAGGTAGAGGGGAAACGTCACAAATGTTATGCCATGCGTACCTGTTCACCATAAGGATGTTTATGTCAGTAAATAGCCTAGCAATACTTCCGACAAGCGGGAATCTTTCCAAGCAGGAGTCACCACGTCTGGAAAGGTTCCGAGGAAATAGTCATACTGAACGGACTTTTATCTACAGGAATAGAGGTTTCTAGGGCAATGCTGGCGGTTCATTACATTTAGTTTTAAGGCATAAAATATATGGAGCTTTTCTTCCATCCTTTCATAACATCCGATCCTTAGTGCCTATGTATAGAGACAAACTTTATCTTTAATTTTAACAAAGAGCTTCACTTATTTTGATGTAGGTTAATCCCTGGGAAATATCAGATGAAGAAAAGTAAAATAAGAATATTTAAGTACAATGGGATGAGAAGAATAGGAGTACGTAATAGAGATGACTTAAAAGGTATAAAGAATTACATCATGAAAAGCTTGTAACTCATAATTTTAGGATGACCAAATCAAAGGAGATAAAACAGCGGAACGTACAGGAAGAAGTGGAAAAAGATAAACTAATACAATAACAAAGTGGAAACAGATCTCTTGGCAGAAATGGAAACAAGTTGGAAAATTAGTGTGCCTTAGATAAATAAGCATGAGTTTTGGAAGGTATTTCACACGCCACTGGATGTATTTCGAAGAAGGACCTTTACAAACACGATAACAAACCATCAGGTTCTATAAAAAAAGGGAAATTATAACCCAGCAAAGCGAATAACAGATATTCAACAACCCTCTGGAGATAGTTTGTCTACTGCAATTTTCTAATATTTGAAACATTTTTAGAAACTATAAATGATAATGACGAGTATACGAGTAAATAAAGCAGATTGCTGGAACCCCTCTAGACGAAATGTGATACGTTAAAACACAAGAACATTCTTCTTTCTGTCCAATGCTAGTCTAGCCATCACTATGTGATGCTGTAATTTCACATTCCTCACGTTCCACTAAGCACTGCAGACAGTGGCTTTTGAACGAGCCTTAATTCCATCCTGGTGCCAGTTCAATTATGTTTCAACACAGATTCAGCTCCAACCTCTTCCTCATGCAGCACCATGCATTTCAAATAAGTGTAAGATGGCACTAGGGATTTGACAGCAGACTAGCAATTAAGGGAATAAAATGTCTCCTTGGCGAAAATGGACTATTAAATCTCTACCCTTCCTAAATATAGGGACCCCCATATAAATCTAAGGGGCTTGGAAACATTAGCCTTTGTTACATACATCGGAATAACATTTGAATTTGTTCGTAAATGTATTCAGAAAAGGGAAGAAATTCTGTAGATTCGTTTTGTGTAACGCAGATACTGTATATTTTGAAAAAATGTTTCAGCTCATTTCAAGATATCGCAGGTTCGATGTGTTGATACACATAATAAACAAGGACTTATGGTAAAGTGAAGAGCGGAGAGGCAACTCAAGGACATAAATTGAAAGAAAGTCCTCATTAATTGATTGACGACCTCTACAGGAAGTCAGTATAAACAGGGGGAGGAGTTGTCACAAATTTAATCTTGAAACTAGTATAAAGATTTTGATTACATTTCGTAATAGGTGAGTTTGCATTAAAACTTGTGCGGAGAATTTAAATCGGTTTTTATAAAAAGGACCGAGAGTTGGGGTAAATCTGCAAATTGTCTAAGAACGGGATCAGTGGCTGTGAACTCTGGCTTCGCCATCGCGTCCAGATCATCCCTGGGGCCTACTCCGTCAGTCTCCTATCCAGTGCATATCGGGGGGGGGGGGCTCTCTCCACTGGAACAAAGAGGGCGCAGTGTGAAAAAGAACAATCGCCATCCTCTAAAGTCGAGTTTACTTTCCACTGAAATTACGAAGACCCAAAATACTTGCTACGTAATATCACTGTGTCTGCATGACGTGTTTAAAATTGTTCGTATTAAATATATGTGTGATTACTTTCCATAATGCTATTAGAAATGTCTGAAGAGAAAGAAATGATCGGAAACAAATTACGCAAATAAAGTGGTTTAGGGATTTATGGTACCTGTGTTAGTTTGTTGTTCCTACAGGCCAGTAAAGAAATCTGCCTAGAAGTTTCTTACATAAAGGTAGTTAAAGACACAAACTTGATAAGAAATTAGGACCAGCAGGTGGGAAATATCTAAACATAAAAGTTTAATCAACAGTTTTGTAAAGCTTTGCATTATAAGTGTTTGGAAACAATGCAAAACAAAAGGAAGTTTATCTTTTTATAAAATTGGTTATATAAAAAACTATAAAAAATTCTTTACAGGGTTTTCCCATTTCTAAAAACTTATATCTTCCGCCTAAAACGCAGAACGTATTTCAAAATAATATGTAGGTGGATTTTACTGAAAAATATTGTGAACGTAAGAGGTGAATACAACTTTCTAAATTGTTAATGGCCGAGCCTAAAGACGGGCTGTGTTATAGAGCATGCTGAAGATTCGGGATTTGCTAACGTTGTAGCAGGTAGTTACAGGACCCATAGTATTAATGCCCACTTTAGTAGAAAGTCAGAATCTAATCTAATCTCTCAAGAAGACAAAGTTGTGTTTTTACGCTACGAAAACAGTTTTTTGAAACTTTCTTCTGCAAAATGAATATTATTTATATAAGGTAAATAATTTTTACATTTATTCATTACGTCACTCCTCGCCAAATATTAATATTGTGATCAAATTAGGAACGATGCGATGGGAGGGATTGTGGCAAGTATAGGGAGACGAGGAATGCATACAGTGTTCTGATGGGGTAAACTGAAAAAAAGAGTCAATGTAGAGTGGCTTATTACATTACAAAAATCTCATAGAATTAAGAAGGGAGGTTGTGAAAAGGATTAATCTGGCTCAGGGTAAGATATAGTGGAAGTCTGTTTTGAGTATGGTAATGAAACTTCGTGTTCCAAAAGAAAGCAAGGAATTTATGAGGAATTATTAGCATTTCAAAGTGGACTATACTCCATAATGTTAGTTAATTAGCTAATTAGCTAGCTAGTCAGTCATTACTATTCACTTCACAAATTCAAGTCTCACCTCATGGCATGTCTGAGTCTAATGACTTCAGTCATGCTACTTCCCATTCGATAATAGGCAGCTGATAGAACATTAAATAAGGTGAAAAGATCCAAAACAAAGATTTATGCAGAATTTGTATTCAGAATTTCCGTCCATAATAATTCCTAACGGTTAAAATTTCGGACGCGCCGAGGCCTGTGTCCCTTACTTCTCTGTTAAAAAAACAAGTTGCTCAACAACTAATAACACCAAGGAGAAAGAATCCTGTTTGAAAAGATACTATTACCTCGGCTAGTCAATAATTTTTCTACATTTCATGGATTTCGAAGTTGTAATTACCAGGTTCATAAGAACCGCCAGTTGTCCCTACCCTGCGGTAGATGAATCCATTTCACACCCTCCCATAATACTTATTTAAAATCCATTTTAACATTACCCTCTCGTCTACGCCTAGCCTCCCAAGTGGCGTATTCTCTTCAGGTCTCTCCACCACAACAGTGTGTTTCGCTTCTCACCTCATATGTGCCGCATGCTACAGCTCCTCGCCCACCTCATCCTGCTTGGTTTCATCAGCTTAAGGCTATTTGGTGGGGAGGAAAAACCGCGAAGCTCCTCAGCATGGAGTTTATAGGCGCGTTCGCAAAATAGCGAAAATCGACTACTAGCTTCGTCATGTCCGTCTGTCTGCATGGAACAACTCTGCTCGCACTGGACGGATTTTCACGAAATTTTATATTTGAGTATTTTTCGAAAATCTATCAAGGAAAGTAAATTTTCATTAAAATCTGGCAAAAATAAGGGGTACTTTACATGAAAATCTATGTACATTTGTGTTATATCGCCGAATTCTTCTTAATAGGAGTAATGTTTCCGATAAACGTTGTAGAGAAAATGGAAACACATACCTAATGTTCAATCGTGCCGTTTGTGAGATAATGCGGAAAAATATTGTAGAACCAGACAGGCCACAGATGACAATATAGTAAGGCGCATGCGCTTTGCGTGCTGGATAACTAAGGCAACAGACACAGAATCAGAATGTGCAATACTTATTGCTTTTCCACGGCAAAAATGGTTACGTGAACGCGCCTCAGTGTTACGTTTATAGAAACATTGCCTGTCTTGTCCATTCTCCTGTTAAGTCCTCTCGCTTAGGTCAAAATATCTTCTTAAACACCCTCAGCCTATGTTCTTCACTTAATATGACAGGCCGATTATTTTCTTAAGACCTGGAAATATCTGAAGGATGAATACGTACAGTCAGAATATTTTACTAAAAGGTTTACAGAAAACTTATATTTTTTTGGAAAGACGTCTGCTCTGAAGGCAGCCACCTCGTCAGGATTCACAACAAAATAGTTATGCTTTGTCATAAGATGTCACAATTGTTAACCGTCTGAATCTCGGCCCTGAAGAGAAGAGGAGCTATTACATAATCTCTGTGCGGGAAGACTTATACATACATTGCCTTCACCGCTGCTTCAGTAGAAGACTATGGAGTAAGCGTCATGTCTTTACTAGAGCTTCCCTCGTCATATTATCCTTTAAATAGGAATCGAAGTCTAGCGTAACGTTCAAGAAAGGCAGGGAAGAACGCTCTCACGCAATGAAATTTAAAACTTAATGCGGTTAAAGGAGGCAGTGAAACGGGATCCCGCCTCACTGCGGGTAAATTTATTACTGAAGAGATTTCTGAGGTCTTTCCCCGAGCAGTAAGTCAAGAATATGTGGGTTGGATCATAAGGCTTCAGTTAAGAGAAAGAAGGAAGGTTGCCTGATTCGACGGTAGGAAGTTGGTGAAGAGTGTCAAGCAAAGTATTCTTCTTTCCGGCAAGAATATACGAAGCAAACTGTTCTTCTTCTCTCCACCTTTTCCTAGTGTCACAGCAAAAATGAAGAAACAAGGTAGATCAGTAATTTAAGGGAAGACAGGTACTTGTTTTGAAAATTATATCTTACTAAGATAAAAAAGACAGGCACTGCACAAGTAACGTGACACTGAGGCGCATGCGCGTAACCACTGTTGCCGTGGAAAAGCAATAAGTATTAAGTATTATGAGTGTGTGTCTGTGTGTGCCTTTGTTATCCGGCATGCAATCGCATCTTTTCTGCGCCGTAGTATATTGTAGTATATTAGTATATTTTTCCACATTATCTCATAAACGCCACGATTTTCGGAAAAAAAGTTATTGAACAAAAGGTATGGGTTTTTATTTTCTCTACAAGTATGTCGGTAACATTTATCATTTGAAGAAGAATTCAGCGAGATATTATCATAAATGTAAATAGGGTTTCATGTAAAGTACCCATTGTTTTGGTCACATTTTAATGAAACTTCAATCTGCTCGACACATTTTTCGAAAAGTACTTAAATATCAAATTTAATGCAAATCCTTACAGTGGGAGATGAGTTATTCCATGCGAACGGACAGACAGACAGACAGATAGAAAAACGGACAGACATGAAAAAGATAATACTCGGTTTTCGCAATTCTGCGAAGGCGCCTAAATTAGTGCTGAATTTGATTCAGATCATAATACCTTACTTATAATCCATCTAGATGTTTGAGCAGTAGGAGAGGCATATCCCGTTGAGAGAATGAGTAACTGTTTTAATGTAAGTTCAGTTACGTCTTTCAAAACTCACGTACATGAAGACTTGAAGTACTGAATAGGGCCTAGGTAGCTAAGAAAGCAATTCAGAACAGCATTTACTGTCAGCGTCTTTGTTGATGTGACGGTCCGACCGATTCCAAAAAGTGTGAATTCGACAAATTGCATAAGCTTACGTTTGCGAGACATGAAAGTCTAACAATGTAATTGATAAAAATTACATTTTTCTGAAATCTTACGCAGTGTTTGTTGTTAAGTGGTTACCGAGAATTCGTTGGAGCTTACTGCCTCTTTTTTCAGAGTCAAGAATTGTAAACTGTTTCTCAAAAAAAATTTGAAGGTTCCACGCATCTCCGCAACTTCGGTAAATATTTATAAGTCGACACCAAACGCATAAATCAACCGTTTTAAATTTCTCAAACGCTCCAACATCGACGATTCATCCAGCACGTGAACGAGTAATTTCTACAGCCTGAATACTTTTTTGCAACGAAAGATTTGAGAGTCTGACGGCGTGTTCTTTTGGGATGTAAAACGTGTAAAGTAAATGTAAAGCTATCCCATTACAGGCCTGGATAAGCCCTTAGGCCTCCAGGAGGCCGAGGCTCCCAAAAGTTCTAGAGAGAATTGGCGTATGAAGGTGGTAAGGTTTTCAGCCTTACGCATCGGCCGCCTTTCCCCCCCAGGAGCTATCCCTGGTACTCATTTCTGTTAGAGACTGAGTCGACCCTAGGGCCATAGTGAGGCCGAAAGGATTAATGAAAAATCCCAATGACCCCATCAGGAATTGAACCAGCGACCTTCCGGCTTGTAGCGCAGTGCGTAAAACGCGTAGCATGGTGAAATTTACCAACGCTTTGAAGTAACCTACTGTCTCAATTTTCTACTCACTTTATTTGACATTGAGGACAGAGATAGTTAGTTACACCGAAGAGTCGATAAATTTCTACCACATGACACGGTTTCGCTTTGCAAATACTGTGGGTCCATTCGTCGAAGCTCTACAGCAGCACGTTCTGTGTTATTGTAAGCATTAAGGAATTAGAGTTAGTTTACCTCATTCTGTTAAAACTAAACTAACTCAATGGTTCTGAGACGTCCTGAAAAGTTTGTAGTCGCTCAGCTAGTTAATAGGTAGCCCACCCTTTATAGAACACGCTTATTCATCACATTCTCTACAAAATCTCTACACTGGTCCCTATCCTAAACCAAACAAATCCAGTTCTCACCCTCAGTTCCTCATTTATTAAAGACCAATTTTAATATTATCCTTCCACGTCCATATACGTGTAAGGCTCCTAATTGCGTTTTTCTTTCTGGTTTTCCAAAAACGTCCAGTTCTTTTATGAAATAAACTTTTTTCAATGCGTGCTACATGCCCCGCTCATCTGTCTTCATTTTATAGCTCTAGTAATGTATCTGGACTACCAGTTATGAAATTCTGCTTGACGTAATATTCTCCATTCTCTTTCTGAAAACTCATTCTTAGTGAAAATATTTTCATCAGCACTACATTCTCAAACACCCTGAATCTATGTTCTGCGCTTACAGAGACCAAATTCTTGTACACAGTGCGGGAAGTTTCTGAGCCTAATGGCAGTCTGCGTTCTCCGAATTCCGTTCGTTCAAGAACCAAAGTGCGAGTCAAGTCATTCTTCTTTCTACTGTTCAATTCTCAGCTAAGTAACAACATTAATTAATGTAACGTAATGAAGTCACCCGTAATAAACAAAATTAGAACAGACGTCTGAATTTCGACTGAAAACCGGATACCTGGTATGGCGTAGCTGGCGTTGTGAGGCCCTTTCCAGGTAGATAGAATGTTCGTTAGATGGTAAATCGGCTATTCGCAGTGTCCGTGTGCGCGTGCATTTGAAGCAGAAAAGTATCTTCAGTGCACAAAACACATTCACATTTTCTTTCCCTCGTTTTGAAACGCACGGTGTGATTTGGAGACACTATATCTATAGTGCAGTTTCCTGTTCACGTGAGATTCATTTCTTTCCGGCGGCTTTCAGAATGTTTTAAATTTAAATTTAAGAGCGTAGTCATGAAAGTTGCTATTTTATGCGTTAAAATAAGCGTGGAATGGTAAACACCAACCGAATGCATATACTTTGTAAATGTGTCCTTTGGGATTTTACATACCTCATTGGACTTGATGTGCATTTGATGCTGTCACAGGCCTGCAGTTGCAAAGCTAATTAAAACACACATACAACGGACACAAAAATGAAAATAAATTACCTGAAAATCGGTTAAAAATGGCAGAAAACAGTAATTATCCCTAGTGCATTAACAGGTAACTGAGGTGTTAACACAAACATTTGGTGACCAAGCAATATTGTAGCGAGATAAAATATAAACTTTGTAGCATTTGAAATACATATATATACAATTCCATTGGAACTGGAGTGGGTGTAGGGATATAAAAGAAAATTATTCACATAAAGATCAATTTGCATTTCATAGTCCTATATGTCTCTTTATGGAAATATTTCAATAAAAACTAATATCGAAATACAACAGAGAACGCTAACGAAAAAAGTTTATGTTGATGTTTTAAGGACGTATGACACCTTTAATGGGCTCCCAGAAGCAAGGAGCTATCACTTGTAGTTATGAAGCTCACTCCAAAACCAGTAATTGAATTCAGTCAGCACCGGACTGTAGTTGTAGGGACAAAACTTGTGCAGTTTCATCCTATAAATCGTAAGCAGATTGGAATGCTGGTAATGTTAACACACAAAGCCTTTCAAGTGGGATATAAGATTAAGATACAATGTTGAGGATTTTCGTGGAGATTAGAAGTAAGAGTGTTGAATTCATGAAGGTTCCATACTTAGACTGTCATTAAACAAGATTATAATTATTCGTACATGATTCAAAAATGGAACGGGACAAGATTTTGTTTAGTAAAGATTTACTCAAAATTAGAAAAACAGTTTGAAATCATACTTGAATTTATATTTTAAGTTCTATGAAGTATAAACTTACAGTAAATAACTGTTGTTAAAAGTCTTGGAGTGGGTTTATCTAAGTGTCATAAACATAAATGAATTAGCACCTGGGAAGACAATTTTTGAAAATCCGACAGGTTCACAGCTGATAATAAAACTACCCGCATTTTATGAAATCACGTTCATCACCGTGACGACAAAAGTCCCCCTTATAATCTCACTCCGACACGTATAAATCCAGCATACACGTCATTCCTGTAAGATTAAATTTAATATCATTCCTCTACCTAGACCACGGTCTTTCACGTGGCTCTTTATCTTTTTGTACATTTTTACTAATTTTTCATCTTCTCGAGGAGTGTTATTTGTCGTTTTATCGCCCTCCTAATATATAGCAAATGGTACAGAATAAAAATGTCCTAACACAAATTTTTCTCCATCTCGTTTACACGTCTTCTCAAGACGAAAATTCCAACAACAGTCCAATTCTTATAACGATTGTGTAGAAGCACCTGTCACCCCTGCTGTACGCATTATTCTGTGCTTACACAGCCACAACAGTAATCACTTGGCATTTATTTGATGTAATTGTCCAACGGGTCGAAATGCTTTGCCAAAAGATTTCCCCTGCGGGACTCATTTCTTTATGTCGACCATTGCTTTCCTTCTTTCTGTTTTTCCTCATCCCACTCCCCCCCCCCCCCCCCCGAATTATCATTAGGTCCGCCACGGAATTCCACGTTGGCTATCCTTTTCCTTTCAGCAATTAGCCAGTCTGTGCAACAAGCCATATATAGCCGCAATTACTGCCTCTAGAAGGACGAGGGGAAGGTACTAAGGGATAGAGGGTGCAAGGAGGAGCTGGTGCGGTGGACTGGAGGGAGTAATTTGCATGATCGTGTATATGTGGTGGAGCAATGAATATTAATCCTCCGTAAATAGCTGGTAAGTTTCAAGCCTAGACAACATCATAGAGTTGAGATGTAACTGAGGCATTAGATGGATTATACAGAGTTGTGTACATTGCACATATCTACAGAGTAGCTGATGCATCTAGAGAATATGAATGTGTTATGTCTTCTAAAATAATAGCAGTAATAACAATTTAAGAGAAAGAATAGCAAGGAAGTCCAAGATCGCCCAACACGGGTTTGAGAAAGATCATCGAGTTAATTTTGACATCATCAGTAGACTACAATGCACAGCGAGTCAAGCATAAACATGGACAACGCAAGAAGACCAGACATTACACATGGTCGCAGCACAAGATGCTGTCCGCCAGCCACGTACAGACTTCTCTCTGACGTGTAATCGACAAACAGTAATGAAATAAACTACCTGCAATTCCTGCATTCTGGAGTGCCTGCATATCTGTACGTCATCTGTTTTAGGGTAATTTTTAAAAGAAGTAATGCATCTATTACGCATCGCATTTTAATGTTATTTTAATATGTAATTAAATATCATTATAAAAAGTTTTGGCTAAATTAAAGTAAGAAATAGTCACGTAAAATTGAGATTTTAATTATTTTTATTGATAAGCTATTGTTTAAGTAATTTTATTTTACATACTTTTTTAACTGGTGCCTAATGATGGCTTTTATGTGAGACGAAACATGTAGCACGAATGACAAAATACTGTCAAAGTCATAATCGTGATTCACTGTCCCTTGTTATTCATCTATCTATGCGCGTTATTTGCCTCGTTACCTGGCTCTACTTTTCTACTATTTCCACTTTTCTCAAAATGGTTGTCCCTCATAAAGAAACTAGTTCGCTGCAGTCCTGGCTCAACTTTTCTACTATTTCCGCTTTTCTCAAAATGGTTGTCCCTCATAAAGAAAACTAGTTCGCTGCAGTCCTGGCTCAACTTTTCTACTATTTCCGCTTTTCTCAAAATGGTTGTCCCTCATAAAGAAACTAGTTCGCTGCAGTCCTGGCTCAACTTTTCTACTATTTCCACTTTTCTCAAAATGGTTGTCCCTCATAAAGAAACTAGTTCGCTGCAGTCCCACCGTCTTTAGCGTCTGTATTATAACACGCCATCTACTCCGCTGTGTGCCCTTAGTTTCCTTCTTCTTTCGCTTTTCTCAACGTAATTAAGGATCACCAAGAAGGCAGTTCGTTGCAATCCCAACTGCGCTGACTTCCTGTATAACTTCGCATACCATCTATTTCATTCAGAGCTTCTTGTGCTTTTATTCTTCTTCTAGCGCTTTTACCTGTGTAGTTATTGATCAACAAGAAGGTAGCGGAGGAGTAAGAACCCCAGCCCTCTGTAGCGCCCGTAAACCTGCATGGCTTTTCTTTGATTTCTTTTATGTTTTATAATTTTTGTGGCACTTGGAACTGAGCACTGCTCTCTTCTAAAACTGGCCTGAGTTTCCCTCAAAATTATTTACTCCTTCACTGTATTCTATTGAGTATAATATATGCCCCACCATGTATTTGTTGATTATTTTTTGATTTCCCACCTCCCGATCAGAAGATAGGGCTGTTCCCTTATGTATTCATCTATTTCAATTGGCTTAAACTTTGTGGCGGTGAAACTTGTGACATTTCAAGTAACTCAGCTGCCGTTAGAAGCAAACCTTGAGTAAGAAAATACATGACCTGCTTCACAAGACCTGATCCGACAGAGGCCCTGTATGAGTTGTAATTTGTACAGAGTTAGCCCCCACCCAGCCTCCTATAAAATGGTCTGTTTCCCGGGGGTAAAGCGGCCGGGGCGTGGAGTTGACCACCCACCCTCATCTAGTGCCAGGGTTAAAGAAAATGTACAGCTATACCTCTACTCCCCCTCTGGGCCTTCATGGCCTGTTCTAGGTAAAACTTTGCCTTTACAGATTTAGCCAGAAACACCTGACGATTTTTGAAATGAAATAACACAGGCAAAGTAGAAAAATGTTATTAACACTGATAGATATAGTTGGTGTCTCTGAGAATTCGTGGTAATTATCGCTGTTAGAACATGACACTCTGTAGGTGACCATCACTGATATATGCGTTTCGCACGCAGGAATGCTTTGACTTTGGAGGGCACACCGACGTACACTTCGCGCCCGCATTTAGCTATAAGTTTAGTTGGTTCGTGGTTCCTTTACGTACCTTCATGTAATGAGCCCTACTCAGAATGTTTCTTCCCTCTTTTTTCCTGAAAATAAAGTCACAATCTCCGAAACTCCTGTTTTAGAATGTCGGATTTTAATCATACAAAGAAAAGTCCAATTCGAGTGTCATAACAAAACCAGTACCACTAATATAAGATTGTCATTAAATTTCAAAACGATAAAGTGATAAGCTGTCACAGTACTGAAGTCTAGTTCTCTAAAAAAAAAAAAGCGAAAAACGTTATAGTTTTAACACGCAAGGCAGAATAATTTATTCCGATAGAAAATGAACACACTACGAGAGCTAGAAAGATAGACTGAACCAGTCATGATTAATGGCAAATTTACCAGAGCAGAGAATTATTATGCCACGATGAATCCAAGCGAGAAAGAAAGAGACGGAATGGGATTTTCGGTAGAGTTGGTGCTGACTGAACAGTCTGATGGATGACCTACTGACAATGGCTCTCAACTATTGTTAAAGAAACACACTAAGCTTTAAATGAACTGCCATAGTGTCAGAGGTGGAAGTAGCTTCATTGTGGATCTCTCTTCTGTCTATAGAATGAAGGAACTCACACTGCTTGCCTTCAGCTCTTATACACCTCTAAGCTGTGGAATGTTTGATACATGTCACTGTTACTCTTTGTCGCTGCATTAGAGCTTACTCACATATAGGTCTGCGCTCGATCTCATGCCCTTTAATCATCTCCGTTCATTATCCCAAGTTAAACAGAAGTGCCAGACCTTCTTGTTTATACGTACACTGTACCGACATGGCGGGTTTCTTTAATGTTTAATTCCTAGTGTATTATTTATTTATGGTTTGTTCGTTTAACATCGTCAGTACGTCGGAATAAACGGCATGAAATTTAAAGATCATAAGTAAATAATGGATTGGAAGGGATGTGGAAGGAGCTGGTTACGGTATATTTACAGATACTATCACGGCAACTACTTAGTGGGACTGGCGGAAAGGGAGGAAGACACGAAGCTAGCCAGTTCCCGGCCTAGAAGCGAACTAAGCACTTATCAAAGGCTTGTTACCGTTAGAGACAGTCTGGTCCAGAAGAGCGCATACAACGGTATGAATTGTAGGAGCGACTAATTAACTTTCTGATGGCTGGACCAGAATTTTCGACAGCGATAACATCAAAACTCGCCACTCTACACTGTCCTAACCCACTTGAATCAAAATCTCATCCTCAAACCCTCTCCCTTAGATGTATCTTATTGTCCTCTATTTTATTCTCGGTGTTTGTTGTTTATGAAAGCAGTCGCTACTTGTTCTGAGACTTCAAGCAACAGATAAACGGGTCTACATTCTATGGACATTATGAAGGTATTTTCTAATGTTAAAGAAGTGCTGTATAGAGCAACCTTTATACTTTACGAAGTTAACCACATTAAAACTTCAATTGAATTAAGTATAAGTCGCTACGGCGTACAGTTGACACAGAAAAATGTTGTGTACCAAACTTTGCAATATATAAAATTGAGTGATCTCTTTATTATCAGGCCACGTAAAACTTTAATATTTCGCGGCAAATATATTTCATAAATATGTATGGTGCTAAGAGCGCCGTAAGTGACAGAATTTAAAACCAAAGTTTCGGGAACTTGCTGTGTTAACATAATCAGCGCCGCCCCTGAGGATGGAAAAGATCAGGCTTCGAAACCCTGGTATTTAGGACATCATTGAGGCGGCTGTTAGCACGAGATCAATTCTGTGAATTATTCTCAGGCCTTCTTTACCCTCAAGGAAAGAGGAGCAATTGTTATTGGCTATGAGATTAAACACTTTTCAGAAGTGAAGTGTACACGGTCATGCATATAGAAGTCTAAACACAACAGTGATCCAGGCCATAGCACAAAACTTCCAAACAAACACATTTTGTATTGCTTAAAGATGAAGTAAACAGATTCGTAGATATAAAATTTTAAGTCGAAACTCTGGAGAAATGTCTGATTTGAAAAGCGTGTTCTAGACTTTAAAATCAAAACCTAAGTCCTAAAAGTGGTCTCATACTTCTAGACATTCCGACTATAATCTGGTAGTTATTTTTCATCACCACATAAAATGCTACATGATTTAGCCATCCAATCCAACTTCATATAATCTTCTTAATATAATTAAGCATGTAAGTTAGAATCATTCAAACCACCAATGACAAATAACAAAAAGTTAGCGCTTCCAGAAGTTACAGCATCATGTGTTATGTTGTGATACAAAAGTTACAGAATCCTACGATATGTTGCACTACAAAAGTTACAGAATCCTATGATATGTTGCACTACAAAAGTTACAGGATCCTATGATATGTTGGGCTACAAAAGTTACAGGATCCTATGATATGTTGGGCTACAAAAGTTAGAGGATCCTATGATATGTTGGGCTACATATGTTACAGCATCCTATGATATGTTGCACTACAAAAGTTACAGGATCCTATGATATGTTGCACTACAAAAGTTACAGGATCCTATGATATGTTGGGCTACAAAAGTTAGAGGATCCTATGATATGTTGGGCTACATATGTTACAGCATCCTATGATATGTTGCACTACAAAAGTTACAGGATCCTATGATATGTTGGGCTACAAAAGTTAGAGGATCCTATGATATGTTGGGCTACATATGTTACAGCATCCTATGATATGTTGCACTACAAAAGTTACAGGGTCCTATGACATGTTGGGCTAAAAAGTTGCAGCGTCCTATGATATGTTGGGCTCTGTATTCAGAGCAACACTTCAGAAAATCTGTTTCGGTTAAGGAAAAAATTCTTATTTTTAAACAGAGGGAATATATTGTTGAAATGTTTTCAAAACTCGTGTTTCCTTTGCCACTGTATCCAGAAGAAGTGTTGGAGGATCTTTGAAATTCGATGATTATTTCACAATCCCAAATTGTCTGTGGGTGTCACACGCTACGCGATTTGTTTCTGTGTTCACAGTACAGACTCTGTCCGGTTTATTTCCTGTTGCCTGAGAACACGCTTTTGGCGCGCAGTGTTCTGAGTGCCCTGCTAATAGCTACTCAGACAGGCAAATGATACCAGTAGTGCTTGAGACAGCAGTCGTGCAGAGTCTAGCCATATCAGCTCTTTCACAAGTCACCTGCAAGGCTTATGAACTATGGAAATTCACTGACGAAAAGAAACTTATGAGGAGAATATTTGGAGATAAGTTCGTGGAAGTAACAGAAGAATAGAGAAAATTGCATAATAAGGACACTCTCAATTTAAAGACTATTTACACTTCACACAACATGTATGCAGATCAAATTAAGGACGAAATAGACGGGTCACGTGACATATAAGTAAGACTAATTTATATGGAAGTATAAAATTAAAACGAATTTTAAGGAACTGACTTTCGAGGATTCCATTTCTTAGAAACCCGGTAACAAACACTAGGGTTACATAAAAGGTAGGAACATTCCCGACCAGGTAAGCGACTATTAGCTTTTTAATGAATCTACACCACTGGGCAAGTTCCATAATCATATAAAGACTGTACAAAACGTGAATCTAAAAATATATATTTATTTTACGCCCACCGAACCATGTTAACCATATACAAGAGTACATAACATATCACAGAAGAAACACAGTCTAAATTTTAACCATCCTGAAAATATTAAATCTTAATGCTTTTATCGTGTTTGTTCGAAAGCTTAATTCCTTTTCGTCTTTCTATCAGAAACAAAGTCTTTCTTAACGTGTAACAAAATAAACGTGGAAATATTGGGTCCCTGAGGCATTATGTGTTAATGGGTGGCATAAATGAAATAAAAAATTGCGATTAGTGAAAACATTAGAATCTAAATACAAATTTTTCGAACACGAAGTGTTTACGTCACTCTAAAACTTAATCTAGAATCAAGAACGTTGTTCTCATTGCCGTTGAAACAGATGCTTAGACAGAAGGCACATAATTTAGCTTTAATCCTTAAAGTAAGGGTGTTGATGGTTGCATAGAAAGGGTGGAGACAGGAGCAAGTGATGTTAGTAGAAGAACTGTTACTTGCCTTGTTTGGTGGTTGGGCTCCCGCGCCCCCTGTTCTTATCAATGGGACACTGAGCTTTGTTATATTAGCCGTGCTCCTCTATTTATTACGCGCCTTCCATCTCCGTCGCTTTCTGTGTGCAACGAATGAAGCCCAAACGCCTTGCCAGTTCCTTGTTTCATTTCTGTGCTCATTACAGTAGCAAAGACTGGGTAGGCTTTGCGTCCTACAGACAGATTGCTAAGAAGATTCCGGTGGCCGTGCGGTCTAATACGTAGATCTGCTGCGGCCTCTCCATTGCTGGGATCGAGGTTTCGAATCCCACTAAGGGCATGGATGTTCGTCTCTTGTGTTTGTTATGTGTTGTGTAGGTAGCGGCCTCTGCGACGGGCTGATCAATCGTTCAGAGGAGTCCTACTCGGTGTGTGTGTGTGTGTGTCTAAATGTGTGTGACCTAGAGACCTTAACAGTGAGGCGACCTAGGTCCGAGTTAGGCTTTTTTTTGTGAAGGGCCCCACAACAGAAGCTACAGACGCACCGCAGCCTTGAAGGCTTATTGTGCAACCTGTGATGAAGATGATGAAGATGATGAGGTTTTTTCTGCTTTTACATTTTAATGGAGCTCCGGTGGAATGAAATTGACAGGGAAAAACCGAAGCACTCGGAGAAAAACCTGTCCCAGTGCCACTTTGTCCACCACAAATCCCACATGGACTGACCCTGGATCGAAACCGGGCCTCTTCGGTGAGAGTCCGGCGACTAACCGCCTGAGCCATGGCACGGCCAAGGTAGGCTGTTGCGACAAAGAATACGAAGAAGAAGGCAGATTGCTAGGTCTTAGTCTCAGATTGGCACACTGCACCAGGCAGAGCAGCTTGCGTAATAAGACGTTATTAATTTATATCTTAGACGCTTTCACAAAGTGACTACCGACTGTTGGCTTCGTCGCCTCTCTCAGTATGTCCAGCTTTGTGCATGGGACAGTCTGGCGGATTTTTTTTGTAAAATTTGTTATTAGGGATTTTTACTAATACGTGTTGACATATGCCAATTTTGGTTAGAATCAAAGAAATCCTATGGAACGAATAAAACGTGAAGGTTTATGGATTTAAATACGCCAGAAGATCTAATCCGTAAACACTGAAAAAATAATCATGTTTTCTATAATTTTATGAAAGATATTATCTTAAAGTAACAGAATGCGTTTTCTTCCTCGTCTTTATGTTTTTATCATTATTAATTTAGGGTGCAACTACAGTGTTGGAAATAGTGAATTGTCATGTTAAACATTATTAACTGCGGTGCTGGACACGCTGAACTGTTGTGTGGAACATAATGGACTGAGGCCCTGAACATATTGAACTAAAATACGGGAGCCGGGGAGTCTGAAACACTGCAGGAATTATTTTATTGACGCATCACAAAGGGTGATAAAGGTTAAATAAATCACATATTTTATTAAAACACGTCATTAATTCTGGGAACTCAGAACAACTAACAACACATCATGAAAAATTAACATCTCACACTTTAACGTTACGCAACATGTATTTGTGACTTGTTTAAAGCCCGTCATTATTTCATTTTGATTTAGATTATACATATATATACAATTAATCAGTTCCTGTCCACCTTAACACCTCTCTCAGTCTCTCTAGTTACGATTTAAATGGTCGCTGTACATTGCTCACTAATGCAGTAATATGTTTCAGTTCAGCTTAACCGAAGCTGAAGAGCTACACATGAAGTGGTTTCTATTGTTAGCTATACACTGTCATGTTTCAGGGTCAGTAACATAACTGTGACTGGCTCTGAATATTGTTCGGAAATGGAGGATTGTTCACGATCAATAAGGGCAATACATCATAAAGGTAATTTGATGAGCTCTGGAAAATCCTCATGACAATACCAATGAAAGACAGCGTAGGATTACGTTCTGAAGTTAGAGTACAGTGGAACACGTGGTAGAGATATACGAGGAGTGCAAAGAGGTCACGTTACAGATAGGCTAATTTCTTTCAAATAACACAGAATGGGAGAAAAAGATCTGACTGATTAGTAGAAAACGACGTAGACGCAATATCTGTCAGTAAACCGCGAGATCAAATAGAGTTAGTAAGAGTTTAGAAATTAGCATGTATGGAATTGTGTGTTTGTTGAGAAGAAAGTAGACCTCTCTTATTGACAGTTATATTCACCAACAAATGCACACAAGTAAATATAAAACATACGTGATTCTTATAAATCCCCTACATGTCTCGGCAATGAGGTTCCATCCTCAGGGAGTTACAAATACAAGGGAGTATAAGCACAAACGTCATTTGTACTACCAAGATTGATGTGTTAGTGCTTATAGCCTGTGTGAAAATGGCACCTCGGTGCCGAAACATGTAGGGGATTTCTAAGACTTATGTATGATTTACATCTTATTGTGGGCATTTGTTGGTGAATATAACTGATTGTAAATTTAATGTAAGGAATGTATAACAGCACACGTTCTTACAGAAACTGAAATTTCAGTGCCGTCTTAACAACACTTTGATACTGCAGATTGCTTTATCCTGAGAAATATGCGTATATTCCATACCCTCACACCATATTTATTTAAACGTGAATCTTGATAAAATTCTGCAATATATGCCTACGTTTCAGGATTTACAACTATAAACGACTCTCGCAAGTGTCTTTCCTCTCGACTGTTAAACTTTTAAAATAAAATAAAGTAAACAGCAAAACAAGTCCCTTTCTATAAATTCATTTGATCTAAGTGTCGAGAAAATCTTCGGGTCTGCAAAAATTCAGAATCGCATTTGATACTTAACTAATCCTTATCCCTGCTAATAATTGTTAGAAAGATTAATGTTTATGGTGGTTATCGAAAGTCTTTTCAAATTGTCGTGACGGTACCACAGAACAAGACAAGTCCGCGTTTTGTCTCATCATTCCTTTCACGACATGCAAAATACACAGAGCTACTTTTCCTTATCGACGCTGCTGTTATGTGACGTGATGGGTCAGAATAACATAATAATTGGCTAATGCTGCTATAACACATAGCGTCAATTTCCGGATAATTTTCGCACTTTTAACCACATTTTCTCATTTTATAAGGAAATAGATATTATTTCTATTCCTTTTGATTCCCGGCGGAAGCAAGAGATTTTTCTTGTCTCTAGAATGTTCAGAAAGGCTTTGAGCCTCTCCCCCCCCCCCCCCCGACTTTGAGGATCACCCAGCATGCTACAGATGAGTGCCGAAGAACACTGCTCCGGGTTAAAGCTGTAGAAATATGTATCTGACGACTCATCTTTATCTAGTATTAAAGTACTTGGAACTATAATTTACTCCACGTTCATTCATGGCCTGATGTTTAATGAAGTACATGTAAAACATATCCTTAGCCGATCCCATTGGCCGCGATGTTTAAGGCGTAGGTCTGCAGCCGCTCGCTTACTGGGATTGTGGGTTTGAATCCCGCTGGGGGCATGGATATCTATCTTTCGTCAGTGTTAAGTGTTGTCAGGAAGAGGCCTCTGCGACGGGCCGATCACTCGTGCAGAGGGGTCCTACCGAGTGTGGTGTGTCTGAGTGTGATCGAGGAACCTCGTAGAGGAGGCCTAGGCCCACTAAGGCCGTCGAGCCATCAGAAAATAAACTTATACTTTGCCTTTATCTTCCTTTCCTAGCAAACACATCCCACAACTTATCCCCCAAAAAATAAATATGTCAGAAAAGAATTCACAGATAAGCTTCGTAGAAAACTGTCAGTGCACTGCACTCGTAGTTCTTGTAGTTTAGCAAATTATCTGATAGACAAAACAAATTTCGGTCATGCGCGGTACAGAGGGTCTTAGAAATTCTGATTCATGTTAGGTAGCTCTGGATTAAAAACTAGCTCTACTGCCACGGAGTTTCTTGTCTTACCCATCCCTTTTAAAAACATATGGTAAAGGTTTAAAAAAGCCATAATCAATTCCTGTCAGAAACTTTTCAATGTAATATTCATAGTTACAAAGCAATTCTACGCTATGTAACCAGAGACGACGACAAGTCATTAAATAAGACAAACAGAGTAGGAGCAAACTTGTCCCCTTGCTTAATTAAGCATCATGCCATGAAGACTTATGCGGAGGGCATATAACTGCAGTTATGCCCTGAAATTACGTCGCAAGTGGTTCTGAGACAGACGACGTAAATCTAGACAGATTTTCCCATAAATGCAATATTAAAACAAGAAGAGTGGCTCCAGACAATCTATTTTGACCAAGAGAAAAGATATACTTAAGAGAAATTTACAAAGAATATAAAATGACAAACAAACAACAATTTAAAAAGTCGAAGTGTAGACAAGTCATGTGGATCAGCATATTCGATGTACAACAATACAGGTGGCGATGCACGAGACCCTGAATACGACCTGAAGAAATCAAGCACTGAACTCTGGCGAGATAAAGACCTCTTCTTCTCCCTCTGAATCTCCTCATAGCAAGCAAGCATCCTCGTAATTCCTTGTCAAGTTGTTGCTCGCTGCTCGTTCGAATTAATTTCCTCAAACACCTTGATGCCAGCTTCAATCAGTCCAAACTTCGCAGTCAAATTCAAAACCGTCTTAGCCCTTTTCTTAAGGCTCAGGTTCCTCAGCTTCAAGGTCGCTTTGCTTCCGAATTTTAACAGGATCGTTGAGCGTGGGCTCCTGATCACGAGAGTTCAGCAAATCAAAGACATCTTCAGCGTCGTACGTACGAATTTGCGCGCTTGGATTAGTATACTGTGTCCGAGTGCAAATGACGTAAATGCGGAAAGACGTAAGCCAGGGGATGGCTGTGCAGCATTCTTCACAGCGTCACTACATGGCAGTGGGAGTTAAACTTTACGCTCCGGGTAGCCACTGGGTAGAAATTTCAGCTGAACACAGAAATCTGTCCTTAGGAGCAGCCGTTGTCTTAACACGTTTGTTGTACTTCGAAGATGTCCTTTAAATTGACTTCTAAACCAGCAAACAGACCCAAGTAAGACACCTCAAAGAATTAAGCATAAAACCCGGCGGACCGTCACGACGTGGGGCATCATACAAGAATATGTAAGGATTCCTTCAGGGTCGTAAATCAACAAGGAACTAATTAATATGCTAAGTCCGATACAGTGTGTCAGAATACTTACCAGCATATATTATGGTTTCAGTTATTTGACGTTCAGTACAAAGGCAAAAGAGGTTACATCTCTCTATCTGACAGGTCACATAGACATACACGAGTTTTTGTTTAATTTGTTAAAAGACTTTAATTAAAAGCAGAAGGCCAATAACGACTTTCTGCTGTGCTGACCCATAATACAATATACTTTACTTAAGGCTTAAGAGATCGCATGGAAACTTAATAAATCTGAAAAAATGTCTTTTTGAATTTTTTTATACTACAGTATGGAATACACAATCCGGTCTAATTTACACGACTGCGATTGTGGGGGTCCTGCGCCCAATACGCCCCGTTTTATTCCTCAAAAAAGTAACCTTAGGAGATAATGGTGGTGTCTTTTTTGTGTCTATGTGTGTCCCGCTTGAACTAGTGAAACAGCTGACAGAATTTCACAAACTTTTTTGAACGTTATGCTATTGAAATACATCCCAATGCCTACAGGCCTGTATTAGTCACACTTTGATGTGTTTGTAGTTACAGAGAAGCGGGTGATGAAGGGAAGTTTGGTGCTATTTCTGACAAAGTGAAAATAACTTAGTCTACTGACAGAGCAATGTGTAAACTTTCGTTAAGTATGTCAGCTGCCTCGGAGATACTGTGCATCAAGATTAAAGTACACTTTCACAACAATTATACAAAGAATTGTCTGCATTTTAACTATTTGACCCTTTTACACCATGTCAACTGTGTATAAAAGTGACTAATTTGGTTTTATGCGGTATTGCTTTGGTTTGGTTCCCTGATGATCATCCCTTGTGGATTGAAACATGTAGGAATACTCAACGTGACATTATAATATAAATATTTACGGAAAAATATTGTGCATTTTATTGGTTGAATGCTGCGAAATGAACTGGAAAATACCGCGAAAACTCAACTATGAGAGACTAGCCGTGATTCGAATAGGGCCTCATCCAAACAGGAGTCTAAAATGCTACCGTTACACCAGTCTGCTGGGTGATTAATGGCAAAGTAATGAGGATTCGCATGAATAGAATCAGCGGAAGTACAGCACATTTCAGTGGAGATAAACGGCCAGCACTGTAATCATTAAAACTTTCCGTCACATTTCTCTCTGCGAATGCAATGCAATTAAAATATCTTGCATTATCCAGGATCTTTTGCACCACCATGCTGCTACCTAGTTCATATGTATCCTACTAACCTAAATAAACTTCCACCTTCGACAGGAATAAAATGAAAATACTGCATTTAACGGATACGGGATGAATCATAGCTGCGTAGCACACACCAGATTACGACGATTTAAAGATAGAAGCTTAAAATAGTATTGGAATCGCGTGCAATAAAGAAGTAATAACTTAAATCATCTTCAAGGCCCTTGTAATCATTTTGTAGGATTCACAGAAGATGGTATCATTTAGTTTATAGCCATAGAACATGTACTGCATATTGATAAGGTTTGTCAGTGGTATGAACGAACAGATTGGTCAATAATTTGAGCCCACACTTACATAAATATTCAGTTTCACCTCGAAATTAATAAATTATTTTAATTTCCAAAGTTATGGAATTTATATAAATATAACACAAGGCGTCTCTACTTCAGCTTCATACGCGAAGGTGTGTGCGAGGTACACGTAAAAGGTCAAGGTCTAAAGGTAAAGCTGACTCATGTATGCCGTAAGCGCATATGGGGAGTGGCGTTATAGCCACACTCATTCTTAACCTCAGCACTAGATGGATACAAATGGTCAGTTTCAAGCGGCTCCACTGCGGGGAGAATGTCCGCGTTGTCCATTGACTAGGAGGCAGGGAGAATCCCAGATTCTGGACGCTTTGGAAATGAGACAGGTTTCTTATTACGTTTTGGAATCGAACCACGGTCCCTCAGACGTTAAGCCCATAGCCCAGTTACTATACCTACTAAACTATCCCTGCTAACGATGTGTAGTACATTTGCAGCAGAACTCCACCGGTTCCTGAACGTTGTTACTAGATGCCGCTCAAGGATGTTATGCAACAATAAAATATGGCAATACTCGGCGAGTTCCAGACCCACTTAAACGGGGCGGCAGTGTGATGTGTGGGCATATAGGGGAATTATGTGCAAAAGAAATTCGACTCGACGGGACTCGATTAATGTAATGTGGCTGCAGGTTTATTATTTCAATATTCAATGGGTTATTTGGTTGCTTCATGTAATTTTGAAAAGAAATTGGGATTAAATTATGATTTACTGACAACTAATCTTAGGGAAAATTTCTTAACACTTTCACTGCCGGGCATTTAAATCCCCGACTGTGTTAAATTGCCAGCTATTTTTTGAATGTTAAATAACTAGTGCGTCGTCTTACAAAAAAATAAATTACGAGGAAACTATAGGAGATAAAAAATTGAAATTTTGAACACACCTTTAGTAATGTTTCAGTGTTTGATATCGCGTGTAGCAGCCTTCTGGATGGAGAGGAACACCGTAATGCGCGCAAACAAATCTCGTTTCTTTCTTGATATTTTTCCGTATACACACTCGACATCTTTGTGTAGGTGTCTTGTCTTTCTTTGTAGGAGGGATACGCAAGAGTTTATGGTTTTTCAATTGTCCATCAAGCCTGCCAGGTGGATCACTTTTCGTGGCTCGTTTCGGTGAAGTTGGTGTAAGCGTTCTGCTGGAGTCTTGCACTCTGATGATGATGATGATGATGATGGTGGTGTTGATTCATCTTCTCTTGTGTGTATAAGATTTTCACTGACATCCACTAAGTAATCTAGGAATGATTTGTGGGAATTAGGGTTGTAAATGCAACATAACTATTGAAAAGTGCACATTGGTAAAGGTATAAAAAGGCTTTCTTAGGCCATTTTACAGTTTTACGAATGAAGGGGTAATAGGCAAGGTTAGATGTACGAGTACTACCACCGCTTTGGACCGGAAGTGGCTCTAGCTTCACAAACTCCAGTCCAACAAAATGCACTATATTGTTTCCAGATATTTTATATTACAATATCACGTTGATCAATCCTACATGTTTCGATCCCTCATGGGATTATCATCAGTTATTCATATCAATGTAATATTTCACACAACTAAACTACAAATCCACATACACATTAAACAGATACAAAAAGTCAATCAGTTAAGATGTACGCACTAGCTTCTTGGCCCCTTCCGAGGGTATCTGCGACCGCTTCCCTTTATATCTCAAACACTTCCCTCTCACTTAATTCAGCCTTAAATATTAAGGCAACAGATTTATTCGAAACGCTGGCAACACTACCTACTCTTCAGTAAATTACTTGTACAAGTGGGTCCATACACACAACCACTCCCAAGCGTTCTAGTCTTTCCTACACCATCACAAGAAGTTTGAAGAAGTGCCTATTCTGTCACCTGGTAGTGATAATTTTATTTGCTTTCTCTTTTTCAAGTTATTTCCGTGTTTAAATACTCTTAATATCGTCAGTTTTTTTTCCTATGGCCCGACAGACCTATATGGGCCTGGACCTCCTCGTTTCGTCGAGGTTTCATGGTCACACACATTTGAGACACACCACAGTCGGTAGAAATCCTCTGGACGAGGGACCAGCTCGTCGCAGAGACCTCTACCTGACAACACACAACACTCACAAGAGGCAGACATCCATGCCCCCGGTGGGATTCGAACCCACGATCCTAGTAAGCGAGCGGCCGAAGACCCACGCCTTAGACCGCACGGCCACTGGGATCGGCTAATATCATCAGTACTATAAGGATATTCCTTTCGGTCGCACTATGGCCCTGGGGTCGACTCAACCTCTAACAGACAAGAGTACCAGGAATATTTCCTGGGGGGTAAAGGCGGCCGGTGTGTAGGGTGTGTCGATTGTCTAGAAATCTGGGAGATTCAACTTCCTGGAACCCTAAGGGCCTGTCCAGGCCTGTAATGGGGTTGCTTTACCTTTACTATATGGGTATTAAAGCCAACATGTCGAGATTGGTTATATATATATATATATATATATATATATATTCCTCATAAGAAGAATAGGAAATACAGTATTTCAATTACTGTATCTTAAGTACCAATTTTACTTAAAAAATCTGGCGTAATTTATAGAATAACACATGTAGCAGAGAAAGAAGGTTTGGAAGAAATAGTTGTAAGGAGGGTTTAATAGGGCAACAGGTAAAATTATAATTTCGCCCATCTGTAGTTTTTAGACAGGCAGCACGATAATAAAACATTCCGAAATGAATGTTAGCAATTATTTCCCTTATTTAATCTTCTCGTAAACTCCTTCGTGAAAGTAAAATAAACATAGCGCCTTAAACTGTAGTCTTCAAATGCCTGAAAATCTAGATGTTTTCCGAGAGATTATTGACTATAATTATATTGTTATATCCTGCATCCTGTCGACGAGACAGGAACATAGACTGGGTTTTCCTTACGTTAGTTTCTATAGCAGTCAACTGATTATCTTGAATGTAGTTTCTGTGCTTTCATTTATATTATTTATGTTTCAATCCAATAAGCTAATACAATCAGCAGAGAGCAGGCGTTGATATTTCCCATTCAACTCGAATCCGTCCTATTTTCTTAGACCTTTCTAACGAAGTACTTTAAAGCAAACTCTAAGTGCCATGGCGATAAATCATCTCAGTGTATCAGTCCATTTGAATAGAAGTTGGGCTACACAAACCTTTATCTAATATGCGGGCGCAATTTATTAAATTTTAGATTAATCAGATTTTAATTAAGACTTTAAAGCCCAAAGAAGCTTGAAAGTGGTGTGCTCTGTGATGTAGTACATAGATTTTCCAAGGCGTGTTTGACTTTCAACGCAGGCTTTCACGATAGATAAATAAATAAATGTAATTTCATTTACGTCAATATGAAAGCACGGCCTTACCTGCACCGGTGTTCACACTACATATACACAGTAAAGGCTGAACTGTTTTAGGATCTCTTACACTTCATTTCACCCAAATCGGACAACAAGTGTGGAAAGTAGGCAGAGAAATAAATGTAGGGCTACTTCACCAAGTAAAGCGTGGCTTTCCCTGCGCCAATTTTTACAAAGTTCACATTCACTCAAGAAACTTTTTGGTCATCTCCTTGGCTGAATATTTTCTAAGTTGGACGAAAAAATAAGCATATAGAAGAAACATTTCTTTACACTTTTAAAAAAGTGCGGCTTTCACTGTAGCGGTTTTCGCTAAAATCATAACTGATTAAAAGCATCATATGAAAATTTTTCATACAGAATTTTACCAAAATCAGTTAAGAAGTATGGACACAACCGATCGAAATTCATTTACGCTTCGAAGCAAAGTACGTCAATGAATCGAGTTTCATTAATTCAAGGTTGCATTACAGTTTTCTGTAGAGAACTCTTATCCCGAAGTTCATGAAAATGTGACAAACCGTTTATTCTCTGACATTAGGCAACAGCGGACTCTACATAAGTCTTCTTGTTTCACTTCGTAAACAAGGCCTAAAAACTTTACTCTAAATGTCGATGTAGGGGTTTTTTAAATGTTTTAAATAAATCTTATAGTGTTTTTTTTTAAATAAAAGTGCATTATTTGGTGATAAGATATCGAAAGGCCTAAGAAATTAGCAGTTTACCCAAACAGTCTGCTTATGGGTTCCAAATAATCCTTGCAATAAACAGCTAGTCTTTCCTTACACAACAGTAAGTGATTGTTCTTTCCAATGTTCACGGACACAGTTCTCTGCGAGATACACACTGAATCTTTATATGCTACATACATTAATTTTCATTATAAAATGTTTAACGTAATTCTGGTCGTTGATAAATTTAATATAATTAGAATCCAGTGGAATCTAAAAGATCGATATTTATTGGCGTCCATAATGATTCAGAAGGTAGGCTTCGTAAATGTGTAACCAAATACGACTGCACATAACAAATTCGTAAATCCTTTTCTGGAATCCTTTAAATAATATTACAACCATGCGGATTAATCTTGACATTTCGAATTTACATACACTGTACAGATATCAGACTAATCTGAATCTGCTGTTCGTCTGCCCGTAAATACATGTCGCTTGACGAAGCTACAAAACATACACCATAAACTCTATTTTTACAGTGACTGGCACCAAGGCACCTATGCTATAAAACCTGACACCCTTTATTAGTTTTCTGTTACCTCTGACGTGTAAATAACAGACCAGTTTCTTTCCCGGCTTAGAACACTAAAATTTGTTATTCATTTCCTTCGTGATGACCTACAGATTTGTAGCTGCATTTATTATTATTTATTATTATTAGCTGTTTAAATGGCCGTAATTGGTGACGTGCATTTTAGGATCATCCCCCCCCCCAACCAAATACACACAAAGACCGAGGCAGATATTTTGAATCAGTGTTTAAATTATGAATCTTCTCATAAAAATATGTATAGTTATACATTTCTTATTTCGGTTACTGGATGATAAAAATGGCGTAGATGAAATACACTCGTATGTCACTTACTTCGAAGCCAACTTCCTAGCGCCCTGAGAAATTGGCTTACAGCGTGAGTACCAAAGAACCAAACGTGCGTACCAGAACAATAAATTGAGTTTGTGCGCAGTTTCCGTAGAAAGGCGTAAATAGATTTCAAGAAATGTTTCTTCTTGTTTCAACTCGCACTGCATTCGAGCTCCCCACGACCCCATCCCCCCTCCCCCCGAAATTAGGTAAATGTACCAGAGATGAATAATCACGGACTCCAAAAGGGTAATAACCATAAATACTGAAGTATATGAAACTGATGTCAAACTGTAATGTAAGCGTTTAGAAATGATCTTGGTGCATATATGCGAGAATGGTTTACAACTGAAGGTAAGAGCTAAGTTTTGAGACTTAGATGTAAATATACGAATTATATTACAAGGGGTATAAACAAACAGCGCGCGCACTGGTTTTAACTGTATCAAAATAGCAAGCAGTAGAGCACGCTTGTAAGCAGGCCATCCTCACTCATATTCCTGGAAAGGAGACGTGTTTCTTGAAGTGACGAACAACTTTCAGCCTCTTGAGAGGGATTCAGTTGCGTGTAGTTGGTTAGTTAGCTGATTATAATCATCAAGTGTCAGATACTAACAATAGGCCTATTATTATGAGAGAAGTTTATTGTCAGAAATATCTGACCAAAATACATATTTTAGATGGTATACATGAAGTGAAAATTGAGGTTATCACTGCAGTGATTATAAAGATTAGCTAAGATGGGGTACGACGCCGTATAATTTGGTACAGAAGTACCAACGTTTCAGAGACACCTTCTTCCAATTTCAGAGTAAAACAAATGGACTAACTGAGGCTTAGCATACACCCGTAACAACAATGGACATTTCCCACTTATTGACCATAAAAAAGGGGACATAGCGAAAAAGGAGGTTAGAAAAGAAGCCACATAAATAGCCAATGTTTTATTAAATCGAATTCCCTCTCTCTCTTTATCTGCTAGCAGTTCTTTCAATTTCATGGCTATGGAATTATGAGTGAGACGTCCTTTAAGTATTTTTGTTACTAAGATCAAGTTACCCAGAATTTCCGACCGAAAGTTTTCTTAGTCATTCTGTAGTTAAACTGCTAATATCACGTTTATATTTTTTGGCTTGGACAATGCTAATATATACTACAATTATGCATTTCTTTGAAAAGTAGTAGAAATATTTTCTTTGCACTTTAAGTACAATTAAAGTACGCAAAACCTTTATTAAACAACAAATAATAAAAAGAATCGTACATTCCGACAAATTTAAAACTCCGCCCGCCCGGAAAAAGAGAAAATATTCAAAGAAAAAAGGACCTATGGTAGCCCCAAACTAACTACAAGTCTCAGAAGTGTTCGTGTAGCCGTAAAGAAATGAAGGCAGGAGGAAGTGGGGGCAGTGTAGACTGTACCAGAAACTGGTAAGCGACGACGTTCCCTTCAAACTGAATTCTGTTTTCTATTTCACTAACACTTATAGTACTTCTGCACCAATCGATATTCCATTTTCATGAACACGAAAGTCTTCACGTCACAAAATCCCACAAGCTGAAGCATAACCAAAAGGCAGAACGTCGACCTCGAAACATTGAAAAACATAACGAAAAGAAACATAACTTTATTTTCTAACCTCTTGCTGGAAGTTAATGTTTTATGCCTTTTACGTTCGTCATTCTTTTGATCTGGCCACCTCTAAAACTAGAGTCGTTCATCTTGGTTTCGTAAAACTGCATGTGTGGTTTCAGGCAACAGTTCCCATCTCCTTCTCCTGCCTTTCTACTTTGAATTTACAACACGTTGCAAGCAGATTTATTGGATCAAGTTTAAAATCATTCTCAAGCTTCTACCATCCTTGCCTTCCTTTTTCTTTATACGGAATTGCAAAGTGTTTGCAGCCAGTGTTCAATCAAAGTTGGTCTGAAACGACGGAATTGGGCTGTCTAACTAGGAACACTTTATAGAAGCAAATCTGTATGGGAAAAAGTATCCAAGTGAAATCTGTTACCAAAGAGGAATTCGCGTTCTGTTTTCAATTTCTGTTTTTCTTTTTGGCCGAATTTCTTATCCAAATTGAGACAATCCAACACAAACACGTGGAAGTAGGTACTTTATTTCTCACGTGTTTCAAGTCGCAGTGCTGTGTTTATTAGAAGTAATTTACTAAATTTTTTCAAGAATAATATTCTGAGCCGATCCCAGTGGCCGCGCGGTCTAAGGCATGGGTCTGCGGCTGCTCGCTTACTGGGATCGTGGGTTCGAATCCCACCGGGGGATAGATGTTTGTGTTGTGTTAGATGTATGGACGATAGCATGAAACATAAGGTGACATGCAGGACAAAAAGGACTTCAACAGTACAAATGGATCAAAGGGGAAAACCCAGGAATTAATACAAAAAAAAAATCCCGCCGGGGTTATGGATGACTGTAAGACATCCCACCTGTAAGACGTGAGACACTTACGCACAAAGGCTAGTCATGAACATTACTACAGATTGCGAGCAACATATTCATGACAGTAGGAGGAGTGCAAATAAATGCAAAACTTTTACACGTGTTAAGAGTTTAGGTAAATCTATTACCTTAAAAAATTCACAGTTTCGCCGTCGCTGTATACAATTTTTGAACCAATCTATGAATAATCTCTTGAAACTTTTGTTAGCCTAACGATTCCTTTAGCGGCTCAAAAACATCTACGAGCAAAGTCTTGAATATAAGGGAGTAGTTTTAGGTCTTTCCAGCCCATGTAATCAAGAAATGAATTTAGTTTGGGTATAGGCAATATTCGCAGCAAGGTACGAAGTACCACCCAGACCGGATGTTAAAATAATCCTAGAGAAGATTAACAAATTCATGACAGATTATTAACCACATCTTTCAGAACTGTAGGCACTCTTTATGCATTTCGGCGCTGCAAAATCCTTTTGCTATGAGGAAGATCATGACACAAATTTCTCCCACTGCCCATCTGCCGCTGTAAAGTCACCTTGGATGACATGAAAATAAATAACTACACGAAGCAGAGTCTTACCTGAGAAAGGAACAGTTCCTCTGCTAGTCAAGATTGAAGGGGTTTCGATTCCAGTAGACACAAATAAAATATCTCTTCATTATTACGCCAAGACCGACTCTGGTGTCCACCGAACCTTACATCCAATGCAATCGTTATATTCTCCAGTCTCGTGACGAGAAAGCAGAACATATCATAATGCAGCCAATACGCAAGCTTGAAAATACGATGTTTAAAACATAAGTGAAATATAGAAAGCAGGAAGAAACATTATATTTACGAAAAACTAAATACACTGTAAGCTTGCTTGTTACTAATTTCTTCAAAATTTCTTTCCCATATAACCTCTACGAGCTTTATTTGAAAAGCATGATAGTATACTGTAAATGATCTGGTTTTGGTAGGCATATTGCTGGAAATATGTAATGGTCATTCAACAAATAAATTTTAAATAATCATAATTCAGACAACATGCTATCTTAATCAGATTTGATTATTTGTGTTCTAAATTCCTTTTGGAAGTGTGACACGCAGTCATAATTAAATCATCTAAAGCAACCATCGGCAGCCCTTGAATGCCGGCCACATTTCATTTTAAGCAAAACCCTTTCTGATGCGTCTTGCATATATCATTGCAATTGCTCTTGTCGCTTCTGAATTAGAGTGGTATATGTTAGTTACATTTTGAAGGCCGCTTTATATAAAATATATAAATACCTTATGATGATATGTTTAATTAATTTGCATCTCCATTACACTGTCACCATGGAATTACATTTATTTCTAACAGAATCACATTACCTCCCCAATGGTGAAAGTTTGCTGATGCAGTTTGGCCTACTCTAACGGATACTATTTGACACCAAATCTATACTTCATTAAGGATTACCGGCATACAAACACGGAATTGTTTGAAATCTATCCTACGGAACTTTAACCGAATATTCTACCTACAGATACAACCAGACATACAGTACAACTTTACTGACTGAGAACAATACCATTTACATCATCCGTCATTCACAAAGCAAAAACACTTTTTAGCAGTGAAGAAAGAAAACCAACAAGGGAAGATATTAGATTTAAAACAATAAAAGAACTTTAATTTTAAACAATATAAATGGTTGGGAAGCTCTATGCAACTTTATACAGAAGCGAGATTTAAAGCAATCTATACTGTAAATACTATTTTAAACAGTTTTGACCTCATTCTAAAATTGACACAAAATATTTTATAATTTTTACAATTTTTGAATTTTTGTATTTTTACGTTTACCAGATTAGCCTGAAGAAGACTAAGTAAATTCGAAACTTGTTGCTAGAGGTAATGTGACAAGTTTATTAGTTTCATTATTATTATTAATAATAAAATTTGTGTTGGTGGTGTTTAAGTACTGTTTATTAATATAGATGGCACAACGGGATGCCATACATCAAAATGCCAAATATAAAAATTACAGAATTATTAATTACTAACTGCATACCAACTAAAAAAACAATTAATTCCGTGCACGACACGCCTCCTTGAGATACTGACAGCAGTTCAGCGGGTCAAGAAATTTCCAGCCGTTCAAGAAACCCCACAGGTTTATTAACACTTGCATAAAAATCAGCCACTGGGCCCTATTCTGAGCCAGTTTAATCCAGCACACACCCAAGAATTTTAATGCCATTCTTACAGGTGCTCCTCTCCATTAAGCGATTCCGATGCAAACTTTGCATGCCTTTCCCATTTCCTCTACGCACTTAGCGAGAAGTGTTAATTATGAAGATTTTTAGTATGCAAATTTCTTCGTCCTTATGTCATTTTTGTCTCTTAGATTCATATTAACCTTTCAAGTACGAAACGTAATCCATTTGATTTAAAAACCCAGTTCGTACCGCGCAGTAGACACTAGTGATTTCGGTTATAAAAGCCAATCATTGAGATATGTACAAGGCAAAATTCTATGTTTTTTGGCGCGTTTGCAAAATTGCGAAAAGCGACCATTAGCTTCGTCACTTCTGTCTGTCTGCCTGTCCGTCTGCATGGAACAACTCGGCTCTCATTGGACGGATTTTCATGAAATTTTATATTTGAGTATTCTTCGAAAATCTGTTAAGAAAATTCAAGTTTAAATATGATATGAGAAGAATAATGGGTACTCTATATCAAGACCTACGTACATTTATGATAATATCTCGCTCAGTTCTTCTTATAATGAGATGTGTTTCAGACAAAAGTTGTAGAGAAAATCAAAACACATTTTATGTTCAATAACGTTCTTCCGACAATCGTGCCGTTTATGAGATAATGTGGAAAAATATGGTAAAGCCGGACAAAGCACAGATGACGATATAATACGGCGCATGCGTTTTTGCATGCTGGATAACTAAGGCTACAGACACACACTCAGAATATGTAATAATTGCTGCTTTTCCACGGTAACAATGGTTAAGCGAACGCGCATCAATATTACGTTTATACGTACGATGCCTGTATTGTTTTTCTGAGATACAAAATACAAAAATAGTGTGTGGGCAGAATGTGGAATTCTTTAATGCCAAAACTGGTGGTACACACAGTAACCGCTAGCCTTTAAAGTGGTTAAGCCTACGTTTTTACCCACTAATCACAGAGCAAGAACATATTTTTAAACAAATTGTTAGGTACTGTGTTTCAGAATCTTTTTCGAACCCCGATGGAAGCCAGCAGTCTCTGCTAGTATTTCTTGCAGTGTTTTTACATTTGTAGTCTCATGCTAGAACATATTTGTATGTTACTTTAAAAGGTACCGTTTTCTAACAGAGACTACTTAGTTCGTCTTTCAATTATGATAGCAGGCAGGCAGAAAGCTGATAGTAATGAACATTTACATGTTGTTGAGGAAGCCCATAAAGATTGTAAAGACTTACATTGTGAAGGCTTAATTGTCTTCCTTCACGTTGATTAATTAATTTCAAATGAAACTTCAGCCCATTGCGTGACTGTACGATCTAACCGTATCATCTAGCACAGCGCTATCGGCCAGTGAAAGTGCTACATTTTAACAGGGAGGATGATGTCCGAGATCGAAATTGAATTCACCACACTGACCTTCTACTGTTCTACTGCTTCAACGATCGATGTTTACGTCTTCACGATTACGTAAACGGAAATATGTACATAAATTTTAATATGGCGAAGTCCCGACTTATGTGTATTGTAAGAATGTATTGTAAGAATTTACATGACATTGAATCCGAAGTTCTGAATTCTTTGATGCCATTTTACATTAATAATAATGTTATTAATTTTTATTACTTATTATTAATGTCCTGACACAGCAGCCATAAGGCCAATTACAAAGGCAGCATAGAAACACAAAAATACATAAATAAACGAAAACAGAAAAGGTATAATAACAAAACACATCTACAACTCCATTAATAATATCAAAATTGTTATAATAATAGTAATAATAATAATAATAATATGGGTAATTGAATTAAGGTTAAATAGGCGTAAATATAGCATGCAAAGTGTCAGGTTGGGAAACAAACGTAATGTTTTATTAATACAACATAATAAAATATAATTCTATTGAGTTCTTGGCATACATGGGAGAATAACATTAAAAGAGATCTTAAAGCAACAGCATGTGATAGGTGGAATGGACTAGATTGAGTCAGAACAGGGCCACAGGGTAATCGTCATTTGCCTATTAAACGTGGCGAAATTTCGTGCCTATAAACATAAGCACATTGCTCCAAAGACATTACTTCTCCAGTAGGCACGCAGGACTACAACCAAGTTATTAAATGGTGAATAACAGATAACAAGTAAAGAATACCAGCCAAAATACAAGTACAGAAACCGAGGGAGCTAGTGTGGCGTTTACTTTGCAGAAACGTGCCAGGATGTTATTAGCTATGACAAGTATTTTCTTGGGTTTTCTCACTTCTCGTTCAGAAGGCTGCATATTACCTTCAAATGGACCGTGAATGTCTTCTTCCAAACCCTTTCTCATTTATACTAAAGGTCGAATTATACGGTATGACATCTCGATTATTGCATCCTTAAAGGTGCTGATGCAAAATAAATTCGTATCTTTTGTTAGCGAAATACTAAAATTCATTGCAAACATTTGGGACAGCCCTGTTTCGTAGGCAGGTAGCGGTGCGTGCAGAAATCATTGATGGACAGTGTGAAGTGGGTGGAGACTCATTATTAGTGTAGTGGGCTTCCCACGGCGGAGGCGCCATTGTTACGATTACATACACTAAAGTATAATTACAGAACAATGAAGCTGGCTTATCACTGTACGCAGATCTCTCGAAATGTACCGGTGGTAAATACAGTATTCAGGGAACATCAACACGACACAGTAATCAAGACGGCAATCAGGCAAATTGAGTTTTTGAAAACTGCTTTTGTGGAACATTAAAATTTGCAGAGGTTAACGCACATCATAAAGAAATCTTCTACATGTAAAATTTCTTGTTTCAAACGTGTAAACTCATTCACCGGTTACAGATATTCCCCACCCATTTCGTAGTTTCAGTTCTAACTACCATGTTTATATTGTTCCGCTCCTTGATTATGGAAAGCTACATGCGGTCCACGCCGATCCCAGTGGCCGCGCGATCTAAGGTGTGGGTCTTCGGCCGCTCGCTAACTGGGAACGTGGGTACGAATCCCACCGGTGGCATGTATGTCTGTCTCTTGTGAGTGTTGTGTGTTGTCAGGTAGAGGTCTCTGCGACGGGCTGGTCCCAAGTCCAGAGGAGTCCTACCGACTGTGGTGTGTCTCAAATGTGTGTGACCATGAAACCTCGACGAAACGAGGAGGCCCAGGCCCATATAGGGCTGTCCAGCCATAAAATAAAAATGCGGTCCACATGTTCAGAACTAGTTATTTAAAATTCATTTCAATATTAGTTTACCATATCTACCAAGCCAAGGACTCCGTCAGCTTTATCGAAAAAATTCGTATTCTTTATTTTGAAAGTGTCAGTATTCTGGGATATGGTTCTTCATAGATCCGTATATATGTACTTATTTACCAATAAACACGGCGTCATAACAGAGTAAACTAGAGTCCTCGTCATTACCGCTGTGAGGACCTCATCTCCCACATGCTTGTTAAACACCCGCATATCACCCTGTCTTCACATAATATTTCACGTTCATATTTTGAAGAACTCGGCTCTTGAAGGTTTAAGAACATTTTCATCGTTAAGTACCTGTCAACATGTTTCGAACCCGGAACCATGATTACGTACATAACTTCGATTTTCATTCACAACCTTTTCCGACTGACATCTGGTAACCATTGTTGCATCTCATTCAGATCAGCATAATGAACTTCGAGTGGTAAAATATTTTTACCCTTTTTCTGTTATATACACTTCGCTCAAAACAGCTACTTCAATCGAATCGTGATATGGAAGATTCCAGTTTTCGGTGATATAACACCATGTTAATTGGTATAAAGTTACCAACGTTTCGGAGCAGCTTGTTGCCTCCATCCTCAGGGGCAAGAACTGCAAAAAACTATTTATAAATCGACAAGGCATCAATACCCAGAAACATTGAATCGTTGTTAATACTGCTGTGAGAACCTACAATCTCAAAACGTGATGTATTTAACGACTCATTTCAGTTACACAGGTTATAAAATGCTGTTTAATGGTCCGCAAATTATGAATTACGAAATGCAGGAATGTCGGAAAAAAGTGGATGCAGCTTAGTGAAAGGTAGAGTTCTAAAACGTACCGGGAAGGACATATGATACCTGCAAAACGATTATAAAGCGACCAGGTTTTGAATCCAGTACCTTCAGAATACGCAAATATACTGATATCCACTCAAGTGCAATATTTCTTATTTTAGTGGATTGCACACAAAGTATATAATGCACCCGGACACTTTTCATTTCGTGTGCCCCAGTACTGCCTTCTACTGATGGTGCGTGGTAGTGGTGGTGTTTACCGTGAAAAATGTCGATAACATAGCCCAATTCATTATCTGAAGTGGACTGGATCCAACTCATCTATCCTGTTCGCATTCTTAGTGTCTGTGTAGGCTAAAACACGAGATAAAGCACCCATGCATCCGGCAGAGCCAAGAGACCGAATTGTAAACGGGTTTAAAGATGCCAAGAAAATCCAGTTTGCATATCATGGATAAGATAAAGTTTAGAAACCTGAAATATTGACATTTTAATCAAAACAGGGAAGTAACTGTTAAAACATCAGGAGTAAAACCCTATTCTAGTAGTTTCAAAGTGTAGTTAATGGCGCTGTAAGTGACTCATACTCTACAGCATGGAATGATGACGACGAATGAATTCGAAATGATGTAGAAGAAAACTGTCCTTGCATTACTTCAGCTACCACCCCGACATTGGTCATTAGGTTGAAAAGAACCCGCGAAGAGTACCCCGTTGATATGATCGGTGATAAAGCCGAGTTTCGAAATGGTCACCTCCAAACCACGAGCTAAAATATTTCCTTCATGGTCCTATTTTAGCGACGTACACATTTTTGCATGGCATCTGCAACTGTGTCTGCCTTATTTGTAACTTGATGAAGGACATCTCGTTGTGGTTCTAATATTCACAAATAAAGAGTTAAATTCCGTCTGACACAACATTGTATTTTCATGCAAGCTACATATTTCGGTCGTTTTGGACCATCATTAGGCTCTATGTATAAAAAACGTAAAATTAAGGTAACTATGAAATACACACACATATTTTGTTGTGAGATCTCACAAATTGTTCTGATGTTAATTTGTTGCACGTAAAATTGTAGGCCACTTTTGCGAATGCAAGACGACTTTGCAATGTTATCACACTACTGCTGTAACTTCCATGTTCTTATATTACTTTTGGCTGTACTTAATTAAATATACTTTATATACAAAATCAATTGAAATCAATTTTAAAACCGATAAATATCTCTATTTTAGAAAATGTACAAGCCCTGGAGACCATGCAAAATCTTATCAATAGTCCGTGGTGTGTTTTCCTCTAGAAAAAGCGGCCGGGATGCAAAATTGTCCACTCCCTTCCATTTAGTGCAGAAATTTAAAACGAGTGGAGCTAGAACTCCACCCCTGCATACGCCTTCATGTCTTGCATAGGGGGAGCGTTAAGTTGTATACTTTTACGTTCGAGAGCGTACGAATTTGTAAGTATTTATATATCATGATTCAAGCTTGAGGTAAAGAAATGTATATATTGGAACTTCAGGTAAAGCATGAAGTATATGTATTTATTTACAGGTGAGATTCACGTAAAACAAGGATTATATTTACTTACATGTGAGATTCAGTTAAATTTGAGCTTGAGGTAAATAAAGAAGTTCATTTGTAGTTCCAGTAAAGCAACAGTTACATGTCAGATTCAAGTACTTTTTTTGTGTGAAGGGCCCCGCAGCAGATGCTATGGACGCACATCAGCCTTATGATGAAGATGATTAGTGTTTTTTTTCGTTTTTCAGAGTGGTAGAGTACCGGTGGAATGAAACTGGCAGGCGAAAACCGAAGTACTCGGGGCAAAACCTGTCCCAGTGCCACTTTTGTCCACCACAAATCCCAAATGGACTGATCCGGGATCGAACCCTGGCCTCCGCGGTGAGAGTCCGGCGACTAACTTCCTGAGCCATGGCACGACAAAGATTCATGTAAAGCAAGATATATTTAAGTTTCATTTGAAGCTAGGGGTACATCTAAACGATAAAGACCAAAATTAAATTCATCAAACGGCATTTAGTTCCCACAACCTGCATCATGTTTAACCAAAATCCGTTGAACAAGTTAAGACAAGCACGGCCATAAGACCTCCCTTTGTGCATTTCTGTTATGAAATGCGCATAAAGATTCACGTTCATTTCAAAGCACTACAAACAATTATTATTTTATAATACCACATCCAAAGTCTCTATCGCTGATTTTATTTAATGCAAATTTGGCGTTGTCAACAAACCGCACAGACTTAGTGACACTAACCAATAATTTTTAAGAATGTAACAGTTCACTAAATTCAGAACCATTCTCGCAAGGCTCTGAGGTCAGAAGCCATTTAAGAATATCTCCTTCCTAAATAGGAGAAAAAATAATTGCTTACCTGACATGGACTGATTCACAGAAGATAAGAAAAGAAGATAGTAGACAAATATTTGGGTCAAACTCGGGACATCATAAGAAAAAGTCAGGAATGATGGCCGATCGAAAATGACGTTCGGTATTTCTGCAGTTTCAAGTAACAAATTTCGGTTCATTTCACTCCAATTGCTGCAGTACAGGAGAAATGAATCTGTCGTAGCTAGTTGAGATGACAAATTTTATTACACAGTCATAAATGGAGCGGAATTAAAGAGGTTTATTGAGCAGGAACAAACTAGAGATGTCAAGTTCGGGATGCAGTTCTCCTAGTATCTATACTGAAAAGAACACTTGAAATACTTTCAACAATACAATTCGTCAGTGACAAAATAAAACCTGCATCAGTTGTTTTATTAATGTTTGTCAGTGGAACACAACTCTGTTCCGTATGAAGTTCTAACTTCAAGTCGGATATTGCAAAGTGTAAGCACTTTCCAATTACCTAAAGGTAACTGGAAAGTACTGACCCCGAAAATGACATGTACGTAAGAATAAATCAGCTCTCGTAACACCAAAGAGTTAGTTGCACGAGAAACAATATTTAAAGGAGAATATGTTTTACGTAAGCTGAGTTCTAATAAATCCAAGTGCAGTAATTAAATGAGATAAATAAACATTTACAAATATATATGACACAACTACAAAATTACAAGGTAATGCAAACTTCATAATTTGGAACACTTTCCAAAAATATTAGCGTAAAAAAAGCAAAGAAATCAATAGATGTGTATAGCATGTTAGAAATAACATGAAACATGTGCCAGTGACATGAAAACGGTGGCACAGAAGCGAAACTTTCTAGGTCAACTTTCAAGCTTTTCTTAGGACATCAAACAAACCAGAATATAGGAGATTCATGCAAAATATTAGTCAGAAAATGCGAGAGCAGTTGACTATTTATGGGTTTTAGGTGCAGATGGATCTTAAAGAAATAAAGAGTATAAGCCACCATAAACCATAAGCTACCATAAGCCACTATACAATATATTTAGTAGAAACTGTTGTCAAAAACATTTCATTAATTTTATACACCATATCAACAGAAAATTGTAAGTAACAATATTGTTATTATATGTACTTGATTAAACTTTAACCCTAACATACGAATGTAAAATAGGGTTTGTTTTTGGAAAAAAAAAGAGTATAATGGTGTAGACTGGCCTTGTACCCATGGATACGATCTGGCGACAGGCGAATATAAGAAGGAATAATAAACCTTCAGGTTTCGTTCATAAAATACGAGGAAATTCTGGAGTAGCTAAGCACTTGTTAACTTCTTAATGAGGATGATATTATATGGGATAAGATATTTCGTTGTTATTCTTCTGCCCCCCAATCTGTCCAAACAAACAACTGTGTAAGGTCACATAAAATAAACAGAACACCAAGTGACACTCCATCTTGCACTGTATTCTGTGAGTTCTCTTCTTCCCAGCCAAAGTACAACAGATTCAGTATATCAATCTAAAACACTGTTATATTTGTATTCCTAAATACTCTCCATCAATTGCTAATTATTTTTCATCGCCAAGTTTGGAACAGTCATATTGTCTCCGAAGGTATATACGTGTATGTGATTTAAGTGGCAAAGTTTTAGTGTGAGAACGGAGGAACTTAATTCAAGCGCTAAAATTTCTGACTTTTATTTGGTTCCAATATCAGTATGGAAACCGGCTATTCTCTTTTCGCTGTATTCTCCAGTTACCGCAGGCAAATTCCGAGATAGTACTACTAGTTATATCGCGACTACATCCTTTCTCGTCTTCTCCAATTCATTAGATGCGTATCTCCCTATGGCTCTATGCTATATTGACTCAGATATGGACATCATTAAACAAACCATAAATAAATATAAGTGTAAGTGAACTAACGAAGGAAGAAATAAATATGTGGTATTCCAGAAAGCATCATGATGTCCCGAAAAGTGTTTACTTTGCTTTGATATCCATTTTCATTGTTTTCTTTTATCTCCTATACAAACACCAATAACTGACAGCAAAATCGCGTTGTCAGTTAGCATACGATATATGAAGGCTCTGGTCAGGGAAGATTACGATGTGCTAACCTGCTCTATGAGTAGAAATAACATGAATACAAAATGCTTCCTATGACTATTTGGATATCAGAAAAGGTCGTAATTCCTATTTGCCTTATACACGACTGTCAATTCAAACACAAACACTGCGGTATTTCTCTATAACACATGTAAATTTTATACACCATATCAATAGAAAATTGTAAGTAACAATATTGTTATTATATGTACTTGATTAAACTTTAACCCTAATATACACATGTAAAATAGGGTTTGTTTTTGGAAAAAAAAAGAGTATAATGGTGTAGACTGGCCTTGTACCCATGGATACGATCTGGCGACAGGCGAATATAAGAAGGAATAATAAACCTTCAGGTTTCGTTCATAAAATACGAGGAAATTCTGGAGTATCTAAGCACTTGTTAACTTCTTAATGAGGATGATATTATATGGGATAAGATATTTCGTTGTTATTCTTCTGCCCCCCAATCTGTCCAAACAAACAACTGTGTAAGGTCACATAAAAAAAAACAGAACACCAAGTGACACTCCATCTTGCACTGTATTTTGTGAGTTCTCTTCTTCCCAGCCAAAGTACAACAGATTCAGTATATTAATCTAAAACACTGTTATACTTGTATTCCTAAATACTCTCCATCAATTGCTAATTATTTTTCATCGCCAAGTTTGGAACAGTCATATTGTCTCCGAAGGTATATACGTGTATGTGATTTAAGTGGCAAAGTTTTAGTGTGAGAACGGAGGAACTTAATTCAAGCGCTAAAATTTCTGACTTTTATTTGGTTCCAATATCAGTATGGAAACCGGCTATTCTCTTTTCGCTGTATTCTCCAGTTACCGCAGGCAAATTCCGAGATAGTACTACTAGTTATATCGCAACTACATACTTTTTCGTCTTCTCGAATTCATTAGATGCGTATCTCCCTATGGCTCTATGCTATATTGACTCAGATATGGACATCATTAAACAAACCATAAATAAATAAAAGTGTAAGTGAACTAACCAAGGAAGAAATAAATATGTGGTATTCCAGAAAGCATTATGATGTACCGAAAAGTGTTTACTTTGCTTTGATATCCATTTTCATTGTTTCCTTTATCTCCTATACAAACACCAATAACTGACAGCAAAATCGCGTTGTCAGTTAGCATACGATATATGAAGGCTCTGGTCAGGGAAGATTACGATGTGCTAACCTGCTCTATGAGTAGAAATAACATGAATACAAAATGCTTCCTATGACTATTTGGATATCAGAAAAGGTCGTAATTCCTATTTGCCTTATACACGACTGTCAATTCAAACACAAACACTGCGGTATTTCTCTATAACACATGTAAAAGTTTCTAAGTAAAATGAATTGTGATTACGTTCAAATGTCAGTACTACACAATGTCAAGCTTTTTATTCTCTTGCTTCTTTTTACTAGACTTCTAAGTTTACATTCAAGCAGAGGAAGTGTTTTCATGATGGTTCACTGTTTAGATCACTTGACAAGAAGTGATAAGTTTGAGAGATTTAAAGTAGGATGATGGCCAGCCTTACATCACACGCGAATAAGCTACATTTATTAGACTAAACAAATTTCAGAATTTCGGAACAATTAGACATTCGTATGACTGGTAGCCGTGTTCACAAATGTCTGTTTCTGAGGCAAGAAAACTTTAAATACAGGAGAAAATAAATGACGATATATAAATACATGGATTAGTATAACGAATGGAAAGCAGGCCACAAGGCGAAAGGAAAAAAATAATAAATAATATCAACTGAAAATAAAACTAGGAAGGAAATAAGAAAGGAAGGCAAAAAGGAAGGACTGAAATACAGGAGACGAGTGAATAAAGTAAGTAAAAATGAAGTAGTAAGAAAAGTAGAAGAGGAGTGAATTAAATCAAATACAAATGAAAAATAAGAAAACCAGGATAAAGTGACAGAATGGGCTAGCTGACGGTGCTAAGAAAATCAGCTATTCTAGTATAGATTTCAAAAACCCTAGGTCCAAAATTGAAAACCCTTCTTGACGCTCTTGTAATTGGATTATTTCATGACCCTCTTATTTATTAAGATTACATAGTTTCGGTGGCACATAAATAAAATATGAGTATGGAGCACTGATGGAATGATAATGACAGGGAAGAATCGAAATATTCTGTAGAAAATCTGTTCCAGTGCAACTTTGTTTACCACTAGTCCCACATAAAATTTACGTGATAGAACATGGGCTTCCGTGTTAAGTGGACGGCGATTAAGTACCTGAGCGATGGAATGGCCTTCGTCTTAATATAATTATCATAATGGATAATTACCAACTTGTATTTAACACCTTAAGAATTAAATGTTTTAACTTACCCGTTACATTCCTAAAGTTACCAGCATCGGTGTCATTATTATGTAGTAAAATATACTAGCGGAGTAACCGTCGGAATTGAAAGAAAATTTTAAAAATTCCCTTCTGTAACTACTATTTTACACAGCAGCTACAAATCCATTCACATGTTATAGCCCTTAAAGGAAAATTCGCAAAGCCGATTTACAAGACAGACGGAGCTCCAACAACCTTCGTAAGTAAATGTACCAGGATAAACTCCTTGGCAATGAATATACCGCCCGTGAACGCCCTTCAGAATGGCCCCTCGAGGTCACCAGATCTCTCATCCATGGTTTCTTCCTCCTAGAATTTTGCTAATGACATTACCCATCTCTGTACTTTGCCGAAAACGCTAGATATCCCACGGACGACAAAACGTGTGCCAAAACTAAGAGCTTCTGGCGACCATCCAGTCTCCCTGTCACTAGGTACCAGACTTTTTTTCCCCGCGTGTGAAGCGGCTGGGGCGTGAAGCTGATCACTTACCCTATTTAATTTCGAGGTAACGAATGAGTGAATTTACACCCCCAATCCCCTGCATGGCTTCTTGACGTGCGCAGAGAAAAAATTACTTTAAGAAAATGGCACTGATGATATTTTTATTATCGTAATAGACGTATCAACGAACTTCGCTGACTGAAGGTACTGAAGACAAGCTGGTAACTACTGATTATAATTATTCATAGTCACCGAGTATGAAAGAAGTAAGGATTAATAAAAGTACACTCTGTTATCCTACAACAAATGGCCTTGTAATCTATGAGAGATCGAAATGTTTTTCCCAAGACTGAAACCTGGTTTGCAGACCTGTAACCCACACTGAAATTCTTCAAATAAATTACTGCAGCTCCTTTTAAAATTTTCCTCTTTTCCTCATTCACAATCGTGTTCACATCTTATTCGAAGCATTGTCTTCAAACGACCTATGACTCCCAATCTTCACGGAAGATATCTGTACCGAAAGTTCTGTTTTTTAACCCTCCGCTTCCATTCTCGCGACTGGACTCTGGTCGTAACCACTATCTTATCCAAAGTGAAAAAAAGGGATTTGGGGAAATAAAGTTGGGGAGAAAGGGGTTAAGAGATAGCTTTAATCTTTAATTCATTTTTCACTCTACACAAACAGAATCTGAGGGCAGACCAGCAAGGCAGTTAAAGTGAAGAGCAGCGTCGTGGGCTTGATATGGAGTACAATCGGGAATGGAAAATAAAGCACTTCCACACGGCAAGCAGATCAGTGGGGCTGCTCCACAGTAATATTTTACATTTTATTACCGTCTGATAAAACTATAAACAAAACTTTATGTTAAATAAAGCGCATTATAACCGGACGTGTTTCGGCACTACTTTACCATATTTAGGGTTGTGCCGCAGCGTCAGAAGAGCTATTATCAGTTTACAGGGATAAAAACATGGCCACAAACTTGATTGTTACTAAATGTCTTATTGCTGTGGACATTAAAATATTAATATTAATTAAATGTCACAGGATATTAAATGTATAAACTCAAAAGGGATAAAGGAATGCGGCTGGCAAATTTTTACAATGTGCTGACTGTATTCATTTATTTCATACGAATATACGTATATTATACATTTAAATAGTGCACACGGAAACGAATCGATTAACAGCAACAAAGGGCAGTCAAACATCAAACGTCACCTAATTTAAGAATGTGAAGAGGAAAGACACAAAGTTGTACCTCTGTATTAAACTCACAGCTCTTGTCTGTAAACGGCAAAAACTTTCAAAAAACTTCGCAGCGCAGTGGCTGGCAGACCCACCTCATATTCTTAGGACTGTCATTTCCTAAACTAATTCGAAGACTTGCTCCACTGGCTGATGGTTTCCGTGTTTTTCCTCGGTTTCTCCGTGAAATTTGATGGATAGTATATTACTTCGAGTTCCAACCGCTTCCTTGCACATCCTACACAATTCATTATTCATTTGTCATCCTATCACTCGTCACCATGTAATCTGAGCCACTGACAGCGTCCTTAAATACATAAACTGGATTATACTTTGTCACAGTTCCTTTCGTTAGGGTGTATTGTCGTGTGCTCCATCCTCACTGCACTTACCAAAATCCCAGAAACAGACGACGTATGAGTCTCACCAACATTGTAGTCTGACAGCTTGCAGATCGAATTCGTAACCTTTATTGGCTTACCCCGGCCACCCCAGTCTTGTAATCCGCAGAACTCATCTATCACGAGAGCAGCCAGTCACTGGGTCGATGAGGAGACAAACACGACAAAAGCATAAGCTTACAGTCCCACCCAGCACCCTGACTGTTAAGGACCTTTCATAAAGGGAACACTCAGCTTAGCCATGTCTGCTATCCGTGCTTGTGTTACAAAACTCGATGTACAGATTTCAATGCAGTTTTGTAATACCTTCTCTAAAATTCGTGATCAAATTATCATGGAACCTCGCAAATATTTGGCCAACATTTCTGCTTCGTATTCGGGATGTACCGAGTTCAAACCTCGACTATAATACTGACTTTTCTTAGTTCTTCTCTCTTCTCCAGGCAAATTCCCGGAACAGCACTTCAAAGTAGGACACGGCCGCCTTCCTTCACATGTTTGCTAATTAACTGTTGATTAAGAGCCCAAAAATTCGACGGTGTATAACCTGAACTACTGAAACCATCTTTAAATACAACAAGAAATAATAAGCGATTTTAGGTTTCCGCCGCAGTGTAAATGAGATCTGCTTTTGGGGGAATTTTACGCAGCGTAGAGTGGTAGTTTCTTACTGACGTTTCGGGACAACCTCTCGGTCCCATCTTCAAGGGTCAAGCAGTCCAAGAAGAATGAATTGGACTGCTTGACCCTTGAAGATAGGAACGAAAGGTTGTCCCGAAACGTTGGTAAAAAAACTACTATTCTATGCTGCGTGAAGAGATAATAATATTAAAAAATGCACTACAGTAGTTGGTTGCGTATTCAAATGGAACCCAGTTGTGGCTTTCGTCAGGAAACCGTCTGTCCTTATGGAGGTTCTGCGCATTATTCAGTATTTTCTGAAGGCAATACTAGAATGTTAGTATCCAATAGACTGCTCATTCATAAATGTTGGTGAAACTAATAAGTAAATATTAAAGACCCCATATGCACTTTTACATCTGTATTACTATATATCAACATTGTACACATAACTTAAAAATTGGTTTAGATTCTCTATGTCTCTTCTTTTCTGGAAGTTAGTGTGGTGATGGAGAAGATTAAAAAACCGACAACTTAATAATTTTCTTCTTTCAAGGAACACTGTTATGTTGATCGAATTTGGAAAAGGTTCTTAGGCACAGTAGCACGCATAGGAAGACGAGTAATGCCTACAAATGTTTAACCGGCAACTTCGAGGAGGGAGACATTTCAAAAACTTAGACGCAGATGCTAACGGCAATTTTAGTTTCCGTTTTAACATCCTGTCAGTGTCTCAGGCTATGAAGTGCTAAATGCTACGACGGATAACTGATGATTGGTAAAGAATTTGGGAGAGAGTTTTGTGACCCAATCTAAATACTACCCCAGAATTAGCATGAAGGATTCAGAAGGTCTACAAGAAACCCCATTCAGAACAGGCGGTTTTCCAGGCCAGACTCAAACTCAGCACCTCCCGAATGCAAATACGAACTATTGCAATGTATTTCTTACGACAGTATTCAACTTTACAGAGGAAGGCTTAATTTATATTCAGGTTAGCAGTAAATTTTTAATCTTGCGTTATTACTCGAGGGACAAGTCATGGATGGACCCTTTACGGGCCTTGATATTATACCGTCAGCATCTCGCGAAGTTTAGCTATAATACCGACAATATCCCGAGAGGCTTATTTGTTATACCGGCAACAACTACGACGTTGATTCTTTCACCTTCAAAATATTTGTGAAGTTTAGATATTACACCGGCAAAACAACGCGAAGTTTAGCTGTTTTACTCGCAACATGCTTCAAGTTACATGTGATACCGGCAGGATCTCGTAAAGTTTAATTTAGATATTATTACACCCACATCTTGCGAAGTTTACTTCTTATACTGGTACCATCTCGTGCGGTTTAGCCATTGCACCTGCAATATCTTGCGAAGTTTACTTCTTATACTGGTACCATCTCTTGCGGTTTAGCCATTGCACCTGCAATATCTTGCGAAGTTTACTTCTTATACTGGTACCATCTCGTGCGGTTTAGCCATTGCACCTGCAATATCTTGCGAAGTTTACTTCTTATACTGGTACCATCTCTTGCGGTTTAGCCATTGCACCTGCAATATCTTGCGAAGTTTACTTCTTATACTGGTACCATCTCGTGCGGTTTAGCCATTGCACCTGCAATATCTTGCGAAGTTTACTTCTTATACTGGTACCATCTCTTGCGGTTTAGCCATTGCACCTGCAATATCTTGCGAAGTTTACTTCTTATACTGGTACCATCTCGTGCGGTTTAGCCATTGCACCTGGAATATCGTGCGAAGTTTAACACTAATACCAGCGTCTTTCCTTTGTTTTGAAATTTCCGCACTTACTTTCGAGAAACAGGTTGTGAAAGTCAGGGTTAGAATCATCTGGCAACAGTAGTGACGTTATGCTAATAAATAACGAATCTGAGTTGCTCCATAAAAATAAGAAATCTATTTACCATTTAACTAATTACATAAGTATTAAGAAATATCCTCTATTTAGAAATAAATTAATCTTTCCTTTGTTTCAACTGTAGTAACAAACTTCAAGCAGCTAATATTAACACTTTCTCTTTCATTTAAGGAAATTAACAACATTTTGTCTCTATGTGTGTATATATGTAAGAATGTTTAAAATGGAATGAATCACTCGTAACATTCCCCGCTCTGTCAGAACCCTCCAACAACGTAGCAGTTTCAAGGACTGCCATCTTCCCTTACAAACACAGCTAACTTCCCTAACAAGTTCCGGTAAGTTCCAGCCATAACCACATGTCTTTACTCACAGTCAAGTGCACCTTGTCCCATTAAATTAGGAATTAGGGAGACATATTACACGGAGTGCCACAAATCTCAACAAAGCTAGAACATAAACCAGAAACCGCCACTCCTCGCTGTAAAGTAATCTGCTTCTTCCTTTATGCAGTCTGAGTACCGATCCGACTGTCCTGCACACTTTAGTGAGAAGATGCAGGGAGACGATCAGGATAAAGTAATATTATATTACGAACTTCCCCAGTGTTCCTCTAATCGACAGTGGGCTTCATTCGTAGTTTAAAGTAGCAGTATTTTGAGTACATAAATATATAAAATATAATAATTTATTTGCTAAGTTAAAATACAGAAAATTGATGTGTCTGCTAACACAACGTTTCCTGCAGTGCACGTCCCTTATCTTAATTAGAAGTTCTTCGTTCTTAATGAGATGTTAATCTTAAATTCCATATTGTTTGCCACACATTTATTTTGGTTTTCAGCTCTCGATCTGGGTTTTGATTTCTAGGTCTAACCTATGTTTTTCCACTCTCTCTGTCTCTCTCTCTCTCCTTTAATAACTTATCGATCCTACATAAGACTAGTTCTTATTCTCCTTCCAACCTCGGTTCTGATTTCTTCACCTGGTTTTCCGATTTACATTTGGTCCTATAAGACTGACTGTAAACCACCAGGCTGTAACACTTCTTTGGCCGTGCATGGCTCAGGCGGTTAGTCGCCGGCCTCTCACCGCGGAGGCGCGGGTTCGATCCCGGGTCAGTCCATGTGAGATTTGTGGTGGACAAAGTGGCACTGGGACAGGTTTTTCTCCGAGTTGTCGGTTTTCCCCTGTCAATTTCATTCCACTGCTGCTCCATTAATTGTAAAACTTGGTACAAAACTGCTTATCTTCATTACAGGGGTTGCACAAGAAGCCTTAAGGCTGCGGTGCGTCCGTAGCATCTGCTGCGGGGCCCTTCACCACGCAAAAAAAAATACTTCTTTACTTATAGCTTACCTAAAGTAGAGACAAAGAGACAAAGCGTGAGTTCTGTACGTCAAACTATCAATGCGAAACGCAGGGTTTGTGTGGGATGTAGCTTCCATTTCACCTGGTGATGCGGAAGATCAAGGCTAATAAGATTTATAGTGGATTTGCTCAAGGAGCACGTAAAACATACTGGTTATGTTTCTACCTCTGCTTTTAACCGTTATAGGAAATCATGTTAATATAATCCCAACTTGGCATGGAAAATATTCCCAAGACAATATTAAACCACTGCCACAGTACTTACAACTACACTGCATGTACTCTTGTAATTTAGACTGTGTGTATTTTAAGTAAGAAATGATGAGCTGAGGAGGAATTCTCTGTAGTCGCTGTGATTGCTTTCACTAATACTATTTTACTGACACTTACATGCTGGTTTCAAACGATCAGAAGAGCCATTATTGCCAAACTGACAAAGAAATAAAATAATGTACGTGTCCGAGAAACTTCCTAGCTCTAATAATAGCACGCCTGCTGTGAGATATGTGTCCCAGTTACTGGTGTAATGAACGTAATAGAAGGCGGCAGAATTTCATACCACGTACACAAGTATGTGTGCTAATGTAATCCCACATACTCAAGCACGTGTGCTAAAGTGCTAAGGCTGCAAACAAAACCATGGCATGTATGATAACTCCTCAGAATCAACGACACTCAGACAGCACAATTTCTGGCGACGACAAGCTAGAATACCTGCATTTGTACGCTGGCGTTTAATATAGCTTGTGGTAGGACGTGTGCAGTTTGCTTTGTGCCCTAGTGCATGTCTGCGGAATAACAACATATCACGATCCAGTAATTCCGAAAGAAATAATGCTACTGTTTTCTCTCTCGTAAATGTTCACGTAAACATTTGGATCACAATACAAAGTTAGATAAAAATTCTTTGCAGCTGTGATGAAGTTCAATTATCGAACCATGACACTTACCAATCAAAATTTAATGTACGAGTAAATCAAAAGCACATTAAATTCAGGCACTTCCGGTTGCTATTCCGTCCAGAGTCACTTCCCTTCCCTTTTTCTATGAAGAATATATATATTAAAACATAAAGAATTATAGTTGCGTGTTGTTTTATATGGGTGTGAAACATAGTTTCTCAAATTAAGGGAAGACCATTGGTTAACTGTTTTGTAGCACTGTTTGCTGAAGAAGGTACTTGGACCTAAGAGGGAAAGTAACAGGATAATGGCGGAAACTGCATAATGAGGAGATTCGTAATTTGTAATTCTCACCAAATTTTAATTAAGTGACCAAATCAAGGAAGAGGACATGGTTTTGGCATATAATACCAATGAGGAAGAATAGAAATGCATGCATGGTCTTTGTGGGGAAACCTGATGGGTGGAGAGCACTTGGAAGACCTAAGATTAAATTGGAGGGTAATATTTAAACTTGACATAAAGAAAGAGTATGGAAACGTGTAGGCTGGAGTGATCTCCCTTTAATGGAAACAAGTGGAGCGAGCTTGTGAATATAGAAATAAAATTTTCGTTTCCATAAAACTCGAGAATTTCTTGACTAGTTGAAGAAATACTGGCTTTTGCGTAAGGACTATTCTCCATGCAGTTAGATAATGTACAAGTATACTACATCTATGTAATACCTAGTAAGACTGTGTTTAATTTTAAACTTTTTTTGTCTGCATGACGAAGAAAGGTATATTATGACGAAAGACTTCTACTGCCGATTTATACTTTCCTCTTTTAATTAGTTACGTCTTTTCGGGTTTACGTACTACACACAATCCCTGACAACGTTAACCAAAACTAATTAGAAGTCAGACAGAAAAGAACAAAAAGAAAGAAGAGAAAGAAATAGTCATTTTAATTAACGTTCAAGATATAACATGGACGCTGGAAATAATTTCTGTTTGGTTCTCTTTTTTCCCTTTCTCCTTATTTCCTTATTTTCTCTTTCCCTCTCATCTTTCTCTATCTTTGTCTGCTTATTTAATTTATAGCAAGTTCTCCAGACAGTACGATCTAGTGCTTCCTCTTTAAAATTTCAGTATTTTCTCTTTTCCTTAAGGTCGTTCAGTAGTTGCTTACGTCTCTTTTCTCGCCTTCTCGTCTCTTCAATCTTTCTTTCAGTAACGTGTTTTAGAAGACAGTCCGGTAGTCCCTACGTAAGCTGTGAGCAATCCAGTTAGCCTTTCTTTATTTTATTGTTTAGTATTTTCCTTTCTTCCTTGACTCAGTGTAGTATCTCTTAATTTTTCACACGATCGGTCCAACTGATATTCTCCATCCTTCTCCGGCAACACATCCGAAAACTTTCAAGGCATTTCCTTTCAGAGTAGTCTAAGAAAATTCGGACTCTTGTTGGGCTGCCCTAAAGACCTTCGTAGTAAGCTCCTCGGACACATTGGTACGTATACACCGGTCGTCGCAGAACACTGGGCTTAATCAGCACCGCTTTTAGAACTGCAGATCTCGCAAAACGCGTAATTAATTTAAAAAGTGCATGCATATATTTATTAGACAGCTCAGCCCGCATTCGACTAGCCACGATCAGGATGACAAACGGGATCGATTCACTACGGAGTGACTTTTGTTTGTTTACAGCGTCCAGTCGAGCTCTCAGTAAAATCAGAGTCTTACCTCTTGTGTGCATGGAGCTCTTTCTCCGATACTAAAGCGCCTGGGCCTAGAATCTCATCGCCCACCACCATCTGCAGCCTAGCTGAAGTACGCGTGGAGCTAGGTCCATCTTCACTCCCCATTACGGTTTCATGGCTTGTTGCGTTCCCTTTAACAAGGCCTTAATAACGAGCATCTGAGGACCGTATCCCACATGAATACAGAGTTATGCCTGGTGGTGTGAACGTCTTTGGAAATACACCTAGCGAAGAGAAGCGACAGGAAGCAACGGACGAAGTGAGCGCAGGCTGGAGCATTTTATATCAAAATAAGACACAACATTATTGTCACACTTTAGTTTTTTCAACCAACGAATGCACTTTTTATTTTCGTAATTTTCTGTTCACCACACCCTACATATGTTTCGGCCGTAACTCGGCCATCATCAGGGGCACCTTGTTAAGTACACTTCACTGTTCACTGTCCATTTGGCGCTATCACTTAACTGTTATTCCGTTCAATGCTAATATTCACACTGAGAATCACGAGTATATAAAATTCCTTCAAGTAGTTTCTTGAATTGTTACGGTGTATATAGCATCCGTCCGTGTCCGAAGTATATAGTCCGGCACTACAATATGTGATTGTAGGGTACTGCGTCGTGGGTATCTGTTGGAGTCGTCAAAATTATTAAGACTATTGTTATTAAAATAGTTAAAACTGTTAACACTGCTGGCAGCTGATCATGTATACATGTTGAAGTCCGTATCCTATAATATGAGAAGGAACTGTTCTATTATTGTGAGAAGCTATTAAACAGAGTGCAAAAGGTTCCTAACCATCTAGGAGAAGGTAAGGTAAAGGTAACCCTACGACATACGTATGCAGGCTGGGAGGAGAGGCGGAGGTATAACTCCAACCCATTTTCAAACTGGCACTACAAGGACGTAGGTGGTCAGCACCAAGCTTCGACTGCTTTACCCCCAGGAAGGACCTGGTACACATTGTGCAGAAGGCTGGGTGGGTTTCAGGACCAGTCTGGACAGCTAGGAAATTCTCGCCCTCACTGGGATTCGATCCCAGGACCGTCCTGCCCACAGCCAGTCGCTATATCGACTACGCTATCCCAGAAAACGTCTGGGTACCATCTCAGAATTATAGGCGCCAAAGGGCGACATAAAGCAAATTTCATATTGGGCACTCACAAATATTAGGCGCAACAGTATAAAATTCAGGATTTGGCGCCCGGGGTTTGCACCCCTGTAGTTTCTATATACCGGTAAACCACAATAATCGAAATATATATATATATATATATATATATATATATATATATTCTAGGCAATGTTACTTTCAAGGTAAAACGTAAATAATGTACTTAAAGTGAAATCCTGCTGACATTTGAACTGGAAAAGCGTAAACATTGCAGTGGATTTAGAGCAATTAAAAGTGCAGCTGTGGGACGTGCTGCTCCAGTGGACCAGTTCGACAGTATTCGTTAATTTTACATGGCAGCCAGGACACTGGAAACGCGGTTTCCACTAAAGGTCACTGAATTATAAGCACATCAGCTAGCACCAACTTCCACTGCAGTGTCTGAACTCTGCCAGAGAACGACACAGGCCTTTGTGGTATAAATGATTTTCAGTCGTGGCATTAACTCACTGAGACAGCTCTAAAATGGGCTTCCAAATCCAATCGTAATGTCGGCAATTCCCTTATAAGTTACTTAGCGAAGACGTTCCAGCCACGTAGGCCAAATATCTTTGGTTATTCTTTCGCTTTACATGCCTAATTTAGGCTAATGCTTGCGAGATATCTTTTACCTTGAAACCAAAATATCATTTTTACAAACCTTTTACTGAAGTTCTCTCTAAACCAACTTCCTCAATGTAATTTAATTTTTTCTTTCATAGCCACGAAGTTAGGACCAATTCTCTTTAATATGGATGTATTTTGTTTTGTAATTGTGTATAGTTTGTTTTGTATTGTTATTTTTATGTATATTATACGTCCATTTGTATTGTGTGTACTAGTGCAAGGACTACTGCCACCGGGTGAAAACCCAATTGCAGTAAATAATAATAATAATAATAATAATAATAATAATAATAACGCTTTCACTTCTTAAAACTAATTTCACAGCGGACTACATACATGTTTTTCTTTCTGTATGTTAAAATACATTTTTTTATTTCAACAAGTCAGAGTGTTTTATAAAACATAATGAAACTGGATTCACTTTTATAAATATATTAAACATTTCAACAATCTACTTCCTATTATTTTTATGTTTCAGGCGTGTTCGCATAGTAGCGCAAAGCGCCTATTAGCTTCATTATGACGCTCCGTGCGTCCGTCCGTCTGTCCGCATGCATCACTGGATTTGCGTAAAATTTTACATTAGACACTTTCATTACGTTCAGGCTAATTCAGATACCATGTGTCGGTTCAGTTGATTATAAAGTGACAGCGGACCTGAAGTGTCTTGGTGACATTATTGGCATTAACAGTGCTGTGATAAGTGCCTTATTACAGGACTAATTCGAAGCAATCAAGAACTCAGAAATATTTCCTCACATTAAATAATACATAAATAAGCAGGCACACTTTATACACATAATTAAGTTACACGTTCACAATCCAACATGGATATTACTAATATATTAATATTATCCCTGATTATGGTTATTAAACTGCAACATATTGGATTGTGAATAAACAGTTTATGTGCATATATATAAAGTATACCTGACTGGTTATACATTATTTCATGATATTGGTGTACATGGTAATATATTACAAAATTTCCCTTCAAATTTGAGGCAAAACTTGTTTTTCTTTTTCTATACTCAACAGCACTTCCAATTTATTTAATATTGTATTCGCCGTGCATCTCGTATAAATTAAAATTAATATCAACTTGATGCACACTCACTATTAAAAAACTTTAATAGTAGATTAATTAGCCCGACATGTTTCGGTCAGGTTTTACATATGTACTAACTAACTAACTAACTAACTCCATGGAGCAGAGTCCTTCTTGAGAAGCTGACAGGTCGTCAGCTAGTCAAGAAATTCCCCGCATTTTATGGAACCCAAAGGTTCATTATCGCACTCACAAGAGCCCGCCACCTGTCCCTATCCTGAGCCATATCAATCCAGTCCATGCCCCCCCATCCCACTTCTTGAAGATCCATTTTAATATTATCTTCCCATCTACGCCTGGGTCTTCCAAGTGGTCTCCTTCCCTCAGGTCTCCCCACCAAAACCCTGTATGCACCTCTCCCCTCACCCATACGTGCTACATGCCCCGCCCACCTCATTCTTCTCGATTTGATCACCCGAAAAATATGTGGTGATGAGTACAGATCATTAAGTTCCTCGTTATGCAGTCTTCTCAACTCCCCTGTCACCTCGTCCCTCTTAGGCCCAAATATCCTCCTCAGCACCCTATTCTCGAACACCCTCAGCATATGTTCCTCCCTCAGTGTCTCAAGTCTCACACCCATACAAAACAACAGGCAAAATTATAGTTCTGTATATCTTAATCTTTGTACATATGTACTACGCAATTTAATGTAGTATACCCCTAAAGATGGTCAGGTACCTGACCGAAACATGTCGGGTTAATTAATCTAATATTAAAGTTTTTTAATAGTGAGTGTGCATCAAGTTGGTTTTAATTTTAATTTAAAGCACTTCCAATGGTGTAGAGTTTATAAGAAATGATAGGCTAACTGCTGAATTGGAAAAGATTTGTATGCAAGTTTTGTGACCTACTGGAAACGTTGTTGCGTAACGTTAATTGACTTTACATCCAAGGACCTAAAGAAGGAGTTACACCAACTCCTAAAATTTGAATGATATATAAAGGTGGAAAAGATTCCATGTAACCTACTCGTAAATTGTTTCCTTTGGTCTGATATTTTGAATAACTCACCGGCTTTGCTCTTCATTTATGCCCTATTTATGGATCTTGTCAGTAGCACAGACTACATAAAGTGGAACACTATGATGAATACGGAATAATTTATTTAAATAATGCGGAAGAGCCATATCGTGGCTTAATTTGAGGTAATATCGCGTATGTTGCCTGCAGAGATTGATAAAAAGAACGTAACTTGTACGGTTTCCTGGTTAGGTTTGAACCCTGATATTCTGAGTGCGAGACTTAATGTTTGATGTTACTTCATTCGGGACAAAGAATTTGATGTTTTTATTCCAGACGACAGACTATTACTGCAAAGGTAACCACTAGAAGTCCCACAGCTTAGCTTATTACCCTGTCTTTCTTTATTCAATCACAGAAATAAAAAAGAAAGTAATACACTGTGTTAAGGATAAAACCATAATCGTCAATAATAAATCCACTATATATTGTTCCCCACCTGTGTCATTATCACGACGTCTCCAGTAGTAAAATCAGAATCTTGTAAATATTTTATAATGCATGTACCAATAAAACATTTACGCTTATATAAATGTAAAATGTACTAGTGACCGTTGTTTGATTAAAGTATTTACCGTCTACACCTTATAAAACAAAATTAAATTTACTTTTAAATTAATATTTTTATGGTGGAATGGATCGGTTTTCTAGAATGACTTTCAGTAGATACGAAATTTCACACAAGCTTGGACATAAACGGTTTATACGAAATATATGAACATATGTAGTTCTGAAATAAAGTACTGTGTCCAAATATCAAATTATCGTGAAGTTAGAAAGGCGAAGTTTCCTACAAAGGGCCATGAATGCCCAGAGGGAGAAGAGAATTATAGCTCTACTCTTTCTTTAAACTCGGCGCTAGATGGCGGTGGGTGGTAAAAGCCACGTCCCGGACGCTTTACCCCTGGGAAAGAGACCCGGTACCCATTGTACAGGAGACTGGGTGGATCCGACGGCCGGTATAGACGGGTGCGGAAAATCTCGCCCCCACCGGGATTCGATCCCCGGACCCTCCATCCAGTAGCGGGTCGCTATACCGACTACGCTATTCGTATTTAAAATAATCGCGATAGAAGGTTTGTATACATATTTGCATCTTATCCGGCGAGGTCTATTGTTGCTATTTGGTGTGTTCGATGCACTGAGTGTACGTTATAACGAGGCTGTGTAACACTACTGCTTTACCTGTACATATAATAAATTACATAGCAATTATAGACAATTAGGTGTTTATCTTTAAAAATAGTGTATTTTGTGGGTTTCATTTTGCCATAATTACAGATATCACTTTTTATCGTACTTTACGACCAGCGATAAAATTATTGTCTCATCTCGTTAAATGTTATACTCTACCCTATGAGATCGATAGTATTCAAAACTGTACTTGCCAGACACCCTACAGTGCAGATGACTTACGTCATGTTTAATTTAAGGCCGTTTACTATCTTCGAAAATATGTCATGTGGATTGATGAATATAAAAAAAGTAGCACCTGTCTTCATGTAATACGTGCAGTTTATACAAACGTGTCATAAGACATATTAATGAAAGATGACTTGGAGCAGGCCTGCTCAACCCGAAGCTCGCGGGCAGCATGTTACCCGCGACACAAAGTTATGTTGTCCGCGAAGACATACGAAATGAGAGAAGGTCTTTTGACCATTTTTCTGCAAAAGCCGAGATTGAACGTCCAAGCAATTTGTAAAATTTATGAGCTGTTTATTTATGGAAACATACATTACATCATGAATCCTTTTTTAAAAAATTGTCTAAAATAGCGACACCTTGGCTTATGTAGTGAATGGAATTTTTTATAAATGTTTCCTATTATCAGTAGCCTTTATTTTTATTACACATGATATATAGAAAAATACACAGATAAAATTACACATATATTATACGTATACTTATTCATTCTTCATTCTGTGTATTGAATTTTATGTTGCCCACACGCAGATCAAATTTTGCGGAAGTGGCCCGAGCCATATAAAAGGATGTATAGGCCTGCTGCAGAGTAAGTTTTCGAATTTATTTGTTTGGTACTCTCAAGTTTTGTAAGTTCCTTCAATTTACGTGGAATATATAGAAACGAGATTCTCTTTTCATCGGCCCGCGCGGACCGTGACGTCACGCTACCGCAAGTTTGATAGTTGAGGAGTTTAACTTTGGTCCTTGTTGGTTTTATTTTAATTTTAACGGTTCGTGACGACAGTATCTGGACGGCTGGCTGCGAAGCGACGCTCTACATCCATAACCGACCGCTGTGACATCACAGAACTGCTCTCAGGAACGTCGTTACTCGTTTAATGCATTTCCTTATGACTTTTTAAAATGTCCTTTTTTAGCTCAAGCTTGTCTTGAAATAAATTGTACTGGAACAATACAATTGCATACTTTTGTACAATACATGTTTAACAAACGTCATCTAAAATATGAAGCATAACAGTACACGCACATCTTACCTTACGTGCATATGTTACTATTCTGCAAGAAGCAGAACCTGAGTTATTGTTATTCATTCATTCATTCATTCTGCAGTCTGTCTTACGACAGGTCTGTAGCCTCTTCCAAAGCGAGTTCTCCACACATACGACCTAATGCTTCCTCCTTCAATTTCCAGTATCTTCTATTTTCCTTAAGGTCATCCAGTAGCTGCTTACGCCTTCTTCCTCGTCTTCCCTTCATTTCTATCCTTCCTTCTAACGTTCCTTCAATCACGTGTTTTAGAAGGCAGTTTCTATGCAAGATGTGATCAATTGTATATATATATTGTTATATATAATTCAATTCAGTTTACAGAAATAAAGTAATTTGATTTCATGAGATTAATGTTTATTGAAAGACGTTGCACAGCATGGCAATAAATCATGTACATCGCATATAACAGTACATACGCTAATAATCGCAATGGGCATAGATGACTTTGTACGCTGCTGTGAGAAAAATGCGAGATGGAACGATTTGTTTTTATGCAATACAAGATAAATAAACTGTAAGATTTGAAGTTCCTCGCTGTGGTACATATTCAGGTTATGGCCTTCTGCATTGTGGTGCAGATTGGTACCGTCGAATGGTACCAAAATTTACCCGGTCACATAACCTACCACACACGTTTCCACCACGAAGACGGTGGCAGCAATTCATCCCGAAATTCTGTGTCCACCGATTAAATTACATGGCGTTATAAGAAAGAAGATCATATTCTGAATGAAGGAATTTTAACGTAAAGGCGTCTCGCTTTGAAATGCAAGTAAAAAAATGGAATAATTTTCTTTGTGTTTCATTAAGGAAACGGAATCCAATTTTGAATTATAAATAAATTAGGTTGATATCAATCTACAAAGGAAACGGTGGTACAAATACTTCAAAATTGACATCTGAAGTTGCTCACAATCTTGCAGATAGAGGATCACAAAAGAAAATTCTGCCTCAAAAAATTCTAAGACAGGAATTTTTCGAGTGCACAAGGAAAATGCTGAACAACAACGAAATTCTGGGTTACAGGTCTACCAACCTTATATGTTCTATCCCGAGTCCCATTTTGCTGTAACTTCTACAGCTATACTGAAATTGACCTGTGGGATAAGATGTCACTGAGTCGTGTTATTTTGAAAGTCATTATGCTGCGTGTTACACATGGGACCTGGCAATTTTCATAAATGACACCTGTGTGAAAAATGACTCTGCAAGTAAAACAAAGAGAAAAGCCGGGTAAATTTCCGGATGTTGCATTTCCAAACATAATTACAATTCATACAATTTTAAACACATTTATTCAGTCCGGAAAATTCTTTTTTAACTTTAACGGCGATGTAAATTTAGAAAACAATACACATCTGATTTCATACACTCCGAAGTTAATAAACGACCTTTCAGTAAATGATCCTAACCATTGTGTGTTCCGATGTGACTGCAGACAGAATATTTTGACTGATATTCTATAGAATAAAATTAATACATAAAGTTACGGGTTGTTTATTCTCAAGTGGCTCATAGCTTTACAATAAGGTATGCTCTCTTCCAACAAGACTCTGCTAATGCTTATACACTAATGGACCCTCTGAGAAAACATTAATGGGAGGAATTATTAGTACGAGTATATTTTGTGACCACCTTTCCTTCTCGCCTTATACACGTGTGGATTTTATTTATAGGTAACCACTACGTAGTTTAGAGATAAGCCCCTCAGACATTCAAAGATCTAAAGGAAAATATTCGAGTGGACAGTTACTCCTTTTAGGAGCGTTCGCATAGTCGCTAAAAGGGCCTATTACTTTCGTCATGTCTGTCTGTCTGTCCGTCCGTCTACACGTATGTATCAGCGCGGTGCCCACTGGAGGTATTACAGTGAAATTTGATATTGAGGTTTTTATGAAAATCTCTGGACAAATTCCAAATTTGGTTAAAATCACGAAAACATCAGGCACTGAAGATTGAAGTATGTTTTATTGTTGCCAGCGACAGAAATTCTTCACAAAGTCAATTTTGTGCAACGCTCAACGTTTTCATATCGTTGACAGTGATACGTAGCTCAACAGTACACACAGAAAGCAGTGTTGCCTTTCCATAGCAACAATGGTTACGCGAACACGCCACAATTTTACGTTTTACGTGTACTGCCTATCTTGTTTCAAGGAACTTCCGATGTATATAAACATTCTGTTGTGCCAAGCAGGCGGACGTTAAGAGACAGAGCATTTACAGAATAGGCACTAATCTGGGTAATTTTAGTAGTAACGTGTTCATGCCACAAGTCTGTCGGTTCTGCTAGAAATCCAAATTTCCACAGGCCCACTGATATCAGCAGTGTCAGGTTTATCCACTTCAGAGGTTAAAGATTTGCGAGACAATTGAAAGGAATCTTAATCACATAAATCTGGGAATCAAGATAATTTAAGTCCTTTAAAAAAGACTTTCATATACGTACTAAGTAAATTGATTTCTTTCATCACAGTAATACACAGGGTCTTCGTTACGAAGACCACAATGTTTCGAATATACAGACACATAAATACATGTTGTGAACGAAATGCAGGAGTTCTAACATTAAACCAGGTGGCACATGCAGCAGTAATCTCTGTGCCTGATGGGGTTATGAAGAGCAACACTAATTTTTTTTTCAATGGCTCGACAGCCCCTTGGGGGCCTAGGCCGCCTCATTCTTCGAGGCTTCACGATCACACACTTTTTAGATACATCACATTCGGTAGGACTTCTCTGGACGAGGGACCAGCTCGTCGCAGAGACCTCTACCTGACAACACACAACATTCACAAGAGACAGACATCCATTCCCCCGGTGGGATTCGAACCCACGATCCTAGTATGCAAGCGGCCGCAGACCCACGCCTTAGACCGCGCGGCCACTGGGATCGGCGAGCAACATTAATGGTAAGGCAAATTTAAATACAAATGTTTGCATTTATTATCCTGAATCTTGTGTCTGGTGTCCTTACTTTTGTCAACAAGAATACACAGAATGTCTTTACTTTCATAAACATTCGACATCCCATATTCATTTTCGATACGCATCGTAAGAAAGTTTGAAGCAGTAATTAATAGAGTGTTCGTGCAGTTCCTAACGTGTTGAACTTCAGAAGTCAAGAAGGGTTGTAAACACTTGACACGAAACACTAGTGTTGCGTGATTTAAATGTTATTAAGTAAAGTACAATCAGAATAAAACAAGATTCGTTCTACTTAAAGAATCTTTCTCTGGTGGACGTACTTTCGGTTCTAAAGCTCTTTATACTTGAAAACAATTGCGTGCTGCATGAACAGTTTCCTTTCGATTGCAGGGTGTATCAGAAACGTTTAGTCACTATCACTGACAGATATCAGGGGCATAAGTTATTTAGTTTTAAATTAGCCTACATATATACAGCATCAAACTAATAAATAATAAAACCAATATAACAAGCACGAGAATTTAAATACCAAGGAAACTCGGATAAACCTAGATGGAAAGAAAGATTAGAAAATAAAGCACAAACAGGAGTATTTTTGGTATAAAAGGAATGACGTACAGACGTTTTGATAGTATCACATACCCCGTTATTTATTTTCGTAAAATGTGTGAGATAAAATGAGCACATAATGGGGCAGTACATAAGGTATTTACAGACTTTAAGAAAGCAAAACATTTATATGGGACGGAGGTTTTTTATATTATTCTCATTGAGTTTGGTATTCCCATGAAACTAGTTGGGTTAATAAAAGTGTGTTTAAATTAAACTTAGAGTAAAGTCCGCAAAAGAAAACATTTGCTTTACACATGTAGAATGATCTGAACCAAGGAGATGCTTTATGGTCATTGCTTTTCAGATTTAGTTTAGATTATGCCACTAGGAACAAACCAGCGAACCAGAAGTGGTTGAAAGACGATGACACATCTCAACGTCTGGTTTACGATGATGATGTTCATATACTGGGTGAAATCATACGTACTATAAAAGCACAGAAAATTTATTAGTTGCTAGTTTGGAGGCTTTAACTTTTAAAGACCTGTGTTTTCGTACAGGAAAGCACCCATAGAAATTAATTTTGTATATTTAGGAAATGAGGAAATTTAGACTACTACATTTGTAGAACATGCTGCATATTCTCTGTTTCATTTTCAACAAAATGCCGTTCATTTCATAATTATATCTTTTTCTGTTTTTCTTTTCAAATGATACTCACGCTTTTCATAAACCATGGGCTAAAATTTAAATACCCACTTCGGTAGGATAAAGAGTAAAAGTGACCGCTTTGAATATTTCTGTTCGATGGAGTTAGGTAGTTAAGTGTTTTCGCAGACACGCCGCTATAAAATGAAAAATATTCACAGTATTTATAACAAACGACTTTATCAACATTTCCTCCAGTTGTTGTTGACTGGCCTGTCGAGGTTTATCTGACGTATACAGAATGTGAAAATTCACCAGAAACTTGATTTCACTGAAATATCGCATAGTTTTTATTACTGCTTAAGCAAATAGTTTTAATGATTTATTTAACGACTCAAAACTAACACTACAGCTTAAACAGCGTCGAATGAGAAAGCACAGAATTAGTAAGAAAAGTGTAACGGAAACTCATCTCCATTTAGCACCGAGAATGTATATATATATATGACTTCATGGAGTGGACAGGGACAACTCTGCCTTTTTATAGTGAAATGGTAAGGGTAGGAGGAAAACGGTAAGAGAATGAACTGAAAAAGGAGCAAACGAAATCATTATAAGATAAATATCCGGCCGAAAAAGAACCGATGTGTTAAGAATATAACGCAGGCTTTTAATTATCACACAACTCCCGGTTTGTCCATCAGTTCTCAATTTGGCTGAATTGACAAGGGTTTTCAAATACTTGTGTAGCTGCTAGATAATACTAAAAACATACTACGACTCCAATGGAGAAATTGTGAAAAAAAATACACTTGGGCTTCCGGTTACAGATAAGTGGAGAAATGGCCAAACGACCAGTGCCGAAGGTACCTAGGTCAGCGTATCTATACCTACCTCCCTGAGAGATTTAGCTGTAGAGAATAATGAAGGAACAGGCACATCTTGACAAATGAACGACATGAAATACAGAATCACCATTGTCCTACAGTCACCCTGACAAAAGTGTGTATCTAGAATGAACGCCATGTTACAGAGAAATAAACCTTGTATTGCCACTCTCGGCGATCAAATGGAAATATGCTGTACATTGTCATCAGTGTAATTTACAGGTATGTCATCAGGGAAGACACTAACCCACGGAAAGTCTATGTTTATTTCTCGTTATTTTCTCTCCATACAACTGATGACAACATTTTAGAACTTCTTGAAAGTAAGTTATTACGGTTTATATGCACTAAGATCACATTTTAAACAAATAATGGGAAAATTTCATCCATCTGTCTGCATATTAGGGCGATATTTATCAAAGAAACTGAAATTTGAGAGTAGGATGTGTTATTGGGTAAGAATCATGTTAGATTTTATCCATCACATTTATACCCACACTCTTCTCATAAATAAAAGAGGCCTAAAATATAAATATTTGTCCGCATAAATTAAGAGATTAGATGGGAAGTGGAATACGTCTAACGCCTGAGACTAGGTAAGTTACGTTTTCCATTCAACTAATCAAACTGTTATTTTATTTAATAAAATACCATCACAATACACAAATAACAATTTATCCGTTACGCTGTATAATAAGGCTGTATATGTCTGAAGATGGCTATGGATAATAGCCGAAACGTGTAGGAGTGCTTTTGTATTCAGGAATTAGTGCCATTTTTTGGTGATGGACTTGTTTATGTGTAGGAATATAAACTGTATGGAAGATATACAATATTAGGATGTACAATATTAGGATGTACAATATTAAACCTATCCGTTGTTTATTTTAAATTTCCGACATGTTTCGCTCTTACGACCATAGTCAGGGGAATCTTAACTAGTTGAAAAATGAAGGGAGAACACGAAAGTTTTTCAAAATTTAATAATTACATTACAACAAATACTGAAACTGCAAATATGAAAATGTTAAAACCTACACTATTCCTTTCTTCAGTGTGGCCTGTTTATGACTTCTCTGATGATGGTCCTAAGACCGAAACCTGCTGAAAGTTATTATGTAAATCAATGCGTATTTGTGTACTATGGTGGTACTTTACCAAAACAGCTGCATTGCTCATACATATTTGCAATGAATACGTCCATTATTAAATAGTTTTGAACATCGTATACCGTATAAGACGTATATGAAAAGACAAACGATTAGAGTATTCGCCATACGCCATACTTACGTAAATGTTATTACACTGAAATTTGTTTATTGGTTTTTAGTAAAAATATATGTTATATGAATGGCTGTCACAATATTGACAGAAGTATCATCGATTTATATTTAATAAAAATATTTTCCCTGCAATAACAAACAATAACATGAACATACATACACTTCTACGGAAGAAAAACGTTAAACAGAACTGTACCTAATAAAGGAATCAGAGCCTTTGTAGGACCACTAGTACTGCGTTTGAGCATTCAAATATTATTTGGCAAAGAGTAAAGTAAAGCTATCCAATTACAAACCTAGACAGTCCCTTAGGGCTCCAGGAGGTTGAGGCTAACAGAATTTCTAGACAATCGGCACAAGAAGGTGGTAAGGTTGTCAGCCCTACGCACCGGTCGCCTTTACCTCCAGAGGTTGAGTCGACCCCAGGGCCGTAGTGTGGGCCAGAAGGATTAAGTCAACGAAAAGTCGCAATTACCCAATCTGAAATCGAAACCGCGACCTTCCTGCTTGTAGCGCAATGCCTCAACCAACTGCGCCACCGCGTATCTGGCAAAAAGTACAAACCATAACAGAACTGTGCAGACATGAAAAGAATTTTACAGATGGTTGGTGTTTAATTCTAGCAAAAAATTAAATAAAGTTGCAGAAGGAAAGGACGACATCCTCGACACCTTTGTGTCATATCCATTATGTTTCTGTTTCATAAGCAACTGTTGTTTATTAAAAGCTTAGTGATTAAGTGAGTCTGAGTTTTGTGAAAGCAACCGTACATAAAGTGCCAACACTGAACCTAAAAATCGCGTAAACTAAATATATACAAGTAATGCGGAGCCGGTGTAGCCCAGTCCATGTAGTGACTAGGCTACGGACTTGATGTCCAAAATCCTGACTCCATTTCCGGTAGGGACAAAATATTTATCTGTGTTTGAACGCGCCGAGACGGACTCGTTTCCACCCAGACTCCTACTCCTATATCTCGGGGGTAAAGCCGCTGAGTGGCGCTACTACTGCACTGCCCCATTTGCCTTCATTTTATGCACAAGAACTACTTTGTTCCTTTAGCTTTATTACAGAAAACATAATTGTGACGTAATGAAAAAACGCTGTCATAAAGCACTTACAACATTTTCCGATAGCGTAGTTGGCATAGCGACTCGCTACGAGCTGGACGGTCCGGGGATCGAATCCCGGTTGGGGGCAAAATTTTCAGCAGCCGTCCAGACCGGCCCTGGGGCCTGCCCAGACTCCTATACAATGGGTACCGGGTCTTTCCCGGGGGTAAACGGCCGGGGCGTGGCGTTGACCACCCACCCCCATCTAGCACCGAGGTTAAAGAAAGAGTAGAGCTATGCTTCTACTCCCCCTCTGGGCCTTCATGGCCTGTTCTTGGGTGAACTTTACCTTTCACCTATATTTGTTACGTGCCGGTACGTCAGGCTTTGCAAGAAGACGGCTTATGTCAGGACGGCCTGTCAGGCCGAAATCTGATTAGAACCGTTCCTGAAGAGGACATTCTTTACTAGAAGCAAATAACAAGTCATCTAGCCGTCTGACTTATAGGGCAGTAATTTTCTGGTCAGTGGTTAATCGAACTGAAAGACGCAAGGCAGCAAGAAGGACAGCAGAAGGGAAAGATAAAAGAGGCCAGGAGGAAATGAGAGATTGTATCTGGCTTGAAATAAAGTAGCAGATATTACTTATAAAATATATAGAGGCAGTTCAACAAACTCTGCTGATAAAGCATGAAGGGATTTATGAATTCACTCGGTCCAAACCTACTGCTGAATTGCTCTTCTTAGAAGTCATAATATTTAACAGTTATACAACACAATGTACCAGGATCACTCAAAAGTATGTAGTACATACTTATGCAGGTTATGGTCTGTCAGCTTAATAGATATGCCTTATTCAACTCTAAAGTATATCGGCTGATCTTCTGACCAAACCACCAACCATAACACCAGCCAGTTAATTAACAAAGCAACTCACTTCGTGGAGCAGAGTCCTTCTTGAGATGCTAACAGATCCTCAGCTATTCAAGAAATTCCTTGCATTTTATGGAATTTGCAACTTCATTACCGCATTCGCAAGAGTCCGTCACCTGTCTCTATCCTGAGCCAGATCAATCCAGTCCATGCTCCCCATCCCACTTCTGGAAGATCCATTTTAACGTTATCCACCCATTTACTTCTAGGCCTTTCAAGTGGTCTCTTTCCCTCAGGTTTCCCCACCAAAAGCCTCTATTCCCACCTTCTCTCCCATAAGTGCTGTATGCCCCGCCCATCTCATTCTTCTTGATTTGATCACCCGAATAATATACGATAAGTAGTACAGATCACGAAGCTCCTCATTATGCACTTTCTCCACTCTCCTCTCACCTCGTCTCTACTCTCCAACACTCTCAGTCAATGTTTCTTCCTCAATGTGAGAGGCCAAGTTTCACACCCATATAAGAAAATAGACTATCGACCTTCTGTCAACCCTATTTCCTACCTGATCAGCAACAACACAGCTAAACTTGTGAGTTTCAGTTCTAAATGTTCGCGGTTTAAGTGTATTTAATTAATAAAAAGGTAAAGGTTACCTCATGGCAAGCCGATGCAGGCACAGAGGGTAGTCAAATGCATAACTGCAAACTCATTCGCAACTCGGCACTAGGAGGTAGTTGGTCAGCAACACGCTCCGGCCGATTTAGCCCTGGTAAAGATCCGGTGCCCGTTGTACAGGAGTCTGGATAGGCCTCGGAGCCTGTCTGGATGGCAAGGAAAGTCTCACCCCATCCTCGATCCACGGACCGTCCAACCTGCAGCGAGTGGCTGTACCGACTACGCTATCGTGGCCGCCAAATATAATTAATAACCTAGTATGTAGCCATTCCTGCAGTTTCATTTTAGTCATAATGCGTAAGATTGCTTTCATGTGGATTAATTTGCTAATAGGATGAAGACAATTCAGAAACGGAGTGCTGTGGTAGATACCCTGCTTCACGTTAGATTGAATAAATTTCAGTACATGCCCACAGTTCTGTGCCTTGTGTTTCATGTAGGCTATATCGTACAGTGTATATCAGTGTCTACCTAGTCAGTTCAGAAGTATTTTTATTGTTTGCTTTCCATTACGCTTTCCAATAAATCTTACAGTACTACGAGATTATCCGCACTACAGTACGGCTGTAAGATAATTAACACCCTTGAACACAGAGGTACACCTTAAATACCGAGGGTATATGAAAGTATAATATTGAAATGATGATTAAATACGATGTGATATGAAAAGCATTCAACTGGAATCAAACGCGATCCAGTGACTCGTAAGTTCATAAAATCGAATATCGATATTTTTACTTGTATGTGTAACTAATCCGCGACTACAGAGAAACGAAAATTGGCAGATAATGTGTTTTGAAAATAAATACAGGATATATAAAATGCTTGAACAAACTGAATGAGTGAGTTCTTCACATCAAAATGAAGAAAAATTACATATAAACATACGAGTATGTCTGAAAGTGAACGGTTTTGAATTTGATTGAAAGATTACATTCAGCAATAAATACATTAAATATGTAATATTTTACTTACAGTTGACATAATACATTTAGACTGCACTTTCCCAATTTAATAACTGTTGTGTTCTTGTTGTTTATCAAGTCAAAATTCAGGCTCAAAATTTCCTCCACCTGAATCAATGAACCATTGGACACGTCTGATCTTGGACTATCGCATCCTTTTAAAGGTCCTGGGGCGGTTGCGAATGGTTTGACAGGCATCAACAATGTTTCGGTGAAGTGTCTCTTAATTTTAAATTGGAGCTGAATACACTAGGGATTTTAAGTGTCCCCACAAATAAAATCTAAAAGATTGAGGTGGGTTGAACGTAGGGGCTATACCTCGAAAACTCTTTGCGGAAATAAACTTTTTTTTTTATTTCAGGCTACTCGGACTCTCTTGACCCGTGAAGATGGGATAGATACGTTGTCCCGAAACGTCGGTAAACAATTACCACACGACGTCGCGTAATATCCCAGAGGAGCGCAGATCTCAAAACCTCTTTTTTTTTTTTTTGGGGGGGGGGGGGGGCGTGTAATTTACTCCTGGATTTGTCCAAACATTTTAGGTGCTCAGTTGGAGTATAAATTTTGAAATATTCCTTTGCGTTCAAACTAATATTTTACATTCTCCGATGTATCCACTGTTTCATGTATACATAACAAGAGTCCAACGTAACTGACCGCTGAAACAGCATGACGATCGATCTGGACTTTGGTGTGACGCAAAAAGATTCCAGGTCTGTGGCTTGTCAGTATAAATTACAGCGTCAATAACTTACTAAACCTTCTTTCTTTCTGTTTCGGGTAATGACCAGCTCTCAGCGTTTGCTTTGTGTAAGTTACATCACACTGGCAATGTTTTATAAATGAAACATGTTCTGTGTTGACTTTCCTTTATGTCCCACATAAACTCTTTATACAAGATCAATAGGAAGCATCATGCAGACAAGGTTACGAACTTCGTAAAATAGAATAACTACAGTACATTAGGTTCAACAAATTAACGAATCTTGAGGTTATTATGGCGGTGCGTACGAATATCCCATTCTTCTAGGATATGACGCTGAGACACTGAGTAATCGGATCCCGACGTTTCGAAGGAACGTAGTGTAAAGGTAAGTGAACACTCATTCATTCTTCATCCTTCTCGTACTTTTAGCCCTCTGAAAATGAAGACACAAAGTTTCTTCGAAATATCGGGAACTGTTTACTTAGTGACACTGTTTTGTATCTAAAAAGAACGGAGTTGTCGTAATGAAATAAATTTATGTGGGCAAGATAAGTGTCTTATGGAATGTGACGCCATGTGGTCTGGTAGAATATACACTAATATTCAGTCACTGCCATAATAACCTCAAAACTAAAATTTATGTCCTATTTTGTGTCCATATTTTTCTTCCTTCATCTTCCTCTGGCACCTTCCTTCATCTTCCTCTCGCACCTTCCTCTCCGAATTTGTTTTTTTTTATTCGTTTCCTCTTCTTCTTTTTGTTTTATTCGTTGTTTCTATTCTTGCCACTTTTCAAAATGTTTCTTCTTCCTTAGTTATTCCTGCCTTCCTTTCTTCGGTTTTCAATACATTCGTTGTTCATTTTTTAATTATTTCACAAAAAACACCGATATTTAGCTTCTCCGTTGTAAATAATAATCCTAAATAAATGAAGGCCAAAGAATAAGAGTGCAAGAACTAGACTGATACAAACATGTATGCTAACAGATGTATCTCCCGACTGATCCTGTGGGTTTCAAAATTGCGTAAGTTTAATTCAGTTCATGTAAAACAAACTTACAAGAAATGTGTGTGTTCCGACTGCACAGACATCGGATTATACGACAAGATTGTTCCCAATCACATGCTACGTAATCTGTATTCAGCTGAGCAAGACAACTGTCGTTTCCCCTTTGTCCCATCCCCACAGATAATAAATATTTTTACTAAACGAAATACACTAGAAAAGAAGAATATGCTAGAATAGTATAAATATCGATGATAATATCCATGCCGTATAATGAAGGATATAGAGGCGTTATTCAGTTTAGACCCATGTTTTCTGTCAGAGGGTTTATGTTGTTCTAGTGCATGTGGTAACATCTGGTACATGTGCCCAGTACACGGGCACATACCCATGTCTAACTCCAGCTCATAATGCTCACAGATCACGGTGACCAAGAAATAACCACCTACGGGTATTCCAGACCAATGTCACCAAAGTTTACGTAAGCTAACCTTCCCACTGCGAACATTTATGGAGATACTCGTAGAGTAGAGGCTATGTAGACCTTGCTTAATATAGCCTGTGATTTGCACTACATGGTGCAACAGAGGAAAGCATGTAGAAAGTCAAGGCGGATATCGGTAGCAGCAGGACAAGTACCAACGGCTGTGCCCTAAGTCTGTTTTAAAACATGACAGGTTTTTATCACAATGTTTACTAACTCACAGACTGATTGCTACTGTAGCTCCAGTAGACTGACTGTCTTATTCGGTTGCGAATATTATATGAAATTTTATTAGCTAACAAACTACAAGGTATCACAGACCAGAAGCAGTAATATCCATATCCCCTCCACGAGATCTTCCAGCCTCTCTTACACAGTACACTGCCGACAGACTGCTTTTTTAGATAGGCGGGCCATGTAACACGCACGGTGAGAGACGTAAAACTCGAACATTTTAGTTGGTAAATCTGAAGACAAAATCACACGTGGAAAATCTGGGCGAGGGTAAGAAAATGATATTCAATTGAATCTTAAATGAATAGAAGGCAGGTGTGCAAATTGGATTCTAGAAGAGTGGATTCTAGTGAAAAGGGTAACGTAACTCCTCATCCATGGGGCCATGCCATGGCTCAGGCGGTTAGTGTCCGGTCTCCCACCGCGGAGGCCCGGGTTCGATCCCGGGTCAGTCCATGTGGGATTTGTGGTGGAAAAAGTGGCACTGGGACAGGGTTTTCCCCGGGTACTTCTGTTCTTCCCTTACTTGGAAAAATGAAAAAAACTGATCATCTTTCTCTTCATCTTCATCACAAGGGTTGCACAATAAGCTTCAAGGCTGCGGTGCGTCCGTAGCATCTGCTGCGGGGCCCTTCACTACAAAAAAAAAACTTCTCATCCATTGAGCGTGGTCAGCTTCTTAACCATTTGAGTAATTAACCAGTTCTGAAGGAGGCTCTGATAAATGACGTTACAAGCAGGCACTGATCTGCATTAACTACTGATATAATAAGTGATACGATGTACACGAAAAGTTATGCACAGGATTGGAAACACGCATTAAAATATACTGAGAAAAAACATGCAGCAGATTATCTACCACAGCAGTCAGATTCTGGATTAAATATTCATCCTATTATCGATGTAAACAACAACAAAGCCACAGATTGTAATATCATTAAAATAATACACACGGATAAGCACGTGTCCTGTTATTAATTAAATATGATGCATTCCTAGAACACCTTTATTATTACTGAGAGTCAAGTGCAGCAGGAGCGGTGATTATCAGGTAGGAATAAGAACTGATTGGATCTGACGGGCTTCCCTGCAGTTTATGAAAGAGACGTGTTTTATTTAAAGACGCTGCCAAATGCTAGGTTTGTGTGGCGCCGATATTATATGAAGGAAATATGAGTTTGGAGTATTGGCGGAATGGCATTTTGAAAAGAATACCAATGTAATCGAGAAAAAACACTGTTTCAGTGCCACTTAGTCCAAAGAAAATCCCATATGGACTGGCTTGGTATCGAACGATTTCCGTTAACCTACCAAAGTTTAAGTGAGGAACTTCTGCTAAGGCAGCATGCAGCTATATTTTCTTCAGTGCGGTAAGAAAGCGTAAAACCGTGATATCATCTAAAGTGCATGTAGTAACTCAGTATTATACTGATGTTCGTGTGCAGTAACTGCCACTGGTTGGTGAGGTGGGAAGTGTTAGATCAGGCATGTAAAGGTTATTTAACTAGTTGTGCGTAAAACAATTGCAGAGATTTGGTTTGTTTCGTGGTTGTAGCACGTATACACTAGCGCTGAACTTTGTGAGCGAGAAATGAGAAGAAGAAAGTTGTTCACGTCAAATTACTCGTACATGGAGCTTGTCCCCAACAACTCCTACGCACAACACATCTTCATAAATTATTGTGCACATAAATAGACAAGAATTCTTGACTCTTTGTTTTAATACAGAATAAAATACACTAATTTGCCATTGCCAGTTGCCACTTGTAAAAAGCAACAGTGAAATTGTCCCTGTGCATACAATGAAAACATAAGGGAAAGTGAAGGTACAGCTCCCCTCATTCTTAATCTTGGCACTAGAGAGAGATAAATGGTCAGATTCACGCTTCGATCGGCTTAACGTGGAGGAAAAGGCCACGGTACTACTTAAACAGGAAGCTGGTCGCAACCCAGAGAAGGTCTGAACAGTTCAGCAATAACAGATATCTCTTGTCCGTATCGGGGATCAAACAGCGATTTCGCAGCTGTCCAGCAAGTACCTGAGTCACTGTACTGATTGAGCTATCCCGGCTGTAATTGTGTGTTGTTATCTTAAGTTATAGTATATTCTGCCAACATCATACGTTATTGTTCCAATTTAACGGATTTTTACGTAAAGAAAATCTATCAATAAATGTGCCCTTTTCGCGAAATGACGAAAGATCAGAGCCTTGCGTTTGTTACATTTCGGCACACAGGACTTTAATTAGCCCGCCTTTCACGTTACAGTAAATGGTTTTTATTCTAATAAACATTTGATGCTCTGACATTGAGATGTACACAATTTTGTCACAGTCGATATATATTTCCGTTGATATATCAATGACGACTTATTGATATTTTATGAATGCCGTTTACGGAATAGACAGATGTCGGTATTAATCACGTAAGTACAGCAGCGATCGAGAAACTATTCTGTAATGGAAGCTGACAAGGTTTATGTCGGAGCTTATAAAAGAAGAAAATGTTCAAGATTTACTGAAGGAATTACAATTTCGGTAAAACCGAAATATCCATTCTTGAACATACGTAAAAGATATCGATATATTGCGTTTATTCCTAAGCTAAGAACGATTTTCATTCATTTATTTATTTCAGAAAAAAAAAGAAGTAGTCACCAGCGAATCCTCAAATATCGATTTCAAGGATTCAATTAACGTAGAGCAGCAAAGCCATATTCTTCACCAATCCAATCTCTTTTTCTCGTACCAAGACGAAGGGTTATATATCAAAGCTGCAGATAAAAGTTTTAGAAATCAAATAAAATCAAGTGGCTTTGTGCCAAGCTGAAAGGATTATGGCACTGTGTTAAATCAGAACTTCAAGTTTTTTTCGGGAGTTCGGACCACAAAATAAATTTAATAATTTTTATGTATTTTCTGTTTGTTCCTCATGTTAATTTCCCTCAACACACATTTGTCAACAGCCACATTTCTTCAACGATTTTAATCAAAATAAGTGCCTTCCTCAGATAGACGACCATTTGAATAATATTATGTGTACAAATGAAAACATCTGTCGCCAGCACGTTTAGAAATACTGTTAGGGGGATAACGGCTTAAAAACTTTTTATGTTTAGTCTTTAATAAATTTCAACATATACATCGCAAAAGCCATTTGAATTGATTACAATGCTGATTAATAATCTTCAGCCCGTACAGGCAGTTTCGGCGATAGGTTTAAAATGCAACACTGCGTCTTCCTCTCACATCTTCTAACTTATGCTTACACTGTTTAGAAACAATTAATAAATGAATTAAGAACGAAATAAAATAATCACTCAATTGCCGTTTCTCTGCAAAGTATTGTCTATTAAACTGTACACGTTTTTGGAACAGTCAGTAGTACGAGTGATCGATATAACCAATTACTGTATAGCATTTGCAGGAACTAGAACCTGCTGTAGGGACAGAGGGGTGTAAAGCCGCTATTATACGGGCGATGTGCACAACTTTTCCCATTTTCAGGTGTTGACCAATACCAAATGTCCTTATAACACGTAAAGGTCTGCATCCATTAGTAACCTAATCAAAGTAATGACATTGCTAATCGGTTTCATCTCATAATTTAGCTCTGAAATTTAAAATACGGGTTCTACATTGGTGGTAACATAAATTACTGCAGAATGGTTTCTCTGTTTACTATGGTATAACGTCCATATTTGCCTTGGATAAAGGTCATGTATACGTTAGTCCACACAATTTGTTTCAATAAAGTTTTTAAAATCAAATAAATAACCTTCTTACAGGTCTAGTAAGTTCTATTACAATAAGTCTAAGTAAATTTAAGCTCCAGAGAAAAAGCCTGTTTAAGTTAAAAAAATATAAGCCAAAATAAAAAAGATGATTAAAATTTAATCCGAGCCTGCTGCCTGACCTCACAAAAAGTCCGTAGTTTGGACACTCTTTATTTCCTGACAGACGGATACACATGGGCGACAGGAGAAAGACTTTCTTTCTCGAAAACATTTGGAAAACAGACTTATAAGGAGCACTAATTGCACACATCTTATTTGATGAGTTTCAGTAGTTAGAGAGATTTTCAGCTGCAATAAAAAATGTGTATCTAAAAATTAATCGTTAAGCAAACTGGGAGCCCTGGTTTATAGGAAGAACAGAAAAATATACAAGTTCCATTAACCTAAACCTTGCAAAAAGCAGACACTACCTTATAGGTTAAGAAAGAAAGAGGTATGGAAGTAAACACTTATACAAATAAGTGTATAAATGTCACTAATCAAAACTTAACAGCCTTAATAATCTAATAAATGGCAAGAGTGTAAGAAACCTTATGTGAAAGACTTTAAAAACTTAATTAGCTTTTCCGTGAACAATAAAAATTAAACTGAAGTTCTTGATAAAGTTAGGATAATAATAAGGTACAGACAGTCCATGCGGGATTTGTGGTGTACAAAGTGGCACTGGGACAGGTTTTTCCCCGAGTACTTCGGTTTTCCCCAGTCAATTTCGTTCCACCTCTGCTCCATTACACGGAAAACCGAAAAAAAAAAGAAAAACTAATCATCTTCATCACAGGTTGCACAATAAGCCTCAAGGCTGCGGTGCGTCCGTAGCATCTGTTGCGGGACACTTCACAAAAAAAAAGTATAGAAGTATACGTCAGTCAGTCCCGACAATGCCTCAGCTTCGTGTTCAATGACGAACATTTCTTAAAAGCAGTACTGAGAATTTTGGTTCCACAACACAGGTTTAGTCTTTTATTTAGATCAGTAAAAGACGCCAAGCCGATCTCAGTGGCCGCGCGGTTTAAGGCGTGGGTCTACGGCCGCTCGCTTACTGGGATTGTGGGTTCGAATCCCAGCGGGGGTCATGGATGTTTGTCTCTTGTGAGTGTTGTGTGTTGTCAGATAGAGGTCTCTGCGACGAGCTGGTCCCTCGTCCAGAGGAGTCCTACCGTGTGTGGTGTGTCTAAAAAGTGTGTGATCGTGAATCCTCGAAAAATGAGGCGACCTAGGCCCCCAAGGGGCTGTCGAGCCATTGGGAAAAAAAGACGCCAAACTGAATGCGAAGTCCCAGTTACATCAAATATAAACAAAAATGTGGCGACTGTGATGTGCAACCGCTTAGAGCTTGAATACGAAGTACATTAAACGCCTCCAATATAAAAGTTGACTTGCAGAACATCACCACGTCTGCAGCTTTTAACCTAGAAGAAGAGATCTGCGCTCTTCCGGGATATTACGCAGAGTTAAATGGTAGTTCTATACCGACGTTTCGGGACAAACTATAGGTCCAAGTAGACTTATTGACCCTTGAAGATGGTACGATACGTTGTCCCGAAACGTCGGTACAGAACTACCACTCAAAGCTACTTAATATCCCATAAGAGCGTAGATCTGATATAAATCCCGGCGGAAGCCTGAAATCAAACCTAGAAGACGTTTTATAAATACTGATAGCAATTACAATGAACAGAAACGAAACGAAATTACAAAGGACGTACGACAGAATTTTTAGTTATATTGATCAAAACAAAAGTTTACTGACTCACAGGTCACAGTATTGTTATTTCTATTTCTACAAGATAACTCTTTCAACAACAGTTGCCTATATTGTTAAGATCTGTTACTATGCTGTAATTTTAGATCCCATGTTACCAGCCTATTACTAAGTCTAGCACTCCTCCCACCACATAATTTCGCACAGCTGGCAAGCTGTCAATATTGATGATACGAAAACAGAAACTAAAATATAAGCGGTACATGTTGGCATCATATTCATAACAAGTTTAACGAAAATCTATAAACTGGTTCAAAAGATATTTCGATGAGACAGACACTTCGAAAGCTACACCACAGGTCTACATTTCTTTAGACTAAGATAAGTAAGCTAACAATTAACAGCTTCATTACGTGAGATCCCACGTGTTTTCATGAACATAAGGTATATATATACCTCAACTTTAAATCCCTGGGTTAATAAAGTCACTGTCAAAAGCTTCTAATAATGCCTGTTAACGAAACAAAGAAGAAAACAGCAGTGTGAAGTGCGACACTTGGGACTACGCCGTCAGTATCAACCGAACTGTCAGACACTACCCGGTACGCTTTAAACAGAGAAACGCATTGCGACAGGATGCGGTAATCCCTGTCACAGCATGTTTATAACTGCGATACGTACTCGTATCTTCACAGGTTATCAGTGCATGCAGCGAACCTTACGTTACTATTGGCATGCAGGCGTGAAGGTGGCACAGATTTGGAGAAAAGAAATTTGTATCTTGTGAATTTTTTCCCCAGTGGCGAAACAGTCCCTAGTGGGCCAGGGCCTCTTCATTGTCGAGGCTACACGATCACACTCAGTTAGCCACATCACATTTGGTAGGACTCCTCTGGACGAGTGATCAGCCCGACGCAGAGACCTCTACCTGACAAAACACAGCACTCACAAGAGACAGACATCCATGTCCCCAGCGGGATTCGAACCCACAATCCCAGCAAGCGAACGGCAGCAGACCCAAGCTTTAGACTGCGCGGCCACTGGAATCGGCCCATAAAAAATTAGACTATATAAACGCAAGATGTATTAACCTAGTCGGTCGACCGCCCACACCACTATACCAATAAAATCAATTATATAAACCAATAAATAGACAGACAGCAAAATCGTAATTCATGTGCAATACAGTATGCAGATTTTCTGAACGCACAATTTTAAAAATTTATGTAAATTTTCTCGATGATCATATATCACAGATATTTGTATTTGTACACGTATCTACATGTAGAGTCTATTTGTAACTAGAAGTAAATTTGTTTTTTCTGTTGTGTCCTGTATAATTCCGTATTTAATTTATAAAAGGCTACAAGAAGAAAATACATTATTTGTGAGACAGGAGAATTTCATCACTGACACTTCAAATTACGAATAAATGTAAAACATATCAGGTCAGTTACTTAGTAAAAGGTAAAGGTAAATCTGCCCGTGCGTATATAATGAAAGTAGATGGAAGAGTGACAGTACGCTTGCACTCATTTTAACCTCGGCACTATTTGGTGGTACCGATCCCAGTGGCCGCGAGGTGTAAGGCTTGGGTTAAGGCCAATTGTTTGCTGGGATTGTGGGTTCGAATCCCGCCGGGGGTATGGATGTCTGTCTCTTGAAGATTGTTGTGTGTTGTTAGGTAGAGATTTCTGCGACGGGCTGAGCACTCGTCCAGAGGAGTCCTACGGAATGTTGTGTGTCTGAGTGTGATAACAGAATATCAAAAATGAGGGTTGTCGAGCTATGAAAAAAAAATATATTGAGGCGAGTGGTCAGCTTCATGTTCCGGCTGCTGGGAGGCTTAATGGGCTCCAGAGCCGTCTTGACCATTTAGAGTGGGAAAAAATCTCTTACGCCCTTCCGGGATCATACCCATATTTACCTGCCGTCCAACTTGTGGTCAAGCCAATATACTTACTGAGCTACTCCGGATCATATCAGTGTTTAGTTTAAAGTGATATTCCTCATTCGTATCTCATAGAAGAATGCCTATGCATTGTGCACACCTACATAACCTCCAGTTCGCAAACATCAAAACGTAACAGAATACTGAGGGCCATAAGCCCAAAACTGCACGAAGTTCGACCACTGTGAGTTTAGATCAACAGAGCCGTTAGGAACTCATGCGTATAATTATCCCATCAACTACCACTTTCGGAAGCAAATGAGAACATCACTATAAACCTCTCGGGTAACATTTACTCTTACAGGGCGATACAAACATAGGAACTCCAAATAATATATTAAAGCTTTTATTTTTTTTCTACTGCACTTATCTGAATCCTGAATAAATTTTTGACATGTGTATATGTGGGGCGGTGGGGGGGGGGGGGTCCGACTTTGTAGAAAAGGAGGGCTATTACAGCTTGGGCAGATGCTTAATCTGCTACAGTACTGACTGTAGGAAGAAGCGTTTGCACAAAAATTATTTACAAATGTCTAAAAAAAATCAAAAGACATATAAATATTAACATTTTGAAATCACCTTCTACACAGTGATTTTGTGCCAGCGGATCATGTAACAATCTAAGATACAATATTTTGGGTCTCACTGTTGTGCTAGATAGCTACCCGTGGCTGAAACGTTTTCCAGTAATTCCATTAGACAACCTTCAAATCATCCCGCCACACACCCGTCCCCCCCTCTGCGCATTTACCCTTGCACGACTATCTCTCTTCCCCTCCAAACCCCCCATTTCGTGCATCCACCGTTTTAAACCCTCAAGCGAATTTGCCCTTTCTGCCAGCCATTGTGAATATGACGGGAAATAGCTCATGACCTTTTGACCCTCACCCTTTTCCCTCGTTTCACAATCCGAATAGCACCGACATGGCTTCCGGAACGACGCAGAAGTAGACTTCCGTACAGAAACCAAATGGACCGTTGGTAGTCGCACGTATATTCGTATAAAAGACTTCTTTTGTATAAAAAAGGCTACGATGTGCGCCACAGTACACGTTGCATTAAAACTGTAGGAGGGAAAAGTAGCACTGTGACAGAACAGTCGGCCAGTTACACCTGGATAAGCATTTATTGCCGGAAATTACTGTTTACTGCTCTCGACTGAAGGGTGGAAACCCGTATAAAGTGGCTCATTATGACGTTCAAACATCTCGATTCACAACTCACATCTCATTTCATACGAACGACACGTGTCATAATAAAATGTAATGAATAATTTAGCTTAACAAAGAATAATTAAGACTTTCGGCAGGTCAGAACAAGGCTGGAGGGTCGACACACGCTTAGACAACTTTAAATGGAAGAACAGGCCACGTGGGATAGCAAGGGCTATGTGGGAGGATAATATTAAAAGAATTTTAGATAGAACACGAGGGTATGGAATAATGTGAACTAGTTCAGTTTAAGTTCCAGGGGCGGACTCTTGTGAATAGGGTAGTGAAACCGTAATACGCTGGATTTATTGAAAACAGATGAGCAAATACACGTCTAAAATCTCTCATTTTAGGTTATCTGGCTTAAACGGTATCCGAGCAACATACAAGTTGAAGTGTACAGATTAGTGAAGATTACGCTGTACTGGGATATGACGCCATGTAGTTCGGTAGATACAAACGTTTGTTCCGATGTGCACGGCGTCACCTTCAAGAAGTTCGTAATATTCTTATTCTTCTCCTTAATAGCCACAAGCCTTAATGCAGAACACTGCATTGCCTACCATTTCTTACAGTCGCGTTATGCGCAACTCACACGGAATTTGATGACGTAAGTAATCGAACTAAACTTACTTTTTTACGAGTTTAACTTTCGTCACAATAAAGGTTCTTGAAAACTAAATAACCTTTCCACCAAACCTTGTGCGAAATATTGAAATAAAAGGACTTCAGATGCTGCTGGTCTAGCGACATGCACGTTGAAGGAAACTTCTAAAGTGCTGAGTCATTTTATTTGTGGAGCGGAAGTGAATGTGTGATGTCCAGCACTTCAGCCACTATTGGTTATAAAATCCATAAGGGCTCGAAGACTTTATTGGCACAGGAAGAAACTTAGAAATTTTGGGTTTTAAACAGGGCATAGAATATATCAAGTTCTTATATTCAAAATTTATTTTTGTTTCAATATTGAAATCTACCGGCAATTTATACTCGAAATTTCTTTCTGAAATAACACAGTGGAAATCATGAAGAAAGTGATCTGTGCAAAGTGTGTTCAGTTTGAGGCTGTGTTTCCTGCTTTAATCGGTGACATAATTTCAAAATTTTAACGGCTTCTCAATTTTCGACTAAAAATAACTTCCGCGTGGCATGAGAAATATTTCCCCCTAAATCCTATGTTTTGTTATACTGTTCGTCTGATATACCAACAGGACCAACGACACGAAGTAACATCACTGATGAGAGTGCTTGACCCGGAAGATGACGGCACATTTACTGTGTTCGTAAAGTTATCTAACTCTTATACTCCTATTAAATAGAAATTGGGGGTTGCAATACGGGAGGGGGAAAGAAAATAGAGGGGGTGATAGACACTAAGGGAGTGAAATCTGAAGGAGTTAATTAAAGAACTAGGAGTGACCAAAGTGCCGTTTTTTCATGAAACGGAAGATTTCGTGTTTAAGATTTTAAGATGTGCCGAAAACTCGAACTGGAGAATGGAACAAGTTGCGAGGAGAAATGGAGGAGTTTTCATGAATACATTCATACCTCTGAAGAAAATTTCAAACTTCAGTAATGAAAATGGTCTTCAGGTTCAGGATGATTATCTGGCCAAAGTTAGAAGCGATGATTGGGAAATGTGTTAACAAAACGGCTCTTATTTGTAGATAAGCCGATCCCAGTGGTCGCGCGGTCTAAGGCGTCGGTCTGCGGCCGCTCGCTTGCTGGGATAGCGGGTTCGAATCCCGCCGGGGCATAGATATCTCTCTCTGTTTGAGTGTTGTGTGTTGCCAGGTAGAGGTCTCTGCGACGGGCTGATCACTTGTCCACAGAAGTCCTACCGAATGTGGTGTGTCTGCGTGTGATCGTGCAGCCTCGATAATGAGGAAGCCTGGCCTACTAGCGGATATTGCGCCATAACAGAATTGTATATGATAATAGCACGGGTAAGATAGAAGAGTAAATAGCTCTACCTGTAAGTTTCTACGATACTGCTGATGTTATAAGGAAAGTCGCCTAGCGGTATAGGCTACCCTGTGTAAAATATTGCAACTCAATAAATACATGTGTGTATTTTTTCTGCGACGCAACAGCCCAATTCGGGCCATGGCCACCTCATTTGTGAGTTCCTGTATCACACATAATTAGACACACACACCCGGTAGGATTCCTCTGAACTAGTGACCAGCTCGTCGCAGAGGCCACTACCTACACAACACAAAACAAACACGAGAGACGAACATCTATGCCCTCAGCGGGATTGGAACCCGCGAACTCAGCAATCGAGCGGCCGCAAAACTACGCCTTAGACCGCACGGTTACAGGGACCGGCGAATAAATATATTACCATCAATATATAAATTCAAGTCATTTACGATTATGGTGTCTGGGTAGCAAACGAAACAACTGATGCATGAAATGGGCTTGGCCCTTTTAGTATTCCACTCACCGACCACATTCAGATGAATGAAGTGACTCATGTGAGGCGTTGTGCTGATCTGGCACTCGTAAACGCCAGAGTCGCGATGCTGAGGGTACTTGATCTGCAGGGTCCAGTCCTCACTGTGCGGATGGTGGATGGCACGAAACCTCTGGTCACTGGTGTAGGTGTACCTGCCCACCGTCAGAAGGTGGATGTCACGGTGCCTCACCCACGACACCTGAAATAACATCTGTTGCTACGTCAGCCAGTCTGCCTACATATCAGTGGAAATTGACATTGTTTTACAAACGTCCACAGAAAGTAGCATAATTAATACTTCTCCTTGTCGTGCACAATTGTACAATCAATTTTATATAAACCACACAATGTAACAAGTCAATCTCAATTATTATAAAAATATTATTTACAATTAATTTCTACTCATGCTTGAAGGTTGTCTCCTCTAATTCTTTCAAGAGTAAAAACAAGGAGAAAGTGTTTTTCTGTACAAAGGTCCCTCGATATCCGATACAGCATGAAAGAATAACAAAGTAAAAGTACTTTTCTACATAATGCTCCCAGATTTCCGGAAGAAAATTGTTGTATAGAACGTTCCTAAGATTTGCCCATTTGTCCTGGTAAGAGCAATATGTAAATGAAGATAAGTATGGAGCATTGATGGAATGATACTGATAGGGAAAAGCCGAATTACACGGAGATAAAAGTATCCCAGTGCCACTTTGTCCACCACAAACCTCACATAAACTGGTCTGGAATCGAGTCCGGGCTTCCGCCGTGAGAGGACGACGACTAGCAGCCTGAGCCAAGGCACTATCCATGGAAAAGTAAAACCTACATTATAGATAAAGTTTTAATCAAGGAAACAGTATAAATCCAATCAAAACACAACAAAATATTTTGTTCTCAGTTCAGCTACATGTTTCGACCGAACCTGGTCATCATCAAGCTGGTCACAGGAAAAATACAAATATATACAGAGCTGCATTAGGATTGAAATCTCACTCTCTCTAAGAACACAAAGGGGATGAATTATCTAATTATTATAAACGTTAGTAGAACTCCCATCTTCCAATGTAGGAATATAAAAAGAATATTACACAGCTGTAATCATATATTTGTCTTTTCCTGCGACCAGTCTGATGATAAACATGTTTGAAAGAAACATGTAGCTGATCTGAGAACTAAATACAGTCGAACTCGGTTATAACGTCATGAAACTGACTGAATATTTTGTGTCGTTATAAACGAGTGTTTTTCTAACAGATGAGTATAATGTTACGGTTAACAATGAGGAATTAATTGGTACCACAGAATATCTGACGCTATAGACGAGGTGTCGCATAAACCGATGTCGTCATAATCGGGTTCGACTTATATTGTTGTTTTGACTGGATTTATTCTCTTTCTTTGATTATCTAAGAACACAACTGGGATGAATTTTATACCTCACAAAAAAATATGTGTGGTTTTCATTGGAAGGACCAGTCTGTGAAAGCTTTATAAAGAAAGAATATTTGTTTATTGCGAGAGGCACACGAAACACATAAGTATACGACGCGAATAAAATTCAGATTTCACAATGTTAAACCTGGCGGTACACATATTAAGCACAACGCTTAAAATAGTTAATCTAAGCCACATGATCTGTCACGAAAAATCTCAGTGAATTTAATCGAAAATACTGTTATAATTTCAGTTGACGTGGCCACGAAAACAAATAATTTATCTCATTCTCCCACGATACGTAGTGTGCTGTAATTATTCACAGTTCATTATCTTAGGCAGTGAGATAATTAATTTAAGGTTACAACAGCAGACAGTACTAGAATTAATTACAAAAACAATAATGCAGCACGATTAATCTAAATTAATATCCCAAGAAAATAACACGCATTTTCTTAGTCTCAGCCTAAACTAATGCGTTAAATCTGAAAATAAATAAAGTTTCACTAAGCAATTTCGATATTTTCTGGGCATATTGTAGGATCAGTGTCGGAAACTGCAACCGAGAAGCAATTATACCAGACTCGGCCTCCTTCAACATACATGTTTGTTAATTTAGGCTATTGAGCAATAGGTGCCTGAACTAACCAAACACGCAACCAACTAGATAACCTACTCCAAGAAACAGGTTGTCACTTAAATAATCAAGAAACTCCCTGCAAAAATTGGAATCAGAATGTTTTAACTGTGTTGACCTGAACTCGTCACTGAGTAATAACAAAACCCAGTTCGTGTAATCCTAATACTAGAGCCTCGTTTAAATACTATTTTATACTTATTCTGCTGTCCATGTCTTAGTCTCCCAAATGGTTCTTATTTCCAGGACTGCGTTCTAAAAGTTTCTTCCGGGCCAATTTGAGTAGAAGCGTCCCATATTCCTGTGCCTGAGGACGGGGCCGAATTGTCCCGGAAGTCTGTTTTAATTTTTATTTTAAAAGCCTTCGATGATCAAAGTTCAAAACCGTATATAGGATTCCAAATGTGATACACCATGGTTACAGTCCCATAAAATTGTTAAGGCTTGGCATCTAACAAAAGTAACTGATCCCTGTACATACAGATGTTAATAGTAATATTTTGGCTTACAATTTCAGCTAGCTGCTATGTTAACATGAAACAAGCAGACGTGTCTTCTGTGACTAGTATAGTTTTACGTGTATTGGTATAAATATGTTCCGAAAATAATATTTAATGTCTTATATAAGAGATATGATCGTTAATAATTCTTAATGTTGCAAATGAAGCAAATTTCTCCCTACTTCTTCGCCTCTGACATAATAAAATTTATCCTATATTATAATAATTGCATTACATTTGTAAGTGATGGCCAGACACAGAACTTGTAACGTGCTTGTTACTATACCTCATCCTCAGAACATATATCCTTAAGATCTATCTTAATATTATCTTATCATGTCCAAGTGGATATTTTAAATTGGTTTCTCCAAAAAATCTTGCTTGCATTCTTTATTTTATTACAATATAGCCAAATTTACAGCCCATCGTAGCTTCCTAGCTTCAATCATCCCAACAGTAGTTATCCATCTTAAAATATTTCAACTTTTTGGTCATACTCCTCAAGCCGAAATAGCTTTTGTTTGGTTCCGCATATTGGCCGTTGCCAGCTTTTCCATTGTAGCAGTTTGAAGGTGTACTGAACAAGTTTATGTACATGCAGAAGTTAACTTATAAGTTCCCTTATGAATTTACAGTAGCCATTTGTTACCTAAAATTTGTAATTCACATTCTCCCTGTAATACGGGTCAGCAGCTGTGTGCTCACAGCAGTAGGATAAGCTGTTTTACTACCCTTAATGCTAACATAGAACTCTAGCATCCTTAATGCCAGATACTAATAATTTCATAGCATAATAACACTATTTGTTTAATTACAGGGCACTAGCTAAAGGAAGCGGATAGTTTTCCCAAATGTCTTCTTTTATATACACACAAAATACAAGGTCTCTGTAGCTAGTCACGAACTACGACGTAAGTAAAAGCACTTTCAAATTTCATGTTACATTTACTTATGCTAAAAAAAAAGTTGTGATGGGCGGGACCTGTAGCAAAATTGGAAAGATAAAAAATGCTTGTGAAATTGTAGTTGAAATTCCCGAAGGGATAATATCATTTAGGAGCCGTAAGTGTACATGGCAGGATAAAGTTTAGTTGTGAGGTTTATGATGTGCGCTAGTTTCACCTCGCTTGCTGCATTGCCCAGTATTGGATGTTTGTAAGCATGAAAAAAAACCTTCCAATTACATAGAGGGGGGCATATTTATTGACGAGGACAGCGACCATCAGCTTCTCAAGGATTCTTCTTTGTATAATCCTTTTAGTTATCAGAAACAGTCAGTTGTCTTACTTTAAAAAGAGTTATTGCAAAATGCCCAATATATAAGCGGAAGACATACTCTTAAATGGTTCCATGACAAAAGCCCACACGACGAAAGCCCACACGACAATTGCGCACAGATAAAACCCCACTGTCATGAATGCTCACAGGAAAAATACCCACACCGATAAATGCTCACACGGATATATGCTCACACGGATGAATGCTCACACGGATTAATGCTCACAAGGATAATTGCTCACAAGGATAATTGCTCACACGGAAAAATGCTCACAAGGGCTAATTGTCACACAGGAAAGTAATGGTAGTGTAATGAGGGGGACGAGGTTGAAATTTCGCGCTGACTGTAACAGAGACATAGCCTACACGCTAACCTAAGTTTGTGTCCAGTGGCCATTTCCTTCATATACAAAACAGAGACATAGCCTGAACGCTAACCTAAGTTTGTGTCCAGTGGCCATTCACTTAATATACAAAACAGAGACATAGCCTGAACGCTAACCTAAGTTTGTGTCAAGTGGCCATTCACTTAATATACAAAACAGAGACATAGCCTGAACGCTAACCTAAGTTTGTGTCCATTGGCCATTCACTTAATATACAAAACAGAGACATAGCCTACACGCTAACCTAACTTTGTGTCCAGTGGCCATTCCCTTCATATACAGAACAGAGACATAGCCTGAACGCTAACCTAACTTTGTGTCCAGTGGCCATTCACTTAATATACAAAACAGAGACATAGCCTGAACGCTAACCTAAGTTTGTGTCCAGTGGCCATTCACTTAATATACAAAACAGAGACATAGCCTACACGCTAACCTAAGTTTGTGTCCAGTGGCCATTCCCTTTATATACAGAACAGAGACATAGCGTGAACGCTAACCTAACCTAATTCTTGTATGTGCGTACTTTCGTGTGTGACAATTCGCCCGTGTGAGCATTTGTCCGTGTGAGCATTTATCAATGTGAGCATTTAAACTTGTGAGCAATTATCCTTGTGAGCATTCATCCGTGTGAGCATATATCCGTGTGAGCATTTATCGGTGTGGGTATTTTTCCTGTGAGCATTCATGACTGTGGGGTTTTATCTGTGCGCAATTGTCGTGTGGGCTTTCGTCGTGTGCGCATTTATCCGGTCACCCTCTTAAATAACCCAAGTTAATTTAGTAACACATGACCTTAGAAGCAGATCAAAGAGCGGTTAGGGTGGATTCCAACCTTTCTTCCTACAAAGTAGAAGACAAGTAGCACACAATTACCAGTGGCAAACTTTGCCGTGTATTTAAATTATTGCAATCCGACTATCCATTTATGGCCTCAAATAAAGTGAACGTTTTAGTTGTTTGCCAATATGGCTTAAATTTTCGTATTCTCAGAGAACTTTTAGAGAAATATTCCCGCATTGGAATTTATAATAATCTGTCCAACGTTTCAGAACCTGATACTAGATCAAGGTTGACGGCAGAAGAGCATGTATTGTCTCGACATAATGCATTCCTTTTTATTTTGTAAAGGCCGTCCAATAGAGCGAGATTACGCTGCCCCAATCGTCATGACAGCAAACACTTTTAAGCTTTTGCATATCGAAGACCAGAGCAAAATACAAAGACCTCTCAAATTTCAACTGCAGAATTTAACAAATCCCATGTTAGTGTCTCGATGTCTGTCACGCGGCGTCGCAGGTGGTTGAGACAATGCGCTACAAGCCGGCAGATCGCGGGTTCGATTCCCGATGGTGTCATTGGGATTTTTCGTTGATATAATACTTCCAACCGCACTACGGCCATGGGTCGATTCAGCTTCTGACAGAAATGAGTACCAGGTATATTGCCTGGGGTAGGGCTGACAACCTTACCGCCTTCATGTGCCGTTTGTCTTTAAATCTGGGAGCCTCAACCTCCTGGAACCCTAACGGCCTGTTCAGGCCTGTAATTGGATTGCTTTTTACCAGTAGAAGCAATGCAGCAATGGTAACAGATAAGGCTCAATCAGTCACTTTTCAATTCAGCATAGTAATAAGACCTCGGATCATTAAAAATTGATCAGTCGTAGCTCCTTAATCGCATGAAAGAGCGACAAACCAGTCGCGTTTTCCGAAATGAACAGCCGGACAGGATAATACACAAATACGTTGCTTTATGAAAAAATCAGGTGCTTGGGGCTAACGTCGGTGTGACAGACGAACATTGCTGCTCCAGAGTCTGACAGTCACATGTTTATTGCTTGGTCCTGACACTGAGGATCCTGACACACTCTACGGTTTCCACCAGAGCCACGGCAAAAAATTATGGCATAGTATTATAAAATAAGCTGCGACTGCTTCCTTACTCAACATTTCCAAACTGTTATTCTGCCATAACGCCATGTAGCCCATTCAGCTAAACACACGCCGAGCAACTAACTTCAAAAGGCGAATTTCCTGTAATATAATTATGACTGTACACTGTACCAGTGTACAGTCATAACTTATCACAGAACTTCGTGACTGCGTGTCAGAAAAGATGAAAAGTACCCACGAATTACAAGTAAGTATTAACACAGGCCTATTTTATGTATTGAAGAGTCTTGGCATAGTCTATACTAGCAACCTCTTATTTTCATCATTTTTACGTTTTAATAACATACATTACTCAAACGACAATCATACTGGTTATGTATCCCGAGACAGGGCAAAAGAAAATGTCTGTTCCTCTTCCTCATTCTGCACTCTATAAGCAGCCACAGCTACATGTTTTTTTTTTCAATGGCTCGACAGCCCCTTGGGGGCCTAGACCGCCTCATTTTTCGAGGTTTCACGATCACACTTAAGACACACCACACTTGGTAGGACTCCTCTGGACAAGGGATCAGCCCGTCGCAGAGACCTCTACCTGGCAACACACAACACTCACAAGAGACAGACTTCCATGCCCTAGGCGGGATTCTAACCCACAATCCCAGTAAGTTAGCGGCCGTAAACCCCCCGCGGCCACTGGGATCGGCCCACAACATATTATTAAGTATAATTGTAATCTGTTACCGAGAAAGTCTCTAGTGAACTTTCCATCAACATTAAATGTAAGAGGTATACAAATAAATGATTATGTTACTCTCACATCCTTCTTCAAAAGTGTTGACAGATAAGATACAAAAAGTGATTAATTACTTTACTTCATTAGTCAAACCTCATCGCTGCTCCATTTCTTGTATCTCGTCAACGAAATATTAAACCCCAAAGTAATTTAGAATTAAATGGCAATAACAGGAAACTAAAGACTTCCTGACATAATGTAGTGAACAAAATCCTTGGTTACGGGTACGTAAGGTATAATACAGGCTCTACCAGACATTTCGTAAGTTTGCTCTGATCCCGTCTTCAAGCGTTTGGTTGTCGTTGTAGAAAGATTTAGTGGTTAGTGGAAGGCGCTGGGATTGAAACCCCTAACTCTAAATACTACGCTAGCTTCCCACTAACTAACTGTACACTCGGAAACCTTCACTGTGAAAGGTGCATTCGGCAACAAGATACGCAAGATACGAGTATGTATAACGTAACATTGTGGCGCGTTCGCGTAGCCACTGTTGCAGTGAGAACGTAAAACGGCACGATTTTCGGAAAACGTTTATTGGAGATAAAACATGTATTTTTATTTTATCTACAATTTTTGTCTAAAACATTCGTCATTCTAAGAAGATTTCAGAGAGATATTATCATAAAGGTACATAGGTCTTCATGCAAAGTACTCGTTACTCTTGTCAGATTTCAATCGAAATTGAATTTGCTCGATATATTTTCGAACACTCCTTAAATAAAAAATTTCATGAAAATCCGTCCAGTGGGAGCCGAGTTGTTCCATGCGGACGAACAGACATGAAGATGCTAAGAGTCGATTTTCGCTATTTTGCCGCAGCGACTAAAAATTAAATATAACCCATTTATGTTTGAATTGTTTTTCCATACAGCGCAGCCATAAAGCAAAATTACGCGTTATGGGTCAGCCCGACGTGACGTTAGGAGAATCAGATTGTCGTGCCTGCCTAGGCTTTCCATAAAAAGGCTTTACTGCAGAGTTTGTGGTTTATTTTACGATGTCGTCAGTATATTGTATAGCATCGAATAGTAGGCTTATTTTTGAATGACGAATTAGAGAGGATTTGGAAGAAACCTTTGGTGCCCTAAATTTGGTTTTAACTTCGCGACGTAAGTGTTGATGGGTTAGACTGTAGAACGGAGTCCTAAGGGTCCGACAATAGAAACCATAGCGTTTACGATTACGACTCTATAATGTAACATGAATTAATATAGTAAAAACTTACATGACAGAAATATAAGTGGACAATGACAGCTAGAGATAGTGCACATTGTCATCGCTTCTAATTTAGGTGTAAATTTATAAGAGATGCAGGGATAATTTCTGCAGAAGTTTTAATGATTGTAGCAGACATGCATAAACTTCAAGTTAGACGCCGTCTAATTTAATGTTTGTCAGCCAATTATCTCGCCACGTGACAATGAGCTGCTGTAATGCATATGTCTTGTCTCGTAGCTCACTTGCCTTAAAATACTCAAATTTCCAAGGAGAAGTGTAAATAATTTTAACTTTTAATTGAACAGCCAATTCAAGGAGTGGTAGAAAACCCGTTACTAGCGATATAGAGAGTTGCGAAACATACAAAGTTGGAAATTATTATAATAATCAGGATAATTTTAATAACAATTTATTTAAATTCCGTAACTAACTTAAGTGCTTAAAGCCCAGAAGTTGACATATGTACCACAGGCTGTGAAATTTACAAACCTCCATTTTGACGAGAACATGAGTTAATGTATTTTGTATGGTACTCAGAATAGACGGTCATTATCTTCTTATACATTAATTGATCTTTATAAACCAGACAAAGTTTGTTCTCTGTGATGTAGGAATTGAATTTTTATGTATAATTTAGATAAAGTCAGTATTCATAGTCTTATAAGGCAGAAGCAGAATATAAAGCCTGTGAAATATTTTTCACGTGTTCAGAGAAATGAAATGTCAACGTAAATTCAGTTTTGGGGAAAACACAGTGAAACTATTTTATCAGTTTCGAATAGTGAATGCAACAAAATAAATTTGACCCTTGTAAAGATAATCTTGCCACATCATGTTTCAGTCTCAATGTCTTATGTACTAGGAGATGTCTCATGTACTAGGAGACGGCGCGCTACAAGATGCATACGACAGTGTGAATATTCCAATTCCACAGCATTGTGAGCTACTTTTGGTTAAACAAGAATAATCTTGCACCTAAAGAACTAAGACAGAGAGAGAGAGATGTATTAATTAATTTGAGACCAGAACAAGCCTATGACATTATGCTTTGAGTTAAAAATGAGAATAGTGAATATATAACATACGCTACCGTAAAAGGTGAGAAAAGAATACAATAACATTTTAATCTCAGGAGGAAAGACAGGACTGTGAATATGTCCAAATCAACTGCACAGAACTAAATGAGTGCGAAATAAACAGACCGTCAGTCACAACTATATTTTCAGACAAGATATTTTATTGTACAAAACACGCTTTTCAGGCACCTTTCATTGTCCACAAAGTGCTACATGTTTCGGCTTTTTTAAAGCTGGTATCAGGCACAGGAATAAAAATATAAAAACAAGTTGTCTTTAAAAAATTATATCGTCAGAAAGTAAGTTTGTGATTAACCGTCCACTCTTTATTTGTCTATTCATCCATCACAGAAGGATGTCTCATTTTGAGACTAAATGAAAGACGTCGGATCTACTGTCTGTTACAGGACTGTATCCTGGATTACATCAATCCAGTCCTAAATTATTAAACCGATTTACGTAACAGTCATATTAACACTACCTTCATGTCTTCCAAACTGTCGATTTCCCAAAGATTTTCTATCAAAACTAAAAGTTTTATGTTTTCCTTTGGGAAAACCAGTTGAGCACAAGAATCGTGTAAGAACTGTTATAAATATTGATGATATCAAATGCCTAATAAATAGAGAGTAATTATGGAATTGTAGGAAAAACAGTCGTGGTGTGTGTAGAAAAAGTTCCTCTACATTGCAACGCAACATGTCAATCTATAATCGATTATTCTACAAATACAAAAGGAGTATGTAAACTTCGTTTTAGGCTTACCGTTGGGTTTTATATTATTACAAATTAGTATGTAATTGCTGTCGAAGCAACAGTTTATTAATATTACTATTAGGTCCTTCCGTTGAAACAGCTGTTTATTAATATTAGCTAATATTAGATCTAAGCATCTAATAGTAAAAAAAGTTGTGTTTACGGCAATTACGTACTAATTTGTAAGATACGGTTTTAGTTTTCTAGTTTCTCATTTTACTAATTCCCTGAAATTATGTTCTCTTGAGATAAGTCGTAAAGCTCATTTTTGCTGAAGTATCATGACGTGTGAAAATGCACTGTCAAGAGCACAAACGAGGGTACACCCTTTATAAATTTCGGCACTAGATGCAGGTGAGTGGTCAGTTACACGGCCGCTGTATCTCCACCTAATGAACGACTGTACATTTGCCCAGCGAAAAGGGTTTGCCGTAGAGATGTTCCGGACATTTTAATGAAAAGGAGAATTGTACTTACACCGGAAACAGGACACCTGACGTACTGTCTGTGGCTACGTACTTGCATAGCTATCCTGGATCTTCGGTTTAAATATCTTACCTAACATTTTCCTTTATAAAAGTGTTACGCATTACTTAGTTTATATAACAAAACTGCTCTAACTTGATATGTCACTTAGCGTCGAAACGTTTGCTAAAATTCACGACAAATACTCCATTTGCATGTTAGAGGACAAATGTCCCTCAAATTATTTTAAATAAATGACGAGTCCAGTCTTCAAGTGGCATGTGCTGGTGTCGGTGTCAGTTGATAGCTTTCATATCACCTGAAAAGACGGTTTTAATTTAAAAGACGAAAGGTAATTACAGGATTATGAACAAAATAAGACAACGAGGCGCTTCATAATTTGTATTTTTCACCAAACATTAATAAGGTAATAATATCCAAACATATGAGATATACGGATCATGTAGTCCGTGTGAGAGAGAAATATGATACGCATGCAAAGTTATTACGAGTAAAATAAACCCTGCAAGAAAGAGGTAATTTTGAAGACCTAGGCGTGGATGGGATTATAATATTAAAAAAGACTATATAAAATTCATTCTAGGTGTGTATACCGGGCTAAAATAGCTTCGGATAGTGGGCAGTGACAGGTATTGTAAATATATAAATTATTTACCGATCTCCATAGAAGGTGAGGAACGTATTGGCCACGTGAGTGGTTCTCAGTTCCTCAAGATAGACTGTGTGCTATGGATCAGTTACTTCCGCAGCTAACCACAGCAGGCTTTTAATCCAGGATCAGTCAGGTACTTCTCCCGAAGACAAACTTCGTTATCATAAATTTCAGGGAAGTGTAATAAAGCAAACAGTGGGTGCCAAAGACAGGCGGGGAGAAGATGCTACATTTTTGCCATTTAGTACTAGGTAAAGAGGCAACAGTTGGTGATGCAATGAGGTAACAAAGAAACACGACATGCGAGGAGAAGGTGGGAAAGGAAAGAATACAGACAATTCTTAAATTAATAGTATTTCAGCGTGTACAGTTAGTGCAAGATGTTTCTGACTTAATTAATTATTATCCTTGCAAGTTTTCATTGCTCGCCTAAAAATGAAAAGATTTCTATTTTCAGAAACGTAATACGGAAAGGACTAAATTTAGAATAATCCGTATATTACGGCACAGCTCTTGGATTGCGGTCTGTTCGTTTCACTGCATCGACAAGAAAGAGCAGGAGTGGAAACTTTGCTCTAAAGATTTGTGGCAATATTATGCCAATATTATGCCACGCGCTACTCACCGTCTGAGTTGTATATCTTACTGTATATATTAAGATTCGGTAGTTGGCTCTATTCTTGGCTTCAGACGAACGGATGATGTTATAGTGGGCAAAATTTTTCTATTTTTCACATCCTTTCGCAAATCAGTTGCGATAAGCTACAAGTAGCTTCGTCATATCCATTCATCCGCCCGTTAGTCTGCACAAAAGAACTCCTTTGCCACAAGAAGGATTTTCGTCAAAATTTGTATTGGGGCTTTCACTGAAAGTTCTCGATGCATTAAAAGTTTGGTTAAAGTCGGACAAAAGTAACAGACACTTCACGTGAACACTGAAGTTTATTTATTAATATTTTGACTAATAATGTTACCGTTGTCTGATGGTTACCGCCATTAACTTCGTTACCCAAAATATCAATATCCCTACTGCTGTTTTGATAATGCGCACGCGTCTGAAGGGTTTTGATCTGCAGATATTTCTGTCTTCCAGTTTGCTATCCAAAAATATAAAAATTAAGATACCTAGAACTATAATTTTGCCTGTTATTTTGTACGGATATGAAACTTGGCCTTTCACACTGAGGGAGGAACATAGGCTGAGGTTGTTTGAGAATAGGGTGCTGAGGAGGTTATTTGGGCCTAAGAGGGACGAGGTAACAGGGGAGTGGAGAAGACTACATAACGAGGAGCTTTATGATCTGTACTCACCAAATACTATACGGGTGATCAAATCAAGAACAATGAGTTGGGCGGAGCATGTAGCATGTATGGGGAAGCGGAGAGGTGCAAACAGGATTTTGGTGGGGAGACCCGATGGAAGGAGACCACTTGCAAGACCCAGGCGTAGATGGGAGGATAATATTAAAATAAACCTTCAAGAAGTGAGATGGGGGACATGGACTGGATTGATATAGCTCAGGATAGGGACAGGTGGCGGGCTGTTGTGAATGCGGTAATGAACTTTCGGGTTCCATAAAATTGGGGAAATTTCTAGGCTAGCTGAGGACATGTCAGCTTCTCAAGAAGGACTCTGCTCCATGGAGTTAGTTAGTTAGTTAGTTAGACATTTGTAAAATTGTTGTTGGAACATTTTAATACCTATGGAAGTGTTCATGTTAGGAGCTTCCGATATATAACTGAACACCTTCGAAAAGGCACATGACGTCTCAGATGTGCCTAGGATTATTTATGCACTTAAAATGCGGGAAATTCTTAAAGGCTGGGAATAAATACGTCCTATTCAGAGAACGTTCTGAAAATATGCTCGGTGTTTCCAAGTGCACTGCTAATGGCATGGTTAAAAACAAGTAAGATATGGCTAGCAGTGCACACACGAACGTTTGGTTACGGGCGCCATATATCTGGATAAAGTACAGAGATTTACGAAATGCCTAATTTATGGAACGTAAAATCGGAGGACTAATAATTTGGCGATTACAGCAAATTACGTAGGTGAAGCTTAGCCTATATGCTGGGAGAAGTTTCCAAGAAATGTAAAGATTTATTGTGGAATCTTGTGTGTTAGACGTAATGGTACTGGGAGACAAAGATCATTTGCTACATTGGTGTATCTTTCTCTTAGTTTTTAATGTACTATAACAGCGAACTGGGAACATAAAAAATGTATTGGATGCTGCATTAAGAAAAAAGGGTGGAGCATGGAAGAAAGAGAGGAAGGCGGAAAGAAAGAATAGGGTGGTTGAGTTTAAGGCTGTAGAAACTGAGGGGGTAAAGAGGAACCGGGAAATGTCGATGACCTATATTTGGTAGATTGGTGGATGTCATGTGTATTAGGCCTATTTTAAGGCGTGTCGAAACCTAGAAATGGCAGGTGGGGGAAGATATTTAAGAGAAATAGGGGGGGGGGGATCCACGAACAAGTAATTTGAAGAAAATTGTTTTAAGGGTCTGCATGATTATCTCTTCAAAGTTAGAGGTAAGAATAAGAAGTGTTTTAAGGAAATTATTCATTTATGCGCAGATAATGGTTACGTAGAAATGCTGTGTTAAATTTTATGGCCATGTAACTCTTGTGTTATCAGGGACCCCACCCTTCTTTAATGAGGAACTAAGCTTAGAAGGTATCAGTATACAATATCACAATAAAAATTAAACATATCATATATGTCATGTCATATCACGTAACATGTCACGTAGTGTAATACAGTCTGTGTGTCGATTCGTGTCGGTATATCGCACCACGTCACATGATGTCATATAACATGGCATATCACATCGCATGAATCGTCATGTTATATCATTTCATGTCATACGCTGACAAGTCATATCCTCTATCAAATCATATCATGGTACGTCGTATCAGTATATGTCACGATGTCATGTCATATCATGGTGAGTCGTATCAGTATATGTCACGATATGTCATGTCATATCGTGGTGAGTCGTATCAGTATATGTCACGATATGTCATGTCATATCATGGTGAGTGGTATCAGTGTATATCACGATATGTCATGTCATATCATGGTGAGTCGTATGTATAGTCACATCACTTCATTTCATGTGTACGGCATTACAAAAATTGTGTTTACGGTATTTGGAATGAATTCGAGACATTTTCAATAATATAATATTAGATAACCACAAAAAATCAACAGCGATGCACTCTGTAACGTTACTGTCGACGGACGAGCTCTCTCGAAAGACACAGGTGCTTTGTTTATTACTTTTAAATATCGATGTTTGACAGATGAACAGCGTCAGTGTTATGCTTTTGCGAAATAAAATGGGAGCACGTGCAACTGAAAATAATCATCATTAAAAATTCGTTGTACTTTTTTCCCCCCGGATTTCTGTACTTCTTTTGTACGTCAGACATGTCAGGGACATCCGTATTCATTTACATCGACACGTGAGCGCCCCATTTCTCTTGTTCAATCGGACGTGAGCTAAATGATATTTGTTGCCCTCGTACGTGAACTCCTGCTCTTTATAAGCATAAAACATGCGAATGAAGCACTACAGGAACACGATGATGGAAGTACAAAAAAGTAACCAAAAGGAGGATAACAGGTCAAATATTTGTATAAAGGATAAGAAACACGTTGTGACCAATATCTGCCAAAACAGCCCAAGGGAATAACGGTTCACAGGAACTAGGATGTCTGTATGCAGAGCTTGCGCTCTGTTACACATCTGCCAAGTGTGTGAGTGGTAAGACGTGAGTGGGCTCTGGCTAGGGGTCTGAGTGGGCAAAGAAGAAGAATGTGGTAGGAAGTGACAGAAAACACAGTCTCAAGCAGTATGGCTGAAACAGATAGAATGGTTGAGTCAAATTCAAAACAAATAGTGTGATTTGGAATTGAACCCACGGCCGTTATAGTAAGGCAGGTCACAAAATGTCGAAGATAGGTGACACAAATGCGAGCATTAACAGGGGAATGATGTGAAAAATTTATGTCACTAAATGTAAGCAAAATAGCGACAGAATATTTGGTAGTCGATTTCCAAAATCTTGGTCTGTCTTAAGTTGGAAACAAGGCCGGACTAAGGGGGCGGGCCAACCTGGTAGCTGCGCCGGGCGCCAACCTGTATGGGGCGATAAGACGTCACTGGATTAATCAGAAATCTGGTACTAGTAACCTCAGGTATTCAAATGCGAAAGACGTTCTCCACAATTTGGGCACATGCCATCGAAGAGGTTCGCCAGCACTGTCCTAACTGATAAAGTTTAAAGAATATTTGTTTGAAGGGGCGCTAAATTTTTAGCCTGCCCGGGGCGCCCACGTGTTTCGGGCCGGCCCTGGTTTTAATATATAATATTACACAAAATGCCTTCTTAAACCAATCCTAATGTGTCTGCACATGTATGTATTATCAGCTGGAAAGGGGTTTGTGGTTGTATAAAGAGCATTGTTATAGAATAGTGCTGTATCAGATATATAACCCATTCATTCAGGGATGCAAGGAATATCGTTAAGGGTAAATAAGGAGATATGGAAGAAGAAGGAATCAAGAACATTGCTTAAGCACGTCATTTGTCGGAAGGAACTGACGAACGTCACTAATAACATTTACAAATGAAATACAAATTAAAATACAGCAATCCTCGCGAACCGTGGTTTTGCCAATTACGGATTTAAAATATTTGCGGCTTTCTAGTTCTAACCGTCTTTAAGGCGCGTTGGCAAAACAACTGCGAAATACAATTATCATATTTTTCATGGCTACCGTATCTGTCCGTCCTTCCGTTCCAACTAGACAGATTTTGATGAAATTTTACATTGAGGATTATTTACTAAAACCTGCAGACCCATTCTCTTAGTGCACAAAATAGATCTTTAATCTGCGAGGTATTTACTTTCTTGACTGCTTACACTTACTCATTCATTATTCGCTGTGATACATGTTTAAAGAAGCAAAATAAGAAAACCATTTCTGACTATGATTTGATTTGCAGCGCTACAGCTATAGGTGCAATTGTGCAGATGAAGCAAGCAGTTTCAAGGAACGCACTTCTGGAAATATGTGTTCAACATTTAAGTGATAATTAGACAGGTAAGTGACTACCATGGCAGAAACCTGTGGCCGTGCGTTCTAAGACGTACCAATAGCCAATAGAACTTAAACACAAGTCTGAAATCCACGTATGGTCTACATACGTCTTTGAAAATATCCGCAGAATCAAGCAAGAGATATCCTTCTTGGCTCCACATCGACATAAAAATGTATTACAAAATTCAGACACGGGTGTATTAGCAGTCGGTCAGCTCATTAAGTTGTGTGGCCAAAGTAATGGTCAAGCAGAATCGAAAAAAATACCTTGTTCAACAAGGCAGGGCACATAACAAGCATGACGTAAGTACAAAATATAGATTCAAGGAGACATGAAAACGTTACGGTCTCTCGTTCTCCAAATGAGACACACAAATACTTGAGTTATGGGCAAATAAGAAGAGACTTATCTGGCTTTTTCAACTTACCGTGTAGTATCTAATGCAGAAAAATTTGAACACCACTACAAAAATAAATTTGCAGACACGGCGGTTACTTGCCCACATGTGGAACGCATGTCTGGATCAAGCTAAAGGCACCCGTAGACGATAAATAATATTGCGCGATATTATTGACCTCAGTTTTAATACTGAAGGGTCGCACAATATATCGTATAAATAAAATAAATTTTGATTTTGCTTGCAATCTCGAAAACAGTTAATAGTCTATGCACAGTACTGCGGAATATGCTTTGAATAGTTTGTCTACAGTATTGGGCAATATCGAATGGATAGTCTGTGGAGAGTATTGGGCAATATCCACTGAACAGTCTGTGGACTGTATTGAGCAATATCAATCGAAAAGTTTGTGGAATGTATTAAGCAATAAACATCGAAAAGTCTGTGGACTGTATTAAACAATATCCATCGAACAGTCTGTGGACTGCATTGAGCAATATCCATCGAAGAGTCTGTGGATTGTATTGAGCAATATCCACTGAACAGTCTGTTGACTGTATTGAGAAATATCCATCGAACAGTCTGTGGACTGTATTGAGCAATATCCATCGAACAGTCTGTGAACTGTATTGAGCAATATCCATCGAAGAGTCTGTAGACTTTATTGAGCAATATCCACTGAACAGCCTGTAGACTGAATTAAGCAATATTCATCGAACACTCTGTGGACAGTATTGGACAATATTCAATGAACAGTCTGTGGACAGTATTGGGCAATATTCATTGAATAGTCTGTGGACTGTATTGAGCAATATCCATTGAATAGTCTGTGCAGAGTACTGGGCATTATCCACTGAATAGTCTGTGGACAGTATTGCAAAATATCTATTCAGTTACCGTATGTCTGCCGAACAGTAAACATGTCCAAAGAGAAAAGTGTTAGCCGCAAAGGGGAAATGGTAGTGCTTTATAACTGAGTTTCGGGTTTTCAAAAGTATTTCCTGTAGCCAAATAAGAGCGCAATGGACAAACGCGGAGTTGGATCGATTGCTTCTCAAATATTAGTACTTTTTAGCCAATGTGGGGGTAACAATTTTGAGCAGCTCATGGTACGATGCATCATCCAAACGCAAAGAAACGTTTCTTGTTTGCTGGGCTCACTCAGTTGTGTTGTCTGTCACGAAATTTTCTTGTATATACTGTGGTATTCATTTGTTCCATTTTTTAAACACAGGGATAAAGCAATGGTCACAAAAGCAGTATCAATATCACTCAACGTGTTTACTCGTCCTGGCCCACGAGCAAAATAAAATATTGCACAAAAATATTGAGTCGTTTATGGAGAAACATACTGCGCAATATTAATTCAATGTAAAAATATTAAGCATTAATTTTGACTGTCTAGGCGCCGCTTAAAAGGCAACGAGACGTGGGAGATGAGTGGAGGCCTTAGTAACAACTAGCCTGGAGGAATGTCGGTTTGGGAACAGAATTGTTCAGACCATCGAAAGCTTAGACACGCAGAATATGAGGACGAACTGAAATAATGTGGCGGCGACAAATTATTTGATAATTAGAAATGACCTAGAAGTCATTTGGTTCCCCTAAAATAACAACGTTCTCGATAGGCAAATAACTCAGAAGAGGAAATAATAAAGAACAATGTCGACTACATTATCTGCCTTAAATAGGTCAAATCACTCCTGTACCTAAGCGATATGTCATCAAGACAAATAGGGAAGTGAAGTTAAAAGCCTGATCAAATCAAGAAGAATGAGAAGGGCGGGGCATGAAGCATGTATGGGGAAGAGAAGAGGTACATACAGGGTTTTGGTGGGAAAATATGAGGGAAAGAGACCACTTGGAACACCTAGACGTAGATGGGACGATAATATTAAAATTTATCTTTAAGAAATAGGGTGGGAGCATGTATTAAATTGGTATGGTTTAGGATAGGGAAAGTCGGCGGGTTATTGTGAATGCGGTAATTAACCTCCTGTTTCCGTAATATGCGGGGAATTTCTTGACAAGCTGAGGACCTGTTAGCTTCTCAAGAAGGACTCTGCTCCATGGAGTTAGTTAGTTAAAAAGCACGTAATCCTATCCTCAGAACTGGTGGTCAGCCTCAAAATGCGGTCATTTTAGCAGCCGGCACAAATCTGCGAGTCTGGCAATGCTAAGTGGATGGTTTTCTATGTTCAATTTAACGGCGCTGTCAACTGCTAAGTTTGTGTGGTGTCGATGGTAGGTTAATGAAATATGAGCATGGAGTACTTGTGGACTAACAAGTACAGGAGAGTGCCGAAGTACTTGGAGAAGAACCGGTCCCAGTGCCAGTTTGTGCACTATAAACCTGACAGTGTATACATGCACTGGAATGGAATCAAGACCTTCGCAGTGCAGGCGAGTGAAAGGTTGTGGGAAGACGTAACGGTCGGTTTTTGCCAAAAGTGAAGTGTAAGTCGAAAGCCACCTTAGCTCGCATAAAAAATGGCAGTGTACCTAGTACGATATTTTTATATAAGTTAAAGGTAAAGGTCTCTCTGTAACTCGACATGCAGGCACAGAGAGGGAATAGAGGTATAGCTATTCACATTCTTAACCTCGGCGCTGGATGGCGGTGTGTGGTCAGCGACATTTACTGACCGCTTTTCCACCACGAAAGAACCCCGGCACCTATCGAAATGGAGCTTGTTGGGACCCAGTGCCGTTCCGGACGGATGTGGAAAAGAGGCGATCTCTTGCCTCCACCGGGTTTCGAATCCCGAACCGTCCAGCCCATATCAAGTCGCTATATCGACTAGGCTTGCCCAGCCCCATTTCATATACTCGTAAAGTAGGAGAGCTAACTTTGTCCCTGTGCACGCCAAGTGGCGATATATATCTCCACTCATTTTACCCTCGGAAATAGGGGAAGGCGAGTGATCAGCTTCACCCTCCGCCAGCATTACCTCCGAGGAAAGACTCCTGATAACTGTCGAACAGAAGGCTGACTTGGCCCAAGTGTTGGTCTGGACGTTTGTAAAAGCAATCCCATTACAGGCCTGGACAGACCCTTAGGGTTCCAGAAGGTTGAAGCTCCCAGATTTCTAGACAATCGGCACATGAAGGTAGTAAGGTTGTCAGCCCTACGCACCGGCCGCCTTTACCCCCCCAGGAAATATTCCTGGTACTCATTTCTGTTAGAGGCTGAGTCGACCCCAGGGCCATAGTGCGACCGAAACGATTATGTCAAGGAAAAATTCCAATGACACCATCGGGAATCGAACCCGCGACGTTCCGGTCTATAACGTAGTGCCTCAGCCAACTGCGCCACCGCGCGCCCCCTGGACGTTTGTAGCAGAGCATATTAACCATTCCAGACAAGGAACTATTTACATTTTACGGAACATTATGCAATGACGATTAAGTCTACTGGTTCGCGCCGATTACCATATCAGCGTCAGGAAAGCTGACGGCAACCATTGAAAAGAAGTTCATGTGGGCCCTGGAGCTGGTCTGGGCGCTGTGAAGAAAAATAATTCCTACTCTTGCCAAGAATTTTATTCCGACCTTGCAGTCGTTAATTAGTAATTTACTGGCCTACAATCCTGACTCTTTGTTACCCGTGCCTTTGTATCGATCGGTAATAAAATCCACGCCGATCCCAGAGGCCGCGCGGTCTAAGGCATGGGTCTGCGGCCGCTCGCTTACTGGGATTGTGGGTTCGAATCCCGCCTAGGGCATGGATGTCTGTCTCTTGTGATTGTTGTGTGTTGTCAGGTAGAGGTTTCTGCGACGGGCTGGTCCCTCGTCCAGAGGAGTCCTACCGAGTGTGGTGTGTCTTAAGTGTGATCGTGAATCCTCGAACAATGAGGCGGCCTAGGCCTCCAAGGGGCTGTCGAGCCATTGAAAATATATACATATATAATCCACGTATCATAAGCCAACCTAAAAATAATTACGTAATACTCTGTTGGTTTAGTCTGCCTGCAGTGGAGCTCTTTAATAAATACATAACCTCACATTAATGCCTGATATAGCTGTAACCTACTTACAGATTGTAACTTCGTTAACAAAATGTGCCCTTATTTCCGTCTTCTTGTTAGTGATACCAGCTGTAAATTGAACAAGGCTTCTATGCATCTACACGTGTAATTGAAACACTTTAATTATTTAGTTATTACATCAGTGGCTTCTATTCGCACACGTTGTACGTGAACCCAAGTTCCTCATTAGTACCAAGTTAATTATCTGTACACCTCTGAACGCAAAGTCCAAAAGCTCCCCTTTCACTTCCCCTTAAAGAATTTGGAAGTTTAGAGGAAGTATATGTACCTGTTGCGTATAAATGAGCATCGGGTTTGTATGTTTTACGCACGGCATTATTTTCCACAGTATTTACTTTAATTGTTACCAAGTTTACGTTGTGTTGTTATAAGGCCAGCCATTTCAACCACCCAACTATTCATCCCCTTCTTTAGAACGTTCCTTTCTTACTTCCTGTTTCTAGCTTGTTACAACCATTCCCCCCAGTCTCCTGCGAATCGACAAATTAAGCAAACTGCACATTACCCACCGAGCGAATATCTCTTGTAACAAGCGGCAAGCAGGAAGAGAACTAAGGAATTTTACTTAATGAAACTGAGATCACATAAGCCTTCGGAGTGGCTTGTCGCATAAAGGAATATGGGCTGGCTCTACAGATAACAGAAGTAGACATGTTGCATGTACACTGCAAGGGAATGTGCATGTGGCAGCGGAAAATAACAAGTCTATCTTTGATCAGATTATGATACGTGCAACTTAAAGAGCTTCTCATTTAGAAGTTCTATTCAGACTTCAGACGGGTTTCTTTGTCCTCGCAAGAACACAGCTTGCCTCAGTAAATGTTCTCCCCTTGAAAACAGAATAACTGTCGCATCCCGTATTCGGAGGCGATATTTGTGACGTTCCTTACATGCTATTATTACTTCAAATGCAGTTATAATGATACGCCTCTATGACATATTTGTTTCACTCAACATTAAAGGATTCTGACAATGGTGCATTACAGCAGTATTCAAATTCTTAGTATCAGTGAAACCCTTGTGTCTAATTCTGAATATTAACGGAACCCTTATAAATTAAAAATATATTTGGATGCCAAAATTAAATATAAATTAAGATAACTTTTATTTAAAGAAATAAACACTTTACGCAAGTTTACGAAAAACAGTATTTTATTATTGGTAATTTAAGCTGAAATTTAGGGAGAAAAAACTTTAACCAAAAAAAAAACTATCGGAAATATATTTACTAATTCCGTTATAAAGGAAATGTGCTTACTGAAATCTGAAAGTCACCTGGGGTAAAACCAGGGTTCCATGGATCACTGTTCGAATACCACTGGTGTATTGCAACATACGTCACTGATATACTTTGGACACTGTCCATCGTCTTATGACAGAAAACCACACCGCATCGAAGAATTGATCTGTCTCCTTCTTCAGGTGTAAAGTGACGCGGGAGAAAGTATTCTCTCGGGTCCTTTCCACCTGAAGAATTAGGCAGATCCAGTTTCCCAAATCTCGTTGGTTTTCTAGCTCCAGAAATGGAAAATATAAAAAACAAGTCACGGACGTTACACTTGGTTTAATTCTGTGACAATATCGATATTATATTAATATCTTTTACTAAGGTTTTCGTGTAGATGCGACATGGATCGACAGTTTACATCAAAACCTACTGATCCTTACTCAGGAGTAAATCATTGGTCATATGTGTGTGTGTGTGTTTAAGTACGCATGTTTGTATATATGTACGTATGTACGCATCTTTATAAATGTGTACATGAAATGAAAGTAATTTGGGAGAGGATCCAGTGTTGCAACTTTTCCATGGTAGCAAAGATGGTCTGGTTTCCATAAAGGTGGAAAATCTCGTGACTTGTTGAACACCTATTACCTTCTCAAGACCGGCCGTCTTCCGTGGAGCCAGTTTAACAAAACATGAGGGAAATAATGGCTTTATTCTTTCGTAAGTTTATTTTTCTAATATCGGTATGGATTTTGTCTGCGTTTCGAAATTCATATGTAATTTTCCAAAGAACGTCCGCACAAAATAGATTCGAGAAGTAAATTACGCCAAAGCCTCAGGAAGCCTCACATACAGAACAGTGTGAGTGGACTCATTACTTTTCTAATGCCTCTCTTAGGTAAAATAAAAGGTGCTACGTTAGTCCTGTAATTAACGATTAACGTAATCTTAAAGGAATTCTGACATTCAGAAAATGCATTTAAAAAATGTACCAACTCTTTTCCAGTCCGTGTTTCAAACGCTACTTTTTATACGCTGATTGTCATACCTGCTACTGGGAACTAAATATCACAACGTGTCGAATCATGTAATGAGAACGAAGTAATTTTGGCGTGTTGCGGCCCTTCTTATTAATAGAGTAATACAGTGCTGCATTAGTAACTGTTGTACTTGCAGGTTGGGTTGTTTGAGTTTCAAAGTGACTCGCAGAGAAATTACTGTGCTTCAGTAACTGTCTCCATAAATAATATTCACGCATTGCTAACAAGTTCTGGGAATATTTCATTTTAATTCGAGATCTCATGTCTTCACAGCTTTTAAGATAAAGATTAAAGTCTTTGGAGGTATGACGTCGTGTTGAGTGGTATATAGTTACCGACGTTTTCGGGAAGCTTGCTGCCTCCATCCCCAAGAAGGTTCTATAAATATTCTGAAGATGGTGGAAACGGATGTATGACATCTCCCGAAACGTCGGTAACTGATTACAGTTCGATACGTCCTGGCCCAAAAGACGTTTAACCTTCATCAGCACAGCTCTCTTCACCTCAGATCACGAACTATATTATTATTTACCCATCACTTATGCCCAGGGTGTAAATATAATTCATTGACATACCTGTGCATATCAAAATGCCTTTACGTTAAAAGTACGGAAGGTTCACTGGCCAGCTGCTATTGACACCGTACTGAAACGTCGGGTTTCTCTGTGGGCAAAGTACTTCTTGACTGTTTGAGATGCTACTCCTTGTATTTTGAGAAACCTTTTTGATGGATCTAGTTAGGTCGGAAAATAAACTTAACGAGCGACTAGCATTACGCTGATCCGTGTCCGCGCGGTCTAAGGCGTGGGTCTGCGGCCGCTTGCTTGCTGGGATTGTGGGTTCGAATTCCGACGGTGGCATGGATGTCTGTCTCTTGTGAGTGTAATGTATTGTCAGGTAGAGGTATCAGCATCGGGCTGATCACTCGTCCAAAGGAGTCCTACCGAGTGCAATGTGTCTAAAAAGTGTGTGATCGTGAAGCCTCGATAAAGAGGAGGCCCTGGCCCACTAGGGGTTGTTGTGACATTGGAAAAAAAGAGATATGCATTACAAAAAAATGGACCTACTAATTTCCACATAAGCCATTGCACGTGTAGTGCATGTAATTAATAACCTAGCTCTAAAGTGTCGTGCCCTAACTCATCCAGAGAGTGCCATTTCACCCTGGATGTGAAGGAAACAGCTCTCCCACCTGGCTGGTGACGTAGGGACGGATGGATTCCCAGCCATGTCAGAATACTCTGTATATATAAAAAAAGCTGACAGGCGCCTTGTCAAAAATGGTAACCGGGGTACAAGGGCCGTGCCATGGCTCAGGCGGTTAGTTGCCGGCCTCCCACCGTGGAAGCCCAGGTTCCATCCCGGGTCAGTCCATGTGGGATTTGTGGTGGACAAAGTGGCACTGGGACAGGATTTTTCCCGAGTACTATGATTTTCCCCTGTCAATTTCATTCCACCAGTCCAGACGTCCGTAACTTCTGCTGCGGAGCCCTTCTGCACAAAAAGAAACCCGGCCACAACCGAAAGCCAACGTACTCGCTTCTGTGAAAAAGAAAGAAAGAAAGAAAGAAACCAGCATCGACGCAAGCCTCCTACAAATACGTAAGAGCAGACATTTCATGGGGTCGCCTAACGTGCCGAAGTCAAGAAGACATCGCCTATTAGCGACTAGCCACAGGCCATGATTAAGTCCAAGTGAGCTTTCAAAAGACTGGCGCCGATACAGATCAGTACACTCCATCTAAAAGTGGCAGGTTGGACGTAAAGCATGTTTACATGCGTGTGACTCTCACGCACAGCAGATAGAGCGTGCAAATTCCGTAAAACGCATCAGCAGCAAGCATCCCTCTACTGCACAGCTCCGCGATTGTTTGCAGAACTGCAACAGCGGGAGTTGGATCAAAAATAGGTGTTCTGTTTAACACAAGGTGAACCGCATGTTAACGGGCATGCACAGTTTAAAAATTTAAATGTTACACAACTCAACCAGCTCCTGATTGGCGGATATATATATCAAACAATTAATGATGCAGTTAATATGTCAATCAGTTGAATTCCAATGAGTATCTCAATTTCAGGAATGTAATTGATAGATACGCTAGATATCACATAGAGTTTTAGTCCCTATAACATGATTCGTCCACCGCGTACATGTGACTATTTCCAGGATAATTGTTGTCCATGTCGTGTAGCGGAAAGTAATCTCCTCCCCAACCCTCCTCATATTTTAGACTCGTCTGTCGCTGGACATAACATTTCCTATTGTCGTGGCTAAAGCCAATCACAATATAATAGGTTAGCAGTGGTTACAACCCTCATCGCTGTATCAAGGGTGTGGGTGGGAGCAATGTTAGTGCTGTGCACATATGCATATGTGCACTTTATTTATGTGCACATACGTTGGATGGAGCCGCCGTTGTACGGTTCTTGCTTGCTGTGGGGTACAACGTATTGTTTACGTGAGTGGTGGTATTGAGGCACATGTTTAGGGGTATGTACCCCCTCTCTTGTCACTATCAAACTCCTCCTTGCAGTAGAATTGCAGTAAAAAGGGGCACATGTGGGCTTAATTGAATGGGATGTACTGCAACAATGGTCTGTTACACTGTTAACATCACAACGTATCAAATGAAAGGATATTGGGGATGTTCAGTACTCAAAGCTGCAGGCTGTCGAGTTTGGGGGTTTATGAGTTCCTACAACATTCCATTCATATCAGAATTTTTGGTTTTTAATGTAACCATACTTTTGTCAAATCATAGTCTTCGTATTACAATCATTAATTCAGAGTTTCTCACCGTGTAAAGACATTCCCCGCTGTTCATGGGATCCGACGATTTATTACCGTCTTTAAAACACTCCACAACTAAACCATCAAAACAACCATTAAATCTATTACAGAGACTCAAGATTCACTTCATACTACAGACCCATATAGATCCTCCACATGACCTCCATCCTTACAGTTTTTTTTATTAACAATTTTGTACATATCTCTTATTTCTTGTATCCTTGCGTATTATATTTCCCGCCCATCTCACTTTCTTTCATTTGATAGTCCTGAATTTAGGGCACTCAGAATTAAATATAGCAAGAAAACAAGCTTTGACGTGTTCAGAAAATTTGTTGGAAGAAGGCCGTCTGAACCCAGATGTTAAACTGCAATAAAGGTCAAAACGACACTGAGTAATAACAAGATCCACACAGTTATTCATTCTGCAGTCTGTCTTACGACAGGTCCGTAGCCTCTTCCAAAGCGAGTTCTCCACAGGGTGCGAACTAGTGCTTCTTCTTTCAATTTCCAGTATCTTCTCTTTATCTTAAGGTCATACAGTAGCTGCTTACACCTTCTTCCTCGTCTTCCCGTCATTTCTATCCTTCCCTCTAACTTTCCTTCAATCACGTGTTTTAGAAGGCAGTTTCTACGCAAGATACGCAGTAAAACACGCTTGTGTTCTACGAGGATGATATTAACGTATTTACTGAAAATATAAATGCGTTAAAAAGCAGAAAACATTCATTCCTTGTCTTAAAGTAAACTTACTTCTAAAATAATTATACAGTAATATTAAAAGATTGTAAAAAGAACCATCAGACTAAGAGGCTTATAGTCCGAAGAACAAAAGCTGGCTGTATTTTAATTACCTAGGATCTACTATGCTGTGTTTCGCTAATCTTTAAAGCGTTTTGCAAACGCGATAGCTACTCAGAAACACAGGCCCAATTATTTTTGTTTTCCTCCTTAAGTTTGAGTCTATTACAAGATCCTAAGTGGTGATAGTTTCTCTGCTCCTTTACCTAAACATCATCATCATCAACAAACCAACTAATCATGTCTCTGTCGTTGTTGATAATAAGCATAATACTATTCCACAGGATAATGCATGAGTCCTGTAGTCGGTTTGAATGTGGTAGCGAAGAGGCAAATTGCTGTACTTTCAAGAATCGAACATCGGTTTCCGAGCTACTAGCAGATTACTTACTGACTGGGCTATCCCTTCACACACACACACACACACACACACACACACACAACAGATATAATTTTTTTTTCTACAATAATGATTTCTATCTACATAAATTTTCCAGTTATTTTAGAACACTATTCTCACTCAAATGCCAGTACAATCTCAAACATGAAGCTACAGGCCTAATACTTTCACTTGCGCCACTTTTTCACCAGTGAACAAAATAGAAACTTAATTCCTCTGTGGTTACTTTATTGGTCAAAATACACAAGGGGGTGTACTCATTTCCATCCCTCCACACACAATGCCCGGGAAGGTTAGTGGAGTGTCCACTGCAGTAACATCGTTTGATTTATAGCCCTGTATTACCACAAGGTCTATTTAACTTAGAAACCACTTAAAACGTGGTCTAGAGCTTGTTCACATTTATCGTGACAGTTAAATTAAATGAACACAAAAATATGACTTAATTTTAAGAATCTTACAAATAATTACAATATTTATGTTGCCGGATGTAGGGGTCGAGTGACTGGTGCTCCTGCTTCGCACTGGGAAGGTTCCGAGTTCAACTCTTGCCCCGGAGACAAGCTATTCTGAATAAAGTTATCTGTGGTTTACCTAGTTCTTACAAGAATATGCAGAGAGGGTGTCTGGGAGAACGTGTCATGAGAGTTCAATTCCGTCTTTGTTAATCGCCCTATCATCTGCCCCAGTGACATAAACAAATATATATATGAAATACATGAAATATTTACATTACTACTTATTTTGAAACTAAATATCTGGTACATCATGTATTTTGTTTCCATGCTTCATCTTCCTCCTCTGTCTCTATTTTAGCCAAACCCTACTGCTCGATTAATCATCATTTTGCACTGGGTTGGACGGGACAGTTTTACATCCGCTCGACGTAAAGTATTCCGGTTGGTATTATTTATTTAGGTCAATATATTCAAAGCCAGATTTCTAGCAATATTGAAGGTCAGGATCCACTATTACTGTATGCATAATAAGTTTAAAGCCCCATAGTACAAACTTCTTATTGAGATGTAGGTATTAAGTTTCCTTCCACTCGTCGTTCTACATACACATGTACATCGTTTATAACATCCTTCGTTATTTTATTGCCCTAGTGATATTTGACTTTGTAATTGTCTTTGTAGCCGATCCCAGTGGCCGTGCCGTCTAAGGCGTGGGTTTTCGGCCGTTCGCTTACTAGGATCGTGGGTTCGAATCGCCGATCCCAGTGGCCGTGCGGTCTAAGGGGTGGGTCTGCGGCCGCTCGCTTACTAGGATCGTGGGTTCGAATCCCACCGGGGGCATGGATGTTTGTGTTGTGTTGTAAAAAGACGGTTGTGGACCGTAAGTGACATGAAAGGACGAAAAAGGATTAATACAGAACAAAAATGGATCAAAGGGGAAAACCCAGGAATTAGTAAAAAAAAAAAAAAATCCCGCCTAGGGCATGGATGTCTGTCTCTTGTGAGTGTTGTGTGTTGTCAGGTGTTGTCTCTGCGACGAGCTGGTCCCTCGTCCAGAGGAGTCCTACCGACTGTGGTGTGTCCCAAATGTGTGTGATCGTGAAACCTCGACGAAACGAGGAGGCCCAGGCCCATATAAGGCTGTCGAGTCATAATAAAATTGTCTTTTTATAAATAACTACCTCATTAGACGCTAAATAACATTTACAGTTGAAAAGCGCCTTTGAACAAAGTACAAGCGAACGTATTATGAATCACAACTGCCTGCACCCAGACTCAGAGGGAGCGTGAAAACGAATCCAGAACGACGCAACTTGTGCCTTGAGATCTCTCCAACTGCACGGAACAGATCCCACATAATACCTACAATGGTGGAGTTACGTATCTGTTGTCACCTGACATTACAGAATAGCTGAATCGAAATTCTACACGTTGTTTGAAATGCAGCTTTAAGTCCAGGACACAGGCAGACAGTGGGGCATGTAGCAGGAATTCAGAGGACTTACCGTGCGCGACAGTAATAACACCTCAAAACCGGAAGCCTACTGTCTACTCCGACTCCTCTAGGGTAAACAATTACTTACAGTATCAACTAAATCCCTATTATAACCGATGGAAAGGATTAATTTATTTATTTAGAAGAATCGAAATTAATTTCTGGAATGTAGCGACAGAGAATGTAGACGTTAGGTGGGAAGTCAGTAACATCTGGTAGTTAACAGAAGGTCAGTATGGTAGCAGGGAAGAAGATAGGTTACAAGAGCAAAGAGTGAGACAGTCATATGTGAAGTAGGATGGGCAGATATCAGAAGAGTGAGAGAAGTAGATGTTAGCATAGGATAGGAGATGCTGAATGTTTTTTTTATTGAAGGGCCCCGCAGCAGATGCTACGGACGCACCGCAGCCTTGTAGGCTTATTGTGCAACCCTGTGAGGAAGAAGATGAGGTTGTTTCTGCTTTTCCATTTTAATGGAGCTCCGGTGTAATGAAATTGACAGGGTAAAACCAAAGTACTCGGAGAAAAACCTGTCCCAGTGTCACTTTGTCCGCGACAAATCCCGCGTGGACCGACCCGGGATCGAACCCAGGCCTTCGCGGTGAGAGGCCGGCGACTAACCGCCTGAGCCATCGCACGGCCCATGCTGCATGTTAGTACAAAGGAGACTTTAGTTTGTCACACATTTGTCAATGTCATATTTAACGGGAATTTGGAATTTGCTAGGACAGTCAAAATTCGAGGGTTGCCACTTTTTCGAAATGTAAATCACGAGGGGTTGTATACCGTGTTAATAACGGTAGCACATTAAAATTTTCCGGTAGACGACGCCCATACGGGGTTTACATACACTGAGTTAAGGGATACCGCGTCAGTCATTAGATGCCAACAGGGAGACAGAATACAAAATTTTAAAGTTTTGAACCTATTAGGGGATTGCTAAATTTATATATGATCAATCAGAGTAGTTAGAAAAATTACAGTAGGGAAAATTTTGAACAAGGGAACCAAATTTGCTTACCATAGCGAACGACACAGAAGTATTTCGGCTTTCTTAGAGGGTGGACGCGTGATCGCATCTCTCCTAATTTTCGACTAATATTTACAGACAAAATTCTTTAACTAGAAATTAATAAGTTATTACTATGAGTTATAGTGTTTAAGTAGGTGTGTTAAATTGGATTTAAGTGGTGTATACCAGTTTCGGAACATATAAATGACTTATTAACAAACTAGTAATGTGCAGTGAAAACGCTAAGCAACAAAGTGTTCGTGCTATATTTATCGTGTATCATCAAAACATGTGACCATTTAGCGCCCAGTGAGTTGTAATAAATCAAATAACAGATACTTCAGATTATTAACAAAGAAACTTGAATGATCTTAATGGATCTCCTTTGCTATTTTCACAATACACAAACCACGTTATTCCCTGTAAATTAGGTTTCATGGAAAACCGAAGAGTGAGTAAAAGTGTGTCGGACCGTTACACTCTACATCCACTGAAAACATTGCATGGAACTAACCAGGATTGGTAAGGTCGCGTCTATTCGTCCGCCCAAGCTTTTCATATTGGAAAATATTCAATGAATTTCGATGAAATTCAGCACTGGAAAACTTTATACTGAAAGTACTGGGTGACTTAAATTTCATTTTACCTGTGGGCAATTCAAATATTATTCTTCACGAAACTGACATTAACTCCATGAGAGATCTCAAGACCAGTTCAACGTGCAAGGAATTAGCACTAACTACCTTCAGAAACACACTGAGGGCATCAAACTTGAGAAATTGGCAGTCAGTCTCCAGGTAAACATTTATAGAATGAAGGCTCGCTATAATGTTCATAAAATCTCGCAATTAAACCCCAGTTGAATCTATTTCACGCCCTTATATTCTACAACGTCGACACCCATTTCAATATTATAGCATAAACTTCATCTGCGACATGTCTTTAGGTATCATATTCCCTTCAGTTATTAGACAAATATTTTGTATGCGTTTCTATCTCCAAGCTTGCAACATTTATAGCGCCCCATAGAAAGAGATCGTTTGTAAGTTATGGTTACCAACAGCAAAAATGTTAAAATTCTTTCAGTTCAAAATATGTGGTGAACGTAAGTTCGGCGTAAGCAAGGTGTTATATTGAAGACCTTTAAATACATAAAAGCTGTTTTTACCACTAAACAAAGTTGGTATAAGTACTTATGATGGAGAACTAGAAGTACTCGTATATTCTTAATTCAATGTGCGAGCTGTCTGACGTCAGCCAATATCCTTTCCTTAATAATCGATTTTATCGGAGTCAGTTCCAATGTGCTTTACATCAGGTTCTTTCCGGCATTACGTTAAAACGTTCTCAGCAACACCTGGAATGTAATCTTTGTGAACGCCTTGCAGATGACGTCACATTATGCAATCTCATCTTCTCTTTTTATAAACGACCAAAGTCAATCGTCTCACGCTGTCAAATCAGGGACAAAGTAAGAGGAACCGACCAACCAGCCCAGATTGGGACAAAGGGTGTATTGGTAGTTGTTTGAAATATTCATAAATTTTGTTTAGATACGAGTAAACTGTTATATCGATGCCTCAGATGTGTGGGGGTGTTGAAAGTTGTTTGCCTGACGAAAGTTGAAAATAAAATGCCAGTTATCTGACCTGGATGGAAAAACCCGTATGCAAGTCATAGTTTAAAATGGATTCATAAGCACGTTTGAAATAAAACTGCTGTATGAAATATATAAGAATTGTGCGTTAAATTTGATCAATTACTATCAGAAATCCCTTGAAATTTGGAACCCAAGTACTAATAACCATCATTATGGTCATCAGCAAAAACGCTTATTTTAAATTTACTCTCTAATTCCATAAGACGTTGCAGTGGGATTTTTGTATATTTCTTATCTCACTCCCCACTGATATAGTCTGTAAACATAATGTTTCTTGATTTAGTCACGATAAAAATTAATACTAAAATATATACTTGGAAATAAAAAAAATACTGCTTACGCAAACGTCACTTCACCTTGATTGCATCCTCAATGAGCCAAATTAACTTCTTTAGTGTTTTGCTTCCGGATAAGAGTAAGCCGAACCTTTTCTCATCTCTCAATAAAGGATAGAGTTTAGCGCAAGTAACAAATGTTTAGTTTAATTTTCTATTTTTGGTTTTGTTGTTCTTCAACAAAGCCTGCACTCTTTAAGTTCACAAGCACACGTTCAGATTTTAATACAAATATAATGATATATTTCAAAATATATCATAATAACAGAACTCGAAGCTTTAACATACATAGCACTAAATTCCACAACTTTACACGATCTTGAGCTATTTACACCCACCTCTTCTCATACTTCTTCGCCCAAACATCCAACTATTTTTATCTTGGGTATCCGTTGTGTTGCATAAATTACAGGATAGTTTTTAGTTACCATCAACACAACTAATTTTACTATAATACACAAATATACGGCTACACGTTTTAACCAGCTACGTCGTCATCCTCAGGCAGTTCTATATAATTCAGACCTTTTCAATTACCTAATCCATCTTGGGTCAAAATATTTCCCCAGTCTTATTTTGAAAAATATATCATTTATACGCTTACTTTACAGTAAAGGACTAAGTTTCACACACATATACAAAACAATTTCCATCTATTTCGTTTTCGTAATTCTGTTTCCTGTTTGTAAGTAGTCTAAATGTCTACGTCAATCCACAGCTTGTTTTTTACCCTATATAGTCTTCAATTAAACTAATAATTTTTATCGTCAAAAATGTTAGCAATTCGCAGCCCCATCCTGTGCCTTAATGATAAAACGCATTATATGTTTGCTAGAATAAATTCCTTTGAGTTCCGTAACTTATGTATATATGTATATATAACGTAGTCGAACGCAACTATATTAATTAGGATAACAATACGATTTTATAAAAACAAAAAATTCTAGTTGCTGTAATACCGCAAGAATTTTTTGTAAGACTGCATTAACCAATCAAGCGCACAATATCAATGCTAAATGTTAAAAGGAGGACATATAATATATATATGTTAATAAGTTGTAAGTGTAAATATACATCAAGCCTCCTTCAATATACTTTCCTAGCCTGATGACACTCCAGTCGGGTAGAAACACGCAAACATTTTATAAAACAAAACAGTTATTGTTTTTGTAATAAGAAGAGTTTTGTTGGGCTGCGTTATCTACATATTATTAACGTAACACATCCTTTAATCCTACTACGTTCACATGTGTACCTTCAACTGCATAACTGTGTGACATATGGTCATTGCGACCTGATGAAACCTATGTTGCTATGTGTACGGACACATATAAGAAAAGAGTAACATTAGGCCCTTTAATATCCCTGGGGAACGTCTATTAAAATCGTCTGCCTCTCTGCAGGCCTACGCATATCACAACTCAACAACCACGAACCTATCCTAATACAATTTGTATAAATGGAATTTTACAAAAAATTCTCGAGTAATTTAAATTTCCATTTAAATCGGACAATTGAATTAACGATTTTACATAGCCTACTTACATTTCTGATTGCATGAGCATTACATCTATGTTCTAGATAGTTTATAATTTCCTGTCTCCTAGCAACCACACTATAACAGATGTGCAATTTATATCACGCTCGATTGTAGCACTTTTCCTAGGATAAAGGGACAACACAAACTATCTGCTACACCAGAATTCATAGAGACCCGAAAGCCCCATAACAGTTATGCTACTCTGTAACACAGTTCAAAGGACCAATACCACTTTGCCTTCTACTGATGCATGCGTATCGCCTACACATTCATTTATTATTTTCCACAATAATCTTCCAATTGTTCAGACACTTTCAGATATAGGTCACATCCTAGCACACAGAATACAGTGTCGTGTTTGTTCAAGTGCTCCCTCCTGAAAAAAAAACCTACTTTCTGCATTTTGTTTCACTGCACAACAGGGACTGACAGATGTGAGTGTATTTACCTTATTTTACAAGATCCCACATTTTTAGGCAGCCTGTAAGAGAATTTTCACCACGCTAGAATGCAGAGGAGCTAAGGAGCAAGCCAATGTACCGATACACAGTTACGACTCCCTGCTGGGTACCTACATCTTCATCCCCCATTTGTTCCAGTTTCCAACAACGACAAAGGGGTGTTCATATCTCTAAGACAGGGGTGTGAATAAAAACGCACAATGTCCGCAAAAAATTTATTCTGCCCTACGACTATATCATGATATTATTAATAAAGAGTTCCCTAACGACACAAAGAGAGTAGGTACATTAATTGCAGTATCAAATAAATAAGCAAACACACAGTAAATAAAAAGAAGCAGCGTAGCCCAGTCGGTATATCAACTAGGCTACGAAATCGACAGCTGAGAAAAGGAGATTCAATTCCTAGCAGGGAGAAAAATATTTTTCTGTGCTCTAAAACTTCCAGACCGGCCCTGTAGCCAAACTAGAACCATCTTCGTTGGGCAATGACGGTTTTCACCCTGGAGGTAAAGCGGCAGATTAGTGAAGTTCCATCTATTGCGGAATATAAACGTGAGCTTAATTTTACCTCCGCCATACACGCCTTTATGGCGAGGTGTTAGTTACTTGTAGACCAACATGCCCTTAATATATCTAGAATGCATAACAAACGCCGCTCTAGCGTAATATTTTTAATTCACTTCAAATGACAATGTTCTGTAGTTTTTCGGAGTTAATGTCGTCAATACGAAGGTTAGACAATGGGCTGGAGGGTGGAGAAGTCGTGGTTTCATTACCGCTAGGGGCACGAAATTATTTCTTCGCTGAAGCGCCCGGACCCATTTGGAGCCCATCCAGCCCCCTATTCAATGAGACTTTTCTCCCGGGTGTAAAGCGGCCGGGTCACAAAGCTCGTCTTTCACCTCCATCTAGTGCCAGGGTTAAGAATGGGTGGAGCTATACATCCACGCCCCCACATTCCTTGAAGTCGTGCACACGGAAAAATTTTACCTTACTTTGTTGAAAATATATAAAAACAAAGTTTTATACGAGCCATTTTGTCCCATTGCCCCTTTACTCTGCAATACTGCATTCGCGCTTCGCCTATATTTAACCATCAGGAGTTTATGCCTCGTCACACTTTTTACATGTCAGTTTGTTACTTCATGAAACGCAACAAATGTAACTGACAGTTAATTACGCCGCAATGTGTGCAGTGCAGTACAGTGTATAAGTTTTGTGAATATTTGCTGCTAGACCATTTAAACTTATTACAATGAATTTAAAATTTTCAATTCTAACAGCTACAAAGTAAAATCGTCTAATTCTCCTTGAATTAAGGATATTTTTAGACCGGTTTTCGGGTGAATAGATAAAACCCAAAGTCCTTGTCACATACCTTCCTTCCATTATATCTTAATAACGATTATGAATACTGGAGAGGGCTTCACTCCATAATATTGAAAATACTTCGTATCACTTCGAACACTGTTTACTCGCTGTCACATGGATAACTATTCAGAAATATGTTGATATTATCAATTATCCTCTAATCGGTCATTCTGAGGTCAGTTACGAGTATAAACTTCGTCTTCTGCAAAGGACTGTTACCGACTTGAGAACCAACACGCATGTTGGCCCCTTCTCTCCAGCCAACATAATTCAGAATTCCGTGCTAAAAATTTTCCAACAACTCTTATTAGACACCGTAAGGTCTCTGTGTTTTGTTTTTCTCTTTAACGAGCGCCGTGCCCTCTCAGCCTAAAAGCAACTGAAATGAAAAATAAGAGTCAAGACACTTTTTTCAGACTTTTTTGCGAAACAAACTGAAAGTCGATTCCAGAAGCAATTCCGTGAAACCAGGAAATGTTTCTAACGATGTGATGCGGTTCTTAAACGACAAACAGCAAAGGTGTTGGAGCAACAGAGCATCATTACCTACAGAAATGGGAATTTCAAGTTGCTGTTTTGGAAAGCTGTGTCTACTTCATTGAGGACTACGTAGTTCAAAAAAGTCACGATTGCTGTGCGTAAGCACAAATAATCTACCATTAAGTTTAAGTCTTGTGAAAATCTAAATTTGTTACTCTTATATGTTGGTCCTCTGAATTATGACATCGCCTGCTCCGGTAAGTGGGTATAAAAAATGCGAAGGTATCTAATGCTTCCATCTTCACCCACATATTGAAGAAACTGATTATTCCAAAACATTCGTAATAATTAAAGGTTACACATTGTCGTGACCTAAAACACTATATCTGTATCTATACCTTTATGAAAGCTTCAAATGTATTGCTTTTATTGCAGTTACCTTGCTTCTCGAAAACTCACAGCCAAGGTCTGAAAATGTTCACATCTCAGTATGTAGTACGGTGGTCAACAAAATAGCCCATTCACTCCACAGAACAAGGCCTTACTCGAGGCCAACAGTACTCAAACTCTGTACTATGTACCGTGCTAGTCCACAGGAGATATTCAGTTATTCCGCCAGCACATTTATTTTACAACGAAATCGTTAAATTTTGCCATCATCATCATCGATCTATAAAAAGCTTTACGATTTAGGCCCACCTAATCTGCTGAGCCTCCTACTGAACTTGGTCACTCTTTCCTCTCTAAGTCTTCTGAAATTTGTACATTCATGACTGACATTCCGATGCTACTTTTGCAGCCACGTACTTCGCTTTCACATCATACATCTTTTCGATAAGAGTATATAACGAAAGCTGTACATTGCTTGTTCTCTTCGCATATCTTAATTGCGGTTTTTGTACAGCAATGTACTATTCTACGAGATTCGAGTTTCTGAAAGCGGTGTTTCTAAAGATTCAACTATCCATCCTCTTGACTTGGCCGCCTTTATACGGGTAGCCTCAACTGACCTGTTGATTTCCAGTTGCTCAACTTCTTAGTAGCGACTTGGTCAGTCCTCGGTCGGCAACATTGCCTTCCAAATTGCCGATTCCTGGCACCATCTTTCAGTAGAAGCCATCTGTTAGTGGAGGGCGAAAAATGGAACATTCAAATTCCCGTAAATCTGCTTGTTAGCAGGATACGAAAGTGCTTTAGTCAGAATTCGATGACATTTGGATTGCAAGTGGCCGAGCTGTGTATTATACAGTTACGGTCAATTGGCACTGAGAGGTAGTGGGATTGGTGGTACTGTGCACTGTGCGGGGCCGTAGTGCAACTTGAAAGGTCGTTGAGGGACACGATGTCACACGGTCTAACTTTACGGAAACATTTAATACTCAGTGAATATCCTGCCACTGTTCTGAAATACCGCACTTTAACTTCGTCTGTTCTTCCTAATTTTTCTCTTCTTTTAGTACTGAGTTTTCGCTATTTTGCTGCGACGTTGGGTCAGCCATTTCCTTACATTATATCTAAGTACTCTTCACATTTTCTTTTTTTAAAGTTTATTTATTTTTATCTGAGTTAAATTTAGACTTTTGTTCTACATTCCTTGTTAAATTAGGAAAAGTCTAGCCACAGTTACTACATCTGGCCTCATGAATGATATAATTGGAAAAGTGTTTGAAAATTCAAACTGACGAGAATAAACAATGGTGTTAGACCTAGCGTACAAAGCGACAACAGACCCGAAGTTAGGATGTCATTTAACATTCGTGCTAAGAAATCATTAACTTTGAGGGAAGAATGAGTAAACCTTATGCGAGGGCTGTTACGTGAAATTTATATTATTATGGAGATAGACTAAGCCAAGAACTTCAAGAAACTTCAGTTCAAGTAACAGAGCGAATGAGATGGAGTTAGGTACATTTCGGCAAAGTCTGATGCTACGTATCAGAAATGTCATGACCTCTTAATGTGAGTGGGATATCAGGTTTTATCAGACGCTAACTAAACTTTCCTTGACTGATCCAGTATTCCTGGACTTTCAATTACACGAAGTCTAAAATGGGACGGGGAAATGTGTCGCTACGAACTTGGATTCACAACAGCGAATCTAATCCTCCTGTCTACAGTAGTCTACAAAACACCGCCGTTATCCCTTTCACTCTAAAATCCACAATACTCATTCGATGATTTAAGGTACGAGTAAGTTCTTCTGAAAACGCGTCCTGGATTCTTATTCAGTGAAAGTAATTAGAAACGTGCGTAAGTTTGATAAATGGTAAACAAAATCGTTTTTACTGAAAAATAAACCTAGTGCTAAGAAGAAATAGAAAAATGTACAAGTGTACCGTTCTGGGATATCCTGTAGATTGGGGCCTTAAGTTCCCTAGAAACAATGGCATTTTCACTAATAGATTCCGAGTAAGCTAAATTTATTCCATAATTAGGGTTACTCTAACACTGGAGATTCTCAATAAAAACTGCCATTTTTTAACTCTGAACATATAAAAACATTTCAGACAGAATCCTTAAGTATTACTATAATCTATCTCCATTCAAAGCTTTTTATGCCTGGTTAATCAGTTAATGACAAAAAACTGAAATCTAAATATAGAGTTCGCGCGAAAGCCATGTTGTCAATAATCCTATAAATACCTACAACAAAAGCTGCGTGTTTCAGAAACCCACTGCCGCAGTATCATAACCACATTAAGTGAGGTTAGCATAATTTCCACATCAGTAGGTGGAACAAATGAGAATTCATTGTTGCCCTTCCATTGCTTCACTTTTAACGTTCGTCTCTCGTTTCGCTGCAAAAGTTATTCAAGCCCAATCGCTGGACTGCTACGTGCGTTCAAGAACGCAAAAATCCGAACGCACCACAATCTTATACGTATATTTCTTATTTTGTTCTATATTCATACGTGCTTTTCAACAGAACCAGAATGTGTCTGTTTAATATCTCCTTAGTGGCAGGTTTCTATTGTTATGCTTAAAAATCACCTCATAAATTTTTTATTAATAGAGAAATTTCATGTCAAATAATGTACAACTGAAATATAAAAAGTGAAACCATTTACGTACCAACGTTTGAAATAACTTCACACTAGCATTGTCTGTTTTATTACATAAAGAGATGTGACTACTCATGTTTAATTACTGATGTTCATAATATATTAAACATTACTTTAGTATTAAATCAATACAGCCAACTGTTATAACCGTCTAACACAACTTATATATTTTGAAGTAACAACCACCTACATGTTTCAGCTTTCAACCAGTCTTCGTCAACTACAAACAAATAAAACGATAAAATTCTACAAATGTAGTTGATATTCTCTCAAGGATGAGATCTCAATCTTGTTACATGTATTCATAACACCGACTGTAAACATCCAATGTAACAGTATAAAACTAAAACATATAACAGGATTTAGATCTCAAACTTTTTTTATTCAAGGGTCCCGTAGCAGATGCTACATGCGTCCCTGAAAGCTTATTTTGTAACCCAATGAGGAAGATGATAATGACGAGTTTTTTATGCTTTTCCATTTAATGGAGCACCGGTGGAATGAAACTGACAGGGGAAAACCGAAGTACTGTCCCAGTGCTACTTTGTCCACCAGAAATCCCATATGTACCGACCAGGGATTGAGCCCAGGCCTCCGCGGTAAGAGGCCGGCAACTAACCGCCTGAGCCATGGCACAGCCTAGAGCTCAAACGTGAGAGCATATCAACTGCAGCTGTAGAATTGGTCTTTTTGTTTCTTATGTTCAGCATGATGACGGCCTGTTGAAGGCTGAAACACGTAGCTGGGCCATACCTTAAAATACGTCGGTTTTCTTAGATGGATACAGCAGTTTGTTTATTGATGTAATATTATAATGCAAAGGGATGAATCACCTTCAGATTATTTTCGTACTACTACTACTACTACTACTACTACTACTACTACTATAAATATAAACATCATGGTCATCGTGATTCGAAACGACTTAATCTATCGATGTTTTACTAATTTTCTTTAGAATAATAATATCTGTATTCGTGCATGGATTATAGCAACACACATTTCGTATTTTGGGTTCTTTTCTCAGGAGTAAAGCGACGGAACGTGAAGCTGACCACTCATCTGTATCTCAGCCACGGTTAAAAATTAGTGGATCCATACCTCCACTACCGATATGACGTCATGGTCTGCACAGCGTCATGCGCCCATGAATCAATTACATAGATAGCTGAAAACTTCCAGGTTCACTTGTAAGTATATCGGATAAGCCCTATGAGAGAAACTGGTTATTATGTCTACATGTGTGGTGTATTAGTGCCTTTTGGGAACACAGTATCTTGTCAATTACTGAAATATATGACAAAGTAATTTTAGGTGTCCTAGTTTTCACTACAACTACTTTCATTGGTGCACTGTACCTATTATGTTCCAGAGTGTAAAATGCACGAACCTCAAAATTGGTGATAGGAACAATTTAGCCCATATTCTGTATACTGTTGTACGTAAATGTCAAGGAAATAAAGCTATGTAAATTAAAAAAAAAAAAGTAATTTTAATTTACTTTCCTTCATAGAAAGGAAAAAGCAAGTTGTTAGACTGCATAAATCATTACGGCAAGAAGAAAATAAACAGTAATACACAAATAGAACAATATGTACACATCATATGTAAGATTTTTGATAACGAGAAATGGTATAGTCTATGTAATGCATAAGGCAGAAAACAGAACTTAACAATATTCACGTATATTTCAACAAACAATTTCCTTATTTACAGTTCAACGGCTTAAAATTCTGCACCACTGGGCTTTCGGTTAAATATTTTCATTAGACTATGACTTCAGGATCAAACTGCCTGCTGTAGACAAAGAAGTAATGCACTAATCCGTAAAACTGTAAAATTATAATCCAAAGTTTTCTGTAAAACAAGAAATTGAAGTGTGTTTCGAAGTAACTAGTAAAATTCAAAATCAGAAATTATCATTAGTGAAGAAAGTTACATTGTAGAAAAGGGTCAGGAATTGTAATTCACGAAAAATAAAGTTATGACTGAAATGCACAAACACTTCTGACTTCTTCCAGACTGCTATCCCTTCTCATGTAACGCACTCAAAACAAACATAAAACTGACGAAATACAGAAGAAGATTTGCATCGTACTGCGCCTTTTCTACAAATGTAACTTTAACCCACTGAGGTACATTGGCAAACGTAACCGTACACCCTCATTTATTTCTCGTCTCTTTCACACTACTACCAAAAGGGAAATCTTCAGTGAGAAATGGAAAAGAAAATCCAAAGCCCCTCACCATATTCCTGTCGTTGATGCAGAAAATGTTTACCCGCTCTTTCCTTCCAACATGCATATATATATACAGGCACAGTGGAGCTGTGGGACGATGGGTAACTCAAATGCTTCTCTCAGGTCTCCTAGGTAACAAAAGGCAGGCGTCTCTTCAATAATTCTGTTGTCGTCACAGTTTTCCATAACCAAACTGATAGAGAAAACCTTCTATCGCGAGTCGACGAAGATTCAATTGATATAAAAGTTTTGACTTCCTATTTACAATATGGTGAAGAACGAAGTAAAATGATGGGCTATCAGGTAAATGTATGTTAAAGCGATATACGTTACTTATTTTGGAGATGGGGTGAAGTTAGGTGACACCTAACATTACTTTGCGGTACGCGCTTCATAATGTAGTTAACAATAGGCTTACAGTGAATATATATATATTTAATTAGATACTTATTTTGACTTAAATATTACAAAACAAGATAGCGTAGTCGGTATTGCGACTAGGCTACGGGCTGGAAGACAGAGGAATTGCATTTCGATTACCGGTATTAGCGAAGCTTTTTCATTCCTCAAAATTCTTCCAGCCAGGATATGAGTCCTTCCCAGCCTCCCATCATTGGATACCAAAGGCTCCTTCCTCCTGCCGGAGCAAGAAACTGACCACTTACCCTGACTTTGTGCCGAGATGGACACTTCGTGGAGATATACCGGCACTCCCCCCAAGCCTACATGACTTGCATAGGTACAATATTAAATTCACACTTACACCGAATACATGGTTGTAGTGACTAGCAATTTGGGCTTAAATTTTATGTCTAGTTACAGCCTATCATGAAAAATCTGTCTTTTCCTTAGTTTCTTGTAGGGAGGCTGGATTTGATTTATAAATTGGCCACGGCCGCTTTCTTTCATATCCTGTCCAATTTATCATTCGCGATTATCCTACAATTCATCGCTACATAGTTCACAAGTCGGTTATAAGTAATTTGTAAAATTAATATGTGTAATTTGAAGAATTTTTATGCCACGTTTTCACTTCAAGTTTGGATTTCACATAATGTATTTTATCTTATTCTAACCGCGCTTCCATCAATAAGCACCAATATTTAACTGGTGTTGGCCGCCAGAAGTTTACTCAAGGCCGGTGACAGTTATATGTGGAAACGAGGCACCGACTGTCATCTCAGGGCAGAGACGAACTCCACTCAGGGAATTTTATCGTGCTCGGTTTTTAATCAGTCCCACTCAGAACCAGGAAAATTTCTGCCTTTACTCGTTGAGGTCTGCGTACCAAGTGCCTCACATAACGCAGATTGCCTCCACGGCGCTAAGTTAAGTCCCGTTATCTTGCGGACCTGCTCAGGTTCTCGCGGTATGCCTGTTGTTTGTGTGGTAAGCTGAGGACCCTCATACCAGAAAGTTTATAGAGAAATGCACACTTAGGTCCTCATAAAATACGCAGAACCACACCTTTCATCTGGGGATGGCAGTCCTTGGAATCGAACTCAGACTGCCCTGCTACATTACTGTGACAAGTAATGAGCGAATAAAATTATTTTTTATCTGGAATATGTGGTTTCTTGAATATTCGGAAAGATTCTTTAGAAATAACTATATGTTTATAAGTTCAAGCAAATAATTTTGCCATTAATACACAATACATTGACATGTAAGGTCCAATAAGGAAAACTTAACATTTTATAAGCTACTGGTAACTAGATAACGCACAAAACCACTTGGAAGATTGTTCATAACTTAGCCACAAATAAATCCATTGAAGTTTATTAATGTGCTGACATAACAGCCAAAAAGCTAATAATACGGACAGCACAGGAACATAAGACAAAGTACATGAAAGAACCAACCACAGACATAAACACATAAAAATAATAAACATAATAAAAATAACAATATGAACACAAAAAATTTTAGTATCCATAATGATGATGATGATGATAATAATAATAATAATAATAATATAAAGTAACAGATGCTGTGTATAAAATATTATCCTTGTTTTCAAAATAATTTAACACCTCGTCGTTTTAGGAACGCTGAAGTAAAAAATTTTACCTATAATAATCTTTTTTTATGTTAGTGCCGTTCATGTATAATGTGTTTAATGTGTGTGTGTGTGTGTGTGTAACGTGAAGAAACATGTTACATCATCTCCCATGATTGGTTTCTTGTGTAAAGTTTTGTAGTTGTGAACGTAGGCCACATACAAATAATCCATGTGGAAAAGACCTCATTTTCCCAGCTACTTTAATCAGGTTTACACAAAAAAAAAACCCGCTCGTGTAGAGGATTGCACTGCTGGTAAATGACGTAGTACCTGCGGGCTCTCACAAGCTTATGCAGCAACCATTGAAGTTGCGAACAGATATCTGGAGCTTGCAATAATAGTAGTGAATTAAAGTCAAGTGCAAAGATAAACAAAAGCTGAAACTTGTAACCAAATTATTATGTTATTAGTATCAATATTTTTGTTATTAATAATTTCAACGTTGAAAGAATTTATTATTAAATTATGTGTGCCAAAGGCCTTGATGTTTATCTACTGCACATATAAGTACAGAACTTCATATATAAAAATCTGCACAGCAAATCTGGCTATAAGTCTCACAGCGCATGGAGGAGCGCCTGAAGCATATACTACACAGACAGATTGTTTTTTGTAACCGATAAAGTTTAATTCGTATCCAAGGAACAGGAACTGAAAGGAGATTAAACGCTTTTCACAAAAATATATCAAGAAAAACTAGTCACGTACTGAAGGTTTTGTTTTTTTAAAATAACAGAAAATTATATGGGCGGGACATGTAGCATGCGAAGAAAATAATGTTAAGGTTTATGATATGGAATTATCTACGGCGACAAAGAACCTACGTCTTCAAAAACCACGTAAAGTAATTCCAAAACTTAGCAAAGATTGGAAAATCTTACAGAAAGCACTACATAGACGTACAAAGTTGTTGTCTACCTCTCTAAGATTCAGATGGAAATTTTGTGTCATAGGTGAGGAATTATATTGTTATTTCCATCTAAGATGCGTACCGAATTAGTCGCTGGAACAGAAGGCTCTTGGATATTTATTGGGCTCTTGGAGCAGGGTGTATTACAGTTGTATACGTTGACTTGCACTGTCTTGCAACAGGTCAGGCCTTCGACAAAGTAAATCTTAGTAAATGCCTAAGGAATTAATGTTTCGGTATTAATTCCGAATTTTGGGAGGTAAGTGACTCGCCTCCACGCGGTGCCATCTGGATAGACGACCAACGCAGAGAGTCGAACTAAGAGTCACAAAAATGCTACGCAGCCTAGACAACGCCAACAACCGGGAAAATGTTAGAATCTATCGAAATAATATTGTTACTGCAAGAAAGAAAATGGGAGACATCCCTCGAAATGGCGCAGGATAAAAAAATGTTAATTCTGAATTCTAAGAGTTTAGTTTGCTGAAAGCTTAGCAAATAAAATGGCGCTTTTGAATTTCACATGTTAAATAGTGTCGAGTAAGTTGACAGATTGGAAATGAGATGAAAGTAAGTTGTGTTTGCACCCACATGCAAGTCAGAAGTGCTATCGCTTGTGCCATGTTGCTCATTCAGGAAGATGGTAATAAATGACGCAGTTTGGGATGTTATATTGAGAGGCATTTTGTGACTTGAACATGTCGCCAAATTTGTGATTGGATAGTAAGTACAGGAAGGTAAGAATGATTGGTAAATTAACTGAGATGGAGAGAAGAGGAAAGTAGAGAGAATGTGATGGGAAAAACCTTTATTGAATCTTCTTCGAATTCCGTAAAGAAGCTAGAATGGATCTTAGGGTGGTGGCCTACAAGGACGAGAGTTAGATAGATAAGGACTGCGTCCAATCGCAAACTTTGGTATTAGCGATGTTGAAATTTAGAATTACGCTACGACAGGTAAAGGTGAAATGTAAGCTTGTTCAAGATCATGAAGTGAAGAGATATGGAGGAGCGTAGTTGTAGCAGAAACCATTTTTAACTTTGGCACTGGATGGGGATGAGCAGTCAGTGTCACGCCCCGGCTGATATATCCTCGGTACCCATTCACTAGGAGGCTGGGCGGGCACAAATGCCCGTCTGAAGTGTTTGGAAAAGAGACAAAACCGTTTGTCTTGAGGAGAATCGAACAACCATTACTCGGAAGCCCAGATCGTAGTCTAGCCACTGTACCAAATAAGCTGTTTGGGCTAGTGGTAACTAAAGCATGCAAGTGTTCGGAAATGTTGGTAGGTTATTATAAGGCACCTTCTTATCTCCGCATTCACTTGGAGGCACTAACAATTTTCACGAAAACCTTCAATAAGCACAACAACCGTATTAATTACCTACGACACGGGGTGCCATTTTGCGAAAAGGCCTCGCGGACAGAAACTCTGAAAGCTGCAGAAAACCTGAGGGAGACACAAAAGGCACTCTGGGAGATGGAGATGTAGCAATGGATTAAACTAATGGACCTCTGCTCAGTTGTCAGGTAATTCACCTTCCAATGAGCATAATATGATTCTGAGAAAGAGAAAATTTAATTTACGTTCGAGATTTGTGATTCTCACACCACGTTGCTGAAGATTTAAAACTTCCAGTTTCTTAAGCCATGTCGACTGATAAATAGTTACCGAAGTTTCAAAGGACGGTAGTCCCTTCAAGGGTCCAATAACAAAAGTTGTCTTTTTGGAACTCTTAACCCTGAACACGAAGGCACTATCATCATATGGAAGGTCGGTAACTTCTTAACAGTCAACGTGACGTAACAAACAGAAGACTTCAATTTCAGCTTAAAGTCTCTGTTAGTTGAACATTTCAACATTTAAAGACTCGACTTCCCGTAATGCGGATCGTGTTTAATTTTAAACTTCCGTACAAGACTTCTAGGAATGTTAAGCTGTATTGTCCTGCGTGTCACACACGGCATTCCCATTATCTGCAACGCTGAAACGCGTATTCTAAGAGCCTGAATCTGCACTCTACTCTCTGATTAATGACTAGCTCCAACTTTCACGAATTCGTATTAAAGGGGGATACAAACTCATGGAAACGCATTACGAGATTAGTTCGTAACTAAACAAGAACTTCCAGTGACAAACGCACGGCGCCTACTTTCCGCTTAACTATCCAATCTGTGTTGCACAATAACAAGAATCAACAGTAAATAACTACATAAATTCTTAATTAATAGCACTGCATAATCACTATAAACACGTACTCATATTATGTTATATATTTTTTTCCTTATGGCTCGACAGCCCTCTATGGGCTTGAGCCTCCTCGTTTCGTCGAGGTTTCATGATCACACACACTTTAGAAACACCACAGTCGGTAGGACTCCTCTGGACGAGGGACCAGCTCGTCGCAGAGACCTTTACCTGACAACACTCACAAGAGACAGACATCCATGCCCCCGGTGGGATTCGAACCCACGATCCTAGTAAGCGAGCGGCCGAAGACCCACGCCTTAGACCGCACGGCCACTGGAATCGGCTATATAATGTTATATGTATCAGATATAATCTCCAAGATTTGTTCCTTTTCCACGTTCGTAATTATTATCACAATAATAATTGCCGTACGTAAATTTTAGGTACCTTTGTGTCTCATCTGCACACAACAATGTCACATGACTCCTTATTTACCGTCATCCAAGTACTAATGTTCAATATCCTCAGCGGCCATGTTCTTATTTTTAAATCCCACAATAATCTCCATTAAAATGTTGTGACTCAAAACACATAGGCCTAGTAACACGGAAGATTTACTTCCCATTCCAAGTGGCGCTACTCTTTATTGTACCACAAGTGCTGAATTTATATTATACGAGTATTTAAAACCGTCGGTAAAAGCAACACACTGTTACATCTCACAGTAATTGATATCTGTCAACTGTCATCAGTATAAAGAAGTGTACATATTTGTGCAGAAAGTGGTAACGAAATCCTTTGTTTAAATACACTCGAACTCGGTTAAAACGCCATGAGAGTGTTGTTATAACCGAGGAGTGTAATCTTATGGTTAAGAGTGACGAATTAATTTGTACCACAGAATATGTGACTCTATAAGCGAGATGTCATATAAACCGATGTCGTTATAACCGGGTTCGACTGCAAGTCCCTGCACAGAAAGTATAATTTTTCCCTAATCGTCTGTCGGCCACGGAGACGTCTTCGGCTTGTAATACAGTAGTAAAATTTTAACGCGGTAAAACGCCTTCAGGGCGCTAGGCAACAGGCAGAAAGAAGAAAGACGCCATGTCTAATGTTGTAATGACTTATCATATAATTTATTATATCCTTCTCTTGCCCTTCGCATCCTCTAATGTCACGCCATACGTCAACATTTTCCAATTAAAATTAAATTAATATGCATGATTTTATGGTCAAAGACACATAAATTTATGGACTTCCTCTTGTAATCTTAAAATTAAAAAACCTATATATGTGCACATCCTCTTCGTAGGTTTTCAAATGACAGTAAACTGATATTCTGTTTGTAAAAGCATTATACTTGAGGTTTCTTTTTCAGCAGAAAACACATTTTGTCTTGCGATAATATACTCCGTGCTACTCAGACTTCCGTGTGCCAGTCTTGTAATGTTTATGCGTTAATAAAATGTGTGATGTACGTTTCTTGTGAGTATTAGCTTAAGTGGTTGCCATCTCACTATCATCGTGTAACGTAATGCGTCCAAGGACATCTTCCTGAATTATAAGCTGCTTCTCGGTCAACATAAATCCGAAATTGTTCACCAAAGTCTTGGGTTAAGACAGTAATGACAGAAATCCACAAAGCTGAATATGGATTTGAAATTAGCTGCCGCTCTATTCCCTCTGTATATTAGAGTTGAGACTATATGCATGAAATTGCTGGCACAATTGTTCTTGATATCAGTTTACGACATTGAAAGCCTGTAGAGGTAAAGAGGTTTCTGTGCTGCAGGATACATGTGTATGGAGGAAGTAGACCTGAATGTACATGCTTTCTTAACCTCATCGCTAGATAGAACAGAATCGCCAATTTCACGCTCTGCATGTTCTGACGAAAAGAAAATACCTTCCTCTAATGTAAATCGAAACCCGATATCACAGTCCACGGCTACTTGCTTTACTGACTTCAGGTCCTATGGAAATAAGTTAGCAAATTCATCGCGATAAAGTCTTAAAGGTAGCAGTCGAGAAGGTACAGCGCCAGGTTTCCCTAACGTCCGCAGGCAATATGTCATTAACGAATTGAACGCTGACTATCTCGAAAACAAGGCAAAGGTCATTTTGTTTAGGTGATTTTATTATAAATGTGCAATTCAAAGTCAGTAAAATTTTGTGAATGATTCCAGTAACCAGGGCACAGAAATTGCAAGCATTGATACAAGGAAATGGTACCTAGAAACCCTTAAAATTTTTGCGATATTTATTATTATCATTATCACCATCATCATTTATTATTATCATTATCACCATCATCATTTATCACCTTTATGCGGGTATACCTGAAACACACCATGTTTCTAGGGTATAGGCTATATCGTTGCAATTATTCTGCGGTTACAATTTCGGGTACATGTAATGCTATTTCCCACGACAAACATTTTCACTTTTGCATTAGTACTTTCTTCTTCTGCTTCTTTTTCTACTATTAAGCATAATGTATCTCTTTACTGATATTTTGAATGTATTCTTGTTACCGTGCACAATCAATAATATTTGAAACAAACATCACCAATTGTACACATATAAGCCTTAACAAATTGTGAAAGTTTCGTTTGAAGCTTGTCTGATTACCTGACTGCTAGGTGTAGGTTTAGTGTACTGCTAAGTATATGTTGTATATTATTTATTTGTTCTACACGTCTTTTTATCATTATTACATTCTCTTTTCCTTTGTCTCTATGTCCACTTATATATTCGTAGATATGTTGTGATCTCTATATGCTGTTATCATTATTGGTTCAGTATTTGGTTATATACAGTGTTGAAGTTGCTGCAGTAGTTGTATATGTAGTCGAATTTTTGTTGTCGTCTTGATAAAGTTGTGTTACATGTATTCAACTCTATTACATGTCACAGGACTGAAATGCGAACAGGAAACTCAGACATAATAGCATAAATATGGCAAACACTTGGTTCCAAGTATTCATACATTTTAAGTATCTATTGTACAATTGTGTATTTTAAGCATTTAATAATATATGCGTAAGACTGACAGGTAATTCATGTGAATACAATATGATGACGCTAATGACAGTTTTAACGAACACCGAAACGTATTTGTCGTAGTTGTATGACAAAGAGCTTAATTTCATAACCATAGGAATCCTGTATTTGTTATACAAAGCACAAGGAATGTTGAAGTACAAAAGTATTGTATTATACGGTTATGGCAAATAAAGGCACACCACACACACACAATAAGATGCACCAATAAATAAATCTATTATTTGCGTGACTGATAATACGGGATGAACAAACAACCTGCATATTAATTTACATCGGGAAGAAAGTTTACTATCACTTGAGTGCACAGTAACAGTGGAAGACATTAACACGATGTACATGCAATGCCGAATTACGACACAAAAATATGTTAGAAGTAATACGAATGTGGGTAGAGATATTGAGAGACATAATGACATGTATATATATATATATATATATATATATATATGTGTGTGTGTGTGTTAATAAAATCAATTACGCTGTTTATTAACGTGCATAATTCAGTTTGCCAAGTAATGTTAATTACGACAAATTTAAAAATAAACCTTTTGTACGTTGCAAATAATTCATATTGCTACTAATATACAGCTAATATATAACCATTGGTAACGGCACTGATGATGTCATTTACATCGAATCGTTGATGTCAGGAGACCTTTCGTTGACAGATACGCAATAAAGGGCAGCTACTTTTATAAATTTCATTTACTGAAAGCTGCACGCTATGGAAAATTATAATAAGACAGAGTAAGAAACGCACAATCGTGGAAAATTCCTAATTTCTGTGCTGTGTTTAGGCGATAAAGTTCGTAAACAGCCCCTAACTTTCGCTGTTACAAATTTAACCCTTTTAAAGGCTAAACTTACCCTTAATTATACTACACAAATGTTCACTTCCTTCTGCATAGTAATTCGTCTCCATCACAAAAACAGATCGATTCGTTATGTACAGGGTAATATTCTCTTTTTATTGTGAGAATTTTACAAGACACACATCCTCTGTGGGCATAATATATAGGCCAGCATTCTTTATTTTAACCGTGGTGGCACACGTAGTAATCACTGAAAGCTAAAGGTTCCAACACTGTAATACATATTCCCTTCTCAAAGAAGGACAGCAACCTAATAAATGTGAGTTCCCTTTTATATAATCTCAACACTTCGCAGCACTTCTACAATACGGGTATATTCAGGTATGGTTGGCCAAAAAGTTCGAACAGAAGTAGAAAGCAGTACATAAGAAGGCCTGCGTGCAGCAGACACTGACAAAGTAGCCTTTAGCCTTAGGGAGATAGCTTCTAAGTGTGACGAATGGCTGCCATAACTTACAGGATTTTAGGATGGCAATGGGGGATAGTGTAGGGCTGCAGCGATGGAAAAGACCCTAGAGGCCGCAATCCCTGTCCCGTCTCTCTCACCACCCATCAGCTTGCTCTAAAGTCCCTCTGCTCCGTCCCAACCCCTCTCAATTACGCACTGTGGCCATACAGTGTAACATCAGATAACAGTAAAGCTGCTGTTAAAAGAAACGCAAATATTGGCCCCTCTTTGAAGTTTCAGCCTTCTAATATGGATGCCCATACTTTGAATATTAGAACTATTTTTTCTGAGTATTGTAATTCAGTTTATGTATTACGAATCAGCATGCTACTTTAGATTTTTGGAAGGAAAAATAAAGACAAAGTGTGCAACAGTGGTGTGCACCTCATATTGTAAAACCAAAAACCTACAGCTTCTATAACATTTAGTTTCGTGGATAAAACGAACGTATAATGATCTTCTGTCTTCCAGTTTGCTATCCAAAAATATAAAGATTAAGATATACAGAACTATAATTTTGCCTGCTCTTTTGTATGGGTGTCAAACTTGGTCTCTCACACTTAGGGAGGAACATAGGCTGAGGGTGTTCGAGAATAGGGTGCTGAGGAAGATATTTGGGCCTAAGAGGGACAAGGTAACAGGGGAGTGGAGAAGACTACATAACGAGGAATGTAATGATCTGTACTCATCACCAAATATTATTCGGGTGATCAAATCAAGAAGAATGAGGTGGGTGGGGCATGTAGCACGTATGAGGGAGGGGAGAGGTGCATAAAGGATTTTAGTGGGGAGACTTGAGGGAAGGAGACCACTTGAAATACCGGGGCGTAGATGGGATAATAATATTAAAATCGATCTTCAAGAAGTGGGATGGGGGAGCATGGACTGGATTGACTTGGCTCAGGATACGGACAGGTGGTGGGCTGTTGTGAATATGGCAATGAACCTTCGGGTTCCATAAAACGCGGGAAATTTCTTGACTAGCTGAGGACCTATTCGCTTCTCAAGAAGGACTCTGCTCCATGGAGTTAGTTAGTTATAATGAAGAATTCGTGTCTGTATGTCCGTCTGTCTTCCTAACGTTTCATCTCAGACACTACTAACATAATAATACTGAATTTGTCGATATTTGGTGTTCTCACAGCGCAATTACTGATGCTTCAAGTCTTCTGGGATGTTACGGTGTGCCGCTGAGAACTATTTACCCAGCGACAGAGCATAACATCCCAGAAGACATGAATATACATAATAAAGTTTGGTACCGGATACCTAACACTAAATATTCTCGCAAGAATTTATATTTCAGCGCGTATCTTTCCTCTAAATTCCCAACCTTACACGAAGCTTAAATCACGTGTTACAATATTTTTCAAAAGAAAAGCGTTCAGCTCCCCCCAAAATTGGCAAACGGCATAACATTCGGATCTAACTAAGAAGTGCAGATTTTTACGTGAACAAATTTCTGACAAGACGATTATCCAGAAAAGCTTACTTTATATCTCTGTTTATATACCTGCAGTTTGAGTAATTTTATATTATTAGTAACGTATTTAAGTGTCACTTGCAATAAAAGGGCATCATAGATAATGATATATGCAAAATCCAAATACGTTTTCGTCAGTTTACTTTACGAAAATTTAAGCGCAAAGGAAGCCGATATTTTACATAATGTGTAAGCGAGTACACAAGTTGACGTCGTAGTAGAATGGATAGGTTATGGAATAAAAAAATTTGAAAAATTTACGTCGACATTTAAAAAAATTTCTAATTTCAGTGTAGGTAAGTCACATTTTTTTCACAATGACCATTAAATGTGTAAGTAATTTCATTAAATTTCAATATCCACATTTTTTTCGTGTAAGTGGAGCTGTGTCTCAGAGTTTTACTTGTAGGTGTTTGGAGGAGGAAATGAACGCAATTTGAAATCATACGTCCGCATTTTAAAAATGAAATGAAGTCAGTCTACGTTAAGATTGACGGGCATTCCATAACCTGAATTACATCTGTATTTAAAGATTAATTTCGTACCGTGCAGTAAACATACTAGCATCACGTCCGTGTTATGAAACTGAATCAGTTAATGCTGCATGTGGAAATAATCGCTGTTTGTTCCAAAAATCCCAGACGCACAATGCGTCAGCAGATTGTATTCTTTGACTGATAAGCTTAGTAGCATATAAACCACTGGGTCGTAATTTTAACGAAGCTAGTTCAATGAGTCTGCGGCTTAAATGTGTGGATTTCATATCAAATGGGCATAAGTAGAAGTGACTGTGATATCCTGAAGGGAATTAGTGGAAGATTCAAATGGTGACAATCATAAAATCTTAGTGTTCCGTGATGGAAATATGGAAATGAGACCTCCAAAAGCAAACCAAGCTATCTCGACTTTGAGTGAATATTCAGTGCAACAGCGTGTCTGAAGTTCGTTAGATTTCAAGCATTTCTTTACACATATAAATTACTTGGCTTGTACCGAGACAAACATCTGAAGCCGATCTTCATTCTTCTTTATTTCATTATTTTCTTGCATTAAATATAAGCACTGCCCTTATCAAGGCGTTTTACTGCATTATTTTTTTTACATGTTAAGAATTTTAATGTCTTATTTTTGAAGAGTGCAAGAGAGTGAATGATGATTATTGCTTTAAACTAAACATTACACCCTTTTATACACATTTCTCTTTTCAGGAAACCATACTCACTGCTTAATCATTATCAATAAATGTCAAAGCATTATAGAGCACAGTAATCTTTTTATTTTTTTCCTATGGCTCCGACAGCCCTATATGGGCCTCCTCGTTTCGTCGACGTTTCATGGTCACACACACTAGACACACCACAGTCGGCAGGACTCCTCTGGACGAGGGACCAGCTCGTCGCAGAGACCTCTACCTGACAAAACACAACACTCACAAGAGACAGACATCCATGCCCCCGGTGGGATTTTTTTTTTTTTTTGTTTAAAAACTCTTTATTAATGACACATATGATTACATACTATCATACATTTTGTGCAGACGTTAGTACTAAAAGACTCCGTTTAGAGTGTGTATTGGCCCTAGGTTTGTCTTGTTCCTCGTTTATTCCCTTGTCGCTCCCATTCTTTTGTCTTCTAGTGTGCAGTGGTGCGGTTATGGAGGTGACATTCGACAGTGCTCTTTAGTCGTCTATAATATCTAAATACCTCCCGCAATATGACGGTCTCTTGTGTGACGCATAAATTTTTTTTCTTGCTCTTCGTAAGAAATCCATGTAGTCCTGTTTGGTAGGTGTCTCGTTGTTGTGAATATATCCTATCATATTGCCTATAAGCCATGTTACTGCGTTATGCCTCTGTGGTGGGTAAATGTTATAGTCAGGGAGACAGATCCAATCATTTTTTACTTCGGTTGTTGATGTTCGTAGGATAAATGCTATTCTCCGTTGGGTCCACTCCCATATTTCTTGTGCTCGGATGCATTCTGTGTATCTATGTAGGATAGTGTCTTGGTTTCTACAGTCTTTGCATTCTCCCGTTTCGTGGAGCTTGATTTTTTTTAATCTTTCGTTGGTGGGTATGATGTCGTGTACGACCATGTACCATATGGTTCTGGTTGTGGTTGGTAGGAATCGTTTGTGTATATTGTTCCATATGGACGTCCACTTGCTTTGTTGGTGTTTTTCTTGTACGCGGATGGGTAGTGTCATGCTGCTATGAAATCTTGCAGAGTAGAGTGTCTGGTATACGTTCTTTTTATAGGTTTCATCTTTATCTTCAGCTTTTTTTGGGCTAATATACGCGAGTTCTTGAAAGTAACTGCGTAAATATTCAATCTCCTTCGGAAGTGGTGCCCATTGCGGGGGGTTCCGTTTTTGTGCATATTGTGCGTTATGTTTGATCCAGTTTCCTGTGATGTTCACTCGTTGTTGAGATTGTTTCATGATGCGCGTGATGTAGAGTGTGCAACATTTCGCTTTGATATTAATCATAGCCATTCCTCCTTCGTGTTTATTCCTGTGCAGTGTTGATGCTGGAACGCGGAATATGTTTCCTGCCCATAGGTATTGGTGAGTCATCGTCGTAATTTTTTGTGCTTTTTCTTCTGTAATAGGAACGATCTGTGCTGTGTACCAAATCTTAGATAAGTGATATGCGTTGTTAATCCAGATACGTTGTTGTAGATCTAAATTCCTTGTGTGTGCGTCTTTTATGGTTCCTTGTATGATTTTAACTTTTTCATCCCAGGTATATTCTATAGTTTGTTGTATCGTGGAGCCATAATAGATTCCTAATATTTTATTAGTGGGTTGATATCTTATTCCTTCGAGGTCCTGTGTTCGATCCCAGTTGCCTATGGGTAGGGCGCTACTTTTTGCCCAGTTGATGCGGGCTCCGGCCGCCTGTTCATAAATCTTTAAAGCCTGGTTTAAGATGTTGAATTCGCACTTGTCGCGTAAAATAACGGTAATGTCGTCCGCGTATGTTATACATGTTACTGGTTGTCGGTCCTTTCCTATTTTCAATCCTCTTAGTTTCATTTTCAATAGGCTTATGAAAGGGTCTATTACGATCGCATATAATAACGAACTCATTGGACACCCTTGTCGTATTGAGCATTGGATTGGTATGTCACTCGTGAAATGACCATTGATGTTTATTTTGGATACCGCGCCGTCGTACAATGACAGGATCGCTTGTGTCATATTTTGTCCAAAGTTGTGTGTTTGTAATACCCGTCTTAAATATTCGTGGGCAATATTGTCAAACGCTCTCTCAAAGTCAATTACCATCATACATATTCCGTGTGCGGTGAGTTGTCCTGCCGCTATCACGTCACGTATACCTGTTGCTGCATCTATTATGTTTCTTTCTTTTACTGCACTGTACTGTTCTTCATTCATTATTTCTCCCATCGTCGGCTGTAAACGTCTTGCTAGAATTCGTGTGTATAGTTTGTAATCGGTGTTGAGTAGCGTTAGGGGGCGGTAGTCATTTACTTTTTCCGGTTTATTATGTTTAGGTAAACACACTATGATCCCTCTCTTTATTGCTTCTGGTATCTTTCCTGATGTAAAAAATTTGTTGTACAGTTGTAGTAGGTCATTCGATACCATTCTTGTAGTCCTAGTGTAGAATTCTGTGACAATTCCGTCTATTCCTGGCGATTTCCGTTTTGGCGCTCTTTGTATGACGGTACTTAGTTCGGATTCGGAGATCGGCATGTTGATGTAATCTTTTTCGTCGTCAGTGATTTTCCGACTTATGGCCTCACACATTGTGGTGATGCTGTCATGTTGTACTTGTATCGTACTGAATCTGTGTTGTAGCTCTATGTAGAAGGTTCGTTTAATGGCCTGTAATGTTGTGTGTGGTGTGTCATCTGCGTCAATTATTTTGACGATGTTTCTATTTTGTCTTCGTTTTTGTCGGCGTATGAGGTGGTATAATGAAGTGCTTTCCTCTTGTAAGGTTTCATTGCCTCGTAGTTCTATACGTATGTGTTGTAATCGCTGTCCTTTTAGTTGAATCAGTTTGGCCTTATAATATTTGATTTTCATGTTTGTTTCTGGTGTGTTTGCGAATGTACGGGTTAAATCATATAGACATTCGTAGTAGAAATTTTCTTTGTGTCTGTAGTCTTGTGCGTGTTCTTTCCCCTTTGTAATGAAGTAGCGCCGGAGACGAGGTTTTACACACGCTATCCACCAGTGTTGTATATCATTGTACCATTTCTGTTTTGTTTTCCATTCGTTCCATATTGACTGTAGTCCTTCTTGAGCTTCTGTTGTGTTTATTACATTGATATTCATTTTCCAAGTCCCAGAACCTCTTATTCCAAAGGTGCGTGATGTGTTGAGTTTAACCTGTACTGCATTGTGGTCCGTAAAAGGTGCTATGTGCGTTGTAGTGCTTATTTTTTTTCTGGTCATCATTGGGGATAGGTATATCCTGTCGATTCGGGACGCTCCGGAAGACGTGTAATGTGTGTAGCCATGTGTCGGTCTGGTACTATTCCATGCATCTGTTAACTGGTATGCAGTTATGAGTGTATTTAATGGTTGACTGAAGTGTGGTATTCCTGTGCAGTCTTCTCGACGTGTGACACAGTTGAAGTCGCCACCGAGAATGAACTCGTGTGGTGCTTGTTGTATAAGGTATGGTAATTCACTCCGATAGAAATCATCTCTTTCCTTTTGTCTTGCCGTGCCAGAAGGAGCGTATATGTTTATCAGGTAACATTCCTCCCACCACCCTGCGATCCCTCGTCCTGTTGGTAGGCGTTGTATGTTCGTTAATGTAATGTCTTCTTTAGTGACGATGGCTGTGCCTCTCCTGTCTGTGCCGACGTTTAGATATATGTTTCGATTTTGTATGTCGTCCCAGTTGTCATGCGTTACTTCTTGTATGAAAAGGATATCGATGTCATGGGTCTTGCAGTAATCGTTCAACATCTGTAGTCTAGTGTGGGACTGTATGCCGTTATATTCAATGTAGTTACATTGAATGTTTGGGTGGTGCAGTGTGTGTACCTTACATTTTCTTGCTTCTGGTCGTCCTACCTTCCTGTCCATCTGGCACTTTATCATTCTCGGTTCGCTGTTTCTTTTTCTTTGTTGGTGTTGGACGTGTTATTTCATTTTCATTTCCTATTTCGTCTTGCTGATCGTCTTTTAGTGGGTCGTCACCGAGTCCTGTAATGATTTCCCTTTCGTCGGTGGGGCTGGAGTTTTTGCGTAGTTTTACTCCGTCTACTCTTATGCTATGTATGGTCTCATCCTGGTCCATGTCGGACCATTTTTGTGGTGCTGTAGGAAGGTTGGTTTTTCCCTTTTGTTCCTTACGTTCTGTTCTTGTCGTATATGTTTTGTACTTTGATTCTGATGTAATTGGTTCTGCTAGTGGTTCTGATGTTTCCATTGTGTCTCCACAGTTGTCGTCTTCCTTGTCTGGTTGTATGTTTATGTCTTGTGTCCTATGTTCTTTGTGGTTTTTCATGTTCTCATGTTGGGATGATTGTGCATCCATTGGTTCTTTGCTGATTATTGTTTCTGCCCTTATTGACTGTTGTTTTTGAGTAGTAGCCTGTTTTTCCTCTAGTTTGTCTTTGTTGGTGTCATTGTTTATGGTAGCACTGTGGCCCAATTCTACTATGTTTGCCCATGTGGTAGTGGAGGTTTTCCTTCCTTCACGTCTCTGATGTTGTCGGAGCGGGCACTCATTCGCTACGTGCGCTGTATCATTACATATGTAACAGGTTGTGGGTTGCCCCATGTACGTAACGAGTGCCCTATGCCCTGTGATATGGATATGTGACGGGACGTGGGCGGTTAATTCCATGTGAATTAGTCGCACCCCGTTGCTGACATTGTATCGATAATTACGTGACCATTTCTCCTCTTGGATTGTAAGTACTGTCCCATATTTTGTCATGTATTTCCGTATGTCTTCATTTTTCAGTTCCGGTGGCAAGTTTGCAACCCTTACTATGCGTTTTCCCAGTCCAGCCTGACTAATTGCCACCTTAGATATTTCCCCAGTGTCATGTTGATAGGAGGACTCTCCCTGTGTTATCTGTAATATGTCATCTACTAGTGTGGAACTGTTTACCTTAATGAAGACTTGGCGCCTTGGTCCGTCTACTTGGAGTGTGTTGACATCTTCCGACTGTAATTTTAACTTGGTGAATATCCACTCGTGGATATCGAAAGCCGATATCCTTGGACTGTTTTTGTCGAACGTGCAGACGATGGTGTCTTGCCGCTCTTGTTGCCACATGTTGGTTGTGGTGGTAATACCGTCTCCTGCTTGCTTCACTTTGTGCTATGAACTCTACGAATCGGTTGGTTGTTTATGGATACGCGATGTTCACTGCTTGGCTGCTTGAGCCGTACTGATTCGAACCCACGATCCTAGTAAGCGAGCGGCCGAAGACCCACGCCTTAGACCGCACGGCCACTGGGATCGGCCCACAGCAATCTTACCATTATTAAAAGGTAATGTGTCTGCTCTGTCTGTCTCTCCTCATTTTGATGGTGGAATATTTCTCACAGACACTAACCCATATTATTCGTATTCCAAACACAATACAGTTGTATTTATTTTGGACCAATACACAAACACTATGATATATCCAATTCGCAATAAACATATAAATCTACAGTTCAAAAGAATCATGGAAGCTAAAATCTCTTTAATGTTAATTCTACTGCAGAGTCATAATCAACAACACCAACAGGCTTTTTAACAGCAGATGTGATCACGTGACAGTATTGCAACTTCTTTGTTGGTTTATATGAACTTTGGCAGGAGTACTTATAACACACAGCTGGAGTTACGTGACGTCATTATAAAAAATTGTATTTTTGTATACAAACTGCGGTAATTCGTTTTCTTCGATAACAGTCAAATATAACCTTCCAGAAATTTCTGCGCAAAATACAACGCCGTATAATAACTCAAGTCTGACGAAGAGCAGAGATGGTTCACTTTGATTTTAAGGACCTCATATGTCAGAACTACACAGAAGTTACAATCCACACGTTTTTGGAGATAGTTAAATTGCCACAAGAGGCCAGGCAGCGGAGTTTTGTCCGATTTACATGCCATAGAAAAAGATGTCCTCTCAGTATACTCAATACAAGGAAACCCTCAGCTCATGAGAAACACCATGCAACAGAACTCATTTCGCCCAACCGGCAGACAAAACAAGAGAGCATCATGTGGTAAGTCATTCACGTGATATCTTCCAATAACGAAACGAATTCGTTTATGCTTTTTCGATATCACTGATCCGAATTCAGAAATACTTGATGCAGGATATGTAATTTTCTAGAAGGAAATAAGATTACAATTTATTTTCACGACTTATTTTGCCTAAGTTTCAAAAGTAAATTCATGAACAACCTATTTGCCACGTGTTTAAGGGAAGCACAGTAGCTGACTGATTTAAATTAAATTCGGCATGATTGACTTCAACTAAATTCTACATAGCTATTCCTTTTTGGCTTAGTTTTAATCATATTAAGGGTAATTTAACATCGACTTACAGTGTGTATATTTTAAATGCCTTGAAGGATTTTTAAAGGATGTATTATATAGCGGTGGCGCAGTTGTTTGAGGCACTGCGCTACAAGCCGGAAGGTCGCGGGTTCGATTCCCGATGGGTCATTGGAATTTTTCATTGACTTATTCGTTCCGGTCGCACTATGGCCCTGGGTTCGAATTAGACTCTAACAGAAATGAGTACCAGGAGTACTTCCTTGGAGGTAAAGGCGACCGGTGCATAAGGCTGACAACCTTACCACCTTCATGTGCCGATGGTCTGGAAAGCTGGGAGCCTCAACCTCCTGGAACCCAAGGGGCCTGTCCAGGCCTGTAATGGGATACTTTTATCTCTAAGACACACATTATTTCATTATTTTAGAAACAAGCATACATAAGTCTTTCACTTCAAGGACCATTTCCTCGAGGACCTTACATTTATTCGTAAACTAATTTAAGACATTTGAATTTAGAGTTGTGTGGGAGGTTTTAGTTAAACATGACGTAGGCCTACAGGAGTTCAAGTGAGCAGCACCAAGTGTAGCCGTAATGACTGCAATTAATTTTGAGGTCAATTTTACTTCAAGGTCAACATGAACACATACACACACATATTTTTAGCTTTTGTGTCTTTTGATATATTCATTGCTTTATAATAGCGGTATATCTTTATTTATACTTCCTTTGGTGAGTGAGTAAAGAAGATTAAGTCACGGAAATCGAGTTCTCTCAGGAATTACTGGGGTGAAAATTTATCTATGTAGGACACATGCAGCTATTTCAACCCTTGTAGAGACATGAAGCTGTTACATCACAGAAGCTGCTTCGACATGCTTTAAAAAACTCGTATAAAACTCGTGTTTTCTCAGGAATTACCTTTGCTGACTCAACTCTCGTTATCCACGCGACGCGCGCGCACACACACACACACACACACACACACACACCCACAAAATAATTGGGAATATTTTGCTAAGAATTAAGGGTACGTGAAAGATAAATACCCACAATAACATGGAACAGGTACATGTTATGCCCAAACTAATATTTATAAACACCTAAAATAAGAGTTAATGGGTGCATATTATGCCTAAAAATTTTATATATATACCTACAATAAGAGTTAATGGGTGCATATTATGCCTAAAAATTTTATATATACCTACAATAAGAGTTAATGGGTGCATATTATGCCTAAAATTTTTATATATACCTACAATAAGAGTTAATGGGTGCATATTATGCCTAAAAATTTTATATATACCTACAATAAGAGTTAATGGGTGCATATTATGCCTAAAAATTTTATATATACCTACAATAGGAGTTAAGGGGGCATGTTATGCCTAAAATAATATTTATATATAACATCTGCTTTCGAGAGAAGACCGCTAAAATAAAGAAATCTATTAAACGTTCGCCATCGGAAGCATTATCCATCCTAATTATGTCCCAGAAAGTAACTTATATATGATAAGCTTACAGTATGTTGTGTAGTCCTATAGCTATAAAACAGACAGTTGTCATGCGTAAAAGAATGTAATATTTCTAAAGTCACTCACAATTGAGCATTTGGTTGTTATTCTTTTTCGAAACACTTAAATCTAAATACAAAGTCAAGGCTTCGAATCCGAGAACAACGCATTACGTGTTATTATGTCGCATTAAGAACAAAACCTTTGGCCATAACAAATGGCTTACGTGTCAGATATATAAAAACGATTTGTTTAGACTGACTGACCTTAAAATCTCTCATCCATTTCGAATTCAAGAATATATGCCCGTCTTCCATTTAAATCTCCACACATTGCAACTGAACTAGAAGGAAGAGGAACATGAAGGCTATAAGAAATGGTATTTCAAGAAATAAGAAAGAAATGTTCTTATTGAATAGGAAGAGGTATAGCAAGGAAAGCACAGCTGCGCAAGAATGCCTCTTCAAAGAGCAGAAGAGAATGCTGTTGCTACATCAGTGCAGGATGCAAAGAGCTTTGTGATGGATACTGCGCAGTAGCAGTGAGAAGGTACTGCTCCTCTCTGTAGGTTCAGGGTTCGTAATACAGGGGTGTCCATTTTACTTTATGTTATCCGTATCTAATACAAAACATTTCAATAGAGGTTAAATATATTTTCGTACTTGAAAAAATCACATTCAATTACATAAGCAGAAATAAGGCATTCATTCAGTCTAAATGAGATACAGTTTTAAAGTGGAACATTCATTGCCTTACGATAACTTTAAATTAGTTTCAGTATTTTCTTTCGTGAATATTAAAATACATAGAAGGATTTGAAATGTAGTGGTGAAGAAGAATGGAGAATATCAGTCGGACCGATTATGTGAAAAATGAAGTAGCATTACACAGAGCCAAGAAGGAAAGGAACATCCTAAATATAAGAAAAAGAAGGAAGGCTAACTGGATTGTTCACATCTTGCGTAGAAACTGCCTTCTAAAACACGTGATAGAAGGACGGATAGAAGGAAAGACAGAACGGAAGCGGAGAAGAGGAAGTAGCCGTAAGCAGCAACTGGATGACGTTATAGAAAAGAGAATATACTCCACACTGGAAGAAGAAGCACTAGGTTGCACTCTGCGGAGAAATCGCTAGGAAGAGGCCATAGACCTCTCACAAGACAGACTAGGTAATGAATGAATAGTTTTTGCATTAAAATATTGTACCGCGGAAGGCGGTATGCTCACACACCGAGACTGTTACCATATCAAGCAGCACTACCACGTGACACAATATTATGTTAATTAGCATCTTAATTTTTAGGCCTGTGTACTCAATTTATAGGAGCGGAACTTTAGAAATTGTAGCAGACCAAAACTACACTAGAGTAGCTATTGCATTCTTTATTATTAAACGACATTTTATCAGCTACATAAGACGCACAGTGATGAAAGGAAGGAGTTTTTGGAAGATGAATTCCATAAACATGAATGTAAGCAAACATTACCTATTTTGGCACGTCTGGAAGAAACGACGAAACACATGAAAATATACGGCATGAGGCTCGAACACAAAACACAGTTTATAACACATGATGCCTAAGGTACGTACATGCTAGTGCCTTACCTTGGCCTAAGCGCTATGCTATAAAATCGCATGGGGTAATGGGGGTAAAAATGTTCTTCACTGAATTATGACAATAAGCATTACAAATTACGTCCTCAATCTTGATGGAAAACATCCCGTTGTGTTTTGTTTTTATAAACTTGATGATGACCCAACTGGGTTGAAACATGTAGCAAAAACATGTCTAGTGTTTTATAACATAATGTTTCTGTTTCATTGTTTTTCGCTATTGTATTAAGAATCAAGTTCCGATCTAGGATGACAATGCGTTCATATTTTGCTCGGACACCTAGAGCTTTGAAGATTACTGTCTTCTAGAATATCTGGCATGAATATGCATGTAGCATGTCCTTTCGAAACACTGACGCTTACGTATGAAGTCACACAAAGTCACAACCCAGAAGACACAAATCATCATCATCATCATTCATCATCACCACCACCACCACGAAAACATCAATCTTACATTCCATCAATTTTACCCTTCAGCATATCGCTAAAGCAGCTGCGAAAACATGTTTCAGGTTAAATGTGAAAATGTTTCAGGTATTATTTCCGAAAGAGCCTATTCATTCAATTTGACACTTGTATACTCCTTGTCGTCCTTATTCTCATTTCTTTGCTAATGACATAATTACGGTCATGGTCACTCGAAGAACAGCATTGCTGCCTCCTATATTCTTCTGTGTCACCTGTCTTAACGTCCAATATTCCAGATCCAAAGAAAAACACAGATATTTTGTAGATATTTTAGATATGTTACAGTTTAATTTAATAAGGTTTGCTTTTGGCTTGTGTCATGTAATTAGTCTAGTACACTACTGCATAGACTAATCATCATCACATATATTAATACAGTAAGGTTTGGTTGCGACATCATAATCTATTGAACTACCGAACGGATCTTTTCAAGGTAGACTTATTAGAAAGTTTATGATTCAGCAATAATGCAGTCTCCTTCTTTTCATTAATTCCTTCTCAAAAATTGCTTTTTAACAAAAAAAACCTAAGTTAATACTTGATAGTGCTGCCTCTAACAGAAGCCATGGAAAGTACATGAAATATTTTACCTTCCCTTGGACTCCAGTGGTGGCAGCACATGATCGTAAGAGGCTTGCACTGGCACTGCATAAGAGCGGATGATATTGGCTATAGAAAAACTGTCATTATATCCAGGATTCAGTTACGTTCATCAGATCCTACCATTCCCTTCAAACTATGAAGAAGACTATTTCCGACCAAAATTGCGTCTCCTATGACAATCAGTAGGGCTCAAGGGCAGGCGCTTAAACTGTTTTATGTTTCGTTTTTTCCCATGGCCAGCTCTATGTTGCATTTTCCCGACCCTCTTCATGTGACAACGTCGCTGTTGCAATTATTGAAGGGGATCGACAAGGTACAGAAAATTATATATTATTAACATCATATATTTTATATCGATAAGGGCTTTAACGTTTCAAATAAATAAGCAAATCTTTGTAGAATAAATATTTTATTGTTTCGTCTTGCGAATTATTGGAACGGGTAAAACTGGTAATATACAACATTAGTAGTCACGAACTTTGCAAGTTAAGTTAGGTATGTCAGGTACTTTAAATGGAATAGAACCGGTCACAGAGTTTGGTACACTCCAACAGAACAACGACATAAAGTATAGAAGGCAATAAGTGTAGACAAACTGACAAATTTAACTTCTGAACGTCGGAAATGTACCAAATGAAAAGAAACATCGCATGGAGTGAAAAGAAACTAAGTAAAAGCAAACAAATATCTGTAGCGACATTCAATCAACTGACATACTAATGAAAATCTGAGAACTTCGCAGCACCGTTAAGAAGACAATATGATGTACCAAAGATTATATTTCATTGCTGACTGCTATTGTGCTACATTCCTGACAGAGGTCAGGTCGATCTCTTTCCAATTTGAGGAACAAAGTCCAATAACACCCAACCGATAAATTACCGTGCCATCTTCTTCCACCGCCTTCCCAAGATTTATCACTAGACAAGTCGAATTGTAACAACAAAATGAAGATCCCAAGAAGAAGACAAGAAAGAACACAAAACAACGTAAATACGACAGCAAACAAGGATTTCCGAAGTGAAAACATAAAGCCTACTTCCCTACTTCACGTACTGACCGCCCTACCAATTGTTTGTCTATTATATACGCACTGTACATGGTATGTACTTCAGATATATGCATAATAATTGACACTGTATAGTTACTGTGTTGAAATGTAAGAAGTCAATTCTTGTAGTTAATGATAGCACGCGAGGTTGCAGCAATTGCCTAAAAAACCTATCGTTATGCGGCGGTAGACAGGTACCTATGATAAGTCGGTATTGCAGCCTCGACTATTACCGAATAAAGTTTATCTGTAGGTAGCGGTATCACTTAAAGTGCCTTTCAAGAATTTTTAAATTCCATGTTAGTGAACTTCTGATTACACAGTATCCCTCAATGTCTATAGTGGTCAAAAGTGCGTCAAAACAAGGATGTACAATTTATGGCTACATTTCGAGGTTGTTATTACACAGGCTCTGCATGATTTAACATTTTAGTTAGACAAAGCAAGCTTATAATTGTGCGGTCTAAGGAGTAGGTCTGCGACCGCTCGATTGCTAGAATCGCGGGTTCGTATCCCGCTGACGACATGGTTTTTCTTTTCTTATGTTTGTTTTGTGTGTTGTGTAGGTAGCGGCCTCTGCGACGAGCTGATTTCTCTTTCAAAGTAGTCCTACCGTGTGTGTGTGTGTGTTTGTCTAATTGTGTGTGTCTAATTGTGTGTGATCTAGAAAACGCAACAGTGAGGCGGCCTAGGCCGGATGTAGACTGCTGTGACACAGAAGAATAATCGTACAACAAAATACAACTTAACTCCAAAGTCACCACACTGGGCACGGGACCAGTGCGAAGGCCGTCATGCACAGTGTCGAATTCTGCTCAACTAAGAATAAATGTATTCGTAGCACTTGAAAATGAAATCCATCAGATTGCTAATAATATTATTATAAGAAACCTAGGCTAGTAGTAGTAGTAGCAGCAGTAATAGTAGCATTAGTAATTGCAGCAGCAGTAGTAGTAACACGAAGCCTTTCTTCTTTTTGGGAAAAATTTATCATTTAACTAAGATTATATATTCTGTCTACGTTATATTTCTTCCAGTATAGCCTTGCAGACTTGTACCGTCACTATACTTGTGACTACTGATCGTCAGAGCAGCCTTTCATAAACAGTTTGCACGTATGTCTGTACCCTGTCTTCATACATAACTTCACATGACGTTAAAGAAAAGAGAAGGTCCTGGAACGTAAAAGAGGAAGCAGTAGATCGCACTCTGTTTAGAACTCGCTTTAGAAGAGGCTATGGACCTGTCGTAATACAGACTACGTGATGAAAGCAGAGCATTTTATTATTCATCCTTGAATCGAAGAGACGTGAAGAAATCGTTGTTGCCCCGCTGATTTATTAAGGAAAAGCGAAGACGCTCCACATTCACCTTTAGAGACTTAGCTACAACTGACAACGTATATTAAACCTTAGCATTTTTATCCATATTAGTGGAACTCGGTGAACATACATTTGAAGTCTGCAGTACAATGTCGAATTTACTGGACCTACAGAAACCAAAATAAATTTCATTTTCAGCTTTCATTCTAGACCCCTAAACACTATGCGTCTGTCGTTTTCCATCCTAATTTTCGTCAAGGGTAACGAAATTGGGCAAAGTAACTGAGAGTTAAATGGCAATTGACATATCATCATTTGGCCACTCTACGGAGAGGCTTGTCGGAAATTTAATTTGGTGTCAACTGATGACGAGTAGTCCAGAAATTGTAAGTGAAATTTTAGTTGCATGTATGAAGTACGTAGAGGTTCATCGGCATTTGAAAATGCCATAAACAGGAAGTAAGAAGATATGTTGTATTTGGAGATCATATCTTGTCGAGGAATTCACTACAGAAGCTGATTAACATGGTGGTCCAGTAGTCTTTAATCGAAACGTGCGTCCCTCTAAGTCACCCACACGACACAGCAGCCCTGGAAATAATCGCTAAGATAGTCAAGGATTTTTCTTGCCTTTTATAGAACTCCGGGACTCATTTCAATATTCACAGTAACTTGTTACTTCTTGTTCGATCCCGGGTAAGTCCATGTGGGATTTGTGCTGGACAAAGTGGCACTGGGACAGGTTTTCCCCCGAATACTTCTGTTTTCCCCTGTCAATTTCATTCAACCGGTGCTCCATTACAACGAAAAACGGAAAAGAACTAATCATCTTCATCACAGCTTTAACAATAAGCCTCACGGCTGTGGGGTCCTTCACCAAAAAAAAACTTGTCACTTGTTCCCATAATGAGCCAAGTGAATACAGCCCATAACATGAAATCCTGATTATTGACATACGGCATATTTTAATATTATCCCACGTTCGAGACGTTGGTCTTCAAAATGATATCTCCTGTAAGATTTCCCACTAAATGGTGTAACATGTTTCGTATTTCTTAAATGAGTGTTACATATAATGTTCAATTTATCGTCTTTAGGCCGAGAACCCTACGAAAACTTGTTGAAAAGTACGAATTGGTAAACTTCCCATTTTGCAATTTTCTCCACCCTTCCGATACTACTCCCGTTTAAACATTCAACTGCCTTCACAAGAAGGCTCAAAATGCGACAGACAAACGGAGACAGAAAAGATGTCGGAACTGTATACAAACTAATGGAATGGTCAACTATATTTTTAAGAAATTCTTCATGTGACGACTAATTATGCACGCCACGAATGCACAATCAAGGGTTCGACAAATCACTGTATTTGTTACAAACGTCATGCAGTTATGCATATTTCTAACGAGTTCCGTGTTCATCTGTGCAGAATGTCGGATATCACTAACGCACGTACGTCGAATTCGTAGTGACGTTGAGGAAGGGATGATGACATCGTCTGACACGCCAAATCGCGCCCTGCATCTGGAGCCTGGTGACGGCTGGCAGTAACAGCTATAGCATTAGCGGTAACTCCATCATCTTGGGCGTTTTCTCCCTGTTCCAACACAAGTAGCAGCATTATTCTGGACTTCTAAATTGTTGTTCCATTTATCGGCAGGTATTTTCATAACCCTAATTAACAAAGTATTTATGGAAGTAACCGCGCAAGAGGATATTCCTTGGAAAGCTGAAAATCACAAAAATTCGTCAAGAATTTCCTAGTGCTTTCTGGAAACGTAAGGTATGTACGGAGCTATGGAGACTCCACGTCCCGTCTGTATACTAAGCCACTTGGATCAAGGTAACGTTCTTGTACTTTATTTAATGAAACAGAGTGAAGTGTTTAACGACACTCGCAGTTGCTAAGGTTATATGGCGTCTGTGGTAGATGAGTGAAACATAAGCACATTATGGAGAAGTGATGGCCTCATACTGACAGGAGGAAACGAAATACTTGGGGAAAACTTGTCTGCGCACCACTCTGTTCACAACACATCCTCATGGACTGGCTTAGTATCGAACCCGGTACTCCGGCTTGAGAGGCCGACGACTCATAGAAGGAATAAGAATCGAGAGTGTAAAGGGGAAAAAAAGATTCGACTGGAAGGGAGCGAATGAAAGGGTAAGGGTTGAATCTTCTTACAAGAAATTAGAGATATAAATGTCCTCAAACGAAAAAACCTCCAGTAAGGTCTAAATTGCTGTCCTTGTAACAACGATGACATTCAGTAACAATCATCTACGTACCTAAATGAGGTACTTACACTTTGACTTTCATAAAATTCGGGAGATTTCTTGGCTAGCTGAGCGACCATCAACGTCGCAACTAGCAATAGGATTCGTGGAATTAGTTTACATATTTACATAATGGAAACTAGAGAGGTAGAGGGAGGGGAAAGAATCACTCCTGGGGAAGGCAAGGATAAGGATTTTACTAGTCCTTTCTTCTCTTAATTAGATCTTAGGTACCTTCTTTCTTCCTCATTCATCAACAAATTATATTCCACACCAGTTGGCCTACTAAACTTAAAGACGGGTGTTTTTTAATTTACGATTTCGCATGTTCGAATATGTAGTATTCACTGTTTTTATCACTATTTAATCTCCGTGTTTGAAAATGAGCATTCAAAATGCTTACTTTCTTAAAACGCTTTCATTAATAACATGCATTTTCCCAACCTGAAAATGTAAAAAAGAAAATACGATATTCTGAATGTAGAAACATAAGGAATCAGGAGAAGGAAACGCTTACGTCAAAGAGACAGGTACGTAAAGGACTGTGCGTAAAGAAAGGAGCAGGTATGGATAGGAGAAAGGATGAAGGCCTGACATGAATTTCGACTGAACAATGCCTATGCCTGAAAAGAGTTGGAGAAAGGGAGACAGGGCATGAACAGATTAATGTCAGATCCAGAACTATGGAAATGAATCCGATCTCTGTACAAAGCCTCAGCAACAACAGTACGAAGTTTTAAACTTGTTCTGTTATTTGTAAAATGTTTGGAACAACACAGACCTGTAATCAATAATATTAGGAATACGCTAAAACTTAGGACAGTATCTTCAGTCAAACACCAATTTACACTCTGTGAGGCTTTGTTTTATTTTAGCAACATGGAAACATTAGATACGTCTTCGCTCTCTTCAGACTGAAGCCTTAGGGTAGCCACAATACAGTATTGTCTGCTGGCGTATTCGCACCTGATACTACCTGACATGTTGTGATATTAAGTCTCGAGTAACAGACATTGTGTGCGCAGCACACTGAAGCGTGATCCCTGAAGGGGCACTGACTGAACACAGAGCAGACGGGAAACAGTAAGATAACAGGCGAACTGGAATGGAAGATGCTCTGGCATATTATTTATTGTACTATCTTACGGATGGATACATATCTAGAGAATGTGGGTCACACTTTGTGATTGACAATACGACTAAGTGCATGGAACAGGGTCCTTGAGAAGCGAACAGCCTTTCAGTTAGTCAAAATATTCTAAACTTTTATGAAAACCGAAGTTTCATTACCATATTCCTATGCACTATATCATGCCATGGGAAATTATCCTGAGGCAGATGAATATGTTTCAACCTCCCACAAATTCAATACTATTTTACATAATATTTTCCCGGTTACGGGTAATGTCTCGTAATTGGTATTTTCCCTTCCGTTGTACTGAATAAAATCTTGTAGTCATTTGTTCAACATGTTGATTACGTACAGACCTCTCATACTCTGTAGGTTATTACCCTAAAAGTACGTACTCTCGTTATAAAATGTACTCCATTCTCATTATTAATTCCGAATATTTTATTCAGAAGTCTGTTCTCGATCATCATTAATCTGATTTCTTCCCCTGGGGGACAGACAAGTTATGGCAATGCAGTTGTTTAAACCGTTCAGTTTCAGCAGTTACAATATCACAACACACCATACCATAAGACAACACACCATAGCATACCATACGTTACGGTTTATATACCTACATCAAATTCTAAAGAATCTGTTTTCGGCTGACATATATTATTTATGCGTTCCTTATAATTTTCAGAATAAAAAAGGATTATTTACCCTTACAGCATTAAACGACTGACATTGTGCCCTATGTGAGTTCGAAGCTTTATTGAAAAGTTTCAGAGATATCGTATAAGCAAGATCAAGTCACGGGATACCAAACGTTTGGAGGAACAGGTGGGCCTCAATATACAAATAACTAATTGTTAGCAAACTGCCAGACACATAATCAAATACAAAGAATAGAAACCTTTCAACCAAGCTGATATTAGCTCAGCAGACTTAAGAAATTCCACTCATCTTCTGTAACACGAAAACACATTACCGTGTTTACAACAGTCCATTTCTGAACCCTCCTACACGCCACCTTAACTCTGTCATACATAACTCACGAACTTCACCGAACGTCACCACGAGATATCCTTAGACCGGCTTTCCTGACTCATAATTTTCGTGCAGTTTCTCAGTTACACTAAACAAATGCTGGGCTAATACCTCAAATAAAGCCATGACTGCTTTATTCCACGGCCTTTTCCAATTAGTTTGCCACTAATTAACTTATCATTTGATGAAATGGGATATAGTCTGATTTATTGTCAGTGCTGTTAAGTAAACCATAATTAAATTCAAAATAAATGCGCCCTACCATCTTTGTAATTCTCTACACATGTCTTAAGCAGCCTCATTTCACTAAAATATTACATTCTGCCTTAACATACGTATGTTTCTTTATACTGGTCTTGAACTTAGCCGATAAATAGAAAATTATTTTATTTATTCAATGATTGTGTTTCTTGGTACGCTGATTATGGTAGCCAGCATTGTGAACATGAGTTTACATTTCCGAATCCTAGCTTCTCTTCTAATAATGTACTGTCAGTCATTTACTGCAACTGTAATATTGAATTGATTATTCTGGCGCCAGTACTGTAGCACACGGTCTCTCCCCTTTCATTGTCTAAATTTTCTCCTTTATCCATCACTTCATCAGTCAATACATCGGACTTCAGTTTCTCCCTTTCATGTTTTCAGGTCAGAAAATACCATACACTCTAAAGACAATGGACTATTATCGGTAAAGACATGAAATATGTACAAGCCAATATAATCCCCTCATCTTATTCATTTTACGATCAGAAGCATAACAATGTATCGACGGAAAATTAATGATGTAAAGCCAATTATAGTAAAGAAATTTCCCTTGGCATTGTGCATCTAGTGTGTAAAAGAAGCCAATACTACAATCGAGCCTTTATTGATAACTTAGCTGTAGAACACGTACTTTGTGTGGCATTAACCGGTCTAGCGGAGATATGTCTAATGATATTTCGAAACTGGACTCTTTGTATACCAGATTATTACCTTCTTATAAATACGTAATTGTCAGCAAGAAGCCTTCAGTTCAGATTGTATTAAATTTACAATCATTCTACACCTAGAATAAAAGGGTGCAATTTCCGGACGGCGGTTTCAAGTTTCGTATTGTGAACTTACCTAGCAAAGAATGTAGACGATACAGACAGCAAGAGCAGCAGCTATATCGCAGTATATTGCGCTGTTGTAAAAGTAACTTCGGTTTCTGAATAATTCAACAGAACATTTCTTTTCTGCGAGTTCTGGGTCCATTATTTTAGGCGTGTACACGGTGGTCTAATTACGACAGGCAGTTACTTAACTTTTAAAAAGCCTGTCATTTTTAACCTGCTTGGCTTACTTTGTAAGTCGCCTGTCTACGTTCCTCTTGATAATTTATAAAACAATAAATGGATACTATTGATGCATAAGACCTAAAAAGATGCTATTAGAAACGACAGACCCTCCCCGCTTATTCCATTTGTACACTGTCCCCTTTATCGCGTCCCCGATCACTACAGCCTTATCGCATAAGAAGACTCTATCAAACGGGACGTCCCACGACAGCTGCCGTTATAGGGACATGATGAAAGGGAAACCCTGTGATTTTTAATGTCCTGCCTGTAATATTACTAACAATGAAAACAATGACCTTCACACGCGGTAGTGCCTCCAAATATTAGCACATTACGTATATATCTCATTAAATTCTATCGCTTTCGTATGAACATGTTCATAACAGATATGCAGAGTCCTCCTTCAATATCTAACAGCCCTGCCGCTAGCCAAGAAACTCTCCGCATTTTACGAAACTCGAAATTTCATTATCTTGTTCACAACAGCCTGTCACTTATCCCTAACATGAGCGAGAGGAATCCTGTCCACACCCTCCCATTTCTTTAAGATACACTGCAATAGCATCCGCGAATCTATGCCCAGGTATTCCAAGAGATCTCTTTTCTGAGGTCTCCCCACCAAAACCATATATATACTATATATAATATATATATATATATATAAGCCCTCTTCCTCGAACGCGCCAAATGCCCTGCCCATCCCATCCTCCTTTATTTTACCCCCCCCCCTCGGACTAATATGCTTACATTTGCTTAGGAATACAAGTCAGGAATCCAAATTTAAAGAATTTTGACGGTAATGTACAACCGTATGCGTGACTGAAACTAAGCACACGCAAAACCTCAGAAACGTTATACAAAGAACTGCTGTTTCTACGCTTATAAAATTACCCGATTTGTGTAAAGTAAACCTCTGGTTTAACTAACTAATTCCATTGAACAGAGTCCTTCCTGACAAGATAACAGGTCTTCACCTAGTCAAGAAACTCCCCGCATGCACAAGCGCCCGCCACCTGTCCATATCCAGAGCCAGATCAATCCAGTCCATGCCTCCCTATCCCACTAATTGAAGATCAATTTTAATATTATCCTCCCTTTCATGCCTAGGTCTTCCAAGTGGTCGCTTTCTCTGAGGTCTCCCCCACCAAACCCTGTATGCACCTTTCCTGTTTCCCAAACGTGCTCGGGTTTAAGGGCTCTAAATAAGTCCATTGTTTCTTCACCCGTATTTACGTAAAAAGCAAAGCACGGTTAGGCCAGAGAAAATAGAGGAAATTGGGGTGAGATAGAAAAACAGATTTTTGGGCTCAACTTACACATCATTAGTAGAATAGTTAATTTATTTCTTCCTCCTTTATGCGTTTCTCTTCCATGGTTATAAATTACAGACGGTGGAATAGATTAATTAATTTCTTTTTTGTGTTTATTCTATGTGTGTTTCACACACAAGAATCAATTCTTGAAAGCTCTTAACCACTGACAACTTTCATGTAAATTATACATCAAACGTTTTGCTCGTACGATTACAGCTCAGTAAACACACTCCGTCTACATCACAGAAACCGGTTATTCACTGATGCTTAGGGAGATAATCATTATTTATTGTGCCAATCGTACAAAATGAATAAATACACCATGGGTCAAAATACATAATTTCGTAATGTTACAGTAGGTGGTTCACATAATTACCAATGGGTTTTAAGGGTCTAATTGCGAAAAAAAAAATGAACTAACACTTGCAGCTGTAATTACTGAAATACAAAAGCATAAAATGGGGAATCAGACGCTTGTCATCTGGCGCATTTAAATTTTTTTCTTCCGTCTAAACCAAGGGCTTCCAAACTTTTTATGGCAAAGGGCCGCATTAATTATTGTTGGCTGATCTTACGGGCCAAACTTGGAAAAATCAAAGTAAGTGGCACATCTAACCGCCTAAATTATTTTCTAATTTTTATAGTAGGCCTATATACATAATTTACAAATGTGGCCGCGGGTTATATGCAAGAACCTGGAGGGCAGAGGTTTGGATAAACATGGTCTAAAAGTTCCGTTTGATGGAGGCTTTCCCTTATTAAGAGAACCTACCTTTGTAAGTGCAGTATTGATATGAGAAGTTTCTGTAAATAGGTCGAACGCTTCGTTTAACCATCTGTGGGAGTGATATTCACTACGTTACCCCTGTGTCTGGTTCCTTCATGGCACTTCTATACCCTTATGTATCTATAACTGAGTTTAATTTTATTCCGTGTGTAAGGTGCCTCCAGTTTATTTAACGTTTGAATTTACAAACAGTTTGACATCAAATTTAACGCTATGTAAAGAGCTTAGTTGAAAATGGCTTCCCCAATTAAAATTTTCCATTGCGTCAAACTGCGTCAGCAACGTGATGAAACACAGTTCACGACGCAGGAATATAATTGGAACTAAATCTTACGAGGTATACAAAATGTGTAACGCGTCACAAAATTCTAAAAGGGTTGAAAATAATTTGCTTCCCTTCGTTTCCAGGGCAATGAAAGAAAGTGTCCATAAATACACCACCACATCTGCCAAATTCCAGTGAAGTCTCTTTACTGGTCTGAAGCAAGACTAATGTAGTAATCAGCGATTACGATTTCGTTCTAAACTTTGAAAATAACATGCAGAAAAATAATAAAAACTCCTAATATAATGTAAAAAATCACATGAAAAAGAGCGGAGTCAGCTTCCGAAAAGTTAATACTGTATACCAATTAAACTTCAGACAATATTAAATGTCTAATATATTGGTATAATAATTCAAAATCATTACATATATTGATTTGAATTTATAAGTGGCTTGAATCATTCATTGTATGAGATTACATAAGACAGACACGCAACCAGTAGGTAACAAAGCCACAGAACTAAGAAATTTAGCTACACTTGCATATAAAATCAGATGTAAATGGGAAAACCAGCTGAAGAAAACAGAACCGAGTTTCGAAGCAGAACAAGACCTAATATGTATGTAGGATCGATAGGATTACATAGGAATACATCGCGTAGCGTAACCGGGACACAGCAAGGATCAGCAATGATGACGTTGCATTTGATATGAACTTCAATTATGAAAAAAGTGGTGCAAGAATGGCCTAAATCCAAAAATATAACACTACTGTGATGGAGTCGGAAAACGTGAGAATCAACACGCTAAATTCAATGCGTAGACAAGTAGGTACGACATAACTCACTGCCGTGTGATCGTTTGCCAGACCTTGCAACACCACCTCCGTTAGTAAATTCCTACTCATACAGGAATTAAGTGTAGGAATTGTTGTTTTCCAGGATGCGAGGCTATGTATTCTAGCAGAAATACAATGTCTGTCAAAATACCTTTTTGCCTCCATCAACAGGAAGGATCAAATTTATATAGCCAACATCCCAGAAGATAGCAGACTTCATGTTCAAAGATTTCATAACTTCAAATTTGAGGCTATAAAATCTATGAAAATTAAAAGAATTTAATTTATCTATATAGAACTTACTGTACATTTTCTCCCAGTTGGCACGTTTCAAATATTAAGACGTTGTTGGAAAGAGTCTTTCTTATTAATATTCTTCAGAAATAGAATTACAAAATTATAGGCGATAATAGGTATATACATACACGAATTAACCCACTTACCCCTTATCTTAATCTAACCCCTGTCAGCCAACACCAAATTAAGCTGACGTTAGGTAAATTCACGTCCATGAAAAGCGAACCGAAAAGGGTCGAGATATACCTCTTATTCAATAACATGTGAAGGACATTTATACAGATAAATCTAACTGTTAAGAGCATTTGGCCTTATGTCTCCAAATTAATTTCATATTGGTATTTGAATAAGAAACACTTCCCATTTATATCACGATCACCTAAGTGGTTCTTTCCCTTAACGCTTTCCAACTACGGTTTATATGCATGTATTTTACTGCTGAGTATTACATGTTATCTTCCTGACGCATTTGATCACCGTAATACATAAGAGAATTCTGTGACGAGTATAAATTATGAAGCTCCTCATTGTGCAAACTTATCCTGTCTCTCACGTCAACATAAGCCCCTCATCAATTTGTTCTTCAATACCCTCAAACTATGCTGCTTTGTAAGCAAGAGAGATCACGTTACACACTAATTAACTAACTAACTAACTAACTCCATAGAGCAGAGTACTTCTTAAGAAGCTAATAGCAGTCAAGAAATTTTCCACATTATGTAAGACAATAAGGTTCATTGCCGCGTAAACAACAATCTTGTACTTGTTCCTATTCTGATTCACGTGAATCCAGTCCATGCCTTCTCATTATATCTACTTAAGATCCATGTTAATGTTATCCTTTCACGTGGTGCTTAGAAACTTTATCGAATATCTGCTCCAACTGCCCATATAAACAATCATTTCCGTCATCACTTCTATCCTTTGTTGGCCCACCTGCATTCCGAGCAATAATATCACACCACTGATCTTTCAGCACTATATCATGCATGCTGTCACTAACAAATTCTACTCTCTTAACTGCTGGAACAATATACACACATTCATAAACAAAGACTATACTGCCTTCTGATCTTCTTTTTTTATACATGAGATAAAAGGACAAAAAGACCCAGAACTGAGAAGTACGAGTACTTTAAATCTGACACATTTTCGAAAATCCTTTAGCTACTGGTATTATTTCGTTGTATGGAGCGTTCGCATAAATAGTGATAAGGGCCAATTGGCTTTCTCATATCTATCCGTCTGCCTGTAAGTCTGTCTGTCCGCAAGTATCAGCGCCGCTACCTTTGGACAGATTTTCATGAAATTTGACATTGGGAACTTTTAAGAAAATCTGTCGAGAAATCCCAGATTTGGTTAAAATCGGGCAATAATATCGGGTACTTTACGTGAATGTCTAATACGTTTACATTGTTAACAGCGGTAAAACGTATTTTGTAGCTAGACAACAATGCAAAGGGAACCCATTCTTGCGTTTCCATGGCAGCAATTTAGGATTTTACATTTTAACAGCTATACGTAGGTCAACAACAATACAAAGGGAAAGTATTGTGGCGTTTACATGGCAACAATGGCTACAGAACGCGCCATAATATTACATACGTAGGTCGCCTGTCTTGATCATTCTTGTACCGAGACATGACATTCTCTTCGTTTATTGCTACGCCGGTCTCCTCACCAGCGTCTGATTAAACTTCTCTGTTTATGAAGACATTTTTTCATTTTACATAATAAGTTAACTCGCAGAACATATAGGAGATGGAGGTAAAAAGTTGTGTCATGAAATCGATGCGAAAGACACAGAGAGACATCGGACTTCATCATAGTGAAAAAGCAGTTTGGTATTCCAATAAAGTGAACAAACTGTGATCTAAAATTATAAAGCACTACTTGGCAAGACGTCATTATCGACTGAATGTGAAGTTGCGTGATAAGTATTAATTCTGTCCCCGAGTAACGGCAGAGTGAAAAGCTTTAGGTTTATGGCTTGCCCACATGTAACTAAATGTGTGCAATATTGAAGAAATTTCTATTGATTGCGTGTAGATAGGCATTATAATGCTGAAACGTTCCGTGCTCTTGGCATTTGCTGTGTTTGAGTAATAATTTTGTTTTCCCCATGGAATTTCACTTGATGTATACTAAGGAGTATTTTATTCACATCTTGCCTTTTGGCCGGTATACTGAATACGAAGTATCATGCTTCTAGTAAAGTATTCGGCTGTATGAACACTAAGATGGACTCTCAATCTGGGTAAGGACGAAATTTAAACGATGAGTACATTACCAAGTAAGTTGATTCATGCCTTGACACTTCTGGTGTGTAACCGTTAAGAAACCATACTTCCTTCACCGTTCTGTTGACACCATTACTACACAGTAAGCGGTCACTGTAGCTGCCGTTCTGCAAACTTCTAGTTTACCCGATATGTAGGGTTGCCACAGTGATGCTGATGTAGATTTCAGTCTTCTGGGTATGATCGGTTACAATCATCCAATTTTTCTTAGGACCTTGATGCATTCCTTTGTTAAATCTCGAATGCCACACACAAACCGACGTATTTATATTGACTGCAGCAGCATGGCGACTGCCCATTTAAAATAAACGCAGCAATGCTAAGTAGGCACTATCAACTGAAGGTTACACAAAGTATAGTTAAAATGTTCGCCAGAACACTCACTATTTTCACTGAGGATTTTTGCCGTTTTTGTCATCATTCTACTAGAATTCGGGATAATAACTCGAATTATACCATGACACGTTTTATCCCTTTTTTTTCAATCGTGTAATCACTTCAACAACATCAAAGCTGTAATTACATTCTGAAACACTGACAGTTTCGTTGAATAAACCATAACAAATAACCCAGAATCTTATTAACCAGTAATTTAAGATTCGTTTCTCATGTCGGAAAGAGGCACATATCTGACATTATTCAGTTTTCTAAATCTATTGCAACAGTGTTGCCTGTTTGACCGTCTATATAGCCGGGATAGCGTCTCTGTATAGTGACTTCGTTACCGGTTGGATGATAAAGGGTTGAAACCCCAGCAGGGTAAGAGATTTTGTATACTCCAAAAAGTCCAGACTCGCTCTGTCGCACCCGGCCACCTACTCCAGGAATACCGGGGTTCTTTCCTATAGATTCAGCGACTGGGGAATAACCTCCATCTAGAGCCGAGGTTAAGAATCAGTGGAGTTATACCTCTACTACGACTATATGCCTTCATAGCGCAGACAGGGACAGCTTTACTTTCTTACCCGTTTGGCTTGCCTGCCTGTCTGTCTTTCTGTCTGTAGGTACGTATGCAATCCTCCGATTGTGTTGTTCCTAGCATGACAGACACCAGTTTCAAAGACGATAACGACTTTAACATTAATATTCTTGACATGATTTCACAAAAGCTTGTTTTTCTGTGATTTCCTTTGCCACCATTTCTCCAGAGAACACTGGTATCAGTCTGCCATAACTGTCGGTATATTGCAGTCTGACTCAGTGTATTGCAGTCACTGTCTTGCGCTGGACGATAAATGAGTTCGCACCTTAAAAATCATTCATAGACACACGCAAATGTAGCAGTAAGTGTAGTGACAAAAATGTAAAGAAAGTTTTACTTCTTTGCTGTGAACTACGTATCAGAAGGCTGGCAATTATTTAAATCACAGTATTTCTCTTCCGGTAAATACGAAAACAAAACTGAGAAGGCTTTTGTCACTAAGGACTGATAATTAGGGCAAGTAAACCGGTTTGTAGTCGACCGTCCGAAATTATGAGAAGTGATACGACGTTTAGTCTTAATTCACCGTGCATTTTTATTATTCTAGACATTCACCAACAAAATGCACAAATGATATGATATGAAATTATATGACAATTGACTATGATAAGGGGCTAATTGCACCTTGTTAATGATCTGTGCATTTTGTTGGTGAATGTCTAGAGTGATACGATGTGTTTAGAAATTCCAACAAAAAGCACTGAAATGTGAGACACGATAAATTATCCCTTGACGTTGAAAAGTACTGACGAAACTATAACACAGCTGAAAGAAATTAGAAATGTCAGTTCTTTGCAGAGGAAGTTCTGTTATGCTGACATGGAAACTAAATGAGTTTAAGTCAAAACCAACGAATGCACAAGATTATGAACAAGCATAAGATGAATTTACAACCCCTACATATGTCTCAGCAAGTAAATTGGAATCCTCAGGGGATATTTATCAAAGAGCTACAGGTACTTATTGCATTCAAATATACAATAGTTGGTTTTACAGTAGAAGTATTTACGCCGCTCACAATGCTGAAATATATAGATAAATATATATATATTTCAACATTGTGAGCGGCGTAAATATTTGTACAGTAAAACCAACTATTGTGTATTTGAATGCAATAAGTACTTGAAGTTCCTTGATAGATGCCCCCTGAGGATGGCAATTTACTTGCCGAAACATATGTAGGGGTTGTAAATACATCTTATACTTGTTAATAATCTTGCGAATTTGTTGGTTTTGACTTAAACTCACGATAAAATGCACGGTACATACGAGTACAACATAAAAAAATAAGGAAACTGCAATTTTGATATTAAATTGAATTCAAAATTTGAAGTACCTCTTATGCAAAGATCTATTTTTCGGTTGGAGGGAAATTCACGCTTGCCCTAGAGTTTCTGAACAGCTGTAGACCTTCACCATACACGTTGTTAATAAGTAGATAACTTCAGGTACGGTTTTCTTTGTTACAGCCTGTAACAGGCCCGCTGAACCTTTTATGTGGTGTAGGCAACCTCGGCAAAATTTGGTCCGCGTGCGTGCAACACGAAATTTAATACACAAAACGAAGAATGAATAAATATAGGGTCTACACATAATTATATGTATATTTTTACCTGTCTGTTATAATTTGCTAGGAAAGGGTGGAATTACTCAGTGTCCTATCTCGGCTTTGACACGGGAAGTTTTAATAGTAGTGTATTTAGAATGGTTCAGCGAGCTATTGGTTGAGACGGTCTGGCTCTAAAACAATAAACTGTTACAAATATGGCCAGAAATACAACAGGACAAACTGAAAAGCTATCAGTTTCAGGTGGCTCAAGCCTGCTAAAAGAGTATGGTGTCGGGCTTCAAAGTAAATACGCAAAGAATAGACGTAACGCGGACTCGTGCTCAGAAACATATTTTGGTTGGCTTACTTTCTAAGAAAGGCAGTCACAAATGCTTTTTGCGAAGCCATCAACATTGCCTTTTGTGGAAAATATATACTGAATTTCTTCTATTAAGCTTTAAATACAAGTACTGAATAAGACAGGCACTTTACAGCGCATTTAGAGGCAGAGGTTGCTTACGAACTGCCAACGGCTACTTGAGAGGCTTGATTTACGCTGCTCGTTGCCGATTGAGACACTAAAAAAAGTTTCAGGCAGAGACTTGTATGAAAGCGAGTAGCCAACCTAAGACAAAAGAGGGTAAACAGCACAACCTCGTCTTTGTTAGGCGAGCAGCTTACGGAACTTGTTGAAGAACAGCAGTTCCAAGCTCCAGCGGTCCAACCAAAGCTACATATGTACAAATTTGCCACACCAATTATAGGTCTACTTCATTATTTTTAAAACTTTTTGTTGTTATTTTTCGTTTACGTTGTACATATTTTTGGGCTTCTGGGCTAAAATTGGTAGTCTCTTATATATACGGGCTGCAGAGGTCAAATTCCGCTCTGATCACTGATGTATAAAGCGAGTAATTTTGTCGTACCAGGTTCAGATCTCGGGTGAGGTGCGAAATATTGCGAGGATATTTTAATTTATGTTCTTCTTTATTCCTTTCAAGAAAATTACAGACTATTATCAAATTGTTCAATGTTTCAGTGCCTGAGCTATAAATAGAGACTTTAAATAACTACAAATAAATAAATAAACCCAACTGCTTAGATAGTAGAAGTAGCATACAAAATATGATCACTTTTGAACTACGGGACTGAAATCCTTCATAACTTTCTTGAAGCTAAGAATCTAAGCTAACGCCTGGGGAAGAAGCTTCCATCACGCAATGAACCGGGTGATTTGTGGGCTCAAATGCCGGTCTGGAAAAATTGGTTCAAGATAAATTTTCCGTCTGGGCCAGGAATCGAAACCCCACACTTCCAACATTCACCCCATATATCATTACACCGATTGAGTTACTCGGCTTACCAAATTTAATCTATTATTCCAAAAAATTTTTCGAAATCAATAAATCTGGAAACCGCTAGTTAGGTTAACCCGTTTTCGGGATGAGATTATGCTCATGGATCAAAAGAAATAAAGCAAGGCTGTGAACCATCGACTGTGGATTACGTAATACAGGCTTTATACATTTTGTTTCCACGTGACAGTAGAAGCTTTACGATGGACTGATCCCTGTCCAAAGAGCCTTACCAAACGTCTAAAGCATTAATTCTTCGAGATTTAAGTAAGAACAGGGAAAGGTGGGACGAGATTATACGTGACAGCTGGATAAGGGCTTGATGTCAGAAAGTAAATCCCTGTTTTATCTATTCTAATATTTCGACTGTGTCAAGGTCGCAGTTTGGTGAAAATGTAAGGTTTCTGGAGGAACATCCAAGGCAATTTTCCTGAGAACGCCACCATATTTTGCTTCCCGTCACTCACTTTTGCCTATTTCGATATTTGTTTTACCACATGGTCTTACTGGAAAAATGTCCAGGGCAATAATGCGCAGTTTTTATAAAATTACAAAAACAAATTCTGACTTCACATGATCGAGAACAATTCCCTTTAAGCTAAAGCAATAAAATAACATAACAAACCCAACAAATATGTAATAACTGTGTATATTAAATTTATGTCATGAAAATTAATTATAGATGTGGAACTGAGAATTTCCTAAAAAAGTTAAATTTTTTAGTGCATTAAAGTACACTGTATTTTTCTGTCCTGCAAGAGATATCATGTTTAAATTTGCAAGAAATTCAGACAACAAATTTCCTCACAATATAGCGAAAAGTACGTGAACCTTTGACATTTGAGAAGCTCCTTTGCCCAGTGGGAATAACAATGCTAAGTGACATCGCACCTGCACGGAGGAGAGTTTCACAATCTATTTACCTTCGCCATTTATACCTCTTGACATTAATGCGGCAGTTTTACCCACCTCTCATCTTTAAACATTCTGTTTTTCTGCCTTCTTATACACATTAAAATCATATATTAATATAATGTCACAATTTTTACGTAAAAGAGATTGGGAGTTGACACAGCATATGACCCTCTCCGAAAAGAATGCTACCAAAGGGATAAGCATAAGGAAATATATTAAGAATCTTCATGACGGAGAGCATACACAACTCTTTATCAATGAGCTATTTATATTCGTAGCTCAGTAAATGTAAAACGACTACTTGGAAGACCTAGGTGTAGGTGGTAGAATACTGAAATGAATAACAAAGAAATAAGATGGGAGAAATTGGTGTGGTTTCATGTGGCTCAGGATAGGGGAAAATGGCAGCCAGTAATAACGCTGTAGTAAACCTTCGGGTTCTATGAAATGCGGAGAATTTATTGACTACATAAAGAAATGTTAGCTTTTTAAGAGAAAACATGGAGTTGGTTACTTAGTTAGTTAGTTAGTTTGTTTGTTTGTTTGTCAGTCAGTCAGTCAGCCAGCCAGTCATAAACGAGGAGTTTTAATTCGACACTTCCCACAAGAACAAAACTAATTCATAATAAATCTAGCTGCACTGCCGAACACATAATGCTGTTCTTACATACAAAATGGGCATACGTATAACTATTTATGATGACAACATACACATTTTAATAAACCACTACTGTTATATCAGATATTCTAGAAAAATCAAGCTATTCCGAAAGTAATATTTGAAAGAAAATTTGACGCTGTCGTTCGGAGAACAAATTTAAAGTTCAGTATTAAATCATGGTGGTAGGAGACGATTTTCTCTACGTTATATAGGAGTGGGGATTTGTTTATTCCACAGGTAGATAGTTCCCGCTCATCCTGCAAGTGCAAATTAGACTGGATGCAGTCACGAGATGGTTAAACAATGGAGGGCATTAATGTAAATACTACTGCATGCGCATTTAGCTCATTGGCAGGGCTACGGGTTGTGCGAGTGGCACTGTGGTATGTTATACATCGCGTTTGTTATGTTTCAATTTTAAGTACAGAGAGAGAGAGAGAGAGAGTGTGTGTGTGTGTGCAGTGGAGTGAACTGAGTTCAGAACCAAATGGTGAAATTTCGTGAAAGAGATACTAAATTCTTCTGGCAATATTATGTATCAAATTAGTACAAACACATAAAACAAAAGTGAATAAAAATATATTAAAAATTAATTAATACAGTAAGAGGAAATAACAATGAAAAAATAATTAGAAAGGTATGCTATGTAATGAATATGACTATTATAAATTTTAAAATATCAATTTGTACAAGGGGCACCAATAATTTTATTTAAAAATGGCTAGCATATTTACGAATAAAAAATGATGGGCTGGCAAATAAAGGGTAATTAAAGATTTTATATCCATAGTCAAATGATTATCATACAGCCACAGACTAATAGAAACAGTAAAAGAACTTGTCTTTTTTTTGAGAAAGAGAGAAAATAATTTTTTAAAGAATTCCTTAAACCAAGAAAATAATTTACAAACAAGCCAAAAACTTTCGAGTAACTAGTCCCATTCCAGACGGCAATAGAATGCGCAGAACGCGCACGCTGAGGAAATACTAATACTATACAAAATGTATGCCAACTAGAGACATTACGAAGAAAATCTTTGGCACCATTTTCATGGCAAACAGACGTATCTGCATCCCCAGCACAAAATCCAACAAAACATCTGCACTGACATCCACTGTGGTAGAGCAATTTTGGTTCAAAAACTCTACAACACAGGCATTGAAAAAGATTAAATCTTATAAAACGGTAGTAGTTGGTGCAGCAGTATTCTCCACACTCGTTATTTTCAGCGGTGAAATTTGGTTTCAACACATCGCATGATGTGTGGTGTAATAAGTATAACTACGATTAATGGGCCCAATTTTTCTCTGACAGTATTATTCACAGAAATATTTTACAGGAACATTTTTATACCATTTTAACACCTATCAGATTACGAAAGAAACTGTGCCCCTTTCTTTTAGAAAGACAACGCAACAGCTACCACCGCAAACAATTCTCTGTGCTGTTTACACAGTGGTTTGGTAACACAATAATAGACAGAGGATTGTGGCCTCATCTTTCGCCAGATCTGAATCCGTAAGACTTTTACCTAAGAAAAATATTTTAGGATAAATTGCATGGTAATAATTCTCGCACTGAAGACCTGAAGGCGATCTAAAGAAAAACATTCAGGATAGAGTGTTTTATATTTCACCAGGTAGACACTCGACGTGCAATGAAAAATTTGTTATATAGGACGAGTGTCGACCCGAGCCAAAATAAATAATTTTCAGTATCTTCTTTAAATATGGTGAGTAAAAACCTAACTGACTGCAGTATGTTGAACTAAAACGCGTGGACCGCGACTCACAGCTACTTGGAACAACGGCCATCGCTGAGCTGCCTGCCTTCAAGCGAAAGAGTCTGAGTGAAGTGCAGTGAAATTCGTCCCTGCAGTTATAGAATAGGTTATACGTTCGACGTTCATAACTTTACATTTTACAGCCGGTGTGAATAATGGCTACGAAACATTACATTAAGATTAACTTACAGCAAGACGTGAGTGGCATCTAAGCATTTCCTTCTATGCAGTTTATAACAGTAAAGCAGCAGAACACGAATATTGAACACCGCCAACACGAAACTCGTCAACGGACACAACAGTGTGCTATGGGTATCTCTACCTACCATCCACACAACTTATCTATAGAAGATCTAAATTACTGTCACACCTTCATCTCCGCCTCGATCATCTAAAAACGTTTTCCAACAAAAATTTCACATGCATTTCTTGTCACCCTCAGCATATTTCCTGATCAACCCCTTCTCGAACTAACGTTAGTACCCACATACCAATACTATAAGACTGGAATTTTCATCAGCACCACTACGATAACCTAAAATCTCGCAAAATACTAGACGACCTGCAAAAAATCATTTAATTTCCTCCGTAAGTAATATTTACAAAAGCTACAAAAGTGTATTTGAAACAAAGGTTTAGCCTACATGATGAAACTAAGACTACAAAACATAGAAAGTTTGGATTCATATTCATCACACTCCACTCATTTATAAGCGTAACCTTGGAAGTAATATATACTTACTCACACATGGCAAACATACATCGCCGGCTCTCATAAATGCAGGGCCTTGCGTAAAGCAGAACACAAATGCACCCTCTGACACATCGCCGTCATGTACTGAATATAAATGCTTTCCTCACAAACACAATTTCTCTCTCTCGCTCTTACTCTTTTCAAAGCGCACACAGGGCATCTGCTATTGAAACTTTTGTTTCGGGGCTTTTGGCTGCTAGTTGCAAGCCTTTGTGTCCAGTAATTTACATGGCCTGAAACAAAATAACTGTATTCTATGTACTTCCCCTATAGCGGAGTCGACTCATTCCGCAAGTACATTCAAGTGCTCATAATTACGGACACGATACAGCTGGCATATGAAAGGTCGGCCATTTCTTCTCTTTCCACTGATTCTCTTTTGGCTATTTTAAGGCATTAATAAATACGAAATACCGCAATTATTATATAAATAAATATAATAAAGGAGGCAGGAAACAGATAAGGCAGATAATTGTGTGAATTGAGAGACAAAGAAAATTTATTTATACAGCTGTCTGCATTATCAAGTCTATTATAAAAATAAATGTAACAAACGAGGCAGAGAATGAATAACACAGTTAACTGTTATTATAATTATATATATAAACCAACAAATATTGCACTTATTTTATATGTATTGTAAACCCTACATATGTTTCGGCTGTGCTTTAGCCATCATCAGTGACAAGATGGCGGACAACCTACATACAACTAAAGAAAAGGACCGGAAAAACAGCGAAAGCTACAGATATGTTCCAGACGAGACCACACTTTACATGTTCTAAAACTGACCAAGCAACGTCAAACTGAAAACGTGCAATAAACCACAAACATAAGTGCATCTGTGTACATAGTGAACAATGTATAGGACCTGGATAGTGAGACAATGCATAGTGCCTAGATATTAAGAAACCTAATACGAATCAAAGACAATGCAGTGAGAGATACAGTTAGTGGACACTTCAAGAGAAACCCCTGATGATGGCTAAAGCACAGCCGAAACATATGTAGGGTTTACAATACATATAAAATAAGTGCAATATTTGTTGGTTTATATATATAATTATCTAAAACATGCACGGTAAGTACAACTTTAAACAGTTAACTGTGTAAAATGAGATAAAAGGAAATTTGTATTTAAAAAACTGTCTGCAATATCAGGCTCATACATTCAACGTCGAGGGTATGGACAGGATTGAACTGGCTGAGGATACGTTTCAGTGACCGATTCTTTGTCAAAGTCGTAATGAATATGTTGAGTTCTAATAAAAGTGGGTAACTGACCAGCTAAGTGACTAACCGCTTCTCAGAAAGGACTCTATTTCATGAGGTTACGCGAAGCTTCTTAAATCACGTGGAACGCGGCAGTGTAAGGACAACTACTGCGCCCCATACTTTAAACATTTCTGAAGTACCATGCAGTAAGAAGGAAATTTATAGTATAAAATCGTGAAGTGTTAAATTCCTTTGGGCAAGATACAGCTCCAAAGTGGAAATCTTTGTGCTTATATTTGCGTCAATTGCCTTACACGCACGGAATCACAGACACCAGCCAAAATTAAATTGACAGGCTAGGAAAAATAACTAGGTAAAAAAATAAAAAATAATATTACTAAAGTAAAAAGTAGTTTATTTGAAGTATCTCCAAACAAACTCAATTACAAAGAGAATACATAATAAGAAAAAATATGCTTTGCAGAGAATGAGGCCAAAAAGTAAATAGAAAAACCTGGGATAAATACGTTAGCAATATAGAATACGATATTCACGCAGGACAGAACACGACTTTCAAAATAATGGAATATGTAGGTAAGTCCGAAAGGGACGAATTTTGAAGAATAATGTGAGGAGGAAGGCTGACTCAGATATTTTTAAAAATATGCACGAACGAGAATAATGCATCTGATAATACACCTTGTACAGAAGACATTACTGACGTTGGCCTCACTGAGTGTGCTAAATCTGTTCTTTAAAAGCATACAGTCGCCAGATAATGTAAGCATTAACGTGTAACTATTGAAAAATGCATTGCCTGACATAAAAACCAACAATTTTGTCCCAGCCTCCTGCTATTTATTCTCTTTACGCCCAGAAAATCTAGAAATGAAAGTTTTTACACCTTAAATCTAAAGACATTAATTATACATCACACTTAAATCACACTTATCTATTACACTAATTACCACAAGCAACACTGCCGTCATTTTCTACGGATTTTATTAGGAAACCATCTGAAAACTTTTCCCCGTTTCACCCAAAGTCCGATTTATGTAGCTCAAAACTTTCATACAATAAGTAGAATTATTAGAAAAATATTACATTAAATGCGGAATAAAAAGCTGTCGTGCATCAAAGAGCAACAGATTTCACGTAAAAACAATATATAATTTACATGCTGAGTCATATTACAGAATTCCAGGGATCTGCCTGCTAACACCAAGTTTTCTGCGGTGAAAATCCCTTCCGTTAAACTTACGTTCTATACAAGTTCTTGTTGCCAATTACTCCATTCAAACATATTTTTAAAAGTCGAATTTTTATATTTTCGAAATTAAAGCGCAGGAACTAAGACACTGAACAGTCAGTGGACAGCGTGAATAATCCAGAAATGTTTATGAAAAGAAAGGTACTTGTTAAATGGACTATTAACTTTGATAAAATGACGTGATTCTGAATTTACAGGTCTGTGATTAATTAGATCGATTATTCGTGGCAAAAAACATGCATAAATTATTATGACATGTTTTGAATGTAGCGCATTTGATTTGTACTCGTATGTAACCAAGTAACATGAATCAGCTGGAATCGACAACGATTCCAATGAAAACACAGCAAATTACCATGTTTCTGTTCCATGTTTTGACACATGGGAAAATGTCACCAAGTTACAGGGCACTGAACAAATTATCGCAAATTGGAAGTTATTTCAGCAGTCTTAATTACACACACATACACGCACGAATGCACACACAAACACGTGTATAATATTTGGAAAACTGTTTTATGCGCGTTCGTAAAGAAACGGGAAAATCGATTATTGGCTTTGTCGTGTCTCTCCTTCCATCCGTACGTATATCCACATGGAGCAACTCGGCTCCAAATGAACATATTTCCGTTAAATTTTAAAAAGGGGGCTTTTTACCAAACCTGTCTACCAAATTCAAGTTTGGTTAAACCTGACAAAAAACAGACATTTTGCGTGAAGAATATATGCATGATCATGCGTCGCCATGTACAAGCTACATACAAGAAATAACATACCTCGCCGTTTAACAGATAAGTACGATAGAGCCACAGAGGCCGAAGAAACACGTGTGGATCTAAACATAATATTCTATATCAGCCGGCAGGAAAAATATAAGAAATTTGTTACCGCTTTAGATTGCATTGAAGAGTGGTTTGTATCGTTACTTTAATTAAGTGCTCTATTAACACATACTTGTGTAGCTTCGCTCTAACGCATAGGCCTACGATAAATTCCCTCCATATTTCAGTACCAGCATTAAAATCCAGTATGCTCCATTGTTTGTCTGTGCTACGAAGCAGAAAACGTACTGTGTCTTGTTTAAGAAGTGGAAAGGCACTCACATTTCGAGTGTTTTTTCTGCATAGTCGAAAGAATGCACCGAAAAACTTACGTTAAAAGATATATATATTATATATATATATATCCTAACTTGTTTAAACTTCTGCTTGATGATTTGACTTGTTATTAAAATCTGTTATCATTTTTAACAACCTCACTGACCTGTTCTTTCTTCATGTCGACTTAGGGTTTCCCTCAGATTTTCGTTAAAAATCAAAATGCCGCCTTATATATATTGCCAACATAAAGCTAACAGAGTTCAGACAGAGAGGTTATATTCATCACATATTTTAGGATTTACTGTTAGTCGCAATAAATATATGTGAGGTTTGAGGTTATCATCCATACGTCAGACGAATCTAATGCCTCCATCTTCAAGAGAGTAGGGCATAAAGTTAGCACTTTTCTGCCGCACCACACGGCATGATGTCCAAGAAGACAGCAAATTTTACCAAAGATCAAATTGTCTCTGTTCACGCCATGAAGGCATACGTAGGAGTGGAGCTTCTAGCTCAACTGGTTCTTAATTTCGGCATTAGGTGAGGTGAGTCGTCACCTTCACGCCTCGACCGCTTTACCTTCGGGGCAAGAGGCACGGGTACCCATTGAATACGAAGCTGTGTAGGTGGGTTACATTACCGCTCTGGACGCTTTGGAGATGAGAAAAATCTCTTCCCGTGCAAGTAATAGTACAACGACCCATCAGTTGTTTAGCGTGCAGCCTGTCACTGTACCGACAAGGTTATACCTTTCTTGTTCTTTAAGCAAAAAGATGTAGTTACGTTTTACCCCTTCCACCCCGGTTCCCTGTGACAGTATCACCATCCGTCTCGTGCTGATGATCCTAGTTCACACAACCCTCGTTCGTGGCTTTTCCCCTTTGCTCTTGTTTTCTGTAATGATATACCCTTTTGATATGTAACTCGATTTATTCATATTTTCGAGCTCACGTATTCACGGACATAACCACAAATCACATGTCACAAAATGTCATACTACGATGTGTGCATGTTAGGCGTGACAAGTTGGATTTGTTACCAAAAAAGTATTTGAAACTCAAACTAACCGTTTTTGCGGCAATACAGTTTCGTAGTTGTTATATCAGATCTCATTCTGTAGCGTTACGAAAAGTTTGTGTACAAAATTATCATCCGTCTGCTATTCGATACGTTGGTACTGAAAAACTGACATAGTATCGTCGTCGAGTGTAGAAACTTTTGGCAAGGATAAATTTTGTTTGAAAGTAATTTTACCTAATTTCATCATACGGATAGCTAATAAACTAATTAATTAATTACATACTGGGATCCATGCCATTTTATTACATAGGAGCCATATTATGTTTTATCCAGATTTACAAAAAGCGCATCAATTACTTACATTAGTCAGATTAACCTAATTTCACTAATGCGAACAACAATATTTTTGCGTTATTAAATGAGTTGCTTTTATAACAGAGATGGAGTGTGTTTACTGCGCGGTACGAGCTGAATATTTAATTATCCATCAGTTTAATATAGATCTTTTAGAGAGCTGGTAAGTGTTTTCTAGAATATGACAATTCTGTTTTTGTAGAAATTTTTTGAGTACAAGAAAATAGTTACTACAGGTTAGCATTCTGCTCATTCCATGAACAAGAAGAGCAATGTCCGGATAATGTAACATCTAGGCACGTTCACATCTTGGCCTATGGACACTTCCCAGATTGTCGTATCATTTAATACGCTGGGTCGCATAATTTGTTGCTGTTCACAGGTTGAACATACATTACAGATGTTATTCCTACTTTAAGGTATGTTGTTATATTTTTAGACAAGATACTATTTATATGACAAAGGTGATTTTGTTCTTGTTAAATTTGTTGGTCGTGCATAATCTCAAATTCATTACGAAGGACTGTTTCGTAATACCTGGCTTACAAAAAATATTTCGTACAAAATTTATAGTTATATTCATAATCTAGCTACATGCCATAATCCGTTTTCTGAATATAAGTAATAAACATTAAATATTTTGATAACATAGAAAGGAACAGTCACAACACGAAGTTAATTTAATCAATTACTAAGTTACATCAAAATAAGTTGTAATTTAATTAAGTATCAAGCATTAAATATTAAATATTACAAATATGTACTTGGTACTTAATTATCGATTAATAAACTGCATTTTTATCTCGAATTTTCACCCTGCCAGAAGCAATAAATATTTACTATTAAGATTCATTGTCTGTATTTTCATCTTAATCTTAATCTTAGTCTTCTCTTTTTTTCGCCATGGTATCTTAAATTATCTATGACCCTGAATGGCCGCGCTATATTTTTCATAATTATCTCGTAAACGGCATGAATTTTGGAGGCAATGTATCTGATATATAATGTGTGCTTTGCTTTTTTCCAACTTTCACCTCCAAGGCTTACCAATTCGTGAAGAATTCAGCGAAATATTCTCATAAACATACAAAGGTTCACATGTAAAGTGCCTGATATTTTCTCCTGATTTCAGCCAAACTTGAATTTTCCCGACAGGACTTCAGTCAAATTCTCCAAAATAAAATTTCATGAACATCCGTCCGTCGGGAGACGAGTTTTTTCATGCGGAAGGAAGGACAAAGACGAAGAAGCGAATGGTCGATTTTTGCAAATATGCAAATGCACCCAACAACGGGGAATTTTTGATAAGTTTGCGCGACTACTAGCTTCCCAAAAAGGATTCTGCCTTATGGAGGCAAAATCCTTGCCATGGCAGAGAACCACGAAATAATGAGATCTCTCTTCTATAATAATTTTGTTTCCGCTGATCACTGGGACAGCGAAGGATATTACTTTAACCCCAATCTTTCTTACGACGTAGGACTATATTTCCTACAAGGATACCATCTCAGCAAACATTATGTGGCCTATGTACTTCTTATTTTTTGAGTCAGTGTAATTAATATGAAGTTCGTGACTTTTCATTACTAAAACCATTTAAAGAAGAGCCAATTTGGCCGCGAAGTGCATTCGATAAGATAGAGTACACTCTGAATTATATATCAGAGCGGAGTCTAGCGGTTACCCAGCTCTGTCACTGTACTGCTGAGCGTTAAGTGTGCCAAAGTTTCCACACGAATTACATTCATTATTAACTACATTGCATGCTCGGCGATTTGAAAGGGGCGGGGGATCATTTTCCGTAAAATTGGATTTGTTTCGTTTAACGACACCCCTTAGTTTCAAGCATACGCGAGTTCATGGCAGACTTCGAGTTCTTGGGGATCTTAGAAGTTTATTTTCATAGCTGTACATAACGGAGATAAGGTACGCAAATCCCGACATCCCAGAGTAATTAGCTTCCTGCACAGATTTAGTATACTGCAAAATTCTAAAAGAAAATTATAAGAGAATATTACGAAGATAGTATGAGATCCCACGCAAACGTAGAACAAAGATCTGAAATAACGGTAGAGTATCAGCTGAAGTTACAGTTCACAAGAAGGTAAAACTTTCTTTAACTCTCTTCTTCCCTGCATTAGGCATTCATGCCGGTTGCAGCTAAAGTCATTAAGATTAGCATCCGTACTTCTCACAGCCCAACAACATGAAAGATCAAAATTAATTATTCGTACTTTATTATATTATATTTGCATGCGTACACACACATAGGAATACATGCGAAATTCTAAATAAGGTGGTAATAATTTTATGTCTATTGGAGTTGATGGAGTTTGAAGAGAACGAATGGGCCTGTGTGTGTGTGTTGAGACCAGAGTGAATTATGCGCGATGGATTGGTGTTAATCTTGCAGATGTGGGGGTGGAAAAGAGGAGTAATTATAGGACCATTACTTTATTACTTTAGAAGTGGTTAATTTTATTGTGAGAAATTTATTGGTCGGAAATAATTACTGTAATAACAGTATTTTATTTATGGATAGGCATAAATCAATGGTTTCAGAGACGTTAAAACTGGCAGAAACAATGGAATGAGAAGAGGAAAGGTACAATTCAACCCACAACACGCCATACAGGCACAGAGGGGTAGCAGAAGTAGGCCTGCAGGTCTACAAATTCGTAACTTTGGCGCCAAATGGGGGCGGGTGGTCAAAGCCACGCCCCTGCCGATTTATCCCCCAATTAATGAGATGGAATTTTCATTTTTTCATTCTGTAGTCTGTCTTACGACAGGTCCGTAGCCTCTTCCAAAGCGAGTTCCCCACAGGGTGCGATCTAGTGCTTCCTCTTTCAATTTCCAGTATCTCTTATTTTCCTTAAGGTCATCCAGTAGCTGCTTACGTCTTCTCCCTCGTCGTCCCGTCATTTCTATCCTTCCTTCTAACTTTCCTTCAATCACGTGTTTCAGAAGGCAGTTTCTACGCAAGATGTGACCAATCCAGTTAGCCTTTCTTCTTTTTATTGTATGTAGGATATTCCTCTCCTCCTTGACTCTGTGTAATACTTCTTCATTTCTCACACGATCGGTCCAAATGACATTCTTCTCCAGCACCACATTTCTAAACTTTCCAGATACTTCTGATCTACTTTCCGAAGTGTCCACGTTTCAGCACCATACAAAGCTATGCTCCAAATGTAGCACTTTACTAGTTTATTCCTTAAATTTAATTCCAGATGGAATAGTACAGCAAAATATATGTCGGGTATCTGAGAGTGGAGAATCATATCAGAGGGTTCAGTCAGAGAGACATACTGAGGAAGTGGGCGTGCGTCCTAAATCATTGCTTTTAAAAATAAAAATAAGTAGAATAATTAATGTTCAAGAGAACTATAAATAAATGTAATAGACCTCAGTTGGAAAAATTAAAATAAATTTACACATGTAGTCTATGTTCTCTCCTCAAGGAAATCAACCAAAGTTTCAGCGCTCGTGCGCGCGCGCGTGTATGTGGTGTGTCTGGTGTTTTTGTCTCTCACATTCAACGTCTGAATACATTAACCGATTTATATGAAAATCGTATCAAGATTACACTACTAAAGTCCATTCAAACCAAATAATTTCCAATTTCCTACAATCGGAAATAGCAAGATTTAGAACGCACGAATTTATGGGGCGAGGAACACAATTAAGTTATTTTAATCTACGTTCCTGAAATTATGTGATAACAGATATTTCAAAATTATGGGCATTTCTTACGGGCACCTCATTTAATGCAGAGTGATACTCAGTTGACAGTATTGTTAAACCAAGCAAATCATCTTGGAAATGTGCTATAATTATACGAAAAAGATTTTAAAATTTTCCTCAACTGTATTTACTCTGTGAGAGATTTGAAGATCCCACGGTGGTGCATATACTGTCTTCTGGAATATAGATTGATACTTAAACCAAACCACAAGTCGTCACACCACATAACAGAATTATCTTCCATGATTTACCCTATTAAAGCGGGACAGAACTTAATACTATTTGATCAGCAACAATACAAAACCGACCGAGCCCGCCAGTTTGTGTGGGCCAATTTCAAGAATTAAGTTGAATTTCTTGCGTGGGCTGACGTGTACGCAGTTATCCACAGAAGTGTTACTGTATCACATAACACTCTGTACTTTCCATGGATTATTTTTGTACGTATGAAACTGGTTTTCAGTTTGGTCTGTTAAGACTATTACCTGCATCCTCTAGCCATACTTGCGCTATTTATTTTGAATATTTCCTAACAAAACGAGACTTTAAAGTAGTGATAAATTTGGGGGTCAAATGATCCGACGTGATTTCTGTATTTATAAGGTGGGTACAGAAGTACGTGACGTCAGACTGTTTCAGGTAGGAACACTGTACGTTTCCTAAAAAACCTTCATTAACCCTTCAAAGTATTAACCTTAAAGAAAGAGAACTACAGGGGCGTAGTGAGAAACAGAACATAATTCGGGTGACAGTTAACCCTTTAAAGACTGAACAAAATAGAAGAAGAGGAGAAAGAGGACGAAAGAGGGAACGCAGTAGCAGGCGAAACAATTTTTATGGGAGGGAGAAATAGAAAATTTATTGCTTTCAAATTTCCCAGGGACTGCCCGCTCGTCCTTTCGATAAAAATGGACTGGAGGGAAGGAAGAGCGTTTGAAACTGAATACAGTAGATAGCAAGTGGATTTCATAAATATAACGCAGAAGAAAGAAGTTGATATTTGGAGCTTAATTCTGAGTCTCGGTGAATTTATGTATTTGGAGCGCCGCTAAAAAAAGATGAAATTTCGTTATCGGTCGGAGGGATGTGTCTAAACAGGAATTTTGAATTTCAAAGCGTTGCATCAGAAGCGTACAGAACAAAGTGAAATTCGGGTGCCAACACAGCGTTTGCTCTGGACGCGAAAAGAAAAATCTCAGACGCTTATCCCAGTTAGCCGGTCACAGGAAGTTCCGGATGCGAAGACGAGAAGACCAGAAGTGGAAGAAGGAAAAAAAAAACACGAAGAAGCAGGCAGTGTAGTGAGGAGTACTGCATTTATTATCACCTGGGAGTGTGGGTGACTGAATGAGAAAATCTTCAAACTATGCCAAATCAAACAATATGAAATTAAAATGTATTTTAAATTCTCTATTAAAGTATATATCATGCGATGTATAATATTTATGCTCGATAATTTTACGATATATGATATAAGGTTGATTTAAATTTAATAGGGATTTATATAGTTTAAAAAATAAATTAACACCGTTAATATAGTGTGAAACGTCCTTTAGGGAATTTAAATTATAATACGTTAAATGATTTGGGAGATCAAAAGTGCGGGTGGACGGATAGATAGACGGAAGGTCAAGAAATGTACATTAGGCAGAACACAAGGGTGAACTTCAACATATCAACCAACAAACGCACTTAATAAAATACAATTCTTAACACCTATTAATGTCCTACATGTTTCGGCACGGGGGTGCCATCCTCAGGGAGTTTTAGAACAAATAAATATAAGCCAAGCACGTTAGTAATGCCTAGTAATACCTACATTAATGCATGGGGCTTATATAAATTATGCAAAAAGGAAGACATGAAAGACGGGATGAAGTATAGATTCACAATAAAATTCTTCACTCTATACTGTTCAGCTAGAAAGAACTATAAAGTAGCACAGACTGTTAGACGAAGCGTTTTAAGCTGTTGTGAAAAAGAACCTGCCAAAGCCGATGCAAGTCTGTGTATGGAGATCTCGATCAAAGTGGCTTCCATGGAAATAGTTTTCAGTGTCTGAACAGCTTCTTATTTTTATTGGATGTGTTTACTGAAGAGCAAGCCATTCAATCGGCGCCGTGTGCTGTCTTTAAATCTCATAAGCAGCAAGTAGTTACTGAGGAAGCAGGCCGATTTAACGAACCGAACACAGTCGATGAGCTTGCCTGGAAGAAGTCGACTTACGACAGGCTTAGCCATTAAGCTAGATGTCTTCGGTTGAGTTAAAAGCGATCTAGGTCGACTACGTGTATTAAAGGATACATGTTCTTCAAATCCTACATACAATAATAATAAGAAGAAAGACTAACTGGATTGGTCACGTCTTGCGTAGGGCCTGTTTTGTAAAACAGGTCACTGAAGGATAGAGGGAAGGATAGTGATGGGAAGACGAGGAAGAGGATGTAAACAGCTACTGGATGACCTTAAGGAATAGAAAGGATACTGGAAATTGAAAGAGGAAGCACTAGATTGCACTCCGTAGAGAACTCACTTTGGAAGAGGCTACGGACCTGTCGTAAGACAGACTGCAGAATGAATGAATGTATCTTCTTCGAATGCTGAAGCAAATTACACACTTTCAATAAAATAACGCACAATTTTTAAAATTTAATTATTCGACAGGACAGAACAAAGGACCAAAAAGCTGTCATTTTAATTTTTACGCGTATAAGTTCAAGACGATCAGAACTTGTGACTCTTTACCGTGGGTGAAGCATAGGCCCCGGTTCTATTCCAGGTCACTCCATGTAAAATTTATGCTGGACAAACTGGCACTCGGACAGATTTTTTTCTCCAGTTACATAGGTTTTACCCTGTCAGTATTACTCTACCAATGCCCCATACTCATACTTCACTCACAAACCACTGACGCTGTGTACACTTTAAAGATTGACAGTGTCTTTAAATAAAACACTTCGCGGTGTGGAGCAGAATACAGTAACTGAAGCACCTCCACCGTCTTACATAATGGTTTCTGAAACCTAAACCATGTTGGCGACGTCGCTGGCCAAACAATGGCTGCTGACAGCAGAAAGCAGCTTAACAAGTTTTGTTCTCGTTTCCTGTACATTAGTGTCAACACGTCACAGTGCACCCACGCGACAAATGGAACATCTTCTTTATCTCTGATAACAAATGACCCGAGGAGAAGGAAATGTTCTGGATGACAGGTGCGTTGGATGTGAATCAAGTGAATGTTGTTCGACGAATTACTGAAGCCCAGATTTACGATTGCAGTGTCAACTTGCGGATGTACTTCTAAGTCGGGCAACAGATAGGCCTACTGTTTCCTCATCTCAGGACAGCTCTTGCTCTGACAATGCGTGTCATGAATCTTATGCAAAAGCAACTGCTTATCCTTTTAGAGAAGAAGATGTTCTAAACGTTATACAAAAATTCACGTCGTACCTCACTTAGAAAGCAGAATGTGTACATTACAAGTGCAACTATGGTTGTTTGTCCTGAGAACCACTTTAAAACAAGGAAAGACTGCCTCTGATCGAAATATCGGGTTCCTTTTCCCTTTTCCCTTTGCCCTATATGAGCCTGGGCCTCTTCGTTTCGTCGAGGTTTCACGATTACACATTCGAGACACACCACAGTCGGTAGGACTCCGCTGGACGAGGGACCAGCTCGTCGTATAGACCTCTACCTGACAACACACAACACTCAAAGGCGACAGACATCCATGCCCCCGGTGGGATTCGAACCCACGATCCTAGTAAGCGAGCGGCCGAAGACCGACGCCTTAGACCGCACGGCCACTGGGATCGGCAATATCGGGTTTATGCAGTTGAAAAATTCTGTAAATAATAATAAAATAATACATCAAAATTTAATTTAATAACGTATTTTATAATATTGTTATTATTGTTATCAGCTTGTTTATATTCAACAAACTTTGTGTATATTTAATATCTGATTCCATTTCTCTTCACCTGGAATATTAAGACAAATAATTAAAGATAGTGTGTTTCAACAAGTTCATTCTAAGCTATGAGTTCTCGTTAAATTAATTACGCTCGCGTATGCGAAATTAATTATTTTAATTAATTGTGTTAGCTCAGTAAAATGATAAGCTACAGGCCCGACTCGCGGGGGGGGGGGGCGACTTCTCTTTACGTCAGCATGTCCATACCGGCGCTGTGGATCGCCAGCCACATATCGACTGGATACCGGAAAGTAAAGCCAATCACTCACCTACGTATCGAGGTTGAGAATAAGTGGAGTTCAGCTGTTAATCACTATTATTTCTTCATATTGTAATTCCCAAGAACAAAGATTTTACCCCTCAGCTGTTATTCACATACACTTTTTATTTTATTTTAGGAATCTTTCCATCTGTGCTCTTTATTAATTTACTTTACATGGATGACGACTTTATGAAGTTAAGGTACAGTTACTTAGTACATAACATTATTACATATTAATATTAATACTTATATTTACATTTATATTTATATTTACATTTACAAATTTCTATTTAATAGCGATACTTATGATTTTGCGTTCTGAGGTGAGAAATTGTGTATTAATTTTGATAACATAAAATACATCCTAAGAGCACACATTGTTCTGTACGATTTTGAAATATTGTCTTCCTCCGTAAGGCAAAAACATGAAGTGATGACGATTGGAGGCATTGTTCTGGGAATAATATTTGAACGTGATAAAGATGAAATAACGCATAGAACATCGCTAAATAAAGAGTTCCATAATTTGTAAACTGCGACAAATTATTTGGGCTGTCACGAGAACAAGGACCATGTGCGGCGAGATGTCAATATACAGGGCGATAAAAATACATACACAATTTTAAGGGAGATACATAACCGTAGGACACGTATTTGAAAACAAAGAACTTGATGTGAAGACAAAATTAAACAATATGTAAATGCTATAGGGTATGGGGTTAGGAGTAACTAACTCTCTCAAGAAGTGGATAGGTGGTTGACTCTTGTAAACACGGTAATTAATCTATTAACCTGCTTCCCACAAAAGATACAGAATTCTTACTTTAGAACGAATAACGGTTGCTCAAAAAAGACCTGATGGGAGTTATGTTGAGCCGAAGCATGTCTGTCCGACTATCAGGCAAACGCGCCGCAACCGGACTGCTCAGCAAAAGAAACACAAACACCTATATCTCTCCCGCCACCTCCCCCTTTGCTTTTGTTTATTAAATTATGCTTGTTATAAAAATGACGGATGTTTAGTAACGAATTTAAGCAGAAGAGAAAACACAGCGTCGCCGAGGCTAACCGTCCCTCTAGTGTAGTCATTTCGGCCGTCCATTGTCCCTTCTATCACTATGGTGTTCTGCCTGGCTTTAAGTCCCGGGAGGATGCGTTTTGTATAGACCAGTTTACAGTTGTACCTCCTCTTACTTCTTTTTATAAACTTTTGTGACAGGAATTGGGAATAAAAAGTGTGAAACATTTGCCAGTCACATTCGCTGTGCCTCATGGAAAGCGGATTCCTCCCTTATGGCTTTTACACAAACAATACCTACATTCACAGGACTGTTCATACGTTGTGAGATCAGCTGCCGTCACAAGGGCGAGGAGAGCGCTGCTGCTATCCATTGAAAAAAAGTACTTACTGACACACACACATCGCGAGGGTAGTTTAAACTAACAAAATATAAGCAAGAAAAGAGGAAAACAGGGAAAGAAAGAAAGGAGGAAAACAATAAAAGAAAGGTGTACAAGGAGGAAGAAAATGAGTGAAATAAAAATAAATTTAAAATAAAACACAGAAAGACCCCTGAAGATGGAGGAAGTTGGATCCTGCAAAATGCTGGTAAGAAACCTAATATCGCTGTCAGATCCCTCGATTAGAATAAAGGGGGAACACTTCCACTTAGTAAAAGAAAGCTCAAAGTGTATCCTGCCTTATATTATTTCAGGCCTTCAAGACGACAAGTGGGAAGTCCTAACAGTCCAAGTTTCATTCGTTAAGATAAATTATTCCCATAAGTGCTTACCCACATCACAATCAAGGTCTTCTGTAATGGTAATAAAACAAACTACATAACGTAGGAGACTCGCAAGAAACAACCTGACTGAGAAGATCTGTGATCTTCTTCCACTGAAGGGGAGGTTTGGGTGGCGTTTACAGCAAACCACAGCCGCTGTATTCAGAATATTTTGTCAATTTGTCGTCTTTGCCATTCCGGGGTTAAGTAAAGGGAAAATCAATTTGACACCTGCGCGTTTACCGTCATTTTGGGCTGTAAGTTTATATCATTTTATCGTTAAAACATAGACATTTAGCGTCGATATTTAACCAGAGAGATATGTTTGAATTATGTATAAATGTTTTACTTAAAGTGATACATGAGGTTCCTCTATTGTGTTTTTAAATTAAGTACCAGAATTTAATGAGCCTATATTAACAAGAAACAAAAATTAGGCTTAATAAGGACATAGAGATGGCTTAAGGGATCGTGAATGCTCAGCCAGTAAAATAACTAGGCTACGGACTGGCACCCGGGGCTGTTCAGCTAGTACAGTAACTAGGCTACGGACTGGCACCCGGGGCTGTTCAGCTAACAGTAACTAGGTACGGACTGGCACCGGGCTGTTCAGCTAGTACAGTAACTAGGCTACGGACTGGCACCCGGGGCTGTTCAGCTAGTACAGTAACTAGGCTACGGACTGGCACCCGGGGCTGTTCAGCTAGTACAGTAACTAGGCTACGGACTGGCACCCGGGGCTGTTCAGCTAGTACAGTAACTAGGCTACGGACTGGCACCGGGGCTGTTCAGCTAGTACAGTAACTAGGCTACGAACTGGCACCCGGGGCTGTTCAGCTAGTACAGTAACTAGGCTACGAACTGGCAGCCATGGCTGTTCAGCTAGTAGAGTAACTAGGCTACGGACTGGCACCCGGGGCTGTTCAGCTAGTACAGTAACTAGGCCACGGACTGGCACCCGGGGCTGTTCAGTTAGTACAGTAACTAAGCTACGGACTGGCACCCGGGGCTGTTCAGTTAGTACAGTAACTAAGCTACGGACTGGCACCGGGTGTTCAGCTAGAACAGTAATTAGGCTCGGACTGGCAGCATGGCTGTTCAGCTAGTACAGTAACTAGGCTACGGACTGGCAGCCGTGGCTGTTCAGTTAGTACAGTAACTAGGCTACGGACTGGCAGCCGTGGCTGTTCAGTAGTACAGTAACTAGGCTACGGACTGGCAGCCGTGGCTGTTCAGCTAGTACAGTAACTAGGTACGGACTGGCAGCGTGGCTGTTCAGCTAGTAGGTAACTAGGCTACGAATGGCAGCCGTGGCTGTTCAGCTAGTACAGTAACTAGGCTACGAACTGGCAGCCATGGCTGTTCAGCTAGTACAGTAACTAGCTACGGACTGGCAGCCGTGGCTGTTCAGCTAGTACAGTAACTAGGCTAGGGACTGGCAGCCGTGGCTGTTCAGCTAGTACAGTAACTAGGCTACGAATGGCAGCCGTGGCTGTTCAGCTAGTACGTAACTAGGCTACGGACTGCAGCGTGGCTCTACAACCGGGATATTAAACTAGACTATGAGTTAACGAACGTACATTAAGTAGGTAATGGCTGTAAGCTTCGATTCTCGGCGGTGGCAAATATTTGTTTCTTTGTCTCATCGCGACCAGACAGGACATGGAAACTAACAGGCCTGTTACTGAGTTGCAACCGGGAGCACTTTACCTTAGGGTAAGGAGACGGGTTTGTGATGCTAGCCAGTCACTTCTACATAATGCAGCGTTGAAGACAGAGTGGAAATACATCTCCTCTTCCTGATGCCTTGAGAGCGTATGAGTAATCTTTAATTATGCAGAGGGATAAGGTTGTCTTAGTGCTTCCTTTTAAAGCTTACTTTCCATACAGTCTCGTTAATACAGCAGAAAAACAGACCCATATGGATTAAGTACCAGCTTACAAGGATAATACTGTCCAACCCATGAAGATGTACTCTAAGTTACTATATCACATTTCATCGTATGCTTTTGTGTCTACAGGGCAAAGTCTGTGTTTATTCTTGGGCAGTTATATTTAAGATTTTTATTGTAAAAATCCCTTCCGTAATTAATTACACTCTGCTGCGGCAACAAAATGAACACATAAGAGACAGGCCTAAATCCTTCTGTTAGCCAACTCACACACATATAAATAAGAGAACTGACGTACGCAGAAGTGAGCAAGAATGTGCGTTTTATTTTAAATGGTGTTTGTTCTTTCAGAGTTTGGAAAGGAAAAGTAGCTGTGTAACTGAAACAACAGACAGGAATTGTGATGGGTTGGTGCGCTGAAACGGGATGGAGTGATTCGCAAAATTATCTCACAATGACGCCTTTGACCTTACGGTACTGATGCAACAGAGAGAAGAAATGAATGTGAGAGAAGAAAGAGTGGCAAATAGAAACGATAGGAACGAAAAGAAATGACACCGATAAGAAAAAAATATATATGTGTACAATTATGCAGATACAAAAGAAAATTGCGTCCCTGACAACTCGCAGTAAAAGAAAATGCAGATTTTCTGTTTACTTGAAATAGTATAATAGGATTTAGAACATAGAATCATAGCGCACACTAGGAATGGGTAATATGTTTTTAACTGATGACCGAATGCGTCCATTTCAAGGATACCTCAGATAAGAAAAGGTAGCGAGAAATATACTGTGGTTCATAAAATGTTCAGTACCTGCTACTTACTTCTACCGGTTAAGGACACTTTACAGTTGCAGAGTGCAAGAACTTCGTAATTAGCAACTAACTTAGACTGTTCTGCACAAGAAACTACAATTTTTATTGACATACAAAACGACCGTGACATTTTTTCACCTTACTGAAAGAAAACGCTTTGAGGTTGTGTATGAAAGAAGTAATGAGAAAATGTATGAACCTACGGAAAAGACAGAAAGAGGAAAAAAGTTGCATACGTGTAGAAGGAACTTCCATAATTATTACTTTTTACTAAATATTATTGGGTGAACAAATCAAGGAGTTTGATATAGGGAGCATAAAACAAGTAGGGGGAGAGGGGAAATCCATACAAAATATTTTAAGGCAAGATAATTTTTAAAATCTAGTCCTAGAGGGTGTGTACTGCGTTCGTCCGGCTCACGATAATGAGGCGGGGTGAGGTGTGGACCGATCTTAATATGGTTATATTTGTCTGTACAAACTGAATAATAACCAATAGCCTCATAACGTTAGAAACAGTCATCAGGTCAAGTGCAAGCAATCGTTTGCATGTATTCCGTAAACAATAATTTATAATCACAAGCACAGAAGGATGAAGTTTCAACAACATAAACAATACATAATCTAAAGCTTTCACGGAGACCAAATTCAATAAAAACATCTTGGCCAAGCAGCCGCTTCGGGTGGCCAACCTCCTGACGCGACTGCTTGTCTGAGGAAGTTTTATTGAATATAGGCAAAGTAGGTGTAATTTAAAATTGTGGCGCTTTGGCATAATAATTGTTGCAAAGGAACTGCAACAATACGTTCCTTTTATATTGTTTTTGACTTTCATACAGCTGTAAGTAGCGTAAACATGTTCGGTTTTCAAATGGAATTGAAACCATTGTTATTGTTTGCACTGTTGTCGACCTACAAAATATTTCGTACTGTTTTCAAAAACATAAACATACTTAGATCTTCATGTGAAGTACCCGATATTTCAGTCCGATTTCATCTAAACTTCGCGACAGATTTTCCTAAAAGTTCCAAATATCAAATTTTACGAAAATCCGTCCAGTGGGAGCCACACTGATAAATGAAGACAAACAGACAGATGGACAGGTGGATGGACGGACAGATATGATGAAGCCAGTAGGAGCTTCTTGCGAATTATGCGAAGGGTCCTAGAAGCTGCTGTGAGTTACATATCCCCCCTTTCTGAATTCAAAATACTGGATCAGCATACTGTAAGGTGAATCAAGTATCTGAACATTCTACATTATACAGCATCCCAATCCCGACGGAAGGGACCAAGATACTGTTGCTCTCCAATATATTCGCACTCGTGCTGAACATTGCCTGCAGCTTGTTTTTATTAAGACAATGTTTACCTTACTGTTTTCCAACCAGCAGGCCCGCCAGGCATATGTAAAGCAAGAATGTACTTTCATGGAAACCAGGGCTGACCATAATACAAAATACACACCCAGAGCCTGTCACATCTGAGTGATTCCTCTCCTAGAAACGAACAAGCCTAACTAAAGCTTTAAAAATACATATTATAACTTTACTTCATTTTCCCCATACCTAAGGATTTTACACTGGTTTGCAAATGCCACTTTCTTTTCCCAAATTAATTTTGAGAAATGGGCCGAGGTATCACACTTAGCGTTGGGCCATTGGCTAGAAAACTGAAGTTAGATTCCTGGAAAAGCGAAGACTTTTCTCTTCGCCAAAACCTCTGGCCGGCCATACGATCCCGCTAGCATCCGTCTACGGTACTTAGAGCCCTTCCCCCGCGGTTAATGTGACCGGGGCCTAAACCTGCTCACTCACCTCCACTCAGTGACGAGGTTAACAATGTATGGCATTATATTTTATTTAATGATGTATTGCTTCATTAAACACAGAGGAAAATTTACTTTCTGCAGTGAAAGTTATGAATTTTAGCTCTGCCTTTCCAAATTTATAAGAGGAAGGCGAATTTACATTCCCGTCATATCCATGTGCGTACTACAAAAGGGCAAAGTCTGATGAGTTTTTCTTTTTCCGTTATCCAACAGCTTCTCCCCATGCATGTTTCAGGCTCCAGGTTGACGTAGTAACTGAGCTCTGCCATGGTCCTAAAAGCAGAAGGAACACTTTGGAAAGAATTCTGCGACGGTAGTTGGTCTGTTTCTAGGCGCGTTTGCAAATTTGCGAAAAGCGACTATTAGGTTCGTCATGTCTGTCTGTCTGTCTATCTGTCTGTTTGTCTGTCTATCTGTCTGTCTGTCTGTCCGTACGTCTGCATGGAACGGCTCGGTTCCCACTACACGGATTTTCATGAAAATTGATATCAGAATGTTCTTCTAAAATCTGTCCAGAAAATTCAAGTTTGATTAAAATCTGACAGAATAACGGATACTTTACATTAAGACCTATGTACATTTATGACAAAATGTCGCTGAATTCTTCTGTAGAATGAGAAATGTTTCAGAAAAAATTTGTAGAGAAGATCAAAACATTTTCCGCAAAAATCGTGCCGTTTTGGGAGATAGTGTGGAAAAAATATGGTACATCACACAGGCCACAGATGACAACATAATGCGGCGCATGCGCTTTACATGCTGGATAACTAAGGCTACAGACACACACTCGGAATATGTAATACTTATGGCTTTTGCACGGCAACAATGGTTACGCGAACGCACCTCAATGTTACGTTGATACGTACATTGCCTCTCTTGTTAATATCTGTAAACGGCATCAGTATGCTTCACGTTGTTAAAGACGACGATGACGAAGGTCATTATTTCCATGTACGACATGTCCCAGTCCAATAAATTTTCAAAACAGATAGAATTTCGTGAAGATGTAGAAGAATGTCATACCTCTCAAGTCCCCCCGAGTGTTCGTATTCTTTGTATTTTGCAATTAGTAACGACAACGTAACGATCGTGAAAAATTCTCAGTCGCAAAACACCCTTGCACTGATAGCAACATCACAGTGTAGGAAACTGAAATTTACCATGGCAGCACATATACGAAAATGTGAACCTCTCCTTATTATATCACATAAAACAACATGTGGGGGCCGCGGGGTATTTAAATTACGCCATATTTAACTTTCAGTTCGACGACCACAAGTCATGAAGCACTGGGTTCACGAACGTGAAATGTTATATTGAGATAACTTAAAACACACATACCGCCAGAATTCTGTGGGAATAAAGTTACGTAATGAATTTACGATGTGGCGAGCGATAATGCGAAAGACTTTTGTACTGCTGAGCAGACACAACGTAGCCTCAGTCCATTCTAGTAGTAATTTGACAAGTCACTGAAATGATAAATTGCATAATTACTAATTTATAGGGAACACGCGATGGCGCAGTTGGTTCAGGCACTGCGCTACAAGCCGGAAAGTCGTTCGATTCCCGATGGTGTTATCGGAATTTTTCATTGACATAATCCTTTCGGTCGCACTATGGCCCAGGGGACGACTCAGAAATGAGTACAAGGAGTATTTCCTGGGGGCTAAAGGCGGCCGGTGCGTAGGGCTGACAAACTTACCACCTTCATGTGCCGATTGTCTAGAAATCTGGGAGCCTCAACCTCCTGGACCACTCAGGGCCTGTCTAGGCCTGTAATGGGGTTGCTTTATCTTTTTACTAATTTATAGTTAGTCATAGAAAGAAACAACCTCAATGAATGCTGGCATCATAAATTTGTCTCGAAATTTCTTGTCCATTACTCCAGTCTAAATATAAATGAGAGGAACTATTAAAATTATAAGAAAGTTTCGAATGTTCATAAAGCCATTGTAGCACATAACATGAACATAATATTACTCAGACAAGAATACGCTCTCGACCTTAAGTAGGTGGAAATTCAATTTTAAAACGAGTAATTGTTAGGAGTTAATTTATTATGTGTTCATATTTACTTTTTTCTATGTTAATATTAGTTCAATATGTAGTCTATAGGTGTGAAGGTTTTTTTCTACTCCTCTCGCACTGCCTAAAGATGGAGACTTAGAAAGCTCCTCCGAAACATCGAGAACTCTGTACAGACTTACACGGCGCTAAAACACAAAGACTTGAATAACGTTTCTATAGAAAATCGGCTTTTTCTCCAATGACTCTCGATCAATAATGTACAGGAGGGTGAGATGGACGCAACATGCAGCACGCACAGTGACGATTATAAATCTCCGCACAATAAATATGATAATAATGATAAAACTTTTGCCACAAAATTACAAATTCTGACCCATTCGTGTAATTTTTATGGATAACTATACTGCGTCATAGTGTACGTGTTAACATAGCAAAGAAGCCGTCTTTTATTTTTCGCTTAGTGGTGTGACAAAAGCACTCGGTCACAATCTCGCAGCGTAGGTTGAGGGCCGGTATTCTTTTAATACAACGAGTTAAATTAGGGCGTTAAAAATAAAGTGGCAGTTTCTCCCCTCTTCATCTTTGCCTAGGAATTTCCTCATTCACCACGGATGAGAGGATACAGTTCACGGAACAGAAACTACAAACGTTGCTTTAGCAGATTAATTTTATGACAGCCCGAGGATATTCAGTGTTTCCATTTTATAAACCATTTGCTCTTTTGGTCTGATAAGTTCAACTGAGCTCGAAATTAATGCACTGTTACAAGGATATATTTGAGCAAGTTAGTTTGTGATTAATTAAAAAAAATGGTTGCTCTGTAATGTCGATATCTAATGAAGAATCATCCAAAATCATTCCCTTTCCTTTCTAAGTCACCAATTTAGACCTACGATTTATGAAAGCTGAACAATGAAGCAATTTAATATTACAAACCCTTCTTTATAAGCAAGCTGCTCCTCTAATTATTTTTATTTTTCATCCTTTCATTCCCTCTCTTTAAAGCAGTAGAACATATTTTTAATTGTTCCGAAGGTAACAACACACGGTAAGATATTTTTTCTTACATTTAGCCACTTAAACCAAAATGGTTACTATAAGCAACAGTCTCTGTAAGATTGAGAAATTCTGCATTTTGCCACAAAGTGTATTCGCCTGTTTCGTATACCTACAGTAACTGTCGATTATTTCAACATATTTATCGATAACAGACACTTAACGTGGTATGTAGATCTTGCAGTTGGAGACATCACGCTCCTCCTAAACGTCGACAACTGTTTACTAATCGACACGGCGTCATATTCCAGGACACTAATATCTCAATCAACGCTGCTATGAAAACTTTAATTATCGCAAAAAAAAATCAAACCTCCTTTAGATTACCAACAACCTCAGAGGGTTTTGAACAGAATATCTCCCGAATACAAGTACAGAATGTTACAGCTTCACCATCCTGTCTGGTTACAACTGTACGAGTATCTCACAATATCCACTTCTACTTCTGTTATGAAGTGTTATGGCTTGATAGGGTTTCTGTAGTAGCTTGCAAAAAACGTAACAAATATGATCTCCTAAGGAATAGCATCAAATAAGAAATGGCACTGTGTGATGTACTTAAGTTACACCGGTGCTGGTTAAATGAGACACGAATTTCAATCTACGCTCTATAGCCAAATATTTCGACTGATGGCTGTCGTTTTCATAGATCGTGTAAGAAGTATTCTACTTCTAGATTAAATGAGCCACGAATATCTCCTTCTTGTTCATCAACCATAATCATTCCTTCAGGCGCCGTATGTTGTGTTTGGTAGACAAGACTTCGTTCAACAAAACCAAAAAGAGAAAAGTAGTACAGGAATTAAGGATATCTGAGAAAATAGCACTGAGGATATGTGGACTTAACAGACAGAAACAGACTCAACAAGACGGGTAGGAAAAATTTCCCAACGATGAACTGCATACTTTATGTTATTTGTACCGTACATTTATGTTATTTGTACCGTACATTTTTCTTGATTACATAAAATCGTGATCCGACAAATGTACACTTGTCGGATCACGATTTTATGTAAGATGAACTGTACAATTCGAAAACTTCTACAAGTACTATTAAGGTGATAAAAATAATATATATTAAGAGTTTGTAGAACGCTTACAAAGGACAAGAAATGCACACCATATTTACATCGACAATTCTGCCGGAAACTAAAAAATTCTGAACATTTTGGAGTAGGTATATGTCACCCATTGCCATGGAAGGCGTAAAATGTATTGACTAGAGAATCATCTTCTGAAAAAGTAATTTTCCTACAGCATAAATCTGCTAAATACGTAATCAATTAGCTCTTCTTAAATAAAATAAAAACTTTAAGTTCAAACCCAATTATTTTGCATCTTACTATTACGGCAATAGTGACAAACCTCAAAACTGTATCGTTTTACATAAATTTAATAAGACTGTAAAATGAAAAGAGCTTCAATATTATTTGAATGCGGAAGGTTTGGATGTGTAAGTTTGTAGATTCACACTACGTAGGCTTGGAATTCTTTTCATCTTGATGTCTTCTGTGTAAAGGATTTATAAAACGAAAAGTGAAAATTGTTGTCTTATGTCACTCTTCTCGCGAAGGTAAGACTCTGTATTAAAACGACTTATGAATTATGAAACAAAATTCTCTTAATGTCGCCCCTAATGAATTGAATTCAATTCTTACTGGAAAGATTGACTAATTTGAAAACTGAAAAATCGAAGTATTAACCCTTTAAAGACGAAGCGTAATCTGTTTCACTTAAAGACCCAGTTCGTACCGCGCAGTAAACACTTTTCATCTCGGTTGAAAAAAAGAAATCAATTTACGTTATATAAGGCAAAAGTCGCTGTTTGTTGTAATATAAATACAATAGACAAAAATACAGTGTGGGCAGAATGTAGAAATTTTGAAAGTTAAAACTGTTGATGCATCAAGTAGCCATTAGGCTTCAAAAGGTTAAGAATTATTTACACGTACAACTTATTTCAGAAGTTTTAAAGATTGTAAATGTATAATACATTGATTTGAATTTATTCACTTTGATAGCTTTTATATTAATTCAGAGAATCCCCCAAACCATACATAGAATAATAATTTTGTAATGTAAGCCAGGTCACGTCCCCATCCAATACCTTCTGAACTAATGGACTGAAATGGTTCAAATTTATCTCTGTTGGTTATAACGTATAATTTATATGACCAAAAGCTCGCGAATTTTAGGTGCAAATAATTCACATCAGTGCTGAATTGTTAAGCCACTGCAGGAAAACAGAAATGTCGGATTTTTGGCAAATAGGTTATTTCAGTGTTATATCATATATTTTACATATTTCTGCGGAACATTTTATACACAAAGCCATCTGCCATCTCAAGGCGATTCATCCCCTTTTATTTTCAGTCAATAAAGCCAACGGTTAGTCCGTCAACACAACGTATATTGTAAAGAATATCAACAGCTACATGTTTCGGCTATACTGATAGCCATCATCGGGATGTACAGAAGAAAATAAAAAGTGTTGACATACAGCTGCAGAATGCAGTAAGACATCTAAAACTTTACAAAGAATTCATACAAAAAATTAACAGTATAAAACATGTGATCTAAAATGAAATATATTATATACGTGTTTGAAAAGCAGCAAAAGAGTAGCTGTGTGTGATGAAGGTTAAAAACATATATAAGTAAGATATAAACAATGCGTAGGCATCGTTCAGATCATACCACGAACTCGTCATAGTATTTTGAAATCGATTTTAAATAAGACGAAGTTAACTGATGGTTGAGTAAACACTGAGAACGAGTTTGGGAATTTCATATGTATTGTCGAAGTAAGTTGAGTTTTTTGTATATCACTTTATAATAATGTTTAATTTCAAGGTCGTAATGCGAGTAATCTTATGAGGTTTGTTTCACCGCTTTGTGTATTCCCTAGATTTAGATGCCTCTAGACTTCGGGAATACATATATATATGTACATATATTTCCAAATAATGGTCGAGGTGAATATAGCAATATTCTCGGTCTACTGGCAGTGAGACCGATTTAACAGGTGGTTTGTTTCTGCCTGTTTAATCCACAGATATACTCAGGAATTGATATGTCACTAACAGACTAAAGAGTAATCAGGCTACGCGTGTGGTTTCGAGCATAAACATTGGAAATGTAGTAGGCGAAAGCTATGAAATTACCAGCAATACATAGATAATAATATTTCACAGCAATACAAATGAGTACAAATATAGATCGTTGGTGTTTACACGTTTTAAAATAATGATTACGTAAGCATTGCCAAATTTATTTTTTATCAATATCAAAAAAGTAGAGAAAATGAGAAGATGCTCAATCTAATTTTGTTCGTTTACAACAGAACATTTCGCTTCATCGCAACATTGTCACGAATAAATATCACAAAATGGTGTATGTTCACTTTCAAGCCGTCCGAGTAGACATGCGTTGTTAGGATACAATTCCTAGTAACATGCCTCTAATCTGACAAGTTTGAAGATAACAGTTCTCCATTTTGGAAGCCGTTCACGAATATCAGTATGGTAATGCTAACACTTGTTGAGAGGAAAGAATATAAACAACAAAGCTGCATCCATAAGCCTTAGAGTAGGTGATTTTAGTACCGTAATATAAGACACATTACGGGCTATTTAAAACCACAATGTTGGCTCTTGTTTTATATGGGTATAAACATTCCCTCTCTTCCTACACAGATTGAAGGTGCTTGAGAACACAGAGCTCAACAGAGTATCGGAAACCGCGGAAGAGGGAGGGGCAATACAAAAAAGAAAATTATATAATGAGCTACGTGCTTTGTAATCCTCACCATTGGGATAGGCGGAGCACGTGGGACGTATGGGGAAGATAATAAATACATTCAAGAGTTTTGGTGGGGTAACCTGAAGGTAAAGCCGATCCCAGTGGCCGCGCGGTCTAAGGCGTGGGTCTTCGGCCGCTCGCTTACTAGGATAGTGGTTTCGAATCCCACCGAGGGCATGGATGTCTGTCTCTTGTGAGTGTTGTGTGTTGTCAGGTAGAGGTCTCTGCGACGGGCTGGTCCCTCGTCCAGAGGAGTCCTACCGACTGTGGTGTGTCTCAAATGTGTGTGACCATGAAACCTCGACGAAACGAGGAGGCCCAGGCCCATATAAGGCTGTCGAGCAATACAAAAAAAAAAAAAACCTGAAGGTAAGGGCTGCCACTTGGAAGACCAGGCGTAAATGGGAGCATAATATTAAAACGGATCTTATATACATAGAATGGGAAGGCATGGACTTAAGTCATGGGGCTCAGGATAGGGATAAGTGAACACTGTAATTAACCTTCAGGTTATGCAAAGTGTTGGATACTTCTTTACTAACTGACGTGGTATTATGTTCTCAAGAAGGGCTGTGCTACATGGAATTAATTATTAATTAGACCTGTTACTAAGACGATCAAATTAAGGTCAATGGAAGTCGCAGGACATGCATAAGGCGTGAAGAAATAAGAAATTCGTACCTAAGTCTAGGCGGACAATCACTATAGGTTTCAGATCCTCATACTGTTTTGTTTATATGTGTCACCCCTGTGCTCCAATATTACACAACTGCCTTCCCTCAGCATGCAAATGCCGTAACATATACCAGTGTATATGACTAGCCAGCAACGTGTTGTCTGGCCGTCATGGCAAGCCCACGCAGGGTTCGGCTGCTGTCACTACGGCTGATATCCCTATCGTATGGACGTGATATTGGGAGAGAAGCCCACACAAAGTACCAACCTTTGCAAGTCAAAAGATGTTACGAAAATTGAATAACATGCAGCACAACCTACATTCTCTTGTCCTGCAAAGCGTTCCACGTTCTTTGTAACCACTCTTCCACTTCGCAAATATAAGGCCTGTTTTCGATACAAAGAAAACTCATGCCTCAATAAATATTTTTAAATTGTATGAGGTTGATACTTCGCATAGCGTTGTTGTTGAATATTCCAGTTTTCTGGGATATGACTGGATATGTAGGTAATAACACAGTTACCAAGTTTGGACCAGTCTGAATATGTATGTAGTCAACACTTTCGAAACGCTGGCACGTTTATATCAAAGTACACGGCGCCATATAGCAGAATCCTCGAATCTTCATATTTAAACTGAGTGCCGGTCACTTGCTCGGGGTTTTCTTAAAATAAAATGTAAGGACCAGATATTTAATTAAAATGCTTCCTCCAGTCATCACACATTTTTCTAAGCATTACTCAAAGCTTGTAAGTGCACGTGTATAGAATAAGTTCATTGCGTGCTTAATAAAGTTGAGACAATATAAAGAATAACAGGACAATTTAAACTCTTAACTTAAGCGTCAAGGTAAAAGAAATGCAAAAGCAATGCCGATTGTTGAGGTCTTATGTCTCTTTGGTTGTTCCGCAGCTGATGTTCGGTGCATCCTATCGGTCCCATCTTGAAGGGTCCAGAATGGGTCGTGCTTGACAGAGGAAACTTAGTATAGGTCGCCATGTTTCCTCACCGGAATGGCAGTAAGCATGAGCAGGTAAAGAAAAGTACGACCAATACAAATAAATGCTTCGGAAATGTGTCCAAGCTAAACTGTTTGCAGCGATATTAAGAAATCAAGATTATATTTATAAGGACGTTAAGAAGTTCTTAAATTTGGAAAATGCACGGTACAGTCCTATTCGAAATTATTTCTATCTTTCTCTCTCATCTAAACACACGAAAATTAATGTATTAAATTTATTACACCAACTAAATGCACATTATTAGTTACATATGAGTGTTAAACACGTAGCTCCGACATGTGTCGGTACAAACGTACCATCTTCAGGAAGCACAATATGCCAAGTTTAAAACCAATTGCCAGTGATAAGCTATTATTTACAAGGTTTCACAGTCCGTAGTCGGCTCCGTTGTTGATGTCATTTATGCATAAAGGTACACCTTGGACGGAATGGACAATTTAAAACACGAAAATTAAATAACAAAAAGTTATATTTATACAACTGTTTTTATAGACATTAGAAAATTGGTTTCTTATTCTCAGGGAAAAAATTACGTTGAGTAAGTATAGAAGAGTAATAAGGGGAATATCTGTGCCTCAGAGAGAGGAAATGTCACAAGGATTGAGAAGACTATACAACATGGAGCCTTGTAACTTGTGTTATACAAAACATACATTTCTTTAGGTTGTAGAATCAAGGAATAACAGATGCCGGAACCTTACGAATGCTTGAGGAAAACGTTAGATGTGCATAAAGTTGTACCATTACCTAGAAAATGTGAATAAAATGGATTATCTGATAGACCTAGTAACAGATATAATGCTAATTTTAAATTTTACCTCTCAGAAACATTGTGAGAATTTGTGGATTTGATTTGATTCAATGAAGACAGGATCTACAAAAGAACTATTTTCAAGAAAAGTAATGAAATTGCGAATTGCATGAGGGCAGACCATTTCTGGGCCACATAGGCAACTTACAGCTTTTTAGGAAGACTATTCGAAGGAGTTTATTAGTTAGAGGCTTCGGTCATGGTAAGAACGTCCTTTGTGTTTCGGTTTAGTGCAACAAGCTATGTTCCAGAGTTACAAAAGCCCTCTTTCGTTAGGAAACGTTTTATACACGGATGGATTTCAAAGGAAATGCAATGAAATTATTAATAATTGGTAATGGCATCAAATACACAGTGATACTCAACTTCTAAAGGTAAATGGAAAAGGAATGGTGCTGTACTGTAATTCAGCAATTCAGTCTGCTGACTTTCGGCCCTCCGGATTTATAGGTGTAAATAAACCAGACGCTGAAGTTTGTTGCTGGTATATGAAAACTCCTGCTTCCAGAATTCAAATTACCCATCGCGTCATACTGCAGAATCTAACCGAAAGCAAAGACCTGTCAACGAGTAAATACTTCTACATCACTACGCACATCAGATCAACTTTAAGCAGCTTCATAAAGACCAAGCCGGTCATTTGAAGGCTATTATATCTGAACATTCGACTAAAATACGCTTATTCAAACTTCATGTTTCGTGTCCATGTCCGTATGATACATTTGTCCAAACTGATAACTATTCAAGAATCCAATAAATTTTCATAAAAGCCAATACGAACATTACACTATTGAAGTCCATTCCATTAGTGATGTAACATGGACGTCATGTGAAATTGAAGTGCGGAAGATAATTGTAAAAATTTATGTGTGATAACAAAATTTGGTGTTGTAATGAATCTTAAAAAGTATCCAGGTTTATTTGAGGTAGAGTTTTATAATTCAAACCAATGATACGGAGTTCCTGTGAAGTACATACTTCAATTAGCATTGGTGGTGATAAATGGCCAACCACTGTGTTAGGAAGCCTATCAACATTTAAGAACACGTACTATATTCATTCACTGTTAAGAAATAGCAAAGTGAAGATAAAGCGGATCTCTTTTATTATATCGGGAAAATTTAATGTAATATAACGCAAAATGGCACTGAGACCAGAATCAGTATATTTTACAACTATTTGCAGTATTTTCGAGTTTCATAACTCAACGTTTTTCATTTTCAACCCAACTTACCATTCGACAGTACATAATCCAGGCTTATAGACATGACTGAAATTTTGTGAATTGCCCAGTTTGTTAGGATTGAAAATTCAGAACGTTTGGGAGGTTGGATATACCACCGTCTTCAGGTTGAAAAGGGAACTGGGAAAGCATATGCGTTAAAGCTGAATGGTCAAGGCTGTTGAAATATGATTTCAGGCTTCAGCCGCGATGTTGATGAAATCTGTGGTCTTCTGGGTAATTACACGGCGTCGTGTGGTAATTATTTACCGACGTTTCGGGACAACGTATCGGTCCCATCTTCACGGGTCTACCCGTGAAGATGGGACCTATACGTTGTCCCGAAACGTCGGTAAATAATTACCACACGACGCTGTGTAATTACCCAGAAGACCACAGATTATGTTGAAATATCGTCATAAAATAAATGAAGTATCAATTAACACATTTGTTTTCAGACTTAGGACAAGACTGACCGCACATAACCATCACATACTGAAGGCGACCTCAGGTCTTATTTTTCTGATTGTTACTTCTGTGTGGGCTGTACCAATCACAAAGAATGCATATATGCAAATAAGATTAACTGTTACAGAACCTGTCAGTGTGTTCATTAGCTTAACTTCATCCTGTAATATCCATTATTCTCACATTCATCAAGAGTGCTGCTGTAGCTACACATTATGCAGACGACGGCTTTGTCCTACTTCAAGAAAAGAAGGTAAAAGTGAAAGTCATTAATCGATTTTTGGACGAGCCGTAACTGAATAAATGAATTCTTCGAGGGATGAATTCCATCAAAGTGACATTTAAAAAACTATCCCCACTTCAGACAAAACAAGCAGCTTCTCTATTACAAAGACTAAATTACTGATGCTGTGTTAGGAAAAACGGCCTTCCATTCTGAGACTCTTATAAAGCACATACATACAATCCACGGACAAAAAACCGTTAATCTTAATGGGCGTGTTATATATATTTTACCATTCTGTTTTAAAGGGTCAGATTTTATTGACTATTAGGGTGATCATGGCAGTATGAAATAGACAGCATGTGGAACTTCCTTAGATTACTGTGAAAAGGTTATGTCCAGGATTTATTTGGAGATATTGAGAAAAACCACTAAAATTTCTCAATAAAAATCGCCAATTCCATTTAAGGATATTCAAAGGCCAGACTCCCCAAATACGAATAAATGCTAATAATTCGACTGAAACATTGCACGAAGAGTTTGAATAATACCAAGAAAACCACGAGGAGAGGGAAAGAGCTTGTTCTGGATAAGACTCACGTACAGCAGGATTACATCCACAAAGTCGTCATCATTTTGCATGACAACCTTCAGCGCGAGTCTCACAAATATTACGGTCCACCTACCTCAGTCACGTGATTGCAGTTACGGTGTAAACAGACGAATAGTATTACCTCCACCTCTTTCATTGCAGAAACACACTGGTCTACGCGCACACGACTTCGCGCTCCCTGTCGATCTGCGACATCACCCTAGGCTCGCTAAGATTATCTGCGCCTGAAGCTGGATACCTTGTGGAATTAATCCTGCTATACCTGTCGAATCTCAGGATAGGGACAGGTGGTGGGCTCTAGTGAGTGCGGTAATGAACCTTCTGGTTCCATAAAACGCAGGGAACTTCTTGACTAGCTGACGACCTGCTAGCTTCTCAAGAAGGACTCTGCTCCATGGAGTTAGTTAGTTAGTTAGTTAGTTAGTTATACATGTCGAATACAAATCTGGCCGGCATAAAAATTTCAAAACGTACAGAAGACCATAATGTGAAAGACAACGAAGTTTTACAGATTTGCGCAGTTATATACCATATATACCCTGTTACTAACCGCAAGAATTTTATTGCCCCAAAAACCATTTTGAATTTCTGGATGACATCAAGACACCAGACTTGTGGAGGGCATTAAAATTTTAGTGCAACCGAATGTTTTATGATTTATTGTTATAACAAAGCGAAAGTTCATATAAATTTATTTTGTGAGGCATAAATTCTCGTCTTAAAATCCGAAGCGATCATACGGTAAAGCACTATATGTTGAGGTCAAACTGACTGTACCGCACGTGTGAAGATGCAAGGGTAATTCTATTCTTCATAACTGCCAAAACTTCTGGCCGTTAAAATCTTCTTCGACGTGTATCTGAAACTATTCTTTCTAAACCGAATTATGAAATTTCTCCATTTAAATCAGCTCTATGACAGCTGGTCATGCAGAATGTGTATGACAAATGTTTGCGATACCTACAACCTGGCTGCTTATTTTGCGTTGATGAGTTAGATTCCCACTGGAATCTTCTTGTAAGCAACAAATTATACAAAAATTACTGAAATAGCGTTTCTTCAGATTACTTTTATCAGATATTTCTAGAAGCATAAGTTAGGCAAGACATGTAGCATATTTATTATATCTAGGTAAGATATGGATGTAGACTTTTAGTCAAAAAATCTGGAAACACTTTAACCATCTCAACACAGATGTAAGAATAATAAATAAATACATATAAAATAGTACTGGACTGTTTAAGCTACCCCTGATATTTAGAAGAGCCGACTTCTTCAAACGTGGCAATGAAAACTCGGGGAACATGCCAGGTTGGGAAATGGTTGTTTACTGACCAGTTGAGAGACAATCAGATTCTGAAGGTTATCTCTACAGAGTTATCTATAAAGATATTCAATTTGTTCAACACTATATAAATTCCTGTAACAAGTACAGCATCCCTTGTTTAATAAAGTTAATTACGTCACAACCACTGGTCCATAACGCATTCAAAACTTTCCTTCGGAAAATCTTCCGCGAAAAGCGTTGAGCTTATTTCTTCAACTGTGATCGTTTCGACAAATGACAGGTCCTATTTCCTCTGCATTTACTTAAAAATATATAAATTACGTAATTTTGAATAAACTGAGAACAGGAAAGATTTGAAGTGAAAAGAAAGGGGTGTTGCCATGTTTTAGGATACTAATTCTATCTTCCAGATATGGTAGATGCAGGCTTTGGAAATCAGTCAGTATAGCTAACATTAAATCGACTTCAAAAAACTAACTTTAAAGAGAGGAAGAAGCGCTAAATGCTACTGATACAGCTTAAGGTCCTTTATTAAATAAGCTGTTTGATCTGAATCGACTGTGATGAGAACATTTTTACTAGTGTATAGGAACAACTACAGGAAGAGACAATTAAGTTATCCTCCGTGAGATGGGACTTACTGATGATAAATGCGAAGAAACTTAGTGAGGACAGGCAATAACTGGGCCGAGTTTAAAACTACGTACTTCCCGAAATACAAGCTCGAAACAATACCACTACACTATCTTCCTAACGTTAACTAACACATTGCAAGTTTTCACTTCACTATATGCATATTCAGTATAGTGGTACTGAGTGTGGCTATACTGAAGTGCAGTGTGTTTGCAGATATACTGTGTGGAACCCCTAGCCATTATACTGAAGAAGGCCGCTTGTCTAAAGTGGAAGGGGTTCAATATGTATCGAAGTTTGATGTATTGAGCCGTAGCTTCGCGCAGTACGCTATTGATGGAACACTCCATCATCCAGCGCCTGTCGCTCGCAAGAAGTCAACCCCAATATCACAGCCACTGAAGAATACCAAGCCTAAGTAAGAGGACGTGTCAAATAGGACGTTAGTTAAAAAGTTTTCCCACAGTCGCTTCTTGAAATATGTTTGTAAAAACTTATTTATTCTTACAAGATTTCAGATTCTCACAAAGAGATTAAACTCCCTTGGGACGTGATGTTCTGTCGTTGGGCGTCAACTATACGCCAAACGACACAGTGCCCCTTTAACCTTTTAAAGCCTAATGGCTACTGGATGCATCAACAGTTGTAACATTCAAAAATTAAACATTCTGCCCACACTGTATTTATGTGTATTGTATTTATATTATAACAAACAGCGACTTTTGCCTTACATAAAATAAATTGAATTGTTTTTGTAACCGAGATGAAAAGTGTTTACTGCGCGGTAAGAACTGGGTCTTTAAATGAAACAGTTTACGCTTCGTCTTTAAAGGGTTAATCTTGATTTATTCTTCGTTGTTGTATGTACTCTGATCCATTATTTTTCTTCAATGTAATACGTTCACGTTGGTATGAGACCTGATGAATTGTTTAAAACCTCTTTTTAGTAGCCGTCGGTGCGTTGCATCGTGGAAATATAACAATCGGAGATATTTCTTATTTATTAGTTGGCTCTCTGACTTACTCATTTCAGATACGAGTACTTGTAGATGTTCGAAACGTTTAACAACTTTCTACTTTTTACAATATCCACAACATCCAGTCAATATTCTATTTTTCCACAGCAGGTGTTACATTTACTTTCTTAGCCTGTGCATGCATCCAAGAGGCCCACAGGTTATTCTAAAGAGCCTGTAAATTTATAGTAATTACAGAAATTTCCCGACTTCTATGGAATTCAAAAGTTTACTTGCGTCTTCAGAACTACTCACTACTGAATTGAGCTGCCTGTATTCAGTTAACGACACATCGTAATTTTGTTAAGGTACGTGGTACATTTAAACATGTTATTCTTACAACCAAGTGTCATTCCTCAAATGGCCACTTTCCTTCAGGTTTTCCGACTAACATTTTGCACTCATTTCTCAATTCCGCAATGTATACTACACGGTCTGCCCATGTCCCTCTCCTGATTTTATCACCCTAACAATACCCAGTAAAAATTAAAATTTTGACATTGCTCACCAAGCGGTGCTCTGCGCCATTCTCCTTCTTCCTCTCACGTAGGTTCGAATATTTTCCACAGTATGCCATTTTCAATAATAATCGCTTTTGCCTTTAACGTGATAGAACAAATTTCACACGGAACTAAATAAGGTTTAAAGGTATTATGAAGGATTAAATCCCATAAAAACAACTAATTGTGTTATTATTAATTTACTCGTATTTTAAGGCAACATGTCTCGACCAACTTTATCTTCAGGTCACTAAAATCATAAAAGGTATAACACACAATTGCATTATTAATAATTTATATTCAGATTTTACATTTTATAAATACATGTTGCCCTGTCACTATCACTGTTCTGGTGTTGTTAAAATTGCGATATTAGTACAATTAAAATGTTAAATATTAAATTCAAAGCCTCGAATCTTCGTTTTTCCTTCAGGATTTATATTATTCGTGTGCGTGTAGAGTACTGGGTATACCGTTCCTTAGTTACTGAGATTAAAATCTTTTAGAGAGTTCGTGAAGAAAGATATTTCGCATAGTCATGTAGATGTTAGAATATTTTAGTTATTTTATCCGTGTTTCGCTGTCATTTCTTGTTAAGATTCGGTATTTAACCACCTTAGCTTCCCTTACTCTTCATGAAATATTTGATCCGGTAGGTAAAAGCACAATCCTTCATCATCGTCAAGGAAATACGTAACATTTCAAGGAGTAAATGCATAAATTACATTACTATGTTTTAAAATAGAAAACGAGATATGAAAAATTCTGATTTGAATTGTAGTAAGGTCTCCTCGATTTTAATGTGTTTGTAACCTATTTTAGCATCTAATTTCTACTTGTTCTTGTCTTTCACAAATATCCGAAATGTTGCATTCTGTAAGGACTTATTATCTGTTTTCGCTATGTCGTAATTTCGTTTTGCATTCTGATGTGGGGATATGAGCATTCAAGGTTTATTCCTATACCATCCTCTTTAATAGCGTCTAGTTGAAATTTTTATGTCGTTATTTACAGTACTTATATTTTCGTCGAATAACTTAACACCGTAACACCGTTAGCATAGACAAGATGTAATGTTCCCTTCAGTTCCAGTCCCTCCTTATATTCTGGTACCTTCCAAATGACGTAACTCGAAGCTCTCTTACTGACATATCTCATGCAGCTCTAAATTTCCCGGGTTGTTACTTAGAATGAGAGCATCGACTGACACGTTTAGCATATCAATTGATGTTAAAGGTTTGATTGCTAAGGTAAATTCCAAGATTCTGAGTATAAAATAAAGATACGTAGAATCTGCTTCATTACGGTTCTTCCACCTAGGTTAGCGACCGGGAAACAAAATCAGATTTCAAAGCGGAGCAAGCGCCTTGCGTCTCCAATAGATTTCACTTTCTCTTCTTAGCTTCGATTCTCGCCATCATCATAGAAGACAATGAATAATTCACGAGCATCGCCTCACAGCAACTTCATCACTTTTTCTCACTGTTTTGCCACACCCACACTTTCTCATAATTTTCATCACCTGTTTTATTTTTCTTCCGCATATCTTTCTTCTGGTCCTAAATATATTTCGATAAAATTTGCAATAGCCTTGTTGTTATATATAAACTTTGATCTGTCTATTGCTGTAGTATAGGCCAAATTGAAGGAAAATCAATTTGTCTTCTTAACAGTTCTTAAGTGAAAATAATTTTGTTGCTTTGATTTATTGGGTTAGGATTACCGCAGTAACATTATTCACAGAGTTGCTACAAGAGTGGCAGAGACGTTAATTTATACGATAGAAAGATAACAAATACAGAAATTGTGAATTTAACATTCAAATGGTATTCAAGTACCGACGTTTCGGGACAACGTATCGGTCCCATCTTCAAGGGCCAAGAAGTCCTTTTCTTCTTAGACTCTAGACCCTTGAAGATGGGACCGATATGTTGACCCGACACGTCGGTAAACAATTACCACAAGACGCCGCGTAATATGCCAGAAGAGCGCAGATCTCAACACCACAGACAGATATAAACACACTGAACTATAATTACATGTGCACCATTGATGACATGAATCTGGTTTCTGGCCCTGACGAAGAATATCCTTTAACCGTGCTATAGGCCAGGGTACTGCGGTATACATTCGGACTTGAGATACAAGAAGTATGAAATGACAAAAGTTGGGAAAATTTATAATGGGGGCTTCAGAAATTACACTATTTCTCAAGGACCTGCTTCATGGAGTAAGTGATGGTGTAACATTAAGTCATTGTGTAATATCAAGTGATTGTTTGACACTAAGCGATGCTGTAACATGTACTGATTTTGTAACATTAAGTGATTGTGGAACATTAAGTGATGGTGTAACATTAAGTGATTGTGTAACATGAAGTGATTGTTTGACAGTAAGTGATGATGTAACATTAAGTAATCTTGTAACATTAAGTGATGGTGGAACATTAAGTGGTGGCGTAACATTAAGTGATTTTGGAACATTAAGTGATGGTGTAACATTAAGTGATTGTGTAACATGAAGTGATTGTTTGACAGTAAGTGATGATGTAACATTAAGTAATCTTGTAAAATCAAGTGATGGTGGAACATTAAGTGATGGTGTAACATTAAGTGATTTTGTAACATTAAGTGATTGTGGAACATTAAGTGATGATGTAATATTAAGTGACGATGTAGCATTTAGTGGTTTAATCATTGTAACTACTTCTCCTTATTACAATCACATAGCATCCAACGATATAAGATGGTAACACAAAATATGACATTCATCAGCTCTATTTTAATGGTTTTCTTGTTCCTCTTATGTGACTTTATATCCCTGGAACTCAGAGCATTGTTGTTCGGTATCAAGATGGCCGTGTCATACTTTCGACAAAAATGAAAAAAAAAACCCACATTGCCTGTACGAGATAGCTGGCAAACCAATTCTTGTTTGCGCCAACAGAAACAGACCAGATAGTAGATTTCAATACCTTCCAAACAACAAGAACTGTCGGAACACATGAAGTGTTTCCACATATAGACGATATTGCGTCACACGCTACGTGACAGGTGGATCTCAGTTATATGACACAACAGTGATCTTCCTTCAAACATAAACTGTGTATACTACAAAACGCCAATTTACAGAGGCTATCAAAAGAAATTACCTTTACTGTACTAAAAACAAATTCTAGTTTAAGGCAGAAGTTTTATACAGACCACATTTACATATTCTGACTAGAAACTGATAAGAAAATTCTGTCTTGCTTCTTGGTACACCCAATATCTACAATTATTCATGTTCATAAATATGTAATGATGCCGTGAGGTTCAAAATAATATTGAATTATTCAGCACTTTCTTTCCCTAGATAAATGTCCTTCAAACCCTTTGCAGAGATGGTTAGCATTTTTAAGTAAAATAATACATACAGCCTCTTACGTAAAACTAAATCAGTGATCAATCAATGAATAATTTAGTTCACACCTAAATCAAATAAAATTTTAAGCTTCAAAGTTGTTAACGGAGCACCAGATAAAAGTCAGAATGTTGTCATTATAAAAATGGAGACACAGAATCCTTAAAAAAATATATAACAAATAAAAATAATTATTAATTCAGAAACTTAAAGAAAAAACGGTAATGTACAATAGGCGCTATACGTTTGAAGCAAAAAGGTTTTGGGAAGTTAACTCGAGAAATTTGATAAAATTTTATTGAAATATAAAATTTTTAATTGTCTAAATTTCAATACCTGACATGTCGATAATCAATTGGTAAACCTAGGACCAGATTTTAAGCCATAATTTCTCATAATGCATGCAGCTGTATACATAATTCAGGCTTGCATACTCTCTTACTGTAAACGGGGAACATCAACGGTGCTAAGAAGGGTGCATGTAAATATATTGCCGTAATTAAATTAAGTATCGCTCTTACTGTACAGGCCATGTTCTCCCGGTTGCCTACAGACGGTAATAACAGGCAAATGAATGTGCAGCCCTAAATGAATACAATTTACAGAAAATAAAGGGAATATTCGGACAAAAATATGCCCCAGTCTCGCTTTGACCACAATAAATCGGAAGCTGATTCTCCTGGAAGCAAACCCAGGCCTCCGCATCAGATATATACTTTAAAGTTACTACTCTGATATAGAGGATTTGCAAATGCTTTTACTTCCAGATCAAACGGAAAAATTACGTCCTCATAGCCCATGATCGCTTCCTTATACGATTATAAGATCTTACAAGATTATAGGATCTTATAAGATTATAAGATCTCAGGAGATTATAAGATCCCATAGGATTATAAGATCTTATAAGAGTATAAGATGTTATAAGATTAACATTTATTGAAACTTCCAGTTACATTCAGTGATAAACCTTGTCAAATCATCGGAATTAAAATATTAACTGATTAATCAATTAACAGTTTTCGATAAATTCTCAGATTCTAAGGGAAATTGTCATAGACTTCAAAATTACCAATGTATGTATTGAATGAAAGTGTGCTTTGCAAGATACGTGCGGCTACTTATCTTGTGTAAGCGATAAATATATGAGATAAATTCATTATTAATACTCACCGTCTTGTTGCCCAGGTTCTTGACTCGGCAGTTAAGGTAGGCTGTCTTCCCCAGCAGAGCCGTCACGTTTTTAGAGGCACCTTTGTCAAAATACGGGCCCGAACGCGACCCGGTAAATTCAAGAGTATTCCCCGTGGATTCCTTCTGAGCCGCGCGCACTGCAAGAGACCAACAGTACACATCGCTCTCAGACAAAAAGAAGAAAAATACAACAGATTATAAGTTGCGTTCTTTTATATTCCTCTAGTTTGTTATACTTAATACCGCATATGCAAGTCACTTCTTTCAATTTTTCTTTTCATTTCATATATTTCATTCCGGATTCTTGTGACAAAATTTACTGACACATGCGAACTCCCACTTATTCCATGGAAAAGTGTCGTTCTTAAGAAACTGGTAGAACTATTATTCCTAAACTACAGAATTTAAAAAAATCAATGTGTATGAAAACTGCACGCTACTTAGCAAAGTTGCATCTTCTTACAAAACAAATTTCCACCTGTCAGCACAAATTTACAAATTTCGATAGTATTTCAAACAGTGAGTACGTAGAACACGAGTTCCCAAAAGTGTTCAGCGGATCAGCAGATAATCCGTTCATTCGGGTGACCCACGAAGTACAAATTAAAGTTAAAATACATTTAATAAAAATATACAAGCAGCACTAGAGTTGTGCCAAATACTTGTGAAATAAACTGAGCAAAGTTACAAACTTTTTTGTTAATTTATTCATTCGTTTCATAACAATTATGTTTCTGCATAATGTATTGTAACACGATCCTCTGGATGCTGAAAATCTGGAAGTACTTTTCTGTCTAGTGCTTCCCAAACTCCGAAAGATCACTGCGTTGTTTGAAATGTCCTTGTACTCCCACGCTTTTTTTGGTGGGAAGTTAATAATGGGGTCCTTGCAATTGAATGGTTGCGAAACATTGTTCTAAATTACGTTCAGAGCTGCGAAGAGCGTCATAAAATAAACCACAAATAACAAGGAACTAAACGTGTTACGTGTGCTTGAAGAATATTCCATAAAGATTCAGACGAACGTGGAGAAAAAGCTCTGAAAATTCATATTTGTCGTGGATCTGCGAGGTCAGGTTCACGACGCTGTCGTATGTATCGGGTCGAAGTCCTTGGTAAGCAATATTGGGACCCAGAATCCCTTCTACTACAAAGGTCACCCCACTGCATAAGGACATCAGCCCGTAACTAGATACTTCACTGTCTGAACTAGCCCGACTCAACAATTCACCTTAATAGCAGGTGCTTCGTCATGGTCACTATCTATTCGTAAAGCGTCTACATGAAGTCCTTCTATTCATATCTTCTCAATATTTCTTCTCCATAATTATTTGTAATCTACTTGCAGGTTTGGATACTTAACTACAAGGCACACAGTCTGAGAAACAAATAGTCCCGCATTTCGTCAATATATTCCCCACCTTTTAAGGAACACCAGAAATTACACAACCGCCTTTATTCTGGACGAGTGATCAGCCCGACGCAGAGACCTCTACCTGACAAAAAGCAACACTCACAAGAGACAGACATCCATAACCCCGGCGGGATTCAAACCCGCAATCACAGCATGCGAGCGGCCGCAGACCCACACCTTAGACCGCACGGCCACTGGGATCGGCTGCCAACGTAATTATCCGTTTTAATGTTATTGTAAATTCTGTTCGCTCCTCTCCTAACGTCTATTACTTTCATTGGAATGTATTGCTTACTTTCAGACTTAACAGTCAGAACAATTTGGATGTAAATTTTGACAAAAATGCCAGCCCTATGAATATGATTATTGCAATCTAATGAGAATATACGGTATTATCTAGGCATGTAAGTTGTTAATATTTAAATAAACCATCATTCAAATGGAAGAGTTAGGTAAACTTAGTCTACGGTTCATTGGTTCAAGTCTGCCAGTACAAAACTCTGAACAGTGATATTCTGATGCACAAATCACGTTACGGTGTAAAGTAAGTCAGTTTCCTTCGTCAAAACATTTTCAGAGTGACAGGTCTGTCATATTCAGATTTTGCTATTAACAAAACAAACCTGTGAGGCGTTTGTCAATTCATTGCGGTTTCAAATCACCAGCTACCTGCCCACAGTCTGTTCTGTTTATCATATGGCGGGGTAAATTTTAAATAAGTGGTGAACGGAAGAAGAAGGCGAAACAAGTATTCATTTAGCTTCGCGACCCTCCTTGTCACTGGTAGCGACATCTTCCATTTCCTGTCCTCTCTGTTGCATAAGGGCGAGTTTCATCAAGTGAGCAAGAAAGACACACATAACTTGGCATTGGTATTTCAAAATCCAATTTACTTTTCAATCATTTTCAATTTCAACGTGAGGGGTGGTCAATCAATTTTGGAGCTTCACGGCATGCAAATGCAGTCGCCTCAAAAAGCCGTAAGAAAACGGCTTTCATTCTGAAAAGTATTCAAAATTATTTAAAATTAAATATTAGTCTGTACCTTCGAGGTTTTCCATCATTCAGTCATGCACGCAGGTAACAACGATTCCGAGAAATGTGCTATTTGTACCCTAAACATTCCTCAGGCAGTGGACAGTACCGAATTATGTGTATATATATATATTATAGGTTTACGTTCCACACGGGCTAAAACCACACAGGCCTATTTCTTGTTGCTGAATACACAAACAAACACAATATTCAATATAATACTTTTATCAAATACTTTCCGATAACTTCCAACATAAATTTCCGTACCAAATATTCCTCAGGCAATACATACTCTACATTGTTACATACTTACCAAACACTGGGTAATGTTCAATACACTATCGACATATACAACGTTGGTCTACCTCACAAACTAGGAATATAAAACATATTTTGTATTTACACCAAATATACATAAACAATGGACAATGAACATCACAATTCATATACCAAATATTCCTCAGAAACTTGAGATCTCACCGCATGTTAAAAGAATGAGAGAGACAGGGTCTCGACCTAAGAACATTTGGATACAAGTCAAACAATTCGCTGAGTTAACTCACCTTGTCTATGTCTAATTCTCCCGGGGGAACTAACACATTTCCACATGCTTACCCTTGAACCGCAGTCAAAAGAAAAAACCCATTATGTATATGATGTGATTCTAAGACACCACAGATTTCTCGTCTTTTGAAGTAAGGCATCAAAGGTGAAACTTGTTCTCGAACATTGCCTAAGGGTTAAAACATCGACAGAAGGAAAGTAAAAATAAACAAGGAGGAAGGGAAATAGAAGAAAACAAACGAAAGAAACAAAGAGAGAGCGATTCTATAGTACTCTGATCAATGGCAGAAACTTCCAGGCGTATTGGTTCAATGATGGATCGCTGTTTTGAAGAATTATATTAAACCATAAATTCAACAGCTGTAACAGTAAAAGAAGAAAACTAAAGAAACTGCGGTTGTAGCAGATGAAGCAACTTCAAGAAACTCTAGTACATTTAGGTTACTTCTCTTTTTCCACTGCCTTAATCCAGCTCTCAATCGAACAAATTATAATCCAACAGCTACACACAGCTGTTCTTTATTTCCTTTGGAACAAACACAGGGAAGAAATTCCTCATGAAATTAGGTTCATTTCAGAATAAAGATGAATGTTATTTTTAGTACATGCAGAACAAATACATGATTCAAATTGCCTTAGAATATGTGATATTTATTAATATGCATCCTACACTGTCTTAATACGTAATTACCCTCGTGAGTCAGTTCGTAAGTAATTTTACGTCACAAACGGACTCCGTGGTTATCTGCGTAGGATTATATGAAACAAGTTAGGAAGTACGAGTAGGACGTAACACGTGTGGTGCCTTCGCTCCACTATTGTCCCTAGCTTCTAAATTCGTAATTTCCAGAGAGAACATAAAAATGCAAGTATTTTAAAATATACGCTAAGATTCAACAATTAAACCAACAAATGCACTTTATTTCTTAGTTATGTTCATTAACCCTACACATGTTTCGGCCGCAACAGAGCCATCATCAGGGTTCAAGGCCACGTTCACTTTAACATTCATTTTTCCATTTGGTATCACCACTTATACACCATAATGTATGTCAATTTTCTGTTAACAGTTGATAACACTCACTGTTTCCGTTTATACAACCTTGTATTTAAATTCTGGCGTCGGTTGGTTTCGTCTTGGGATAAAAACGTAAAAGTTGATAATACAATGTCGTTAAAAGTTGTTAAAAATTATTAAAAATTGTTGGCAATTGGTTTGCATACAAATATTGTTGTCCGTGCGCTGTAACAACATAAGGTGTCAGTATCGTAAAGGTTTAGTGTTTGCTATATATGGCAATAGGTGTATTTAGGTTCCAGTCTAGCTTACCTGTTTTCGTTATTGGTGTCTTGTTGGTGTGGCTGTCACTGACTGTCCTGTTGTGGTTGTGTTAGGTACATCAGTGTCTTGTTTTGGCGCATGCGTATTGTGCTGTGTGTGAATGATGAACTTACTTAAGAAATAAAGTGCATTTGTTGGTTTAATTGTTGAATGTTATCAAAATGCAAGGTGAACACAACGTAAAAAAATATATACTCTAAGAGTTCTCTACATTTCAGCAAGAAATCTACGTAACGATCATTATCGATACTCAGAAACGTCAATATGTCTCATACGGGGAGTTTTATAATGGATTATACTCCATATTTCCTAAAGGTCGACATACCGTAAACGGCAGATTTTAAGTACGTACGTGATGCATAAGGGGTCACGCGGTGGCGCAGTTGGTTGAGGCACTGCGCTACAAACCGGAACGTCGCGGGTTCGATTCCCGATGGTGTCTCTGGAATTTTTCATTGACATAATCGTTTCGGTCGCACTATGGCCCTGGGGTCGACTCAGCCTCTAACAGAAATGAGTACCAGGAATCTTTCCTGGGGGGTAAAGGCGGCCGGTGCGTAGGGCTGACAACCTTGCCACCTTCATGTGCCGATTGTCTAAAAACCTGGGAGCATCGACCTCCTGGAGCCCTAAGGGCCTGTCCAGTCCTGTAATGGGATTGCTTTACCTTTTTACATGATGCATAAGTGTAGTGTTTCGACATCAGCTCGATAGTTGTTTTCCGTCTGCTGATAATAATAACTGAAGCAAAGTTATTACAATATTCGAAAGGAAAACAGAAATACGATTTACGTCGCACACCAAATTACGGACTCTGATTTGTTGGCATACCGTGCTCAAAGTCACAGCATAATCTGAGCAGTGTAATTTCGTCTACACGTTCTTTACCCATAGACTCAAAATGACCTTCACAATCCCAAACATTAAATAACACATTCAAGAAGAAGATATTTTTAATTTCAAGGTACACAAAGGTCACACTTTGAACTTTTAGCCCAGGCCTTACTAAGTATCATCCCTAAGGTAGTCTTAAGGAATATGTTAAAATCAGCTTTTGTTCCTTTTGCTGAAAGGAAAATATTTAAGGAATAATTTTTTATTTAATTTTCAAAAGTTCTCTCTTTATTGCACAAAAGGAATACATCTAACGTGGCCGTTAGGTCTAATGCGTAAGTCTGATGCCGCTCGATTTTTCGGATTGCGGGCTTCAATCCCGCTGAGGGCATGGATGTTCGTCTCTTATGTTTGTTGCGTAGGTAGGGGCCTCTGCGACGGGCTAGTCACTCGATCAGAGGAGCCCTACCGGGTATGTACATCTAATTGTGTGTGATATAGAAACCTCAACAATTAGGTGGCCTAGGCCCGATTCGGGCTGTTGCGCCACAGAAAAAAGAAAATCCATCTAACGAATTAAACAAGAGATGATATGCCTAAGTCAACACAGCAAACACACTTTCCACGTGCGTTTCTGAATTTTAAATATCTCGTTGGCTTTTAAATTTATTTATTGCAGATACGAATCTTTTTTTTTCTTTTTTTGCAAAACTACTAACACCATAAAAACAGACTTTTTTCAACCAGAATTTAATTTCCCTTATATTTCGTTAAATGTTCGTGATTTTGAAAAGGTAGATGTTAATGATTTCTACGTTACGTAAGGCGAGGCGATGTTGTGCTACTTCTCTAAGTACCACGTCATGGAGGGTCAAGCTGGAATGAATGTAAATTCCCACTTAATCTAAACTTCTGCTCCGGACAGAAATTAAATTCCGCCTACTGCTAGTCCCACGATTAACAATAAATGGTAACCTGTCTCCACTCTCCCTTCAAACCACAACACACACACACACACACACACACAGCTGCACAGTACAAACGGCTAACTTTGCCTGACACACAAAACTCTTTTTACCACTTTCGCAAATGCTCGTAACTGGAACTTATCTTAAGCGAGATTAATCAGGTCGTCTGAAATCAATTTTAATGTTAGAGCCGAGATAGCGGAGCCCATTATAAAAACTGGCATACGGGGTGTACAGGCTGGGGTTCGAATTAAGACAGGAACAAATATTTTTCACTTCCCCTAAACGTCCAGACCGTCTTTATGGTGCAGAGGGCCTCCTATTCAATCGGAACTGGGGGTCTTCTCGATGATAAATCGGCCGAGGCGTGAAGTTGACCACTCACCTCAATCTAGTGCCAATATTAAGAAAGACAGGAGCCAGATCTCTAACCCCCCCCCCCCCCCATATGCCTTCTTGATCTGGACAGGGACAACTTCACCTTGACCCTCCAAGTCACGCTTAGTTATCTTAAGAGGTTTCCTTCCTAGAGTTTTACACACTCAACTTCTATATAATTTTACATACATCATCTACTTTCTTACGTAACTTCTTGTTTACAGTTTTAGGTGGGGTATAACTGCTTGTTTCGTCAAGACAAAATAGCAGTCGTGATATATGCCTACTTTTTAAATCAATTCAAAGCATTACCACATTATGTATGACATAGATAAATATATTTTACTACCTTAATAGACCATCAACATGAAAAAAAGGCATGGTACCTGTAATTCGTGAAATAACACAGACTAGAGAACACAGATAATGTAACATACATTGGTACTACAGTAACTTTAAATAACGTCACTGAACATATGTAAAATCGCAACTATTGCAGAGAAATTTCTGCTAGCAAGGATTGTACTTTTGCTCAAAACTGACGATGCACAATTTAAACAAGACAGTCAATATACATGCAACGTAATACTGAGGCGAGTTCGAGTAACCATTGTTTCCGTAGAAGTATTAAATATTCTGAGTGTGTGTCTGTAGCATTAGTTATCAAGCATGCAAAGCGCATGCGCCGTATTGTCATCCGTGGCCTGTCTGGCTCTACCATATTTTTCCACGTGGCCTCTCTGGCTCTACCATATTTTTCCACGTGGTCTGTCTGGTTCTACCATATTTTTCCACGTGGCCTGTCTGGCTCTACCATATTTTTCCACATTATCTCATAAACGGCTTATTTTCGGAAACAATAAGTTATTGAACATGAATTTCTCGAATATCTTATGATTTTCTCTACACATTTTTTTCTGAACTATTTCTCATTTTAAGAAGACTTCAGCGAGATATCATAAATGTACATAGGTCTTCATGTAAGGTACCCGTTATTGTTGTCAGATTATAATCAAACTTGCATTTTCTTGACAGATTTTCGAAAAATCCTCAAACATCAAATTTTACGAATGTCCGTCCAGTTGAAGCGGAGTTGTTACATACGGATAAACAGACATGACGAAGTTAATATTCGCTTTTCGAAAATTTGAGAAGGCGCCTAAATGCAAAAGACTGTATAGGTCATTAAGCATATGTGACAGTAAATGAAAAATATGCTTATTCACCGGTTTCTTGTCCATTACACTTTGTACGTACATAAAACAAGTAAACATGATTTGTACTGCCAGAAAAGGATCAAATATTCGCTATGTTAGCCGATATTTCTCTTTCGCTTTCTTTCTTATAAACAGTCTAACTTTGTGTTTGCTTCACGCTGTTGTATTTACAAATCAGATTCAAAAGTTCAAGAGAAATTAAATGCTGAAGTCAGGAAAAACGGTTTGCGGTTACTGGATTTTCAGATTTCGTCCAACTTCCTGTTTCCCGAGCAGAATACAATGCTTTGACGTCAGAATTCGTTTCAGTCCTCAGATTAGGGTCGACATGTTTCCACATTGACCTGTCAAACAGAGGCGGTCTCAGTAATGGGGGAAAATTCTTGTAGAAGGAAATAGGCCTAACTCTCCAAATGGTTGTGTTATGTTAAGTCACGTTATGTTACATTATGTTACGTTATATGTGACGTTATGTTATGTTATGTTATAAATACTAGACAATTTACAAGGTTCAGAAGTTCAGTAATACTGCATACAAGATATTTGTAGGTATCAGAATGTTTTGCAATTCAAGCAAGATATTTTGCAGATGAGGCGTAAAGTTGCTGAAATATTTCTTGTGTTTATGGAATCCGTGTTATAGCCCAGAGATGCGTTTAAGTACATAACCCATAATTGTGAGTATCCTGTAGGCAATGAAGTGAAAACAACACCAAGTTCAAAACAAGAAGCAAAAAAAAAAAATTATTCTCAAAAACGTAAGATTTTATACATGAGCGTTATGCACACTAAATGCTAAAACACAATTTTCTATTCTCCCCAGTTTATTTCTTCGGTGCCTGTCCTTGTGGCTAGACGACCATTATGGTTTATTTATAATGCATGACCAGTGTTTCCTTCCTTGAGGACCATTTAATGCATAAAGTGATCACAATGCGAAGACAAGGAACTTAATAATTCAAAACAACATACGGCAAACCGCGCGCCCCAATTCATGCGTGCAGGGCTCCAGGGTAAAATAGACTGCCAGTGGTTGACAAGTGGTATGATAGTTATCCGATACTTTAATTAATCTTGACTTTTCAATAAAAAACAAATTAAACCTGTAGGTCATATTTGTGACAAAGCCCATGTCAAAGTGTTAAAACTGAAAGGTTATTAAATAAAAAATTGAATTTGATAGGAAATTCTCATCCGTTAGGTTGATTAGAAATGTGTCGATGCCAGTTCTCTTTGAGCGTTTTCATCGGACTGAAATTACTGTACGTTCGTTGATGTGCAACCGCGATGGTTGGGTCATTTTGACCCATCACGCGGACTTATCTTCGTTTCACTAGCATTCAAATTCTTCTCGCTGCATGGAAATAAATTTGTTGTAGTCCGAGGCCATTAGATGCATAACAAATGAAGATAACAAAGAGACCGATCATACACAGAAGTGACTGCTGCGAGAAGGCCTCGGAAATCTACTTTATTAATGAAGAATTCTCCTTGAAATTCTAAATTAAAATCATTTCTCTTCAGTTTTTTCTCTAACCTATTTTCTTATATTCGACTTTGCCTCTTTTTCTTCCTACCGTCCTCCCATTGACCTTTTGCCACGTAAAAAACACTTCAATACGTTACACATTCACAAATGTACGTTTCAGATGGCATCATTTCGAACACAGTGCTCCACAATGTTTCGGTACGCAAAAATTACATTTCCCATGGAAATGTCGCGATAATTAGATAGTATATACACATAGTCAACTTTTTAACGGGTTCCTTAGTGACACTGCCAATTGTTGGAAGAAAGTAACGCTGATGATAGATAAGCTAAGGAGTATAGAGCATGGGTGGAATGATACTGTCAAATGAAAGATGAAATACTAGGAGAAAAGATTGTCCCAGTGTCACTTTGTCCAGAAAAATCCCACATGGGTTGGCCTGATCTTTAACCCCGGAATTTACGTATCATACTCATTCATAAACCCTCTTATTGTATTTATGTATTTATCTAATCATATAAATTCTCAATCTTCCTTTTTCATGTCCGGGAAATTAACAATCCGAATCTCGGGCCAGTCAGCTATTTTGACCGACAACCTCTTAGAAAGTATTGGGATGTTACTTCAAATTAAGGCACAATCACTACTTTCCATATCAATTTTAATTAGTTATATATCTGTCTTCCTGTTATTGGACGCTACCTAATATGAGCCGTAGAACGTGCTGTTGATGAAACAAAGTACATGACAGCCTGCACTGTGGCACAGTTCTTACATTCTTCTCCTCCCTTAGGGACCACACCACCACAGTGTAGGCAACTTACTTCAGTTGAACTGTACTTGAGGTAGATAAAATAATGTTAACGTTAGAGACCAGCCAACACTGAGGATGCTTATGCAACTTGAAACTTGGCCGACGACTTTAGGTGACGTTAATTTTTCTCAGCATCACATTCTGCGTCGACTAAAGTATTTTGGCCCCAAAGAGTTAAAGCATTTGCCAGCTACCTAGCTAAGTAGGCAACCGCGCTACATAATAAGGAAGAGATATGATGTAAACTACATGCTCAACTTCAATATTCCTGCCTAGTCTTTGCTGAAGTTCTGTTTTCGATACCTGACGACAGGGGAAAATGCATCACTTAACAATCGCATTTAAATATTACTAATATCACCTTACAGGCCAGGCCATGGAATACACGAGATTACACGTCATCTGGCACCTGTTCAATGAAAAGGTAGCGTTTCCGTGACGTGTGAAACCAATCGGTGAGACTGGAGAATGGTTTACTATCATCGTGGTAGACGAAAATTATTTGAGCACCTAGGTGATTTGGGGCAGCACTGGTAATGCTTAGTGCTTAACGGCTATTTTAGCATTACAGGAACAGGTCTGATTATTCTGCAGATGCAGATGCTAAGAACACAAAATTCACAGAACTTTTACTGATCTTGATTTACATAAATACGTAATCTTACAATCGTAGAGAGATTTGCTTTGTGTGCCATTTGACTAGATGTTCAGAGCCCGGCCTATGCTATCCCCATACATTCACGCCTAAGGTATTATCCAAGGCTGCTGGATTGTTGGATAAATTAAACTGGAAAAGTAAAACGTCCCAGATTAACCCGGAGATGATGTGGTTGTGACAGAATTATTCGTGCAAGCAGCAATGTGCGATACACAGAGGCAGAAGTATTAGAAATGCATGAGTAGGAATTTTGTGATGAATAATTAGATAACTAGTCAGCGCAGTACACAGTACAAATGCATGCATCTTTCACTTTTGTCAAATACTGAAAAATGCTCGTTTTTATTATAATAGTAGTTCCCTCCTCTTCACAAATTTAATTAGGATATTTATTCGAGGAGGATGGGAGGGTTTGAGGAATGTGGAAGGCGTGGATTAGACCTGAGTCTAGAAGGGTTTATTATGGATCGTACACCATTACTTAACATGCGGACTCCGATCCATACACAAAGTGTTTTTCTTCCTGCTTGACCGATAAGCGCCGGCCCAACGCTCCACCAGACGTTCCTCCAGCTTTGCCTCTTACGCCGCGTATCGGGAAGGTTTAACCGTCGATGACGGGAGCTAGACAAAGTACCGCAGTGATAATAACCTTTAGAAAGTCTAATAAAAATTCACTAAAGCGTCAGGCCGGCGCTTATCAGCCAAGTAGGCAAAAAACCTATACGCCCGAAGGTGATTACACATAAAGATGCTTCGTTACAAAACAAGTGTAAATAATATCATAACGCGTAAGAATAAACAGTTCTTAATAAGAACTGCATACTTTTAATTTATATTCTTAAACTGATTTTAACTTCTATATACATATAATAATGATTAATATTTTATTTCTTTGGTATTGTAATTTACGATGAACAGTTGGATACGATGTTCCTACAATAAAATGAGATTTCCTTCAAGTTAATAATCTCTTAAAACTCGCTAAAGATAGCCTAAACATGTAGTAAGACAGAGCATGGAATAATAAAATTGTATAGTGCTATTATTTTAAAATTAGTTCGAATAAATTATAAATTAAGGGTACTGATCCTTCGGGTTCAATATAAGGGAAAGCTTTTCTTGAATAGCTGTAGAAATATTAGCTTCTCAAGAAGAATTCTGCTGCATTGAGTTAGCCTGTTACTTTCAGTAGCGCGATGCAGCAATGCGATACGTAGTGAGTAGATGGAGATGGAGAAGCAGAACGGCAGTTAGTGTCCATATCTTGGCGAGGGACAGTTTAGTGTAGCTTGTAGCAACTACAGTCCTGTTATAGCGGCTTGCTGGTCAGACTATTGGGACTTTGTTAACTTGGTGGTGATGAAAATTTGTCGTGGATCGTGTTGTTTGGGCAGTGAGAGAAGAGTTTTTGGAATGGTAGGTGATGAAACTAGGGCAGAAAGAGTTGTGGAGATGTGGGGAGGTCAGTTGGTTCGGTCAGGTACCCTCTGAGTTATTGCTATGTGGGTACTAACTGTACAGTAAAAAATGCTATAGCGTAGCAGGCTAGGGCTTAGTTACCAGCAACGCAGGCAATGTGCCAAAGTTGGATCTGTCTGCCCCCTCTCCTTTCACTCCCCTCAAACCACCCGTCACTCTATCCCATGAAATACCAAAAAAAAAAAAAAAAATAGATTTTTTTTTATCTAGGGGTAACATACAATAGTACACGCCCCTTCTTTCTCTGACTAACCGAGCCGTCCCAAAAGCTGCCCCATTGAACTTCGCCACGCCCTTGCTCCGAGAGCAGCATGTTAAAACAAAACTCGCACGTTTGGTTTGAACTAGGATACGGCTTGATATCTGTAAAGCTATGTCTGTTTAATTTGCGCCCGGAACATGATCGTTGAATATAAATTATTCCGTCTTTCTGTTCGGACAAAACACATTCCTTCTTCTGCTCCATTTTAAAATTTATACACACAACGGTAAACCCTTTGTACGAAACGGAGGACTATATGAAAGTAAAACAGAACATTGAAATGCATTTAACTTTATATTCCGCATTTATACATGCATTTTGCCTATTGTATTACACATAGGAAATTGAGAAAATTGTCTCACTACGCAGAACAGTTGCTGGAGTGATTTTCAATTGAGTTCTGGGAATGCTACTGAAACCAGGAATAAGCAATTACAGAGAGATACGCCGAAGGGAGGTGTACAAATTCGTGTGAAACCAAGTCTGGTAAGAAAGCCAGGGAGGAAATTTAGGTTGCAAAAACAGGGAGGAAAGCCAAGCAGGAATGGCATAGAGGAAAGTTTTTAACAGGAAGTTGAGTTAATCAAGAAAGTGAGGGAGAAAGTCAGACATAAAAGACAGAGTGGAAGTAAGGAAAGTCAGAGATGAATGTTACACAAGAAAGTGATGAAGTGAAATGAGACAGAAAACTGAGGGAAGAAAGGTGCGAGGGGAAAGTTACATAGGAAAGGCGAGTAGAAAAGTCACGGGAAATGTTAAAGGGAAGGGTTAGGCATGAAAGAAGCCAGGAAGACAGACAAAACTTGGAAGGAAGTGGATCTGAAGCTGAGGCTGGCTAGCAACAGACTATCGATTACAATATCGATCTAGGCCCCTCAATGAGTGTGTTTAGTACAGTTTAAAGTAAGGTAAATGGCTACTTGAGGGTCAGAATATTTGCCTGTAACGTTTATAGGTGAAACTGGTGGAAATCTGATAGCGCAAGGTATTATTGATGACTGGAAAATAGATTTCAGATTTGCATAGTTTATTGTTGAGATTAGCTTTGTAGATCGTGTTGCAATTCTTGCTGAACTTCAAGAAGATGATGAAAGCTTCTCGGTAAATTACAGTAGATCACAGCCATAAACTACTTGCTCCCTGACCTACCCCACCCTTCCCCACTATTTGCGTTAGTCAATGTCTTGATCCAGGGGTATCTCCTGGGAGGTACAGGTGGCCGGAGCGTAGGGCTGATAACCTTGCCACCTTCGTGTGCCGATTGTCCAGAAGTTCTGGGAACCTCAACCTCCTGGAGCCCTAAGGGCCTGTTCAAGCCTGAATGGGGATTGCTTTACCTTTACCTTTACCAATATCTTGATCACATACGGTGACAGAAATATCTTCTTTTTATCAGAAACGACGAAAGCAAGGCCCTAAGAAGACTTGAGCAGGGATTCTGGCTTTAAGCATTTGCAGGACAAGAGATTATCCTCAGACCTTGGAACGTAAACCAGCCAGATACATCAGATTATAAAATGTACATTTACACACAAATTTTCGAAAAGCGTCTACGTAATTATTTTGTTAGATAGACGTACAACTGCGTATCTATAATACGTTTATAACAAAGTTCATAATCTTATTTATTTTTCCACCGTGCTTGCCTATATATATATATATATATATATATATATATAAAAATATACCCTCACACCAAATATTGTAAGAAAAATCAGTTACAAATTTCTCGAAACTTTCTTGAGGGACATGTACAAACACTTTTGGAATATTCTTAATAAAGTGTTATATTTTAACGAGCATACTGACAGCCATTTGCAGCAGTGTACCACTCTAACTGTCACCATATGACAATTCTACCCGCAATTAGGCATTTCATAAGACCCTCATATTCCATAATTGAAAGGAAGCACTATGATATAGAAACGTGCCACCCCTCAAGAGGTTATTAGCTGGCTTCTCACCGTGCTAGCCTGCTTTCGATCTGACAGTAATATATTTGGGATTTGTGACAAAGTGACGTTAAAACAACAGTTTCCCAGAGTAAAACAAATTTCCCCTTCAACTAAGATCCCACCAGTACTCCATACTTATTCAGCTATCATCTGGGTTTGGTGAAGTAGGCTTCTTTGCTTACAGTACTAAGGGATGCAGTCTTCCTACACACAGAATAACAACGAAGATGGTACCACGAATTGTCAAACATCAGCACAACGAAGACACTGTCTGCTCAAGCAATTAAAAATTAGGATATCAGAGGATTACCTAGAGACAAATATTTAGCCTTGCACGGTGACCAACAAAGCTGCTAAATGGCTATCGAACTGACGCTGCGACAAAAGAGATCCTAGCTACACTGAAACTAAATCCCACCATTGAAAGCGATCCACATCTCGTTCTACCAAATTTCTAACCCCACAATCAATCACCCTAATTTCCGTCATTAGGTTATTCTGCAACCGCCTCTTGTATATTACAAGTGAAACTTTTAAATACGCCCTTCACCCAAATTAAATACATATTTCTTATATCCCGTATTCTAGCTACATGCCCAAAAAATCATGACATAAACTTTATGTTGTTCATATGTTGGCCAGACAGGACGAATCTAAAGCAAAAATATTTAGAACACATTAGATACATAAGGAATAATGACCCACAATCAGCCTATGCAGCCCACATTCTCAATAACATACATGAATATGGAAGTATTAATAACAACATGTCCCTACTCAAACAAGTAAATAAAGGACCACATATGAACCCCTTAGAACAATTTTACATTCAATTATATGCACACAACAAAAAACTAGTACCAGAACAAAACCCGGGAGAATACAACCCCATATTCCGTTTTGTTTACAACCTTCAGAGTCGTCTCTTACCACATGACATTGACCTATATAAACCCCCGTTCGGACACCGTAAGATTAGTACACCTTCCACAAGCCAGTAGTGAACACGTAGCAGCAGATGCAGGTATATACAGTGTAACACTTCAATAGTCGTACTACCAAATTTAATCATTTTATAATACTGATTGTTACTTAAATAATGTAACTTAAAATTCTTTTAAAATTATTTTCAGTGAACACATACTCAACATAGTTGACGACATTTTATCTATTTTAATGAGTACCATATAGCTGGTGTAATGAGAAAGAGTCCTGATGATGAACTGATACAATTCGAAACATGTTGACTATTTATTGACATAAGCATGTATTACATTTTTTTTTCTATGGCTCGACAGCCTTATATGGGCCTGGGCCTCCTCGTTTCGTCGAGGTTTCATGGGCACACACATTTTAGACACACCAAAGTCGGCAGGACTCCTCTGGACGAGGGACCAGCTCGTCGCAGAGACCTCTACCTGACAACACACAACACTCACAAGAGACAGACATCCATGCCCCCGGTGGGATTCGAACCCACGATCCTAGTAAGCGAGCGGCCGAAGACCCACGCCTTAGACCGCATGGCCACTGGAATCGGCGCATGTATTAAATAGAAGATAATAAATTGTACATTTGTCGGAATGAGACTATAATCATGACATAAATTTCACATCTCTAACAATACAAGACCTGGGTCTACTCGCACTGATATTTTCGCGGTTTTGTCAGAACTTTTAACAGGAAATAGAGATGAAATACTGAATTAATGAGACAAGAGTGTCGCAGTTTAACACGTTAATATATATGACCTTCTGAATAAAGATTTATATTATGATAACTTGAGTGGCATTATACACTGCAGTATGGAAGGATACACTGATCACGTTTTCACAATATGTAAATTCTAAGTATTATTCTGAATGTTATATTAACGGTGCCCCTTGTACACTGTTTAATGACAAGTCATGCAGCTTGAAGGAGAATACGAGTTTGACTAGCATATACAATTGAAGATAATGAGTGTTAATAAACGTCCATGAAATAACGTATTCGTTTCATCAGATACAGACGTCTGAGTATGGTAACGAAACTCTCATTTCATGAATATTACCTTCATAAATATTGAAGCAATGCAGAGCGGGGTCACAATATTAGCGGGCTGTAATGCAAGCCACGTACATTCCACAACATGCGACCCATATAATTATACTACAGACAATCTGGCACAAACCAGAGGAGTCATTATTTACTAATTACTCACACGTAGCCATATATCACAACGGGTCTCTGGGTACAGCGGTGTATTACACTTATTGTGAGCAGGGAGCAGGGAGTGAGAAGTTAACCAAGGAATTTACTAAGTACTTTATTTCAAAAGTAGTTTATTACCTGACCCTGTAATTTAATAACTAAATCCGACTTTTAGTGCTTGTTACTGAAAAACAGTACTTTAAAATTGAGGTAAAAATCAACAAACCAACTAACTGAGTAAGTGGCTAATTATCAAAATACGTCGGTAAATGATTACGGGTTAAGTAGTATAATATCCAAAGTGACTATTTCGCTGAATACGGAACACATTCACTGCCTGACCAACTCTCTCGCTGCTACCACTTTACCGTCTTTACTCCCAAGCACATTCAACTCAGCGTGCAACATCAGGTCCACTTAACATTAGATTCTCTTTTATGTATTATACAAGTCACAGAATTCGAGGACAATTACGCGAGAAAAGTATCTCCTTGCATTCATTTTTCCATAACCGTCTGACCGTCCCGGCTCCTTAATATTAAAATTTTGACAGTAGCAGTTAAGTTGTGCAACAGATTTACTGCCCGCAGTTGGCGTCCATGAAAGCACAGACAACAGATAACCAGCTGCAGTCTCCTGCGAAATGGTGATAACTGGCTACCAGACTAAAGAGTGTCATGATCCGTAAGACCACGCCTTAGTTGTACATATTACATATTTCTATCTTGTATTCTCTTTCTGTTTTCTGGTGGCAACTTAAGGGCATAAGGGCCATCAATTTTAAATAATCCATAACTGTGTATTGAATAATAAGGTATGATATTAAAGCCAATAAATGCACATAAGTGTAAGAAAGTGTATTATACTCACTTTACACCTCCTACATGTTTCGGCCACTCATGTGGCCATCTTCAAGGAGGTGCATTACAAAGAATACATACCTCGAAATATTACAGAGGTTAATGGAGCTACACACACATATCTATGGATTGGGTCCATTAACTTCTGTAATATTTCGATGTATGTATTCTTTGTAAAGGGCACGCGGTGGTGCAGTTGGTTGAGGCACTGCGCTACAAACCGGAACGTCGCGGGTTCGATTGCCGATGGTCTCACTGGAATTTTTCATTGACATAATCGTTTCGGTCGCACTATGGCCCTGGGGTTGACTCAGCCTCTAACAGAAATGAGTACCAGGAATCTTTCCTGGGGGGTAAAGGCGGCCGGTGCGTAGGGCTGACAACCTTACCACCTTCATGTGCCTATTGTCTAAAAACCTGGGAGCCTCGACCTCCTGGAGTCCTAAGAGCCTGCCAAGGCCTGTATGGGACCACATTACCTTATGTATTCTTTGTAATCCACCTCGCTGAAGATAGCCATATTAATGGCCGAAACATATAAGAGGAATACAGTGTGTATAATACACTTTCATACATTTATTGCGTTTGCATTTGTTGATTTTAATAACATGCATAAAGGCCATATTCTTAACGTGGGCTATTTTTTTAATTTGACTTTTAGAATAACATCTTTATTAAGGTCTAATTACTTTTCTCTTTGTGTTATTTATGGCTTCGCCCTGAAGAAAAGTAAATGCATCAGCAGAACCCAGACTATGATGTATTACATTCAATCCCAACCCTCCTGATTCAATAAGAGGATACTAACTAAAGGAAGCAACTAATCACAGTTATATGAAAGTAGGGGAAAATGTCTAATCTAAGCGTAGCTAGCTACCACATGCATGCCGGTAAGGAATGGTGTAATTAACGATTAAATCCAAGTACAAATGGTATAAAAAGGGCATGGAAAATGAACGGTTTGTTATTAATTCTTTGCTAGTGCCTTTTTCTTAATTAAAGACATGCCGGAATCCAGATGAGATAATTGAATTCCTTTCCTATTCAGTTCCTGTTCTAGTTAACAGGTCTTTTGAAAACCGCACGACTTTAGTTGACGCTAGAGTATGACGTCACGACGTTCCCTCCCCAAAGGCATTATTTTCGCTCCCAGTTTCACATCCTAGTGAATACACACCAGAAGATCATAAACTTACTTCATTTAAAAAATAAATAAAGAAGTGGTTTGAAATAAAGACAGGCACGTGTTTGTAATCTGTGGTCTTTTGGGTAATTACACGGCTCGCGTGGTAATTATTTACCGACGTTTCGGGACAACGTGTCGGTCACATCTTCATGGGTCAAGATTCCAAGATGGAAATCTTGGAATCTTGACCCATGAAGATGGGACCGACACGTTGTCCCGAAACGTCGGTAAATAATTACCACACGACGCGGTTGTAATTACCCAAAAGACCACAGATTACATCAACATCGCGGCGGAAGCCTGAAATCAAGGCACATGTTTACTTAGTTTCGGTCGCGCTATGGCCCTGGGGTCGACTCAGCCTCTAACAGAAATGAGTACCAGGAATATTTCCTGGGGAGTAAAGGCGGCCGGTGCGTAGGGCTGACAACCTTACCACCTTAATGTGCCGATTGTCTACAAATCTGGGAGCCTCAACCTCCTGGACCCCTCAGGGCCTGTCTAGGGCTGTAATGGGGTTGCTTTTTTACGTGTTTACTTATATATATATTTATTTGTGGTGTATTTAATACCACAGTCTGTACATCAGAATGTACAGCATTGGGAAAGGCATACGAGTGACATAAAGTGCATACATGCCAATCAAACCAGATTTCGTAACAAGCAAGATGGGAAAATATTATTCCAATTCTTTTCAAATTCTCATAAGCAATATTTCCTAACCATGGTTTACGGTTAGTGCTATCCCAACACAGGACTTAGAATTTTAGCGTCATTTTGTGTAATACCCCCTAAGCACGTAAGTGGTATTCTGCACGAAGTCACATAAAGGTAAAGGAAGCAGGTGGAGTCAGGAGACCTTGGTGACCACGGAACTGATTATTAAGCAGTATAATATTTACCAGCAATTACTATTATTATCCACTAACGCGCCTCCTAGTGTAAGGCAGTGAAGAAGAAGTGCAAAATAACCTTGACCAAATCTATTTATTGCACACATTTAGGCAGGTTTACGTTTGAAAATTCAGTAAACGCTGCACGGAATATTTTGAATACGATAAACAAATTTATATTCATATTCCATTCCACTAAACTTTACTGCCTACAAGACACATGCTTATACTTCTGAATCATTTGCAATTTCACTAATGTATCTATTACTTTTTACTTCCTTGAAAAAAATCGGAATAGACTTAGACCGTCACAAAACAAGAAAGTATTTGAATTTTACTCATCACTTCGGATATTCGAAAGCGTAAGTAGGGCGTAGTTACATTGAAAACAAATATAAGATCACTTGTTTCGATTTTTTTGAGTTACTCTGAAGCGACCGGAGACACATCATGTACAAGTTTACAGCTCACAGACCTGGTCCTGCCAAACCCTAATAGGCAAACATCGAGTTTTCCGTGTAATATAAATCTCGACTCATAAAAATGACAGACGTGTACATATAAGAAGCAACATCCACATACACATACAGAAATAAAAAATAAAATAAAATAAAGGCACAGAGGGGGAGTGGATGTATAGCTCCACTTATTCTTAACCTCAACACTAGATGGAGGCGGTTGGTCAACTTCACTCCCCGGAAGCTTTTTCCCCGGGAAAGAGCCGCGGTACCCATTCAATAGAAGGCGAGGTGGGTTCCAGAGCCGGTCTGGACGCTTTTGGAGAAAAGAAAATATCTTGCAACTGCCGAGATTCGAACACCGGACCGTCCAGCCCGTAGCGACTCGCTATACCGACTACGCTCTCCCAGCTCTCAAAACAAATAACAGATGACTTCAATTGTTACTACACAAATCCGTAAAGAAACGACGATGATAAACAGCGAATTCACTAAACACAAGTCTCCCCGACCCTGCGCGGCCTCTTCATTCCCCTAGATGGTATACACCCTTGCATTGCTTTCTTTTGCCTTTGCGCAGAAACTCGTGAATAGCCCTGTTTAGTCGGCCGTTGAGACGAAAGAAAGAAAGAAAGAAAGAAAGAAAGAAAGAAAGAACGTAAGAAAGAAATTGCCAAAAGCATTTCCGTTCTCTGACTGTTCTAATATAATAAATCCAGTTGACTAGCTATATATTTCCTCTCTGACTTGCTTCTTCACCTTCTCTGTCCTCCCTTCCTGCAGAACTCACACTAACTATTCCTCATTCAGTAACAAACACATTCCCTTAGTATGTAAACATCTAACTGGACACTGGAAATGAAAAATATTACATACGCCAAACAAAATGGCTATGGCTTTGTGACCTCCGGTTAAAATTGTCTGCTCCCCCTCTCTCTCTTTCTTTTAAATAAAAACATATAACTATAATGGAACTATGAACGGCCTAGCATCGTGCTGGTTGACGTTTTCATGGGCACGCTCTCAAAACAGAAATATAAGCCCTCCACGAGAGATAAAGCTACAGGTTTATAAAAATATAGGATATAAATGTTGGTTTGCCGACACAGTCTCCGAATTGAAGTAAGAGAAATGACGTTCTGCTCCATTGAGTTTCTTACAGAAAGTTTGTCTTTCTCGCGAGGTCTCTGGGCACAGCAGTTTGACCCTGTACTGGACCTAATTCATCTCACAGTGACTTTTAGTACAGCAGACTTTCCAGGAGTCTGACGCGAGCATGGCTCAGACGACATTTACTTCAGTTCCCATTTACACTGCATAGCCAAAACGTTCTGACAAACTGCACAATACTGAGCTTCATAAATTTTAAAATCATAAGTATTTAAGATTTAGCTACGCTGTTATTAACTCAGGTTACATAAGGGAGCATATTATGACAGTGAATGATAAATTGGAAAGGATAACGAAGAGCTGGTCGTGATACACATTCAGCTACCATGCCGACATTTGGCTGAACGGACTGGGGAAGAACCAGGAAAAAATCTGTTAGTGTAGTCGGTGTCACAGAGGAGATTCCATCCGAGAACTTCTCGAATACAATAAGAAAAACAACAGTTTAAGCCATCTTGCTCAGTATTCTTAAACCGTATCTCCATCAGACTGGTAAGGGGCGAGTGGTGGCATCTTGCGAACAAGTGAGGAAGTCTGGGTTTCCTAAAGGCGCAAGGATGTTCCTCAGATACCACCAATTTTCATAGAAACATTTCGATGTATGTGGTTAGTTGTTTGGTCACCACACAATCAGCTTATCTGAATTTCATGGTCATCGTTGTTATCATCTTTACCAACATCATTCGATTCCACAGGTCCGTAATTGGGCAGTTTACGGTCCGTTATACTCCCACATTCCCACTCGGGAAGAATTCACAAGCTTGCTTAGGAAGCTCATAGATAATCGGTTCTCTAAATGATCTAGTATGCATCACCTGATTTTACTTTATTCAATTACTGTCAATGAAACGTAATACCGAGTCACTAGAATTACTCGCACTTCGCTACAAGCCAGAAGGTCACGGCTTCGATTCCCGATGGGGCCATTGGGATTTTTCATTGACCTAATCCTTCAGACCGCTTTATGGTCCTGGGGTCGACTCATTCACTAACAGAAATGAGTACAAAGGATATGTCCTGGGGGGTAAAGGCGGCCGGTGCGTAGGGCTGATAACCTTGCCACCTTCATGTGCCGACTGTCTAGAAATTCTGGGAGCCTCAACCTCCTGAAGCCCTAAGGGCCTGTCCAGGCCTGTAATGGGTTTCCTTTACCTTTACCTGTACCTTTTACTAGAACTACTCTCTTGCATTTTGGGATGACCAGGAAACAATCTGCGACAAAAGGTAAAGTCGTCACTGTCTATGCCATAAACGCCTATATTCGTAGTAGAGGTATAGCTCCACTCATTTTTATCCTTGGCAATAGATGCATATGAGTGTTCAACATCACGCCCCGGTCGCTTCACACACGGCACAGAACTGGGTACCCATTGTATAGGAAGCTCGGTGAGCCCTAGAGCCGGTCTGTATGTTTCTTAGAAAAGAAATTCCGTTACCCATGCCGAGGTTCCAACCCCGGACCTTGCAGCCCGTAGCTAGCCGCTACACCTGCTATGATATCCTTGTTCCTTACGATTCGCAGTAGGTTATCTTATCTTTGATCCGATGCAGGTCGAGAATGCATGGAGATTTACTTCCATGTCACATACACGCCTTCGTGTAGTAGTTTTTATCACAAGGGAAATGTTACATTTACACTATTTTAAGCAGACACTGTAAATATGATTAAATAAGAAAGTGTTTGTAATAACAGAGAGAGAATTTCACAGTTTTACGCACGTTTCAAAGCGTAATTACTGCAACACCGCCATTTTAATTAGTAAAGTAAGACTGGGGCCAAATATAGCTTAAAAATCACAAAGATGTAAAAAAGCAGACATACTAAGCGCATTCATACATGTACACATTGAGAGGCCAACATGAAGGAATACTGAAATCAAACGGCTAATCTATAAAAAATGTTAAGAGAAGTTACAAATGTTTTTGACACAAGATAGAATACAGAATAAAAGTAGGGTAATTATTGGAAAATAATTACATATATTGGCCGTCAAAATGTACGAAAAATAAAAAAGATGGGGGAAAACGTATTTACAGAAAACGGAAGATGGAAAACAGCAGGCGCTCTGTTTTACCTACCAGCACAATAGAAGATGAAAGAGGCAGAGAAAGGCCAAGGTAAAAAAGGAACATGCAGGTTTTGACAGGAGAGTAATAAGAAGAAAGCATGTTTATATTTTATTAAACTTGTACCTGTTATTTAAAAAAAAAACATATCCAACTTTCTGTATGAATTCACAAAATGCTGTTAATGTCTTTCCTAATGTGTAGGTACTTCGTCAAGGATATTAATTCAGAGGGGCAAGCGGTGGCACAGTTGGTTGAGGCACTGCGCCACAAGCCGGCAGGTCGCGGGTTCGATTCCCGATTGGAATTTTTTATTGATATAATCCTTCCGGCCGCACTATGGCCCTGGGGTCGACTCAGCCTCCAACAGAATTGAGTACCAGGAATATTTACTGGGGGAAAAGGCGGACAGTGCGTAGGGCTGACAACCTTACCACCTTCATGTGCTGATTATCTAGAAATCTGGGAGCCTCAACCTCCTGGAACCCTCAGGCCTGTACAGGGATTGCTTTACCTTTTACCTTACCATTAATTCAGAGAGCTTGGAGGACAACTGAGAGAGGAACGAAGTTATTCTGAACTACTCCACGGCACTTTATATTTGCAAGGTCTGGGCTCAGATGAGAGGAAAATATTAATATGAATCTTTAAAAAACAGAATGGGCGGCTGTGAACTGGACTCGTGTCACAGCATAGGAAAGAAAGACGGACTTTTGTGAAGAAGGTAACGAAATTTCGGATTGCACAAAACGAAGGGAATTGCTTCACTAACTGGAGAAGGATTATAGACTAGCAAGAGTGACTTTGTTCTCTGCAGTCAGTCCGTGAAACGTAATAACTAACCCAAATGAACAGAGTAAGTTTATATCTTAAAAACCGATAGTCGCCCAGCCGGCGAGGAAATTTTCTTGCATTTCTTTGAAACCGATATTAATATTAATTAAACAAATTAATATTCTCACACGCAGTCTACTTTAAGATGGCTTTTATTATTATTATTATTATTATTATTATTATTATTATTATTATTATGTTCATCTCATGTACTTCTAAAGATTTCAAACGTCCCCTTTCTTCCAGTTTTCTGCCAAATCTGGGTACGTATTTATTTGCAATTTATTTGGATCGGATCTACAAACTGGTTCGAATGATATGTGAGAATACGTGACTTTAGCTAATGGTGATAAAGTTGCCCCATTCCGAGTGCGCGCATACATCCATACACACACAAACTGGTGGATATTGTAGGAATCTGCGAAAGTCACCCCTCTACAAACTCAACCTTCCCGAATAATTAATAACACATGACCACTGTGCCGCACGGGTAAGCTGCCGTGTTGCTGTGACCCCTGTGTCAGAGGTATCAGGTGTGAGCAGTGGCATGGATACAGAATTCGTGCGAAATGAAAACGATGGAAGTCCAAGGTTCCTAGTGCCTAAGCCAGGAGCACACACAAAAAGGAACACCATTTGTTACGTTGTAATGGAAAATGGGTCATTTTAATTTGGTATACGGAGAACATCTTTCGAAATGCCGACCTGAATTTTGGCAATTCATTTACGAATGTAAAATTTCTTAAATACATTTTCAGAAAACAAACACCGTCACTACATTTCATGTGATATTAAACCCAGATTAATGATAGGAATAATAATAATAATAATAATAATAATAATAATAATAACCTCGTTACATAATTTTCTTTATTATGTTATTTCGTCTCCATTAGGTGCAAATTCTCCTAAACACTTTGGTCCCAATTTGCACATTCACCACAATATTTACTCTAAGTCTCTCACATTAAGTACAAAGTCAAAACCAAACTTTTCAGTGTGCCCTTCTTTACAATACAGTTTTTATACAAACATTTAAATGAAACTTTTAATACGGCTACGAACTTACATCTACTGGAAAATCCCAAGAGTACGACGTCGTGAAATGAACGCGACTTTGCTACCAGCTTTCAGTTTAGTTTTAATAAAAAGAAGACGCTTTCTTCATGCCCGACATAATGGAAGAGAGAGCGATCTTTATTGAATTCTTACTGTAGATGAAGAGGCTTACTGTTTTTTTTTTAAATGAAGAAGTTCCACAAAGAATTTAAAACTCTGAATCACCTTACAAAAACAATGGCAAACACTTGCTGTTTTCCACCTGTTGAAAGTGGCCATGTCATCACTGTAATGAATTTTTCTGTGTGTTTTGTACGGACTCGGCGGCGGGAGGGTGGGGATGACGTCACGGCTTCCGGAAATGGCTAAGGGCAGAGAGACATGTAGTTCTGGCTATCTCAAAGAAGCTTTCCTGTCGGTTGTCACTAATGCTATCGATCCAGGTTCACACAGTATCGTGTTTGTTCTTTTAACTTCTTAACCGACTTATCCTCTGCCAGCCACTTGGGTGTGTTATGTTATTTCACAGACCGCCACCCTCACCGACACTGCGTCACACACAGCGCCAGTACTAACACTGAATTTACAAAAAATGTCTTGAATCTACCATACACTTTTGGGCTCACTTTTTAATTCCTACGATATTTGGCGACGTCTTTTCAACTACATAAGTTACGTCAACTGCGTTCTCTCATTTATTTTATTAAATTGTGTGTTTCTGCTCAGTGGGAATTCAATTCCCGGCAATCGCAGGGGTAATGTCTCTGCGCCTGCGTCTATTATGGCACTGCAGTCCACCCTCATTGCTACACAATGACTACCGAGGAGGAAAACGGTCGGAGAGTGAAGCTGAAAAACAGTCTCAGTCTAGCGAAATTTAAGAAGGCATGGAGCTGTACCCTTACGACACCATACGCTTCATAACGTCGTGCTTCAGCACAGGTACCATTTCACCTGTAACTTTGGATGTAGGTTAATTATTGTCACATAGTATGATGAAGTAAATCACTTTGTAAGGAAATGTTCGTAACATATTCCAGTGCACTATATCATAATTTGAAGGGATAACAACAAATATTTGACGCCTGTTCTTCCTCAATACAGGTCAAAAGTCTTTAACGTTGTCCATACCGTGTACATGCTTCCATACAATGATATTTATTGATAAGCAACTCGTAAACAAATGATAAAATCCAATACTCAAAGACCTTTATACAAACCCCAAACATGTTTCGATGCCTGAATGCACTATCTTCAATGGGCAATACATTTAAAAAACACTTAAAACACAGAGCACAGTTTTTAAATTGTTCAATAAAATATCACCGTCACGCACAAAAGTTAACGCAGCGTGTTAGTTTGTTGATGATTACTGTGTTTGATGAGTAACATTTTGTGGAAATGGAGCGTTGCAGAATAAGTGTATCAGGATCGCTGTGCAGACTAATACGGGCCTCGTGCAGATGCTTGGGCGATGTTGTTGATGTGATGGTGGCTGTAATATGAATGCGTTAACTTGTGTGATGTGACGATAATATTTTCATGAACAATTTAAATCCGTGCTGTGTGCTTTTAAGTATTTTAAGTGTTTTTAAAATGTAGTGCCCCATGAAGATGCTGCATTAAGGCATCGAAACATGTTTGGGGTTTGTATAAAGGTGTTTCAGTATTGAATCTTATCATTTGTGTAAGATTCGGTTATTAATACATATCATTCTGCAGATTAAAAGTATTAATACCTATACATTTTAAACTGGGAGGGGACATTACTATATGTAATAACTAAATACGTCCGTGTAGCTCAGTTACTATTGTGGCTGACTTACGAGATTAATGACTGAAGTTTTATTACCTAAATGTGTATTATCGGGCAAGAAGCTGAAATGTACAGCAGAACATTACTTTAAGTCTAACTTCAAGATCAAGAGTTCGTAGAAAGTTACCCCAAATGATCAGTATACATTCCACAATGTGTTGCAAAGGCCTACGTATCATAAAACACAGAAAATAACGTAAAATAATTACGACAATGACGTAACTAAACTGTCAAGGCTCGTTTGCAAAATAATTTACACAATTATAAGTAAGTTTCATTACATTCAAATTTTGGAATCATCATCCTCTTGTGTGTATAATCCATCATATAAATTTTTTGTCAGAGTAAACATAGCACTTTTCAAATGCACTGTTAATTTTCTCTGCAACATGTTTCGGCAGCGTACGACGGCCATCATCAGGTGGAAGTTACAACATCATAAAACGAAAAATATGTGTTGAGGTGGAGGACTCCCGTGAACATCTACACGCTGTATATAACAACTGTAGTTCTACACTTTACTACCTTGAGAGGAGAAAATACACAGATTTCTACATTTAATAAACATATCATAGAGCCGTACAACTTTCACTGGAACACAGGGTGTTTCATCAACAAAGAAGCCTTCCAAGAACGTTTCCTCCAACAGAGATCAATACACCGTATATAGTGAACAACTTAGCATAAACAGGATTGCGTCTACAGTGCCGGTTACCGAACTGATCCACTACATATTTTCTATGAAACAGAGATCTCTTCCACCCCTGTGTTTTACAATTACACTTAGATAATTTTAACTACTAAGATATATAATAATAATTCTTGGCTCAACAGCCCTGTATGGGCCTGGGCCTCCTCTTGCCTCCTCTTGTCGAGGTTACTAAGTCATGCGCATTCATGGCAGCTGGTGACCGGCCAGCTAGCCGCGCTTAGTGTTCTATCGATCCTGATGTGCACGCCAGAGCCATCTGGCAGGCAGTCAGGAGACTTGGATGAGAAATGGAGGCAATTTGGCTTACGCTTTATTCATGCCCGTAAGGTTCTTTTACATGCCGTAAATCTACGACATGGGACCGACGGCTTTACTTCCCCTCCGAAGGAAGTGGTGCTCCGGATTTTTATCATCCTTAAAAATCCATCGACCTCGGTCGGGATCGAACCCGCGAACCTTGGGTCCAGTGGCGAGCACGCTAACCACTAGTCCACCGAGGTCGACACTAAGATATATGTAATTACATATTATTCCTTATGGGGAATAATAGGCAATTATATGATTTCATATTTTTCATTTTTCATTTTATGATCTTGTAACTTCTACCGGATGATGGCCGATGTACGCGGTCGAAATATGTTGTAGAGAAAATAAATAGTGCATGTGAAAAGTGTTGTGTTTACTGCGACAAAAAATTGGAATAAGTTTTGTTAAGCTTAAGGTCAAATTATGGTATGAAAACAAACTGGTGAAAACTTAAAGACTACAATTTCGAGACCTGATTTTCGAAAGAGCTACCTTCATACCTTGGCTACAGAAGTTACATGCTACGTAATTTAAACAAGAACGTTATGCGATGGTATATTACAATGTTAATACAGATGTTTTAACTGTAAGGAATTCCCATAAAGCAGTCAAGAGTGTGAAAGCAAAAAACATAAAACAATAACAAAGGGTGCCGTCTACACGAGCATGATATGAATACCAAGTTCCGTATTCATTCATTTGCAATTTACCGACGCCGTCAGTAATTCAGACTACAGGGTGGCTATAAATTCTAAATATATAAACCAAATTTCACAACTGTTACACTAGTTACAGTAAGTATACTTGTTTAAAAAGTGTTTCGACGATTAAGCACTAACCTTTCTACAGGGCTGTGTTTCGTAAGAGTCATTTTACATCGAACTTTAATGTTATTCGTAAGAAAACCAAATATAAAAAGCTGTAGTGTTAATCTTCCTCTTTTTTCACACTTCATAGCCACCTTGTGTAGACTCCAACTATCTATCTATCTATCTATCTATCTATCTATCTAACTAACTAACTGACTAACTCCATGCAAAAGAGTCCTTCTTGGGAAGCGAAGAGGTCCTCAGCTAGTCAAGAAATTCCCCGCATTTTATGGAACACGAAGCTTCATTACTGCATTCACAAGCGCCCACCATCTGTCCCTATCCTGAGCCATATCAATCCAGTCCATGCCTCCCAATCCCACTACTTGAAGACCGATTTTAATATTATCCTCCCATCTACGCCTGGGTCTTCCAAGTGGTCTCCTGCCCTCAGATCTCCCCACCAAAATCCTGTATGCATCTCTCCCCTCCCCCTATATGCTACATACTCCTCCCACCTCATTCTTCTTGATTTGATCACTCGAAAAATATTTGGTGATGAGTACAGATCATTAAGTTCCTCGTTATGTAGTCTTCTCCACTCCCCTGTTACCTCGTCCCTCTTAGACTCGAATATCCTCCTCAGCACCCTATTCTCAAATATCCTCAGCCTATGTTCCTCCCTCAGTGTGAGAGACCACGTTTCACACCTATACAAAACAACAGACAAAATTATAGTTCTGTATATCTTAATCTTTGTATTTTTGGATAGCAAACTGGAAGACAGAAGATCCTGCACCGAATGATAACAAGCATCCACTTTGTGTAGAGCATCGAATAAATGGATAATTGTGAATAGGAGGGGATTTTGAAGAAAACAGTGGCAGAATAATTAAAGGCACTAAGCCGGCACTTGTGTGGACGGACTGGGAAAAAAGATGAGCATTCTCCATTAGGATTTTTTTTTTCTCAACTGCAGTACGAACCGTAAATATCCTGGACAAAAGCCAAAAAGCATCAATCACTGCTACAGCTAAATTGATCGGTAAATTTTCGTACCACATAATAAAGATTCTTACAAGGAATGTAACTCCATCGTAAGCCTCCATTAGTTATTTCAATGGTCACACCGATCAGGTTAAGATATTCAAAAACCTTGTGGAATTTTTAATAACAGGTGCGCATTCTTTATACGATGTGATTTTTACTGTGAGTTATTTGCATCCAATACATTCGTCAACAGGTATTTAACTTCCAAACGTGACATCATTTTCAGCCATGCATCAGCCAATATTTCCACATGTCATTCACCACTAAACACGTATTCTGGTTCGACATAAATTTCAGTTGTCAACATTGACACTAAACATACAACGACAATTTCAGTACAGAATTGCCAATTCAATCATGTTTAGATAAATGAGCAACAATCGTGTTTACAACTGAGTAACGTACATTAGTGGATTAGATTTAATGTAATTCCGTAGAATGACCTTCTTTGAAGAGTGATAGTTCAAATTATGGTCTGTTTTGAGTTTCTGTACAGTGCAGAAATCCAAAAGGACACCAGTGTTTTATTAATAACTGCCATGATAACCTGAAAACTTTACAGGATGACAGTTGTTTGGCTTATCAAGCAGTTACCCACTGTACGTTACCAGTGTAGTTTACCGTACAATCTACACCACGATATTGTCTCTCGGACGGTGAATTACTAGCTCAAAATGTCTATGTATACCAAACAACCAAATATCCACACATTCTGATCGTAATAACTTATATTTATGTACTGCTTAAACAGTTGGTTAATGTGACTGGATTGGTTCTGATACTTTTATAATTTCACTTTATACTGTTTAATGCATCTAACCTTTGTATTTTATATCCCTGAAGATGGTCACGTGGTTGGCCGAAACACGTAGCAGTTCATTGTATATGTAAACTAATTTCAATATACTTATGTGCATTTGTTGGTACCATTATTGTATATATTCGAATGATGCATGGATCGTAGATTATATAAAGCCTATTGTGCCTATGTCTTTCAGCTGATCTCGTCCGTTCAATTTTACAACCAATGTTTCGTGCAAATTTCTCATTCTGTCGTGCTTCCTTGACCTGTCACTTTTCCTGCGATAGTCACCCTAAGCATACTTTTTAAAAAGCTAATGTCAGGAAGAATTCTCTTATGCATTCTTCATATCTTCCTATTACTTGTAACAAAATGACTATGTTCAAAATTCATTCTTTATATTACAAGAGAGGCAAGACCTTTCATTTAAAGACTTATTTAATTGCCATGTTTATGTTGCGTCGGTGGTAGATGGATGAAGGAATAAATGCATGAATGAACTATTGAAGGAATGAATAAAGGAAAGAATGAAGGAATGATTAAATGAAAGAACGAAAGAATGACTGACTGAATGAATGAAAGAATGGATGGATGGATGAATGAATGAGTATGGAACACTGGTGGAATAGTACTGACGGAAGAGAAACCCAAGCAATCGGAGAACCGCCTGTCCCAGTGTCACACTATGCAGCAGAAATCACACACAAAATGACATGGGATCCAGCTCGGGTCTCCGTGGTTCTTTTTGTTTTTCATTGTTAATGACTTTGAGTACGATTGACTATATGAAGAAAGAATGTTGCACATTGTCAATGTGTATGGAACGGAACACTGAAGCACAAAACAAGAACAGTCGCACAATTTATATTTTTACGAGAATGTCAGTGTCTGACTTCATTTTACTGATAGAAAATGTGGTACATTAGAAGGAAGACAAAGTAACTTCAAGCTTCATAAATGAAGCTTCTACAAACACAAAGCAAAAAAAAAAGAACATAGACAGTAAGATATTTTATAAAAGGTACAGATATTCACCATCACTGACAAGACGACAGGATGCAGACAACGAGGCTAGCACATGTAAAATAAACAATGATGACGATATTCTAAAAGAAAACTCCGAAGAACGACATGAAAAATTGGGAAGACATGGGTATACGCAGGAAACAGTTCAATAAGTTCGGAATATGCAAGTAGCCTATCTGTGAATTGAAGTGAATTAATAAAAATATATTGGTGATTATGAACACAATTTCTTTCGTTTATTTGCAGACAGAAATTCAACACTGCTTACAATTTTCAAGGATAATCATAATAAAACCAGAAAGCCATTCTGCTGGTATTTAGTTAAACATTTTCAACGTACCTCAACTATAAATTGCATTTCTTTATGAGGTCTCTATACGTCACGTGCCAACTTCTGTTCGATAGACCATTTTATGAGGATAATGATACAAGAGGTGTAACTCATAAATTGGACAACGTTTATCGTATCCGTCTAAAAACCCAAAATAATTAAAATACATCATTTCAAGAATGTTTTAAATTATTAGGAATTTCTAATTAGCATTATAGTTGAAAAAAGTTTGTAACAGAATTAAAGCCTACCCCATAATTTATAACATACAGTCTGAACACCTAATATAACCGAAAAGAGACCAATTGTTTATTAGTGAAAAGCGGGACAGAGAAAGGAAGAAATTTCCCTTTAAATTTCTTTTCTTGTAAATCCGTGCAAGGAACGTATTCAGGAATATCGCAAGTTCCACGATAGAGAATTAAGGTTATCCTTAAAAGTTAATGAATAAAGTCCTCAATAAGAAGCTGAAACTAAAAGTGGGAAATCAAGAAACCAGGAAAAAAACAAAGTTGTTGCCAGGAAATTGGAAAAATTTCGCAGATTCCAGAAAATCAGGGAATAAGAGCTGAATTCAGATCACGAAGAACAGTTTGCAGGGTACTCAGGCTAGACCAAGCAACGTCATTCAGAAAGCAAAGATCCGCACCAACCGTGAATGCTAAGGAATATGTAGAGGCGAGAGCACATGATCGCAACCAAGTACAATCACTGAAAACAGGAAATTGGAAAGAACGGCTGCATCTTCACGCAAAAAACATAAGCTTTCCTGAAATAGGAGTCGTCAGCTATAGAAAATAAGGAAACAAATACAGTCAGCTAAAGCCTCTGTATGCCAAAGAAGAGAGACATGAACTTTCCTGAAATAGGAGTCATCAGCTATAGAAAAATAAGGAAAGAAATAGTCAGCTAAAACTTCTGTATGCCAAAAATGAGAGACATAAACTTTCCTGAAATAGGAGTCATCAGCTATAGGAAATAAGGAAACAAAACAGTCAGCTAAAGCCTCTGTATGCCAAAAAGAGAGACACCAGGGAAACTCAAAGTGTAAAGGGAATTTTACACCTTGAGTCTAGTGTTGATATCACAGAAGATTATGGCGGAATAAAATAAATAATACGGACCTCTCCAGCTTTTCGTCCAGTCGGTTATCTTTGTTTTAGACTAATGACAATACACTGATAATACACACATATTAAATACTTAAGATGGCCACTGTTCAATTGTCATAAATAACAGAAGAACATGAATGGTCTATGAACCAACGTTTGTGGGAAAGCGTGTGAACAGTTCTGACACATACAGAAGAATGACTTTTCATTGTGGTCATAGGCGTGTGGTCCAAAAGGGGGTTTGCAAATAAGTACAAAGTCAGACACCAAATGAAAGAGGATTATAAAGTTTAGCTACCATATCTATCGCAGCCTATTAACTTAATTATTTGGTCATGTCTTATGTCTTCCTACTAGGTCTCCCTACTAAATCAGCTATAAGAGTACTTAGATTTGGATATGATAATAAATAATGTGACATACGATCTAAAGACGGTGAGTCAGAGTTGTCTCCTCCCCAAGAACATGAATATTAATGCTATTTTAATGACCGACTTACTGTTCACGCGTGTCATCAGGACTCACCTGAAAGAGGAGAAAAGACGAGCATTAATTAAGGCAGTAAAATAAACTACAGAGATTGATTAACAATGTTCGAGCCTCGTCTTTCTTTTTAGCAGTAAAAATGTATTGTAAACTTAAGCATCTAAAAAATTAGTACTTTAGAACCAGCACATAAACACACGTTTATACGTCACATATTCTGTGTTAGGGATAGCTCTTTTCAGGCAGTTTATAACACCAACTAGCTTTTATTACACATCTGTCAACGTAATTGTACATGACGTAATGAAAAGATACACAAGTCAAAGACAAGAAGGAAACAGCAAAATATCTAGCAACAGTGTAAAAATTACATATATCAGCATAAATAATACTGGCTAAGAGCTACCTAACAGCTAACACAAGGGGGTGTAAAAGGTATAAAGAAAGCAAACGACAGGTCAAAATTTAGAAACACAGCATGCTCATTTGTACTGTTTTTATGAAACTGGGGTTTTGCACCAGCATTTCGGTACGTAAAACGATCTACAATGACATTTTTATCAGATGCTTATTACATAAACAAAGCTACGGTGAAGCCATAAGAATATCAGTCGAAGAATATAGATTGTGAGTCAAATAAAATATATATATGTGGTTACAATGTAGATTATAATTTCTAGCAATACAATTTTATGTAAGATACAAAATATTTCGAAATTGCTTAAAAAATATTTTGACCATATCCTTGAGACATAAATCCTAAGAAAATTACAGGGACATATTACAGGAAAATTCGGTGACGGTGCCTTAGATCAGGCCCGACAGTTCGTTCCACATCCTTTCCTGTCATTCGACGGTACGTAATCTTAGTAACAGGAAGCATTGTCACAAATACCAAGAATAAGCCAAAAAAACACCGCAAATAAACTGATAAAGTGCCATATTCAAACTAGTGCACAATGCATAACAGATATTCTTATCACGGGAATAAAGTGGCCAGAGCATCAGCCTATTTCTGAGCTCAATATAGCGTGCACATGTACCTTCTCTGTCACATACAGCTTCACAGTGTGATGCTTCAGTACAAGGAAATTACACCTATTGTTCATAGGAAACAACAAATTCCACTTCTCCACCCATCTGTCCACCAGTTTCTGCATCCTATGTCATTTCCCTTTCAAAGGCATCTATAACTAGTTTCTAAATTATTTCCCGGTTACTGTCCATTTAATTTGTTCAGTCACTGAACTTGCTCTACGCTTTCAAAAACAGAGGTCACTTTGCCCTTGTGACAGTCATGATATAAAGTTTGTGATGCTGTTTACCTGATTTTATTGACTAGCAACCAGTATATTGTCTGGGTTTTTCAATGTGCAATAGAGATGTGGCGGTTTTGTGGCGATGGACGTGAAAGTTTCATTACACGGATCAGTCACTCTCAATAGAAATCGACATTGCAACCTGATCGCCTTCAAAGGGATGTCACTCTTTGTTTTCCTCTGACACACACCTAGCCACAGTGCGGATTAAATTTTAGGTAGGTGACGTCACAATAAAGAACGGCCGCTTTGCGAACGACTGGCAGGAATAACTGATGTTGCCACTCCGTTCAGAAATTTCGAATTGTCAATTACAAATGGCATGAATTATGTGAGATTTCAGGCGTCCGCCGTGGCGTTGATGAGATTTTCACCCTTCTGGGTTATTACGCAGCGTATGTTGGTAGTTGTTCGCCGACGTTTCGGGACGTCCTATCAGTCCTATCTTCAAGGGTCAAGCAGTCCAAGAAGAATGCCGGACACAGGTAGAAGGGTGGTTATATAGGGAATGGTATGGGCGGTGATGGATTCTCAAGAAAAGTAAGTTAACCTGTCAGGTTGGAGAGTGGGGAAAAACAGAAGAGGAAGAGGGAACACCCCAGTAACGCCGGAAAAAGCTCCATCCTGACTGGCTCGCTTACTTCCCCTGAGAACCAATTACCGACCACACAATCTCTTACAGTTATCGCCAAAGTTCAAGGCTGCAATACGGACCAAACAATGAGTACATCCTGACTGGTTCATGAAGACAGACTTTTCTCGGCAGTCTGGCACTTGGCTAGCTAATCCAAAACTATAAAAATTGCTTACTACATAGGAGAAGAATAACGGCAGAATTACAACAGTGATGCTTGTGTTCTGAATTGAAAATATTATTCACGCACAGTGCTATAAATTCATCACGTTAGGCGAAAATGAAAGGACAGGGGAGGGGGGCGGTCCAGGCATATTGCAAGGGGTCAGCTATGCACTTACGTGGGATCTGGGAAAAGTGATACAAAATCCCAGCGAAGAGAGTCAGTGCTTCGCCTGGGATTTAAACCGAGTACAGCCTGAATACAAATAAGAGACGTTACCGGTTGAGCGAACTTGAATTCTTCTACAACAAAACGAAGTATTTGAATACATGAAGTGTAAATTTGAGGTCTTCACAGAGTTACTGTTGAAGACTAAAGCCCGCTGAGGTGTTACGATGTGTCAGTCGGTAAACACTTAGGACTACCTGCGGTCCGAAGGCTCAAGCAGTTTACTCTTTTTGGACTCACTGCACGTGAATATGAAGGCACTACGAAACTTCGAAATATCGATAACTATTTAGCAGTCGACACGACCTAACCTCCCAAAAGACTTGATCTCTATATTTTCAACTGCGCTGTCAGTATCCCGGACAAAGGGCGTCAAAGGATTTGACGACAGTAAATAATGAATTGCAAATGATGTCAAAGAAGCGGCCGTGGACTATTTTACGTTACTATTCTCACATTTGCCTCAAGGAACTGACATAGTTTAGACAAGTGTAGTTTATAAATAGTTCTGTAAAGACTCCAGTCTATTCAGGCAACGACAACTTGATTATCAGGAAATGAAAGAAAATGTATTTATGTGAAAGTGTTTAGAAAATCTTTTCTCCATCTTCGTCAATATAAATCAAAAGGGACAGGTGAAAGAAAACATACTTTTCTGAGGCCCTGATTTATTGACAATATTCTGTCACATCCCCCGTCCGCTTTCAATCATTATTTCTGTTTCTGTACGCATATATATGCTGGACTTTTTCTTACTCTATGACCTGGAAAATTGTTTAAACTATCATTCCTAATAATTTATTCGTTCAATCCGTCAAAACTGTTTCGTTATGTACAAATACACCAAATGTTGCAACACTGAACTTTCTTCTTTTTTTAAATTATTTGAATCATTGTGAATAGCGCACAATATACAAACCTACCTGAAAGACCTTTTTTGTAACCATTATTGCATTTAACTTTTAACGATTCAAATATTTTAGTATCTGATTTTAATAAACTCGCAAAATATAAATAAAAATTTTACTTACACAAAAGCAAAATCACTGAAAAAAATCTTTATCCTTATGTTGAGCATTGCGGTGATAACAGTGATAATTTTAATGACGATGACATTAAATTTGTCACTTAATCTACAATGAACCTGTCAAGACATTTCGAACTGTTTTATGATTGATATAAACGAGGTGTTGTTACAGCGTGTTCCGGTATGTCTTTATTCATACGAGGGGTAGGTTCTTTTTTCCCGCGAGCTGTGGAGACGGCTTGTCATATAACTTCATTATTTATATCTTCTTATATTCTTGATAAATTGCGTATTCATGGTTCAACACTGATCAGACTTCCTTTACCGTCACTTTTGATAAGTCTATATTAAGGTCGAGGCACTATCCAACAATTCAAAATCCTTCCTGCATGATTTTTACAAGGAGGATGATAGAATTAATAGGTAGCATGCTTGGGGATAAAAATACTATTAAATTATTAGGGATAAGAAATCTGTACACAATTTTTTTTCCCGGAAACCTGAATTGAGCAGACAAATTGGTAGGCAGGTGTAGATAGACGGGTATTAGCTATAAATGTAATGAATGGATGTGAGGATGTGCATTTATGTCAAATGGCTTCGAATTGTAATCGCGGTAACAAAACTTCGGGTTTCACAAAAAAAGTGGAGAATTTATTGACCGTTTGAGGGACGACCACATTTTCGAGTACTCTGCTCCACTAATCCATATCTTTATTTAGTTCAGATAAAAACAAATGTTACAGCGCTAAAAATAGCACAAACGTGACACTGCGTGTGACATACCAATTAACATTTATTCTTGAAGAACATTAAAGGGAAATTGTCACCATAAACGTTATGGAGGCGTATAATGGACTGGAGGTGTAGTTCCAGTCATACTTAACCTTCGAACGGGAAGGAGGTGTGAGGTCAGCCTCCCGCCCCCGCCTCTTAACCACCAGGAAAGAGCCCCCGCTTCCAATTGAATAGGAAGCTGGGTGGGCCCCGGAGCCGGTATGGACGTTTTTAGAAGAGATTAAGACCCCTTTTTTGTATTTAATTAAATATGCGATACATCGACAAATGGATCAAACGAACACCGTAGATCTAATTGTAAGAGTAATGTGATACTTGAATTCCTTGATGCTGCAGCCTAAAGTAGCCCTAAAGTCAGTGCATGATACATATCAACTTTTGTGCGAAGAAAGCTTTTGGAAGGGATAATATTTGTATGAGTTTACTTATATGTAAAAATGGGTTTATATATACCTCATATATATACCTCATATGTATGTGTAAATACTCGTATAGACACACGTACACACGAATGTGGACCACAAAGAACTTGTCAAACATATTCGGTGTAGACCTTCTGACGCCAAATTTCAGTGAAACTGGTCGAGTAGGTTCTGAGATGAAGCGGACAAGGAGAAACACTCTGTGCAATAACTGAAATCAATCAGCGTTACATAGTCAATATATAAAACTTTATTCTATGTATGTAGCCTGCCGATCAAGTAGAAATTATAAAAGACTGTGACAGAAAGGTGTGTGAATTTGACTGTATTTGAGGAGGAAAAATCTGCTGCCCATTTTGCCACCGTACAAGATAAACTGCGTCTCCATGCACCCAGAAACGTTTTATAGCCTTTGAATGAAGCGAAAACCATTAGGCCTGCTTAATAGGAAGTGGAGTAATATGACTTTCCATTTGTCATCGGGAAGGAAATGGGAAGTGGAAAATGAAAAAAGCAGACACATATGAAGCAGGTTTCTTGTATGTAAAAATTCAGAGATGAAAATATTGTAAGGGTTCTACGAATGAAATTTTGCGTAAAGTGTAAGCATTTGTCGTGTTACTGCTTGGAAAAGTTTCATATGAGTTTAAAACTGGGTCTATTATAATAAAACGTTTCATAGACTGATGGTGTTGGAGAGCAAGTTGACGACAAGAAAAAATCTAGATTTAAGAGGGAAGAGACAGAAGAATATCTGGACCTAAGAAGGGAAGAGATTGAAGAATAGAGAAATTAAACAGTGACGATGTCTGTAAGTCTCACTGATTATCTTCACCAAGTATTCCAGTGATCAAATCTAGGAAAATGACACTCGAAAGTATCTGGTGTGCGCAGAGAAATGAGAAACGGATACATTCTGTTCTGAATCCTTAAGGGAAAACACCATTTGGGAAATCTAGATGTAGACAGCAGCCAATATTAATGCTTCAATGCCGGCCTCGGTGCACTGTACGGAACCTTAATTCTTCACACGCTACCAGCTTAGTTACGCCGTAGGGTCGTAAATGTATTTAAGGGGCCCAGTAAAGTACAGGGGAGGTAAAGTAAAAGGTAAATTTCACCCTAGAACAGGCCATGAAGGTACCAGAGGGGGAACAGAGGTATAGCTCTACTCTTTCTTTACCTCGGCGCTAGATGGGGGTGGGTGGTCAATGCCACGCCCCAGCCTCTTTACCCCCAGGAATGATAGCGGGTGCCCATTGCACAGGAGGCTGGGTGGATCAAGCCCTTTCTGGATCCTGTAAATTACAACAAATACCAAATGCTTCTGATGGTGAATAAGAGATAGGCCTAGGTACTTAAAATCACTACAAGCAGCAACAATTATACCAGTTACTTTGAAGTAACTTGTTTTAGTAAAGATGACGATGCGTGTTGTCGTGGTCTTTAGCATTTTTTAAATTCTTCTCATTGCTTCGATTTTAAATTTGTTACATTATTTACCTGTAAGTCTCTAATAAAATTTCGCAAATTATGAGCGGAATATCATACCCACTAATAGGCAAATAAATTATAAATTATGAGCAAACGCTCCCATACTTTTATCCCCGCTATCAAGAGAGCTCGCCTTTAAGCAAAATATGAGCCTTCCCTACAAATTCTAAGAAATTTGTACCTTAATCTAATTTCATGAAACTCCTTTCATAATCCAATTTTAACCTACAAACTGCTTAACGTAATGAATTTACCTTTTGCAATATAGTAATTAATATAACACCAGTAGCGTCAGTGAACTAGGCTCTCTCGTGATGACGCAATAACTGTAGAATAAAAAGTGATGCTACTCACAGCCCAATAGGGTCAGCCGTGTAATTGATGTTAAGATGGTGAATGTTCCCCAGGGCACAGCAAAGCATGCAAAATATACTAACAACCTGTAGGAACTGCATTTTGCAATCAGATACATATTAGATATATGATTACACCGATTTATATGGATGCTACTGATTATCACGGTTTATGTTGTGCTTGTCGAAACGTGTAGCCTGCTCGCACCAAACACTTTATATACTATAGGTATTCTTTTTCATTTCCGTTAAGAACTGACCAAAACACACTTTCAATAATCTTACCCTTTCCCTTGAATTTTAAATATTAAGAGAAAAATGGAAAAGTGTTGGTAGAAAACTAATACCTTAAAGAAATACATAGTGTATTACGGACTGGAAGAGACTTTATAATCAGGAGCTTCAAGATCTGTACGTCATACCAAGTATCGTTCGAGAGATAAAGTCAAGAAGAATGAGAGAGGCGGAACATGTGGCGTGTGTGAGAGATAGGAGATGTGCAGAGAGTTTTGGTGGGGAAACCTGAGGGAAAGAGACGACTTGGAAGACCTAGGCGTAGATCGGAGAATAATATCAAAATATATCTTCAAGAAATAGGATAAGGGGGGCGTGGACTGACTCAGAATAGGGATAGGTGTCAGGCTCTTGTGAAGACGGTAACGAACTTCGGCTTCCGTAAAATGCTGGGAATTTCGTGACTAGCTGAGGAAGTATTAGCTCCTGAAGACGGGCTCTGCTGCACGTATTTATTAATTTTTTTAATTTATTAACGAGTAGTAGGGGTCACGTAAACGGCTTTATCCGTTAAAGATAGGTATTTACATGTCACGACTAAATATCTGCAGTTAAATTTGAGGGTTACCGAAACACAATCTCATGACCACGATCCAGATCACCAGTAAGCAGCCAGCTTTTTGCAAAAGTCAGAGTACGTTCGTTTTCCTGCCGCAAATGTGACACCTGTTATTTCCCATTATAAATAACTAGTAATAAATATATATAAAAAGTGTGGAGAGGTAAATTACAGATGATAATAACTTATTGTTCGCAATAATTCTGAAACATCAAAGGATCGCCTTGTGAATAACACGAATGGTAAGAGTAACAGTAACTCGTGTTGGACAGGACCTAGTGCTCCTTGAATAATTTTAAGGACAGAGGAGAAGAAGGCTTTTCTGCACGCTATAATGATGTTTAAATTTCCATTACAGACTGAGAAAGTTTTTATGGTCTCAGCGGCTATCTTGATATGTGATATCCAATTGTGTTTCAGCATGATAATGCCGTCAAATGCAAGTAGTCCATAACAACTTTATTATGTTGGGCAGCTTGCACTCGACAGAATAATGAAGGACTAAATTCTTTTCAATACAAGACCAAGTTTTAAGAAATATTTTATCTCCTGTCTTGTATTTTCAGTAATTTCTATCTGACAATATAACACTGACAATGGATGTTGCTGTTTTCCACTGAAAATAGTTTTAGTAAAATACCTACCCAGAGCCTGAAAACCCCTTATACCAAAAGACTGAAAATGCTTACATAAATTGAAAATATTTAAAACTTAGGGTATCGTAGTGATTTGTATCGCAACTGACTACGAATTCCTTCGTTCGTAGCAGCTGAGATTTAATAACCTGATAAGAATTTTAATTTATAAGCTGCTTCTCAGAGCTGAATATTTGAGGGTGACAAATTTAACGCTATCTGGTCAGAGATTAACTAAATAAACACATGGGGTAAAAGTAAAAACGTACATTCGTTCACAGTGACAAGTTACCTATATAAATAACAGGCCGACAGCGGAATGAGATCACTGACAGTGCGGTTAGTTGTTTTTCGAATTCTGTCCCCTAGTCTGCCTGGATGCCGTTACTCGCAGACAGAACCAAATCAACTTCCTGCTGAGAGCCAATCGATTGTTTCTTTGAACAAGACTAGATATATGTAGAATGTCTGGTATAAAACAGGAAGCGTTATTCATAATTTAGGAAATGAAATTTTTGGCGTGACTCTTTTTACGCACCTCCATCATTCTGCGACGTTGAATAGCTCATACTGATAAATTATTAACTGACAGTAATGTTAAAAGTACGCTATTTGATATTCAGACGTTAGGCGTACAATAACAATTGTAGATCTGCGATCTTCTGGTATATTACGCAGCGTCGTAAGGTAATGTTTGCCGTTGTTGAGGGACAACGTATCGGGCCCATCTTCAAGGGTCAGGAAATCCAAGAAGAAAAGGACTTCTTGACCCTTGAAGATTGGACCGATACGTTGTCCCGAAACGTCGGTAAACAATTACCACACTACGCTACGTCAATATCCCAGAAGAGCGCAGATCTCATCAATATCGCGGCGGAAGCCTGAAGTCAATGACAATTGTAGGTTACGAGTACTGCCCGGCCTAGATTATAAATGAAGCTGTATAGAATGCAGTTCACAGATCTTTACATTAAGCTTTCTTTTTCATAATGATCATAGGCTTCTTATGATGGAATATTTTAGAGGCAAGTTTAGAACAGACTATAACCACACAGCAGCATCGATCTAATCTATGATCCACGTTGGGCCGTGCCATGGTTCAGGCGGTTAGTCGCCGGCCTCTCACCGAGGAGGCCCGGGTTCGATTCCGGGTTGGATTAGTGGTGGACAAAGTGTAACTTGGACAGGCTTTTCTCCGAGTACTTTGGTTTTCCCCTGTAAGTTTCATTCCACCGATGCTCCATTGGAAAAACGAAAAAAGAAACTAATCATCTTCGTCACAGGGTTGCGCAATAAGCATTAAGGCTGCGGTGCGCCCGTAGCATCTGCTGCGGGGCCCCTTCAGCCCAAAACAAAAAAGATCCACGTTATTTACTTCTTCTCCTTAGCTCTATTTTGATTACATCCTTCGACATACAACCTCTTGCAATAAGACGTCACTACACAAGTCATGAATTTCGTATAATTAATGAACTGTGCAAATTCAGGAATCTGTCTTAGTAAACACAAACAAACAAACGCCGTTCTTGTAATATTACATGAAAGGATAATTTTTAATTGCTCAGTTAACATGCACTCGAAATTAATATCCTGAGACGCTATAGTATGTACTTCAACTGTGTTTGATCTGGTGGCCTAGCTCCAAGGAGAAACCACATAACTTGGCAATTAGCGTGAGAAGTGACAGCGGGACACAGAAGCAGGAACAGAGCAGCACACAGACGATTCGTGTCACTGCAAAATATGAAGTAGCATGAAAATGGAGAACTTTAATTATTCCTTTGCGACAACTGGCAAAGTTCTGCATGCACAAAAGTGACACATATACAATCTGAAGTTTCGGTACTGAAGTACATGGAGTTTCGAGAAGAATCCATAAAATCCGTTTACTGCGATTTTTTTCAAGATCAGTCCATTATTTCGTCATATTATTTACTCAGTTTCTTAAGTTTCACCGTTACAAATATTACTAAAATAATTACTAGTGAAAACACCAACTTCTGGAACGTATGGAAAACTAGCTGCACTAAATAGATCTACTTTGTTTTTCCCCCTATCCTAGCGACGGCGCTAGAGTCGGGCGTTTTTCCTCTTGAAGTGGGAAAAGAACTGCCTGTAGTTCTACGTGTTTTCGCTATAACCTGAAAAAGCCTTCGTTTAGGCAATACCCAAGCAGAACACATAAATTTCGCATCATCAGTTCCCATTTACAAATTCACGCTAATGTCATATTTTCTTACTGACTGAAAGAAATTAAAACCTACAGCGTTTCTGGGGACTCTGATTAAACTATCCTACATAAGATATCTTTTTATTATAAGATTAAAAATTATTCAGGAAAACTAAACTCACCTTCACCATTCAAACCTAGAAGCATGGGACACTTACAATAAAGTAGACCAGTAACATTTTAGCAAAAACGCCTGCAAAAAATTGTTCCCTTAGGCAACAACTTCTAGAATCCAGCTGACACGAAAAAAACTGAGATGGGTTTGGATACAAAGTTCGTTACAGTCTGAAACTGAGGGACCCGCAGGGTGCAGACCATCTGCTTCGGAGAAGAATGGACACAAATTATTTACTTTGCATCTTTAAAGTAAATATGAACAACCTTATAAACTGAAAACAAAGAGACGTCAGAAAGTATTAATTATAAAATTCAACTGTGGAATTATGACAGAAATGATAAAAAAGACTATTTTCTTCAGCCCTAGCTTGTATACTTCTTCTAAGAACAAAATGAGAGGAAACTCTTTTATTTTTACATAAACTACACATTGCAAAGCATACAAACAGCCCTAGATTAAGAAATGGATAATGAGGTACAAAATACAATAAATATGAACTCATTTTTCAATGTATCAGGCAGTTTTTCAAAGCAACTTTCCTGTAGTTGTGAATTTCAGAGTTAATTACTGTATTCATAAGAATATTTTACTGGAGTATATTTTGATCAAGACGAAACCAGTTTGCATTCTCTCATCCTATCTTTAAGATCGCTTTTAATGTTGCAACTTCATCGACATATAGGTCTCCAAAGTAGGTTCTTGCATCAGGCTTTTGTGACTTAAATTTTGTAAGCATTTGTAACAAGCCCTGTGCCTATTTGCTGTCAAGCGGAAATGATATTTGACATTAACAAACAACACGTAATTTTAAGATAAGTTAATTAAGTGAGAGCGTTTTAAATTATGGCATATTAAGAATGAAAACAGTATCAGGGGGATTGTAAACTTATGACTGTACACTGTGCATAGCAGTTTAGTTCCTTGGTGTAGTCTCTCTTTAGGCGTGCTCGCAATTGCGTAAAGCGCCTGTTACCTTCGTCATGTCCGCCTGACTGTTTGTCCGTTTTTCCGCGTATGTCACCGTGGCTCCCACTGCACGGATTTATGTGAAATTTGATATTGAGAACCGTTACGAAAATCTGTCCAGAAAATCCAAACTTGGTTAAAATCGGAAAAAAATAGGCACTTTACATGAAAACCTAAGTATTTTGTATTTCCGCCGGCGACAGTAAATCGCCATAAAGACGATTAATTCATATGAAATGTTATCTGGCTGTTAGGATAGACGATAAGGTATAAATTTTACACGAATTCGCCAAAGTGTTGCGTTATACATACGTTGCCCATCTTATTTATTTTACATTTTAATTGTACAACCTCACATACATGTTCATTTACTTTAAAAATCCTTAAAATCAATAGGATTTACTGTTTACTTAAAGAATGTGCTGAAACTTCAGGGTGTACACGCTGAGTCGGGTGGAAAATTGATTATGAATAGTGAAAAATTAAGATTTTCATATTCACCGTCACATGCTGTTTGGATGCATTAGATGTGAAATAGATACATTTCTACAAATTAGTGTATTATGCGCCGTTTAGGGGGAAGTCAACGAGAATTTAAACTAAATAAGAAATAGGGGTTTTTAGAGAAAACATTTACAACCATAAATGTTAATACTATTATGGTGCTGTAGCCAGAATTCGCTACTGCATTTCCGAACAACCTCTCAGTAAGAAAAACGGAAAAAGCTCCAGATGTGAAGGGATCACACTTGGAAATCCATTAAGTGGCAACGAATGCACTATCAACAGCTGGACTGTGAAAAATGAAACTTTTATGAGTCAAACATATCAAGACAAGGAAAGAAAGCTTCTGACTACAGTAGCTCAGAACCTTTGCCGTCAGACGTTGACCTGAATAGAGGGTCAGTGAAATACACAAATTTCTGCTAACCGAAAATGGAAAATACAGAAAGAAATATGGGTTATATATTGCACGAAGAATGATTCACGACCTAATATTTTACCTTCAGGAGCTCATTCTTAAATATTTCCCCATCAGACATGTAACATAAATATAGTTCTGACTCTGACGTTTTACTAACATATTACTAATGAACATTAAAAAAATAATAATATGTGAAACACTTACATAATAATTATATTGCTAAAATTACAATAAATGCTCACGATATCAACCCTCAGCCTCAATACATATTCTGGAACGTCTAAATCCATATAATAAATCGCATACATTCATTAACATTGTCTTTTAACACTGGTGGAAGCGTCCAAAACGGAATGGAGAAACGCATCGTGACTCTCACTTTTTGATGGTACACCACACGCTTCACGCAACACACACATAAAAGTCTTAGTAAGTGGAATATGGGGATCTGGTTGGTCAACGCAGTTGGTTACCACGATGGATCAATCGACAAGTGACGTATGTTTTGATTGAACGTCGAAAATAAGGAGGGGCTGCGTCGTGTTGCAAGTACAAACATGATTATTTTTCGAAATACACATTTTGTAACAGGCGCGGTAGTTAAATCTGTCCAAACATACAGAATTATAATTTTTCCTCATGTTTTTTATGGGTGTGAAACTTGGTCTCTCACATTGAGGGTGTTTGAGAATAGGGTGCTGAGAATGATATGTGGGCCTAAGAGGGACGAGGTAACAGGGAAGTGGAGAAGACTACATAAGTAGGAGCTTGATGATCTCTTTATTATTATTATTATTATTTATTATATTATTATATTATTATATTACCTTTCTATTACTTCTCCCGAGACTAGCCTGGTTAAACCTGACGTTTATCACCCGCCACTGTTAATTGAATTGCCTCTTATTGACAAAATATGTTATAAAACTAATAAACTATCGTACTTTAAATACGCTAGTGGCGATTATTTATCGTTGTATAATTTTCTTTACTTTTACGATTGGTCAAGTGTGTATTCCAAATCTTCTGTTGATGCTGCTGTGGCCAGCCTTAACTCTGCTGTTCATGAAGCCATTGATAGATCAATTCCCCTATGCTCTATTAAAGGTTCCAAATTTCCCTCTTGGTTTTCTCGCACTTTGAGGCATTACATTTTGAAAAAGAACTATTATCATAAACGTTTTAAAAAGAACAAGTCTTACGTACACTATAGTAAATTTTCCTACTATAGGAAGCTTGTAAAGAATACTATTAAGATCGATAGATCTAGATGGCTCAAATCTATTGACGAAAGTTTAAAAAACAATCCTAGGAAATTTTGGAATTACGTGTCTAATTTTAGGAAAAACAAATCAAATTCTCTTCAACTCGAGGTGGATGGCACACACTTAGTGGAACCTCACCAAGTCGCTGAAGCCTTTGCTAATCATTTTAAATTGGTGTATGATAACACTGCTTTTAAAGTTCCGTCTAATATTAAAACTTCTTTTGATGATATTTCTACTGATAATTTATCTGTATTTTCGGTTACTGACGCTGACGTACGTAAAGCTATCAAGCGTCTAAAGCCATCTAAATCTGCTGGGCTCGATGGTATTCCAGGCTTTATTATTAAGGGCTGTACTGACATTTTTGTACCCTTATTGAAGCATATTTTTAACCTCAGTTTGTCTCAGCAGTTGTTTCCTTCTTTCTGGAAAAAAGCTGCTATTGTACCTATTTTTAAAAAAGGCAACAGTACTATAATTGCTAATTATCGCCCTATTTCAATTTTAAATAATTTTTCTAAAATTTTTGAAATAGTTATATATAATCACGTTTCGTATCACCTTCAGCCTAAACTTAATTGCTGTCAACACGGTTTTATAAAATCAAGGTCTACCACCTCTAATTTGGTAAATTATCTTGATTATATAACCCCGTTAGTCAGGTCTCAGCGTCAAGTTGATGCTATATATTTTGATTTTAGCAGTGCTTTTGATCTTGTATCACATACTTTACTTTTAAACAAACTTAGTTCCTTTGGACTCTCAAGTGCTTATGTTAGCTGGTTTTGTAGCTATTTATCGGGTAGATTTTCGTGTGTGAAAATTTCTGGTATTTTTTCGACGCCTTTTAGAATACTTGCGGGTGTTCCTCAAGGCTCTGTTTTAGGGCCTTTGCTATTTAATGTATTTATAGACGATATATGTAAAGTAATAACGCATTCAAAATTTCTTCTTTTTGCAGATGATATAAAAATTTTTCGTGCTATTACTTCACTTGATGATTCTACTCAGTTGCAATCAGATATTGATTCCATACAACGTTGGTGCACTGCTAATTTTATGAATCTTAATACTGGCAAAACTCGAGCCATTACCTTTTCTAGGAAAACAAATACCCTTTTTTTGAAATATAAACTTGGGGATTCTTTTATTACACGTACGGATTGTATTAAGGATTTAGGAGTCTTTATTGATTCCAAATTATATTTTCATTCCCATGTTGATTACATTTTTTCTCAAACCATCAAGCTTTTGGATCTTATTCGTAATATTACCTTTTCATTTTCTACTCTTGATTGTTTATTGACTTTATATTTTTCACTTGTTAGACCCAAATTAGAGTACGCATCTGTTGTATGGAATTCAATTACTTCTACCGATGCAAAAAAGCTTGAGCGTATTCAAAGGAAGTTTGTAGCTTTATGTTATAATCGATTCCTTTCCCGCGACAATAATGGTTATAGTTATGCTAAAGCTCTTCAAGTACTTAATTTACGTACTTTACAAGACAGAAGACATCAACTTGATGCAATTTTTGTCATTAATGTTTTATTAGGTTCCAAATCTTGTCCGTCTACCTTAGACATTATTGGTCTACGAGTTCCCACTCGAAACCTCCGAGACTTTTCTTTGTTTTATGTTAGCTCATATCATAAAAACTGTCCCTCCGGCCGGTGTGTTATCGCGGCTAATTCTATTTGTAACAATATGGATGTTTTTAGAAGGGAATTTGTTACACTTAGTGAGATGTAATATTTTATTACATTATTTTAAGGTGTTCCTATTAATTCTTTCAGTAAGTTATCGTTTGCTTCTTTATTTGTTTTGTTGTGTTTGTTTATTTTATTTTGTTCCTTGTCCATTGTTATTTGTGTTTGTATGTTGTGCTGTTTCTGTAATTGGCCATCTGGCTGTTGACTCGGCACATTAATAAACCAGAATTGAATTGAATTGAATTAATAAATGAAATAGGGGTAAAATTAGACAATGAACATTGGTACCACAATTAACAGAAACAAGTTGTGAAGTTAAGGTAACTATATTATGGAATCCACACGTGCAAACCGACAGAACCTTCCCTAACAACAAACCGGACATCATATCCGTGATAATCAAAAACCAACTTGCAAGTTAATAACAGGTTGCCAATTTCAGGAGACAGGAATGTGATCAAGAAATAAGCCGAAGAGACCATAAAATATATAGACCTTACAACAGAAATACAGCTCGTGTGGATTGTAAAAGCTACAGTGATACTACTAGTAATACTCGGACTCTTGACCTATGAAGATGGGACCGATACGTTTTCCCGAAACGTTGGTAAACAATTACAACATTACGCCGTGTAATATCCTAGAAGAGCGCACATCTCATCAACATCGCGGCGGAAGCCTAAAATCAAGATCATTGCTGTTTATTGATAAAATGGTGTAAAATAAGTTTACACATTCCGTTGGCAAAATTTAGATTTTAAATTCTAAAGCAGGTGGTAAGTGTAGTAAGAACTGTACCTTAAAGGACTAAATGTACAGTTTTCTTCATTAGAGAACGGTTGTTATCATTTATGTTAATTTTCTAAGAAAACAGAAATTATTAAGAATTTAAGAACAGAAGAGAATATATTTTGGCAGGGTTCACTATCACTCAGTTGAACAAGTTAGGAAATGTACGCAAAGCGTAGAAATTCCTGCTTGTTCTCTCTATTATTCTCCTTATAAATATTCTCCGTTACTTGGCAACAGATCAACAGGCCATAAAGCTAGACTGCTACGTATATATATCTGTCGCTTCGGGCCCAGTACGTACCTCACAGAGAACATAGTGTGTGTCCACTATAAACATCAATGAATAGTCTAGGTCTTCATACAAACTCCGTTTTTTGTTACATTTTAACCAAAAAAGGAAAGTGTCGAAAAAAGTAGACAGAAGTTCAAAATACGAAATTTTCCGAAAACCCTTCAGACGGAAGTTACACCGTTTCATGCAGACAAACAGAAAGACATCAGGACGAATGGACAGACTCGAAGAGGCTAGCAGTCCTTTTAAACACGTTTCTTACTCACAGTGTGGAATGTGAATTAGTAAAGTGTCTGCAAATCACTACTTTAATAAGATGTAAGTTCTTGGAATGTGACATCGTGTCTTGACCCCAAAGTTGAAGGCAACACGATCCTTCGAAACGTCGGGAACTACTTGCGCAACAACACAGCGTCATATCTACAAACTTTGCACCTACAGAACAATGGCTATAAGAACCCCAAATCTTCCAAGCGGTTATATATTTTGGCCCATAAGACATTGAAGTCCGCACATCTCCTTCACCAACGTAACTGCCTACAGGGTGAAAACCCAGGGTTCGAACCCGGCACAGCCACCACTTTCAGACCTGAGCTTAAGCACAACCAACTTCCCAGGCAATAGGTACATAAAGTCATTGACCCAGAAGTAAACCGGCCGGAACGTGCAGATAATTGCTCGCCTACATTGAGTGAGGAGACAAAGGACATTAAGCCCTTACAGTGAAGGCGCTGCGTTTAAACACGGTGGTTAGACACAAACATTACGATCAATGAGAGATATTGCGTTTGTCGTCCCATGATGTAAATTACAAGTTATGCTCAATGTATTAAATTTATTGTACCAACTAAATGCACATTATTAGTTACATATGAGTGTTAAACACGTAGCTCCGACATGTGTCGGTACAAACGTACCATCTTCAGGGAGTACAATATTCCAGGTTCAAAATCAATTGCCAGTGATAAGTTATTATTTACAAGGTTCCACAGTCTGCAGTAGGCTCCGCTGTTGATATCATGTATACACTGATCTTAAAAACGCAAGGAATGGACAACATTAAAATATAAGTTCTGCTATTCAACCTGAACTCTTTTTTACCATCAGGATCATACACACGGCCATGTCTGTGACGGGTTTCTCTTTCCTGAAATTTACGGTGGGAGCGCGACGTAATATCGGCCTGCTAGTGCCAATGTTCAACAACATGACAAACTTAGTACACGGTTCTGCCGATCGTGTCTCTGGAATCATCGTACTATCAACAGATGAAGTACCAGGGAAGATCATTTCGTCTTCTACCTTCTATTCAAAGCCAACTTCTTCCTTCTTTCGCGTCACAGGAAACGAGAAGTTACAGATTCTATAATCTCAGACTTTCTCTCTATGCGTCCTTCCAACCTTCGTGTCTTCTCTCCTTCTTTAAAAGCGTATGAAGGGTTTTATACTGCTGAATGTCATAATGAAGGACTCTCAAATGTGTATATGTTTACAGGAGAACAACATTCTAACAACAGCAGATTCTGAAAATTCTCATGACGCCTACATTCCTTCAAATGTTTTATTTTACATGGTGAGGTTTTAACAAATTTTAAATAAGATACACTCCTTGATATAATTATCGCTAGTAAAGATTCAAACTGCGTTGAATTCCCCAAATACATACCTAATAAAAGTATCCTTAACAATGTGATGGTTGCAACTGAGAACACCTGAACACAATGTCAGAAGAAACTGTAGTTACAGTTATGATCCACTTCCAAACAGAATTAAAGAAAATCATTGTTGTCACAAAAACTGAAAGTTAAAAATTAATTTTACTAAATTATCATGTACGGCAAAATTACTTTCTCAACAACAGTTACGTACTTTTGAAGACATATTAAATAAACTAAAAATTTCACCACACTTTACAAAATGAAGCTACTGTCTATCACAACTTACAATTTCGCACCTTCACCATGATGGCATTAGTGTTTATAGGATTTCAAACCAAAGAAGAAAGAGATAGATCCTAGCATAATTACGTCCGTACCAAATTACATAAAAACGCTTTGATATATGTCAAAATTTAAAAAAGTGCATAACTTCAATGATACAAAAACAAAACAAATATATTTTATTATATAACGAAATACTGAGTTTCGTATTGGGCCTCTTTGTCTACATGTAAGTATGTGTGTGTAATGACAGAGGTTTGAAAAATCTACAACCAACAATGGAACACGTGTCAAAAATACAAGTAATTTTGTACCTGAATAAGTAATTGTGTTAGTCACTGAAGCTGTAAGAACAAAAACCACTTAATATTTAATCGTAGTTTTGGACTTCAGTAGCAGAAGAAATATGAAGACTATAGCTACTTCGCTTTCTCTTTCTTTGTAGCCAATACGTAAATACGATTTGCTTATACTGAACGATTGTTATGAACGGCGAGTTTAAAAAAACATGAGAGGAAACTGTGGTGGGTTATTTTAACCGTACTGTATTTGCCTGAGGAAAGTAAAGAAAACAGTGAAAATCCTCCGTTAAAATAACCAGTGGGAGAGGAGGGTCCCCGACTACAAAGAAGCATGCTAACTTGTACTGCCTAATATACGGAGTTCTTTTACTACTGTTTGTAAAAAAATAAGTTCACGATGCAAATGTTCGGGGTTCTTTGTTTTCAGCTCTACTACTTAACTGTACTGCTGTCCAGTACTTTCCACGTAGTTCCCTCCAAAATGGCGGAATTTATCACAACGTGGGACGAGATTTTCTTTTCCCTCTTTTTAGAGGTCCATGTCCTGTGTTTTCTGCCACCGTGTCACGACTGTCACAAACTCTTCAATAATCTTTACCTTTATGAGAGCCAAGAATTTTTGTTTCACTGCTCAAAAATATGATGACCCTCAGCAACGATTAACCCTGATAGATTCACATATTTTCTCTAGTCACAAAATTATTCACCATCCAAATTTATTTTCTGGCCCACTCTCACAGAAATATACCAATATGACTGTTTATGTTGTTGTACAGTCAGTAACAGAAATATAGTATCTCTCTGAGGAAATGTATTTGAACTGTTATCTACTGTCTGGATATAAAAGATATGTAGCCTTATGACTTTTCGGGGAATTGTGTCTGAGTTTCCACGTACATCGAAAGAGGATCTACTCTACGGGACGCTTTGTACGAGTGTAAGAATATATAAGAAGATTACGGCACCATAAAATGAAAAAAGTGGCTAGATATTCAGTATCGTTTGGATGTGTGTTATGCCAACTGTAGCGCTCACAATGAAGTACTTCAAAACATGAGGAGTTACAGAATATTGCTGTACGAGTATGAACAATTGCCAATGTGTTTTCGTTACTATTTTTAAAGACAAGACATTTTTATTGAGTGTTTAATCAAGTATCTCAAAATAAAACTGGGAATCTTCTTCATTCAGCCATAAATTAGCCGGGCATGTTAACCAGCCTACAGGACCATTTTCGCTCTTATTTACACGTACATTTTACAGTAATACTGACAGCATACAATGCGACTGATAGTGTTTTCTCTAAAATTTAGTTTTTTTTTTTTTTTGCATGGCCTCTTTCTACCTACTCATTGTACGTGTAGTGGGTTGCTGTTGCACCTGATCACACTCAATGACACAGACACACACACTCGGTAAGACCCCCCTGGACGAGTGATCGGCCCTTAGCAGAGGTTTCTACCTGCACAACACACAACACTCACAAGAGGCAAACAACTATGCCCCCGGCGAAATTCGAACCCGCAACCTACGCTTTAGACCGCACGGCCGCCGGTATCGGCTAAAATTTAGTTAAAATACGTCAATATTTACAAAACGTATTAAGCGATATGCTAGCATATTCTCTCGTTATTTTTGTCCTTTTGAACTAAAAATTCACGACTATATTTCTCAATAAATGAGTTACGATGCACCGGAGTTCATTCTGGGATACACTGAATATATGTGATTTTTCGAGTTGTGGTTCCACATCTGTCTTCAGGAAGAACAAAAGAATATTTAACCTGAGGGGCCCATTAAATTAAGCCATTTCTAATTACTGTGCCAGTTCAGAAGCGGGTCGATAAAGTTTGGAAACCCTCAGCGAATAAAAGAAAAAAAGACATAAAGACGGAATGTGTGACGTCAGAAAAGATACAAAGAGGCGCAGGAAAGATAAGGAAATAATCTACCAGGCGGTGTTCCAAAGAAATACATTCTCGGAAGGAGAACCTCAATGGCTTAATTAGAAATGTCTTGTAGATTTATTTAATCCCAGTTCGCTTTTTATAACTCATAACCTTATGTCACTGTAACTAAACAAATTATATATATGTAATGTAATGATAAATATTTGGTGTAACACATTAGTATTTGCCCTACTGTTGCTATTAAATATTAAACGTTTGCTTCCGAGAAAGCTCTACTCCGTGTATGTCTTCGGAGAACTGGAGAAATTTCGAAAATAAATAATTGCGAAATAGATGGCAGCAGGTGTCGAATTGTTTACCTTAAGCACGACGTTCACGACGCCGATCAGATAATGTACAAGGAACAAATTTCAATGAAAACACTGCCGATGTCACGTCTTTTAGGTCTATATCAAAAACCTTGAATTCTCACATAACCGGTGTATTGTACTTGGTATGATTCAGCTAAGTGCTGGACGACCAAAAATGTGTTTCGTTACCTGGAAAAGGTCCAGACACAGCGTCTTACTCAATCGGTACCGGGAGCGCTTACCTTGTGGATAAATTACCCGAAAAGTGAAGCTGACAACTCAATTACATCTGATGCCCAGGTTAAGAATGAGTGGCGCTCTACCTGTACTCCCCCACATACCTTCATGGTGTGGACACGGACGCCTTCACCTTCAATTATCATACACAGCGCACTTTTTGTGAGCTACCAGAAAGATATGAGTGGAAAGAAGTAAGCCTGTTTGAAGTGTATTTATTTCCAAATGCATTTCTTACAAAATCCTTGTAATTAATTTCAGTTTCATGGAAGTTTGATGTTATACTTGTCCACATGAAAAAAAATATATATATTCGCCCGACTAACGTGATTGCAAGAGGACAGACACTACTCCCACAGGGAGCGTTAATTCTGTACATTTCTTTAAAATTAACAAATAATAAGCCTAATATTCATGTGAAGAAAATCCATTTCAGTATAATGTGAACATACAAGTGTGTGAAGACGCCGGACCTGCGTCTAAATAACGGATCGCGGCAATTCTACACAAATCGATCCCTCCAAAGTTCTCTCTACCTCTCTCTCCATAGTCGCCCCTTTTCTCTGCCCTACATATAAGTCAATAGACGACAATTCCCTAGCCGCATGATCAAGGCGCCTGGATTGCTTAAATTTTACCTTAGTAGTGTCGCATTTTTATTTTGACTTTCTAAAATATAAATTCGTTCTGTCTACGTAATCCTTAGAGGAATTATTGTTAAGAATGTTAGGAAGAACTTTCGGCGTACAGACTTTTGGGCCATGAACTACTGTTGAACTTCTGTGTGGTACATTTCAGGGTTTCGAAACTTTAGGCCCTATTTTTCAATAGTGTTTCAGACGTCTCGAGCCAACACTAAATCACCTTTTTCATTTCAGAACATCGATACACAGACAGACACACACACACACAAACAGTTCAATCCGATTATTCCTTCTTAAGACCTGACAGAAGACTAATGATGTGTGTCTCCCTAAAATGCATCCAGTCTCTAGCGATATTGTTGATATTAAAGGAAACTGCCCAACGTCTACAAAAAATTTTACAAAATTCATATAGCCGAAATGTGGAAGAGTCCTAAGAAATCTGTAAGTTTAGTTTCATGTCTACTTCAAACCGCAAGTTTACATCGTAGTAATTAACACAGTAGCTCATTTCCAACACCTCACTGAAGAAATGATCACATGCGTATACACATATGTAGATGCTGCGAACAATTCAAATGAGCATTTCTTTTTTTCTGCAGACATGTGTTACGTTAAGGATGGGAATATCGTAACAAATGTTGTTAAATAAAGGATAACAACAGAATAAAAATTCGCTTTTATTTGGCTCTGCTCTGCAGTCACTTGGGACATCCCATATGATAATAACTGTTGGGATCGCTAATTATTATCCTTATCATCAGCAATACAAACAGCTTAACAACAGTGATAATGTGCTGTTTATATCAAGTTCCAAGAACAGACCGTTGTTATTGATACCTCTGATATCAGTAGTTAACTCTGGGGAAATACGGATAAACAGTCCTACAAAAGCAAATCAATAGTTACGGAATCGTGAAATTTCGTACCTTTCACTACATCGGTATGGGCTACAACACTTAACCCAGTTCTAGAATACCGGGAAAGCAAAGCGCTGCTATGATCGGTGACATAAAAGAAGTGAAGAAAGTAATAAATGAAGGAACCCCAGGCCAAATACTCCCTTCCTAATAACCTTAAGGCAGTTATGACTGGTCGTGTACCTATGATGAGGGGGGAAAAGTAATATGGACGTCACATTATTGCGATGAAGTCTCGAAAAGCGAATCAAAAAGGAAACCTGATAATTACATTAAAACGGATAGTAAAAAGAAGCAAGCTTTGATTAAACTGGTCCAGAATATAAACCCTATAATGAATCCTTATTTTACGAGTTTTGAAATTTTTAATATGCGTCATTTACACGAAGAAGCTTGTATTGTACATTTTCTAATATCCCTATTGACCGTGGCTGGGCAGCTCTGCAGGACAATGTCGCTCTAAATTGGTTTTGTGGAAAGAGGCTGTCTATCAAGAGTAAGTGGCACAACATATTAAAACCTCAAACTCTCCTCTTAGTTTAAGACACGAATAACTTTTTTTTGGAACTGTCCATGGATGAAGCATGAGAGTTAAATTACCGTACTGATTAGATAGGAAAAATATTTACAACTGAAATTCAGAGACATTCAGCTTTCCATTTCGACAGCAGTTACACATATTCCCACACGGCAGAGTCAGTGTCATTAAGATAATACTATGCAAAAAATTGGACAGGTGTCTACAACAAGTTGCCTTGACACAAAAGAGTATATGCCTGATCCTTGAAGGTAGTCACGTCTTTCCCATCCTGTTTTACTATAAAAGTCTAGACATTACTCGCACAAATAAAATTAAACGTAATTTTCAATTACCTCATGATCGAACATGGTCGTACAGCCGTAGACCTCCGGATGTTTGCTCAGGAGGCGCTGATGTAAATCCCATTCGAGAAACCGGCTATTGCGAGTGAAGATTTTTAAGGATTTCCTCAGTTCTGCCAATAAAATTTCGGAAAGGTAACTTGATTAGGCCACGACCGCTTCCTTCCAAACCCTTCCAATCGTCCTATGATGGACGCTGTGTAATCTGAAGGACCGAGAGCGGCGTAAAATAAACTACGAAAATACCACAATTACAGTAACAAGTTACAAACTATCTAACAAAGTGGTTACAGCAATAAAACTGAATATTTTATCCGTCGAACACAACTTATATTTCAGAGGTATAAAACCCAGCTACATGTAAATGTTTCGGCTTTTAAGAAGCCATCACCAGACTGCGAATAGTTGGTTTCATTGATTTAATGTTTACAACACAACGGGATGTACCACGTTAAGATCAGTAAACAGGTCTTAATTTCACGTTGTGTTCACCGTGCATCTTGACATTAATTTTCAGTTTTTTAACCAAGGATGAATTGAAAAAAATACGAAAATAAAAAGTCTATTCGTTGGTTAAACAACTGAAAAAAAAACAGGTCTTAGAAAAAACAGAAGTTTCGCCCTTGTTTATATCACTGCCTAAGATTCATCCTGAGCCGATTTCATCCACCAACCGTCTCCACCTAAAATGCAGCTTAATGTTATTATCTCACCTGAAGCTCGTTTATAAATTGTTTCTCCAATAAAATTCTGTGCGTATCTTTTGTTCCAGTGCCTTAGCCACATGCCCAACCTCTCGTAATCTCCTTCAGTCTGTGTTTCAACAACGCTAGGTGGTCTGCAAGAATTACGAACTTCCTCGACAAGTAACACACGGTGTCGTTCAGTGACACCTGCTTAATTTATTCCGAAGTATTCTACTGAGCAATTTTCTTTAAAATAATACTAATTTATGTTCTTTCCTCAAGGTACGTCGCTACGTTTTTCTTCAAAAACACAACTGCCAAAACTTTTAATTTCTGAATCAAGATATTTAAACTTCACCAAAATAAGTACCATGAAATTGTTCAAATAAAGAAGGTTAAGATGCCGATCCCAGTGGCCGTGCGGTTTAAGACGTGGGTCTGCGGCCGCTCGCTTACTGGGATCGTGGGTTCGAATCCCACCGGGGGCATGGATGTCTGTCTGTTGTGAGTGTTGTGTGTTGTCAGGTAGAGGTCTCTGCGACGGAGCTGGTCCTCGTCCAGAGGAGTCCTACCGAGTGTGGTGTGTCTAAAAGTGTGTGATCATGAAACCTCGAAATGAGGAGGCCAAGGCACCCGAAAGGGGGCTGTCGAGCTATAGAAAAAAAAGAAGGTTAAGATGGAGTTTAAAAAAGCAGGCTACTTAGAACTGATCGTAAAATCTAAAAGAGACACTATTTTAGGCATATTTAGTCGTTCAGGCCGGGGACTGTGTTCGTGTTTGTGTGTGTGTGTGTGTAAATACAGCTCTGACTGGGCCCATATTACCGACAGTTGGCCGTATCGTTATAATCCCTTCTACGCTGCCATGGCAAGAGCGTGAAAGTAACGTGTAGTGCCGGCAGTTCCAGTAAACTGGGAGGGGCGTGCAACAGAACGGAGGTCTCGATCCCCTTCCCTTTCATAAGGGACTGTTGAAGACCTAGGCAAAGACAGGAGGATAATATTAAAGAGGGTGATAAAGAGAATATGGTGCGAGTAGTGGCCCAGGGTAGCGACGAGTCGCGAACCCCAATGAATATTATACTGAATTTGAAGAATAATTCTCAAAAAATCTGGATACTGCATGGATTTGTTAGACCCTTAGGACTTTGAGAAGCAAACCGGATGGTGTATGAGTGACCATGATGACAATAGCATAATACTTTCTACTTGCAGTTAGGAAGAAAGAGGAAGCCAAGTGGTGACCGCATAGGGGCTGACCATTAACATTTGTCAGCTGGGAGACAGACTTCCGGGCCGGCGGATGCAAGATTCAAATCTCAAGTTTAATAGCGAGTCTAGGAAGGAAAAAGGCTAATTGGCCAGCATGTGTGTATTCTTGAACTGTATAATGTTGCTGTGCGAACTTTGTAGAGTTTTAGCAGAAGGCGGCAGTCGACCGGAACTTGCGGACGCTTAAATTCGCTGTAAATAGTAACAGGATATTATAGGGATACAAGTATTTCGACCACATTGTAACCTCAATGGATAAGTAACACGGGTGATTTAACGATTCCGCCGCTATGTAAATGAGATCTTCGCTCTTCTGTGATGTTACGCAGCATTCATTGGTAGTTCCCGACGTTAGGGGATAACCCATCGGCCCCATCTTTAAGGGTCAAGGAGTCCTTGAAGATGGGACCAATCGGTTGCCCCGAAACGTCGGTAAATACCAACCAACGCTGCGTAACTTTACAGAAGATCGAAGATCGCGAGCAACAAGCGCTTTTCCTTAGGAGTATTGTCGACATCAGTTTCTCTGTTCAAGGTACTGACAAATCATCTTCGCATCTACTTTTATCAATATTTTGTAATATTCTTACGTAAACGTCAGCTTGTACACCATGTCTGACGTAGTCTCATAAGAGTACCCTGCTCAGATTCAGGTAAAGAATCCGTTTTCAAACACACAAACAATGTTAAATATCACCCTAATTTTATTTGTAATGTACTGTGAAAGTAGAAATGTAATTCTAAACTGAACTGAACTGACTCTTCCGTTTACTCACGTTTTAGACAAAGAGATGAATCCAAATAATTAGGAGTTGCCAACGTTTACAAAATCGTTTGTCTCCTTTTTACACTTTTGTGATACAACAACACATTACTGTTAATGATTATTATCCATTTTTGTATTGTAACTAACTGCATGGCCGATCCCGGTGGCAGCGTCGTCTAAGGCGTGGGTCTGCGGCCGCTCGCTTGCTGGGATTGCGAGTTTGAATCCCACCCGGGGCATGGGATGTCTATCTCTTGTGAGCGTTTTACGTTATAATGCATCTCAGCGACGGGCCGATCCCTCATCCGGAGGAGTCCTACCGATTGTCTGTGTATTATTGTGACGAAATGCAACAACATCCCTTTACACCTACAATGAGTAGGTAGAAAGAGATCAAAATACGAAAGAAAGAAAGAAGAGTACATGGAGAGAATCGTTACTCCCAAGCTGATAATCGCTCATCTGCCCAAGCAAATACCCATATGTACGGAAACCGAAACTTCATTGTCATGTTAACGAGATTCTGTCGCTGAACATCACGCTGAGCCAGTTGAATCCATTCTAACACACGCTTCTGCGTTAATATCTGTTCTAACGCTATCTTTCTGAATGTTTTCGTGCTGCACACTCAACCCAACTCAGGGTCGCCGATTTTATCACGGTCATAAAATCTGATAACGATGCTAATTATGACGCTTCTGATTAAAGAATTCTATCTCATTTCCCGTTATTTCCTTCCCCTTAGACCGACAGATTCTCCCCTACAACCCTACTCAAACACCCCCAATCTATGTTCTTCCTTGAAACAGTGAAGGCGCAGCGACACGCAAAGTAAAATCCCCACGGCATATCATATCACACAGTGCAATTAACAAAACACATTCAGTGTACATGTGATATGGTGTGTCTGAAACACAAGTCAGTGTAGAATGTTGGATGTAGATTTAGAGTGAACATATCCGACGCAGCCACACGCGGAACGGCACTGTTACAGCCCCACACAGCTCACAATTTATCCTTATCAGCTCACATGCAATTATGATCTTGCTAACAGCATTATCGTAAAGCATTACGCACAAACGTTCAGAACGTATGACTCAAAACAAAGTCGTAATTTGCATGAACAGACAGTACTGTAAACTTGCCCACTCTCGTGCTTGTTATTCCTGACAGTAGCAGCGGTTAAACAAATGTGCTGAAATGTTCAGAGGTAAACAGAACGCAGAAAATAAAAAATACTGACTACTTTGAATTATAGGTGATATTCCTTTACATCTTTGGATGTATCTGGTAACATCGCATGTTCTCCAGTGCACATACACTATTTTTACTCCTAATGGCCAAGATTTATTATTATATTCTGTCGGGTGTTGACCTCATCCAAGCTTATATATATATATATATTATATATATATATAATACATGTATAAGGGATACACGGTGGCGCAGTTGGTTCAGGCACTGCGCTACAAGCCGGAAGGTCGCGGGTTCGATTCCCGATGGGGTCATTGGAATGTTTCATTGACATAATCCTTTCGGCAGCATTATGGCTCTGGGGTCAACTCAGCCTCTAACAGAAATGAGTAGCAGGAGTATTTCCTGGGGGGTAAAGGCGGCCGGTGCGTAGGGCTGACAACCTTACCACCTTCATGCGCCGATTGTCTAGAAATCTGGGAGCCTGAACCTTCTGGAACCCTAAGGGCCTGTTCAGGCCTGTAATGGGATTGCTTTACCTTTAACATACATATACGCATATATGTATGTATATATATATTCATTTATTCTGTAGTCCGTAGCTCTTCTTATTGAAAGAGGAAGCACTAGATCGCACTCTGTGGAGAACTCACTTTGGAAGAGGCTAAGGACCTGTCGTAAGAGAGAGGACAGAATGAATGAATAATGAAGATGAATGAATGAATGAAAGATGAATGAATGAAAGAATGAATGAGAATGAATATATACAGGAAAAACACTAAATTAAACGGCAAGCATTTTTAACTTCAGGAGCTACGACAACTTGTTATTGTCACTAGGCTACAGGTTCAAGAGCAGAGAAGTCGGAGTTAGATTCCCGGCAGGAGCAAGATTATTTTCTTCTCTAAAGTGTCCGGGCCGACTCTAATGTCCACCCAGCCTCATATCCAATGGATACCATGGCTTGGTGTTAAATAAAGCACGCCGACACATTTAGCTTTACTTTCTTACCTTCTTACCTCCATCTTTCTTTATATGGTACTCCGCTCATCTTTCCCATTCCATATGTTTCTTGAACCTACAATAAATATCTAACTCCTACAAATGTCAAACACGCATTATTTTGCATTTTGCACAATGCTTTGTAACGTCCTTGGTGTTGATTCATAGTAGGTCTACTTTTTTTTCTGTGGCGCAAAAGACCAACTCGGGCTCAGGCCGCCTCATTGTTGAGGTTTCCAGATCACACACAATTAGAAACACACACACACGGTAGGACTCCTCTGAACGAGTGATCAGCTCGTCGCAGAGGCCACTACCAACATAACAAACGCAAAAGACGAATACCATGCGATCCCAGTAATCAAGCGGACGCAGATCTACGCCTTACAGCGCACGCCCACCGAAATCGGCGGGTACATTTATAATTACAAAATGTTTACTATCAACGATGTACACTATGTTCTGACTTTTATATGGTAACGTAGTTTTCGAGTTCTTAGGATATACCGCTATCATCTGAGTGTTCAAAACTGTACCATCAAGTCCTTAAATTTACTGTTTCAACGTAATACAAACCAGAGTTAGAAAGGAAGAATAAGAACTACAATAGTGAAAAAGTGAAAGAAACAGAAGCTGAAAATGCAGATAGAAAGAACTTGTTTGCTGTTGAATTCCAGTAAGTTACATTGCAGAAGAAATAGAAGCGTTGAAGGTATGACACTTTATGAGAGAAAAATATTTGTCATAATTATTTTGTTAAATATTGACTATACAGAACGTTCCAAATGACATGTTCAGATCTTACTGACATCTATAGACCTATTAAAATATCTTAACGAAAGCCTTTACAGATATATTATAAAATTCGATTTTAGTTTCATGTATAATAAAGAAAATATCCTATTGTTTGAAAGTAAATTAGATTCGCCATAAAACTGTCGGTGTAAATTCCGTAACATTGCTTATAATCAAAAAAATTGTCTGTCCTTCTTTCAGCATAAGATCAGGCTATTTTACAGACAAATTATTTTGTTGCATTAGTTATGGTTACGCATATGGCAAAACAGAATTTGGTCTCGGAAAATCAATAGTGTTAGCCAAACCTGATTTACAAAACCCAAGCGCGTTGAACAACGAACACAAAACTGGGGCACAAACAAGATAAAAGTGGAACTGAGCTGCACTCTAATTTACAAAACATAATTATGCCCCACTAGCATCACGTTCAAATTCACTCGGCTAGTAACAGAATTGACTTTGTACTATGATCAGGCGAAGTTTGAAACGTGTGGGCACACACTAGATAATAATTTGCGTTTTATGTTTTCCAAATGAAATGCAACGAATCACTCCAATTGGGCTCGAACACAAAGCTAGAATAGCCCCAAACCCAAAACTGGCACGCAGCATGGCTTCCACACGCTCTGGGTCATAAAGCCTCCATAATTTCCTGGAGCGTGTGAGTGAAAATAATAACCATGGAGGCAAGCCTAATAAAATTATCATTGATCTCGGCTGTGTGTTGAGGGTGGAAGAATAGGGGTTGGAAACTAGAAGCAAGAGTAATTCTTTTGAGTCTCTTTATTCAAATAACAAATTACTATTCTCAGTGTAAGCCGCAGAATAAAATTAAAGTGGGTCTTACAGGGTGGAAGATATATGCACGTGGTTTAGGATGAATTCAGTGGTAGGCTTTAGCGAATACGGCAACAAACTTTGGATTCTGTAATGAAGGAAGGTTTCTTGAGCAAATCAGAAACCAGTGCATTCTCAAGTAGGTCCGTAATTCATGCAGATAATTGGGTGTAAATGGAAGTATGGGTCAGTCCATGTGGGATTTGTGGTGGACAAAGTGGCACTGGGAAATGTTTTTCCCCGAGTACTGCGGTTTCCCCTGTCAATTTCATTCCATCGGTGCTCCATTAAAAGGAAAAACGAAAAAAAAAATCTTCATCACAGGGTTCCACAATAAGCCTCAAAGCTACGGTGCGTCCGTAGCATCTGCTGCGGGGCCCTTCAACACACAAAAAAAAAAAGTGGAAGTATGTTTGTTGTTGTATGTTATGGTGTTCATTTCATAGGCTACATACTCAAATCTGAAATACCGACATTCGTTTATCGAAATCCTGTGCCACATTCTGGCGGTCTATTACCTACGCCGACTGGTGTGCACTGTCATTTCTATGGCAGTGAGGCTTCGAAATACATATTTGTATAAATCTATATCTTTGGCCATACCCCGACAGGGGTAAGAGATTTATCTCTTCCCAAAACGTCCATCCCGGCTCTGTGGTCCACCCAACCTCCTATTCAATGGGTATCGGGGTTCTTCCCGGTCACGTCGTGATGTTGACCACCCACCTCTATCTAGCAAAGGTAAAGCAATCCCATTACAGGCCTGGACTGGCCCTTAGGGTTCCAGGAGGTTGAGGCTCACAGATTTCTAGACAATCGGCACATGAAGGTGGTAAGGTTGTCAGCCCTACGCACCGGCCGCCTTTACCCCCCAGAAAATATTCCTGGTACTCATTTCTGTTAGAGGCTGAGTCGACCCCAGGACCATATTGCGACCAGAAGGATTATGTCAATGAAAAATTCCAATGACACCATCGGGAATCGAACCCGCGACCTTCCGGCTTGTAGCGCAGTAACTCAACCAACTGCGCCACCGCGTGCCCCACCTCCATCTAGCGCCGAGGTTAATAATGTGTGGAGCCATACCTTTACTTTCCGTATACGTATTTGTGACGTGGAGAGGGATAAATTCACCCTCATATTTTATGGCCCTATATGCAAATGAAGCCGATCCCAGTGGCCGCGCAATATAAGGAGTGGGTCTGCTGCCGCTTGCTTGCTAGGATTGTGGGTTCGAATCCCGCCGAGGGCATGGATCTCTCTCTCTTATGTGTGTTGCCAGGTCTCTGCGCCAGGCTGATCACTCGTCCAGAGGAGTCCTACAGAGTCGGTGTGTCTGAGTGTGATCTTGAAGCCTCGACAATGAGGAGGCCATGGCCCATCAGGGCCTGTTGTGCCATGGGAGGAAAAAATATGCCAATGGAAAGCAGGACATTCCGTTTTCTGGCTTTCTGAACCTTTTTTGTAGAATGTAGTAGCCCCATCCTATGGCCTATGACTATACAGAACAAAACAAACGTTAACATCTGCAAAGTAGAATCTGAACTCTTGACCCCACTGTTGGACCAGCAGCAGCAGTAGGCCTACACGCGCTAAACTGCGCAACCAGTGACCGGCACTCTGCGTACTTGCACGCCTCAGTCCGTGTGGTCAAGTAAGATTTAATCAGTATGATACTGTACTAGCGCACGATTTTAATTACATAAACATAAAATAGAAATCAATACGTAATTTTCCGCCAATTCCATGATGTATATACTGCCTCTTCTCTGCGACGAGCTGGTCCCTCCTCCAGAGGAGTCCTACCGAACGTGGTGTGTCTATCAGTGTGATCGTGAAGCGTCGTAAAATGACGAGGCCTAGGCCCCCTAGGGGCTGTCGAGCCATAGAAAAAAAAAATATACTGCCTCTGAAAAGTCGCATGTAAATTTAATGTTTTGTTTTAAATTATACAATTAAAATTCAATAAAAATATTAAAATTCAATAAAACCCTCCACACAACTGAAAACAACGCGACGGCTACGATTTCTCTAACGATGCAGGCAGCAAGCCGCTCAGAAACTTTGGTAAGGATTTACCAATGGGCACGGCGTCAACGTTACACTCCCCTAAGAATCTCACAACTAATAGGGCTAATGCCGTCGCTATCAGCTCCACAGCAGTTTTAGCGTCGAGTAGCAACTCATGACTGACGCAGCGCGTCTGTGAACCTGATTCTGTAACCATATGTAATGATATTAAAGGCGAAGAAATGTTGTTTTAAAGTACAGGCAAATTTGTCCTTGACCTTTATTAAGAACCTATCGTGAAGGAATTTGGGAAAGTAAATGTATAGCTTTGCCGATCCCTGTGGCCGTACGGTCTAATGCTTAAGTCTGCAGCTACTTGATCGCTGGGATCGCGGGTTCGAATCCCGTTAAAGGCATAAAGGTTTGTCTGTTGTGTTTGTTGTGTGTTGTGTAGGTAGCGGCCTCTGCGACGAGCTGATCACTCGTCCAGAGGAGTACTACCGGGTGTGTGTGTCTAATTGTGTGTGACCTAGAAACCTCAACAATGAGGAGGCCTATGCCAGATGTGGGCTGTAGCTACAGAGACAGCGAGAGAGAGAGAGAGAGAGAGAGAGAGAGAGAAAATATGTATAACCAGTATTGTTGAAATTACTACAAGTAAAATAATTCATGCAATCAAATGTTTTATAAGATTGCATGAATTACTTCCCTTGTACACCACTTTTAATGTTAGATTTTATTTCACTATATGTAATCAGCCGATCCCAGTGGCCGCGAGGTCTAAGGCGTGAGTATGCGGCAGCTCGCTTTCTGGAATTGCGGGTTCGAATCCCGCCGGGGGCGTAGATGTCTGTCTCTTGTAAGTGTTGTGTGTTGTCAGATAGGGGTCTCTGCGACAGGCCGATCACTCGTCCAGAGGAGTCCTACCGAGTGTGGTGTGTCTAAATGAATGTGATCGAGCAACCGCGAAGAGGAGGCCTAGGCCCACTAAGGGCTGCAGAGCCATGCAAAAATTATGCAATCAAATCCTACTAGTACATTATTTCTCTAAGTGCGCCTTTGAGAATTGTTGTGAGCTTGAGAATGGCCTATCCTAGGTCGAAACATGTCGCTATTTTAGACATAAAATTGTTACCGTCCTTCTAGATTCAACGTCTCAGATTATATGTTTTCCACAGAAGACGGAATTCACAGGAGTGGTAATTGAACTAGTCAGGTTCGGTAGGTATGATGTCTCGTCGTCAGGGATTATTGTCGTGTGGAACGTCAACGGACTACCGTCATACACTGCACGCTGCACTCAAAATTTAAACAAAAAAATATTCAATTTGTATTTTAAACAATTCTCTACTTTATTGTTAATTCGTACCACTCACTTCAATTCACTTCTGTCTTTTCAACACTTTATAGCAACGTGTGTCTTCATTTATATATATATATTTTAATTAAAGAAATAATATAAAAACTACAATCTTGTGAGCACAACCAATTTGCTTCCCAAAACTCCACCAGATGAACCAACAGAATTCTTTGAATCGCTACGAAGAATAATACCTTCTGTATGAAGCGCTATGCAACAACTGATCACACGCTTACACGCTTTCCCCCCTCTTTCATCACATCTACTTTTGTCTTACTTCGCGCCTTAAGAAGGACGCCACACCATTGCCCCAGCACGCGCGCCCTGAACCGCTCAACGCCACCTGTCGCTTACGTCATCATAAAGTGAACACACACACTACCCAGCCTCGACAGCCTCGAACCCAAGCTGTCCGGTAACAAAATCTGTCTCTAAATATAGTTGTGTATTGACTGGTAAAAAAATTTGTATACTACGCTATCATAACACAACAGGATGTCACACACAAAGTCTGACCTACAGAATTAATTAACTGAGGGCTACACGGAGTTAATTTTAATTGTAAAGAAATCCCAGCCATATTTTAGTAGCTTTAATATAATGGGAATCCAAAACGTTCCACGCCTTCTCAGTCTGGACAATAAATGCGTTTTAATCACTAGCTTCATGCTGTGATTGCTTTGCCTTCGGGAGGAAATTACTGGTACCATTTGGAATCGATACCAAACAGTTAACTCAAGCAGAAATTTGACCTTTCTGGGGGGGGGGGGTGTTTTTGGGTAAAACTACCGATACAGTCCTGTTTATAAGCTCATTATACACCAAATTATATAATCGACAAAGGCAGGTGCACAGTGCAAAACTTGTTCTTGAATTCGTAATAGGGACTGAATAAAGCTCTTGGGTACAGAATCAGTTGATGGCAAGTGAATCACGGTAAATACAAGGAAACATGCAAATAAGATACAACCACAGTAATTAAAATAGCATATATATATATATATATATATAGACACGTATTTAATATTCGCACACTAGTGTACATAATATGAAATACTCCGCAGTTACCTTTAGATTTCTAATACTTGACCCATTTTCTCCAAACTCAGACAGGCTACTTTTTAATAGTAATCTATCACAGTTTTTCTTGACTTTTCCTACATATGGGCGCTTTATATACAAGAAACCATGGATTAAACAATGCCTGCCATAAAATGCGGCTAGCAAGCTGTTCTTCGGAATTTTTCAATGACGGTTACCACCGAAACCTCAATAAACTTTTCGCCCTGCCATTTCTTCCGTCTTACTTTTCTAACAGCCTCTAGAATTTATGTTACAAAAATAACTCCGTCGCAACACTTCATCATAGTTTTCATAATTCTCCCCTCTTGCACAGCGTTTATTTCTCTGCGTTGGCATACTCGATCACAGAACGTGACAGCAATGTCCTTTACATTACGTTATTGGCTGTAGTCAGAGCTAATATACGCTGACCTCCGATTAAGTTGTTTCCATAGAATGTGCGTGTTAAAGGCCTACAACGAACCAGCCATGTTCTTGTATTGATATTTTACAAAGCTTAGTGTCAAAATATCATTTCGTCTTGATATACTGCGGCAGAAAACTGGAGTTTTTTTTTCACTTTTACTAAAATTCAGAATCTGTTTTAAAGGATGGTCTTCCGTAACTCTGATTCGCCAAATTCCTTGTGACCTTCCTCCACAATAAACACAGTTCAGCATACATTTGAAAAAAATTTAGTCACTTTGAAGCCGGAGGCAGAATATTACTCAGAAAATTCGGAATAAATTCACCCTTCACGATATGATAATCGAAAATACAATCATCTGACAAACGCCCGCATTAAAAGTATGAAAAATTATATACAATTATTTGTCTCTCTGTTATTGTATCTGCCATGCAAGCTAAAGAATTTCGGATGTTAATGTATGTTAACTTCAATTTCTGTGACTATGTATGTAGTTTCACTTAGATCCCTTAGGAAATTCCTTGGCTTAGGAACATTCGGTGCTCTAGAGATTAATTCCAAGCATTTAAAAGACTGCTGTATTTAGCCATGAGTGTAATGGAAATGTTGTTGTTGTTGTTTGAAGTCAAATCCCTATTACAGAGGGTTGTAACTGCTAACACCAGTTTTCTGAATAGCACATTCCTTACATTAAACTTTGATTATATAATTTACTACTACTGATGTAACTACTCGCTGGGAGTAAAGGCGGCTGGTGCGTAGGGCTCACAAACTTACCACCTTCATGTGCAGATTGTCTAGAAATATTGGAAGCCTCAACCTCTTGGAGCCCTAAGGACCTGCCCAGGCCTCTGATGGGATAACTTTACTTTACATGTCATCACACAGAACACCCGCTAAGCCCTTCCTTTCACCAGTCCTGACCAGCACCACTGTCGCCATGCGCACATCCAGTTACCTTCCGTATAGCGTTGTTTGGTTCGTATTTCACTAATAATATTAGTCATTTCTTGGGATATTTTTCACCATGAGTCTAGCAAGACTTACCGATATACTTTATTAATTATTTTCATTTTCAAATAGCCTCCTACTATTATGCTATAGGGAAGTAATTCCTGGAAAGTTTATATATATCTTCAGCTATAAACAAAACTGTATGTGTTACATAATACGAATACTTCACACGTGCAAGAAAGCCATCCGCTATGCACAGTCACCTGCTAGATGGGCCCTGTCCACAGCACCACACACACTGTTTAATTATTTCCGGTTTTTAATGAACGCGCCCTATAGACACGGCTGACGTTACAAGTTCCAAATAACACTTCATTTGGTACTGTGTAAAGTGTGGTAACGACTGGGCCAGATATGAAAAATTTAAAATATTTCGAATCAACTGCCAGGTAATAATCGGTTGGCTTAAATGTAGTTTCGTTAGTGCATCAGCATATTCCATAAAAGACAGGTTTACTCAGATTGTGAAGCAGTTTACCTACCTCACAGTATCATAAAGACAAGTATCACTTTCACAAAGGATGCTCTTTGATTTTACACTAAGACATTTCAATCCAACTGCACCTTAAATACTGTAATTACATTTAAAGAACACATAGCTTATCCTCCCATCTAACTTTAAGCCCCTCTTGTGGCCTCTTCATCCACTGACTTTTCCAGACAAAGATTTTTCAGAGCCCTTTGTTTCCCAAAAGCGCTCTATCCATCCTACCCCCAAACTTCATCCGCCCTGACTTAGTTCCCCTAGCAGTATTAAATAAAAAATACTTATTACTACGTTTGTCGTTCTGGAATTTGTCCCACCATTGCGTTATATACATCCCATCCCCATCGGTCCAAACATCCTTCGCGGGGCCCTTCTTCAGGAAGAGATTAAAATAAAGAGAACCAAAAATGATGGGAAACATATACGTATGTAGAATTGTGATACATTTTGTTAGAACTAGCTCGTACAAATATACTAATTCACTCTTAGCCATAAATTAATAACAGGCTATTTTTATGGATCAGCAGAGAACGAAATTTCTTTTGCAAATTACAATTATATGGGCAGTCAATACATTATACAGTCGCTACGGAAAACATTTCGAGCTTATCGCAAACAAATGCATTTTACTTTGTTAACAACGCGAAACACAAAATGTGACAATTCATGATCACTTCCGTAGGAAGTATGCAACCGAAACCAACAAACGGCGGATTTCCCTTATCAATTTAGAGGAACATTAATTTCGTTTTATAAAAAATAACAAAGTTCAATTGAACTCAATTCAAATAAAATAACAGCCAATGAAATCACAACATGTGACAGAAAACAACAGAACGACGCAGTTCGCCATAAATTGTCTCTTTCGGCAATCAAAATTTATTTCCAATATCCGAGTTACATTGTGCAACGTATGAGATAATTATATTGATTATACACGTTCAAAATTATTGTTATAAACATAAATATTCTTCGTTTGTAATGTAGTTAATTTCTCTAGGCTCAAATGAAAACAATTATCATAAGTTGAAAATGTAATGGTGACGTAACAGGCTGGTGTTTTCGTTGTGCTAACTAATTAACTAACTAACTAACTAACTCCATGAAGCACAGTCCTTCTTGAGAAGCTAACAGGTCGTCAGCTAGTCAAGAAATTCCCCGCGTTTTATGGAACCCGAAGGTTCATTACCGCACTCACACCTGTCCCTATCCTGAGCCATATGTTTTCGTTGTGCTAATGTTTTTAAATGTTTATTTCACGAATGCTAAACTCGATGCTCTCTTGTACGAGTAACTATCATGAAACATCGATACATCCTCATAATTTAATGTTTTATGCACACCAACTTTTACACAACAAATGCAGTAGGACTGAAAACAAGTTAAATAAAGTGAAAATAAGAAGAAGACAAACCCTTCCATTTTAATTAAAAAAAAAAAACATTAAATTTACATGCGACGTTTCAGAGGTAGTATACGAGTATACATCATGGAACTGGCGGAAAGTCAAAAGCAACTTGTATGCAGAACGGATAAATAACAAAAATTAAACAATTCCATACGACGATCATCAGTGGGTAATGGAATTCCGGTGTTTGCAGGCAATGCATGTTTTTATTATCAAGTGTCAATACGTCCTAGAAGAAACTCTTGTACGATTTTTTCTAGAATTTATTCTAGGACTTATAATAGACACTTGAAAATTAGGACATTACGGTGCCTAGAAACATCGGGATCCTATTACCCATCGGCTCAGCATAATATGCCAGAAGAAGAGAAGCCTCAGCTACACCTACCTCGACACCTCGAGTTAATATTAAAATTCCACTGTTCACTGTGTGACCGACTAGCTGCTGTATAGTCAGCAGAAACATGAGCTCCACTCTAGGGAATCTACGGGGATGCTTCCAGGGGAATTTATACTCGTTCTTGCTATACCTTTCTTTATTTCCTTGTTAACCATACACTCAAATATAATTCACTATTTCTCTACTGAACTAGTTAGTCCAGAACAAAACCGACCATCTCGCCCCAAACTCAAGGACCAACTGACCATCTCCTCTCAACCCAAAGACAAAAAAAAACAAAGACTGACTCCTCAAAAAAAAAGGGTAGAGTCCCTCAACTCCAGAACTCTGTTTCCCCCATACCACTACTCCAGTTACACCTAACGGACCTGTCACACATATATCTTACAGCTTTGGAAGTCATCTCTTCCCCCATTTCCTGTCCGTACGTTTACAAAATCTCCCCCTTGAAATGAATTCACTCTTAGCCATAAATTAATAACAGGCTATTTTTATGGATCAGCAGAGAACGAAATTTCTTTTGCAAATTACAATTATATGGGCAGTCAATACATTATACAGTCGCTACGGAAAACATTTCGAGCTTATCGCAAACAAATGCATTTTACTTTGTTAACAACGCGAAACACAAAATGTGACAATTCATGATCACTTCCGTAGGAAGTATGCAACCGAAACCAACAAACGGCGGATTTCCCTTATCAATTTAGAGGAACATTATCTTACAGCTTTGGAAGTCATCTCTTCCCCCATTTCCTGTCCGTACGTTTACAAAATCTCCCCCTTGAAATGAATTCACTCTTAGCCATAAATTAATAACAGGCTATTTTTATGGATCAGCAGAGAACGAAATTTCTTTTGCAAATTACAATTATATGGGCAGTCAATACATTATACAGTCGCTACGGAAAACATTTCGAGCTTATCGCAAACAAATGCATTTTACTTTGTTAACAACGCGAAACACAAAATGTGACAATTCATGATCACTTCCGTAGGAAGTATGCAACCGAAACCAACAAACGGCGGATTTCCCTTATCAATTTAGAGGAACATTAATTTCGTTTTATAAAAAATAACAAAGTTCAATTGAACTCAATTCAAATAAAATAACAGCCAATGAAATCACAACATGTGACAGAAAACAACAGAACGACGCAGTTCGCCATAAATTGTCTCTTTCGGCAATCAAAATTTATTTCCAATATCCGAGTTACATTGTGCAACGTATGAGATAATTATATTGATTATACACGTTCAAAATTATTGTTATAAACATAAATATTCTTCGTTTGTAATGTAGTTAATTTCTCTAGGCTCAAATGAAAACAATTATCATAAGTTGAAAATGTAATGGTGACGTAACAGGCTGGTGTTTTCGTTGTGCTAACTAATTAACTAACTAACTAACTAACTCCATGAAGCACAGTCCTTCTTGAGAAGCTAACAGGTCGTCAGCTAGTCAAGAAATTCCCCGCGTTTTATGGAACCCGAAGGTTCATTACCGCACTCACACCTGTCCCTATCCTGAGCCATATGTTTTCGTTGTGCTAATGTTTTTAAATGTTTATTTCACGAATGCTAAACTCGATGCTCTCTTGTACGAGTAACTATCATGAAACATCGATACATCCTCATAATTTAATGTTTTATGCACACCAACTTTTACACAACAAATGCAGTAGGACTGAAAACAAGTTAAATAAAGTGAAAATAAGAAGAAGACAAACCCTTCCATTTTAATTAAAAAAAAAAAACATTAAATTTACATGCGACGTTTCAGAGGTAGTATACGAGTATACATCATGGAACTGGCGGAAAGTCAAAAGCAACTTGTATGCAGAACGGATAAATAACAAAAATTAAACAATTCCATACGACGATCATCAGTGGGTAATGGAATTCCGGTGTTTGCAGGCAATGCATGTTTTTATTATCAAGTGTCAATACGTCCTAGAAGAAACTCTTGTACGATTTTTTCTAGAATTTATTCTAGGACTTATAATAGACACTTGAAAATTAGGACATTACGGTGCCTAGAAACATCGGGATCCTATTACCCATCGGCTCAGCATAATATGCCAGAAGAAGAGAAGCCTCAGCTACACCTACCTCGACACCTCGAGTTAATATTAAAATTCCACTGTTCACTGTGTGACCGACTAGCTGCTGTATAGTCAGCAGAAACATGAGCTCCACTCTAGGGAATCTACGGGGATGCTTCCAGGGGAATTTATACTCGTTCTTGCTATACCTTTCTTTATTTCCTTGTTAACCATACACTCAAATATAATTCACTATTTCTCTACTGAACTAGTTAGTCCAGAACAAAACCGACCATCTCGCCCCAAACTCAAGGACCAACTGACCATCTCCTCTCAACCCAAAGACAAAAAAAAAACAAAGACTGACTCCTCAAAAAAAAAGGGTAGAGTCCCTCAACTCCAGAACTCTGTTTCCCCATACCACTACTCCAGTTACACCTAACGGACCTGTCACACATATATCTTACAGCTTTGGAAGTCATCTCTTCCCCCATTTCCTGTCCGTACGTTTACAAAATCTCCCCCTTGAAATGAAACTTAGAGTGTACGAAGTACGATGATACGGTTCATTTCAAATGCCGCTTAACTAATTTTTTTTTCATTCAAGTAACTTAGAGATTAGGCAGATCATATATATATATATAACCCTTGAGCTTAGGCAGTTTGAGGCAACTAAACTACCTGCTAGCACTTCGTTCCTTCACTCACACATCTCTATCCATACAGCTATTTTCCTTGTAAACGAGGGACACTTGCCTTTGTTTTACACTCTTACCCTAGTTCTGGAACAAAATCATGTAACATAATGACTGTTTATGTCATTTTTTTTTTTTAAATACAATTTCTGCTTACACATGGATAACTAATATGATGGTTGAACATTTGTACTCATTATTATTATAATAAAACTAAAACTTTAATTAATTATAATAAAACTAAAAGACATATCCAAAAATATCACTGATTAATAATGACAATAACATGCAATTTGAGATGAATCTGAGGTCATATAACTATAACTCTTCCATTAACATAGTTTCTCTACATCTAGGGTTACATAAATTGTATTAATTTTATTTCATGGTTTCTTTGCAATTTACCCCAAAGCAATACTCTTTTCACTTATTTATATATTCGTTCTAACATTCCCTGAATGCTACTCCAAGCTTTCCAACACGTCTACTAATTACGTACAGATGCCAGTTTTCCCTTTTCACGATGTTAAACACACATTCTCACACACTCTAATCCTTACATAACTTATCCTTAAACATTGATTAACTTAACATTTATTCATACAACTAATTTCTGAACAGTTTCTTAACATATAGAAATGTCCTTCCTTTTCTACTTTTAAGAATTGTTTACTGCGGAATTTTACTCGCACAGTCCTGATCATACTCATTCAATCAACTATCATTTCACATTCGTATTATTTTATACGTATCTGTGGTGTTGGCTAATGGTACTTCACCTGTCACCTTGTGTATCCATATCTTAATTTTGATAGGTACTAAAGTAGCTCATTCCTTCTCACATGTGTGACCCACTTCATATCCTGTCCTCCTCCATCTGTATCTAGCTCAAGTTGTGATCGTCTCTGTTGTTTCTGCGGGGTTCAAAATCCTGATCCCTTGGATTTAAAGGATGCTGCTCTTGTCGCCTACTTCTCCCCCAGCCGCTTGAATCTCTGTTTCTCCCGAAACGTCGCGGTGACTGACGCCTAGAGTCTCTGTGATCTTGCGGGCTTCGTATGTATCTCACATTTGTAACTTGCGCATTATTCTGACGCTCGCAGTTTGCGTAGCCAAATGCGTTTTCCCGCGGAGGCTTCCTATGTGAATCGCGCTCGTCATAGTCGCATCGCGGTCTCCTGTTTTGCTCTCGCGTAGATTGTAATGTCTGTATCTTCCCCAAAAACGCCAAGGCGTCCTGAGTCGTCTTTAAGTTCCCGCAAATCATGCTGTTTTGTGTCTCTGGCGGAAAATGGTTTGTCATAGCACCGACTAAATCCTCCTCCGACATTGCTGGATTCAGCATTGATGCCATACCTGCATAGCGAATATAGTGCTCTGTGTAGGTCTCATTCTTATGTTTATCCCAGCGGTCTTGGTAAATGCTGCACCTAATTTGAGCTTGGCGCGTTTGTCCCCATAACAAGTTTGCGAACGCGGTCTTGAAATTTTCGTACGATCCAATAGTATCGTATACAGTCGCGAACCACTGTTTGGCAAAAGGGTCTTCGATGGCTCTTAAGCAAAGTGGAAGTTTGAGTTCTTTGGGCGTTTTCTTAAGGGTAAAGTACTCGTCAAGTTCCCGTAAGAAATGAACGACTACCTGTTTAGCGCTGTCCTTAAATTTTGGTAAGCTAAGTTCATTTAGGTCAGCACAGTCATTAGGAACTGCCACAGATAACGCATTTACATTGTTGTTACAAGACATGTCAGGAACATTATTCACACTTCCATTACATGCAGATACATTACAGGTATTTACTACACTCATACTTGCTGCACAGCTGGTGTTGTCAATGTGGCTACTTGGTGAAGCAGTTGTGTTATTGTTGCCGTGACCTACATTCTCAACCCTGACAAGCGATGTGTGGTGTGGGGTGTTGCAAACATCTGATTGAATTTGTGTAGTTATCCCTGCAGTGATCTTTGCCTCAATGCGGCTAACAGCTAAATTTACCTTCTGAAATTCCGAAAAAGTATTTTGTTTCTCAGATTGTAAAGCGGCGGACATTGCCCTAATTTCATTTTCAATGCCTTCTACACTCCTGTCCAATCCTTCCTTTGTCTCTCCCAATTCCTGTCTAATACCTTCTATAGTTATATCAGCCTGTATCTTATGCTCATTTATCTCCTTGGTCAGTGCCTTTGAGCTGTCATTTACCTCCCTTGTGTTCCTGTCTAATTCTTTCCTGGTGTTAGTGACATGTGCAGCTACTCTTTCATCCATACCAGTACACACATCATCAATATTCTTACTTATTTTAGCAAGCTCAGTTTCAGTATTTTTCCATAATACACTTATTTCTTGTGACCTATTCTGAATTTCTGTTTGTAATCTTAGAGATAGCTCCTGCCTCACTTTCTCGTTATCTGATCTGAATTGGTTTGTTAAACTAGCAGCTAATTTTTCATTCTCCTTTCTCAGCTCCGACTTTAGATTCTCACAAACTGCATTTAACTTTAAATCTAGAGCTGCTGTTTGCAATTCTGTTTGTTTGCTTATCTCAGCCTGAATTGCCTGCTTAACACTAGCTAGGATATCTTGCAACTGAACAGCTGACATGGTTGTCTGTTGACTAGCACTGTCTACATCTTTGGCTGCTCTATCTTTTATGGCATCAACAACTGCGCTTACATGATCTGAGCTAACAATCTGGTTTGTCTGTTCACTGTCAGTAACTAACCTCTCGTCTACAATTGTCACTATCGAATCGTGTTGCTCAATGTCAGTTGTGGCGATACACCGACTACGGAGACATTTCTCTGCCATTTTCCTTTGTACCTATATATTGCACTCCTGAACCCAGTAATTGTGCCACTTACTTTAATTTCACGATTGGAGTAGCCAACAGCGATAAACGGGATCTCCGACTGCCTGGATCCTCGATGGCTGCTTCCGTGCGTGCTGCTCCGGTGCTTGCTGCGTCGCTTGGTATTTTCGCAGTCTTCCCCTGTCTACACCGGCCTAGGATGCTGGCTTATCTTCTTCTTCGGTGCGATATTTGCTGTTTCGGCTGTTTTCTGTTGTATTCTTTCCTTTCTCACCGTAGGCCGTTCGATCGCCCCAGGTTGCAGGCGCCAAAATTCTTGCTGTGACCGACTAGCTGCTGTATAGTCAGCAGAAACATGAGCTCCACTCTAGGGAATCTACGGGGATGCTTCCAGGGGAATTTATACTCGTTCTTGCTATACCTTTCTTTATTTCCTTGTTAACCATACACTCAAATATAATTCACTATTTCTCTACTGAACTAGTTAGTCCAGAACAAAACCGACCATCTCGCCCCAAACTCAAGGACCAACTGACCATCTCCTCTCAACCCAAAGACAAAAAAAAAACAAAGACTGACTCCTCAAAAAAAAAGGGTAGAGTCCCTCAACTCCAGAACTCTGTTTCCCCCATACCACTACTCCAGTTACACCTAACGGACCTGTCACACATATATCTTACAGCTTTGGAAGTCATCTCTTCCCCCATTTCCTGTCCGTACGGTTACAACTGTCACTACATGCACAGAAAGAAAAAGCTTATAATCTCAATCAATAAATGCTTAGAAGCCGTATTTTAACACAGCACTGCATTAAAAGTATAAAAATGTCCTCCTTTCAAAGCAGTCTACAAGCAATTAAGAAACAACCTGCATTGTTTCTGTCGTGGGAGGATAGATAGGGTTATGAGCTGAGCAAATTTGAAATCATCTAAACAGTCTGTTCGCACACGTTTGGAAAGAAAAACACATCGCCAGTTTACATTAATTGTCTCGAAAGATGTAAAACTAATTGAAATGTATGGGGGATAACAAATACATTTTTTAGTTACATACATGTAAGTAATTTATTGAACCATATAGCTGCGTTTGTCTTTAGCAGTTTCTTTTTGGTGTTTGTGATACTACGTATGACGTTCGCCTGTTGGGCATTTATATACTTAATATTATACATGTTCCTTGCACGGAACATGTATAATATTAAGTTTTGAGAACTATTAAGGTTTTGATGGGCAGTGCATTTGTTGGCATAATTTTTACTAATGACTATCATTCATATTTTGATTCATCTATATTGGGTTTTGATTCATCTAGATTAGGTCTTGATTCATCTAGATTAGGTTTTTATTCATCTAGATTAGGTTTTTTGTTAGGTTTAGCTACTTTTTTTGTAGTGTGTGTATTTTATTGTTTTTGTAAGTTTGTGTGTTGTGTATTGTTTTGAGTGTTTTGTGTTATTATTTGTGATGTATGTTATTCTGTGTTATGTGTCATTGTAGTACCACTGCCACCGGGTATAAACCCACTTGCACTAAAATAAATAATATATATACAATATATATATATATATTAGTCTTTTTTAGAACCCTTGTTCGAAACACTCTTCGCCCCTGTAAATATTCGGCAAGCTGTAATGAAGAAATGTATACACGATTTTGTGTAACACATCCTTCGGTCTGTTCAATTTTAATAAAAAACTGAAATCACTGTACAATGTTTCGTAAATTTCCCTCAACACTAAATTTCATGGAACTCGGTTCAGTATTTTGAAACTGTTACACGCGTATGGAAAGCAGCACGAACCGATTTTCTTAAGCTTTCAGCAGGGCTGCAAAAGCACATAAAAGCCACAGCAAGAACCACATCCTTAACAACATCAGTGACAATAACAATAATCAACACAGCAGAATTTTTGACAAGCTGATAGTCGTTATTCTTCTTTTAATAATACCCCAAGTGCTCAGAACATAATCCGCACTCATAAGATCCGAAGGTGCTCCAATGGGAGTCAGATAAAAGCATTCTATACAATTTAACATTTATGCCTTTAAGGTTCAATTTAATATTATGTCCAAATATTCGCCTCAGAGCTTCCCCCTCAAATATTCTCATTCATCGTACTTCTCGTAGGACCCAATAACAAAAATAATGAAGACGAAAATAATAATGATAACGATAATAATAATAATAAGCAAGAGAAGAGTGATTTATATAATGTGTGGCCAATTATTAGCCGGCAATGAAAGTGGCGTCAGAGCCAGACATACAGATGTAAAGCGTCAGACTGTTCTTCTGTATTAACCATTACACGAGATGATGGAAAGCATTAGACTTGATATATGTGACATTATATGCAAGATGTCTATTAAACTGGGTATGAATTTGTGACGCTCTCGTGCGTTGGAACAGAATTTCTTTATAAGAATGTGATGCTGTGAACCAATAGCGAATACTTCAGTTCGGTTATCACTGTGCCGTCGTACCGCTCAAAGTGTGGAATACAAAACAAAAAACAAAAGCTTTCCTTTCATTCAAAGGAACTCAAACATTTTGCTTGGGACCACCTGTAGACAGCGTGTACTTTAAGACACAAAATGTCTTAGCCTCGTATCCTCCAGTTTGTTGAAGCCGGTAGATTCACCGCTCGAGAAGATGTCTCAAAACTGTACTTTTGCACATGCGTCGCCGTTTAAGAAACAGAACATGATTCAGTAATGCCAGTGCTACAAATACAGTGCAGTATGATATGACTTTAGTTGTACTCCAATGCTTTAAGCAGTGGTTGCTGTATCAGCCAATATGTGATAGTACTAGCTTCGTAATGTTGAACTGCATAAATCAACTAAAAAAGCACAAATTTACTGGAACTTAAACAAAGAAATTTATCAGTTTGCATGATCGTCACCGTATGTTTGGGTACAATTCAATATATGTCTACCGCTTTAATACTCGTTTGAAATTCAGGGCATTCACAATTCTTAAACCCTCTCTCCAATAGCAGAAGCACAAGATTTAATTTCACAAAAGTAATTTTCCCCTTCCTTGCCTGTAACCTCTTATCCAGGTACGGGAAAGAGATTTTTCTCTTCTCCAAAACGTACAGATCCGCTCTGGGGCCCACCCAGCCTCCTATTCAATGCGTACCGGGGTTCTTTTACGCAGGTAAAGTAGCCGGACACGCAAATTTAACCACTCACTTCCATCCAGCTCCGAGGTTAAGACTCCATGAATCTTTATACCTCTTCTACTCCTAAATGCCTTCGTGGCGTGGACAAGGAAAACTTTGTCGTTTTGCCTGTACCCTATTACGCAGGAAACAAATCAACATAATGTATTTTTCAATAGTTACGGGCGTCATTAAATAAGCGATGAATACATACTAACCAACAGGGAAGGCCGTGCCATGGCTCAGGCGGTTTGTCGCCGGCCTCCCACCGCGAAGGCCCGGGTTCGATCCCGGGTCAGTCCATCTGGGATTTGTGGTGGACAAGGTGGCACTGGGACAGGGTTTTCCGCGAGTACTTCGGTTTTCCCTTGTCAATTTCATTCCACCGGTGCTCCATTACAAGGAGAAAGGAAAAAAAAAAAATCTTCATTACAGGGGTCTACAAAAAGCCTCAAGGCTGCGGTGCGTCCGTAGCATCTGCTGCGGGGCCTTCCAAAGAAAACAGGGAAACGAAACAGTAATTACTTAAACGAGAACATGTATGATAACATAGATGTTAATTATCCTAATAAGAGAAATGTGGCAATATATTGTGACTTCACAGAATCATCTTCAGGCAGGTGGTATAAAAATACATAAAAAGAAATGTATACAATTGTAATTATGTTTACAATTGAGACGTAAATTTTACAAATTTGTTAAAATACATGTTGCACTGTCAATCAGTTTGTATAAAATAAAAGTTAAAAAAAGTCAAATGAATGATTTATAACGTCTGTGGACTGCACTGTCGCACCTAGCAGATGCAAGACAGCACAGGCTGCATGGATTGACGTCTTGCAGGCTGAGTTTTATGTTGGGTTGGTTATCAGAATTTGTCTTGCTTCGATTTTGGAAGCTTGGCTTTAGATATTGGTGTCTGAATGGTACTGGTATTATTGTATTGACAGATCAACATGTAACCAAATCTGTAAAATTTTAAGGATCTCAAATCTAAACATTGTATACACTTCCTTGTACGTATTTTATACCACCGGACTGAAGATGACCCTTTGAGGTCGAAACATGTTGCCACATTAACATATAGTAGTTCTGTTGACGGCATTTTATTTCTCTTTTTATAAATACGAGTATAACACAATGGGATGACAAGTGTAAAAATTGTTAATCGTCCTGTTTCAATCCTATAGATTATACAGCATAGAATAATGCGTCCAGGTGTTTACACGAGGTAACCGGATGATTGGGAAGAAAACTGTCGTAAAAATAGGACGAGACTAACGCGGGATTTTAGAAAACAGACTGAGGAAGATAGCCAAAATCTGAATTTCTGCAGTCGGCAAAACGTCCAAATTCGAAATTCGTCGTTGCTAAAACAATGTGGTCCTTATCTACAACCTGAAAAATTCAAATTCGCCCACAACAAAGAAAGAAAGACTTCTGCCAGGTGAAGCTCCGCCAGTTGTGTTATTCAACACACAGCGTGTGTAAAGCAAGTGTGAGGCAGTTCAGGCACTCGGCACCGTCATTGCGTGACGACCCACTTGACCCTCGCCCTTTGGTTGATAATGTAGGTGACACAAGTTTTAAAGCCATCCTGCGTCGCCAAGTCAACGCTGGCTCGGACAAGTTCAGGGATTGAATAATTTAGGTTCGTAAACGGCGTTGCTGCATATTTCACAAGCAGCATCAAACCAGCAGGCCTGTTCCTACAGCCAGACCTCCAAGTTTCTGCTCAGTTCTCGTGACAAGCGGACACATAGAATTGCCGCTGTTAAGTGAAGTTTACCTCCTCTTTCATAATTCATTACTGTCTGCAGAAAGGGTTATATTTTTTACCAATTGAAGGATCACATGATACTATCCTCCGCGTTTTACACAAGATAAGTCAATTTTTGCTTCTAAAGTAAAATAACGTTTTCATTTGCTTTAATTCCTGTAGTCACCAAATAATATTCGCATGATCAAATCAAGAAGAATGAGGTGGGAGGGGCATGTAGCACGTATGGGGGAGTGGTGAGATGCATACAGGATTTTGGTGGGAGACCTGAGGGAAAGAGCCCACTTGGAAGACCCAGGTGTAGATGGGAGGATAATATTAAAATTGATCTTCAAGAAGTGGGATGGGGGGCATGGACTGGATTGATACGGCTCAGGATAGGGACAGGTGGCGGGCGCTTGGTAATGCGGTAATGTGCCTTCGTGTTCCATAAAATGCGGGGAATTTCTTGACTAGCTGAGGACCTGCTAGCTTCTCAAGAAGCACTCTGCTCCATGGAGTTAGTTAGTTAGTTAGTTAGTTAGTTAGTTACTTCCTGTACACGCCTAGACCTACTACACCAGCTACCATACAGGTCTTCTTCCTAAATCTTACAATTGACTGTAATGAAATTTATGCTTACAACGACGTCTTTATTAGATTAAACGTCTACACGCTTCTTCAACAAATAACACCGGAGTTTGAAATAAAAACAGGAAAATTTATTCTATTAACTGGCCCATGAAATGGTAATATTAATGAAATGAATATAAAACACTCTTACCTAATTTTAAATTGATGTGCTTATATCCAAATAATGCGATATATGTACGAGAATTTCACATTATTGTCTTCAATGTGCCGCATCGTAAAAAGGCCTGCAAGTTTTGTGCATGCACGTTTATACAGGTATCTAGCTAAAAAGTTCAGAGGACCGAGATCGCTTTATGCATTACGTACCTAATACGGTCTGCTGAAAGTGGCCGGAGTGACAGAGACAGCGAATGCAAGGGACTGGGTAGATGACGGTAAATCGCAGACACAAGGAATTTATAGACTTAAAATTTTCGGCCTGTTCTTTAGTTCATCTGAGGACAACAGCATAAAACTTACGCACTGAAGGATATTTATGAAATTCTGCGTAAATATGAATATTTGGAGGTTATTGAATTTATCACTTTACAACAATAACGATAAGATAGTCAATCGAACTAGTGGGTTACCAAAAACCCTAGTGCCTCGATATCTGTGGCATCTGTGAAAGATGTATATTATTGATGTAATTTATGTAATTAGGTACTTTTTCATTTTTATTTTATTTTCTAATTATTTGCTTTATGATCTTTTAGCTCTTTGTTATACCTTAATGACTGTTTCATGTTTATACTTTGTTTTTATGTTTATGTCTTTTATTGTTCGTCTCATGTTTATTTTCTTGTTTTGTATGTCTTGCCTTCTATTTTGTGTGCTCTATGTTTTCGTATAGTTTTGTGTATCTGTCTCCTTACCTATATAGTTGTTTTCTTTCTTTTTATTTGTGTACAAGTTTACGGACCACCGCCAACGGCCGACAACCCAATCGCAGTCAATAAATATCATATCATTAACTCGTAGAAGTCTGGGGAAATAAAAACTTACAAGAGTACAGTGAGCTCAGTCAAGTGCTTACAAGTGATGAACAGTTTTAAAACCGCGAAGTTTTATGAACATAACTCCAATGCCAGAGGTCGAATGTCATTATTACGAACGCTGGGAAGATGAAGATTTGGAGTTCGTCGTGGCCCATTGGAATACGATTACGGATGTTGAAAAATCATAGAAGAATACAAGTAATATTTTTACTTCTTAGTTTCTCTTATATTTAAGAATTTCATTGTCTCCAGAACTGTAATTCTGAATGCCATATTTCACAGAGTTGCACGCCCTTCATTTGAAGCATGTTACGTGTCCGTCATGAATTTAACTGCCTACAGCCTGGAAGTCACCAGCTGTCTTCAGAGGCGTGTCTGTAGAGCAATGACCTTCCTGTGGACAAAGTTGTAACTTCTCTTATTTGTTGACCATATAATCGCATTATATGGTCGAGAAGGCACAATACTGAGGGATGGAGCTGTTTGAAGCAGCGCAAATTTACCTTCTGAATTAAACCGGATCTCTTGCTGTGAAAATTATATATAGGCTACCGGGTATAGACGAGTATTAGCTTTGTATTTATATTTTAGATATTCTTACATACATACATCCACGAATATTGAAAAATGTTAGCCCCTGGTCTGATACATTAAATCATTGGACGAAAACATAAACAAATAAAAAAAATTGTAGCAAATTTTAAATATTTGGAAAAGATAATAATAAATATAAATCATATTCACGTACACTCACAACACTCAGTCCAACAAAATTTACTATATTGTTCCCAGATATTTTCTATTACAATCACGTTGAACACTGCTACAAATTTCGATCCTTTTTGAAATTATCATAGTGATCCCATAAGGGACTGAAACATGTAGCAGTGTTCAACGTGATATTGTCATATAACATATATGGAAACAATACAGTGCATTTTGTTGGACTGAGTGTTGTGAGTTGATTATCGATAATGCACAGAACGAACAATATAAAATTCACGAATGCGTTACGAGTATTATTAATTTGGAGTATGCTTACTGACATTCAGTTTCGAAATGTTTAAATTCATTTTTCTGTATAAAACCCATAAAGAATTTATCAGAATATAATCTTGCAATAAATGATTAAAAGCACAACATTAAGACAATTAGAATTTGTCACCATCATCCTAAAACACGTTTTGTCATTCATACAAGCCCTAAATATTTCGATAAAGCTGTGTAATTTAATTGTATAACTGGCATACAAAGATAGAGAAGTAAATATTAAGACAGTGATATAATTTGTTGCTACTTTAAACCACACTGATAATCCAGAAGAATTTATTTAACGTTGAGTACACAGACCTTTAATAGGTCATCATAAACTGCATACAAATATAACTATATACAACACATATCCGTAATATAAAAATATTTGTGTTTACTAAATCCTTCAAATATGTGGACAATTTTACACATTTCTGACGCGCAGCAAACTATCAAAATTGCATTCAAAAAGATATTTACATTGAATTCTGAGAAAGTTTGGTGTCATTCATTTCTGAATCTGTATTTGTCATCTGCAAGGTATACAAGAAATTCTAAAGCATTAATAACTAAAATATAATTTGTTTGACCTGTTCTTTGAATTTGATGTAAAACTTGGTTTCTCAGCCTAGGAGAAGATATGGATTGAGAGTACTTCAGTAGAAAATGGTGAAGCGAACAGTTTGACTTACTAGAGAGAGGATGTAAGAGGAGGGTGGAGAAAATTATATAAGGGAGAACCCCTTGTTATTGAACAAGACTCTAAGAACTAAGTTGCCTAATGTCTTTCTGGAAGCTATTTTCTAGAGTTAGTGTCCCGAACTTAGTTCCGTAATGTGCAAGCCTGTAGTTGTGTCATATTCATTCACTGGCTAAAGATTTAAACACAAAAAAAAAGCACAGAGAATGCAAAGAAATTATAGGGTTCTTCTAGGAGGATACAAAATGAAACAATAAATATTAGTGCAGCAGACAGCATAATCAACAGACTGTATAGCGACATGCTAAGAAACCTGTTATGGCAACATTAAACTGATTGGCATGTACAGTCTCAGTTCGACAAAATATCAATCGTCCTACCTAAGGGTCGGTTCAGGCAGCAGAGACTGAAATAGAATATCGATTACCATCAAGTCCAACCTGCTGACCTGAATGGTGAAGCTATCTGAACAAATTCAAACACTGGCTGTATTAGGCAATACAAATTTATGAACGGGTTTATATAAACGTGTCAAATGTGTTTAGTAAGTGAAGACAGTTCCAACTTACGTAAGGGTTCCGATCCTGCAATTTTTAGGTAACTCAAAATTTACGTAAGTCGGAACTGACCCCACCCCCACTTATTTATCACACCTCATGTTATATATATATTTATTTATTTATTTATTTATTTACAGTGTCAGTGTGCATGTTTAAAATGTCATTTCTATCACTTCATATGAAACACACCAAGTAAAACTGGAGGTAGACCTCCACTCCTCCGTAGGTTATTCCTGCTGTTGTATTCCAAACTGCTTCAGGCATTCATTTTGTTTAAATATCTTATCTAAGTTTTTTGTTCACGTATGGGTATATTTAACACAAATATGTATTAAAAGCTAATTCATGAATTTATGAAATTTAGAGATTTTAATAGGTCAGTCCGAACCACAAAGTTTTCAGATAATAAAATCAGACCTACACAAACTTCTCTAATAGCTTTCTTTTTTCACAAACATTCTTAACGAAAACCTAAAAACATAATGCAGTTCATCACACTGACACTCGTGTGATATTATTTCAATTCGAAATGTGCGCTTTCATTGTTTATATACAGTTTATCCGACGTGCTGAGTTATTGAAAAACATTTCCTTGTAGTTTCGATATTGTTGCACGACCTACTACGATCTGATCGGGGATCCTCTTAAAGAAATCGGCAGACAGTTCTTGGGGTGGTCTGTGTGTGACGTTACATTACGCTCCAGGAAAGAAGGATTATAAGTGAAACGTAGAAAGCTGATCGACTTCTCATTGATTCCCTCCTGATGCTTCAACAGAAGGTTACAGAATTTAAAAAAGTAAAATTTAAAACGAAAACCATAAGGAGACTGACACATTCTGCTTTCATGCGACTGCCTTAAAAAACTGAAAAGAATATGTGTGAAAAAATATAATATTGTTATATTTACATGATTACAACGCAATTAAATCAGCCGTAAAAAGAAATATACTACATACAGTCTTACTAGCATGATTTATATTTCAGAAAATATTTAATACTCTTATAATCTCAAAAATAAAAGGCTAAATTAAGACACAAAATAAGATTCAATTCACATTCACATCGTTTCTGATAGTACAATGGCAGTCACTAACCACCACAGCTATATTCGTGGGTTTACGAATATTCCTCTGCTACTACGCCGACTACATTATATCAGCGCCCTCCGAAATTCTGTTTTGATACACACATATATTGCATTTGACAACCGATTTTAATTTTGTTTCACAAAGATCTAAATAAGATCCACTTTACAATAACACATGAAGCACAAATCGAAATTTTATCAACTGCACAGAAAGTGATCGTCATACATAATATTGACAGATAATCCAGAATACGGTTACATATACAGGGGAAAGTATTTGCGGCTTCATATATAGTGTCTTATTGGGATTAACTTTGCAACAGTGCTTCGATAATAGCAATTACTGCAACACTGAGACTACAAAAACGACCAAAGATGTAAAACTATTTTAGTACCTGTAATATAGCGCGTATTATAAGCCGGGATCACAGCAACAGAAGCTTGAATTAAAAGGCTACGTTGCCAGTTGTAGGAACTGAGTAGCGAAGCCCAAGTTCTGCTGCCCAGTAAATGACATTAGTCATCTCATATTGCCTAGTTCTTTGAGATCATTGCCCTCGTCTTATTAAAATGCCCTCTCTACTCTATAATATGACAAGAAGTCGCGTGACTGTGTAAATGTCTTGTTATTCTTTTCTTTCCATTTTCGTTACCTTTGTTTATTATTGAATAATCAAATCTTCTAAGATATTATGTCGTATCGACTGGTAGATATTTACCGACCAGTGAGAAGAATGTTGTGCCTTCATCTTCAGGTTTTGTGGTTCTAGGCTTTTCCGAATTCATTTACCAGTCAACACAGTATAACATCCTAGAAGCCTCGACTGAATTATTGTCAAGTGATTATAGAATAAAGTACTTGACTGAATTGTTACGAACAACACTGTAAGAACCTAAAACCTCGCTCTGCTTAGTACTGTTTGATGAAATAAGAATGAAAATAACTACGAAGTATGTATTTCTGCGGTGTAGACCTGGAAACAACGGAGAATCAGCTCTCGCTTCAATTCCTTTGACCATGACATATAATATTTCAGTTGCTTCTTTTTTATATTTATCCGTATCTATAATTTTAAACGCTGTAAACAATATTCTGGATTATATCTATATACGTATATCTCAAGGCAATATTAACTTTTATAAAATGTCTAACAATTAACAATAACTGTTTCGTTATTACAAATCCATATGCATGGACTTTAAAACAGTGACATGCAACAATCAGTAATATAGGTCTATACACGCATTTGAAGTCTGGGGTAACAAAAAGTTGTCGGAACCTGCAGTGGATATTTTATTGTAAAATATATAAAATTGAGTTTTCATGGGGCCTTCGCTCTTCCGGGTCAGGCAGACTTGGACTGCTTAATCGTTAAATATGGGACCGATAGGCTATCCCGAAACGTCGGTAAACAACCTCCAACCAACACTGCGTAAGAACCCAGAAGAGCGAAGACCTGAACTACACTGCAGCGGAAGCCTGAAATCTTGAGTGTTCATGTTATAGCTACTGACTGTAATCAAAAAATCAAACAGCACACTTATGCTTGTCTAAAGCCGGGATTAGACGGCGCGTGGCTCGGCTCGTTTTACGTCATAACTGACGTCATTGACAAAGAATCGTATTCAAACGCGCCGTGTAACCGATCTGGCGCGGCGCGGCGTGTGATTGGTGGAGCGAGGCTCGCTGGATCGCCGCAAAAGCGGTTTTTTCACGATCCTCAAAGGGACTCGGCGCGGGCAGATTTTGTGGCTACACGCCGCTTGCAGTGTACGCGCCAAGCCAGTCTCGTCCAAGCCTGTATACACTTAGGTCTGGTCTTTGTGTTCTGCTGTCGGGGTGCGCGAAGAGTGAAACTTTCTGTCCCACAATTGGTATTGGCTAGAACGGAGTGGTCAAACGAGGACATTTTTAAGTTCATAGAACAACACGACTTATTCCACAAGCCGAGCCGAACCTACCCGAGCAAGGCCGCTGGTCCGCCATTTGCCGAGCTGCGCCGCGTCGTGTAGCCAGATTGTCTTTTCTGTTCCGATCTGTTGGCCGAGCAAGTGACGTCACGTCACTGGACGAGCCACGCGCCGACTAATCCCGGCTTAATAAATGTACCTTAGGCCCACATTAGTGAGCACAATCATATACTTATCCAATTTTGTGCAACTTAAATTAACCATTTACATTACTGCACACGTATCCGAAGTTTTAGTACAGCTAAAAGAAATCCAAATTTCGAAGAAGAAATGGAGCCAGGTCCATCCACAAGGTGTTGGGGAAGAAACGTTAATCATAAAATATTCTGTTACGAAACGTATAGTAGGTCTCGGAAAAATTCTGTTCGAATACAATTTTCATCTTTCAAAAGATTTACGTTCGTCAAAATTATATCACGGTTCCTATTTATTGTTGTTTATTGTACAGACGAAGAAGTTAAACACGTTTACAGAAATAATTTTTGTTTAGTACGAGCATCGTACTAAACACATATATGCACTGTGTGGGAAAAAGCGGAGCCTCTCTAATGTTACAACTGGGGGCACGCACATTTAGTTATTACAGAGCTTTAAACATTTAAAGATATATCAGTTAGCGACTTTCGTGCCACTCTGTGGCCACCGTGTTAACCTATTTGATTATCATAATGTAGATTCCATGTCAAACATGTCATGCTCTGTGATTAATTTTATGTTATACCTGCAAAATTACCAATCACTGCAGGGACTGGCTCTGTGTTCGTGCTTGCACACTGGTGAGGTCTCACACTATCACTTTAATGCTTATTGATTCGCTGTACATTACGACTTCAGCAGCTTCAAGTTTTACATTTCCCTGTATGAATGCAAAATCCTTCACAGGAGCTGTAGAACCAAAATGAATGTAGGCAGGCGTCCGTACGAATGGATAACAAGCTTGTTAAATAATTACTACCACCTGCTCTAGCACACAGAACAGGTGTCGGATGCGTGAACACGTTTCTACTCCGTAAATTTATCGATTTATGATACACTTCGAAAATAAAATTACATTGACATTTGACATGTAAGCTTTTAGCGTGTAAATCACAAGAATTCAAACAGCAAGAAACTTAAAACAAATTACATTTTTTACATACTATGGATTAAGAGTACGGTGCTGACCAAACAGAAAGTAACGTAAAATTACAGAAATTTTCACAACAAAGATCTTCATGAAAATGATCAAATCAAGTAGAATGACATGGGTGGGGAATATGGCGCTTGATGGGGAGAAGAGAAATGCATACAGCGTTTTGGTAAGGAAACATAAAAAAGAGGTAATTTGGAATAGGACCTTAAATAGGTGACAAGGCAGGTTTTTTCTTAGTTCATCTGCCTCTGGGTAGGGACCTGGGTCGGAATTATTGAACACGTTTATTTAGCTATCGGTTTCCATAAAATACGAGTAAATTCTTACTAACTGAAAATTTAATAGGTTCTCAAGAAATACCCTTCTCCATGGAATTACTTACTTAGTTAGTTGATTAGTTACTTAATTCAGTTATTTATTTAAGTTGGTTATCCAGTTATGGATTTCTCAACTCCAATAATCATAAACATTCCCGAGCAACTGATAGTTCAGCACAGAGAGAAATTTTCCTCCTTTCATGAAGCGGGAAAATATTACCACGTTCACAAAAAAGTATAACAGATCCAGACACATCCAGACTGCCTACTCTCATATCCTGATTTTTTAAAGCCCATTTTAACATAATTTCTCATTTACGCCCAGGTCTACCAAGCCTTTTCCTTTAGGTTTTCCAGCTCAAGCTCTACTATACGAACTCTGACATGCCTGCGACCCTCAGACAGGCGTTAACGAAAGGTTCTACACGATACAGTTAATTATAACCAGGCATGTGACTCTCCTGCACTCTCAACAGCGTTTCAAGTTCAATCACATTCGAGAACAGCTATCCTGGTTTCAGATTCTAACAGCTGCACTAGCTTCTAGCACACTGGACACACTTGATTAAAAGCATGCAGCCTCTCCAGCCGTCACTGACTCTGCCTCCGCACCAACCAACTGCATAACACAACCGTGATACAGAAACAGGCCAGCAGTATAAGTACTACAATTGTCCTGTTTATTCTCATTAAGAGTGAGAAGAGGATGGCGAAGGAAATATTTAGATGTAAGAGACAGGACGGGGAGGGAAGATAAGGAAAATTGCGTAACAATAAGCTTCATAATTTTCACTCTTCAACGATTACCATTAAAATTACTGTTACCATAAAATCAAGGATGACGGGAAGTGGAGGGGAATGCAGCTCACAGGGTAGGAATAGAAATCCATGCAAAATTGAATTGAGAAAAAATTGAAAGAGGAAGCACTATATCGCACACTGTGGAGAACTCGCTTTGGAAGAGGCTACGGACCTGTCGCAAGACAGACTAAAGAAAGAATGGATGAATCTTGAAGGGAACAGACAGTTTTTCGGACATATGCTTAAACTGGAGTTTAAAAACATATAACGGATCTTAATAACGTGTGAGATTGTGGAATTTACTGAACTGGAACGGGACAGGATCCAGTTGCGAATTCTTGTGAATACACAAATGAATCTTGTGAATACATTAATGAATCCTGTGAATACACTAAAGAATTCTGTAAATACACTAATGAATCCTGTGAATACACAAATGAATCCTGTAAATACACTAATAAATCCTGTGAATACACCAATGTACCCTGTGAATACATTAACGAATCCTGTGAATACACTAATGAATCTTGTGTCCATAAGAGGAGGATAATTTATTTACTAGCTGAGAAACTCTCAGCTTGTCAAGAAAGTCGCTGCTGCTTGGTGACAGATAGGTAGTACGTCTTGCTCAGACAATAAATTCCAATAAAATGTGTCCATTGTAATGTACGACAATTTAAATCTAAAAACTCCGAGATTTCTCACAAACCAGTCTTGAATCAACACGTTCACCCAACTGACAGAACATATTGTCATTATATCAGACAATCACTGAAATATCTTGCAATTCCTTAGCTGGTAAATAAACCTACTAAATTCATAAAACAATTCATGTGAGCTTTATCCACTCAAAGATTAAATCACTCAACCAATCAATCAATCATGTATAATAAAGCGCCAAAATCATTATTCAACGAAGTCCTTACACCGTAAAAGTTTCATTTATTAACACAAGTAATCCATAAATATATATACATACTTGTTTAAATTGATGATGGTGCCATGTGCACCGAAATGCCTCCGTGGTATGTCATAATAAATCATGTGATAAATATATGTGCTAAAGATGTTGGTATTTTGATAACGTAGTCAGATGATACTCAGACTTAAAAATCCATGTTGGCTATTAGTAGACTAACAGGTAGATATTAACCGGTTTTACGATGAATGAATCTTCCGTCAAAGAAGCCGAAAAAGTGTCCAAAACTTCCATAGTGTCCAAAATAATTCCGTAATGAAAGAGGATAAGACGGTAATTTTATAAAATTTATAGTGAATAGGAATGTATAATGAGTTTCACTCTTGTACGAATTCTTATTTATTGCCGTATAAAACCCGATCCTTGTTTGTAACTGCCAGGTGATGATATAGTCAAACTATTTCTTGTCTTTCATGCAGCCCGAATAACCACTGCCGAATTCGCAAGCAAAGGAAACTAGGCTAACCACGCTGAAACCAGTCCACACTCCCAGGCACTATTTAATTAACCTGCTTTTAAAGTACATTAGTAAGAACTCTTCAGATTCCTACTGTTACATTTCGCTATACAAAACATTATACCATACACAATATCACAGAAATTCTGTAAAATTGCAATGCGTTGGGCCTAGAAACAAATGAAGAGAAAACCAGACCAAACCTTCATGTCTCATCACCAAAACGCAGCATAAAATCATTGTCTACATACATGATACCTTTTCTGCTTGCCTGATAGGTGTGTTTGTGTGCGTATGTTTGTGTGAGCGTGTTATTCACTTACAAAGAATGTGGTTACTCTCAATATATAACAGATAGCGTTAAATCTTATTATGATCTTGACATGAACATACTTTCACCTATAACAGGCTCTCAATCTCTGACACATAGCATAGTCATCAGAGGGTCTCGACATATATATATTAAATTATTAAATAAATATTTGTGGGTAAATTCACAACGGTCTTTTTCGGCTAGTAATAGCAAGGCAGCTGACAAATCACTGCAATAAGTGGCGAAGGTCGTTTTGCGAAGACAATATAAGGGTATATTATTTACCCATCTAGCGACGAGGTTAAAGAAAGATTAGAGTTATACCTCTACTCCACTTCTGGGCCTTAATGACCTGTTCTAGGGTGAACTTTATATTATTTACCTAGCAAATTCGAATAAAGACTGTGCATTTTTATCGTAGTAGACTAAATTAGTCTTACTCTCCGTTCCTCGGTCAGTATATCGAACATTTTTCCTCGGGCGAACAAAATTTTATTTTCCGAGGCAAGAAGAGTCTTGTACCTGTCAGGCATTTAATGAAGCAGCCAGGCAGTCGCACAAAGGCACAGCGGAGGATAAATAGAGCGTGAAATATTCATATAAAGGAGAATTTACTGGGTGGGGTAAGATCGTACAGGGCTTTAAAACATACGAGTACACGTATGAATGAATATTATATTCACACATACCACGTGTGGTGTGGGGTAAAATCATCCTTCCGCTTTCTCCTATCTTGAACATCTCTTCTTACCATTTCCTCCACCCATCGCCCAATGGGCTTCTTGGGAGTTACGCTTCAAAGCATCGAGAAAGCCAATGCTCCCCCTAACTCCAGAATTCTCGAGAGAAAATTGGTATGTTTACTTTTAAACTTCAGGCGAAAAGATGAGGAGGAAAATGTGAGCTATATTTCTGATAAAGGCACTCACTTTATGTAGTTGGACTACAGGAAGAATATGTAGGGAATTTTGACAAAGATTGGTTTGGTATAATGTTGTGTGCTGCGTCTACCACTTTACCTCTACGAAAGGAAGAGTTCGTCCAGACCTCAGTTTACTAATATTTCAAACACAACCACAAACAGCTTTTTTCCAATATTAAAAGAGAGAAATAATGACATACCGAATAAAATATTTTGATTATTGTTTTGGAATTTAACGGTGTCATTCTAGTCATGAAATAAAATCAATGAAAAGTTCCGAAGCTTCTCACATTCCACTTTTATGTAGTGAATATTGTATGATTTTACAACTTCAATTTATTTATTCCTTTTAAATATCAATGACCTTTACCACAGTATGACAAAGGTCGTTGGTATTTGCAAATGCATAAAGCAAGGCCAATGCTCCCGTAAGTTTTGTCGTGTTTCTCCGTCTGTCTGTCTGTCTGTCCTCTCCCTCCGACCGTCCATCTGTGCACAAGCAACAATTCGGGAGCCCATTCACATACTTTAATAAAATTTAGTACCGTCAAATTTTACTAAATTATTTTCACGTTTTATAATATTTGTTATAATTTGGCGAGAATAACAGAAACTATACGAAAAACTACAAGCGTCTTCGTTCGCATCTCGACAGTGGGCCTACATCGCTGAATATTTATAGGGCAAAAAGTACTTCGAAAGACAGATGGTGGCGAAAAATGAAATATACGTTTTACGAAGAATGTTCTTTTTCATAAGATTTATGGATTTTAAAATAACCTATGGGAACTAACAGACCAATATTATTACGCAATGTGTATATTTCTCATCTTCCACATGTTGCAAACGAAGTATTGTTGAACCGTGTTATAGCACCAGAAGTATGTAAATTATACTTTACATATTTTGGAATATCTGTATTTTATTGTCCAAACACAAAACGCGTCAACTTCATACAACAGGCCATACGTAATACTGGGCTTATATTAACATCACTTGCGTCCTTCGCTATTGTTCGGTGGTACAGTGGACTCTGTTGGGCTGCACTGCAAACGACTCAGAGATCCCTGTTGTATCGATTAAGATCGCCTTGAATGGACGAACAGGAAGTATCTCAGGAACATGTGCAATACAGCCCACATCTAGGAGCAATGCACCTAGGAGCAGCATCCACATCAGCAGTGATCCACAATGACAGACTGAAATAATTTACAACGCCTTCCCAAAGCTTTAAAGTACGCGGATATCGCCTTAACTTCAAAAAATTCTCGGAAGCCCACAGGCAAATAATTGTATTTCATGATCTTAAAATAATGCAATTAATGACGGAAACTTTTCTCAAATAAGAAACCATTTTAAGTATATTTAAATTTTAATACCTTTCTCTTGTGAAGGGCCCCGCAGCAGATGCTACGGACGCACCGCAACCTTGAGGCTTATTGTGCAACTCTGTGATGAAGATGATAGTTTTTTTTGTACTCGGAGAAAACCTGTCCCAGTGCCACGTTGTCCACCACAAATCCCACATGGACTTTTTGATACTTTAATATTATACATTGTCCGTGTATTGGTATACTATATATACTATGTATATGTTATGTATGCATAAGCGTAAAAAGCACTTTCGTCTAGTTCACAAAATCAGCACTCTAATTACGTAATGCGCTCTGTAACATCGCACAAAATATCTTGCATATATATATGTATATATATATATGTATTTCTGAAAATGAGTTGTTTACAACCACCGTAGTTCAACAGCGCCAACAAATGGATGCGGTAGAGTGTCGGTGGACTGATCAGCATATTTGTCTTTGATATTTTGAATATTCCTATTAGGTGCATCCAGATTTGTAGTGGGTGCATTGCACCCACTTGCCCCCCCTGGCTACGGGCCTGAATGCACTTCTTGTGACTTACTCTTGAACATGTAAAACGATATGGTTTAGTTAATGATGCTCTCTGTAGACCATATAACGAGTAATGTTAGGGTGATAAACAAACGATAATTCAGAAAGAATTGAAAAGAATACTTAACCAAGAAACAGACAGCCGCTGGAACACCTAGCAGAGTCACCTGATATTAACTCTAAAATATTAACTACCCTTGAAAGGACAAACTATGAATTACTTAAAGATATTCAGAGCAATGTGATGACAGTAAGCCTTCCGAAAATAAGTTCAGAAATTAATGCTGAGCACTGCTTTTCGCCGTGACAAAGGAGCTGGTATGCTGATAGAGTCAGAAGATAAGGGCTTTGATTGAAACCACAAATATCGTCTGGTAGTAAATATGAGTATAGTCACTGAATCACTCCCAATATATATGAGCCACAACCTGCATTATAAATACAAGAAATCTCATCAAAAGCATTCAAGGAATCAAGGTTTAAGTTAGGGTAATGTAGGTTACCTCTTGTAAGAAGCGAAAGCCGCCCACTCAGCAGTGCTAGAGACAGTTGTTTGTAGGATAAATTCCATATTAGTGCAAAGAAACCAGCTCCATAAACGTAATTAGGTAGCCTTCCCGCCGGAGAATAGTCAGTTGGCACGCGGCGCACAAGACAAACAGTCTGCACAGCAGATCAGTCACGAAGCGGACAGGAGGTCCATTATGAGGAACTCCTCCTTCTAGTTGTCTAACGGACTCGGGTCAGTAACCTAGAAGGGCTCTGAATGCCCTAAATGCATTACATTCTCTAAGATATTGTTTCTTTGTACATTTAGTGACGCTTTTCGAGATTAATACGGCGTACGTACATTTCTTCTTCCCCTTATTCTGTTTGTGAGCCGTATTCAGACCCTCGCTCAAATCCTAAAGCCTCACAACCACCTCTATCGCCTATAAATAGATTTCTAAATGAAAATTCTGAAGATAAAGAACACTCCGGAGATTCTTTTTGTGGTGAAGGGCCCCGTAGCAGATGCTACGGACGCACCGCAGCTTTGAGGTTTATTGTGCAACACTGTGATGAAGATGATGAGTCTCTTCCGTTTTTCCGTGTAATGGAGCACCGGTGGAATGAAATTGACAGGGGAAAACCGAAGTACTCAAGGGAAAACCTGTCCCAGTGCCACTTTGTCCACCACAAATCCCACATGGACTGGGCCGGAATCGAACCCGGGCCTCCGCGGTGAGATGCCGGCAACAAACCCCCTGAGCCATGGCACGGTCACTCCGGAGACTTAGATGAAGACAGAAAGATAGTATAGATGTGGGCCTCATAGATGTAGGATGTGAAGATGTGAACCTGATTCTGCTGACTTGGGATAAGATTACGTTGTAGATTTTTGGGTATATGTTAGTGAACATTTGAGTTCCATATAAGAAAACGTTTCTTAAACAATTGTACGACTAGCAGACTATGAACAAGACCTCTGTTCCGTGATATTTACACAGTCAGGGAGCTCCAAGAGCAATGATGAAGATAAAGATGATGATGATGATTAATGATGATTGACGATGATGATGGTGATGACGACAACGACGATGACAAAGACGACGATGAAAACAACGACTAGGAAGAGGTTAAAAATGCTTCCATAAATGCTAAAAAATGCACAAATATCTACAGTAGCTGGAAGAAACAAATGCGTCGCTTCGCTCGTGAAAAAGTGTTAACATTTTTTTGAAATGTATGCCTACATGAGCCCTATCGGAATTCAGACACAAACTAATTCCATATGGAAGCTTCTAAACGCGTGGTGTTATATCATGAGGCAATTTATCCACACGTACCTGTCACACAATTTGTGGCGAATTTGAGACTTCATTACGTGCTTTTATGGTTAAGAGCTACACAGCTATCCGAAGTTTCAACATACGAGCTACAGAGTGTTTCAGACACAGTAATTACTTTAACGTCCTTTGAAGACATCGGGCTTTGAGTACAGCAACAAGAAGGTAGATCCCTTCATAAGCAAACACTTGAAATGGTTAAGGAACCGCACGAAGTTAACGGATAGGCCTGGCTGTACTGTGTGTGTTATGTACCGTGTTAGAGGTTAACCGAATTACATCGAACACAGAAATCTAGAGCTTAATTAAAATGTCAATTTTTATATATGCTTTGCACAACGTTCATAAAATTAACAAGAATGGGGAGATCGTGTCTGTCCGTCCGTCTATATCTCCTTCATCTCCTACAGACGTAATTCGATTTGGGTTCTTACCGGTCATATAACATTGTACATAACATAAAACTGTAATCTCTAACATTTTCTCAAAAAGGATCATATTATCGAATAATGGTGTAAATATCTTTAAAAAAAACGCGACATATGACGTTCTTACAGCGATGCTGCTGAAGATTCAGGTCTTCGGGGATGCTGCACTGCGCCGAGCGTTAAATAATTGCCGATGCTTCTAATGAATCCTATAGAATTACTTGAACGTAAAGAGGAAGGAAGTATATTTTTTTAAATATCAGTAATTATTTACCACTCGGTAAGACATAACATCCCAAAATGCTTAAATCTTAATACGGAAGACAAATAACAAACCTTTCAGAGGTTAACGTACTTCATTTAAAATATTTTTTCTTATAGCGATTTATTTACAAAATATTACGGAAAAAAACTTGCGACTAATGTACACATGTGAAATATGTAATAATAATAATAATAATAATAATAATAATACTTGGTTTACAACGTCATTATATCTCCAGTAAATGAACATAAAATCAATGAGGAATCAAAATCTCAAAGAATGCGATTCATAATTATTTTTAAGGCCTACGGAATGTAGTTAATAGAAAGGGTGTTTTAGTATAACGACGAATGACAGTAGAAATGTCAGATAATATATAATGGACCCGAAAATGGAATAACAGAATTTCTTTTTCTATATGGTAGCGCAGCACAGTGGAAGGTGCCGAAAGCATCAAACAATACGACACGCACGAGGAGCTCCGCAGCAGAAAATTGAGACTTCTCTCCAGAATAAAACAAATAGGCAACTTATTACGGCATCAAAGGGAGACATAACAAGTACAACCTGCATTTAACGGGGTTTACTTCAATAACATCGTGCTAATGTCATTTGTATAATGAAAAAGATATACACATATAGGTCAAAGACACACTTCGTTTATTTTAAAAAATTATATGTAAACACAAAAGAGACAAGAATGATTTTAATATGATTGACAATAGTGATCAAAACTATACTTTACCACTTTAAAATTACATAAAATTAAAAATTCTTTAAGCAGAAATTATTTTATAATAACACAAGTATTTGAGTATGAGATGTTTATAATACACACAATTTCAGACCAGGTTAATGAGTTCTTATACAGGTTTACTAATCACAAAACCAGAAAACCTTTATAAGGAAGAGATCTTTGTCAAGCAAGTAAACATCAGTGCCTTCCTTTTATAATTTGTATGGTTGTCGCCTGTTGATGACCTTCTAGGTTGAAGCATGTAACGAACTATTTTAAAAACAGGAGTAGGTTTTTATAATAAAATATAGTTGTGTTGACTGAATTATTCTTTAATAATGTTTAAAACATTACAATTATAACACAAGTTTTAACCTGTCGAGGTCTGTTATTTGACGCGGTAGGAAGTTAGTTTTTTTTTTTTTTTGTTTTTTTGGGTATTATGGAACATTATAATAACTTGCCATCCAATAACACACACGCTTTCAACTCACCAACTTAAGCCTTGTAATGTAATTATTTCCGTGAAAAACAGGATATGATTAAATAAAATAATGTATAAAAATGCAAATGTCTTTTATAACTATTAATAATTAGATAATTCCTGCATTCTGTATTACCCTCTGAATGCCATAATATTCTACGTATATATCTCTTGCAGTAACTTCATAATAATTAATGTTTTTATATTGTTGCACATAATACGTGTAAAATTGCATAAAACGCTCTAATGAACAATAACATTTCATTTAGTTATAACTTGAATTTATGAAGATATTCAGAAAAGAACTAAACCTTATTACATTATTGCCTGCTTTCCCATATATAAGTACCGTCGCCGTATTCTTCCGCTTGCAGAGTGATTCACACGGACTGCAACAACTTACTGCTGCGAAAGGTCAACTAACAGTCTGACGGACTCTTAGTTTGGTCAGCTGTGCAGCTTATGTACCGTTATATAAAATATGAAGTTAAACATAAAAGAAGAGTCAGTAATGTGAAGTATACTTACAAACCAAATATAACGATACGAACCAAACTGAAAGCAGACTGTCGTAGCCCATTTTAAAGCACTATACATAAAAGAATGTCGCCTAAGGAACTCAGAAGCCGATCCCAGTGGCCGCGCGGTCTAAAGCGTGGGTCTGCGGCCGTTCGTTTGCTGGGATTGTGGGTTCAAATCCCGCCGGGGGCATGGAGGTTTGTCTCTGGTGAGTGTTGTGTGTTGTCAGGTAGAGGTCTCTGTGTCGGGCTGATCACTCGTCCAGATGAATCCTACAGAGTGTGGTATGTCTGAGTGTGATCGTGAAGCCTCGATAATGAGGAGGCCCTGGCCCACTAAGGGGCTGTTGCGCCATTAGGAAAAAAGGAAATGAGGAAAACCATTAAAGACTACAATTATAATAGCTAATGATTCCTCCGAGATTTGTCTCGCCTACCTCGTGGATTCGAATTCAGGGCAATACCGTCATGATAACCTGCGCTATATGTACCTAAATTGCCCGCAGGATTAAGTACAATATAGTAACCGATTTGTGGTATGTGTCCTAATTCTAGTTTATATAACAGTTGCAGCATGTGTGCAAATACAATTGCTAACAGACATAAAACAAGCATCCGATTATATAAGAGTAAAATCCAGTTTACATTCTTATTAAACACAACACAAGAACACAATGCACACAGTGTTACACAGTGGCAACATAAGAAGTATGCCCTGTATTTTGGCCTGGAGAAAAGGAAAAAACCATCTGGTAAGCCCAGACGTAGATGGTAGGGTAATATGCAAAAGAAAAGTCATACGAGGCGTCCGACTGCAGTCCACTGGTTCAGGACAGACTTTAGAGAGTGGGTTTTGCAAAAGCGGCTCTAGATATTCCAGTTTCGTTAAAGCCGTGGCATTCTTGACAGCTTAGATATTATCAGCTACTTACACACAGTAGATATAAGAACAACAACAAAACTCTTCTAATTAACTTGGTGTAGAATTATCAGCGATGTATGGCATATTCACATATGTCCTGTTTTTGAAGATACAGCGCACGTATATGGGCAAACGGACAAGAAGCGAAATTTAATGCATGTTCACTTCAAGCACTGAACGAAAAAAAAATTTTCAAGGTACACACAGGATTAAATCTTAGTACTTACACGTAAAAGACAAGGTAAAGGTACAATAGACACAAGGCCGTGTCATGGCTCCGGCGGTTAGTCGCCGGCCTCTCACCGAGGAGGCCTGGGTTCGATCTCGGGTCAGTCCATGTGGGATTTGTGGTGGAAAAAGTGGCACTGGGACAGGTTTTTCCCCGAGTACTTCGGTTTTCCCTTGTAAATTTCATTACACCGGTGCACCATTACAAGGAAAAACGAAAAAACTAATCATCTTCCTCATAGGGTTGCACAATAAGCCTCAAGGCTGTGGTGTGTCCGTAGTATCTGCTGCGAGGCCCTTCACACACACACACACACACACACACACACAGCAGACCCTGTGCTTAATTAAGTAGGTCTACAACGCCATGAAGACATATCAAGGGCTATCTTTCTATCCACTTTTAAAGAGGAATATACGTGAATGGCCGCTGTACCCCTAGCAAGAAAAGCCCACCGCTACGCACTATAGAAGCTGCGTGGCCCACAGCCGGCAGACGATGGAAGCATGTCCTGCTGGAAACCGAACCATTACTGTTCGGTCGCCCAGACGGTAGCCTAGTTACTCCACGAGTACCATGACCAACACGGCTCTCAGGTGTCTTCTCTTTGTCGGAAATATTGGGCTATTGAGCTGTACAGAAGGAGTAAAACAACACGATATGAAAAAATATATAATTAATTTAGCACGTATCGTCATTTAAAATTTAAATGAATATGAATAAGATAGGCAACAGTGATTTCAGGCTTCCGCCGCGATGTTGATGAGATCTGCGCTCTTCTGGGATATTACGCAGCGTCAAGTGGTAATCCTTTACCGACGTTTCGGGACAAAGTATCGGTCCCATCTTCAAGGGTCAAGAAGTGTGACCCCTGAAGATGGGACCGATACGTTATCCCGAAACGTCGGTAAATGATTACCACTCGACGCTGCGTAATATAGCAGAACAGCGCGGATCTCAAGACAGGAAACGTACGTATAATGTAACAATCAGGCGCGTTCGCATAACCACTGTTGCCGCGTAAAAGCAAGAAGTGTTAAATATTATGAGTGTGTATCTGTATTCTTGCCTTAGGTATCCTGCACGCAAATCGCATCTTTTCTTCGTCGTATTATAGTGTCATCTGTGATCTGTCTGACTCTACCGCATTATCCCCCACCATATAATAAATGGCAGATTACTGAATCTGCGTGTTTTGATTTTCTCTAAAAATCTTGTCTGCAACATTTCCCATTCTGAGAAGAATTCAGTGAGATACTATTATAAATGTAAGTAAGTCTTCCCCAGATTTTCAAAGAATTCTCAACTATCAAATGTCATGAAACTGCACCCAATGCGAACCGAGTTTGTTCATGCGGACAGACAGACATGACGAAACTAATAGTCACTTGTTGCAATTTTGCAAACGCGCTTCAAGAAACAGAAATAGATTAAATTAAAGCAAACAGACAACATTGTTTAGACGTATCCCTGACAAAGAGAGTGGGTTCCTAGCCAGTGGATTATAAAAACAAGCCAGTGGATTATAAAAACATAGCTGATGTATATAACGCGTTCTGTGAATGAAGAGTTCCGCTTCACCTCACTAAACAATTCGCCTTGCACTATTCGTTTTTATGTGTCATGAGGTTATTATTACACTATAGCCAGTATCAAGCAACATTTATACACTAACGGTCTAACGAAACACAGTTATATCGAGGACTTATGTAAAGAAATGCAGCTCATTTTAGTAGACAAAATTAAATTAAGTTGCGCTTGATATAAAGTACTGTTCATATATTAGAGACAAGCGGATTATTAAACAACTTAAACACATATTAATTCTGGGTTTATTACGACTAAGGAAGGCATTGTATTACACAGTTACATTCGCTTAATAACTTGACGAAACTTAATATTCCCAAACAATAGGTCTGGCCTACCATTCTATTGTTCCTTAAATAATCTTAGGAGCCATATTCCGAAATGAAAGCAACAAACCAACATTTTATTATTATCATTATTATTGTTACTGCTCTAGTAAGACATGCATTAAAGAAGTCAGAGCGTCTTCTGGAGTAATTTCTACCATTAAAGTTTACAATAATAGCAGTAAACACAAGATGCTTGTAGCGTCTATTCTTTGTAACAAAGCTCATGCTTCCATGCGGGCTCAGACAAAAGTAAATAAATGTTTGAAATGGGCTCTCTTCTATCAGAAAACGAGGCGTCATTATACTAGATCAGAAAGCAGGTTCATCTTAAATGTCGGTATATTTCCATCAGACTATACGGCGTCATACCCCAGAAGACAGTAATCATCATTGCCACTGCCATGAGAACCTTAAAGCTCAAATAAATACTTCCCACTGCAGATTGTAATACATTTCGCATATCGTCTAAGGGGAATTCGTGTTTCTTCCGATCCGGGATGAACTGTGAAATGAAAACATGTTCTGTGAGTTTGTTAATTTTGCTATTTACGCTCTACTAGTTTAAAATTTATCTTAAGTTTACTAGAGAAATGGAGGCTTTTAATCCATTATTTCCATCCAGGTTATAAATTATATAAGAGGTGTTTTATGGTAGTATGACAACGCTGTTATTCTATTATTTACGGAATACAAAAATATACAGTCGAACCCTGTTATAACGTCACGCAGAGGCCTGAATATTTTGTGTCGTTATAAACGAGTGTTGTTATAACCGGGGAATATAATGATATTGTTAACAGTGAGGAGTTAATTGGTATCACAGAAAAGCTGACGGTTTAGACGAGGTGTCGCATAAACCAATGTCGTTATAACCGGGTTCGACTCTTATTTCCAAATTATTTAGTGCCTTTTTGCACTTTGTCCAAAACTTTTTCCCATCCCATAAATTTTTCTCCTCCATTTCTTTACATGTTCCCAAAATTATTTCCTTCTTCCACTTGCAGGGTATCAAAATTTCTTCCTTCAGCCTAATTTACGTTCAGTCCATTTTTTTTCTATTTCTTACTTGTAGGTCCGTACTCATTTCATTAGTCTCCATTTCTTCGCTTCTCCTTTTCTCTCAGTACAATTCCTAGTATTCAACTGAGCGATCAAAGAAGCCACAATGGACCTTCTGTTCCGTATTGCTCGAAATGCGAAACTCGCGTTTCCTCTCAAGTAAGATAGTACGGTGCACAAACTTGACCTACTTCCTCCTTGGCGATTTGAGAGTTTCGTGTGAAGGCTATTTGCATCAGCTTCTTCCTGTACTGAGATCATATTCGAGGCACGTGATATGCAGACACATTTTGCATCACTGCTGATCTGTTACTAGGAAAATCTAAGGCACAAATCGAGCAGGCAAACAACAATTCAGAGTCGTATTATCAGGTAGTGTAAAGCGTAATTTTATTGATAATATGCTGAAGAGTCACTATCAAATCAAATAAAGAAGAATGATATGAGTGGGGCATGTGGCACATATAGTGGACAGGAGTGGTGCATGCGGGGTTTTGGTGGGGATACCTGAAGGAAGGAGCCCACTTGAACGACCTAGGCTTACATGGGAAAATAACATTAAAATGGATATTCAAGAATTGGGATGGGGATGCATGGACTGGATTCATCTGGCTCAGGATAGGGACAGGCGGCGGGAGCTTGTGAATGCAGTAATAAACCGTCGAGTTCCATAAAACGCGGGGAGTTTCTTAACTAGCGGAGGGCCTGTTAGCTTCTCAGGAAGAACTCTGCTCCATGGTGTTGGTTGGTTCGCGAAAACCACAGTAAGTGTCAGAATAGCGGATATACGGTCACCTCTCAAGCCCTAACCACCATTCAACGCGACATTCTGCATGAGTATACTGCAGCTGTCGTGTAGTGAGTGAATTACAAGTACATGTAAGTGTACTGTAGCCGTTTTTTTGTGAGTGAACTTAACAAGTATACGTGAGTATAATGCAGCTGTTGTGTAGTGGCTGATTTAAGAGTATATGTACGTATACTGCAGCTGTTGTCTAGCTAGTGAATTTTCTATATGGTTACACTACAGCTGTTTGGCGAGTGTAGTTGTGCGACAATATTCTGATGTCATTATACTGAGTGAATTTCGATACGAGTGTACTAAAGTTGCTGTCTAACGGTACACTATATTTACTTTCATCCGATGACTCTTCGCAGGCCGAAACGGTAAGCTAAATGCACCAGAAAGGGAGGATGTCCCGCACACACCAGAGAATATCAGCTGGTCAGTCACACTTGTAACTCAATATGTTACATAGCACAGAATTGGGTGAGATGATGGGTATAAAGGACTGGAGAAGACTGGATATTACATCCTCCTGTCCTGTCTCAACATATATGATGTAACATATACAATTTAGCCCTTCAGAAAACCTGCACTAGATCCATATATATTCCTTTATTAGTCGACTCATTCTAAGGATATTTTATGTATCTACCACATTTTATACCAGGTACAATTCCTCTGTATGGCTTACTATTTTTGAAACTATTAAACTAAAGTCAGCAGACGTGTTAAAATATTTCGCTATGTGTACAAATCCCAAATTGTACCTTGTTATTTAAAGACCATATTCCTTCCACATCTAACACAGCAGTGACGAAAAAAAGTCATGTGGAATCGTTCTTCTCTAAATATCCTTATTAACAGCCAGTTCCGAAGTGCAAAGTTGCCCTGCCTCTTTTCCAAAGTGGCTGTTTTATGATATTGTGTAATCTAGTTTTAGGTTGATTACACGCGGGCTAACGTAATACTTTACCCTAGCGTCATATATAAGCTTAGTCCATTGATGCATGAAAGTGTCTACTGAACTAAAATATGATCCCTGTTTATGATTAAAACTAATTACATAATTAGTGGATCTCTTCTACTGTAGTCATATTACTGCCTGATGGATGAACAATTCTCTCAAACGTTTCAGTTCCTTATTTCGTGGAAATAACCAACTTATTGCAGTTCTAATAAAAGAACCTTATATGAAACGCCAGTTCCATTTAATTTCTTCCGCACCTCAGTCTTCAATCCAACAGAGAATTTCTGTAACTATGCGAGAGACGTGCCTCGCCTGCACATCTTATACAAGTAGGACTAACTGAAGTGGATAGATATCATCGTGCTAGAACTTTGAATTGTATTACCAGAGAGAGGTAGCTAATCAGTTACTCGTTGAATACAATTACAGAGAAAACAGACGAGAAAATGTTTGTTTCAAAAGTACAGGTCTTGACGGAACCGCGAGTTAAAGGAACTGTACCACCTAATTTTATTGTCCTTCTGAAGAACTGCTCATAAAAAATTGAGTTCCTAAGTACTAAATTTACACGTCATTAATGGGCCTATATAAAGAGTCAAGTCAATTTCAAACCCTGTTGAGTACAGAGCATATTTAACGATAGCAAAAACAATTTTATGAATTTACATATACGGCAAAGAGTGCATTTAGACAATGTGTGAACTCAAACCTGATGTACAACATCCCACACATTCAGATGTTACGTTCAGATGATACGTTGAAAGTATAGAAGTAGCATCATCCTATTCATAGCTACTTATAGCTACCAACTCATCAGGAAATAACACCACGTTTAAAAGCACAACGCTCATATTACTTCGTCATAATAAAATTAATTAAATAATATTAAACTCTCTACAAAGACGTATCGTGGCTAATTAGCTTCAATTAAAATTGCATTTTTAATTGTCACATAACATTTTAATAAATTACGAATTAATACACATATGCAGTCATGTGATCACACCATAAATTAGTAACATTTTCAATTGATATCTAATTAATAATTTCATCAAAATATAGATGCACTTTCAGCAGTTGAGTTTCAATTTAATATTTTGTGTGCGCTGAGTTTTTAAATTAGCAAATTAATTAGCATGCGACGATTCGTAAGAAAATAATAAATTATAAAATATCACAGAATCAAGAGTGCAAAATATATAAATCATGCCATTTCATTTGTTTTTGCTTTGGATGTAGAGTATGGAAACTGCTTCGCCTTGAAATGAGATTAATGTTTCATAACCTGTCATTCATTAAGACATTCATTTATCAGATACAAATTTCCAGTAAACTGATTACAGCAGTTTCGTCTGTACGTGAGGTAATTTTCAATTCAAATTTGTTCTATCATTTCAGGTTGGTCTGAGCCGATGGAACACAAATCTTATTGGTAAGCTGACAGTGGATCATCGTTTTCTAGGATATGATGGTCCATTATCTTCTTCGCAAGAACTATCACGAGCCAGCTGAATCCGCTTCATATTCTCACATTACATTCAAGACGCATTTTAATACAGCCGTTTCATATGTGCCCACTAGTCTCCAGCGATATTTTCTATTCACGTTTCCGACTAAAAGTACGCAACTATGTGTAATATGTTGGTGCGTGTTACATGTCCAAAATCTTATCCCATTTTACTAGATCATGCTGAAATTTTTTGCAAAGAGTAAAAATTTTCAAGCTCCTCATTAAGTAACTATTTTGATCTTCCCTTGATTTCCGCATCTTAACCCTAAGCAACATTTCAGTCTCCACCAAAGAACAACAAGATTGCGAATGGTGTGCTCTGTGGCATAGCGCACAGGCTTCAAAAATTTGTTCCTTACATTTAAAGTGTCAAGTTTCATTTATCCCACATCTAGCTATTCATACACGTGAATAATAAAAAGGGGCTACCTTTTGCTATTATGTGACATGTGTGTTACTAGACGGAAGTAGTTATTAATAGGAGCACAAATTGTGGCAATAAACGGTAGAGGAGGTTAGGTCAAAGTCAGTATTATAGCGCCCAACTCTGCAAAAAACATTTATAGTGAACCTCCAGATGTCAACAGTCTTTACTTTATAATGTCATTCTATTCAAGTAATATCTTAATTCAAATAGTGCAGCCTTTCAGAAACTTCCAAGAGCATTGCGTGCGTGTTCATGAAACTCTGATGTCAAAGTGTCCTTCAAGGGCTGTAAATTATAATAGTGAATGACAGTGAAACAAGCAACATAGTGTGACAGGAATAATGTTGATATCCTTAATAAATCCATGCTGAAGTTTCAATTGGCTTTATGTTAGAGTGTAATAGCTGCAGAATAAACTATCTTCTAAATGCATTCACTAATATCATCGTGTAATATATTAATAAGCCTACTTTCATCGACTGAATCTTTGTTACTTTTTTCGAGTGGATCCAAACGAAAATTTCTTTCCAACTTAAAAACTGAAGCGTAAAAAACACGACCTTAAACAAACTGCAGAAACTGTAAACAGTAAACAGAAGGAAGGAATAAGTCACTGGCAGAAGGCATTTGACCGTGTCAACTGGACCAAATTAATGCAGATTCTAAAGGGAAATGGGATAGACTGGCGCGAAAGAAGATTGATCAGAAAATTGTAAATGGAGGAGAGTGTCAAAATACGACTGCACCAAGGGGAGACGAGGCGTGTGAAGACTGCAAGAGGCGTTAGACAAGGTTGCTGTTTGTGCCAGTTCTGTTCAACTTATAGAGCGAGTACCTTACCAAGGAAGCTCTTGAAGGGTTTGGTGACTTCAAAATAGGAGGACAAGTAATTCGCACTGTGAAATATGCTTGTGCTACTAGCTAAAGAAGAAAAGAGGCTACAGGGTATGACTGATAGACTAAGTGAAATTGGAAGACGCTATGGAATGAAAATGAGTGTGGAAAAAAACTAAGGTAATGAGAATCTCAAGGCAACCATACCAAATCAAAATTATGGTAGATCAAAAGCAATTGGAGAATGTGGAATATTTCAATTATTTGGGTAGAATGATAACAAATGATGCAAGGTGTACACGTGAAATTAAATCCAGAATTGCCATGGCAAAAGCAGCATTCAACAAGAAGAAAACTCTTTTCACCAGCAAACTGGACTTAAATTTAAGGAAGAAACTAGTAAAGTGCTACATTTGGAGCATAGTTTTGTATGGTGCTGAAACGTGGACACTTCGGCAAGTAGATCAGAAGTATCTGGAAAGTTTTGAAATGTGGTGCTGGAGAAGAATGGAGAAGATTATTTGGACTGATCGTGTGAGAAATGAAGAAGTATTACACAAGTTGACCACCCACCCCCATCTAGCGCCGAGGTTAAAGAAAGAGTAGAGCTACAACTCTACTCCCCCTTTGGCCGTCATGGCCTGATCTAGGGTGAACTTTAACTTTACCTATTACACAGAGTCAAGGAGGAGAGGAATATCCTACATATAATGCAAAGAAGAAAGGCTAACTGGATTGGTCACATCTTGCGTAGAAATTGCCTTCTAAAACACGTGATTGAAGGAAAGTTAGAAGGAAGGATAGAAATGAAGGGAAGACGAGGGAGAAGACGTAAGCAGCTACTGGATGACCTTAAGGAAAAGAGAAGATACTGGAAATTGAAAGAGGAAGCACTATATCGCACACTGTGGAGAATTCGCTTTGGAAGAGGCTACGGACCTGTCGTAAGACAGACTACAGAATGAATGAAAGAATGATATGAAAAAGGTGATGAGGTTTAAAAATAAAGAAACTGGAGATATTTCCCACAGACACAAACGGCTTTTATATCTGTCCTGCCTCAAATTCGCCTATCCTTTTCTTAAATCTTATCACCCCCACCCTTTTTACTGCAGAAAAAGAGGACATTATATTGTTGTGATGCCGCGACAGGCCGTCCTTCGAATACACTTGACCTACCTATAGGCTGTTGTGGTATGCTGCATACAGCATTACCATGTCTCTATAACCTTTTGTTTCCAAAAATTCTCTCTTTCCATTTACAATATTTGTTTCCCTGAAAAATAGCTATTTCACACAGAATGGAAGTCTATTTTCTAGCGGCTATTATTCCGTCCGCCTTTAATATAAGACTACAAGCTATCATCAGACCTGCCTTTCTATTTACAGGCTCGAGAAAAGTAAACAACTGATCCTATCTAAACACAATATTAAGTCTGTAAGGATCCCTTCTTTTGTTAAAGAACTACTTGTCACACTTAATCCAAAGTCCTGGGCTGCACGTCAATGTGGGTTTTCTAAAAGAAAAAGTTCGCTTGGCACGTAAAGACTGAAAGAAAGAACGCTGATTACTTAGTCTGTGGCTCAATCTTTCATCGTCAACTTAATGGGTGAAATCTGAAATTAGTGAGACCGGCTGATTTCAAAGAGACCCTAACTAAGCCCATTCAGAAATACTACAAAAGGTGATATTCTAGTAGCCGGTCAAGAAATTCTCTCTCCTTTATGGAAACCGAGGATTTGTTACTGTTAACACAGAGAAAGTAAGGTTAAAGTTGTTCTGTGCACGCCACGAAGTTACAGGGTGGCGCATGAAAGGAACACTTGATTGAAAACTTAAACAAAACATTTAATGTTCTGCTATTTGTGTAGTTGCTGAAGTCCATGCAGATGTTGTCAGGTTGCACAAGAATCGTGTGCTGATAACCTGAAAAAATTATAAGGCGTCATCCCTCCAGTATGCAACAGATGACAGACAAGGGTAATTTTGTTATGCAGCAGAGATCACAAAACATTGCTGGTTTGGGGAAAAGAAAGAAATGTTACGTACAATTAAAGACGATTTTCTGCTCGTTTTGGTAGGTGGTGGGTCCCTTCTCCAAAAACTATTTACAGATTTCACAAACACTTTGAACAAGACGGCATACATTTCTTCATCACACCAACGAATACACATTTGATATATAAATATATATTCCCATAATGCTCTTACATGTTTCGGCGTCATTTATGCCATACTCAGGGAGTTTTACACCAAAATTTAAAACTTACTAGGATATAATAGATTATAAAGTAATTCGCACATTACAGCATTCATGCAGCTAATACCAAAGTAGAGGTTTCTTATTTTGTGATTTCGTGAAAAAAGTGACATAGGATGCCAATCTTCATAAAATTTTCTCCATCTTCTAGCTACTCACTATGCCTTAGGTCCAAATATCTCTTCAGTATTCTGCCCTTATTTTGTCCGTAGGGCGAGAGACCAAGTTACACACTCGTTTAAAGCAACAGATGAAATTGTGTTTATAATATTATTACAATAACATGCATTCGGCGTTATTATTAAGACAACAGTATTACACTTTTAGGTGATGTAAAGCTAATATTGTGTATACAACGCTATTGAAGTTCCCGGAAGTAAAAATTTGACAATAATAATTTTTACTGCTTTGTAAAACATGAAGATTGAAAAGCCTTTGTACCAATAACACAAAGCACATTTTCTCCTTGTTCATATGCAAATTTTGTCTGGAACACGTCAAAAGCGAAAATATGTCTGCACGCGGGAATTTGGAATATTTCCGGGAAAATCGTTTCTATTTCTATGGCGTATGGCAAATTACTTACAGCGGAAAGTTACAAAGAACAAACGTGCAGCATGTGGCATTTGAAGTTCTCGTGGCTGTGAATATTACTGTATTGGACTTCTGGGGTGTGATGCTTTGTACGCTGATAAATAAGTACGAACGTTTCTTACAAGTCTCCTGCCGTTATCATCAGAGCAGAAGAGTAAATTTTTCCTCCTCTTCTATTATGAAGAAAAATAAGGCAGGTTCCTCCGAAACTTTGGTAGCTATCTATCAAGCTACAAAGACGTTAGTTCCCAAAATATAATGCTTTTTGTACGTAGAATTTCGAATTGTATAACACAGACGTGAAACTGAAGCATTATTAGCAGAATCCTACCTACGAAGCTGACAAAAGCTGAGCCGAATAAGAAATTCTCCACTTTCATGAAATGTGAATGTGGATTAACATGCTAATCTGTCTTGAAACGACAGGATACGACCTCATATTCAGTTACCATCAATTTTAAATTAATCCCATTATCTTTGTTAAGACAAATAATATTTCCCAAATAGGCCTATACCGACTAAAGATTTTTATTATTAAATACAAGCTATGCCTTCGAGGAATTATAGCAGTCTATGTAACAAGTGGGATTCCACATACGCACACGCCACTGTGCCACATTCGACATCAACAAGAATTGAATATCTGCTAGGGCATAACGTGCTTCATACATTACAAATTAGGATTATAAAAAGGTATGTACTAAATGATCATGGAGTCTGCTAACCACGACAATAAGAATTTTAATCACACATGTAACAAACTAATGTATTGTACATTATAATAGGCAGTAATATTGTTATGTCATCTTATTGTCCTTGTATATGTGAAAACTAGCTTCATTACGTTTTAAATTAAATTTGTTTTAGGCGCTGCTTCCTGAAGATGGCTGTCGACTGCGCAAACATGTTGGAGTGAAGATTGTATATTTTATAAATAATCTTTGTATGCAAGTATTTGGTTTTTTTATAATAAAAAGCATGTTATATTGCATGGAATCCACAGTGTCAAAATAGAGGTCTTTAGTTATTAATCAGCTTCACTTGTGCCACCCATCCCACTCATCTCATCTTCGTTTGTAGGATCAAGCCCACCATGAACGCCCCTGCTAATTATGAAGATTATTTTAGCTTAAGTTTCTTCGCTCCCCTTGGGTTATCTTGTGTTCCCTACAACCAAACCTCAGCATTTTTTTCTCAGACACCCTCAATCAACTATATTATTTCCTTATGGAAAGATATCAAGTGTCCTACAAGTCTCACATACCGATATGAAGTTCATGTCAGTTACCATAATGCAGTTAATTTGTTTCTGTTTAGCGGAAGCTGTAAGAGAAGGATACGAAAGTCGACAATCATCAGTAAATCTCTGTTGATTTACGCTTAGCTTTACAATCCAACAGTTTGTTAAGTGTGAATGTGAATTTTGCCTATTTGGAAGGCCAAATTCAAGAAATTCGGCTCCCCCAAGAAGAACTCGCAAAATCAATTGAAACCACAGCTGTGCACGCGAGAGAGCACCCCAGGATTCCTCTCGGAGTTCCTCCAAACACCATTCGCCTGAACAGCGACGCGTGAAATGAACATGTTGTAGGAATTCCTTTCTTTACGTGATGCAGCTACAGTGCGCTGTTGGTGAATGTACAGTGAACTACGCAACACAGCGAAGTGGAGAGTTACGCGTTACCAAATCTCTGTGCGTTTGCACATGACCGTGATGTGCATTTATTGTAGACACGTGTAAATTCACCGGCCCTGTTGTCCTGCTGTCTTCGGCGGCATGGTACTGGAACATATGAGTCATAAAATTATATAAAAAGCTAAAGTTTTCCCTGTCCACGTCATAAAGGCATGTAGGGGATGTAGAGGTAGAGTTCCAATCATTCCTAACCTCAGCACTAGACAGAGTTGAGTGGTTAACTTCACGCCTCGGCTGCTTTACACACGGGAAGGAACCCCGGTATGCACTAAATAGGAAGCTGTATAAATGAACATCTATAACATACAAAATAGAACCAGATTTGTTGAAGGATTAGAAACACAGGCAGGTATTGTTAAATTTATGTAGCCAGTATCGAAAAATGTTTCCAATGATTGCTGCAGTTCTTAATAAGGGCTATAATATTCCGCCTATCAGGTTCATTGAGGTAAATAATAAGTCAAATACGATATTCATGTGAAGACATCACCAATGGGAGGCACAAAACCATTTACAGAAGTTAGGTCATTACAATGGGTGTTTAAAGTACAGTGTGAAGTTGTACATTGAATTCAGTAGGCTAAAGGCATTGATATGTACAGACAATTGTAACAATATGCTAAGCCTTTAGGTTCCACAAAGGGCGGGTACATTCTCGGCCAGATGGTCACAAGAAAGATTCTGCTGCACTAAATCAGTCTGTTACTCACAAGCGACACCAATACGAATAACATCGAGCAAGTTCACACATTTTACGATTCTCGCAGATAAATTAAGTAACTAAATCAAGAAGCAATAAATAAGCAGAACACAAAATAGAGAGAGGTTGGGGGTGTAAAAAGTAGTTAATAGACATTATTTGGTAATTACATAAAAATAGCAGCCTTGGCCTAAACTGGAGAACAGTGTTAAACAGAACAGACCTACTGGGGAAACAGCAGACTCAAATCGTGTCCTAGTCAGAATGGCGAGTGTTTGCGGTGATCATCATGTAACTGGGAGTCAAGGGAGCAGTTTCTCCAGCCTCATAATTATCAAATGTCCAAACGACACTCTATGCAACGCATGTTCTTTGTTGCACAGCTAATTGCAGCCTTGGCTGGCTAAGTTTATTATTTCATCGGCCGATCAGGGTGTGTTACTTAGTAAACTGGTGAGGTAGTCTGACAGCTGGTATTTACTTGGCAGAGCGAAGGCACTTAGTTTGCTATGAGCTTACAAGGCATTGTACTTTAGACAAATTTAGTACAAGCATGCACATGGATATGGATGTTTTGTAAGACGGCAATAAAACTCAGTGGAAGTTTTACTTAAAATACTGTCCTAATAAGTATGAGAATTTGAGCTCTTTAGAAAAAGAAATTTTACTCAATAATGTTTAAATATTCAGCTCATACCTTGCAGAAAATGCACTCGGTCTCGATTATAGAAACCAATTATTTGATACTGTCATTCATTACGCAGTCTGTCTTACGACTGGTCCATAGCCTCTTCCAAAGCGAGTTCTCCACAAAGTGCGATTTACTGCTTTATTTTTAACTTCCAATATCGTATATTATTCTTAAGGTCATCTAGTAGCTTCTTACACCTTCTTCCTCTTCTTCTCGTCCCTTCTATCTTTCCTTCAGTAACATGTCATAGAAGGTAGTTCCTACGCAAGATATGACCAAGCTTCTTGTGCTAAGGACCGTAAAAGTCACAAATCATATTATGTGGGCAGAATTTTTACACAACCAGTTTTATTCTGGTTGTATAAAAATAACCACTAGCCCTTAAAAGGATTACAAGTTTTTTGGTCTCTATGTCTATTTACTCCTGGATAATATTCAACTTATAACTGTATATTTTTCAGAACGAACGGGGGTAATAATTATGGGTAAAACTCAAAATTAGGAGAAGACGTGTAGTGCGTTAAAAAGTGACAGTAGAAGAAGATGTGTATGGACTTGTGAAATCCTAAAAATTAGTAAAATAATGTGACTCAGTCGAAGTAATCTAACAAAAGCATAACATTAGGCACTGTATGGTGATTAGCTCCGAGAGTGTCGTGCAGTGTACCACGAAGGTGACAATATTATCAGACATGTTTCACTTTCGTATGTTCAACAAGTAATGACTAATTGAATTATTAGCCATTTAAAGCATTAGTGGTAAGTATAAACCCATCTACTGTAACATGAAACAACTTCGCAATTTTGCTACAGAGTATCTCTATATATTTCCTATAATTTTCATAATGTATACCGATTATCTCCCTAAAGAGGATTAACCAGTTTGTCTTTATAGTGGAGACACAGTCTTCTGTGATGTACGACCTGAAGTTTTATATATAATTTAGATGAATGTCAGTTTTGAAAGCGTTAATTTGAATCTGGAAGTACTGCTAAATTATGTGAGAGCACTTTAATTTCGCCTCGTGTATGCGGAATGTAATAATCGAGTTACGTGAAACTTAACTCCAACTTTATCATCTCCCTGAGACACTTCTCGTTTCTAAAAATGCCTGTCCAGAACAAAATTACGTACCTCCTTAAGCACTACAACATCTACTAGAACCACTCTGCAAGATCGTTTGCATTACAACAGCAGGGAAATTTATCACTACGGAGTGTCAGTGACGTAATGTACTCAAGATATGAGGTTGTCAGGTGGCGGGGCGCAGCATTCCTGAAGACTCGAATCTGCTTGACACCTTATCATGCGGTTCATATCTTCTACCACAAATTTCATGTTCATGATACCTACCAAATCTTACGCACACGTGCTCAAAAAAATTAAAGATCTACGTATAAATGACATCTCACCAATCTTAAAATGAAACTGAAAATTACGGTCGCTTAGTTAAGGCAAAGCTCAGTAGATATTCTTGGGTTTATCCTCGTCAGAGCGAGAAACTCTTCACCGAAGAGGCACGTACAGTAACACCATTTTTTCTGGGAGCAGGGAAAAGATACCAGCGTGCAGGTGGTACGTGGCCGAATTAGTCCCAGCTGCATGACACAGCACGGCTACTGTAATTCTGAATGCACATGCTGAAGAGACGGTAAACTAATTTCGGGAACCAGAGTGACGAACGTGTCACTGAAGAAAAGAGACGTCAAGATAAGGATACCTTAATTAGCATTGTGCCGGATGTGTACATAGTTCAACATAAAAGGAGTCTACGAAAGTATAATAGGGTTATGATAAGACAAGACGATTATCCTATTGAACGTTGCCGAATTTAGACATCAAAAACCTAAGCTTGTCTTTCAGACTTACCATCACAGTAATTTCAATAACACATTTTAGCTTCAATAGACATCTATATCTTTGTTTGTAGTGAGACATTAATATTTCCTCGCGGCATTTGTTTCGTTTCTATTTCCTAAATTCGTACGTTTTAATTTCATACTTTTTTACTGCATTTTTGTTAATTTTATGTGATTATTTTTGGCGAAGGCTCAGCTAACTGTGAAGTCTTCTAGCGCCTCCTGTTACTGGTCGTGTCTTAAAGTAGTTTTAAACCCCTTTTAATACGAAAATTTGCAAACCACGTTTCATGAAAAATATTGCAGATGGGCATAATTCTGAAGGTGTTTATTCTCCTAAATGTTGCGTAAACCTAAAGAACGGCAGACAAGATTCTAAAGACACTGCTTTACCCTGAACACTTCTCGTACAAGAACAAAATTCGTACAACAGCCTTAAAGGTATATATATATTCAAGGGAAGTGTATTACGCTGCATGTAAAACTACGTTTCCACATAATGTCCTACTCTGTATTATATACGCACCACAGGGGGAGAATAATTACGCTAAAAGTTTGTAAATGTGTCTGGGAAACAGAATTCTGTTTCACACAAAGGTTTCGAGAAATGAAAAAATATCTGAGAAAGGTTCTAAAATGGGAATTTAACTTCACGTAGTTTGGTGGTTACACTGAACACAAAACAGTCACCGCTGTTTAGGCTGCTACTATGTGAGAATACAGAAATAGGACTTCTGTGTTGTCTATCCTGGCAAGGGAAATAATGACCATAAATAGGATGGATCTGTATCGCTGCAGAACCACTTAATTGTCACAGACTATTCCTGATTTCGATAACACAGGTGTATTTCCCACAACCGGTCACATAAAATTAATTCCACTTATCCATTCGAATAAATGTACACCCAGTCCCAGCGCTTAACCAGTTGAGCAACATGGCCGAATACGTATGGGGCAGTGAAAACATAGCTACAGACATTCTTAACCTCGGCACTAGATGGAGGGAAGGAGTCAGTTTCGCATCTCGGCCGCTTTACCTCCATAAAAAAAAGTAAGCCATAAGTGAAAGGTAAAGTTCAACCTAGAACATGCCATGAAGGCCCAGAGTGGAGTAGAGGTGTAGCGTCACTCTTTCTCTAACCTCGACCCTAGATGGGGTGTGTGGTTAACGCCACTTTACTCCCGAGAGTGACCCGGTACTCACTCTATAGGAGGGTGGGTGGGCCCCGGAGCAGATCTGGACGGATGCGGAAAATCTCGCCCCCACTGGGAGTCGATTTCCGGACTGTCCAGCCCGTAGCGAAAAGAGCCATTCATACCCACTAAAAAGGAGGCTGTATGTTTCCCAGGGCCGGTCTAAACGTTTTGGAGAACAGGAAAACCTCTTGCATCTGCCGGAAACTGAACCAAGATACGTCTGTCCTCCAGCTCGTATCCTGTTCCCAACATCGTCTACGTTATCCCGACTACAAATAATAACGATAATTAGACGAAACCTGTTACATAAGTACAATTATCTACAATTACCTAACTATTAAATTAATTTCATGGGGTAGAATGTTTCTGAAGGCGCTTATAATCGCGCAGGTTGTGGCCAGTTTTCGCTTTGTATGGAACCTAGAAGTCCTTAGACGTGTTCACAAATGTGCTCTCTTCAACGAACTACAAAAGAACGTTATTTATAGACACTCCTATCACTCCGTGCACATTTATACAGAGGCGAGTCACGAAACGATTGGATCTCTTAATTTGCATATCGCGGTCACATTGATTTCGTTTAACCAGTAATTCAATCCGCGTTTAGGCCAACTCTTAAACACAATTACGTTATACTGCAGCTATGGAAATAAGTGCCAAGTGCTAAGAATGCACCCTCAGCATCTCCCTTCCGTCGTTACACTTATTTCTCCAGCACAGTTTGTTTTTTGCTCCTCCAGTCATCTAACACCTTTGTGAACATGAATATCGGTAGTCACAGTCAAGCTTCTAGCGACACGCGCCTTGGGCTTGCTACTTACGTCAGATGAGCTTAGGAGGAAAGAAACAGTAGGAAGAGGTAGACAAGGCTGGAGCTTCGCCATTCCTGTTAACCATGAGAACATAGGTGTAACTTAGCTAATAAAATTTGAGGTGGCACAGTCGACCATGGGTATTAGGAACTTTAATATACGAAGCAGTCAAGTCAAGTCGTTTGAAACCGTCCTTAATACAAAATGGCCTTAGGCAAAGAGCACAGAGAATTTACAGTGCCCCTCGTTCTTTGTAAACAGGTGACTCAGATGCCTTTATTCTGTGTCCCTTAAAACGCAGGTTTGTCATTTTTTTCTGCCTTTACACCGCGCGCAAATAATTGTTTAGAAATTATTTCTATTTTCTATTTGCCCCTCTTCAACTCAGTAGCCAAAACCATATCCTTAGGTAGAAAAAATATTGGAGGGGCATTTGCCCCCCCCCCCCCCGCCCTTGCATCCCCTTGTCACGCCTACTATGCACGAGACGTCTTGCTGTGGCCTCATTATAACTTTATACATGGTCCGATGTTGAGGAAGTCGGATCTGCAGCTGAATGAATTCGCAAATGTGCACAACATATAAGCCGCCTTGCTACGTTGGTTTCCCTTGAAGAGTAGTTCCAATGTGACTTTATAAACAGAGAAAGCCAAAGTGAATAAATCAGCCGTGAAATAATGCCAAACTATAGACGTTATATCATTTTACGGTAATTTAACCCCCATTCTCTTTCACATTTAATCACGCTGTATAACTTTATACCGGGTAGAAACGACATTCATCATACGCCCCTTTGTTATCCGCGGGTTTATTTCAGGCTTCTACCTTCACCTACGCCATGTGATTTGTCAAGCCTTGACGATCCAGCTGCCCGATATCTCGTCCAGTCAACTACGTAAAAAGTCTGGGCCCCTTCAGTGTAAAATTGTTCTACTTTTTTTCTGTGGCGCAACAGTCCAGTTCGAGCCTAGTCCGCCTCATTGTTAAGTTTTCTACATCACACACAATTAGACACACACACACCCCGTAGCACTCCTCTGAACGAGTGATCAGCTCATCGCAGAGGCCGCTACCTACACAACATACAATAAGCACAACAGACGAACATCCACGCCCTCAGCGGGATTCGAACCCGCGATCCCAGCAATAAAGCGGCTTCAGACCTACGTCTTAGACAGCATGGCCACTGAGATCTGCAGTGGAAAATTTAGTAACATTTAATGCACATTCTTCTTTAGTAGTTTTCTTTCTAATTCATCTTTTGTTCGAATTTAGCATAATTATTTACAGCATTTGCGTATTAATGTGTATCAAAAATAAGACTACTGGTAACTATGTTCACCCTTATAGGTTGAAATCTTTCGCGTTCGGGAATGGAGCTCCATTAGAACACACAACATTCTTAACACTTCTCACGTACTTAATTTAACCGGATATGTTAAGGAAGTCATAACGAGGAACTTAATGATCTTTACTCGTCACCAAATATTGTTCGGGTGATCAAGTCAAGAATAATGAGGTGGGTGGGACATGTAGCACGTATGGGGTAGGGAAAAGGTGCATACAGGATTTTGGTGGGGAGACCTAAGGGAAGCAGACCACTTGGAATACCCAGATGTAGATGGGAGAATAATATTAAAATCGATCTTCAAGGAGTGGGATGTGGGAGCATGGACTGGATTGATATGGCTCAGTATAGGGACAGGTGGCGGGCTCTTGTGAATGCGGTAATGAACCTTCGGATTCCATAAAACGCGGTGAATTTCTTCACTAGCTGAAGACCTGTTAGCTTCTCAAGGACTCTGCTCCATGGAGTTAGTTATGTTAAGGAAGTCAAAGAGCATGTAACGAAAACAATCTGTAGGCCATTCAAGTTGACGAGTGGAATTCATTCTGAAGTCAGCGGTGACAAAAACGCCAGTGTCGCGTTTATTTAATGCACTCACTAACGTGTTCTGTATTTGCATTTGGATATGATCACCCTGTATAGCTTTACAAATACCTAAATAACGCGTGGATTACATTAAAGGGCAAAATTTTCGCCATCGTGTCGCTTCAGTTTCTTTTAACAGTAACTTGTACTTCGTTTGCATTTCAAAGCACTCACGCTGTATAACTTTATAAATAACCTAAATCACCAGTGTATTGCATTCAGCGGTGTAACTAGCGTCATCATGTCTGTTTGACTTCGGCTCATTTTCATGTAAATCAATGGAAACGACGTAGACAACTTGGCTGGCCTTTTCCACTGCTAAGTTGTCGTGCCCGGAATTATTAACGGAGCTATATACGAGTATATTTGGCATCAGACGGGCTGCGTGTTCGGAACTTAGGTCCAGTCACTTAATAATTTGTGTGTCACTGGAAACACTTCAGAATTCTAGGAATTCTGCTGACGGAAGGCGCAAAGGCGTGGACGCAATCCGTGGCAAGTGTTTTCCTATGTAATATTTGTACACATATACATAGATCACGTCCTGATCGGCCACAAATTATAACCTTCTGCTTTTACTAAAATAAACAAGCTACGAAATGTACGTCTAGCTAACAGTTAACGTCGTGTTTGGTCGGTTATTGACCCTAGATTTTAAATTTGTGCTTGTTAACTTGTGATGAATTCAAGTAAAGCACTTGACATGACATAAGATGAGTTTAGTGATATCTCAGCGACAGATTTGCCATCTATTACACTCATTTATGCTTCTGTAAGTCGCAGTAAACTGCAACAATAAAACAGTGTCCTCTACACCAATTAAGACTTTATTTTCATTTACGAGTGGAATGATTGGTAGGCCTACGCACGCTGGAGATGCGTGCAGACATGCGTACGCTACGTCTTGCTTTAAAGTGTCCATTATGTTTGCCAAATTAACAAACGGGAAGAGCTCAACAACACGTAACAACATGGCCATTCTTTGAGGCATTCTCGACTTCCCACATGCGTACAAACGGGTGGACAGAACGATTTTACGAGGCAGTCCGCAGGAATACGCAGCACCCCAGAAAGTTGTTTTGTGTATGGGGGCTGTGTACCATGTTCCGGAAACAAAAGAAAAGAACAAAAAGAGAAGTGGAAAGAGGCATGACTGGGATTTCTTACGAAAGCCTTCACAGAAAATTTGCATTCCTGATCGGCTTCAAGTTGTTACATGGCAGATACTACCCAAAATACATCTCTTTTACTCGGCCTTTTTCTAAAATAAACTATACTACAACTATTAAGGTGTTTGTTTCTTTTATCATAAACATTTAATGAACCGTTACTACGCAGGTTTTACATTAATTCTTTTCATACATCATTAATAAACCACAACACAAAAATTTAAATTCTTCACTGGCACATGAAAATTACTGAACTAAAGGTAAAACACTTAACTCTTAACATTAAATTCAGGTCGGCCCGCAAAAGAAAGCCCGCTATTGTGCTAAAATTTTGTGTGGATTTTAAATAAAAACAGATCGCTTTATGCATTATAATATATAGCACTCTTGATAATCACCAGACACACATAGCGAATAAAACGGTATACATTAGGTGCTTTTATTATAAAGCCAGAATCGAGAAAAATGAAAAACTCTATGCAGTAGGGTCGTTCTGAGGGCACGCGGTGGCGCAGTTCGTTGAGGCACTGTGTTACAAGCCGGAAGGTCGCTGGCTCGATTCCCGATGGTGTCATTGGAATTTTTCATTGACATAATAGTTTCGGTCGCACTATGGCCCTGGGGTCGACTCAGCTTCTAACATAAATAAGTACCAGGAATATTTCCTGGGGGGTAAAGGCGGCCGGTGCGTAGGGCTGACAACCTTACCACCTTCATGTGCCGATTGTCTAGAAATCTGGGAACCTCACCCTCCAGGAGCCCTAAGGGCCTGTCTAGGCCTGTAATGGGATTGCTTTACCTTTACCTTTTACTCCGCCTTATAAGTGGTATACCCCCTAAGCTTTCCCCAATCAAATTGTGCAGTTCAGCATTTTTCGTTCCGCCCAACCGCTGTACGTAGCACGGCAACATTATGCTACTTCTATGCAGACATATAGAAGTTGTTATAACGGAGTGTTTCAGGTTTCCGTGCGCTAAACAACTTAGTTAATGATTAACTGAAACTCACTGAATCTCTTCTCTCATTAACAGGTCGTCTAGTCAAAGGAAATATAATAATCTGCCCTGCGACTGATTTGCAGCACTCTAAGTGAGGGGTGTTGATGCGATTCGGCTTGGGAAGCTTAAGTAAAACTTTGTGCCCTCCGCTTGCTCCCTTATGACTGTCGTGTGTAAACTGTAGAACACGAGGCTCTGTTGTCAGTGGCCATCACTTGTAAGCTAGTTTATACAATTTCTGATTCAATTACAGAGACAAGGTGTATTTAGCAATCTCTTGTGCAAACTCCCTTTCTCTATTCATCATTTTCACATTTACTCAGATTGCAACAGGACATGGACATTAGAATAGTGAACGGTTACCATTTGCCTCCCAGACGAAACGGAAGAGGAACCTGGCGTCAAAAAATTACCAGTAGGTAAAACAAACTTCTTATCATGTGAAATCGATAGAAATGTTGGTGCCTTTACTATAAATATATAGTCAATGATCGAAAAGGTTAAATTGCAGTAACACAATACTTGAGCGTGGAAGTATTCGACAGAAAATTCGGCTGCCTGATGTAGTGGATTTTTATTTATATCCACAATAAGTTATAAATATTAACTCCAAACAGAATATTACAACCCTCCTCCAGCTCCTAACCATCACATTCTTCACCATCACATTCCATTCTCATTCCCGCTTTATCACGTCTTGTAGCTCGACTGAATGACGTAAGAATCGAAGGACAATGCCCTTCTACGGACTGAAGTAAGGAGGTCGCCGATTCTACTGCCTGTATCTATTGTAACATACATGCAGCTTCTGGAAGTTGAAGATCCTTAAGAAATATTTAGAAATCTATGATAGTAAAGGAATCAAAAATTAATTTTAATGAAAAAAACCGAGAAAATGTGAGAAAATTATCCTTATCCAGACCATGAAAGTGAAATTATTAAAAAAAAAAACTACTTCAAAATTAAAATAATGTTCATAAAAGTACAGGGAGTTCCCAAATCGGACATGCTGGGCCGTATCCAAAACTGATACGGCGGTACTGTTGAGCGAAGAACATAATGATGTATAAATATGTACTTAATCACAGCTAGCAGACACCGGACGTTCAACACATTTAATACCACGGCAGGCCATACGTCTGTTCCATCCATCACCCGTCCTCCTAAACTACTTTTCTAAAGTCACAGATTCCGCACCAAAATGTTGAATACCTCCCGTCCTTCCTTTGTCATCTTCGGATATGTGCAGTCCATCGTAATCTCCAAGATTTCACCATTTTAACAATAGCTGACAGGCAAGAAGTGTTTCTTACATCCAGGTAATAGGCCTACTTTACCTGCTAATACAGGCTATAGGCCGTATGTCTTTTACACACAGCAATAACAAATTCATCGTTTAGCTTCAGGAATGAAACGCGCTCTGACCGACGTGGTCTCTACATGCTTCTAGTTCGCTACCGTCCTCTAAGAAAAACGTAATTACACGTGCTCTTACGGTAAGTGGTAAACATCCACGCAAATTAGAAGAGGCGATCACTAAGTATTTATTCAGTTCTCGAATATGTGTTCTCGTACACAGCCTTGCGCAGTGCCGGATGTATTCGAAGGCAACGCTGAAACTGGAATTCACGTATCGATATTAATTGTACTGAAATAAAAAGTGGGCTGTGATGGCGTAGCCGGCATAGCAAATCGCTAAGGGCTGGACGGTCGGGGGGATCGAATCCCGGTGGGGGCGAGATATTCCGCACCCGTTCACACCGGCCCTGGGGCCCACCCAGCCTCCTGTAAAATGGGTACAGGGGCTCTTTTCCGGGGGTAAAGCGGCAGGGGCGTAGCGTTGACCACCCACCCCCGCCTAGTGCCGAGGTTAAAGAAAGAGTTAAGGTATACCTCTACTCCCCTTTCGGGCCTTTATGTATTGTTCCAGAGTTAATTTACTTTTACCTTTACTAAAATGAAACATTAAAATACGAACTCTAATTTTCTGCGCTCTTTATGTATGGGTGTGAAGCTGACAGCTAAAGAAAAAGAAACCAGATAGTGGGCGTTGGGAATATGCAGAAACTGGCATAATGCAGTGTTTCAATTTCTACTAGTAACCTAATATTATTGGCATAAATCAAATCACGAAGGATGAGAGGAAGATTAGAATACAGAGGGAAATGTTGTTATAAGTTGGGGGACGTATGCATATGTTTTTTTTCCAATGACTCGACAGCCCCTTGGGGGCCTAGGCCTCCTCATTATCGACGCTTCACGATCACACACAGACACACCACACTCGGTAGGACTACTCTGGACGAGGGACCAGCTCGTCGCAGAGACCTCTACCTGACAACACACAACACTCACAAGAGACAGACATCCATGCCTCCGGCGGGATTCGAACCCACAATCCCAGCAAGCGAGCGGCCGTAGACCCACGATTTAGTCCGCGCGGCCACTGGGATCGGCTATGCATATGTTTGCAAGCATAAATAAATGAGAAGCTTGCAGACTACCAGCTTCTGAAGAACTCTGCTCCGTGGAGTTAGTTCCTGTCGCAGAGATATGAAGCTCTTACAAAATAACACTCATCGGATAGGCGGATATTGGCTGAACAGCTTAGCACGTTCTTACACAGGCATTGTAATTAGGACAGCATTACCTTTAGTACAGGATCGAAATGTAACGAAAACAAACGTAAAGGAAACTCTGCTTGAAAGGCAGGAAGAAGGATGACGGAATGTAAGAGGAGGGCGAATGTAAGAAAATGTTGACTGAGAAGAAAGGAAACACTCAAATGCGGGACTAAAACTTTCTTCTTCGAATATTGGCCTACATTAAAAAGGAATTTTACTGGTTAATCAATACTGTTTCATCGATCGCATTTGGTTATCCACGACATACACTAAACACTGTACTCCCTACTGAACTGTGTTACAAAATGGTAAATCTGCTTGTAGTTTCATGGGTTTTGACACCTAATATTTGGGTAGGTTTACATTCATGATTCCATTTTCACGAATGAGGGAACGGAACACCAAATTCACGCTGCAGTGGTAACAATTCTAAACGTGAATGTTTACAGGTCTGTGAGAATAACGTAACAAACACAAATGTTATAAGTACACCAAACATACCACCCGATACAACACGATCTTCATTGATGTACAATACAGTGCGCCCGACACGCTTCAAACATATGGCTCAGTATCAGGGGTTTCAAAACATAAAACTGTGACGGTTATAACATATTAGAAGGCTGGAATATTTGACACGGTAAGATTTTAAAAACTGAAAGGTGGATTTAATCCTAAAATATGTCGTAGATGAATAAAATATTTTTCGTTAAATATATCAATTCAAGTGTCTGTCATTTATCGTAAACCTGACATCAGTAAAAGCATATATATATATATATATATATATATATATATACTTCTGTGGCGCAACAGCCCAACTAGGGTCTAGGCCGCCTCATTGTTGAGGTTCCTATATCACACACACGGTACTTCTCTACATGAGTGATCAGGTCGTCGCAGAGGCCGCTAACTACACAACAAATACAAGAGATGAACATCCATACGGGATACGAACCTGCGATCTCAGCAATCAGAAGGCTGCACACCTACGCCTTAGACCACACAGCCACCGGGATTAGATATATATATGAATATTTACTCCTTCTAACAACGCTCTTAGCCTACATTTTGCAGAGCATAATGTGCCATCTACTTTCATAGAAGTCGAATTTTTAAGACTTTCAAACTGTTTCTATCCTTACTGCACACGACTTATAAAAACCGAGTGGGACGCTGAAATACTGAGAAAAGCCGCTACCGTTTGGCAGTATGAGGGTTAAAATTGTAGGTACAAACCGATACTTTGTGGAAATGTTTATTCTTACGTGAGTTTTGAGGTTCTCACATTTGGGGCCATGAAGATGACTGTCTTCTGGGATGTTATGCCACGTAGTCATAAATATTTACCGAAAATCCAGAAGAACTTGCAACTTCCATCTCCTACCATGAAGATGGAGGCAACAGGTTCCACCGAGACTTAGATAAATTTCTGCCGAATGACACGACGTTACATCCCAGAAGACAGATTTTATTGATGGTTTCACACCTAACATGTTTCTTGTCGTAAGATATCTAAATAATAGTAATTAAGACAATCGGAAAAAGTCCATAACACTCATAAAATATACGGCAAAAAATTTTAATAGAATTGTAAGAGTCAATAACTAGGTACGCGTGACGTAACGGCACAGATGTTTAACTACGGCTAGTTGTTTGTATTACTTCTGCGTTAATGTTATGCAGAACTACATATTCATTCGTTAGTTACGTAGTCTGTCGTGCGACAGGCCCATAGCCTCTTCCAAAGCGAGTTCTCCAGATAGTGCGATCTAGCTTCCTACGGTCATACAGTAGATGCTTACGTCTTCTTCCTCTTCTTATCGTCCCTTATATGTTTCCGTCTACCTTTCCTTCAATGGCGTGTTTTAGAAGGCAATTTTGCGCAAGATGTGGCCAATCCAGTAATCCGTCCTTCATTTTATTGATGTAAGATGTTTCTTTCTTCCTTGGCTCTGTGTACGTATACTATTTATTTTTCATAGATCGGCCCAAGTGATCTTCTCCATCCTTTTCCAGCACCACATTTTAAAACTTTCAAGGTATTTCTCATCTCTGCAAGTTGAAAATGTAGAAACCAACGTATCGTTATTTCCACGGAGCGCCAAAATAATGTCTCAAATATTGTATATAATTAAATGTTATCAGCTAAGTAAGTTGATATATTTGCTTATCTGCAAGATGGAGCACTGTTGTTTTTCTGTTTTTGTTGAGTGATGACGCATATATATATATATATATATTGTTAGTTTCGAGGCACAAATGTATATTCTGTTGCTCCTTGTCACGCAGCCAGCAGAATTTTAATTTGTACGCAAACCTGTGAACTGTCAGTATCGTTATTTCCGCCTGTTCACTTCCTCTTAAGACACTAACAACGGTCTGACTCCGTCTGTCACTTTGCAAAGAAGCTAGTTACGAGTGGTGTAAATAAATAACAACAGTCAATATGGCTTCCGAGCAGAAATTTCCTACAGAATAATTTTTAGTCTTTACCAAATTACTTAATAATGTTATTATCCATTTATTTTATTTTTCTGAAAGTACATTAAGTAGCCCACACTATATATATATATATATATATATATATATATAATGCAAAATAATAACAGAGATTCGAAATCTCGTCACCTTTGTTGTAACAGTGTTACATAGAATATGACATGCTTATTGTTAGGTTTATAGTTTATTTCAGCACTGTGTTTCGAAAACCCAACTGAAATTTTTCATACATTTTGACCATGAAACAGAAAGCTAAAGATATATTATACACTGCTCCTGTGTCGTGGTTTTACACTGTACAAAAATATTGCCGCAGCAGTAGTAGTAGATCACTATGCGACATTTCAGGAACCTAAAGTACGTGGCGCGAGTACGCCAGGTCCTTATAAAGCACAATGCTTGAACGTCCTCTAATGGAGTATATTTGTAATAAGTCGGCTAAAAATCGGTCTTCTAATTCAAAAGTCGAATGAGAATGCACAAACAGAGACTCCATAATCACACAGACTTATTGCGTTCCACAATAAATATGAAATTTCACCCACACTCGATATCAGATCATGTCACAACGCGTCCTCCATACTTATCATAGCGTAGTCGGAATAGCGACTAGCTACAGGCCTCACGGTTCGGAGTTCGAACAGCAGTGGGAGCAAGAAAATTTATCTTCTTCTCACCCGCCTAGAGTGGTCCTGGGAACCACCCAGACCCCTGTACAATGCGTACTCGGCCTGGCGTTGACTACCCACAAGATTCTAGCGTCGAGGTTAAGAATGAGTGGCGCTATACCTCAGCTCCCCCTCTTTCCTGCACGGCATGTTACGGAAGAACATTACCTTTACATTCATACTTAACAATTCGATACCTTAACCATCAGAATTAGTTAAATAAGTTATCAGAGTATCTTATAGACTAGATAAAGTCCTTGCGCATGCCACGAAAACATAGAAGGAATGGAGGTATAGCTCCACTCATTCTTATCCTCGTCACCAGTTGGACGTGTGTGATCTGCTTTATGAGCCGGAGCAAGTGGCCCACGTACCACTTTGAATACGAGATTGGCGGGACCCAGAGCCTACACGGACGCGTTAAAGAGAATATAAATATTTTGTCCCAATTGGGAATCGAACCACAACTCCTCGGACGTCCAGCCTGTAGACGAAAAAACCAGTGACGTTATAATGGTAAGGTGTGGTAATTGTCTGAGTTCAGTTGTAAAATGTCTGCACATTAATGGAGATAAAGAGTACTTACTGTACGCAGATGATGAACACAGATTATGAGGTATGTATGGCGCAGACAGTGTTGGTCATAGCAACATGCGTGTGTGTATAAAAACAAACTATCTGTCTACAGGCACCACGTAAACTTGTGTCACTTCTAAAGGCACGAATGAGGCATTCTCGAGCCTTTCAACTGTCACGTCACGGATGTTTAGTGATATAATTGTTTATCGACCAGTCGTCATGCGATGAAATGTTGATAAGTGGAAATGATAACATCACAGTCGTTACGAAGAACTCTGTTTATTATACAAAGCCATGTTTCTTTTTAATTCATTCCCTCAAGCAATTATATCATGTTGGCCTTCGGTTTTAAAGAGAGTACGTAGTTCAATAAATGAAGCTTTGACGCATTTCGGTATAATTGGAAAAGAGGAAATAAACACTCAACTAGTAGTGTGGAAGTTCTGAGGCGCTGCTTGCAGCTGCTCCTTGTGTCTGGTTCATATCGGATCTAGAAGCTTCAGTCGCTACGTAGCAGGTATTTCCCCTTTGCACTACAGTCGATGATCCTCACAATACCCTTTCAATACAAACACATTCTGAAGGTAATTTTTAGAGCACATATTTCTAAAGAAAATAAAAGTTTCTCAACCGATCGACAAGTTATTCGTCTTCAGTTAAGTCAGTAGACTTCATTTCTTTTTCGACAACAGCCCTCTACAGGACCATTTCTTGAGCCAGATATAAGTACCCTCACCATGGCATCTTAATCCTCCGACACCCATTTTAATAGATGTTTTTCACTTCTGTCTAGATCTTCAAATTGGCCTTTCGCCTTCCAAGTGTTAGAGCTAATATTCTGCAAGCATTTGCCGCGTCTTCCGTGTGTTACGTGCTCCAGTCACGTTAGTTTCATCGACTTCATCGCGCTAAAATGACTGGGGAAGAGAGAAAATTTTAAAGCTCTTCATTATATAATTTTCTCCACATTGCAGATTCAAGTGTTCTGGGATGTTACGACACGTCAAAGTATCGTTCTGCCTTCATCTTCAGGCTCAGGCTGTTTCGTGTAACATTCCAGAAGTCTGAAATCTTAAGCGACGCTGCTATCAAAATATCAAAGCTCGCTTTTCACATATTTTACTTTACTTTATCTTCACATGTTTTCATTATAACCTTTTTCTTAGACACTCCGTATTCTCTCCTTCGTCTGTAGAAATCCAGTATAATCATGACAACTGCGAATCGCCAGACAGAAATCGAACGGGAAAATTCTCGTAAACGAAACACCCAGCCACTTCGGATGTAAGTCAGTATCGCCTAGCAAGATGGTGTAACTGCGAAGCCATAGACATGAAATAGGGGGGTTGCGGTTTCGAACTCCGTCCGGAACACTCTATCCTAACATACGTTCCGTGAATTTTATCACGTGCCTCAGTAGTACATTCTTCAGGCTACAACACCTTTCTTCAAAATTCCTTCTATATATATCGTTATCCATTTTTACTATTACCGACGATATCCTACCCGCTATACCAACATCGTGGGCCGGGATACCTCAGTCGGTATAGAGACTCTCTACGGGCTGGACGGTCCGGGATCGAATCCAGGTGGCCGCGAGATTTTCCGCACCCGTCCAGACGGGTCCTGCGGCCCACCCAGCCCCATGCACAATGGAAACCGGGTCTCTTTCCCGGTGGTAAAGCAGCCGGGGCGTGGTGTTGACCACAAACCGAGATCTAGCGTTGAGGTTGAAGAATGATTAGAGCTAAACCTCTACCCCCCTCTGGGCCTTCATGGCCTGTTCTAAGGCGAACTTTACTATACCAGCAGCGTTGTAAAGTAATTCTAAACTGAAAACAAACAAACAAACAACAAACAAACAAACAATGCCACTATCAGACCCTCCCGCAGGCTACAGGAAAGTACTAGACAAATATTAAAATAGAACCGTAACTTGTGATTATTACAATGGAATAGTAGAAAAACTTTCTAATTACAAAACCTCCATGCTGATTTAATCTAAACTTTAATAAGTGTGCATGCACTAATTGATTCTATTGCGGACGTGTGTAGCCTACAGTATGCCTACATATAACCATAGTGTTCAGTAACATAATCACTAAACAGACCATCTGAGTCGAACAAATTAAACGATGAGTGTAATCGGAACCATTCCACTGTATTTCCGCATGTAATTAACGGAATTAAAATTTAATAGCTCACTGACTTTGCATTCCTTTCTTTCAATGGCAGTGTTCGAAAAGTTAGACTTTTTAATTAGGGCTTCTAATTATTGCGTACTCTCTGCATAGAGAGTCTGTGCTTCAGTCAAAATCAGTGTAATTGTATCAGTAATCATTTCCCTTTTCTTCTAAATAACTACCTCTCCATTTTCAATTAGAACACCTGAAACATGAACGCAATTATATCTTCTAAATCTCACATGGCTTGTGCTTGTGAACAGAGATTTCATTTTTCGTCTTTACATATATAAATCCGAATAAAAAGTCGATATTTTCACAACACTAGACCAGCAAAATGCGTCATACTGTTCTTTAGATATTTATATTACAATATTACAATACTACAGTGAACATTTCCTACATTCCTAATCTAAGGAACGGTATTGTGCATTTCGTGCTCTTTTTTTCCCAATGGCTCGACAGCCCCTTGGAGGCCTAGGCCGCCTCAGTTTTCGAGGCTTCACGATCACACACTTTAGACACACCACACTCGGTAGGACTCCTCTGGACGAGGGACCAGCTAGTCGCAGAGACCTCTACCTGACAACACACAACACTCACAACAGACAGACATCCATGCCAACGGTGGGATTCGAACCCAAGATCCTAGTAAGCGAGCGGCCGAAGACCCACGCCTTAGACCGCACGGCCACTGGGATTGGCATTTTGGTGGTCTAGTGTTTTGAATTGGTTATCAACAATGCAAGGGATGAACAATATAAAGCCGATATTTTGTTTGAGATCAGTTAAGAAAGCACACAATATGCTCTGACAAATGGAACTTCAACTTTCAACTTTACGTAACAGATTTTTAAAAGGTACGTTATTTCACATGTTATTTCATAATTATTTATAAATCCACTAATTACACACTAGGAGCTACAGTAATTATCTCCCTTAACAACTTAGCTAGTCAAGATATTCCTTGTTATATGAAAGCCGAGGTTTCATTACTAGAACAAAATGTCCGAGGTTACAACCTATGCTGATCTAGTTTCATCCAGTTTACACCTGTCACACCCTACTAACTTCAGATCCTTTAACCCTTAAATTCCCACCCACAAGTAGTTCTCAGATATCATCTTCCCCTTCCGGCTTTCTCTAAAAAAATTCATATTCGTTTTTCATTTCCGCAATTCATGTTCCATGTCCCACTCATTTCATCTTTCTTGATGCATTACTGAAATAATATTAAGTAAAAGCTATGCATTTTGAACTTCACTATTACAGTGAAGTTTATTCTAGTGCCCAGCTATTTCCCCTACCTTAAGCCTCATTTATTCTCCCCATCATTTCTGCCTCAAACACACAAAAGTTTACCTTCTTCACTAAGAATGAAACACCGTGTTTTAAAACCACCACTGTGTATGAACTGAAGATGACATATATAAAGGGATGAAACGTTAAATACAGCCGTAGAAGATGAATTGCAAATGTGGGATAGTGTAGTACTAAGTGGTATAAACTAATTACACAGACCGTGAATTATCAACATTGAATCAGTATTTTTATTTAGTCATATATATCATTGTATAATCTTGTGTTATTTAAGCTAGGTATGGCCACGTCACACGACTTAAAATGCATTGATATGCAACCCAGTCGTCCGAATAATGCAAGGATATGTTTAAAAGCCTTTATTTCAGGAAGTAACAGAGAACCGCATAACTCATTGTTCCTAAAACTGCGGGTAGCCTTCTATTCTAAGCGTGGTCACTCTATTCTCAAAAATTGTTTGAAACACGTGTACAATTGTATCGATGCACAGTCACTGGAAATTAAGTGAGACATGCTTTCGAAAAACATGGGTGCAGTCGCCAAATTTTCTCTTCATTATACTTCAAAATTTTATAGACGGCTTTAAAGATATTTAGATTTCTGCTCATACTACAAAGCCTGAGAAGGAAGGGACATAATATGCAGACCTGCTTGCTTTATGAGCTTACAGAAATATGTTGTAGTTCCTGTAGATGTGCAGAGGCTGCTGTCTTCAGGCTCCTGCATTTACCACACAGCTTTAAGGGAACTGAGAAACTGTGAATAACTTCAATTCTTTTATCTATACATGAGTACACGAAGTATCATGACTATAATGAGGTGAACAGAGGTTGGAATTTACCGTACAGCCTGATAGGGACTTACAGCATTGTGCGTAACTATGGTTTTTTGGTCATACGGTAATAATTGACAGCTTTGTGTACGTACTGAGAGGCCATAAAGCTATGCAAGTTCCTGCAGTTACAGTACAACGTAACAGGGACCCTAAACTCTGTGCATGACTGCACTTTCCACTGACCGGCAGATTTAAGATATGGACGAACTCTCGGAAGAGAGGTAGACATGCGAGGGAACGAAAGCTCGCACTTCCGGGTTAATTTTCAGCAAGAGCGGTTATCTCGAAGATAAACCCCAGCATGGAGGAAATGTGCCGTGCAAGCAAGCTAATCCTTCTCTCATTGGAGCATACTGACAGTTTGAAAAGTGTATCAAGTGTCTTTTACGCAATGTGTGATCCAAATACTAAGATCGCTGTCGTCACCAGCAGAAGGAGCGACGTCTACACTGCCGTCATTAGAAGCAACGGTAAGGTAAGAGTGCTGCATCTACTTCTCATTTATCCGTAAGCTATAGGACTATGTACTTTTTAATCACGGGGTTCCCGTAAATTTGTGCATTATTTTAGGGGGTCACAATATAACGAACTTTGAGAATCCCTGGCTTAAGTGATAATTGCTGTTACCATGCAGATGCTTCAAGGCAGTTCAAGGCACTGACAGCACATACAGCATAATTATAAACTGCAATTAGTCGAACCTCTTCAACCGGTAGGTGTAGACTGTGCCGGTATTCAACTAAAACTTCGGATATGAGGCAGACTGACCCGACGTGTCCTAGATTTATGTAGGGTTTACTCCCCTCAGAGGGTTGGCTTCACCACACCTAACTAGCCCCTCCTGCCCTTATAATTACGAAATTAAGAAATTGAAATTCAATTTACAGACTACAAGCTGAAGTACTATTTACAAATGTCTGTGTTTACAAGCCTACGTATTTTTATATTAGGAAAATGCTCCAACGGTAGTAAAAATCTGCAGAAATCATGCTAAGCATTCGCTTGTCATTTTGAGGTATCGTGTGAAGAGTCCTAATCTCCAGCGATTACGATTGTTTTGCAAATGAGGCATAGAGACTACATCACTTAACCACATTAAGAATCAGGCATTGAAAGTTAAGTCAGGTAACTCTGGTGGCCAATTTATTTGTATCTATGTTTCCTTCAATCAAAGTACACTATTAGACAAACATGCAGCGAGGTTCCAAGGACACCGTAACTACAGAATATCTAGGCGAGATTTTGCACTTGTTAGTGTACATATTACTCCAGCCGTAGTTTCAATAAATACGGTCCAACTCGGTTATAACGTCATGACAAGCACTGAATATTTTGTGTCGTTATAAACGAGTGTTGTTATAACCGAGGAGTACAATGTTACGATTAAAGGTGAGGAATTAATTGGTACCACAGAATATCTGACGCTAAAGACGAGGTGTCGCATAACACGTCATTATAACCGGGTTTGACTGTACCTACAATTAAGTTAACTAGTTTTAACTTAGGCCGTGCCATGGCTCAGGCGGTTAGTTGCCGGCCTCTCACCGCGGACGCTCGGTTTCGATCCCGGGTCAGTCCATGTGGGATTTGTGGTGGACAAAATTGCACTGGAACAGGTTTTTCACCCCGAGTACTTCAGTTTTCTCCTGTCAATTTTTTTCCACCGGTTTTCCATTACTGGGAAAAACGAAAAAAAACTAATCATCTTCATCACAGGGTTGCACAATAAGCCTCAAGGCTGCGGTGCGTCCGTAGCGTCTGCTGCGGGGCCCTTCACCACACAAAAAAAAACTTAGGTATATTTACACTGCACTGAGTGTGACTCACATAAAGCTGTTATACACACGAAAGAAGTTAATTACTGTATTAGATGTTTGTATTAACCTCGAGAGTACAGTGCATTTCGTCGAGGACTGAGAAGACCGTCGCATTGTCACCATTAAATTCGTAACAGCAGTAGTCATGTTACGTCAGCCAGTTCTAAGACAAAAGCATCGTTACGTCTTTTATTTGGCACCGACGCCCACTGCTGGTACCAAAGCAAGCAATTTCCTGTGTAATGCCCACTCCACGAACATCATCAAATCACTTTTGCTTCACGCGCTGTTTTTAACGGAAATTACTGCACCGAGGAAATCGCAATCTGGCGAATTTCAGGACCGTGTTTTTTGTTTTGACTTGTACGTAATTATATCGCCCGCTTAACTTGAAGCGTAGCTCACTGCTTTAATTCATTGAAACCTGCTTCAAACAACGACTCTTAATGAAATATTTTGATTAAATCTCTTTCTGTCTGCCAACAACCGTAGCTAAGAATTTTATTTTTCCTCCATAATGAAACACATTTATAATGCTTTCTCAGTTTCATGAGTGACATGTCTCCCAAACACCACGCACCTGACCTTTCATCAATTTGAGACATATTACATATTCTTTCCACTCCAGTACTTTTTTTTGGTGGTGAAGGGCCCCGCAGCAGAAGCCACAGACGCACCGCAGCCTTAAAACTTATTGTGCAACCCTTGTGATGAAGATGAAGAGAAAGATGATCAGTTTTTTTTCGTTTTTCCGTGTAATGGAGCACCGGTGAAAAGAAATTGACAGGGGAAAACCGAAGTACTCGGGGGAAAAACCTCTCCCAGTGCCACCTTTTCCACCACAAATCCCACATGGACCGACCCGGGATCGAACCCGAGCCTCCACAGTGGGAGACCGGTGACTAACCGCCTGAGCCATGGCACGGCCACTCCAGTACTTAATAAATGGCGGGATGCTTAGGCAGTTTAGCTCTGCTATTTTGGTACACCGAAATGTTAAGCAGGTTATCGCTGCGTTATCATGTTGTACTCATATATCAGAAACGCAGTCGAACTCGGTTATAACGTCATGAAAGAGACTGCATAGTTTGTGTTGTTATAAACGAGTGTTGTTATAACCGAGGAGTATGATACTGTTAGGAATTAACTGATACTACATAAAATTTGACGCTATATACGAAGTGTCGCATAAACCGATGTTGTTTATAACCGGGTTCGACTCTGTTTAAGATATCACCTGACCGATGTTCAAACTAAAATTTTTCAGTAATTGCAGTGGAATTCGGTGATAACATTTTCAAGATTAGTACAGTTTTATTCCGTATGTAGCGTGTGGCTTATAAATATATACGAACAATCAGAGTTCCAACTGCCTTTACACTCTATAACGCACTGCGTTTCAACGCTCACAGCTGCGTCGTCTTCAAACATAAGGTTGTTTTATACCCTTCTGCAGGTGTACCGTGTTTTCGTAGACGAGGCAGACACAGGCGTCGAAACGCTTATGAGCTACATTGTTTAAAGGCAGCAGCAACCATGACTGTGCCTGCACCACTAATACTTTCTCATCACACTTCAGCACAGTTCACCATACTAACAACTAGGCCGAAGCTAAACATCCCCTTTAACCTGCACAGCATACCGCAATTTTGTAGTTTAAAAACCAACGTATGAAGATTTTCGTGTAATTGTCTCCTGTGCCATTCTTCTGACGGAAAGATGGCTTATAATACAAAGTGCACATGTATTCAGTTTCAGACGACACATCTAAATGCAGACTAGCACACTTAGGTTCACCAGACTGTAACAGGCGAGCACATGATATTTAAGGTAATTTTATTGACACTGAAATTTAATACCTATTATTATATGGAAAATGTACACGTGAAATTAAATCCAGAGTTGTCATGTCAAAAACAGCTTTCAACAAAAAAAAACACGCTCTTCACCACTAAACTATACTTAAATTTGAAGAAGAGACTAGTTAAATGCTACATTTGAACTACAATTTTGTATGGTGATGGAACTTGGACTTCTCGGAAAGCAGATCAGATATACCTTGAAAGTTTTGAAATGTAGTGTTGTTGAAGGATGTAAATCAGTGGGACTGATCTTCTGAAAAATATTACAAGGAGTCAAGGAGGAAAGAAACATCCTACATACAATAAAACGAAGGAAGGCTAATTGGATTCGTCACGTCTGTCGTAGGAACTGCGTTCTAATACAAGTTACTGAAGAAAAGATACAAGATAAATTACAGGAGACGAGAACACGAGGAAGAAGACGTAAGCAGCTACTGGATAACCTTAAGCAAACATGAAGATAATAAACACTAAGAGACGAAGCAATAGATCGCTTTCTGTGGATAATTCGCTTTGGAAGAGGCTGTGGACCTGTCGTAAAGACAGACTACGTGATGATGATTATATGTTTGGTAAACAGCTTTCCTTTCATTTAACGATTTTTAAACAGCGTACGTTACATAAATCCTAAAGGTAAATATATTTATGAGAGTATATTTAAAACGTCTGGATAGAAGAGACAACTGGCTTATCAAGGGGCGCCATCCGCAATATGTACCAAGAAGGGCTGGGTCGAGATTTGAATCCGGGAACATTGAGTATGAATCAAAAGTGATAACCTGCCAAAGGCAACTTTCAGAGCAGCGTTTGTGTAGTCAGTGATACTGACAAGAGTCAAATAACCGTTCAGTAATGATACGGCCATTACACAATGCACTCTGTGAGAGAAGTTCCTTTATTCTTGAACTAAAGAACAGACTTATAAAGCGCCCTTTTATTGTGGCTGAATACAATGACCAGACAAATCTAGCGTATGATGGATATTTCCCTCTACTGCCCAGCTCTGTGAAACCGATACGAGCGTAATTAAATTTGGTACAGCAAGGGTCTGAGTAGAGGACGGGCAGAGTGTACAAAACCCCTTTGTTGTTGACATTTGGAGTTGTTTGAACCGAACAAAATTAATGTCACAACCGTGAAAATTACCATTCGTCGTCACTAGATCCCAAATACCCCATAGACAAGCCCGCAAGTATGATGACATATTCTACACGTAATATGTGACATGGTTATTTAACTTGAGAGTTTATTAAAAATTTAATTGGTAACATCATTACCTCATGTCACAATCGATCAGTTAATTTGATATGATCGATTAGTTTTCTAATTCTCTAAATCATACGAGTCATATTGCTTTACTGGTGAATATCTCCATGAAGCACAATTCTTCTTGCGAAGCTAATAGTTCCTAAGCTACTCAAAAGTTCATTACCTTGTTCAGAACAGTCCACCACTTTTCCCTACCCTAAAATAGAAAATCGATTCCACGCCTTCCCATCCTACGTATTCAAGATCTAATTTAATATAATCCACCCATCTAGATCCAAGTCTTCTATGTGGTCTCTTTCCTTCATGTTTCCTCACCAAATCCCTGATGATTTTTCTCTTCTCCTCCATACGTAAAAAATGCCCCGACCATCTTATTCCACTTGACTTTTTTATCCGAATAATATCTGGTGAGCAGTACAACCTATGAAGCTCCTCATTATGCAATACCCCGCAGGGTTATAGTTGTCGGCAACGCCGTAGAACTTGCACATAACCTCTACCAACAGCCTGTGCAAGACATCTTAAATATCCAGTTTTACTACAGAAGAAGCCGATTTTTTGTAATACTAGCCTTATAAAGAAAACTGCTTCAATACTTCCGTCTCACTAACAAATAAAAGTAAAATTTTGAACTTCCATTCTTGAACGAGCTTCCCCACGGCTCTCGATCCTCAGCTGCAATTATGAGATCTTAATTGGTTTGTGTCCGCACAGTCAGTGGGCGACCTGCATTCACACATGCTCTAAGTTTTGCACTTCATATCTCATGCAGAAGGTACTCCTAATCGTCGAAATCCAACGTCTGGATGTCTTTGGATGACCTTCGACCATAACAATGTAGTGGGAATTCCCGTGCCTCAGTACAATCTCGACTAACGCAGGCACCGTACTTTAAGAGCATGTCGCAATATTCTCCGTGTATTTATTCTAGGACAGTTCGATCACAACTGTGTCTTGAGCAAACCTATCGACGCACTTTATCGTCGTGTACGTAACACTGCTTAGAAGTATTACCCGATATGACGGTGGCTTGTACGTCTGAACGCAAACTTATCAGGTCATATGTTGTATATTTTCGACTGATTTTTTTAACATGGAATCATACTATGGAAACTTTGTGCGCGAATTCTCTTTCATTCTGTACATGATATGCCACAGAAATAAACATTCTTAGAAAGAAAAAATATTTCTGAAATTTTTAAAAATTCTATTTGAACCTAAATGATAGATATAAAAAAGTTCTGATTATTTAATAATTTAAATTCTATTATTATTATTAGTAGTAGTAGTAGTAGTAGCAGTAGTAGCAGTAGTAGCAGCAGCAGTAGTAGTAGTAGTAGTAGTAGTAGTAGTAGTAGTAGTAGTAGTAGTAAATAGTATGAGGCAACATGATTTATCTCTCGAAAGAACACAGCCTTAATAGCCGTATATACCCCAAACCTAACACGAAGTGGCAGTACATGTTAACTGAATAGGAAGCCTAGACAAATGTGTGAATGACAACACAATAGAATAGCAGCAATAGTAAAGAGTTAAGTACACACAAGACATACATGAAATAATTCCACCATACAGAGCCCTTGTGAACCTGGTATCGAAATTTAAGTTCAAGCTTATTTTGTTGAATTTCAAATCACTACGATTAGTTACTATCATCACTGTATACAAAATGGACACTTTTATCGCCTCCTGGCATGAACGCGCGGCACAAATCTATTTAAGCCACATGTGCGGTCCACATTTTCGGCAGTTCAGTGGTAAGCAATCTGTTTGCCGAACATTTTGCGTGTTTCCATTGTGTCTCCACTACCGTGTGGGGGTCAGGTCCCTGCACACAGAATGGAACCGCAAACAGCCCCCATGTGTAGTGTGTAAACTTTTCTGCGTATGACCACGTCCTAAGAATGGACGCAGTGTTATTACATCATTGTGGCTCCGTGCTGTAAATTGCACGAGGCTCAGCCACAACGTTCCTGCTGCCAACAGCTGCATCTGTATTAAACGCAATATTTCTGCGAACTCCGTGACTATTGCGTATAGTCAACTGATGTGTCCAGTTGTATTTCATATTGACGGCCAGGTGTTGTCTATATAAGCCCCCAATTGGGATCTGTCCTTACGTACAGATATTATATTTCTACTGATGTCCAGGCAATGTAAAGCAGTATGCGGATGCATTACGTAAAAAAAGGTAAAGCAATCCCATTACAGGCCTGGACAGGCCCTTAGTGTTCCAGGAGGTTGAGGCTCCCAGATTTCTAGACAATCGGCACATGAAGGTGGTAAGGTTGTCAGCCCTACGCACCGGCCGCCTTTACCTCCCAGGAAAGATTCCTGGTACTCATTTCTGTTAGAGGCTGAGTCGACCCCAGGGCCATAGTGCGACCGAAACGATTGTGTCAATGAAAAATTCCAGTGACACCATCGGAAATCGAACCCGCGACGTTCCGGCTTGTAGCGCAGTGACTCAACCAACTGCGCCACCGCGTGCCCCGATTGCATTACGTAGGCACAGTTATATTCAGTATCGTCACCTACAGTGATGTATCCGGGAGCTTGTTCTTCTACATACACGTTTCTTAAACTTTTGGCCTAAGCGACCTCTGAACGGAAGAAACAAATAAAAAAAACATATCAGACCTTACGTCCTCAAGGCAGTCCCTATTACAATTACTTGTGAAACAGTGACTGACGTATCAGATAAGCCTGCTGCCTCCATCTTCGACCCTACACATGAGACAAACTTTTTCCGAAACGTCGACACATCCTTCATAATATAAGTAAATAATTCCCAAAAACAATAACTTTCAATCAAAAATAAATTATACTGCCGAAGAAATTTAACTGGCTCTGTCGATATCGATGTGGCTTTCTTGCGGTCTATTTAGCTATCTCTAAAGCGCTACAGCCCAGCGAATCCCGTATCCTGTGTTTCTAAATCTTCATGTAAAAATCTGCCAAGACTCCTTGGAGAAGGGATCAGCTGTCGGAAGGCAGCTCCCTATATCCATTCCCCAAGGGGAGATTCGAACCCAGTAAAATGGCAGAATACGGTACATGCCGTAGACGGGGGGGGGGGGGGCACTCTGCCCGAATAGCAAATTAAGAAGAGACTAATTTCGCTGAATGCTTTCCACTATTTAGTTCTAAGCACAATTTCGTCACTCCCACACATTTACCCTAGATTACAATTTTTACATCTTTTTTATGTGTACAAGAAACTGTTCCTTCAAACTGCGGAAAGGATATAAATGTACATCGCTGGATTACTCAAATGCAGGAAAGGAAACTGGACGTACGAAATGGGAAGTAATAGTGTGAAACAAATTTTAAAATACACAGCGTCCTCACTTCTACTCTTTTAGAAATATTATTAAGAAACAGATGAGAAACACGCAGGCCTATAAAGTACCAGTGCGTAACGTGATGGTAGGAGGCCATTTCGGACATATGGGCGTAGAGGATTGTATAGGCTAGTAATAAAATTAAGCTTGAATAAGTTATAAGGATACAGACTGTAATCAAGTGACTTAGGATAGGGTTCAGTAGAGGAGTTTTGCGAAAAACATGAGTTTTGAATTTCATAAAAGTCGGGAAATTTCTCTATAAAATATCTAACTCATCTCTTTAACAGGGACTCACCTCGACTAAATTTTCCGAAATGTTCGGAGGATGAATTTGGCTTGAAAAATCAGCTAAATTATCTGTTCACTAATGGAAATGTAATCAGTATTTGGATTCATATTTCGATACGTTTCTCGATGAACATACGTATGGACATTAAGGGATATATATTATATAAATTTGTACATAATTAAGGACCTGCGCCTTGTGTATCACGCAGCTGGGAAAATATTTAATGTGGCTGTTTCGTAAAGCAAATACTTCCTTATGCAGACAAAACTATGTAAATACAAGCGAGCATAAATTCCATGTTATTTGATATTTTCATGACTTTGTAATCACCTTGTACTAAAACCACGAACGTTCAAGAAATTTTTCATGTTATGTTTTGAAGATTTTGATTAAGCCAAGTCCTACATGTATCATTAATATTTTCTACCTAATCCATTTGGCCTTTCTTAGATTTCGTTGCTAATGTTCTGTAAATAACACCTATTTCTCCCACCGATGATACACAAACGGCCAAGCATAATTACAGAATAACTAAAATATACCAAGTCAGGTGAGGATTTCAGCCTTCCTTCTAATTCCTAAATTTATCTATCTCTTGTATGAATATTTTTCAGAAATCCTTTAAAATGCATATATATATTATGTGTACACAAATCCTTAAATATGGGAGAGTTGCCTGTATCGTATTGGTTCCTAAACCTTGCTTTCTTCACAATGAGTAGCAAAATAAAATAATCTGAACTGTCATCTCTGAAATTTATTGGATAATCATTATCGTTTCAAATCAGCAGTACTTATGGTACAGTGCCCTCATATATAGCTACTGTCGTGAATAACGTCTAAGCAACAAAGTAAGAAAAGACTTTGTCATTATCTACCTTCTTTAATAGATACATTACTTTTTTTTTTGTACGGCTCGACAACCCTATATGGGCCTGGGCCTCCTCGTTTCGTCGAGGTTTCATGGTCACACATTTTAGACACACCACAGTCGGTAGGACTCCTCTGGACGAGGGACCAGCTCGTCGCAGAGACCTCTACCTGACATCACACAACACTCACAAGAGACAGACATCCATGCCCCCCGTGGGATTTTTTTTTTTTTTGCCTGTCCGGGGTTTTCCCCCTTTGATCCATTTTTGTACTGTTTAAATCCTTTCGTCCTTCATGTCACTTTACGTTCCATACTACCGTCCTTACAACAAACACAACACAAACATCCATGCCCCCGGTGGGATTCGAACCCACGATCCTAGTAAGCGAGCGGCCGAAGACCCACGCCTTAGACCGCACGGCCACTGGGATCGGCTATACATTACTTATTATTGTGGTTAAATGCAAACATTCAATGATATAAGAGCAATGTGTATGTAATTACGTACAATTTCAAACACTAATAATTACTGTTGACAAAATCAATGGGATTTTTTTCTTTTTTTTTTCCAATGACTCGACAGCCCCTTGGGGGCCTAGGCCGCCTCATTTTTCGAGGCTTCACGATCACACACAGTTTAGACACACCACAGTCGGTAGGACTCCTCTGGACGAGGGACCAGCCCGTCGCAGAGACCTCTACCTGACATCACACAACACTCACAAGAGACAGACATCCATGCCCTAGGCAGGATTCGAACCCACAATCCCAGCAAGCGAGCGGCCGTACACCTACGCCTTAGACCACGTGGCCACTGGGATCGGCAAATCAATGGGATTAGGAGCTAATATTACTGATAAGAGCTGGGTTTGTAACTGCATTTTTTGCTTTCTGAGTTTGTGTTATATCATTTGTAAATAGGCTGTACACCAATATAATTTCTACCGGTTGATCTAACTACAATATGGTGACCAGACACAAGCAGAGACGGTAAAAGCCTTGAAGGCATTCACGGAAGGAAGCAAGAGTTTCAACAAAAGTAGTTACATTTACAGGATTCCGCAACCGACACTGCAAAGTTACTTTGGCGTGAAAGTTATAACGGGGAATTCAGGGAACTGATTGATCGGCTGAGTTCCGACGTTGTTGAAATGTATCGGAGAAAGAGGAGTCATTTACAGAACATTCATACCAAAAGCCAAGAAAGGACGAAGGGATTCGGGAGAAAAAGTTATTGAAACAAATCAAGGATGTGACTGAATCAAAATCATTTCAAAAAATTAAAAGAACAGGCTTTTCGACCGTTCGCGTTTTAGTACCAGGCGATTGTAAGTCAGTAAAGTATAAAATAAAGTCGAGAATATGCCACCGTTTTGCGTGCTTATACAGTTTCTGTCTGTATACGAAAGTATTTATTTTACGAAACAGCCATATTAAACATCTTCCCAACTATCCGATACACAAAGCACAAATCCTTAGTGACGTGCACAATAGAACTGATACTATATTCATCCTTTCCTATACAATCCGTATGTTTATTGAAAAAAGTATCGAAATATGAATCCAAATATTGATTTCATCACCTGTCTTGAACAAATAACCAGTCACCTTTACAATATAACAGCACTGCGCCAGCTGAAATCAGATTTCTTTGACTACAAACATAGAGAGAATCTGTGACACTGAAATAGAATCCGATACAAAACCATTGTAGAGAGGCGCACAGAGAGCTGAAGTTTATACATATGCATATATGATTTTATATCTAAATGTCCGCACACGTAGGTGTATTGATGTGAATAGAAATGATGCAAACGACACGGGTGTTTACCATAGCCTGTACTATTTCCGTGCAGAGCATAAAGCACATCAAAAACACCAAATACGCACACAGGAAATTTGCCACTGCATGATCACACATGCACTGGCAATAGAAAGTGGCTTGTACAAGCCACTGGAAATATGGAGTTTATATCAGAACCATGTTCCGACAAGCTAACTCACTTTTATTGCTCCTCAAGTGCTTCGTGTATGATATTTAGAGCCATAAAACAGTCACGTTTTTATTTCCTGTGAATAACAAACATAAAAGACGTCAATAATCAGAAACATACAAGTGAGAATTATAGTTGTACTAATGTGTTTGCTCGTCGAAAATGACGGACTGGTAACTACAGGGTAACATAAAACACATTATTCATAATAACTGGAATGTAATTAGAATGTTATATTAAAGTTCGTTTTATTAAACAATTATGTAACCGAACTGTGACAGTAATATGCTTTGATACATTACTTGAAACTGCTTTACTAGTTTGCAACTGTTCAATTAATTTTAGACACCACACCACATTCGAAACTTAAATACATTTTACACAGCAGCACAGCACTCGGTACGCTGAAGACGTCACAGATGATGTGCTACTGTGGGAATGCGCGAGTCCGACGACTGTCCAGTCGCTTGGTTCCAGGTTAGAACTTCACTAAAAAAGACCGAACTTTTTTATAATAGGACAAGCTCTTACGCCTGCTTCCTAATCGGGCTCTTTTTAAAAAATCACTACATACCTTTATTTCACGAACGTCTGTACAATGTTCAGTATTGGTTAACAACTACAGTCAGCATACATTTAATATTCATTCATTCATTCATTCTGCAGTCTGTCTTAGGATAGGTCCGTACCCTCTTCCAAAGCGAGTTCTCCACAGGGTGTAATCTAGTGCTTCCTCTTTCAAATTGCAGTATCTTCTCTTTTCCTCAAGGTCATCCAATAGTTGCTTACGTTTTCTTCCTCGTCTTCCCGTCACTTCTATCCTTCCTTCTATCTCTCCTTCAATAACGTGTTTTATAAGGCACTACACAAGCTGTGATAAATCCAGTTAGCCTGTCTTCTTTTTATTGTATGTAGGATATTCCTCTCCTCCTTGACTCAATGTACTACTTATTCATTTCCCACGCGATCGGTCCAACTGATCTCCATTTAATATAATGTCTCTTAATGCACTTTATTTCTGCAGTGTATTAATTTTCGTTATGATCTAAAGCAAGGTCCCTAAATGAACTATACTTGACCAAAAACATTCATTCGGACCCATCAGCGGCAACAAACAATTGAAACACGCATAGGTGTGAGCGTCATTCAAAGGATAATAATTATACTATAAAGTACACATTCCGCTCTCTTGCGGGAAATACATAGATTAAAAACCACACCAGTGACGACAGACTCCTCGACGTTGGTGCGTCAGTAACAGATGATATGTCATTCCCGCACCCTTACGGTAAATTTATGAACAACCAAGCTACAAACGATTGAACTAAGACGGCAAACTCATTTTATGTAGAGAGAGATAACATGTAGCACTTGATACAAGCTTGCCGACGTCTTGAGGAAATTTATGGCGGACGTATATCAACGGAAATACCGGGAGGGGAAATAAGACGACTCGAGACAGGACGCCTGGACATGCCAGAAAAGCCTTCCTCTGCAGTCCACATAATTAACGCAAACACAGCACGTAACATTCCCACCCCCTTCATCTGCAACGCGCCAGGCAGCAGGTGCTAGCAATTGCTGTTCCTGTCAGGGGGCGTGGGGGATAAGGGGTTCTGGCATTGCGACACTCAAAGAGGTCAGCTTCAGTTGCAATGTAGGTTCCAGAACGCAGGAAACTGCGTGCAATCCGCTCCTGTTTCATCTCATAACTGAGAAATACGTAATTTCTCTTCTTTACGTCTCATATATCCGCAGATTTCTGGTATACGTTTACGTGCTTTTACTGCGGGCGTTATACAGCTGATAGTCTTCTGGGCTGTTCGTACAGTTTTAAGTTCATTTAGTCGTTCGGACGAAAGTGAGCTTCCATCTTCACGGTGATTATGTAGGCAGGTTTGCAAGGGTTGGCAAACCTACCTGCATAACCGCCCGATTTCTTCCTCTTCCCAGTCACTTCAGTATCTACCGGAATCACATCCAGATCAACCTGAAGAAGGAGAAAGCACGTCCCTTCCAAACGTCATGAACAACACACTTACGTACACAGCAAAGCAACGCAGGGAACAATCTTTTGAAACAATCAGGTAGGGAAGGCAATTAACACAAGACACTCAAAGGTACTAAATTAAAAGTATTACAACGTGCCTGTGCCTAATTATGTACCGAAGGCTGTTTATAAGCCCTGATATACTCGTGATTCACAAGCACAAACTAAAATAATTTCTTAACTACGTCAGACAAACTCGTCCAGTTCGTCCCCCACAACATTTTACCCCACAGCCATGAAAAGTTTGTATTTTTTTTTAAAGTCATGAAAGCAACTTACTATGGGCTTGATGAACGGGGCATGTATCCTGAAAACAACAAAGATTTTCTTCGTTGCCATCACGTCGATGACGGCTCTGGGACCCACCCACCTTCCTATAAAATTGGACCGGAAAACTTTTTTCTCTGAGGACAAACCAGCCGCAACGTGAAACAGACAACAGAGTGCTTTCACTCCAGACACCTACATTCCCCATACCATGACGATTAAGCTGCGTCCAGATCAAGTTCAAAAAGCTGGCAATCTTTTTGGTATCATTTTGTGCTCTCAACATTGCCGACGACATAACAGTTGCTAAGACCACACCAACATACTGAATTTCTCAATATGCTGAATTAACTGAATGCAAGATGTTAGGACAACAGACCAGATTCGACGTGCATATTTTTAGTGCTTTGATCGAGATTTTGAAGTTTATTCTTTATACATATGTATATAATCTCCATAACTGCACCAAAAGACATTTAATTTTATTGTCGACTTCTGTCCTTTCCACCTCCAGTATATAGCTAACTTCAATCCAAGCATTACTTATTTAATTTATCTTTCTGTTATCATGCAGTTGCCCAGTACACCATACGAAGAGCACAATTCAGTCAGTTGATTCATTCAATCTTTGTCGACACACATGCATTTCCTTCCTCCCTGTCTCAATCAGTGCTGAACGTAATGCTGAATGTTGCCCGCATACTCAACATCGAAGTTGGCGAAAAGTAGTTCTCTGATTTTTGTGGAGAGCCGATGAAACATTGCAGCCTTTTTGCCAACATGTTGGCAGACTTTTTAAAATCCTCTTACAGTTTTTGGCATCTTTATGGGAATTACTGGCTTGTATTATATATTGACATAACAACAATACAGCAGTCTGTCATCGTATTTGTAAGTAATCCCTCAGACGTTTACTTAATTTTGTTGCATGGTCCATACATTTCTCGATTGTCCTAATAAATCTTAGGTATGTCTGTAGGCTATGAATAGGCATAGTTCCGAAGTATCAGTATCCATATTCCCAAGCTATTTAAACTCTTAAATCGCATGAAGGAAATTTATACACAGCTGTAAACAATTCCTTATGTTTATGGAAAGGCTTACTTAAAGAATTGCGCCGATGTTATTTTTAAAAGGCCCAGTTACTTTGTCTTTCCGTAGGTGACTTGACTGCACAAAACTACCTAGCGTAATCCTAACAGACGGACGCTTTACAGCAGACACGGAATGGTAATGGTTGCACATGTCAAAGAAAAGTCGATATATAATTTGAAAATTCAGTGGAATTTATCTCTAAAATCTAACATAAGTATTAAATATTACCAAAAAATTTTGCAAAATTTCCGTCTTCATACCTGATGGAAGCATGGAAACACAGCATTTATAAAAAGTGTTTATTTCTTAGTGTGCCTTTCTTTTGCCGGCAAAATGCCCTCATTCGGTGGGAAATAATTAACAGTCGATACATCGACAAGTACATTTTCGATACCGGCTGTTTGCCAGACTTAAGGGGGGTGGAAGTATTTTAAAAATATATGAGCTATTATTAATTTGACCCCCATACAAGCTTCGCCCCAAAATCAGCTGGCACATGCCTCTGACATATATGTACTGACGATACACTTATTTATTCCAGCAGAAAGGGTGTAAGAAATTTCGTTCTTCAGTAATGAAATAATATCTGATTCGTTGAGACGACAGCCTTAAATTTGTTTTGAAACTTTTTGGAGTAATATTCATATAAGAAGCTATATTGCAACCTCTTTCCTTAATCTGGTACAGACAGGTTACTGAACATTAGGGATGATTTGATTAATTATATTTACTGCAAGAATGGCTATAAAAACGTTACATGCAAAATGATATTAAAAACAAGGTACAGGCTGATACATGTTTGGCTTTATGAAAATAACGTTATTAAAGTTTCATGAAGAAAAATGTTGGAGTGTGATGGGGATTGACGACGGAGTTTCTCGACCAGCAGCAGTGAGCAAACCGCTAGAATAATAAACTCAGGGCGCGAATATAATAAAATGATGGTGTTTATTCGACCCCACAAGAGTTCTCAGGATCTTCCGTAGTTAATGCTTAACCTGCACATAACAACGGATTATGTTAGATCCCCAATTTTGGGGTCTATTCCATAATAATCTCTATTTTCCTTTCATCGTATCGTCCTTTAGTTAATTAACCTAATGGTATTTATGGAAGAGAAAAATTATACAGGGCCTATTTATTTTTCTCCTCCTCCTCCTTAAACTCTACAACTCGTCGTGTACAGTGGCTTCCAGTACAGTCTTCCCCCATTCCTTCCGGTCTCTGGCCTCTGTATGTCAATTTGCACAGGGCCTTATAATGCAGTTTTCTGCCTCACTCTGTTATGTCTTCTCCTTCAGATTAAATTATTTTTCTGGACTCTTTCTTCTCAAAGGCGAAAACACAAGTTTCGCCCATACACAACTACAAGAAATATTAAAATATTAGATTACAGACGAGGAAGTGCAATGTTCTCAATGTTGCTGGCTCTTGTTCTTGTGCAGTTGCGCTACAGCCTAATTCGGACCTAGGCCGCCTCACTGTTGATGTTTCCAGATCTCACACAATTTGACACACACACACACATCCGGCAGGACGTCTCTGAACGAGCGATCAGCTTGTCGCAGAGGCCGCTACCTACACAACAAACAAAAGAGACGCACATCCACGCCCTCAGCGGGATTCGAACTCCCGATCCCATCAATCAAGCGGCTACAGACGTACGCTTTAGACCGCACGGCCACCGGGATGGGCTTCATACTGAGTTAGTGAAACGTTAATCCTTTTGTTTCTGGAGCTTAAATAAAACTATTTACTTAATATACCTCATGTAACCCTTCGCGCTGGTATTCGTTTAATTTAACACAATAATTTGATGGATTAGCTCCACCTCATAGTTTTACCCTTCGTTTGTTCATTTTTTAATTGCACCCTTCTCGGTAATTACTCCACTGATTCCTGCCTCCTATCTCTTGATAGACCCGAGTTCATTTGCATTCCGTTCGAAATACCACATACCACGTTCACGTAGAACACGGGCAACTGAGCAGCGTGGGCATTGCTTAATGCGAAGAGATGGAGGGAGCGTATTAGGACCATATGTGGCTGCCTGCCATTGTCCTGTTCGACACAGACACACCGGTACCTAGGAGCAGTTGCATGGCATGTCGTCTAAAGCGATCGACAGTGTGACACCGTGTGTCCATCCAGCACTACGATACGGGCACACCGGCCGAGAGATGGGTGCATTAATATGCATATAATGCCTATGCGTGCTTGGTAGGTTTATCTGCAGTAAATAGCCCCATGTAATAGACACAATCACCCCTTTCGATAACAACAAATCACACCCCCTTCTCAGCACCTATTTTATTGTAACAATAAACAAGCGAATAATTAACAAATTTAAGGACCCGTGGCCCATCTGTTTAATGGGGCAGCAGGGATGCACCGACGGACCATAAAGTAAGCCATGGCTTTGGAATGCCATTAGAAAGCGCGGAAAACATTAGAGTGATACAATAATGACACAGTGTTTAATAACAGAATGAATGTGAGCGGGTTATAGGTCAACTAACTCTGTCGCTTTTAACAAATTTAAGAAAGAAAAACCTTCAAAAATTACACTGAAACTGCAAGAGATGTGAAATTTGAAGTTCCCTCCCCGGTAAAAATTAGGAATTTGTCCCCTCCGTTTAAAGCAGTGTAGTTAGTACTTACGGTGTTAAAGCCAGAAGATCGCAACACTTACATTCATCCTTTCGAAAATTTTAAGTGTTATCAGACTTGAGCTACAAAAGGATCAGGCCAAGTTGCAGGCTGCAAGACCGCGCCAATGGACCTTCGACTTTCTTACAAGGGAGGGAAACTTTTTTGACTAGCTTCCCACGGAAAATGGTGCACGGAATTATGCATTCTACAAAAACTCCCCTATATCCTAACAGTCTTGGCTTTTAGAGGGCATTAAACACAACACAACAAATTACAACGAGAATTAACAGAAACTGTGCCAGACAAAAGAATTCTGTGCCATTGATAACAGCATGCAAAATGTCTATCAGTTAAACTATTTTTCTCGTGCTTCTGCTACGATACACAAAGGTTTTAGGAATTTATGAGTGTGATTTGAAGACAGCAAAATATTTACCCTTACTGAAATCCCGAACGTAATTTTGTTCCGCAGGAAACATAAACCATTTCTACTGACAGTGTTTGGTAAAGCTTTAAAATGCTCTGTCGAACACTTCCTCCTCCTTCACACCTCAAACGCGCTGTTTAAAAGCCAACTGACGAAGAATAAATGTTAAATCACTGTGAGAAACATGACTTTAGATTATGTACTTTTAACCACTTTTGCGATACATGTAAATAACACTTTGAAATATGGGTTCATTACACATGCCTTTGAAAGTCTTTCTCTTTTCGGGGTTAAAGCTCAAATATAACAAGCACAAAACACGGAACACAATGTTATGACCACAAACTTTTCACTCACTAAGTACAAAGTAGCACACACAAATTGCCGTCTCTCTCCAACCTACTACAACGGCTCATACAGCGCCCCTTCCTTAGGTAGTTTAACGTGGAGAGTGTTCTTCTGGTCGGTTTAAAGTTCATTGTACTTCTTGTCTCAGAGAATTAGGCTTACGTCTTAATACAAATCCGCGAAACGACAGTTACACTTCATTCACACTGTGGGTGCGGTCACGGTCACGGTCAGTTCACGGTCAGATCATGGCCAGCTCACGGTGAAGAAAAACACCTTTTTCCCATACTTACTCATAAATGCATCTATTCATACCAGCTTTCAAGCTCACGTCAATGTACGCTCAAGTGAGGTCGGGTATTCTTCGAAAGAATATTTGACCAAAATTAATTATATTTTCGCCAAATATTTATTGTTTATGGTTTTTAAATATAATTAGATTAACTGCACTATAGTGCCTCAAGAGTGTTCAGTGTGAATACTCTACCCAAGCAGGCCAGCCAATGTGGGTTTGTGGTTGACAAAGCGGCAGCGGAACAGGTTTTCCTCAAAATATATCCGTTCTCCCTCTCACTATCATTCCACCAGTGCTCCTTATATTCATTTATTCATCCGCCATCAACGCTAAATAATCTTAACAACCGACGGTATCGCTAAATTACACAATTAGCAAAACCTTATCCAAATCCCTGCAGATCGGCTGCCGGTTAGCTGAGTGTGGACGTCCTCATAACTTGGAGATGCTCTTAAAGAACGCATTGTCACACACTGCAGGGGTATTGAACAAAATTATTATTATATAAAAATCAGTACATTAGCATAAATGATTTTAAGTAAGAGGATGAACGAGATTTTAACTTAATATAGTCCCTAAATTTAAAAAAAATATTTTTATCAAGTGTGCTTAGCCAAATGTAATTTAAATCAGAACTGTAACTGAATCACATGTAATAATAATGATAATAATAAAAATAATAATAATAATTCACATTTATAACAATAATAATTCCACCATGTAAGAGTTTATAGACATTAAATTGGATGTAATAGAATTTAAGTCCTTAAACTGCTACCGACTGTGTCCTGAGAATACCTCCTATACACCAAAGTGTACGATATACAACGCTCACGTTTTTCTCAAACTGCATCTTTCGAAATCTGTAACAGTCGTAACTTCGTAACATTATTAGGGTAATTTAAAGCAGAGCGAAACGCGTAGCACGAATGAGGTAGATAAAAAAGGCAAAAATTTACTATTCATAAAACTGAAAGAGACAGAACACTTTTGAGTTTCAGGCGTAGATAGGTGTAAAATATTAAAACCAGTCTCAACGGAAAGTCTCATGAAGTTGTGAAGTGTTAATCGACTAGGTTAAGACAGGACGTAATGGTGCATTCTCATGAAGACGATAATAAAGCTTCTGGTGTCATACAAGGCAAGAAACTGCTTAACAAGATAAGAGGCTATCAATTTCACAAGAAAGAGTCTGCTTCAAGGAAATAGCTACATTTAGAGGTTTTTTCCTTTTTTTATTGAAGGGCCCCGTAGCAGATGCTACGGACGCACCGCAGCCTTAAAGGCTTATTGTGCAACCCTGTGATGAAGATGGTGAAGATAATGAGGGTTTCTTCTGCTTTTCCATTTAATGGAGCACCGGTGGAATGAAATTGACCGGGGAAATCCGAAGTACTAGGAGAAAACCCTGTCCCAATGCCACTTTGTCCACCACAAATCCCACATAAACCGACCCGGGATCAAACCCCGGCCTAAGCGGTGAGAAGCCGGCGACTAACCGCCTGACCATGCCACAGCCACATTTAGAGGTTACAGATTACCTACCTACCTGGAAGTAGAAAGGCTAATCGAAAACTGGCTCATTTCTCTTATGTTGCTTCCGGAAAAACACTGTTATTTCCCTGCGATACACACACACTTGTCAGACGATCAGCACTTACCTGGAAGAAAACAAACAGTAGAAAATGTAACTAAACACATACACCATAAATTACCAAAAGTAAGTTTTAAGAGACTGTTCAAGGAATTAAATGTGCTAGATCTGTAACAAAGTCAGAAGCAGAATCTAAGATCTGCGTTCTTGGACTGTTTGACCCTTGATGATAGGACCGATAGGTTGTCCCGGAACGCCGGTCAGGAACTACTATTCTACGCTGCGTAAAATTCCAAAAGAACGCATATCTCGTTCACACCGCGGCGGAAGCCTGAAATCTCGCAGAATCTGTTGAGTTCACTCGGAACGAAGTGTCACAAAACGCAAACCTTCCAAGAAGATTTCCGTTGCTATTGGTAAGGCGTTACGTCAAACACACGATGACGCTGCTCAGATTTTATTAAAAAGTTAAATATCTCAGTCACAACATACGGTGTCATCCAACCGACAATCAGTACCGTCATATTGTTCGGAAATCAACTTTGAGGCCCTAGCCACAAGGCGTTACATCAAACACACGATGACGCTGCTCAGATTTTATTAAAAAGTTAAATATCTCAGTCACAACATACGGTGTCATCCAACCGACAATCAGTACCGTCATATTGTTCGGAAATCAACTTTGAGGCCCTAGCCACACGGGAGATGTGTGGGAGAATACAGGTAAGGAGCACAACGCTTCTGCGCGAGGATGAGGACATGGTGCGGTGTAATGTTTGGTAATATTTGTTGCAAGAGTTGGCATGACCACAAAGTGATCGCACAGTCCTGTTACCTGGTCTGTAAACATCGTTTCTATTGCTAGTAGCGTAAACTACACACATTAGAAGAGGACATGTGTTTCGAAATCTTTTTCCGGAGAAGCAGAGGTCAGTGCTAATCAGCTTTGTCACCAAATGATGAAATCAATATATCTATAATAAACAGACATCAATAAAAAATTAAACGCTATCTGTCAAAGAATAGATTTGCATAAGCTCAGGTCTGCACACCAATGAGATACGCCGTTTCATTCAACGCGTAGCGCAAGATTCAGGCGCTCGCAAGATGGTGTTTGTTTCTTTCCGTGTCATTAACGCAAGCCTAAACCCATAACAAACTGCACCAACTCTACATGCGTGGGTCTACGGCCGCTCGCTTGCTGGGATTGTGGGTTCGAATCCCACCGGGGGCATGGATGTCTGTCTCTTGTGAGTGTTGTGTGTTGTCAGGTAGAGGTCTCTACGACGAGCTGGTCACTCGTCCAGAGGAGTCCTACCGAGTGTGATGTGTCTAATGTGTGTGATCGTGAAGCCTCGAAAATGAGGAGGGCTAGGCCGCCTAGGGGCTGTCGAGTCACAGGAAAAAAAAAAGAAAAACCTATATGAGTGGCATTTTTAGTGACTAATTGTTTTGTCCTTCGTTTAATCAAAGCTTTTTCAACTGACTGTGTTAAGAAGAACACAAATTGTAAGATTTAGTCAGCAATTGATATGAAAAAGGTCGTAGCCTAGTTCAGGTAAAATTACCCGAAACGAAGGTTGTCTTCTGGTATGTGACGTTGTGTGAGCCGGAAAGTACCGACGTTTCAGTGTAACCTGCTGCCTACTTATTTATTGTAAAAGGGAACTGCGCAGAAACACTAATCGCTATATGACAGGGGGAAAAAGACAACTTTGGTTAGAGTGCTTTCGTCTATTCTTGAACGGTGGGAAGCAAAACATATAAAAATGTGAGGTCATGTCTCCCCATTGCAAAATCCCTCATGCAGAACCCCCTAACATTACTAGTAAACAGCAAAATGGTTACGACGTTGCAAAAAGAGGCTTAGCATTTTACCCCCTACTGCATTGCCCCGTTCGGCCTATTCATCTACTCTGAATAAAGATGCAGAAGCTTTATGAGAATATCGATATTCGTCTACCAGACTACACGGTGTCACATCACGGAAGACAATAATATTTATAGCCAGTTTCCTGAGAACTTCAGATCCAAACTCTGGGATTATATTTAACCTCCTGAATAGGGACAGGGGTACGCGGTGGCGCAGTTGGTTGAGGCACTGCGCTACAAACCGGAAGGTCGCGGGTTGGATTCCCGATGGTGTCATTAAGAGTTTTTTATTGACATAATCCTTTCGGTCGCACTGTGACCCGGGGGTCGACTCATCCTCTAACAGCAACGAGTACCAGGAATATTTCCTGAGGGGTAAAGGCGGACGGTGCTTAGGGCTGACAACTTTACCACCTTCATGTGCCAATTGTCTAGAAATCTGGGAGCCTCAACCTCCTGGTGTCCAGGCCTGTAATGGGATTGCTTTACCTTTACCTGAATAGGGACTGAATTGCTACCGACTAGAATGTGAGTTCAAAGCCTGAATTTGCCTGAAGTGAGACATATGTTCAGTACCTTATGCTTCATAAAATGTGTTACTGCGTTGTGTACATTGCTGTCTAACAAGCTGAAAGATGAACTGTTTACCTTCTGTTTAGATTGCACAACTTTCTGAAGTTGTGTTAACCATTAAGTTAAGTACCTGAAAACGCGGCCTTAAGTTTCTCCCCCCCCCCCCCCCTCAACCTCCTTGGCTCGCCGTCAACGCACGCCTTTCAACTAGCTTCGCATCCTGCAGGGAGCAATTCCGTTTAAGGACACTACAAGAGACGTTATCGGACCGAGGTAAACTACTGACATAAATTTCTACCTTCACACGCACACATGAATAAAACTTAATATGTTCGTGACACTATCTCTATAATATGAAAGATGGATTCCGCAAACTTGCGCTATCAGTTTCGCAGAAACAGAACGAGACAACATACTACTTCCTAGCGATACGCAACAACACAAAGTACACAGCAACAACAAACCTGGGGTTCAGAGTTGCAGAGAGAGAAGCGAGCTTGAACTTTCCTGAGTTTCCAAGTCAGGGTCCCCCAAAGTTTCGTACTTATTTTTGATGGAAGAGACGATTTTGTCTTTTAAGAAAAAGACAGATAATTCTTAATGCAGCCGCTTGTCTTATTCTAAAAAGTACAGAAATATATAGCTAATTTTTACAAAATGTCTAGTCAAAATTACATCATTCCACATTCTTTACTTTGTACCGTGTTTCATGACAAGTGTCATGATCAAATCTTCAAAGGGACACAGACGTATTATTTAATACACCCAACAATAAGCAATGTACGTATAAACGTAACACTGAGACGCGTTCGTGTAAACATTGTTGCTGTTCAAAAGCAATAAGTATTACATATTCTGAGTGTGTGTGTCTGTCTTTATTTATCCAGCATGCAAAGCGCATACGTCGTATTATATTGTCATTTGTGGCCTGTCTGCCTGTACTATATTTTTCCACGTTATCTCATAGAAGTCACGATTTTCCGGAAAAAAAAAAAAAGGTATTGAGTTTAAAATTCTCGTATGCGTTTTGATTTTCTCTACAACTTCCGTCTGAAATATTTCTCATCAGCGAGACATGAGCATATATGTTTATAGTTTTTCATGTAAAGTAGCCGTTATTCTTGTCAGAGTTTAATGACCCTTATATTTTCTCGATAGGTATTGGAAAAATTCTGAAACATTAAATTTCAAGAAAATCCGTCCAGTGGTAGCCGAGTTGCTCCAAGCGGGCGGACGGACAGACAGAAAGACAGACATGACGAAGCTAACAGTCGCTTTGCGAACGCGCCTAAAAATGCCTCAGTTACAGAATAATCGCGAGGTTCCTCCAAAATACAACGCTGTCCGTACCGTAATATTAAGGTTTACTGTGGATGTGGCGCTGTATGTATTTGTAAACATGTACCACATGTACCAAATTTTCAGAAGAATTTGTTGCTTTTATCTTCAGTTCCTATCCCGAAAATAGAATCTGCTGGTTCCTCCGAAGTTTCGATACCTGTCCTTCATAAAACATGGCTTCAAAAAACAAAAGGCCATAATTTTCACGTTCACAACCGTAAGAACCCCAAATCTTATCTGTTTGGAACTAAACTTTACCCTTCAATTATTAACAAGTTTGAGGATTTGTACGCATAAAGTTAAGGTGACGATAATGAAGAATGCGTGCGTCATGGATATACAGCTCACAGAGCAACACGAAACACGGAAGGGTTTGGTGTTGTCCACATATTAAAATTTTGCTTATGTTAGGGATGAGGAATGTCTAACACGAGGAAAGTTTGTGACTAGTCCAGCTGGTCTCTGACCCGCGAAACTCTGAACCTTACTTTTAACTCACCACAAGCATGACTTTACAAGAAGAACCCAAAATTCAATGTCACGGACGCTACCTGACAAGAAATAAACAGTCCTTTCTGCTTCCGGTCCTCACAAGCCACCCGTTGATCCACATTACTCCTAAACTCCTGATTCCTTGGCGGTCTTCCAAGCGACCTTCTCCTAAAGTTTCCCTTTAAATATTCTGCTTACATTCCTTGTCGTTCTAATCTGAGCAACACCGCAGCTCATAGTGCCACTTTACACTTCACTATCCTAATAACGTGTGGTGACTGTAAATTAGAAAGTTTATCGTTATAATATTAGCCACTTCTTCAGCCCTACAAGTGGATGTTATTTAACTTGCGTGAAGATGCGGTTCTTCCCTTAGGTCAATAGAGGACAGTAGCTTTTACAATGTAAGAAATGTTCTCTCATATATACGAGTACAGCTCCTTGGAAGGACGAAGGGACAAAAGAGAGAAGAAAGAAAAATGTGTATGTTGTGGACCGAACAAGGTTATCTGAGTTATTTCCTAAGTTGGGACGGAAAGTCGCCTTCAGACCACGGTGTGGGATTATCTACGAGTACGGAGCACAGGATACGGTAAGATCGTCAGGGAGAAGTACCATGAAGCTGTTTCTTAACTTTAACTGTCAGAAACACGGAAGTTCAGGTCTGAGTAGAAAAAAACAAAGGCTTGCTATTCTGTCGTTAGGTACGCTAGGAGTCAGAGATGGTAATAGGAAATGGCAGTAATAAACTGTATCCGTGAGTGGGCATTGCAATGGTCACCTTAGCAGAGAAAGTTTATGTATTACCTCCAGATACCATCATCCCTTAAAGCAAGTTGTAATTCCGTGATTATACAGTCGTCCTCCGAACTTACGTCGTAAGTGGTTCCGAGACCAGCGACGTTAGTCGATACGACGTAAGTCCAGACAAACTTTCCCACAAATGCAATGTTAAAATCGGGAGGGTGGTTCCAGAAGATCTGTTTTGACTAAGAAAAAATACATATTTATAATTACAAAAAATGTACAAAAATGAAACCTGACAAATTAAAATTTAAGGAGGAGGCACTTCCTTTAGAACTGCAGGCGGGTCATCTGAACCATCATCTACAACGTCCAACAGTATAGGTGGCGACGCACGAGTCCCTGAAGATGACTTAACGAAATCAAGCACTGAAGTCTGAGAAGATGACGACCTCTTCTTCTCTTTTAGAAGCTCCTCACAGTAAGCAAGAATCCTCATACTTCCTTGTCTTCTTTTGCTCCTCACTGCTCGTTCGAGTCTATGTCCTCAAACACCTTGATGCCTGCTTCAATGAGTCTAAGCTCCTCAGTCAACTTCGAATCCGTTACGGTCCTCTCCTTAGGCTAAGGCTCAGGATCCTCAGCTTCTTCAGGAGCGCTTTGCTTCCGAATGTCAACAAGACATTCAAGCGTGGGCTCCTTATCATGGGAGTTCAGCAACCCGAAGATATCTTCAGCATCGTACGTACGAATTTGTGCGCTTGGCTTGGGTCTGGGGGCAAACTACGTAAGTCGGGGAATTACTGTATTAGAGCATCTTATATTGAGGTCACGGAAGCGAGTTCCATGGATGGTGGGGATAACTGCGCTCGATGAATTGGTTCTCTACCCACTATAGTATTTCCCTCCACCCCGTCTGTTCTGTGTCAACCAGGCCAAACCACTTATACCTAGCGAATTTATCACGTGGTTGTCACCACCAGCATTCGTAAGAACAGAATTACCAAACTGCTAGAGAGGGAGCTGGAGGCAGGGGTGGGGATGATCGATCCGTGAGACTTCACTCCGTGGCTTTAGTATCGTATAAAGAAACCTTTTTTCCAGAAATTTACAAGGCAATTTAGTTAGTAATTTTTGACGAAGTATAAATTTGCAAGCAAGAAAATTCACTCGCAAAGAAATTATTTTCTCAGCATATTCCATAGCCCATATTCCATAATGATACTAGTTACAGTAATAATCTCGCGTTTAAACCTCAACTGACATTATTCCAGTTTTTAATAACTTGTGAAAATTACTTGTATGTTCAGAACCAAACATTTCCTTCCCCTTGTCAGCAGTGAATAAGCGCAATGATGCCAACACATAAAGTTAGGGTCTCGGTGGTAAAACGTCTAGAATATCAGTAACTAACCTCTTTAATGACGTACTAATAGATCATTGTATCCCTAACTATCGCATATATTCACATATTAACTCACGCAGAAGTAAATTATTTATTAATACTCTCTTCTCATAATTCATTTACTCATATAACAAACCTCTCACCAATTAACTGACTCCCTACCTGCCTCATCTTTTCAAGCACTAAATCGTCCACATTAACTCTCTCTCCCTAACAAACGTACTTATAACACATTTATTTACTAACTTCCTAAATATCTTATTCGCTGAAACAATAAATGCTCTTTAATTCAATCGCCCTTGCACTAACTTACTCCAAAACTAATTCATTCCTGAATTAAGACACTTTCTCATCTATTGTGGCGAAAATACTTTGCTTACTTATCCACATGTAATTGACCTCCTCATTAAAGCTCCTTCAATCACTCGCTCCTTAGGAAGAGGATAGTGCTATTAGCACAAAATTCTTGCAGCAAAATAAACAAAAATATATTTACCACCATAGACACACTTCGGAACAGCTGTTCGGTCTCAGAGCGAATTGTTAGGTTGAGACTGGAAATTTCCAAAGGCGTGGAAGGTTATGATGGTTATCGTCACCTACGTTTAACTTCTTTTCACAAAACGTCCAGGAACAAGTCTGGTGTTTCTGCCATATGCTGTAATCTAAGTAGATAAAGTATGAAACTGAAATATGGAAAGTCGGTTACAGGATTAAACCAACACGGCAAACTCTGAAAAGGAAAATGTCACTGTCAAAGAGACTGTCATCAGAACATATTGGCATATTGAGAGACGTTAAGCGAGAGTGAGGCAAGTGTTTGGGAAGAGAACCTCCTGATGATGGCCGGATACAGGCGAAACATGTTGCGGTTACGCCAGTAAATTTATAAATTGTGTACAAAGCTTGCTGTTTTATTTCGATATTTGTGACTTTCATTACTGCTATACGGTACAACCGTACGTAACGCAATATGAAAAACATAAATCCTGTTATTCATAATCCCAGAATGGCAGGTTATAAAATGCACAATCTGTGTTTATGTGTGTGAGGAGAGACACCATCCCACTACAACAGCAGCCAAGTCTGAATTGGTGTCATTTAACTAGAACAATACATAAGACAGAGTAATAACATAACACAGCAGTTAATGTGCCATATATTAAGCATCATCAGATTAGGAAGGAAGAGATCACACATGTTAGCCTGTTGTTCAGTGTGTAGAGAAGCTTCTGTATTATATAACTCCTGAGAAATTTTCGGGCAAGTAACGAACCTAGCGACACACAATACAGGACCCAGTTTGCTATCAGAGGACACACACCCCATGGGCATATGATAAGGGTGCTTTGGCGTGCAAGTTCGGTGTGATAATCAACATTGTTATATACTTAATGGGGAAAGCTGTGCTGCGCTACCACAAAGATAGGCTGTCAGAACACGCAACCATGCTTTTGCCATATTATGCCTACGGATAAAATGTTTGATCGATTAATTATATAGAGTCAATATTTCATCATCCAACATTTTCCTTAATTGCTTACGTTTAAAGTTCTAACACAATTCGTTTCTGAACTTCAAATGTCTAAATACTTTGTCACATGTTGCACGAAGCCCCTATCCTACAAACGGGATGATTTTCAATCCTTTATCCACATTCCTCTCCACAAACTAATGGCACTAACTCCATGTTGAAAAGCCAGTATTGAAAATCTAATTACTGCACGGGGCTGCTCACAAAATCCCTGGATCGAGGACAGTGAAAACCATTTTGATCCAAATGAATGCAATTTACGTTCTAACATATATATATACTTGTTTAAAATTAATTTCAAAAGCATTCTCCTGTAAAGCCTAGGTCTTCGAAAACATATCTTCCATTGAGAATTTTCGAAGAAACGTCTGTACGCACTTTGTAGTTCTCCTATACGTGCCAAATAAGCTGCCCACCTCATCCTTCTTGACTTGATCATCCATGCAATATCTAATGAATATCATACATTATGGAACTTGTCGTGCTGTCGTTTACTGCAACCTCCCGTTAGTTCCTTCCTTCCTCTTAAAGGATGTGCTTCTATATTCTCTCCTTGTCGTGAGACACAACGTTTCACCCACTCCTAGAAACCAGAAGACTTACATTTTTAGTGCTTTCATCTTTTGACCCTTGAAAGTAAATTCTTCCCAAGACACAAGCGTATGAATATTCTAGATCCAAGTGCCTGTAACTAAGATCAAATAAAGTAAATTTACAAACAATAACAGCAGAAGGCAGTACTTAATAGCTTCAATGAACTGAAGTAAAAATTTTAAGCAGCACTTAAGGACACAGGAATATTTTTTCTTTCTAATTTATGACACTGCACTCTGCCGCGAATTCAAGGCACAGTATAACACAGTTCGGTAACTAAGAGCTCCAACCAGATTTCAGGCAACCTTTGCAGTACAGTTTAACTGTCCCTCCAAATTCTACCAGCACATTCTTTATAATCCTAATAGCCAAGTCACATAAACACAATGAATGATTAAGAATATTTAATGACATAAAAATTATGTAGTCAAGTAGTGAAATTCTGAAACACAATAAAAAAGACTGTTTTTACTTTGTAAGCCAACAGTGTTTAGACTTGAAAATGTACTTAGCCACTCCATTTTGTTCCGTCTTAAGATCAAAGCACATGAGCTTAACTACACAGAATATTGAATAGACGCAATAATTCGATCAGGACTGTGTTTACGCTTATCATATTTTCCTTCGATCTCGCTGATAATTAATTGGACATTAGATTTTCATATACATTTCAGTTTTGCATATGGAGATACGTATGAACACTGTGTAACCAAATCAGGCAGGATATGATACTGGTCACCGGTTACAAAGCAAGAGGAGACTTGGCTGAGGACAATGGAACGAGAGTGTGGCTTTGATGCCATTTCCTACACTTAATCTCGTCTCCCAACCACTTAAGAGGCGTCCACTGTAAAACAGCTTCTCTGTGTCTGCAGTATTGATTCTGGTCTTTACGTTAGCGGCCATTAAGCTGTTTATTCTTTAAACTAGACTTATTTAACGACGCCTTCAGTTAACATAAGTTATAGAACCTCCAATAATAGTATGATTAGTACACACCACATTAGGTTAGAATGTACAAAGAAGCAACTGTGACCTAACTTAAGGCGCTGCAGGAAAGAACAGCCACAGTAGTGAAAGGAATAAAGTATCGGACATTATAAATGGGCTAATAAAACTGACTGTAGCAATTACCGAAACACAAAAGTTTTGTCAACTACTTACAAAAGTTAGTCCAATATTCTTCCCCAAAATTTAACTCCATACGTAGAATAAATTATGGTAGATCATCAGTGTGGGTTTTGATGTAATAGATCGAACTGCTGACCACAGATTCTGCATTCATCAAGATATTATGGAAAGAATGGGAGTACAACGAAGCACCACATCTTTTGTTTATAAATTTCAAGACAGCTTAATATTCGGCTGTGGAGAAAATATTTGAAAAGATTCTGCTCCAATTAGGTACAACAATGAAAACGCTTACGTTAATTTACATTAAACGCATACGAGTACTTTATCTCCGTTAACAATAAACCCATGCACTTTCTGTTTAGACTGATCCGAACAAGGAGACACTGCTTCATCATCTGTCACGTATTAGCTTATCCAGAAAGATTACTCTATTGAGTCTCTTAATTATGTCGGCATTAGTGTGAGGAACTGGAAAAGTAGCGAAAAATATGAGTTACATAGCTCGTTCTAGACGTAGATTTTAACTGTAACTTGCCCAGTAACAAGCAACATCTCTAATTACACTGCCCTAGACAATGAGTTGAATATTCACACTACACATGTGGATGACCCACTTTCAGTCACGTGTAAGGAGACTGCAGTCTTTATTGTAAACAGCTAATGATGATAAATAAAGACACTGAGACTTTAAACTTTGAAACTTGTTAGAGAACGGCCCATTGAAATAAACATAAAACCGAAAATTCGACAATCAGAATAGAGTTATTTAGAAGAAAGAATAAAGCTTATGAGTTCTTTATAAGAAATGGCGATCTAACTTAACATATATTCAGGCAATAACACATGTCCTAGTCCAGGATAAAACAGACCTGTAAGCACAGGTTCATTATCCGCTTAAAGCCCACATTCTGTAACATTCAGAATCTCTTATTTCTATCCACAGAATATATTTGTGTGTTTCAATACAATTCTCACAACGAACATCGACTATTTCCCTACACAGCATTATGTGATTGTGCCCTGAAAGGCAGGCGTATCGTGTTCTCTGTGAGGTATAAGGAGAACTCGTATTTATAACTTCGACATATTTCAGTCTTCATACATTACTTCAGCAAAAATTTATTTTCGTGTTTCACACAACACACTTTACGTTTAATGCGCATATTAGCAATCGATGCACAATCGATCAAAACGAATTCACGATTTTCTTTATTTTACGAGGGACTTACTGTATATTACGCTTGTATCGTTAACTGTTTCTCCGGCCTCTCTATCCCTGCCTCCGTCCTTGTTTTTACCTAAATAAAATGGCGAAATATCGTATTTCTTGCATTTATTTCTCAAACGGCGAGATACAGTCATAGTCATAAAAATTCGTGTAAAATATCTGCTATCCTGGTTCGGTTTTGATAAAAGTGTATTACGTCTACGTATTTTAGTAAGAATTTCCAAACTAAAATTTCAGGAAAATTCGCCCCACCGGCGCCGAATTATTCCTCGTGAGAAAAAAATAATAGCCGCTTTCCGTAAATTTATTTCCGAATGTGCCTAGAAATTACTGTAGTGAGTTATGACGTCATTTTGTTGCACGCGGTGCATGACGTCACTCGTACAAGCACGAAATCCTCCGCAGTACATCTGTTTGATTAGACTCCGATGAAAACGATATAATCCGCATTATAATGTGTAGCTATGTTAGTATTAAATTATGCATCAGTAGGAAATAGGCATGATCTAGATACGCCAAACTAATAACGTAATAAATTATTCACGAACGTTTCGAAATCGATCAACACTGGATTCTGTAGAATGACTTTTTCCAAAAATAACCACACGCGGACAGGAGGCGGTAATGTGCTGTATAAATGAAACATTTCTCGATGACCGTTCTGTGTTCAAAACACGCGGTACAGCATCACAACTCACACTGAATATTCAGCCCTTAATCAGGTTGCAGTCGCAAGACATTAGCAGCCGTTAATGAGTTGATCAAAACGCCATCACTCCATTTCTAGCGACAGTTTATTTTGTGTACTGGGTATACTTGATTTCTGTAAATCACTTATAAGTTTGGATAAAAAGGTCATTGGTAATATCACAGCAACAGATGTTTCATATACCCTAATGCAACAGTCATCTTTGCCAAGGAAACACAAGCAGAACAGTCTAAATAAAGAGCCTAGGATATTGAAAGTAGTTGAAGTCCAACTTATTACACAAATTAGGCCTAATAGGTCTGTAGAGCAAAATCCTTCTTACTTTATTAACTGATTAATTATTTAATTTGATGATATTTCCAGTAGCTCATGATCTGAAAGGGCGTAATTGAATAGTTAGTTGAATAATTATAAGATAGTGAACTGGCAAGAATGAGGCGGGAATTGATAGTGGCCTAATCTCAGGCACAATCCGGTAAATATCATACAAGAACTACATCTGCATTATTCTCTCTCTCTATTATTTGCGTAAGAAAGTGACGTCAAAGGAACAAAATATGAAAAAGTCATAACAAATTACCTTACTAGATTAACACCGTAATTTATGGGAACCATTAGTGTAAATTATGATTTTAAACTAATAAATTAATTTTGTACATATTTATTTTATATTTTATTCCCTTTATGTTACAGTCTTACGCAACTAATAACACCGACTACCATGAGTAAGGTTTATCGTTCTTATCCTCAGTCCCTCCACGCCAATGCAAGGGTCGTACATTAAAATCAGGTTACGGATGCCCGTTTCCAGGCCTTTCCAGTACCTGATCATATTAACATTAGACGCTACGTAACAAGGCCGTAGGATTTAGACTAAGAAGCAGTAAAGTTTCTACTGCAGTGCTGAAATTTACGGCAGGCGCGTGCCGTAAATCATTGGGTACAGAATGAAGAAGAGGGTACTGCATGTCGTGTATAACACATGTGGACCTGCGAACTGTCGTGTTTACAAACACTCATCCACTCCGACACAAACAGCTTCATAGGGTCAAACAGATTTTCCGGGACACAAATGAACATAGCTGTTTTACGGAGCGGCCCGTTTTACGCCGGCGCGAAGCTTCGGCAATACATCGCTTCTTTCTTATTTTATGTAGATCCTGTTGCGACGTGAAACGATAACATGTGAAGGAAATACACGTACAGTTCAGAATAGTCAATCTTGAGACAAAATACGTTTCGATTAATAGCTTCGAAACGTCGAAAGCAATTCAGTGGGATAGTCAGAGAACCATTACTGCAGCTGTCCCTTTGTGTAGTGTACCCCTAGGCCTTTTTAAACCAAATATCGCCTACTACTAGGCAAAGTGTGTAACTGCTTATGGGCAAACAGACGATCCATACAGCAACCACTGTATTTCAGAAGGTTAAAGCACAGTGTTAATATACGTACCACTCAGCCTTAACATTACAATGGAGCCGACAAATATTTCTGTGAGCTACAAACTCAGAATGCAAGAAAATCCTGTTTTAAATGGTTCAGGTTTTTATCCTTGTATTTGATCATTTTTTCTGTTAATCATGTTCAAATTTGGACCCGAAATATTTACAGGTTTAAGATTAACTGAGTGGAGTATACTCTTAAAAGGCCCATAGTAGCAGAGCTGGCCAAAAAATTGTTTCTACCTCTTATGGAACATATAGATTCTAAATATTTCGTTCATAATAGGCCCTTTCTTGTCTCAGACCACCTTTCAAGGGAGGTGAGACCAGTTTTTTCACCCGTATAAATTCTGGCCTACTTTCAATGCAAAAACATTTGTCACGCAAAAATTGAAGATGACTTTATGTTGCAGTCTTCGGGTTTGTCGTCGCATATAATTTTCCGAGTCGGATCCGGGACCTCCACATATGTAGCTTCCCTTGCGTAAGAATTCCTAACGCATGTGTTCAGCGCGCCTCCTCCGGCTTTTCGTAATCCGGTTGTAGCTTAGGGGATTGGTGGGTTGAAAGGAGATGTATGAATTACGGAATGCGCCGTACATAGATGTTGGGCGGTAGGTTGTGTCCTCGACGTTGTCTAGGTCAGTGTTACACAAAGAGACAACATCAGACTGTGGCAGGAATTGAATTTCCAGTTCGGGTGTAATACTAGAGAAACTGCTGTCAGTAATACACGAGATGGAACGACATACAGCACTTTATTCATCTAAAGGAGTGTTTCCGTCATGGTGTTCCGCAGAAGCCGCAGATTGCGCGAAGTGAAAATATAGTTCCCGCAAGAATATTCCACTGCAATATTAACACGATAAATTTATTATTATTATTATTATTATTATAAGCTTCACTTAAAATAATCATTGTTTTTATTTCACAGGGGCACTTGGTGGCGCAGTTGGTTAAGGCACTGCGCTACAAGCCGGAAGGTCGCGGGTTCGATTCCCTATGGTGTCACTGGAATTTTTCTTTGGCATAATCCTTCCGGCCGCACTATGGCCCTGGGGTCGACTCAACCTCGAAAAGAATTGAGTACCAGGAATATTTCCTGGGGTAAAGAAGGCCGGTGCGTAGGGCTGACAACCTTACCACCTTCATGTACTGATTGTCTAGAAATTCTGGGAGCCTCGACCTCCTGGAAAACTCAGGGCCTGTCTACACTTGTAGTGGGATTGCTTTATCTTTTTTTTATTTTACAATGATTTATACCTTCAAATTTCGTGACTTGCTGCAGTAGTATAATAAATAAAATAACGTTTTGAAAAGGAGGTTCTCTTTGTTAAATATGCAGCGGCGTATTAGTTTTTAAGTTTTATTTTGCACATACATTCAATGTGGTTATTATTCCCAAACATCTGCAATTAACTTTTATCTTCACTTTTAAAACACACAGCCACACACATTAATATTTTATTAGTCATTTACATAGTATTTACAATTTCTGTTTATCAAACAACTGTGTTTCTCCGAATCAACATTATGTGTGGGTAGTAACGCCAACGGTTTGTCGCAGCTAGTTTAACTAGTTCCTTGCTTCGAGTTCGTATCCACAGAACTCTTTTTGTTACTCACACACCACCTTTTATGAGGGTTAGGCACAGTCATAACAATATTTAACACCCTCTTATATGAACGGTTTGTTAGAAAGTACTATTAGTTTCTCTTCAACTTAATATTATTATTATTATTATTATTATTATTATGTATCAGTAGGCTGCCAAGTTTTATTGACAGTACCTTCGGTACTTCGTGTTTAAGATATTTTGCCTCCAATACCGGATGCATACAAAAAATAGATGATTTTTATGTATTATTGTCCATGAACTGAAAACAACAGGAAACAAAGCTAAGGATATTCAATAAGGCAATGTGTTTAAGTTTTTAGATCGCTATAATTTAGTTTCCGAGTCCCCCCAATAGTGGCGCTAACATCGCGCTCGTGGAAAATGGCGTCTCGACTGCAGAAAGCTACGTGTGTGCTCTAGTATCGCGAAACTAAACCTGAGGTTAAGGTGAAAAGCAGATTTCGTCCTAGGAAAAAATCATGAAAATGCATACCTACAAGTAGAGTAAGTTGTTAAATAAGGCTTCTTGGATTTGTACAGGAAAAGTCTCAGTAAACCACCAGTCACTGAAAAGAAGATGAATGATATGTGGGCGACTTTTGTTCGCAGTCCGAGAAAATCACAAGGTACACCGTCCGGCCTTTACGCAGTCCAAAATAGGCAGTGCACAGAATTCTGCGAGTTAATCATAAGTACTAATAGGTGCAATATGCCCACGCCTATCCGATTTTGGAAGACAATGGCTCTAAGGTCATGTTATTCGAGCAAAAGCCAGAGCGCCTCCGCATTTTCACATTTCAGTTCGGAACTTCTTGAATCGACAGTTTCAACTGAAATTTATTGGCAGAGGCGGCCCTAACACTTGGCTACCTCGTTCTTCTCATGTTACACCACTTGACTTTACCTTCCGGGATCACATAAAGGGCGCTGTATACGTTCCACCATTGCCAACCACTCTGCCAGAACTGCCTGGGTGGATAAGAGCTGCTGCGGCTACAGTTACACCCGCCACGCTTACAGATGTATGGACTACAACTTGAATACAAACATACCTGCCGGACTACTCAAGGAGCCTGCATTAAATATCTGTCTACTGGAAAGTGCAGCAAAAATCGTTACAATGTGAGCTATAATCCATAATCAACATTGATCGTATAACCTACCAAAATATGTTTAGTTGTCTTATCGCGGCTCCTTACCTCTTGAGCAGCATTACATTAAAGTCGTCTACATTTCCAGTGTTTACCATGCATTATAACAGCACAAACACGTTTTGCTAAGTCATTCCCACCACGAAAAATATATCTATCCATACAACCATTCAAACAAAATCTTTGATTTTTAATTAATTACCCTTCCTGTAATACTTTCTTTAATCTCCATACGCGGCTTCCAATTGATCATACCTTAGGGCCTACCAGATTACCATTACTTTTGCCCTACACAGCGTGATGCCAAGCCACAAGGGTAACATATCAGTGAGGACTTTCTTATTATAGGTTTGTTTGTGTTTCTACATATAATTCAACACACGTATAAGAAAACTATCATTCCGCCGATGTTCCATATTCATATGCATTTATCTGCCGTCAAGGTTACACGTGACTGCATTGATTATTAAAACACAGAAAAAGTTACCAGGAATTCAAATCTTACCGTCAGACATATTTACGTATCTACTATACGGATTTCTAAAAACTGACAGCGAACGGATGTATGTAAGGGTATATATATATTTAGTTGGTATTTTTTGTAACTTATAATATTTGCGATGATGTTAATATGTTTCGATGTATTGAGGTTGTTTCAAACAACAGGTGTTTCCAGGAAGTCCAACAGTATTACGGTTTGACTCCATGCTTTTCAAAACGTGATATACGGTTTTATTTTGCGGGACCATATTGTAGATGTTATTTGAAGCATTAGGAGTTTCTGCCTGTTCTCACAGCAGAAATAAATAAATGAATAAATAAATAAAATGAAAGCTAAAAATAAAGAATGAAGGAGAACCATAAATAAAAAAGCAAATTTATTTTAGAGAAAAAATCAAAGATTGTTTTTAGTCCAACTCTGACTTCAACACCTTGAATAGTTCAGCCACAACGACAGTTTGAAAAACGCGGATGCTTTTAGTGCTCCGAAAAAATCTTTCACCTATCTGGGTCTAATACAGCAAGAAAGGACATTTATTCACTTCCTTGTGCAAAATGTTAATAAATATAAAACACTTAGTAATAATCAGTCGAATTAATACAATTAACAATGCAATGCGGAAGTTCTTTCGGAAACATAAAATTTACAGGGAAATTGTGGCTGCTTTATTGACAAACAACTCTCAATACGTTCTATAAACTTCTGCATAGTACAGAAATTTCTACAAATCAAACAAGCCTAAGAAACTTCGTAAGGCCTAATATTAGTCTTTGAAACACAAGGGGCTTTATACTCTATTAGTACAGGAATCTGGTCTATTTCTCTGCGTCTTCGAAGGGTTGACGGTAAGACATGACGTCAAGTTGGCATGTTGTCCGGTTGAATGGCCTCAAATGTTGTTCCTTTTTACCGTTTATATTATACGTGCTATGGTGTTTGCAGCCTCAGCAGGTTGAAATAAGTTTCCTGCTCGTCAAGTGATTTGAAATAAGACAAACTTACAAGAAAACCGACCGATATTATCCATGCTTTAATCCTTTAAAGCCTAACACATATTAGCTTACGGCTAGGATTGGAACTAAACAATTTGCATGTTCTTCATGCAGTGTATTTATGTATTCCATATTATTCTTACAAGAAACAGTCATTGCTTCTCTATATAGGATTTACTCACTGCTCCTTCTAATTGAACATAATGTATTTTGTATGAGATGCGACCTGAATTTTTTAGAAGTAATTAGATTAATTTTAGGTTTCTAATAAGTATCATTTCGTCAGTGGTTCTTACTAGAAAGACGAGGGCGAAGCTTGGGAACACTGAAAGTAATGCTCATTCGTATATCAGAGAGAAGTGGACATAAGGTATTCTCACGTTGTTTTAGTCGTTGACAGAGGGTTAAATTAAACATGGAAACCATAATATCAAAGAAACCTCCATATCCTCTGCTTACACAAATTCGTAATATTCAATTTTAAGGCAATCCTAGATTGTGGGTTGCTCACAGGGTGAAATTCACTTCAAGACACCAATAAATTTAATAATTTAAGTAACAAATTTCTCCAGGAGATAACATTTTTTTCCAATGGCTCGACAGCCCCTTGGGAGCCTAGGCCGCCTAATTTTTCGAGGCTTCACGATCACACATTTTAGATACAGCAGACTCGGTAGGACTCCTCTGGACGAGGGACCAGCTCGTCGCAGAGACCTCTACCTAACAACACACAACACTCACAAGAGACAGACATCCATGCCCTCGGTGGGATTTTTTTTTTGTCTCTCCGGGGTTTTTCCCCTTTGATCCATTTTTGTACTGTCTAAATCCTTTCGTCCTTCATGTTACTTTACGTTTCATGTTACCGTCCTTACAACAAACACAACACACAATCCATGCCCCCGGTGGGATTCGAACCCACAATCCTAGTAAGCGAGCGGTCGCAGACCCACGCCTTAGACCGCACAGCCACTGGGATCGGCAGGAGATAACACTAGACTGGTAAAAAACGGAGATTTAGGAGCGTTCATATATCTTTAATTATTAAAATATTGCAGTTCCGACAGGTGGCAGCACAATAATACGACATCTGCACCAAATTCCTTATAGCAGACAATAAATCATCAATATAGACAGATTAGTCATTAAATTATAATTTCTAGCCCAATTCCGTTGTGTGGGCCCGTTTTCCAGAAGGTAAAATTTAGTCACCTGACAAGGAATTACCCGTCTTTCAAAAAGCTCGAAGTCTCATTAGGCTCATTATCATGTTCATAGCATATAGTCACACTAATGTATGCCGCACTAAATTCAACACACAATTTTCCTAACGTAAATTTGGGTATTTATTAACGTTTAAGGGAATATCATTTTCCATGTATTTTGTTACTTAGTTATATAATTGGCAGTCAGTTACGTAGCTAACGGATTATCGTTAAACAAGCCGTTCCGAGTAGAAACCATATAACGTAGCTTCCTACTGCATAGATATCTATTCCTAAAGATGTATTATTGTTATTATTATTATTATATTTTACTTTTCTGCAAGACTTGTTGCCTAAGTACTTAAGTACAGGCTTTATGGAAGCTAAATTTGTAGGATAAAAGAACAACTTTTACGTCGTCACCATGCTTATAGCGATTGGTTTATAAATAACGCTTTAAGTATATATTTTAATATTTCAATTTACGGCATTAAATAATTAATAAAATTAGCGCCACCACACTTATACTTATTGTATAACAATATTCTGTGAAAAACAAGCTACATGTTTCGGTCCAAGTGGGCTAATATCACCTCATGATGGCCTTCTTGGACTGAAATGTACGAGAAACGTATTGTGAACACGATACTCTTATGCAATAAATATATTTATGTTTGGTGGGAAATTTAATCAATCGCTTCATGTAAAATGCGTAGGTAGGTTTATGGCTAATCTCGGCATCGATTTCACATGCCTAGCCCTTAGTAGTTCATTACCTATCGGCATCCAACCTAAAATCATAATTGCAAGTCCAAAATGTTGTTATTTTACACGATATCAAATATTACGTAAACAAGAGCTTTCTGTCAAATTCATTACCATATATTTTTCAGAACCACAAAATAAATAAAACTAATGTCGGCATTCCATGTCGCAATTTCGCGCATCCACCATGTTTTTATTAGTATTCATGGGAAATTTAACATACATCGTTGAGGTGGCGTCCAATGGCATAATGTTCACACTGTGGTTCGTGAAAACAGGCTCAAATACTGAAGCGGAAATACGCACAAGCAAACGCATATATATAATGCTGACGTTAAGGGATTTACTTTCGTCCTTAAGGGAGGAAAGTATGCTTCAATGACAAAGACCTCTATTGTTCAGTCGAGGACACAGAGAATGTTGGGAAGTGAGGAAGAGGAGAGGCACAAATATTACTCATTCCCTACAAACGAATCTCATATGTAAATAGTTTCTCGTACAGTGGTATATACAAAACTTAATACTGTAATTACAAGCAGTTAGCACTGAAAGGGAAATAGCATAAGAGCACTTTGAATTCGCTTGGAGCTACATTCCTCTATTCAAATGTAACAGCATACAGCTCCCTGTGTTAATGATGTTCTTAAACTTAATCACCTTTTAAATTGTCTAAAAGTAAGGGCAGAAATACAACGGAAATGACTGTATAACATGAGAAACGTTAGTTTCATTACATTACAAAGAACCAAAGAAAATAATCTATTACAGAATCTTAAAACCTGGGGCTAATTGTAACGACAGAAATAGAGTATTTTGACAGAAAAAATTGATGTCTCGTGAAAAAAACATAAGTATAATTACATGAAAAAGAAACAGTTAAACTACTTAAAATATAATTAAAGAGAACCATTTAAAGCCCGGTGCAAGTACTCATATATATATATATACCACCCGTTGTAACATTCAGGGAATTTGTATTTGCCGCATAGCATCTTGGTGTGTTTAGTGTAACTCTTACAAGAAACGCCAATTAAATTATTTAAGTTTTTTATTAGCTATAGAGTCTACATGTTAACTTGTGGAACATCTCGCTCTACTTTATTTGCTTATATTGTTTATTTATTCATTCAATCATTCATTCATTTATGGTTTATTTACAGCACTGTAAATATATCATACTGTATGGTGTTGACTGTCGATTGAAAAGCACGTCGGGGAAGCCGTTGTTGCCTAATTTAATTGCTTTTGTACAGAAGACTGAGGAAACCGACAATGAACATGAATCAGAATTGCCGGCGTCCCGTTCGAGATTCGAAAATGGCACCTCCTGAATATCAGTCAGAAGCGAAAACTCTTCAGCCAAGTTATTCGGATATTGTGAATGATCGATGGTTTTTAACACCACCTGTATTTCATATTCATTCATTCTGTAGTCTGTCTTACGACAGGTCCGTAGCCTCTTCCAAAGCGAGTTCTCCACAGGGTGCGATCTAGTGCTTCCTCTTTCAATTTCCAGTATCTTTTCTTTTCCTTAAGGTCATCCAGTAGCTGCTTACGTCTTCTCCCTCGTCGTCCCGTCATTTCTATCCTTCCTTCTAACTTTCCTTCAATCACGTGTTTCAGAAGGCAGTTTCTACGCAAGATGTGACCAATCCAGTATTTCGTATAAGGAAAATTAAATTCGGGAGAGCAACATTAGGTTTCGACCTATCTGGAGAAATTCGAAGGGGGCACAGCGACACAAGTCACGTGCACCTCCATTCCTTATAAATGTGTACTCAGCATAGGTTTTGAACTAACATTACCGTCTTTCTTTCAAACACAGCATTCACATGACATCATACCTTCCCGGTTTACCAGCACAATTTATACAGAAACTTTAAAAATTTATGTGACATCTGTTACTATAAAGACTATGTGTATGAAGATAATTCTAATCATAGCAACGATACTTTTAATAGCAACTTTATCCTACGCATACCGTGTGCTTTTAATTGTGCATGCCTTCTCCAACACGTCATTGAAAGATATATAGAAGGGAAGGTAACAGAAGGGACGAGAAGACGAGGCAAAAGATGCAAGAAGCTACTGATAACCTCAAGGAAAAGAGAAGATACTGGAACTTGAAAAAGGAAGCATTAGATCGCACTCTGTTGAGAACTCACTTTGGAGGAGGCTATGGACCTGTCGCAAGACAGACTACATAATGAATAAATATTGTTCAGAAAACCGACTTTCCAAACTTAATAAACATTTTTTTGAACATAAGCTTTCGACGCCTTACGCTTACGTCTTCTTCACTGACCTGCAGTTTTTTTATTTTCGTGTACGATTCCTTACGTTCTGCAGGCTACTCTATCTGCTTTGCAGTTATCTTCCTTTTTTCGTGCCCCTACCCATGTTTCTCCTTTCTTCATTCTATGCACTATTACCTTCACCATGTTTTTCTAACACTCTCTGTTTATCCAGAATTTTACACTATGTCTTCACTATGTTTTTTGTTGTGTCTGTCTTTGCTGCAGCTTATTTGTGTTTTCTCGTAGTTACTTCTTTTGCTACGCTGGCAATTCTTGCTGTGCTCCTGTCTGGGTCCGGTAGTCATACATTCTTAATATCAGTTTATAAGTCCTTCCTTCTGTTAAACATTCTTGTCACGGTCAGTTTTATGTACCATACGTAATAAGCACATCCATTTATAACGTCTGAGTAATTCGACTTGGACGAGGCATTGCACTCATTTTATTAGAGCGAGTACGTAACGAATCTTCTTTCTTTCCTTTTCACACTCATGTCCGCGATGTATGCGCTTTTAAACGTGAAAGACCTATTATCTCCCTAGATATGTTTTTACCAACAAATAGTTAAATTCTATTACTGGGTTATGGTTTCAGAGAGCCACTATGGTGACTCAACCACGACACCAAATCTTCTTCCCCCCCCCCCCTATTTAATTACAAAGGTATGTCTAAGGTTTTGATTCAGTTATATCCTTTGGTACGGTACGAAGTTTCATAGACTGTCTGAATTACTTTTTCTTCATTACGGCTTGAAGATGAAACATAGGAATTTTAAAATAAATATATATAGCAACACGAGTATATTAGATATGCACGGAACTTTACACCGCAGTAAAATTAAAATATACACAGCTATAATTCGTATCTTGCTTTAATTACTGTTTTTTTTACATTGAATGGAATTTTCAAATGAAATCAAGATAAAATCCGTCCAAACACAACTACGTACCATTTATTAAACAGAACAACATGTTTCGACCGATTTAGGTCATTTTCAGGTTCACAATCGCTTAAATCTTTCGAAACATGTTGTTCTATGTAATTAATAGTACGTAATTGCTTTTGGACGGATTTTATCTTGGTTTCTGTCAAAAATAACAAAACGGAATTACATTCTTTAGAATTTTCGATTGCTAACATACGCCTATATGCCTTTTAATAATCGGGTGAAGGGATAGTGGATGGAAGAGTATGTGGAAGGAAAGTGCAGTGGCCCAATGTGAGGTGACGTCCGGGCATTTGTGCGGGTATGAGGAAAACCACAAAAATATCAGACAGGACAACCAGGTTATGGGCCGTGGTCTGAAACAGTGACATTGGGAATAAAAACAGGAGTGATAAACACTCAGCCACAATGTTCAGTTGCGTATTTCTGTATCTGTGTAAAACTAGGTCTCTCGTCTTAAGGGATGAAAACTGAGGATGTATGAGAACAGGGTGATGAGGGGAATATTTAGGGCAGGAGGAGGGGAGAAAGTAGGAGAGTTTCAAAATTTATACATTTATCCAACTATAAAATAATAAATATGTAATGAACGGGGCATGTAGCACATCTAAGAGAGATAAGAAAAACCTGCAAAGTTTTATTCAGAGAATATGAAGCGTGCTTACCATTTGGGAGAACTGGAATGCAGAATTTCACAATATTATCATGGATCATAAACAGGTAGACCAAGGGGAAGTACAATGGTTTCATCTGGCATATAATAAGTATTAGGAATGAGAAAAAAGTAATTAACATGGGGCCATATTCAAGGCAGAGTGTTTATGCATCATCTAACCTACCTTCAGTTCCCAAAGGACTCTGTTCCAGTAAATTAGTCATTTCTTTCAATACCTGTCCTGTACTCCAAAATTAATAAGCAATAACATTTTATAAAAAGAAAAAAGTTGATGTATAGATCCATATGAGGAAAAACAACTTCACAGGGAGTTCGCAATTGGAATACAGCAGAGGACGACATTAATCAAATTTAAAGACGGGTAGATATTTAGTAACAGCGGTCTTAATGACTAGGAACATGGACCTATTTCATGCCTGCTCAGTCTCCTATGTGGTGCGGGAAGCTTACGCAGCATTTGGTCTGCACGTGGGTGAAATTCAATACACAAGATGAAGAATGAAAAAGTATATTCAAATTATATAATTTTGCCAGTGTATTTTTCTACACGCCATGTGCAATAAAAATGTACCGATAATAAGACAAAAAATTTAAACAAAATGCAATTCAAATCCTAGACTAGGTGTCGCTATTTTTAGCACAATTTTCCAAAGGAACAGTGATGTAATGTATGTCTCCATCAATAAATAGCTTATAAGTTTTCAAAATTGCTTCGGCGTTCTATCTTGACTTTTCCAGGAAAACGGTTGAAAGACTTTTCCCATTTCAAATGTCTCCGCGGGCACCACAACACTGTGTCTTGTGCAGCATGTCACGCGTGTGCTACGGGTTGAACAGCCTGCCGTAGTCCGTGTAGCGACCAGGCTAAGGGCTAAACATCCGAGGAATCATGGTTCGATTCATCCTTCTCCAGAGGGTCCAGATCGGCTCTGGGGGCCATGAAGCCTCCTATCCAAGGGGTACCGAGTTTCTCTCCCAGAGTAAAGCGGACGGGGCGTGAATTTGAACACTGACCTCCATCTAATGAGGAGTTTAATAATGAGTGGGGGCCATATCTCTGCTCCTCCAAGATGCCTTCACTGCGTGCACAGGGGCAATTTTACTTTCACCCTTTGCCAATAAAATGAAAGTACTTGTAACGTCTTGGGTATGGAATTATCGACTTCTGTATGATTAGCCTTGAGAGAGGTAATCAGTGAATTATGCCTGATCAGAATGACAGACTCATATGATATGTCAGGCTTTACATTAATTTCTCGCTGAACTGATGTCGGAGGAACGTTACAATTGGTACAATTTCATTTAAATTACACGATGTGTGTGAGCTTAAAATAATGGTAGTAATTTAACGGGCTCCCTTTCAACGGTCTCTACCCCTTTACCTTCAAAGAGACGGGGAGCTTGTAGAAAGGCATTCCTGCCTCATACCCCGTTCCTATGAGCTACAGCTTCCTCTCACCACTGCGGGCCAACCCACGTTTCCGCTTCATTTGCCTGCACGTTCCGTCTACCAAGAGTAGACAGGAAACTGCGGAAGAGTAGGTGAGAATTTCGACGACTTCAATAATGCAATAAAACTATTCTTCTCATAGCAGCATTCTTGTTGCTGCTTTGTTCCTCAAATTTTGATACGATAATTAAGTTGCATGTAAAGGCAGAAATCACGACTCGGAATTTTATATTTATCATTTCCATTACTACATTAAAACTTAAATATTCCGTAAGTAAATAAAAAACTTCAAGGGAAGACGACTGGAGAAACCGACGTCATATATCTAATCAAGAAACTGCCAGTCATTCGTGGAAACTTAATGTTCATTTACGCGTCCACAAAGTTCTCCAAAGTCACCTAGTCCTGTCTTATTAACTTATATCACAGTCCAGCTGGCTGCAACAACTAAGAACATGGAGCTTCGTGTCCGCACGTCTCCATGCGAGATGACACCTCTTGTAACATCTTCAGTAACCCAGTCATCTCCACAAGGTACTCACCTGCAAAGTACTCGTATCTTTTTTGTTCACAGAGTAATGTGTGATTTACAAATATTAATTGGACGTCCCCTTCCAGTGAATCACGCTCTACGTTTGCTACGTGTGACGTAATTATTGTACACTCTTTAATATGCAATTTAAATGGAAGACACAGACGTCAAAAAGTGTTTCGCTGAACACCAAATAAGGTGTAAACAAGAGAAAATGAATTCCAGAAATAGATTAAATTAATTTTTATTTGAAAGGCGAGTGGATTAACCGACCGTAAATAGATACGGCAGGACGTAAGATAAAGGGCAAATACCGCCCCATAACATGCCACAAGACGCAGAGAGGGGGAGTAGAGGAATAGCTCTACTCATTCATAAACTCGGCGCTAAATGGTGGTGGGTGGTCAAAGACACGTAACGGCCGCTCTACTCCGGTACCCACAGAATGGGAGGCCGGGTGGACCTAAGGGCCAGTCTTGACGGGTATGGAACAGAAAATATCTTGTACCCCCAGAGATCGAGCCCCGGACAGTCCAGCCCATAGCGAGTCGCTATACCGATTACACTTTCCCCCCCTCCATACAAGAATAAGTGGCTTATGAAAACAGGAAAGTGCCAGAATAAAAGAAAAGGCTACGAAGAAAAGAGGTATGAATGTTTCGAAGACTCAACAGTAAGCTATTATATAATTAACATAATGCGCCTTTGTGCGAAAAAAAATTACATTAACCCTATAAAGCACAATGTTTATGTACCATCAGCTTCAATATTAAGAAAGCCTACGTTCTGTCCACAGAGAAAATTTATGTCCTTTTAGGCGCATTCGCAAAATTGCGAAAAGCGACTGTTAGCTTGTCTGTTTGTCTGTCTGTCTGTCTGCCCTTCCGTCCACCCGTCTTTCCATCTGTCCGCACGGAATAACTAGGCTCCCACTGGACGGATTCTCATGAAATTCGATATCTGGGTATTTTTCGAAAGTATGTCGACAAAATTCAAGATTCAAAAAAACTGACAAGAATACAAACACACACTCAGAATGTCTAATACTTATTGCTTTTCCACGGCAACAGTGGTTACGCGAACGCGCCTCCATTTTACGTTATACCTACATTGCCTCTCTAGTTATGGTTGTCAGAACAAACATCGATTATTTCCCTGTACAGCACTGACTGATTTTTGTAACGAAGATGGAGTGTTTACTGCGCGGTACGTGCTGCATCTTTAAATGTAATTCAGGTTATTCTTGGTCTTTAAAGGGTTAAATGTTATTTCTTTACTCTACGACGAGAAACCGGACGTTTAGATTCTGGCTTCGAATCATGATGAACTAAGTTCAGGTTTCAAGAAAGTCTAAAAGTAAATTGTGAAGGATGAAATGGCACAAAGCAGATTTTCTCCATCTACTTCTGTTTCCCCTCAGAACGATCATCACACAAATACTCTGCACACATTTTCCATCATCATTATTACAATAATGTAGTGTTACGACTTCATTTTCACATCACTAATAAATATAACGTAACTTCAAGGACTAAGATAAATAACACATATTACAGTAATTGGGTGAATAGCAATGTATAAGTCAGGGAGTACGTAATGAAGGTTATGCGTAATAATTAACTAACCTGGCCAAAGGTAGGTAATTACAGGCCGAACTAGCCACTACAGGCTATGTGATGAAGTAGGTCTCATTGCAGTGACCTTATTACATGCTCGATATTATCGCACACTTAATGGAAGTACATTCTTAACTAGTTACTTAGCGTCTGAGAACGTTCTAAACGTACGATCATTAACACGATGAATGCTAAACATTTTAAACAAGAAAGCAGATGATTGTTTTTCCTTTTATTGTACCACGGGTCAGCAGGGATGGCGTAGTCGGTACAGCAACTAGGCTACAGGCTGGGGTCCGGTTCCGATTCCCCTAGTGGCAAGAGATGTTCCTCTTCTCCAAATAGTCCAGACTGGCTCTGGGGCCCACCCAGTCTCGTACTATTGGGTACCAGTTGTTTCCCCGGAGACAAAGCGACCAGGGCGTGAAGTTGACCACTCACCTCAATCTAGTAATGAGATTAAGAGTGAATGGGATTATACTTCTACTCCCGCTATCTGCCTACATGGCGTGAAAAGGGACAAATTTATCTTCGCCTTTTATATTATCATGACAGGTCGCGATTAAATTATATTACAAAGACCAAGGAAATATTTTATTTCGAAAATACGAAATACAACAGGAACAAAGGATAAAAGACTATTGACATTAATCGAGATGAAATTTTTTAGGAGAAGATTGGGATACACACTTTTTTGACCACAAAAGGAATGAAGAAATTTTGGAAGAATTGAAAGTGGAACCAGTTGACGAGAAACTGAGAAGGTACAAATCAAATTGGCTATTGCATTTAACAAGAATGAACAACAGGATGCCAAAAATAATGCTGAATTATAGAGCAAATGGACGAAGACGACTTGGAAGGCTTTTGAAGAGATTATTAGACAGGACGAAACAAGTATATTAAGGTCTAACTTGTGATGGATAATGATGATGATGATGATGATGATGATGATGACAACAGGCACCTTCCACTTCGCTGATACTGTTAAATGAGACACATGTTCAGCCATAAAGAGAATGCTGTTTTTTGAAGGATAAATCACGAATAAATTTCAGTTTCTTTACAGGGACTACCTAAAGGTGGAGGACTCAGAAGGTCCTGTTTGTTCTTAGCCAGTGGGTTGCAAGTGACACACAGTGTGTTTCAAACTCTGCTTTTGAATTACTGGCGTGTTTTGAGAGAATAAGCTAAGAGTATGCAGCATCCAATAGCAAGATGATGGTGAGTAATGACATACGAAGCACACGGAAAATACTTACGGTCTACTGCAGTTTACTATACAATAATTGAAATAAAAAAAGTATGTGAGCCACTACCTGAGGGTATTCGAACACGAGTCCTGAAGTAAGAAGCACAGATAATAACCAATGTTCGTATCGCTCTTTTCCTAGGAACTGAATGTCATTTGATCCGTTATCCGTTCTTTGTGTGACAAAACAATTTATGGAGCTTTCCCGTTCAATTCGGTTGTGACCTGACGGCTCAACCATGAGACACTTTGCTTGCGCTCTAGGCACGTCCCGGCCAGCACTTCTTCATTTCCGTCTCATCTTTATTGAACGCAGAAGCTCAGTTCAGAAAACTCGCTGTTTCTATTTCCATGACAACTTATACTTCAGGCAGGATTCTTTATCGTTACCAAACAACAGCAGGAGAGATGTCGTGAAGCATGCAGTGGATCTTCAGAGGCGCTCATGTTAGAGTTAGAGGATTCTGACTGGAGACATTCTTGTAGGTCACATTAAATTGCAACGTGGTAAAACAGAGAAAACAGAATATCGTCCTCATTTCGTGAGGATTTCTGACAGCAGATGACAGAAAGGAATAAGGAAGGTAGAATGGAAAAGCAAAGGGGAAGGACAGAAACAGAGGAACAAACAAGAAAAACTTAAAGAATTTTCGTGGAAAGGATTACAGCAAAATATAACTAAATATATTGGTCATTTAAGAAACAGTGCTAAGAATTGCTCCCATTTCCGTGGTATTGGCATGGATATTTAATAATTTCCAGTAATGTTTTCATTCGTAGAATTCAATTAAATCCTAATATCTGAAACCTAGTACGTCCAATCGTTATTAGATTTTCCATTAAACGGGGATCGTCTGTTCTGTGAATATATAAAGCACGTTCGAAAAATGTCGGCAGTGGACAAAGGTCTAAAGCAAGGACATGCTTAGTCTCTGCTGCTTTTTTAACTTTCGGTGGAATATGTCATCAGGAAGGTCCAGCAACATTAGGAAGTACTGAAACTGAATACGACACAATTGCTTCTGGTCTACGACGATGCAAATTTATTGAGCGAAAACATAGATAAAAGATAAAGCTCACCCTAGAACAGGCCATGAAGGCCCAGAGGGGGATTAGAGGTATAGCTCTACTCTTTCTTTAACCTCGGCGTTAGATGGGGGTGGGTGGTCAACGCCACGCCCCGACCGCTTTACCCCATGACCCGGGAATGACCCGGTACCCATTGTACAGGAGGCTGGATAGGCCCCAGGGCCGGTCTGGACGGGTGCTGAAAATCTCGCCCCCACTGGGATTCGATCCCCAGACCGTCCAGCTCGTAGCAAGTCGCTATACCGACTACGCTATCCCGGCCCACGCGACTTCTGAAGCTGTGTATAAATTAATATGTTATGTTCACGTGCAGTATACACACCACGGTCCACAGGAACAGCTGCACGTTACTGCCACACCAAATAGACGAGGAAGTAAGGAGGGACAAGATCGCTACACTCTGTTTCCATCCCCAAAACTTCCCGTGTATTCTATACATAGGGAGGGCAGAACCCCACAACGAAATATACGCCTCTGTCATCAGACTACTGCTACCAGTTGAAATTTCCTGCAACTGCATTATTTAAAGGAATTATTTGTACCATAATTCGAACATGATATCTTACATGAAATTACAATGTTTGTAAATGTACCTACGTCAAGAAATTTACCCCACTTATCCTAAATTACCTGAAATATGCGTGTAAATTCATTGATTATTAACAATGCCTAAGAATAAACACTTCATGTTTTGTTCAAAATGAGTATGACAGAATTTAAAAAAACTGCATGAGAAATTTTTGGAGGTTTCGTAAATAAAGGAAAAATAAATTTACAATAATAAAGGTAAATTTGTCCCTGTGTTTAATTAAGTACCGCGCCATGAAGGCATAAGGAGAGGAGGCAGAGCTACACACACATTAGCCTCGGCCCTATCCTAGTCAGTTTACGCCCCACCACGAGAATGGGCCTCAGTATCCATTAAATAGGTGGCTGGATGCATTCCAGAGTCGGTCTGGACGCTCTGGACAACATAAAGGTCTCTTGGCCTACCGGGAATACAACCACCATTCCACCGCCGGACATCCCTGGCCTAGTCACTATATACCGACTGAGCAATTCCGGCTCCACAATTACAAACAATAGCATTACAAATTAATCTCAAAAGTTTTATTAGTCGCTAGTAAGGAGACTGTTGTGGGAAAAAATGAGAAAACTAAGTGTATGTTCATGACTCTTGAAGAGAATGCAGAAATATGGGCGACATGAAGACAGCTAATACTTTGTAAATGTTGCGAAGTTCTAATATTTCGGAAAGACACTAACATATCTAATTATATATATATATATATAAACACACACACACAAAGAAATTACTAACAGATAACTTTCAGAGACTGCTTGCTACCTTTCGTTTCAGAATGTTGTGTCTTCCCATTTTTTATCAAAGAATGTAAAACTAACTGTACCAAACCACAATGTAGCCTGTTGTTTTATAAATATGTGAAACTTGATCTCTGTTATTAATGGTAGAACATGCGTTGAGGCTATATGCGAAGAGCGTTCTGAAGGAGATACTGCTGTAGTAAAAATGTTAGCAGTGACAATTTGTTCTTCAGTTCCATTCAATTTATCAACATGCAGACTTAACAGAGGCCAGTTACTAAACCAACAGACCAAGAGACGGCTACACAGATACACAGGTACAACAAGATTACACAACATAAACCGGTACAACTGAGTCCCTTTTTCATATATATATATATTATATATATTGTCGACCCCTCGGTGGACTAGTGGTTAGCGTGCTCGCCACTGGACCCAAGGTTCGCGGGTTCGATCCCGACCGAGGTCGATGGATTTTTAAGGGTGATAAAAATCCGGAGCACCACTTCCTTCGGCGGGGAAGTAAAGCCGTCGGTCCCATGTCGTAGATTTACGGCATGTAAAAGAACCTTACGGGCATGAATAAAAATGTTGCGTAAGCTAAATTGCCTCCATTTCTCACCCAAGTCTCCTGACTGCCTGCCAGATGGCTCTGGCGGACACATCAGGATCGATAGAACAGTAGCGCGGCCAGTTGACCAAACACCAACTGCGCACGACATAGTAACCTCGAAAGAGGAGGCAAGAGGAGGCCCGGGCTGTTGAGCCATGGTTATTATTATATTATATATATATATATATAACATACCTAAGCAATCACAGGAACTTCTACCTCCACTTCCAATTTCAGAATGTGAAAGTCGCTAAGTCTGAGTTACATTACGTATGGTCCAAAGCCTAGAAGAAGGCACGGAGGAAGGACAGAAGAGGAACTAGGGCGTCCTTATGGAAGACTTTCAGTAGAAAGTGTTCCATTCTGAATACTACGCCGAAGGGCCATAAACACCGCTCTGCAGGTACGAGAAGTGTCACCGAGAATACTTTGTGGCGAAATAGATTGCGTAAATCGTGCAAATTAACAAAGAAACTCCAGCAATGTTGGGAGAAGCTGTTTGCTTTTTATAGCCGGATTAGCTGCGTGTATGACAGCATGAATCATAAAAGGAATCTTATTTTCTATAGTCTCCTTTTTGCTAGATTTCAGTCAGCATCTTAACGACTAACATGAAGGTCAATACCAAGACCCGGAGCACAGTATCATATCCTTACCAGAAGAAACAATTTGTTGTTTAGAGCATAGAATAATGTAAGGGTGGGGACTGCTTTCGTGTGACAGTAAATGTTACGAAGGACTCTTGTGAAATTAACTAAAAATGTTTTATTTTGTAAAAGAATCAAAAGGGAAGGGGAACTAGAACTGCACTCGAAATCCGGTCCATCACTGAGGCTCAAAGAGACAATGTAACAATGATCACGCATATTTCTCCAGTAACACGGTACTTAATAATTATAGAGCTGGAAGGGTGACAGACGCATTGACTCAGTTTGCCAGAATGGCCACATAATAACTAAGGCATTACAATTTTGAAAGACTCTATACTACTTTAGTGACAGCAATGCGGTATTTGTCTTTATCCCTAACAAACCGGACAAAGCACGACGTTCAGTTCGCATTCATAGACAAGGCCTTACTTTTAGTAACTTTTTACATCCAACAAATTAACAAAAGAACTCACATATTTACTAACCAAATAGCGAACTATCTAAATTACTAATTTACTATCGGCCTACTACTTTTTCTGAATTTATGTCCAAAACTCTATCCATCAGCCCACCTGTCTATCAATGTAGCCACCCATCCTCCATGCTGCATCTCCTCCTTCATTTGTTACTTTAAAAAATTCGGTGAACAGTAAAAATTATAAAGCTCCTAATATTCCGCAGCCTGCCGAGCCTCAATATTAGGTCCAAGTATTCTCAAGATCTTTTCACACTTGCAACAACAGCGAATATTCTTATCTCAACAGAGATATTAACAAATTTAATTAAAATATTGGTTCATTTACAGCATAAACGTGACTTGATTCCTTCAACATGCGACAGTATCCCTTCTCAGCAACTCTTTACTTAAATGTCCTGTAATCATTCACATCAAAATAAATCATACTGCACTGCCAAGTGCGGTACAAAGTAGGCATATGCTGTGAAACATATGTTGTTGTCCACTAACAAAGGCCCGGAAAAGTGGGGCTTGAGTTTTTTCCTTAAATAAATATTTTGGCAATATACTTCAAGAACAAATTGTTCTCAGTTCAGCTGTGTGAACACAATAAAAACACATGGATTCAGGCGTAAGAACTGAGATCTTCTGCACGGAAATCTCTTGAGCACTGCTAAGCAAGTAAAATATTATTCCGCGCATTCTATCCGAGGATATTCTGAAAGGAAGCGAAGACCAGTTAATGCATTTCCACAGAAAAGCTGACAAGTAAAACATGAAATGAAAGAAAAGACATGCTGAAACAGATGAGACAACATAAGAGAAATACTGAAAAGCGACACATAAATAAAGAAGGGAGAAAGAGAAAGAAAGAACACCAGATAACAGTATAGAACAAATCAAGTAAGAAAATAAAATAAAATAAATACGCAGTAACTTGCTTGCTTCATCATCTTCACTCTCAGTTTGTTACACGGCGCTTTCAGTTGCTAAGACAATAGGGCATATAGCGTCAAATGGAACCATAATATTGTACAATGAACTGAAGGAAGCGACCGTGGCCTAATTTAAAGCGCCGTTCCTTAAATTACTTGGAATAACCGAGGAAAATAAAATAAATCTCAAGTAAGTGGCAAAATCATTCTCCAGGCACATTTCTTAACTCTGAATATACAGAAACGGAACAGGAAGCAGGAAGTCCATTATAATATTTGTTCCAAAAATAACCCAAAATCGATCGTTCCAGTTCATAACGTGGAGCGTCATGAATTTCCTTGTGGTGGTACATCACGTTTTCTAGAGTTAATAGGCAGATAAAGTAACTGACCGCCAATCACAGCTACTTTTTGAGAATATTATCTAAACATATCTGTGATTGGCGGTTTGTTGTTTCATCTGCCTTCATGGTTTTTAATTTCTCGCCAAACACTGATGGACAAATCAAAGAGGATGTGAAGGGGGGCAGGTGTGGCCCACGTGGGGCAGAAGAGAAATGTGTACGAAATTTTGGTGGGTGAATCCGAAGGAAAGAGGCTGCCTTAAAGACTTAGGCGTGGATGTGACGGTAATAATAAAGTGTATCTTAAACAAATAAAATGGAAAGCTGACTAGATTAATTTGGCTCATGTGAACACGATAACAAATTTTCTGGTTCCATAAAAGCCGGGGAATTTCTTCACTAACTGAGGAACTATCGGCTTCTCAGTGATAAATCTAACCCATGGAATTCATTATTTCGTTTGATCGCCTGCTAGTGTGGGAGTGTTCTGATAGATACTGCAGACACTGTTGGATATTTTGGCCACGCATCTGTGCTGTTAGGCGTATCCTGCAAATAACCATAATCATTGACTAATTCACACCAACAAATGCACAAAGACAAGTTATGTTATTAATTCCTTTATTAAAAGGTTACCCCAATACGTATTTCGGCACTTCTACATTGCCATCATCAGGGGGGATCGTTGAAGTTTTACATAGACCAATGTTCTTAAAATACATCAGAACAGTCAAAACTGTGTATAAAATGTTACAATATTCGTTGTTACCACTCTATGTAAAATTATAAAATAGTAAGTAGTATTATTAAAATTGTTAAAACAGTGGTAAAATAGTATAGTATATTATATTAGGTTACATATTATGATGTAATTAATAAATTATTGGCAGCGTGGTCCATTCATTTTCCGGTGTGCTGTTATGTGCTGGTTATCTGTACGTGCTACTGTGTGGTGGACCGTCCTTGTTGCTCAGTGTCTGCGTGGTTTGTCGCCACGCAGACACTGAGCAACAAGGACGGCTGAGGCTCTTCCTTCCCCACGTCCCGTGCTGTCGGTATCGTGTGATGAATATGTACACCGCCTACCCTGTTGATCTATAAACTCTTACAGACGTCGACTTTTTTTTAGACATTTCTTTTCCCCATTTGAACCGGTCATTTTTCCATCACTACGCAACCATATTAAAGGTAAAGGCTGTCCTGGTACATGCCAAGCAGGCACTGAGTGGAGTTACAGGTATAGCTCTAGCCATACTCGACCCTGTTTATAGAAGGAGGCGTGTGGCCAACGCCAAGCCCCGGCCTCTTTACACCCGGGAAAGGGAGCCGGTATCCATTTTACAGGAGGCTTGGTGAGACTCTGGGACGGTCTGGATGGGTTCGAAAAATCTCACCCCACAGGCTCTCGAATCCGAATCATCCAGCCTGTCTCCCAATATTGCAGGACAGAAATAACAGAACACCTGAGGCGTTTCCATGTTACAAATATTTAAAATGACGTTACTTTTAACATTTTATTTTTTTTTTTTTTTTTTTAGAATTTGAAGCAAGTGGGTACATGCACATTACAAGGGATGTCCTTCATATATTTCAGAATGGCAATATCGTTAGGACAAGCTCACTGGCCCCAGACCTATGACCCATTAATAAATTTCTTGAGTCATTGAACACTCAAGTATTCTGAGATGTTACACCGTATTAACTGGCAAATAGCCACCAATGTATCCGTATTCAAATCATAGTTACCAAATCTGCAGTGCTTGTGACCTGAGGTCATTTTTGTCCTTTCCCCAAAACATGAATTTTTGTCGTGTTTATATTCTGGCGACTGTAAACACTGCAGTGACAGTCATAAAGGCTACTGCAGTGTTACACAAACATGACTGTCAACCAAACTGAACCAAAAACAGCTGTACGTTTTGAAAAGAAAATAAATTGGTTTTGCGATTTTTATAATGTTTTATTAAAATACAAGACAGTTAACGTACTATAACGTAGCAGTGAGTCGCTTTCGCGTAACAATTTTTGCTGTAGAAAAGCAATAAGTATTACATATTCTGATTATTGTCTGTAGCCTCAGTTATCCAGCGTGAAAAGCGCATGCGTCTTATTATATTGTCATCTGTGGTCTGTCTGTCTCTACCATAGTTTCGACATTATCTCATAAACGGCACGATTTTCGGAAAAAAAATTTCCTGAACATAAAATGTGTGTTTTGAATTCCTCTAAAACTTTTGTGTGAAAGAAAAATTAATCGAGACACTATTATAAATGTACATATTTCTTCAAACAAAGTACCTGTCAGATTGTCACGAGACTTGGATTCTTTCGACAGATTTTCAAAAAATAATCACATATCAAATTTCATGAAAATCCGTCCAGTGGGAGCCGAGTTGTACCGTGCGGATGGACAAACGGACAGACGAACAGACACACAGATATGACGAAGCTAATATTCGCTTTAGGCAATTCTGCGAACGCGCCTAAGAATTTCATATTTGAATTTCTCATAAATTATGTTGGAATAATATAGTCAGAATAATTGAAAAAGATGTTCATTTACATCCCGCCAGCACTATTTAACGAAAAGTTAAATCAGTGACCCACGAAAAGAAGCATTTTGTGAAGTTAATACGTCGTCAGTTATTCTAGCAATTCCCCGCATTTTATGGAACACAAAGAATATTACAGATAGGTAGTGTTTTTTCAGCTGTTCATAATTTTTCACTACTCTTACTATTCTATGATTGTCATGGCCACATGTGCGGACAGGGAGGAGTTCTCGAAGATTGTGTGAAGTACAGAAGCTGGTATATGGCTTACCTACAGTTCGTTGTCATGTTATGTATGTAATGAAAGTAGTAATAAAGCTCTCTCCTTTAAAAAAAAAAGAATATTACAACACCCTGCCACTGGTTCCCATCCTGAGCCTAATGGATCCAGTCTACAATTTCCTTTCCTATTTGCTGAAGATATACTACAATATTATTTTACCATCTATGCCTAGTTCTTCCAAATGGTTCCTTCCTTTAAGTCTTCTAACGAAAACTCTTATATTGTCTATACATGAACACTCTTTCTTCAAAAAAAATATTCTGAATAAACAATGCATACTTCAACATAAGATATATCTTTTTGATAATAAAGGAATCAGGACACAGTATTTTAGTCAGCCGTTTTTTTCTCCTTCTTTTCTTCTCGATGTACCATCTTTTGATCCCTTTTCCATGGGGTTTTGAAGGTCTTGCTCTTGTGACTTTCGTAGCTTATTATCTTCATTTTGTCAAACCTTTTCAGAATATTCACTTGGCTAATTCTTTTTTTCAGTATCTATATATTCAAGGGTCTTACATGAAGACAAACCGTAAACAGAAACTGTTCTAGTGACAACAATGGGAAACTTCTCACTGCCTACAAAATTAATTCTGTTGCATGGATCCTAGGTTAAACCACTGACGGTCTCATTAAAATTAGCTTGCACGTCTTTCCATACAGACAATTCCTGAGAAATTATGGATTTACCAGAATGTGGCAACACTTGCTTTATTACTTCAAACACTGTCAATAGTAATGAATTTCGTATGTGCACTTTATGCTGGAATCTTCGAGGCCTTTCTTCCAACACTATCTCACAACATTTTCCAGGAACACTGACGACAGTTACTTTGTACAATATGTAAGAAACAGAAAGACTAGGCCAATTAAGCGTTTGCACAGGGCGGCAAAGCCTTCAGCGCAGGGTCTAAGCACAGAACAGTAAACATTACCAAGATGCCAGTTGAGAACTGCAAGAACACAATTAAAATGGCTGTGTACATAAGCTATGAGTTCATGTTTAAGAACGTCACTCAGTGTACTATAGCAGATGTAATTAGAGGTTTACATTCTACTGCTAGCAGTTCAACAAAGACGAAGGAAAGCGAAAAGGAATATAACATGTAAGAAGGAGAGAATAAATACAAAAGGCTCTCATGAAGATAGAGATCTTCAGATCTGCTCGTATAAATAAGAAGTTTTAAATAAAGAAAAGCAAAGAAAGAAAACAACTAACGATTAAACAAACAAGCGAAAAAGAGGCACTAACATGGAACGTCTTTCTCCACGCTAGAAATCAGATCTAGTTCTCCATGCATTTTATTAAGAGATGAAGAAGAATACATTACTCCTTGTGCAGATATTCGTAACATAAACGCACTTTACAGATGCAGAGAGGCGAGCTTTTTGGGTCATTCTTTTGACATGCGGTGCAAGTGACGCAGTAAGGCCATTGTTTGATGTAGCCATAATTTCATGTATCCGAATAGCTCAGCCAAGTGACGTTTTAATAAAACGCTGATAAATAATGCGTTTATGTAAAAATGTATATACTACAGGAAAGAAAGTTTACTCTTTTTGTTCTATGCGCATTCAGACATACAAAACAATATCATGTGTGTTGCTATATCGACAGTCTACTGGACTTCTTCGTAGAAGAAAATTTAATAAAGCACTGGGAAAAATTTACTTTTTATCTTAGCTTGTTTTTTTACGTGGGTTGACGTATAGCGTATTTATGTGTATATAAACAAAACTGTCAGTTACGTGTGCGATCACAAAACGTTTTATATTCAATCAAATACCCCAAGAATTTCTCAAAGTATCGTGTATGTTTCAGAATGTAGACTCTGTTTTCGTACAAAACACGCCCCATCTGGGAGTATTGTACTCTAGTTTTATCCTTAATATCATCGCCATCACAGTAGGGTACGTAACATACCATTCCAAATGTAGAAACTTCAAGCCTTTGAATAGGACAATAGCAAATAAAAATTACAACAATGATCAATTAAGAGTATATTAATTCCTGTGAATGATTACAGAATCTCTAAATACTCGGCCCTCTTATGACTTGAAACATATCTTCCTCCCTGCAGTCTTTTAAAAGTACTTGCACTCCTTCTGCAGGGTTGGGTACTTCCCGTATTTTTCAAACTTTCACGACATAGAACACACCTCGTACCGCGAGTCTGCCCCACCAATGTTTGGAAAATATGTGTGTTTACGTCTGAGTGCTGTCCGCCTCTCTGTATATCCACCTCCTTCCAGATGCGAGTGAGATGTGTGTCGCTTCCTTAGCTAGCAAGCCCCAAGCTAAGTCAACTCAATTTGAAATTCAGCCAAGAAACTGTTGTTGCTTTCCATGCCTTTCACAATTGAATTGCAGAGGAACCTTTTAAGGTCATATATATCACCTCCTTAGCTGGAAGTTGCGTCTCCTAAATATGATAATTTAAAATACACTGTACATTAAATAGAGATGTCATCTTTTACTTCAGAAACCACGAGGTAAAAGAAATGGAGAAATGTAAGGGAAATGATAAATACATAAAGGTGAGAAGAAATAAACAAAAATGTGAAAAAAGGACAGAATAAGCAACAAGCAGATACAGAAATAAATAAGAAAAAAGGAAAATTTTAAAAATATATATTTTAATGTTTCCATGAGAGATTTGTACATCTTCCTTCAGTTTATTTATTGACTTAATGGTGCTCAATTTTACAGAGGCCATTAATTTAATTAAAAATTAAACGTCCCACGCATATTTCAGTTTCTGACAGCATCTGTATTACAAAATAAAGATGACATGCAGTTTGCCTCACGATTCATCTACTCTTCGCTTCACTACAAGCAAACATGACTTTGCATTTCTCTTCAGGAAAATATCTAAAAAAAGTAGTCATTCTGCTGTTAAGTGCATGGGTTCTAGTACAAACGAAATTATTTATATTTTATGTTTTACAATTCCTGTCACACTTGGAAAACTCCGTGCAAAAACATTCCAGCTGCGCCCGGAAAATATAATAGCTAAGGCGTCTTCTAGGACACGGCAAAAAATCTTACAGCCAATATACAAAAAGCTGGAAAAAAACAACTCTTCCATTGTAGTGCCGTTTATAGGACAAGACTTTAACAAATTAGTTAGTACTTATGTCCCTGAACGGGCTCCCTGATACAAGATACGAAACCGAAAATACAAGGAGAAGAATCTGTAAAGCATACGTGTTAGGCCTATTATCTATTCAGTTCATAAGGTGTTACGTTGCGATGTGCTAGCTACTCAGTTCTGGGTTCTTAACACGCAAACGTGGGCTCTTACACAACAGAAGTTGTTTGCCTAAACACTGCACATATGTTTATCTCTGTGTCCACGTTTATCGTTAATATCATATTTATCAAAAAATATAGTCATACAAAAAGGCAGAAGAATATTGAGTTAAATATTTTTTATTTCGTGCCCATGTTTCTTATTGTACAAGCCAGTGGCGTAGATAACCGTTCCGTAGCCCCATCGTGTATCCATAGTTCACAATTCGCTTCCCAAAAGTAATAAAAGATAAAGTCCCTCTCACGACATGAAGGTACATAGGACATCAGAGGTATAGTTCCACTCATTCTTAACCACGACACTAGACGGAGGTCAGTGGTAAACTTTATGTCCCCGGTCGATTTAGTCCCAGAAAATAACCCCGGTCACCAGCTCCCATTAAATATGAGACTGGGTGAGTTCTACAGCCAGTCTGGTTTTATCAGTAAAGAGAAAAATCTCTTACCTCTGCCGGGATTCGAATTCCGCGCCTCGTCCATCCCGCAGCCTAGTCGCTAAGACTACGCAATTTTATTTAAAAATTAAAAAGTACAACAACATCTATACGTTTAAATAAAAGTGCAGAGCTGAGTTTGTTCACCCCTGTATTTCAACCGTTTCCCTTCATTGTTTGTATATGCAATTAATGTCGAGATCTGTAACAGAGCAAGCAGTTCGATGTACAGCACTGCGTATCGCACGGTTCCCTTTAGTTTATTAAAGCACTGAGCTGTTTAACGCGGACAGAAAATTTTTACAACAACGTCGTAATAAAACCAACTACAAGACGTGAAACCGAAAGGGCGGACCAAAAGAGGAACGGTTCATGAAGCATTTCAATTCTGTGCGCCCACCAAGTGCTACCGACAATGGAATATGGAAGAGAACTAATAACGTAACAAAGCCTTTCATTATACATGATGTACTTTTTAGCATTAATTTTATGCTTAAAAGGAAAAATATAGGCTTCAGAAATAACCATTCCGTGTGTGTGTGTGGCGTGCCTCTTTTAATTTTTTTTTTAAACAGCTGAGAGATTTTCGCAAAAACTTAATGTGAATGTTTGCTATTCGACGTTACATCAACTACCGACGTTTTAATTCTCTACAACGAGTAATAATATAATGGTTGAATCGCAACTTATGAGACAAGAATAACGTTATCACAAATTTAAGTCACCATATTCCGTGCAGTAAGACAAGTCACCAAATATATTGCAAGAACTGCACTATAATTAGATACAATGATACACAAACATGTGGTAAACCTACATGTTTCGGCCTATTTCGGCCATCTTCAGAGAGATATTCAACAAAAAATACACTAACGGCTACTTATGTCATAGATGAGCAATGGTAGAATTAAAATACAAATATTAACAGGGTTAAAAAAATGTAACCGGTGTACAGTCATCCATGGTGATATAAACAGCCACAGGAGACACAGGGTCATACGCCTGTACATGAAGATGAATATCTGCAATGGATTTTGTTTGTAATTAAAGTAATAACTATTACGTTACACACTCTGTACTGTGCTTTTTAATCTTTTCAACTATTTTAATATTTGTATTTTAACTCTATTATTGCACATCTATGGCATAACTAGCTATTACTGTATTTTTCTTACTTGAATACCTCCCTCAGCGTGGCTGAAAAACGCCGAAATATGTAGGACGTTTACCATATGTTTGTATATCACTGTATCTAATTATAATACTGTTTTTGGTGTGTATGTATGTGTATATAGATAAATATGCTAACATCAGCAAAAATAACTACAACACATAAGCCTATTTAAACGTCGGTCATAAGACGCTTATCAGATTTTGGTTTGATGGCATTAACTTAGGTACCATTGCGTGGAGGGAGATTAAATGTGGTACTGAGTCGATGCCACGATCCCAGTGGCTGCGCGATCTAAGGCATGGGTGTGCGGCCGCTCGTTTGCTGGGACTTCGGGTTCCAAAACCGCCGGAGGGATGGATGTCTCTCTCTTGACAGTATTGTGTGTTGTCAGGTAGAGGTCTCTGCGTCGGGCTGATCACTCGTCCAGAGGAGTTTTACCGACTGTGGTGAGTCTGAGTGTGATCGTGAAGCCTCGACAATGATATGGTCCTGACCCACTAGGGGCTGTCGTACCAGGGAAAAATGTGGTATTAACATACAGAATAAACGTATATCAATACTGGGTGTTACATACGTTTTGTAAATCAGCAACCACAATCATGGCGGTGACGCGAAACTTGCAGGTTATTGCAACAAATTTAGCATACACAGTACTAGTACTTAAGTAGAAACTAAAATAAGCATAAGAAGGTAAGAGATCTGTCGCGTTATAAATTCTAGTAACAGCAAAGTAGACTTTTATTTCTGCTTTGAACTCGGTGTTTAATTACGACATCGACAGACGCGGAAGGAGCGGCGGATAGGAGTGCAGAATAGCGATGCCAAACTCCGGCTGGTGTCGTCATCAACACAGTATGTCTTACGGCAGGTCCATAGCCTCTTCCAAAGCGAGTTCTCCAGAGCGTGCGATCTAGTGATTCCTCTTTCAAGGCCCATTATATTTTTGTTTCCTTAAGGTAATTCAGTAGCTGCTTGCGTCTTCTTCCTCGTTTTCCGTCCCCTTCTATCTTTCCTTCAATAACGTGTTTTAGGAAGCAGTTTCTACGCAAGATGTGTCCTATCCACTTAGCCTTCCTTACAGTTGGTGTAGGTTAGAAAATAATTAGGGACATACCTCTGTGTCACATATACGTCATAATTTCCCGGTGCTCTAACACGGAGGAGTCTTAACTTGTTGTGACATTTATTTTACACAAGTTGAACTTAAAACCTGTAAACTGTCATAACCTTTACAGTATTCTGAAGGAAGAAAGCGGGCACTGAATTCAGATTCTATGTGTTATTATTTATCATATACTAGTGTTTCTGCTTCAGGACGCAGTCAAAGGTATGACAATACAGGGCATACACAAAAGAATGGTGCGGTTTCAAAAGTGAATAAAAAATTTATGTCTCACATTACACGGGCACAACATTCACCGTCAGCGGCGGCAACTGTCCAAGTTTCTCATGCGCTACCAGCAGTTCGCTTCTCATGCTTACTGCGTGGCCGCGGGGCCAGTTTCAAAGATGGCGTTGCAGCAGGAGAAGGCTTTCTGTGTGTTCCGTTTTGAGGTGTCCAGATGTGATTACAGTGCAGCGTGAGTTTCGTGCACGGTTTAAAAAAGACGCACCACACAAGAATAACATAAGCAGGTGGTACCGACAGTTTGTAGAAACTGGATGCTTGTGTAAAGGCAAGAGTCCTGGTCGACCTCGTGTGTCTGATGAAAACATTGAAAGAGTGTGTGAGGCGTTTCAGCGAAGTCCCCGCAAGTCAGTGGCTAAAGGAAGTAGGGAATTGGGCATGCCAAAAGTGACGGTGTGGAAGGTGTTGCGTAAGCGGCTATGTTTTAAACAGTACAAGATGAGATTGGTGCAGGCCCTTAAACCAGCAGACAAAGTGAAAAGGCGTGACTTTTGCGAGGAGATGCAGTTGAAAATGGAGGAAGATGGATTCGTAGAAAGACTGATCTTCTCCGATGAAGCTACATTCCACATCAGTGGCAAGGCGAACAGACACAATGTCCGTATCTGGGGAACCGAGCAACCACATGCACAGATAGAGCACCAGCGTGACTCTCCAAAAGTCAACGTTTTCTGTGCGGTGTCCCGCGAGAAAGTGCACGGCCCATTTTTCTTCGCTGAAGCAACTGTGACTGGCGACTCATTTTTGGACATGTTGGAAAGCTGGCTGTTACCCCAACTGAATACCAATTATGACGATTACATTCTACAACTGGACGGAGCTCCCCCCCCCCCCCATTTTCACAGGAATGTACGACTGCTTCTCAATCGTGTTCTTCCACAGCGCTGGATCGGACGTGCTGCTGCAAATGGAGACAAGAACCTTCTCCCTTGGCCACCCCGTTCGCCAGATCTTACACCCTGCGATTTCTTTCTTTGGGGGTTCGTTAAAGACAACGTTTATGTACCACCATTGCCCACGTCCATCCATGAAATTCGTGATCGGATAATGCATGCACTGCAGGCCATTACAGCGGACATGCTACACCGGGTCTGGGATGAGTTTGATTACCGTGTGGATGTGTGTCGTGTGACCCAGGGTGCACACATTGAAGGATTGTAATTACCAAATGAGAAACGTGGACAGTTGCCGCCGCTGACGGTGTATGTTGTGCCCGTGTAAGGTGAGAAATAAATGTTTTATTCACTTTTGAAATCGCACCATTCTTTTGTGTATGCCCTGTACTTAGCGTCGAAGGGGAAGATTATTATTGAATAATGTACTGGAGAGGATATAAAAGAAAGAAATTGTGATCTAATTTAAGGCAATACGCTTGTATTTGCCGGAAGAAACTGAGGAAAACCACGAAAACTTTCGTCTGAATAGCCGGACTCTGGTTGAGATTTGAACCCGACCCTCTGTAACACAGAGTAAGCCGCTATGATCCATATACATAAATAATGCAATGTTCTATATAAGCAGATTATAACTTCTTGGAAGTGCTAAAACAAGAAGTAATGTCATCCATAGTATATGCTAAATAGTCTAAATATTTTAGTCACTCACATGACTGGAAATGCGAGACACAAAACATGAGGCGGATTTGCGACAGAAAGGAAATACAGACGGAAAATAAATGTTGTTGTACAATCATGACTAATCACTAACGTTAGGCCCGGAAAGTAAGATACGACGTTGCATGAAGAGGCTTTTACTATTGTACATTGTAGTCAAAGCACATACAGTAACTTACAGTTTTTAAAAACAATCGCCTCGCCTACAGAAGAATTTATCCACGGTTAGATGAGATTATACATACGCCCTAAAATCCTAGACTAGACCAACTGACTGTGTTGTTGTTACTCACTTTACAAAATTACATCTGCCCTCAGCTTTTTCCCCACTCACCTGAAATGAAAAAAAGCATAACGTTAATACCTGAAGCGCATACATTCACAAACAATATAGACGGTATTTTCATTTCAATTTCACTGGCTTAGTAATTAATGCGCGTTTGTTGTTTACGTACTGTATACTTAATTTGAAAAAGGAAGTAGAGCTACTTTAGTGCTTTACTTACTTGCTTTAGTGGTTACTTACTTATTGGTTTATTTTTCATTAGATCATAACACAACTTAGCTTAAGTCCATAAAACTGCCTCTACTTTATAAGGTATTAAGAGTGAGAGAGAGTCTATTCAAAATTGTCCTTTTCACGTTGAGTCTTTCCAAAATTGGCCTAATTCGGATATTAAATTCTTGTTCAAGCAGCTAATGAACATGACATTTAATCCTTGCACCTTAAATAAGTGTAAGCCCAGTTTATAGCATTAATTCATTCCGCTCGTTGTGTATCACAGTTGTTGCTTGCTGAATTGTCATGACACAGTAAAACAATCATTTAGCTCAATTCTGTTGGATAAAACTTATGCGCTTGACTGCGTTTGTAAAGTCGTCATAAAACCTAATCTTGGTTTATTTAATGACTCCTTTTAAACTAATTAATACGTCGTCAAAATGTATGGTCATTTACGAATTGTGACTTGAACAGAAGTTGAAAGAAATGGTTGAATTTCACGTTGAAAACACTGACAAGAATCTGTGTGTAGGACTTATAAAACAAGAAAATTTCTCAGTGAGGCTACATCATCACGTCGCCAGTTAATTTTAGCTCGATACCCCTTAAGTAAAAAGTCAACATCGGGATATTTAAAGTGGGGGCTTCATTTCTAACATGATTTTGGATGTTTCCAGGATAAGGCTAACATAATATAAGCCCTATTTAAAATTTGTTACAATATTACTTAGTAATTACTTTGAAGAAAAACGAGAGAATATGGAAGGGAAAGTACATGAAAAAGAGAAACATAGAATGATATAGAGTAGAAGGAAATAATTTACAGAAGAAGCATGAAAAATATGTCGCGTAGAAAAGCTTTGTCAAATTGTTAAATAATGCAGTCGACAATATTGATGTTAATGTATAAGTTTCGACTGGAGCAAGGACATGTAACTCTGCGACGCTAATTAACCGGCCAGAAGTCACAAACGAGCGGAAAAATCTACAGCGTTATGGTGCTTCCAGAACTACTCTACTTTCGCCGCTAAAATCTTAATAGATATATCCCGGCTCTTATTTAAATCTAAAAAGCCGTTGTAGGCACAATTTACCCGCCTACTCCATACACACGTATATAAAAAAGGAAAGAAGAATGTTTGCTGTATGTGTATATTCGTTCTCTGCAGTCTTCTAAACGTATTTCCTTACTGCTTTCTGAAACATGAACTTCTTTTGTTGGAGAGTGTTCAGCTCGAAGTTCTGCTATAATATGTGGCTGTTAGTAGATCCGATCACACGCGCGATTGCCTCTGCATCGACAAAGTTTCCGAACAGGTGGAAAAGGAGAAAGAAAAAGTTTGTCAAGTTTTCAAGGGGAAATTGTGATGGAGCTAACGTTTCTTACAAGAAGGACACAGCCACTTCCGTGAAGGCGTTTTCCTCATCTGCAAATGTAGCTTTACTGCCTGACCTGTTTTTTACAGCTATTTTACCTAACTGTTCCGATTTTTCAACATTTCGTATGAAAAGAAGGAAAGCCCATACATCAGTGCAATCACGCACAACTTAAGCCCAGGTAAAATTTTAAGATTGGATATGGCTACTAAAAGACAGTTGAAAGCTGGAATTGTGTAAGGAGGTAGGTATAATATCCAAGAACAATTTTTTACGAGTTTTGAAGCAATAAGGCACAAGAAGTTAAAGCATATCTTATTTTCTTTGCAACTTCATACCTTAAAGCAATTTGAATGGCGTAGAATATGTTTATCTTCACTATTAAGCAAGTCGTGAAAGTTTCCTTCTCTCCAGATGTGATATAATAAGTCCTGGTTCTACGGTTGTCCTAGATACCCTGATGGATACTCCGTTACGTCTTAACATATCAGAACTAATGGTCATTTGTAAAGCGCATTAGAAATAGTTTGACTCTTCTGCTTTCCTTTGAAACTTCCCGCCGATTTTTAAACTTTCCTCTGACTCATAGAATTTGCAACATTAACACGTTTTCTGCAATGGATTTCCCAAAATTTTTATCACAAAAATCGGATCATAGGGCGCTGTTTTTTTCGGTCAGTTCTATTAAGGAAATTCTTGTGTTAAATTTATCACGATATTAGCGATACTAAAGGCATCAGGAGAACAAATTAGGTGCATTTGAGATAGAAGTCACATCGTAACCTACTTAACCCCCAATTCTCAGTGTTGTCAATATTAACGCCTGAAATAAAATAAGGTCTGCTTAATTTTTTTAGGTTCTTTCGTACTTTGCACAAATTTACATAAGGTTTAACATTTTTGTAAATTTCCTCATGAAAGATGGCACGAGTAATCCTGCATTCAATCTGGGAGCCATCGGGTTTAGCATACCGATCTTTAGTGTATTTAACAACTCTGTAAAAATTATGAAGTTTCTTATTTACTACTGAAATGATATGGTGGTTAACTAAGTCCATGGAGCTGAGTCCTGCTTCATAAGCTGACATGTCTCTCAGCTGTTGAAGAATTTTTCCGGCTTTATATTTAAAAGTCGAATAAATGCAAAAAAAAATAATAAAATGGCGTACCCCGTGAAGTAGAATACAACATTTACCAAAGTTCTTTACTGCCAAAATATGATAAAGTTACACGGTACATGAGACGATGTAACTTACTTTACGCCCATAAGAAAAGTACGGCTTTACTTACGACGAGTTTCATGAAACCCACAAATACTAAGCAGTATTATGAGACAGTCTTCCGTACCAAATTTCTCCAAATCGGAAAACAAATATGGACAGTAGGGATAGAAATTCTTTTACGCCACTAATAAAGTATGGGTTACGAAACTCACAACAATTCGATAAATGTTTCTGGGTATCACCTCTACCGAACTGTACCTTTCAGAATCAGAAGACAAACGTAGAAAATGTGGGAAAATTTTATTTTACGCTCTTACGTAAAGTGCGACTTTTACGACATTCACGATTACTCACTGGCATTGTGTGGAGGTATCCTATATGGAATTTCATTCAAATACGTCAATAAATATGAAAAGTGCAGGTAGAAATTCATTTACGCCTTCACTTTAAACATGGCTGTCACTGAGCGTATTATCACAAAACTCATGCTTCGCGCTACGACCGTTTTGTAAAGAACACCTGTACCGAGTTTTACAAAAAAAAAACGTCAAACGCTGGTACTAGGTCACAGAAGGAGAAATGTGAAGACGGACGGACAGACGTGCTATGCACATAAAACGTCCTATTTTACTTCGGAAACATCATAAAAATCTTGAATGATCATCTTACATATTGCGTTATCAAATGCGGCACAAAGAAATAAAGAGTTGCCTTGGGCACATGACTTCTTTGCCAAACCTTGAATAGTAAAGGACCAAGTGAGGAAATAGAAGAGTCTGACTTCTTGTCAGTGGAAGAAGATTATGGATGACAGCGCAGGAGGAGTGGAGAAGGAAGACGATTACCGGGATGATACTCAGGAAAAGGGATCAGCTCAGCAGTCCTATCTGACATCCCTGAAACTGCACCAGTCTTTATCGCTTTCCACTCTCCCAACTTTCAGCCAGGATTTAAACCACTGTTATAATGAATGAAACAGCAGCCGTCTAGAGCCGCAGAACTTGTCGTGGAAAACCAAGACGTTTCCCTTTATCATTGTTTTCGTTACATGTGGCAAGTCCATAAACAAATTTATGCTATATTAACGTCTGCTAATTTGTGTTTACTAATTACAGGACTAACTCTAAAATAAGGTCAGAAGACTTGGGAAAACGAAACACGTATAAGTACACCAAGCTCTTGTTTTATGCCCTAGTTGTGTTCCTGAAAAAGTGGCCATAAATAAAATAAAAAAATAAAAAATGATATTCTCATAATAAACAATGGAATTGGCACAGGCTAGAGTAAGAGGATGCAGCCAGCCAACGGGCGTTACACCGAAAATGAGAGGGCGTAAATTAAGATGTGGTATACTGGCAAGGAGGGACGTTAAGGCAAAACGGCGTACAAGTAAGGCTACGTGTAAGTAACAGACTTAATATAACAGAGCTGGAGAAGACAACATAACGAGGAGCTTTATGATCTGTACTCCTCACCAAATATTATTCGGATGATCAAACATGTGGGCATGTGACACGTATGGAAGACAGGAGAGCGTGCGTGCAGGGTTTGATGGGGGACCTAAGGGAAAGAGACCACTTTGAAAACTCAGCGTACATGCGAGTATTATATTAAAATGAACCTCTAAGCAGTGGTATGGGGAGGCATGGACTGGTTCGATCTAGCCCAGGATAGGGACAGGTGGCGTGTGCTTCTGAATGCGGTAATGACCTTATAGTTCCATAAAATGCGGAGAACTTCTCGACTAGCTGAGGAGCTGTTAGCTTCTCAAAAACGATTCTGCTCCATTGAGTTATTTAATTAGTTAGTTAGTTGGTTGATTGGTTAGTTAATTAATTAGTTAGTTGTCAGTCAGTTAGAGATGAGAAATTCAAAGTCGCTCATTTGTTCGAAACTTTTCCGACATTTATGATCCCCTTAGTTCAAATGCCATGATCATAAAGGCTCGACAGGAGATCATATCCTGAACTGACTCCAGCCCAAGCACTCATACACTTTTCCTGATAACCTATTTGAAAATTAGTCTCCCATTTATGCTAGTGTCCGGTCTCCCGAGTGCAACTCTTTACGAACTTCCAACTCTTCAACGCCTGCTACGTTTCCCAACCAGTATTAGTAGTCAACGAGTCGAAGCAGATTCACATTGCACTGCGATGTGTGAATTAGTTAAAACCGCAAAGCAGTACAGCAAAAGTGTGTACTTTTCACGGCACTTTGTCCGCTCAGTCGGTATAGTGACTTGGGTTATGAGCTGGGCGACCAATAATCGACGTTCTATTGCCGGCATAGACAAGAATTTTCTGTCTTCTCCAAAATGTACAACATCGGCTCCGGTGCCCACTCAATCTCCTACTCGATTAGTAATGGGGCTCCTTCCATGGACTTAAATTGGCTGTTCCGTGAAGCTGAATACTTAAACCCATCTTGGGCAGATATAAAGACTGTGTGCAGCAATGCCTCAACTCCCCCTGTAACACGTCACAGCGTGCAAACGGGCACCTTACCTTTATCTTTGACTTTTGCCTTAATGTTAAACAACTCATTCTTTAGAAAATGTGACAACGCAGTAAAATTTAATTCAAATTACACTTAAGCTGACAAACTAAATAATTTCATGGAGCAACGTCCTTCCTGAGAAGCTAATAGTTTCTCAGGTAGTCAAGAAATTCCCAGCACTTTATGGAACCCAGAAGTTCATTACCGCATTCAGAAGCGCCCGCCACCTGCCCTTAGCCTCAGCCAGATCAATCCAGTATATGCTCCTATCCCATTTTCTAAAGATCCATTTTAATATTACCCTGTCATCCACCCTAGGTCTTCCAAGTGGTCTCCTTCCCTCACGTTTCAACCACCAAAAGCTTCTACGCACCTCTCCTCTCTCCACACGTGCTACGCGCCGCGCCTTCTTCATTCTTCTTGATTTGACCACCCGAATAATATTTGGCGAGGAGTACAAATCTTAAAGCTCATGACGTTTCTCCACTCCCATGTTACTTCGTCCCTCTTAGGCCCAAATATCTTTTCATCACCCTATTCTTAAACACCCTCAGCCTATATACCTCCCTCAATATGGGGGACCAAGTTTCACACCCATACAAAACAACAGGCAAAATTACGCTTCTGTTTATTTTAATCCTTATATTTTTGATAGCAAAGTGACAGACAAAAGATTCTGCATCGAATGATAACAAGCATTCTGGGAGTTCAATCTGACCTTAATTTATTATTGAAAGGAAATTTACAACTTCTTAATTTTACCACATAAACTCGTACGGTGGTCAATATATTCATAAATTCTTGTTACGAAACGTACTGAAAGAACTCGTAATGGACATGTTAGTTACTGTCTTCTGGGATGTGACGCCTTGTCGCATGGGTGGAAACTCACTAACAATCCGGAGGAACCTACTCTCGCCACCTACACGGTGGAAGAAGAAGCCGCGTGGCGAAACACGTACATATCTATGGCTGTTCTGTTTTAACAGTCTAGTTGAAATAACAATTTGTCTGACCTACAAATCTGTTTCAGCAAAGTCGGCAAACGGACAACAACAGTGAATCTGACTATTTTTGTGAAAGCTAAGTGAATACTTAAAAATGTATACCGTGAACATGTTATATTAAATCCAGGATTGCCATAGCAAAAGCAGCTTTCAGCGAGAAGAATATTCTTTTCACCAGTACACGGGACTTAAATTTAAGAAAGAAACTAGTGACATGCTTCTCATGGAGCACAGCTGTGTAAGGTGCAGAAACGTGTACATTTTGGAAAGTATATCAGAAATACCTTGCAAGTTCTGAAGTGTGGTGTTGAAGAAAGTTGAAAATCAGTTGGATCGTGTGAAAAATGAAGAAGTATTACGAAGAGTCAATAAGTAAAGAAACGTCCTACATACAACAAAAGGAAATAAGGCTAACTTGATTGGTCGCATCTTGCGTAAGAACTGCCCTCTACAAGGCGTTATTGTAGGGAAGATAAAAGGAAAGATAGAAGAAACGGGAAGACGAGGAAGAAGACGTAATCAGCTATTCGAGAACTTTAAGGAAAGGAAAAGATACTGGAACTGAAAGCGGAAGTACTAGATCGCACACTCTGGAGAACACACTTTGGAACTGACTATGGACCTGTCTAAGAAAGACTACGTAATGGTGTTGATGATGGTGACTAAGGAATCATTTTTAAATCCTGTCTCATTATTTGTGTTGTTCCAAGTCATTCAGAGACGCGTGAACTGACTTGTATCGTCTTGATTGACTGCTTTCTCCTCGCGTTACACAATCTAATCAGCTCCTGCTCTTCTCTTACCTCCAGCGACACTTTTAATTTATCTAACGCTGACACAAATTCCTCAAATTTTCTTACCAAACTAAACATCAGTTTTTTGAAGCAGCAGTAATTTATTCATATTCACGCCCAATAACAATATACTGAACATCATACAACCGTCTGCTTTATAAAAAGTTGGTACAAGGCATGAATTATACAAATCACATGTAAAATATTTATTTTATATACGTATATATATATATATAAGGAAAAATAATTTTATATGCATACGTTTCTTGGGTCTTAATGTCCCTAACGTTCGGAAAAACACATATCAATGAATTTGACTTTGTTTTCACCGTGCAACATTGATATGTTATTTATTACTATGACCAACAATTATTGCACTAAGTTTATTAATACTCTTATGTCACTGAACCCTACACGTGTTTCGGTCCCGGGTAAACCATCATCAGGGGTTGAGTCGCTGGGCCAGCGACTCAACACCTCACCACAACACCAACGAATCATGTAATGATAAACTCTACTTACCAGCGCCAACTCCCAGCCAGATTTCTACGGCCCATACGTCCACAGCATATAACAACCAACAACAACACAGTGCATTCCGGAGTGATTACAAAGTGCAAAGTGCCTGAACTAACTATTAACACATGAAGTGACAAAAGTGAAGCAAGCTCCACGACCGTAACCCCTGATGATGGTTTACCCGGGACCGAAACACGTGTAGGGTTCAGTGACATAAGAGTATTAATAAACTTAGTGCAATAATTGTTGGTCATAGTAATAAGTAACATATCAATGAATTAAATAACACATTCTTAATTTTTAAAAATATTTCTTTATTATAATAAAACAACACTGAAAATGGTGTAAGCCGTGACGTAGTACAATGACTTCACCACGGAGTTCTTTACTTTCAGAAAGTCCCAAGTCTGCACGTTACACACTTAAATGAAATTGCACTTCCAGTACAAGCATGGTTTTGCCTGCGAATATTTTCACAAAACTCGAAAATGATCAAGAACATTAGATACTGCATGACTTCGAATGTGGCTGCAAAGAAAAACGTCGTTACAATTACGCCTACACAATGCAATCCAGTTCTTGACAAGAAATATAGAAAAGTTTCTGTCAAGGATTACAATTTTAAATTTATAATCTGACTTCTCGTTCCAACCAATGTAATATTTAAGGTGTACTAATTGCTCCATAGTCATACAAATCCTCTCAGGTTAACCTGTGTCTCTGCCGAGTCTCGAAACTCGCACCTCCTGAATATACGAACAAGCTGAATGTCGCCCCCTACACAAATCTGCTCATCATAAGTGTTAAAAATAGGGTCTACTCACACACGATTTCTACTTTCCTGGTTCAGAATAATTTGAATAAAATCCAGGCACTGTTTTACAGATATCAAAGTACATGGGCATTTGTAAATATTAATTTATTTCTTTGTATAATGAGTAGGCAAGACATAATATAAAACCCTGCGACGCACAGGACGCAAGTACTCCTAGTTGTCATTGTTTTTAAAAATAACTTACCTTCCAACACGTCCTTCGTGGAACGAAAATAAAGTCTTCAATGTCAGTCAGTACTAACTACTGTAATTGAAATGTTTTAATATTAATGAAAAGCACTTAATGGAAGTTACGTAGCATGGAAATATAAAGACGTAAAGGAAAAAATTATAACGCCCACTTGCCTTCAAACGACTACAGCGACACAAATGTTCAAGGTCCTACTTTAATATGCCATTGCAATTCACCTCACAGAGCAATAAGGTAAGAGACGTAAGAAAAAGCAAAGACTTTCTGTATGTTTATTTTATTTTTGTTTATTAAATAAAAATTATTTTCAACTTGCTTGCTTATTTAATGTTATTCTTATCTTTCTGTTCAATGTGCCTGTATTTAGAATACATTTACGAGGACAGGAACCAGCGAAATGATTTTCCAACGAATTTTCATGAAACTCCGTTAACAGCTTCAAACGTTATTAAATATTACTTCCTTTGGAAAGAGTTCCCAAAACATGCTTTCCTAATTCCGTGGCATAATTAGACTGAATTTAAACACTGCTAAGTCAAAAGGCCATCACCGGAAACGATATAAAGTCAGCTGAATTCAATCTTCTTTACTAAAACCTGTTTACTGAAGAGCCATTACTCACATCTCTGCCTGGTGTTAAAAGTAGTCGCTTTGCACAATAATCAAAATTCTGTTCTAGATTAATGAAGCTTACTCACTGGCACATAAATATGTGGCATTCTTACACAACTCAACACTGAAGAAAATTATGTTTATGAAAAGGCGATTTTAGTAAGGGTGGAGGTGTGGCATGTTGTACTGTCTAGCAAGAGGGCTGACAGTTGTAGTGAGGTTAGGGGCGTGGTGTGTGGCGCTTCTTCAATAGGAAGCGTTGCTCTTGTTAAGAAGAAGGTACGGAGAGAAACATTTGAGACCAGATTTTATTCAGTTGGTAACCATCCTTATCATTGCAACTGAGGGTATGTTGATGTCAGCAACATCGCTGATGATATGGGGGTTCTGACGCATGAGTGATCACCTATGACAGTGGGCATGAAGAAGGAGATAACAGTCAGGAGTAAAAACACTGGGAATGAACGAGTTTCACCTCCAGAAAACTATGACAATGCGATAAGAGGTCAGATGAGTGTAACGTCGGGGAAGGACTTGATTAACTGAACCAAGTAGTTGACAAAATCGGTTCAGATATCCATCGAGTCACTTCCATTACAGCTACATATTATTCACAGACAGATGACATTCTGTGCAGAATGGTAGCCTACTTAAGAACATCATCCTCTTGCTTGCACATCTCCCCTCTGTGTGCTCTCTAGCAATCAAATCTCTCCAAATATTTCTGTCTTCTCTTAACATCTCCTTCTCCACAGTTTCCGACCATTATCTTCCTCCCTTTTGCAAGACATTTCCCCAACCATTTAGAGTTTGTTCTTCCACCTGGGCGTCTTCCTTTCAGTTTCATGCTCAAAACCTTCTTTGGGATTCTAGCTTCACACACAGATTTTTCTTCAAACACATCTATATTTACATTCTCTCTAATTTTTCATTTGTAATACTTCTCCTTTCAGTTTTTCTGCTGTACTTCTCAAGAACTACGTTTATACTGCCTTCAGTCTGCTGATATTTGCCTTAGTTGACAACATATGCCATAACAAATATCACAATATTCATTTCTTACGTAAAGGTTTCCTTCCATATGTTTAATTAATGAATCATAAAGACATACTTGGCGATAGAGGCATAGCTCCACACATCCTTACCGCTGACACAGACTGAAATAATATTGTCACTTTGACACTTTTGTTACCTTTCTCCCATGATGCACTGCACAGAAGGCTGAAAGTTAACCTGAACACTTCGTAAGGAAATGAATTCTTATCCCTGATTGGAATCCAACACCTGTTATCAAGTGCACAGCCAGTCAATAAAGTGACTGGGCTGTCCATGCTTCCCTTGGTTTTGTTGATTTTAATATTTTCAGCAAAATATAACACAATTTTTGACCCTTCAGTTTAAATGCGAGATCAATAAAAATTAAACTTAGGACGAAAATGTAGTCTATATAAGATGTTCTAACAACCAAAGGCAGCTATAGCTGTGTTAGAAATGCCATAGCTATTATCAAACACATCTCCGTAAAATATCGGATACGATCATTCATCGGAATATACAATTTTTCACGCACTCCATCCATTAAACACAGAAAAGACCAGCTGCACACAAGCTGTAGTTAAAAATATCAACGCATCAGAATTCCTATAAACGTGATATGAAACGGACGATGAAAATGTGAAGAAAAAACAGATGGAAAGCAGTTAAATACGAAACCGCTATTAACTTCAGCAGTATAGAATGGCTGCACATTACTACTGGCCGTTACGTTTGTGACGCAATTCCACTGCAAACTGTACTGAAGTCCCAGAACTTCCCATCAGTCACTAGACGCAAGGCTTTGTGTCTTTCCGGGAGAAGCGTCATCACTATTCAATTATTTCAAATGCGAAAATCATTCAACCTCTTCATCTCAATCAAAGCAACGCTGAAATCCAGATTGCAGGCGACAGCTGTTAGAGACAATAGTGCCATCTAGATATGAATACTATGGAGAAGTTCAGACATAACTTTCACAAACATTAGTTTCCATATTTATGTGGTATCAGTTTCATCATTTTACCCTCTTCAATGATATGGAGATAAATCATTTCAAAAACAGACTTTTCTGCTCTGATTACCTTCTATGCATAACACTATCAGTCAAAAGAAACTTCTTCGGAAGACTCTATGACAGCTGAAGGCATTCATTTGCATGGAAATTTTAAGTTACCATCAAAATATACAAATAAATTAAACATTATAAAAGAAAACATTGGAAAGGTTAATGGAAGGGGAGTTTATGTTTGGTGGAATGGAGCCAAAACGCATTACGACAAGAGGTTTGAACACAAGACTTCAAAAGTGTACTGGAATTGCGGTAGTTACCAAATGCGTACTGCGATATATTGCATCCCTTATTGGCCTTTAATCCTAATATTCACGTCTGCTATTAGTATATATAATGCTGTTACTCTGAAGTTACTTTGCCGTAGTAAATTACTACATTAAATATATTGTTCGAACTACTGATAATCCGTTTTGCTGACGTAAATTCCGACGCACCCGGACGGTCACTAAAACATTATTACAGTGGGTTTGCAACCTTCTCAGATGGAAGCCCTCGAACGAATACAGAAGAACACAGATAAATTCCGATGCCTATAAATATTTCAGTACTGGCCACGGGTTTTATCGGTGCCTGAAATTAGGTTGGCCAAAAGTCTGTTACTTTAGCGTAGGTTATGCTTACGAAGAAAGAGGTTTAGAGTAAAAGGTATTGGGCAGGATTTCGGTGAGTACCGGCCGTTCTGTAGTAAATTGTGCCCTTGGGAACAGACAGTGAAAAGATCGATACACTGCGCCTCCATCAATCGTTCATTAGGTCACATGTGTGGTAGTTATTTGCTGTTTCAAACAACACACTCCTTGTTCACGTGAGAGCAATGTAGTCGTGTCACGCTCAATGAACCAGTCCAACTGTTATTCTTTACATGCACAAGTAGTTCTGTTTACAAACACCGCCATTGTCCTGACAGTGCCTGTACAAGTTGTCACGTACTTAACTCAGCAGGAAGTTCAACACAGATGCCAAATTGTCCATGACCACATTAAGTTTATTGTCGTTTCCAAAGTACATGTTTTATATGTCAGTAATATATCTCTGCAAACATAATTACAGAGTCGTGCACGAAAGACAGAAGAGTGATCATTTTTCCTCGTTTATGTTATTAAAATAAAAAGTTGTGATTAGCTGGGCATGTAGCATTGATAGGATTAATAACAAAATAAAATTTTAGTTTGTGAATATAAACGTAAGCGGGAGATAATAAATACATACAGAGTATTGTCAGAAGAGATGAAGGCAATAAATCGCGTGGGATAATATTAAAATTGGACTTTAGAAATGTGGTGTAATGATTCCGCTGAATTCAAGTGGCTCACGAAAGGCTCCCGAGATGGGTAATTTTGAACAAAGTCACGGAACTTTCGGCTACATAAAACGCAGAGGAATCCCTAACTGCCGATGAAAGAGCTCGTGCGGTCTGTGACGTAACTGTTTTGGACCTCGGATACTGACATCGTGGGTTCGAGTAACACTCGGAGCACAGCTAGTGTATGTCCGCGTTTCTTCAGTGTCTGTGTTGTTCTGTGTAGATAGAGGCCTTGAGAGGGGCCCATTTACCTTTCAAGAAATCCTACCAAATGTCTACAAACAAATTTAGAAATCCAGGAAATGTTAGGCTTTGGGCGACACTGGTCTGAATACGTAACTGAAGAGAGAATAAAAATAATAATAAGAAGAGAGGGATAAAAATTACCTTGCTAGATAAAGGACTATCAACCTGTAAAGAAACGGAATGTCTCACGAAGTTCCTTGCGTATGTAACTTGCATCCTGGTATATAGAATCTGAATTTCCCACAGTCGATTCTTGTCACTGTAACAATATCAGTGCCATGTACTGACATTTACTACACGTATCACATTTTCACACGCCCATCAGCCTGTGCTGTGCTTGCTTACATATGGTCATGGGCTTCAGGGTGAGCGGTATAAAATATGTACCAGTTAATCAATTTTTGTCGTGTATATTCGAAAGTCACTGTCAATTACTCGAAAAAGTTTTCAAATTAGTGAATGCCTTTGTGAGAAATCCATATTAAATGTAACTGGAATACGTGCTGACGCCAGACTCTGAAAGTGTTTGGAGTTTAGAGGAATATAAATGGCATGAGACAGTGACATACTGCCAACAGCAGTTCGTACCGCTCAGTGAATTACGCCAATAGAACGGCTATAACTCTGCGTAGAATCTGCCTCACCCCACAGATTGTAATTACGTAACCCTGACAAACAACCACAACCTACGCTTTTATTCCATTTATAGAACAGGGACCATCTTTGTTGTTTTGTTTTTATCAGGGGTATGCGACTCAATTTCCAAATTTGCCTGCACATATACACACTCCTGTACACATATTCCCACAGCAGGCCACTTTACAATGCCACTTAGATCCGACAGGCCATGCACTAGAGCGCAGCACCTTGCTTCCAGTGTCGTGACGAATTATACAGAGTTGTCTCACATGTAATACCATGTAAACTCTATGCACAGAATTGTACTTCTTGCACTAAACACAGTACAAAGGTCATACATATAAATATATCAGCACATACTGAAATTACTGCAATAAAAGGCATACAGAGAACAATATGCTTAATATCAACAACATAATACAATCACGTAGGGAGAAAGCTGGCAAAAGCGGCAACATTTCTGAACTGACTGCAGAGGTGATTGGTTCAAAACTAGGAAGGGACACCTGCTAAACTGAATAAAGTTCGTCTGATTTACTGGGCCAATAATACAGGCACGCCTACGTTCTAAATATTGATACAAACGGGGGTAAAGCTTAGAGAAATTTGGGGTCAATGACACTGCAGTCTGGAGGGCGCGGAGTAGAGCAGCCATCTGCCATCTAGCGACGTTGCCCAATGCGTATATGGTCAAAGGTCAATTACTTCTTAAGAAGGGGGGTGGGGGATGGGAGCATCCACTTGCCATCTGTGTAATCACCATGTTCATGTCACCTCCCATATATTTGTGTATAGACCTATATATGCCTATATATAAGGTATAAAAATCAATGTAATTCGCATGAAAGAACAGGGTTAGCATTGCTTAGATTGAGAATGTGAAATTAAGATGCAAAAGGGGAGATGTAGAAAAAGGAAGATGCCCCCTACGTAACTAAAATGAGAATGTGGCACATAAGTTTCTAAAATATGATGAGGCACAGAGGTGGAAGTAACAATTTTTAGATAATTAATGGCTATACATAAACGAAGAAAGAGCATATGAGAAAATAATCAGCTATAATAAGATAACAGAATTTGATGAAGTGACATAAAACTTGCTTAGTTTGTTGAGTATTTCTTTAAATAAGCTAATAAATAACCTCAATGACAATAGATTTCACTGCGAAGCAACATTCGAGGTCTTGATACTACTTACTTTCCAACCACTGAGACTTGAAATACTGAGAGCGACAGGCGAGTTCCTGTGGTCTCGCTCTACAGTCTCTCAAGTGCGTGACTAGAAGCCTGTAGACATGGCGATTATTTCAGAAAGTCGACCAGTAAGTGAACACACGAACAAGTATGTGAAATATAACCATCGATGGCGAATGCCCTTTCAAACGGTCTACACTTTGGCTTATAAATGGTTATCTAAACTTTTATTTATAACAACAGCTTATCTACTTTACTTTAAAAGAAGAAGTTAGTTCTCCTGTACAGACACACAATGAAATTAAACATTAAAATGAAAGCCATTTAAACCACTGTTTTACGCGGACAACGAATCGAAGGTAGGCATGACTGCATAAGGCACTCGGTTACATAATGTAGTAAAGGAATGGTAAAACATTGCACAATTAATTTTTTTTCCTATGGCTCGACAGCCCCTTGGGGGCCTAGGCCGCCTCATTTTACGACGCTTCACGATCACACTGATAGACACACCACGTTCGGTAGGACTCCTCTGGACGAGGGACCAGCTCTTCGCAGAGACCTCTACCTGACAACACACAACACTCACAAGAGACAGACATCCATGCCACAGGTGGGATTTGAACCGACGATCCTAGTAAGCGAGCGGCCGAAGACCCACGCCTTAGACCGCACGGCCACTGGGATCGGCACAATTAATATTACTCTATAGAAATAAAAGAAGAAAATGCCTTCTGTCTGCACAATTTATGTTTAATAAATAGGCTTATATGAAAGGAAATACACAGCGACATGCAAACATTTTGCATATTCGTCATTAAATATTTAAGGGTTAAGATAGTTAGCCCCTTTAACCTCACTATGCAATTAAAGCTCATTTTCCTTCCCTTTGTGTGTTTGAGATTAAAATATACAATATGTAACTCCACGTGTTATTTTATATGGATGTGAAACGTAAGACTCTTACGCAAAGGGAAGAATAGGGAATTAGTGTGCGTGTGTCTGTGTGGAAAAATTAAAATATTTACACTGGCACTGTCCAGTGTTCTAAGCCAGATGAATTTAGTTAATGTTTGAACACTACTTTATCATTATCCCTTACAATCCTGTCCTCCCATCTACGTCTAGGTCTAGGAGTGGTGCGTTTTATTTAGGTTTTCTGTCTAAATATTGTACGGGTTTGTCATTTCTGGCTTCTAAGTCCTAACTGGCTCTCATCTCATTTACTTTTATTTGTTCATACTATGTACAGGTGAAGCGTAAAAGCACGGAGCCCGTCAGTATGTCCTCCTAGTACTTTCTCTCTTCTTTTAGGTCCAGTCATCGTCTCAGTTCCCTATTTAAAAATATCAACAACTTATAATTCCCCCACTATTGGGGGCCAAGTCTTATGAAAGGGCCATTAACACGTTGAACACTTTTCAGTTAAGCTGACGTCACATTACCTGCACACAGGATCGAGAGTAGGAGAAGACTGCACATTTATACTTGGATTGGCGTCGAGTTTTGCGGAAGGCTGTAGACCTCGTTATTTTATTGCTCCGAACAGAACGTGAAACTAAGTATCAAATAAATGACAACGGTTATTCTGAGCAATGAAACTCTATGGAAATCGTCCTTATGAATTATTTTATATTTGCAGCAGCTGCAGGTAGAGTTACAGAGTTGTCTTTTTGCTACACAATGTCATATTAAAATGGTTGGCTCATGTTGGTCATTGAATACAAAAACGGTGAAAATCGCTGATGCAGCTAACATTCACTGCGTGGGAGGGGGTGAGCATTTTCAGAGGCCGTTACCAGCTATCAAACTGTCCATAGGTTGTATCCAAAATAAAGTTACGACTGCCCACTGGGCATGCAGTCGTTTCAGGACGAGCATTACCCATTTAGCTGAACCAATCTCAAATGTTAAGCTTGAAGGCCTTTTACAACTTCGAACCTAATTACACTGGCAGGTTATTTTGAATAAGCAAAATGTGATGCAAAGAGAGAAAAGTTTTGAATTAGTTAAAAATGCCTATCAGCTTTGTCATCTCTTCACTTGAAATCAAGCAAGAAGGAAATGTAGAGTAAAGGGACTTAATTAACACGAATGTTACAAATAAATAAATTTTATTACCAACAAATTTTACAAAAAGTTTCACTTACCCACATATACAAGAGACTACTTCCAACACGTTTCGTCGATTCCTTATAGCCATCTTCAGGGAACACCATCATACAAAGGACATGTATGGAGTAAAAATACACATAATACCAAGAATGGATGTCAAACACTTCCTCATACAGTAGTTTTTGTACAAAATCTCTGTTATATTTGAGGTTGCAATTGTCACTACCACTGAACAAGTACAGCAATATACTGATTGTATTGCTGCAAAGGTAAAAGATAAAGCAATCTCATTACACGCCTGGACAGACCCTTAGGGTTCTAGGAGGTTGAGGCTCCCAGATTTCTAGACAATCGGCACATGGTTGTCAGCCCTACGCACCGGCCGCCTTTACCCCCAGGAAATATTCCTGGTACTCATTTCTGTTAGAGGCTAAGTCGACCCCAGGGCCATAGTGCGACCGAAACGATTATGTCAATGAAAAATTCCAATGACACCATCGGGAATCGAACCCGCGACGTTCCGGTTTGTAGCGTAGTGCCTCAACCAACTGCGCTACCTCGCACCCCATGTTAAATTCGTAGCTCTGCATTATCTTTACAATTTTCATTCTTAACGTACAAAAAACAAGTCCTAATTTCCATACAGAATTTGTATATACATTACTAGCCCAGCGACGTATAACTTGGTATACATACAGCCTACCTCAGCGGTTAATTAATTATGACCATAAAGTGAAATAATTCTAATAGTCGCCATTAAATTTGCGCACTTTAAAAATCTATTACAAAACGTAATTTCAGAATATTGCACTAAGAGGCTAGCAGAGCTTGAGTCCTTCGCACCTCATAATTTCGTACAGCCACTACACTGACGACCACGGTCCGCCATCTAAAAGGGATCCCGCGCCAGTTACGTACACCTCTCAGTCTCAGACACTAATTAATTAATTCATTGCATTCCTTATTGAGAAGCTAATCCTCTGTCTTAAAGGGAATATATCCCAGCTTGTACAGAACATGATATTCCCTTGCCGTGTGCACACAAAGCCGCTACTATTCCCTGTTGTGACCAGATAAACAAGTAATTACACATTTCTGTAGCGCTACAGGCCAATTCGGGCGTAGACCGGCTCATTGTTGAGGTTTCTAGATCACACACAATTAGACACACACACCCGGCAGCACTCCACTGAACGAGTGATCAGCTCGTCGCAGAGGCTGCTACCTACACAACACTCAACAAACACAACAGACGAATATCCATGCCCTCAGCGGGAATCGAATCCGCGATCCTAGCAATCAAGCGGCTGCATACCTACGCCTTACACCGCACTGCCACCGGGATCGGCAACAATTACACATTCTCCAAACAATTTCAGATCCTTTTCAATATTATTCCCGCATCAGCACATTGGCCTTTGTACAGATCTTTAATAAGAAATCACATTTTATGATAGATCTGTATGTCACGATTTAGTAGACATTGTAACAATAATCAATCTCGCAGTTATCCATCACCATTTTCATATGACTACAGGGGATTATGTAGGAATCGCGCTACAGAACCATACACCTTAACCACGATCCAAATGAACCTGGCATTGCCCAGATATGTCACACTGTTACTTCCCTGCCCTCTTGTGGCATTATGAAGCGTCCATAAATTTCCCCAACCACCCCTCTTCCCCACATACATAATGTGTAATTTAGGACACAGTGCCTGATGGTTTCCTCTCAACGCTTCGCCAGCATGTCAGAGATAAGTCAGTCATAAGACGTTCAGAGCTATGGTGAGGAATTAGGAGAGAGAGCGATTGGTCTTGTCGCCGGTCTTGTAAGATATTCACACTCAACTACAACACCGTCATAATAATCCAGACAGATTCGCTATTTAATTGCCCTAAGTTACACAAGACAGACAATGTACTTATAACGTAAAATTGAAGCGCTTTCGCTTGATGCCGTGGAAAAGCAACATTTATTAATTATTACGAGTGTGTGCCTGCATTCTTGCCTTAAGTATCCGGCATGGAAATCGCATTCGCCGTATTATATTGTCACATGTGGCCTTCCGGCTGTACCATTTTTTTCCACATTATCTCATAAACGGCAGGATTTTCGGAGAAAAAGTGTTGAACACAAAATTTGTGTTTTGATTTTCTCTACAATTTTGTCTGAAACATTTCTTATTCTAGGGAGAATTCAGCCAGATATAATCACAAATGTACATACGTCTTCTTGTGACGTAACCGTTACTCTTGTCAGATTTTAATCAAACTTAAATTTTCTCGACAGATGTTCGAAAAATCCTCAAATATAAAATTTCATAAAAATCCGTAGAGTGGGAGCCGAGTTGTTGCATACGGACAGACAGACAGACAGACGGACGGAGGGACATAACAAAGCTAACATTCGTTTTTCGAAATTTTCCTAACGCGTCTCAAAACACAGTGGGATAGCGTTGTGGCGATGTAGAAGTCGTTTAGTTTTAGGAAGGAGTGTCATGGGCAGTGGTGCAAGTACACTGACGATATGATGAAAATGTGTCTTACCAGAATATACTAGAAGGAATGTGCTGCTCAGTTCCAGGAGATTCCTGTTTGTTTCCCACAAATATATAAGAATTGTATAACAAATGTTAACCAACTACCTCTCAAGTACACGCTCTTCAATTACAGTCCCATGGTTACTCACCTGATGAAGAAATGACCACGTTCTTGGTACCGTATTATTTATAAAAACAGACCACATTTCCCAGCCTAGGTGGCTTCAGTCAAATTCACTACACCACTATCAACTTTAGGCGCTTTCGCAAAATTGCTACAATCGGATATTAGCAATGTCAAGACTGTTTGTTTGATAGTCCGTCCACATGGAACAACTCGGCTCTTCCTGGACGGACTTTTGCGAAATTTTATGTCAGACGGTTTCATTAAAGTCTGTCGAGAAAACTCAAATACTGTTAAAATCTAACAGTGATGATAGGCACTTTACATGAAGACCTACGATCATTAATGACTACTGTCTACAATGCCAGGAAGAAGGTGTTAAATTTCACAAATTAATGTGGCATACCTGAAGATGGATGAGAAACAAGAACAAGAAGAAAAAAGGAGCAGCAGAGGAATGTAATAACAAAACAATGAACGCAGCTGGTATTTCACAAGACAGGAAAGGTATAGACTGGAAAAATTAGAAGTACTTGAACAAAAGAAAGAGGTACACAATGTAGATAAATGATTACATGAGATCGTCCAGCAAGCCGGAATTCACAAAGTACACCTCAAGGTCTATTTCTGTAGTGGTTATACACGACTGATAGTTCAACCGAAATAATCACACGTCCACCTAATGATATTAGAGTCTGTGAAGAATTATTTCTCCGAAATGAAACATTTAAGCTGCTTTCGAGGCTCTTACGGCTGACTAGACAGAAAACAGTCTTACGGGATGTGACGCCATGTAGTCTGGACGATATGTGCCGACGTTTCAGAGGAACCTTCTACCTACGTCATCAACTATGGACGTCAATTGTGGAGGTTTCAGGATTACCAGAAATGCTAGGATATATTAAGGAGATTAAATTACGTCAAATTCCATAAGATTGTAATTTCACTGAATATTTATAACTTTATCGTTTAGTTTCGGAATCCCACATCGCTTCTAAAACCCGACACATTTTGTGTAATAAGCCGTAATAACATCCTTTTATCAAGAAAAAGCCAGAGACTTAAGCGAATAGGAATTTCTGGAACACATTTCTCAGTATAATGGTGCTTCAAGACGGAAAACTTTTAACTTCCAAAAATATTGCCCTGAGTGGAATACTTATTCTGCTTTGTACAGAACTTAGTGCAGACCTGTATTTTGTCAATACGATATGTCAACGGCAGGAGTAAATTAGTACTGAATTAAGTAAAGTTTTAATTTTTAAGCTGTTACCGATTAGTTCTCCGTCGCATTCTTTTCGAGATTATTAATGAATTAATCCGTCCTACATTTTTAGCCGATCCCGGTGGCCGTGCGCCTAAGGCGTAGGCTGCGGCCGCTCCATTGCTGGGACCGCGGGTTCGAATAACGTTGAGGGCATGAATGTTCGTCTGTTGTGTTTGTTTTGTGTTGTGTAGGTAGCGGCCTCTGCGACGACCTGATCACTCGTCCAGAGGAGTCCTACCGTGTGTGTATGTGTGTGTGTTTGTCTAATTGGGTGTGACCTAGAAGCCTCAAAAAGGAGGCGGCCTAGGCCCGAGTTGGGCTGTTGTTTTACTCTTTTATTCTGTACCGGCTAATTGCAGGTAGATTTCAATTGACCACACTCTCTGTATCTTATGACTATAGACATGCAACTCCGAATGGAAGGACAGCTGGTGAAAGACGAATTTGAAAGGATACGGAAGACAAACTTACATCATTGCCTGAAACAAATTTGTGTAAAAAAATAAAAGCCTTAGAAATTATTGTCGGTGTCCTTGCCGGGATTCAAACCAAACACCTCCCGAACAGAGTTACAATCTTTACTTCTTCAGCCACATCACACGACAAGAGGTGTATTTTGCACGGTAAGCTTGAAAGGGTGCCCAAAGTATCAATAGCGATTTTTTTTAATTTTTTATCAAATTGTATCTGGAGTGGAAAAGTGACTGGCAACAAAATAACAGCATGATCATAGAATTCTGAGTATATGTTTCAGGTAGATACATGTAAAGTCACTCACGCATTACACTATATAAAGGATGGTGTAAAAGCCACTTAACTCTAGAGGCAACATATTAAACAATGAAAGTAAAGTGATTTTTGTGGCACTCTGTATATCAAAGCACAATTTTGATATTCTTATGCAGCGGCTGAGTGAAATTACAGACGTTCTCTCTTATCATAACCAAAGGTTCCATCGACAGTCTAGAAGAAAATCGCTCACGTAATATTTTGAAATATTCTGCTCGGTCCTAATATTAAACTTTCGTAAAAAGTACATTAATAAATAGATATGTACAAGGAAATTGGATGGAACAGACACTGCGCTAAGAGTATGATATCAAACCAAATCCGCTGTAACTTAGAGCTAACGTATTAGCTATATTACAAGACATCTGAGGATATCAGGCCATTTGCTACACTTATGTAGTGCAAAAGAAAATCCAGGCTTTCACCGTGGTTGTTGCTCAAATGATAGTCTTTTAGGTACAAGCTCTATCACCTCTTTCTTTCCGTAGTTAAGATTGCCACATCCTTCGCAACGTTCCTACATAAACGAAAATTTTCTTCCCTCCACCTCATGCTCCGTTGTTAGGAAATATTTGTCGTGGCCTATTTGAACATCATAGTACAGAGTTTTAACTTAAGATTTAAGAAACCGCGACGAGGTTCACTCAATATAGCCCACATTCGAGTCAGGAATTTATATCAGGAACTTCAGAATTTTAAATAAGAATGCTATAAATTCAGTCGAAACTTTCGGTATGTCGATTTGCGTGTATGTGTTGTATTTACGAATTTACAATTTCGATTGCAATGTTGAAGGTTTCTGTTAATGCACAAAACCTCAAACCGGAAGCCAGGAATCCGTCTGTTCCTTTTCGAGGGATGATGTTGATCTTAACTTTAAGTATCGTGTAGACATTCCAGAGAGTTACTGAAATTTACATTTGCCATAAGAAGGCAAACACAAGAATTTATGTCCAGTCACTCATCTTATCCTTAGGTTACATAAATTCTTCATTCCTTCCCTTAAGATTTTCGAAGACTCTTTCTTATTACAGCAAAGTATTCTACTTCTAAGAATATATTACTTGTTGTTACGGAAGAAAAACAACCCCAGTTTCATCTTCTGCAAACTAAAATGTTGCATAAGAAATTACTTTTATATCCCGCCTCAATTTTCATCAAGTAAGGAAAAAATCAACTGAATAGTTTGGTAAACATTACAGAAAATGTTAAAGCACATCCCATACTCTGTACCACGAAACAATAAGTTTCCCAAACTGTAGACTCAAAAACTTGAATTAAGTTTTATAAGGCTTAAGTTATGTATTTAAAACAGAGGATATTAAAGTTTGAAGCAATTTCAGTACAAAACTTTGGAAAGACTTGATAACAGAGTGATACACAGTTTAGAACCGAGGAAACAGTCTAGACAAAGAGAAGATACAGGAGATGAAATCAAAAAGGGAGGAAAGGCAGAAAATTCCGGCGATGATGGCACAGCCTGGACTCCATTTGAGCGAGAGACGAGTGCGTCCCTAGATCGCCATCCTGCAGACAGAGTAACCCCTAGAGGACACTCAGTCTTTCCTACAACTTACGTTAGATACACCGCTACACGAGATGCGAATTTACTAGAAGGCCCCACTCTACGCCCACAACCCACCTACCACCTCTCAGTATCGGCCCTGAGCTCTTTCCAATTCTATGTATTGAGCCACTGGTTATTTCAGAACGGCAAGGTCTGAAACTTCACGTCACAAGCTTTTCATGTCAACAGAAAGACTGCTCTCCCGTTTCGCTATACGTAAAAATTATCTGCACTGTTTTATATCCCACAGTTATGCTACGAGGCTTATGGAGGTATAATTTATGTGACGGGAGGGATTCTATATGGGGTAGAGGTTATTTCATATGTCACTAACGTAGCATTTGTTACAAAGCCTAGGGATGGTCTTGAGGAGTAAACTTCGTCTGTATGTAATAGAACTGAAGGATGTAAAGGGATTTAAAACTAACACTTTTGAGAGTTTTTAGGCGTCTTCGCATAGTCGGGAAAAGCAGCTATTAGCTTCGTCATCTACGTCCTTCATTCTGTCCGTCTGTCCGCGTGTATCATTGCGGTCCCTACTGAAAGGATTTCCGTGAAATTTGACAACGGGGACTTCTAAGAAAATCTATCGAGAAACTCAAAATTTTGTTAAAATCGAACAAAAATATCGCACACTTGACATGAAAACCTAAGTATGTGTTACTGTTGTCAGCGAAGTAAATTTGCCATAAAAGCATTTTTGTGCAACACTCAATATTTTTATATTGTTGGCAGTGACATGTAGCTCAACAATACACACAGCACGCACTGTTTCATTTCCTTTGCAACAATGGTTAAGGGAAAGCGACACTATGTTACGTTATACGTACATTGCCTATCTTTTTAGCTTTTCGCGGCGGACGAACTGAGGTTTCCGTTCTTCTGCGTTAAGACGCCGCTTCTCTGGGCAATCTGTTCCCGACGGTTCAAGACTATGTAGTGATCTCATCTCCAAGGGTCAAAACGTCCTGGACTCAGCTTCATTCAAACCTTGAAGATCATAACAATAACCAAGCGCGAAACTTTGGGAACCGAATACGCAGTAACGTGGGGTCGTATCCCAAAAGAACGGAATCCTTTATAATAATCGCACTTAACAAAACATAGCAAAATGAGTCGGGATTATCGCGTTAGTAAAGTGGCTGGATACGGATTGCTTAAAAGGAGTTGGATTCCACGCTGGAGAAGAAAACTTTCTCTTAGTCATCACATTTAAGACAGGCTTTTAATTACACTCGAACGCCAACACAGCGAGTATCAGAGGGTCTCACCCAGTGCGCTCTAGCGTCTGAAGCATGAATCTTAACCCTCAGCTCTACCACTGCCATTGCATCTTCATGACGTGATAACTAAGCACAGGAAGACATTTGTAATTATCTCATCGATATTACTACAGTGTAAAAGATTCAAAATTAGAATTATTAAGAGACAGCTCACTGGTTGTGAAGATAACAATTTTAATAACTTTTTTTTTTCAATGAGTGCGCCAAATGTACAGATAATGAACGCCATATCGTCAAAACGTGCAACGTGTGAGTATTCTGCCATTTTGTGTTACTATAGGTAAACGCCATTACAAGCGCGACGGGGAAGGTATTATTCCGGGTGAAAGCCCGGCACACTTGAGTTTTCATAACACTCAATAGCACTACCAGAATGAATGTAAATACACTCCATTCGCTCACAATATATTCACTTTATTAAAATTCGTTATGCTAAATTTTTCTTGTCATGAATTTCTCTACCATCTCTATAACTTTATTTACAATAGCGAAACGCATTGTACCACGGAATTAAACTAAGGCTACGTACATAACATTCAAACTGAAGCGTAAAGCATGCAGCAAATTATTGATACAAACACATGTGACAAATTATAGTGGGAAAACATTAGTAAAGAATGCAGTAATGCATATTGAAATGTGGGAAATAAAACTCTTTCCAAAATGAACAAAATTTTTCCGTTTCGAAGAGCACAATTCGATTGGTCATTAATGGGTACCCACAGAGAGGTTTTAAAGTCCATGTATTTATACAACGGCAGTTCTAGAACGTAAATCACAAGGCACTGGTGATCAGCTGGTTGAGTTAATCCAGTCTTTCTCAAAAGGCATGCAGTGAAATTTTGAGTTAATATGTGTTTATATACATTCTAACATTGACTACTGCGACTGAGGATTCTTTTGGTTTTCAGCAGCCCCCCCCCCCCAGCTTGGGTAATACCTCGTATTAGGCTAAGACCGTTTTTTTTTCATTCATTAGGCGTGTTCACAAAATTGCGAAAAGCCACCATTAGCTTCGTCATGTCTGTCTGTCCGCATAGAACGAATCGGCTCCCACTGAACGGATTTTCATGAAATTTGATGTTTGAGTATTTTTCGAAAATCTGTCGACAAAATTCAAGTTTCATTAAAATCTGAAAAGAATAACGGGCACTTTACATGAACACCTATGTACATTTATGTCGCTGAATTCTTCCTAGAATGCGAAATGTTTCAGACAAAAGTTGTAGTGAAAATCAAAACACACATTTCATGTTCAATAACTTTTTCCGAAAATCGTACCGTTTATGAGATAATGTGGAAAAATATGGGAGAGTTAGATAGGCCACAAATGACAATATAATACAGAGCATGCGCTATGAATGCTGGATAACTAAAGACAGAGACACACACTCAGAATATGTAATACTTATTGCATTTCCACGGCAAAAACGGTTACATGAACGCGCCTCAATATTACGTTATACTTATACTGCCTGCCTTCTTTATTCTTTATTATTCACTGTTGTAATATAATTCAACATTCTATTATGATATTAGCAACTGAGAATATCGTTACGTAGACCAAAAGTAAATAAACATCTGAAGCGTGCCTAGATTCACAGGCAATAGTTTGTGTATGTACAACAAATTATCAATGCCAATGTGATACTCAAAATATCATCGCCTCCCACTGAAATATAAATAAGGACGGCGCACCGTGGAATTGTTTATGAACGAAATGTTGCAGAAGTGAAACTGAAGGCACAGGCTACCAAGCTGGCCGCTTTATTGTGATATCCAAACACAGTATCATAAGATATATTCCTCCATGTCCACAAACTTATCTATAGCAACTGTTATGATTTTAAATGTGTAATTCATAGGGTTAGTTGGAATATTTCCCCTTTCTTCACACTGTTTGTCTCGGCTGAGCTCATCGTGATAACTAAGTCGTTTAAGATACGAAGATGCGCTCACTTACCTTGAACATGCACTACAATCCTTCGAAACGTCGTGAAAGCTTCTCTCATCGATACAACACATCGTAGCAGAGAATCTTCGAAAACACAACAAAGGACATTCTGTTTGTGTTCTGGTGACCTGTGCTTGCTAATTAGACATACAAGGCCGTGCCATGACTCAAGAGGTTAGTTGCCGGCCTCTCGCCTTTGATCGAAACTGGGAACTGCCAGTGTAATGTTTGTGGTGGAAGAACTCGCACTGGTACAGGTTTTTGTCTGAGTACTCTTGATTTCTCGGACGGACAAGCGGGCCAAGCCTGAGAACCTCCAAACAAAGCAATGCACTCGCGGATAATAGGGGAGCATTGGGACTAAAAGTACTTTTTTGTTTTGTTATAGACCTACAAGTTAGAGCCTCGGGTCCGACAGTCCCTGAAGATTGAGGTCACATCCCACACGTCTAGCCGAATTTGGAAATATATTTTGCAGTTTCTGGCTCACAACATTGCCTCTACAAATCAGGTGACTCTTAGTCCTCGATTACAGGTACCTGGTTTTAGGAGCGAAAGACTGTGAGTGTTAAACTTCTAAAACACACTCAAAGGGGATGATAAGGTAATAATACTGCATGCGTTTAGAAGCAAACGGAATTAAAATCAAAGGGAGTTAATATATAAAATTCTTCCTCAAGACGTATTAAAATAGAATTGAATGTGAATGGTGCATCACTCATCTACTAACAAAATTGAATGTGAATGGTGTATCACTCATCTACTAACAAAATTGAATGTGAATGGTGTATCACTCATCTACTAACAAAATTGAATGTGAATGGTGTATCACTCATCTACTAACAAAATTGAATGTGAATGGTGCATCACTCATCTACTAACAAAATTGAATGTGAATGGTGTATCACTCATCTACTAACAAAATTGAATGTGAATGGTGTATCACTCATCTACTAACAAAATTGAATGTGAATGGTGTATCACTCATCTACTAATAAAATTGAATGTGAATGGTGTATCACTCATCTACTAACAAAATCGGATTGTGGGGTAGGTCCAGAACAGATTCTAGCGCCAATAATTGTTTATACCATCTGCTATAAATAATTACCAAATTGGAAGGTATATAAGCAGACAAAAACACGTTCCTGCTGTACTTCCTGTCTTCAGTTACACATCTCATGCAATGGATTCTTACACAAACCAGCAACCGTGTCAACAATTTAGGGAAGAGGAAATCGAAACACTGGCTCATACAAAGCTGTCCATTTTTAAATTTCCTCATAAATTTCGCTAGAGGGATATGTTGCAATGTAAATACAAGAATTCCCAGCCAGAATATAGCAGTTATTTGAAAAGTATGTACACTGTCTTAAAAAAAACAAAAGAGTTTCGGCAGGAAGACACAATGGAATGGTTTTGTTTTGTAATATTGTGTTTCATTTATTAGTTTCATCTCTGAAGATTAGAATGTATCTGGTGCTTCCGATCAGATATTGCAGACACGAATCTAGGACGAAGCGAGCTGAAGCATGGAGGAAAACTATTGCTACTGAATGTTATTTTCCTTCATAGCTAACAAAACATGTCATATTTTTCTTGACAAATATCTTACAAGAATAGTAGAAAATTGCTCATTGTGAGAGTACACGTAAGTTTCAGTCTTTCACATGCAAAATAATCACGAACTGCTATTAAGAGTTATATAGTAAAGGAGGAACATAATTCAATTTGTTTATTGTCTCCTTAGGAGATCACGGCACAGCTGTTAATCCCATAATTAAGAAGTACTTAATTGGCAGTCTCCACAACTTTGTTAACACTTGGTATCAATTCGTCAAATTATGCGTGGCGACATGTTTCGACCGAAACTACTATTATATTACATAATAATTATACTATTATATAGGCTACTAATGAATTCATGATTTAGATCTCAATATAAAGACACAGATTAATGTAACTGCAATTTGTTTATATTTGCAATGTCAGCTGGCCTGCAGGTGACAGTTTCTGTTCAAATATGTCACCATGCATAATCTGACCAATTGATACTAAATTTTAATAAAGTTGTGGAGACAGTCAATTAAGTACTTCCTTAACTATCGCAAAACACGACGGGATGACTAGCATGGCGTTCTTCATTTGCTAGCTATAGCTCTAAACTTGACACCACATACACAAGGCTCGAACATGTCTATACGGAACACAGTATTTATGTCATTTTGCTTTATATGACTACGCTATCAGTCCCCAATTTGTATATCGTCTAATGATTAGAAGTCATGAGCTGGAGCAGATGTGAAAGGAAAAGTTCGTGACACACGCCGAGGCACTAGCCCTTCATTTGTCTCGACAGGGTGAGGACAGAGGACGTCAGGAACTTAACACTTCCGAAACAGGGGGCAGAGAGGTGCTGCGTCCTTATTGTGGAACTGATAGTCACTGCAGTAAGCAAGAAATTCCCCTCCTTTATGACGACCAATTTTCCTGTTCGATATCATACTTAAATAGCAACTACGCAAAATGTGTATTGCCCAGATACGAAATTCAAATAAATGCGAATACACTAAACAGTTTAGGTGACGTGAACTCACTATTGTAGCCTGTGCAATATTTATATACAGTCGAACTCGGTTGTAACGTCATAAAAGGGACTACGTATTTTGCGTCGTTATAAACGAGTGTAGTTGTAATCGAGGAGTATAATGTTATGGCTATCAGTGAGGGATTAATTGGTACTAAAAAGCATCTGACGCTATAGACGAGGTGTCGTATAAACCGATGTCGTTATAACCGGGTCCGATTGTATTTCTGGACAGATTTATTAACGTGTCCACGAGACATGTAACTACACACACAATAAGACTACATAAATTACGTTATAGGGTCCTGAATGAAAAAATAATTACAGGCCAGGAAAGAATTGAGAGAAGTGTGGTTGCTGGGATTCGCGATTGGTTTCTCTTAATATGCCAATGCAAACACCAGACGGGGTCCTCGCATGTGCACAAATCACTGCTTACAACAAAATCCTTCTTAACAAGCTTAGAGTCTCTCAGATATTTAACAACGCCCTCCCCCTAACCACAGCTTTTGTAGAATACAAGGTTTGTTGCCACGTTCGCACGAGTCACCCACTGATCCATGTCCTGAGCCTGCTGAATCTTGTCCATACCATCAATTCCTATTTCTTTATGAATGATCTAACTACGCCTTGCTCTCTCAGTTAGATAGCTCACTTTTCCGGGTTCCCATCTTTACGTTTATACCATATCCATTTTAGCCTATTTATTTTTCAAGTCTATTCCCGTTAATTCCATCATCATACGAAAAGGTTATCATAAGACTAAGACACAACATGTCGGTTGAGAAGGGAGTGGGGTACGGAGTGTAGCTGTCATCACTGTGGAAAACTGAGTACAAAAGTATAAAGTAGAGAGGTACAATTTAGCTCTGTGATTAATAGTACATTTAGATTCGCTCACGCTCTCAGTCTTCTGTTCCCCTCTCTCCCCTCTTCAACTCTTTCTTGCCGTCACTTATTGTTCTTCCACACAAAAGGCTCCAGCAGACTTGAAGGAAGTTTCCCTTCGATCCCCCAGAAGTAAATTAAAGCAAATAATAAAAAAATCACCGCCCCAACCTCTCGACCAAACAGAAAAATCTCTCAAAGAGGCAAACAATCGGTGTCAGATCCTAGGCGACAGAATGAAGCACGCACTACTTTTGGTGGAAGCGTAACAGATGGGAAACGGAGAGAAAAATATGCAAAAAAAGTGGAATCAGTACACCTGAGTAAAAAACCCAAAAATAGAGAAGAAAAGTAAGCGAATAAAATAAGCTTTTTATATATTCCTCCCCTTCCTCCAAAACCCCCCACACTTTTCTTTGTCCCTTTCAATTATTTTCTTCATTTTTGAGTAATTTTCTTTTTCGTTTCTAGGCAAGGGAAGAAACGGAAGCGAGGCATTTCGCCGTCGATGCTCTCATTATTAAGAGCACTCTGACACGAAGGACCTTATCTCGAGATACTCATCAGACGATATGCCATTTCTACAGTACCCATGCCTTTGCATTCCGAAAGACAAAATACCAAACTTCAGGATATCTACCGACTTCTACAAGTTCAGAATGGAGGCCTTCAATCAACAGTCACTACTGGAATTTTACAATCCATTGTGTCCATTTTTGTCGCGTCCGCAAAATTGCGAAAAGTGGCTATTAGCTTCGACATGTCTGTCTGTCTGTCTGTCTGTCCGTCTGCCCGTCCGTACGCATGGAACAACTCGGCTCCCACTAGACGAATTTTTATGAAATGCAATATTTGAGTATTTTTCGAAATTCTGTCCACAAAATTAAAGTTTCATTAAATTCCGACAAGAATAACGGGTACTTTACATTAAGACGTGTTGACATTTGTGATATTCTCTCGCTGAATGTTTCTTAGAATAAGAAATGTTTCGGACAAAAGTTGTAGGGAAAAAGAAGACACATACGAGAATTTTACGTTCAATAACTTTTTCGGAAAATCGTGCCGTTTATGAGATAATGTGGAAAACTATGGTAGAGCCAGACAGGCCACAGATGACAATATAATATGGCGCATGCGCTTTTCGTTCTGGATAATTAAGGCTACAGACACACACACAGAATATTTGATACTTATTGCTTTTCCACCTCAACAATGGTTACTGGAATGTGCCTCAATATTGCGGTATACGTACATCGCCTGTCTTGTTCACAGTTAGAATTGTAGAAGACGGCGGCAGCAACTTTGTCAAAAATGCCGGTAACAATTTGTCTGAACACATTGTGTCATAATTCTGAGGGCCGCCATCATAATTTTACCAAAATGAGAAAGAGAAGTCTCCTAAATTTAATTCCTTTTAGGTTTATAAATTTCGATTCATATTTAGGACATACAGGAACCATGATATTATCTCCTTAGCACTGTAACAACCTACAGAAATTTGATTTAAGATATTGCCAGATATGGGTCACATTTATGAGGTTGGCTAGCCATCGGTTTCATACTATTACCGATGAAACATCGTTATTACTAATAAAAGTATGCGTATTATATTCGACAAACAACTACAACCATGCGACCTTTAGGCACGTTTACACAGTCGCAAAAAGCGCCTATTGACCCGTGAAGATCGGACCGATACGTTGTGCCGAAACGTCTGTAAACAATTACCACACGACGCTGCGTAATATCCCAGAAGAGCGCAGATCTCAGCGCCTATTAGCTTCGTATGTCCGTCTATCCGTCTGTACGCATGCATCGGCGCGGCTTAGATAAGGGGGATTTCCTTGAAATTTGATATTGGGGACCTTCATGAAGATGTCAAGGAACCCCAAATTTGGTTCAAATCGGTCAAAAATATCGGGCACTTTACATGAAGACCTAAGTACTTTTTATTATTCCAGGCGACATTAAATTGCCATAAAAGCGCTCTTCGGGGAAATTGTGTCAAGGAGGTACAAATATTACGGGAACGCGCCTCGATCTTGCGTTACATTTACACTGAATAAGTTGTCAGATTTTAGCAGCAATATGGATCAGGTATCAGTTCTTCTGGGATATGACGCAGTGTCAGATGCCAGAAGAACGGAGACCTGAACTAAAAACACGAATGGCGAATCACTTAACAAATTTCTTGCCACTAAAATCATTCCATCCATACTCAGCAAAGTTTTTCCCTACGAAAACACAGAGAAAGCAAGTATACTTACCAGTTAAATAGGAAATGGCATCGACAGAACGTAGGGTGTCCCGAAGAGGACATAGTCAATGTCGGAATCGGAATATAGGTTTAGAAGTGCTAAATCATTTATAACGTAATGCGCTTCGGTCAAAAGTGAAAATGCATGTACGTCAATTTACATTAGTTCAAAATTTAATCACGTGATATGCATCACCTGGAACTCTGAAGAGAGGACAGGATATACCTGAATATGTAACGGTTACCATGGCGACTTGTAAAACAAAAAAGAAAGATCGCTTCCAATATATACTGTTCATATAGAGAAGGGAGAGAGAGAGAGAGAGGCGGAAGGAACATACAGAGCAATCTATCAGAGTTCTGGTCACCGCCCCAGCTTCAAACAGACCCCTAGAAATTAGGTGTAACGGGATAATGTAATTGAATAGGTATAGAACTCTAAAAACTGTAACAGCACCATCCCCAGAGTCACTGATGTCTGTAGGACTGTATGCACATTCAGTTGAACACACAAACACATATATAAATATGCTGTGGTAATAAGAGCCAACGAACCGTGAAATTCTAGCAGTCCAGTACTTCAACTCTGACTACAGTCTCTTTTATTTTACAATAGCTATTAGGCAAGGAAAAATCAAATTAAACAGTATTTGTTGAAGCAAAAATTTAAGACAAACATGTAAAAAAAGTGTACGAATTAAAAACACGATACATCACAAGCATTCGAAAGAATTATAAAAGTGGGTTGGATTTCAATTTTGTTCGAGAGCCACTCACAGATGGATTTGCTTTACTGTACGTGCAAATAAACTGTGGAATTTGCTTCAAATATGCTGCTTTACACTTGCATATAGAAGTACAATCATTCGTATTTGAATCAGAAAGTAAAAGAAATCAATTTATAAAAGAATAATAGAATCAAAGACAGCAAGTAATCTGTGGATAAAGACACGGCATTTTATTTCTACGCTTTTAAACAGGGGTTTGCCGAAAAGATATCCCGTGTCCCATTATTTACATATTTGGAAATCTGCTACGCGCATTGAGGTATGTTGTCATTTTTGGTGCGTTCGAAAACAATTACGAAAAAAGACTGATAACCTTGTCGTGTTTTTCCGTCCGTACGTCCTCATGGAAAAGTCCGGCACCCACTGGAAGAATTTTTGTAAAATGTTATATTAAGTACCGGATTAAAATCTATCAACAAAACTGAATAATGACTAAAATCTGACAAACATAACAGGAATTTTACATGAAGGCCTACGCACATTTGTAACACCCCACAGAATTATTCTTGAATTGGAAAGAGCTTCAGAAAAATACTGTATCGAAAATAAAAAAAAAACATTTTATATCACACACATTTTCCCGTAAAGCGTGCCGTTTGCAACATAATTACAAGAAATGGGAAAGATACAGCGAGACCAAAGACATAGCTGACAATCTGAACGTAATGTTAAGCCATATGGATGCTATTTGCATACGGGGTAATTACAGCAAAAGTAAAAAATTTACAGTATAACTTGCGGTCAAACGTACGAAAAGCCGAAAAACTACACAACGAAATAATTGTCACTACGATCTGTTTAGCCGTGTCGCTCGTACACTAGGCCATGAACCAAAGAAGAGTATTTCATTTCAATGCGCTTTTGTCATTCTGTGAATGATGGCAAAATAAACAATAGTAAATGCGTGGACAGAGTGTGCATTAGTTTTAATAATATTTCCTCCCAATCACGTACGCAGAATTTCTAGCATTCGGAAAGTGAATTTGATCAGATTAAGAACATCCGAAGGCGTTTGAGTGTTCTGTTATACGTACATTTCTTACCTGTTTCTCAGAGTTGAAAGGTGAAATGAAAACATACAGCGCGCATGAGTGATATCAGAAATAAACACAAAGTTTTAGTCTAAACATCTGAACAGAAAAGACAACTTGTGACACTGGCGTATTTGAGGGGGGGGAATCTGGAAGTGGAATTTAAAGATGTGCGAAGGCGTGGAATGGATTAAGTTGACTCGGGACAGAATCTAGTGGTGAGCTGCTGTGAACACGGTAATAAACCTTCAACCTGAATAAACGGCGAAAATTTATTAACTAGCTGAAGAACCCTAAAACTTTCTAAACTTTAAAAGTTCAATTATGTTGAATAGAACATATTCAAATGGAACATCTCTACCCGAAAACATTGCTTACAATGCACAATTATGATTATTCGAGACATGAATTTTGTTCCTCCAATTTCTACGTTACAGTCACATTGTTATTCTTCCTCTGTAAACCTCTAGCCCTTTTCACCTCACCTCAAAACCTTTCCCAAGCCACTTCTACTTTTCTATATTATATAACTCACACATTATATCTGTTTTAATTATCACATCCACAAAGAGGGGCAATGGAAAGAAAGCCACTCCTCAAAGAGGAGAGAAAACCAGAGGTAAGGCATGTAATTCGACGGCGACAGCCAGAGTTGGAAAGACAGCGAAATTACGTTAATCAGAAGAGCGAAGAAATGTGAAGCAGAGCGTATACGTGTGTTGCTTAACTAGCACTACATGCACTATAAGCTTACCTGAATTATAAATAAAGGGCTCTGATGACAGCATGTTACACTTAAAGTAGCTTGGTTTCTGGACTTTTTACATCCTCTGGCATTCCGGAACGATGAAAGAGTCCAGAAACCCTGTTATTGTAAGTATAATATTACTTGATTTATACAGAAAATGTTTAGAACTTGGTTTTCCAGCCTGAGGAAAGAACGTAAATGGGGTAGTTGAGAATAAGTTACTGTGCAAAGGATTTTAATGTGAGAGAGACGAAGTGACAAAGAATGAAATTAAATTTTCCAGATAACGTTCCGAGCATGTGCGGGGGTATAGGTAAAAACACAGAAACCTCCATCGTGGATTTACTTTACGCATTCCTTGCAGAGAACACACTTAAAAATTGTACTATTTTCGTTGGAGAAAACATATTTTTTTAATTATGCAAATGTAGACAAGCGCTTAGCTGAGATTAATATATATATATATATATATATATTACATACATCGTTGATCACAAATCGAAAGAAGACAGGTTACCAATAAACTTTGAAATCTCAAATTTACAATTAAGTTTAAATTCGATAATTCTTATGCGTCCGAAGCTCTCAATGCACAACTCAACGTCATGTATTACGTTATACAACATTTATCTCCGAATCGTGCAACTGCATTCACAGAATTGTGTACATGATAACTATACTACAACCTTTCGGCAGACTTTTAATAATAATCAAGTCCCTAAAATAAAAGTTTTAGACCTAATTCTATAAAATTTACAGGAATACGATTTACCCTACCAAAATTTTGTGTAACAGAATTTACCTTCCTCTGTAACACTCGAAATTCCCTTCCAAATTACGTATACTTAAGAAAATATAAGAAAAATATTTGCACAAAAAGATGAAAGCTGTGGAAACTCTGGGAACTCCAGATTTTCCAGCCTAGGCTATGGGCTGGACGGTCCGGGGTTCGAATCCCGAAAGGTGCAAGAAATTAATCTCTTTTTCCAGACCCTCCAAACTGGTTATGGGGTCCACACAGCCACCTATTTTGCGGGTACCGGGAGCTCCTTACGCGACATTAAAGCGGCCGGAGCGTGAGATTAACCACTTGAATCCATCTAGCGTCGAGGTTAATAATGAGTGAAACTACACCTGCACTCCCCCTACACATGCACAGCGACCACTCCGCTCTTCACTTTCACGATATATTCGATTGTTAACTTCGATAATGAATGTTTCGTATAGTTACTACTGATGTTATGTGATCGTGAAGCCTCGATGAGGAGGCCCTGGTCCAATAGGGGCTATTGCGCCATTGAAACAAAATATTGACTTTAAAGCCCATATCTTTGTGTTTTTTGCCGAAAGTTATATTAACATCATCACATCACAAAGTTATGTTCTGTTGTACTAGTGTTCATACCACATTTCCTATTTCAAATAGGATTATTTTTCATTCTAGTATGTAGAGAATATGCATCTGCCCGTACCAATTAACACTGACTGTCAAGCCCAACATACTAATTTAAAATATTTTATTATTTGTAAATGAAAGGTCTCTCCAATGGACCTAATAGGCAAAGCTATTCTACACCTCTAGGCTAATGTACTACTACAACCTAACTCCGGTTTGTAATGATATTTAAAGCCGATCCCAGTGGGCCGCGCGGTCTAAGGCGTGGCTCTGCGGCCGCTCGCTTACTAGGATCGTGGGTTCGAATCCCACCGGGGGCATGGATGTTTGTGTTGTGTTGTAAAAAGACGGTTGTGGACCGTAAGTGACATGAAAGGACGAAAAAGGATTAATCCAGAACAAAAATGGATCAAAGGGGAAAACCCAGGAATTAGTAAAAAAAAAAATCCCACCGGGGCATGGATGTTTGTGTTTGTTGTAAGGACGGTAACATGAAACGTAAAGTGACATGAAGGACGAAAGGATTTAAACAGTACAAAAATGGAGCAAAGGGGAAAAACCCCGGACAGGCAAAAAAAAAAAATCCCACCGGGGGCATGGATGTCTGTCTCTTGTGAGTGTTGTGTGTTGTCAGGTAGAGGTCTCTGCGACGAGCTGGTCCTTCGTCCAGAGGAGTCCTACCGACTGTGGTGTGTCTAAAATGTGGTCGTGAAGCCTCGAAAAATGAGGAGGCCTAGGCTCCCTAGGGGCTGTTGAACCATAGAAAAAAAAAATGATATTTAAATCACAAGTAAAAGTAATTTTATTACTACTATTCTTAAAAGGAAATATGTACTTCATATAATTGACTCATCGCTTAACATTGAATTATTCGTTATCTAAAATATCAAACACAAAACCTTTTTAAAGATAAACTTACAAGAGCCAAAATATATTTTTTCCCTGCCAAGGTAATTCAATTCCTCAATAGAAATTTATGTCGCCCTAATACTGAATATTACGTTAAACTATTCAGACTCAAAGCATCTTTCGAAATGTAGATACTAATTTGTCAACCCCTTGTGTAATGAAGTCTCATTTGTAACTCTGGAAAACCTCGTTCATAGAGTTTTCTCATTAAAGATCTAAAACTCTCAAACAAGAGTTCATTTGTGCCGTATAGAACATACAACACAATATAATACAAGTGTAGAATATACATAAGGAAAGCTACACATAGAGCAGAACTAAGTCTGTAAATAAGCCCTTTAAAGCTGTGATATTTTCACTATCATAATAAACTACGCAGTGAAGCGAGTTTCACTAACTAGAAGAAACCTTAGGCAGACGAAAGTAATTACATCTCCGAGAGAGTATCAAAAGCATTAAGATTTCTTAACATGAATTTCAAGTCGATATGAAGTAAACAGAACAGAAGTTAAGTAAATAGAACAGGGCTAAACAACGTATTGCTCTTTAGATTTCAATCTTATGGGATATGGAAATCTGTAGATTGGTCAATAATTACTGTCACCAGTAACAAATGGTACCTACTTACCAACAGACATGGCGTTTTATCCGAGGAGGTTTGAATCTTCGTCAACACTGCCGTGAGGACCACAAATCGCACAACACTTTACTACCGACTTGAGAAAATGAAATACTTTCCCCAACCCTCAATAAAAAATGATAAAAAAGTCAGTAACTCGTGAAAATGAGTCTTTTTGAAAAACTACGAGTCGTTCAGCTAGTCAAGTTTTTTTAAGTATGTTATTTGACGACGCTGTCAGTTGCTAAGGGTATATGGAGTCCGTGATAGAGGAACATGGAACATTGGTAGGAAGATACTGCGGCCACCATGAATTGGGTTGAAATCGGGCCTACGAGTTCAAAAACCAGCGACTAGTCACCTGAACTCTAGTGCAGCTGTCAGCTAGTCAAGAATTTCACCGCCACTCTGACGAAACCCGCAAGGTTATTTTCAAGTAATACGAGTTTACACGCCATAATATTATCGATTACCTTTTATCTGCCCTTCGCTAATCCTACACATTCATCAGCACCACTGAAAGAAAATCCTAAGAAAAGATGCAATCTTTCAGAAAATAAGGAAGTCAATAAAGTGGCTACAGCCAGGCGGTCGCGATTCAATTCCTGGCTGACGTAACAATTTCTTTCTTCCCACAGCATCTAGACAGGTTCTGAGCCTCCTAACTGTCTTGTAAACAGAACCGATGTTTCTTTCTTCCCCACTAAGCATCTAGACAGGTTCTGAGCCTCCTAACTCTCTTGTAAACAGAACCGATGTTTCTTTCTTCCCCACAGCATCTAGACAGGTTCTGAGCCTCCTAACTGTCTTGTAAACAGAACCGATGTTTCTCTTTCTTCCCTACACAGCATCTAGACAGGTTCTGAGCCTCCTAACTGTCTTGTAAACAGAACCGATGTTTCTTTCTTCCCCATCAGCATCTAGACAGGTTCTGAGCCTCCTAACTGTCTTGTAAACAGAACCGATGTTTCTTTCTTCCCCACAACAGCATCTAGACAGGTTCTTAGCCTCCTAACTCTCTTGTAAACAGAACCGATGTTTCTTTCTTCCCCATAGCATCTAGACAGGTTCTGAGCCTCCTAACTGTCTTGTAAACAGAACCGATGTTTCTTTCTTCCCCATAGCATCTAGACAGGTTCTGAGCCTCCTAACTGTCTTGTAAACAGAACCGATGTTTCTTTCTTCCCCACAGCATCTAGACAGGTTCTGAGCCTCCTAACTGTCTTGTAAACAGAACCGATGTTTCTTTCTTCCCCATAGCATCTAGACAGGTTCTGAGCCTCCTAACTGTCTTGTAAACAGAACCGATGTTTCATTCTCCGTAGTATAAAGTAGTGATGGTCTAAAGTACACAGATCACCTCCCTCCAGCGCTGAGTTTAAAATGTGTGGACCGATGTCTTTTTCCTTAGGAGATGAAGCGGTCAGAGAGACGCTAACAACTCGGCTATATCTAATAAGGTAAAGGTAAATTTCCCCCTAGAACAGGCCATGAAGGTCCAGAGGGAGAGTACAGGTATAACTCTACTCTTTCTTTAACCTCGTCGGTAGCTGGGGGTGGGTGGTCAACGCCACGCCCCGGCCGCTTTACCCCCGGGAATGACCCGGTACCCATTGTACAGGAGGCTGGTTAGGCCCCAGGGCCGGTCTGGACGCGTGCTAAAAATCTCGCCTCAACCGGGATTCGATCCCCGGACCGTCCAGATCGCAGCGAGACGCTATACTGACTACGCTATCCCGATCCACCTATCTAATAAGTAGGCTAATTAAATGTACACACATATGTCTAGGACCAGCAGGCCGTTGTGTGCTGCTAACTATTCGTTGCTCACTAAGCAGTAATTCATATTTGTGGACCGATGTCAATTTCAGCAAAAGACACAGTGGACGGAAGGTGAAAGCTGTTCACTCACGTGCCTTTCATAGTCTACGCCTAACACTTCGCAGTTAGTCACAGTGAAAACTACCTCACACAACGTTAATTTAAAACATTAAGGGAAAAAGAATGGCAGGAGAAATGAATAAGTAATATTTAGGTATGAATTTAAAAAGTTTGTATAGGCAAGAAGTAAAACTACATTTATTTTTCTGTGGCGCAACAGCCCAAATCGGGCCTAGGCCGCCTCGCTGTTACTGTTTCTAGATCACATACAGTTAGACACACACACACACACACACGCGGTAGGACTCCTCTGAAAGATTGATCAGCTCGTAGCAGAGGTCGCTACCTACACAACACACAACAAACACAAGAGACGAACATCCATGTTCTCAGCGGGATTCGAACCCGCGATCCCAGCAATCAAGCGGCATTAGACCGCACGCTCACCGGGGTCGGCAAACCTGCGTTTGTATACAATTTATAGGAGATCTAGGGTTCGCACGAACGGTTCTGATGAAGATTGTCGTGCTCTACACTCTACACTCTACACAGCATCACACCCACGAAGACTGGAATATTCAAAATTTGAAAGCTTAATAAACTGAAGCTCACAAATTCATTATATTCTAAACAGTGGTACAACAGCCTTATACACTGTTACACTGAGAATATTAAATAGGTAGAGGATAATTCCAGTGTCTATACATCAGTAATCGGAACATGACGTACAAAAGATAATGAAACGGTCCATCTTCTATTTTCATCACAAACTCAATTACGTAGTCAAGAGACGTCTACGTCATACAGTCTCTTAATTACGGACAGGAGCCACACACAAACAACACACAACTGTCACTCACAACACTAAGTATATTCACACTTACGTTATGGGCAAGTAAATTAGGCAATTAATTAATGTGCTTACAGTTAGATAGGCCTATGTTACATACATGCCACTCACACTGGCTACACGTGTACTGTCTTGTACTTGGCGAATACTGGAAAACAAGTGTCGTATCGCACGCTGATGAGTGCTAGCCTGAATTTTGTGAACGTTTTCGTTTTCTTCTGTAGGTAAAGGCCTGCGGCGGTCCGATATATCGGGCCAAGGAGTTTAAGCAATCATGTATAAACAGATTTACAAATACAGGGGGTTTGACGCATCGTATATCATGGCACAGTACGCTCCACTGAAGAAGGAATTGCAGTTCAGAGTATTCCTCCTATAGACTATACAAATTTTGAGCTAAGAGCCTGAATGCGCTCAATCGTCGTTGACATTTAATTTTCATTCATCATTTATACAGCTAAAGTAATAATTTGTTGCTGGCTGAGCGACAATTTTTCTCCTTGATATGCTAAGTCTACAGACAGTGTTGATAGATAATATGTGAATTTGAACAAATTACAAGAACGCAGTCGTGCCTACCACAAGAAAATGTCCCATAATACACGTGGAGGGTCTTAGGAAAACCATGAAAGTCTCACGCAGCATATCCAGCCACAAGGCATAGAATCTCTGCAAAACACTTGAATACATTACACAAAGGACAATCAGTTTAAATTACGAATGAATTACGTTGAGCTCGTATCACTTGTAAGAAAATTGCGTATTTGTTTACTGACGTGAAGCGCTGAGACAAAATATGTACACAAATTTAAAAAGATAAATTTGGTGTACGAACTCCCTGAGGATGGCACAGAAGTGCCGAAACATGTAGAAGTGGTGAAAGACCATATTTTTATGTATGTTTGTACTTTGTGCATTGACTTTGTTTTATAAATGGTTGTCAACAAAATGCACGGAACAAATAACTTCAAAATACCACCAATGGTTAATTTCTTGAGGCAGTTAACTCCATTCTACATCCCTACACACTCACTATTCATTCCTTTATGCCAATTTCACTAGTACTTCCCAGTCACACTTGTGCCGTCCAACTGCACTGTCCTATTCAGTTTCTCAGGCTAAAAGTTTGTATGAATTTCTCATCATATTCGTTCTTGCTGAATATAAAAATGACAAATATTATCATTCACTTTGTCACAGCAGGTAGCAAAACGTCACTGAATATACTTTATACTTTAAAAACACACATTTCTCCGCGTGATATGAAGCCACACAATGTTAAATTTTCTGAAGACTAATTAAAAAATAAGCAAGTCGAAAGCGAATTGATATCGCCCATTCCCCCTTCCTTCTGTAGACACTCCGTGGTAAGTGCAACAATGCCAACTCACCTTCTCAAATCTCTTATGCACATAAATTAGTTTTCGATAATCAGCACAGAGCTAAGTGGCAGGGGCTGAAGAATTGACTTTCTGTTTATGAAAGACTAACGTCTGCTAATGCAACGAAGAGACGAAACGAGAAAGGGAGAAGCATCTCTCAATACACTTACTTTCTAGGGTTAGTGAGAAGCGAAATATTGAAGGAATTTTCATGTCGTTTAGGTAGTAGATACTGTAAACCGTTTGTCACTTAAAGATATATACAACACGTGGCTAAAATTTTGGCAGAGGTTAAAGACCAAAATATAAAAACCTGTTAATTTGCTGGGTCTAAAGGCAGGAAAAGGACGCTCGGTTCAGTGAGACCAGTAGGCCTTTTATTGCATGTAATTTACAATAACTGTATTAACTTCTAGAAAGAAACACAACACGTAGAAACGTAATAATTATGCATTTATACATTAGGTATTAAACTTATGCTACCCAATTCCTTTACACCACTTAAATATTTGCAATTTAAAATCTCACGTACACAACCGGTTTATTCCCTGTGCACTGGTAAGATAACCCTTCTCATTTCAGTTAAATATATTGAAACTATTCTACATACTGTCTCTTGGGTTTTATTAAATAGATCGGTTTAGGTATATTAAATTTAAGGTCTATTAAAATTACCCTTGCTACTGTGCTTCGTGATTTTGGCAGTAAATCTTTACAAAACGGCACTTGTTTCCACATCCTTGGTTCCTCCTCAGTTCTTTTCTATTCTTGCCAAAATATTTTACAATACCTATACGAAATCAATATAAATTCAAGGAAGAAAATTTTCTTACTCTTTTTCCAAATTGTTTGAATTCAGCCACTGGCTATAATACTCGTTTCTTCTTTGTTAAAATGTTTTCAAAAAATGAAACTAATTATGGATTTTCAAACATGTACTTATATGTAGGTTATTGCATATCTCAAAATCTAAAAAACAGCAGCACAATTTAAAAGCCTCAATATCGACTGAATCAAACGCCGAATTATTCTTAAACCACTAATAATTAAATCCTGATAACTTTTATATTATTCACTGCGGTAACAGCGCTTCATCCTTTCAACCTACACTCTTCACAGTTTCTTAGGGATGTAGCAGAGATGGAGGTATGTAAATCATCATGTTTAGCCCAGCGGTTCCCAAAATCAGGTTGCGATCCAAATCAGGGTCGCGGGGGTCTGACATAGGGTGGTAAGAGGGTTTTATGGAGAACTCGATAATTATGAAAAAAATCAAAATTTATATCTAAATTCAAACCGAATGATCTAGAAAATGTAATTATTGAAATGGTTTGTCTAACCAGCACATGTATGAGTTATTTAAATAAAGATTTGTTTCTTGCATGTTTTGTGTATTTAATATTGTCACAAAATACTGGATTTGACGAGTAACATTAAAAATTTAATATTTTTTAGTAAGTGGCAATGTTATGTAGTGTTCAAGAACAGGCATTAGTATTAGTTCATTTATAGTAAATATCACTGACTATTGCCGTTTCCATGGTAGGGTCACGGATCACATAACATTTGCTACTTTAGGATCACATATATAAAAGGTTGGGAACCGCTGCTTTAGCCGTAGTGTGTGATCTACTGACCTCCACACTGACAGAAAGGAAATTGGCATGCAGACGGATTTGGTGTTCTAAAAACGATAGTTTTTTGGAATGGCGATGAGACATAAATATATAGAATAATATTTCGTAATAGAGTTTCAGTGTCTTTCCCTAATAAATTAACATCACCAACAAATTCTAGCAGTTGCAATTTTTCAATCAGTTCCAATCTCACGATTCCACTGACGTGATGATGGCATATTAAACAATTTCACCATTGTATAATGAAATAAGTAAGTTGAGCAGGATAATATAGATAAAAGCATGATACAATACTTAATTGCCCGAATGGGCAAAATTGAATTTTGGACAAGAAACATTTCCAACATTTGAGCAGTAGTTAAATGTTGTTCCACTGATCTGTCCAATTAATCTTTTCATCACATCCATTAGTGCTGCTCAAAACCTGTTACTCGTCTGTCCCTAAAAATGCAAATTGCATTGTATGAGGTTGTAACACTGCGAATTTCCAGTGACATGAAACAGTTAACTTGTGGAGTTCTGTTTTCTTTACCAAAACAGAAAGGTAATATATTCTTGTTTCCATACGAAAACAGGAAGGTATGTCAGAGTCCGATGTGGGCCAAAAACATACTTTCTTTCAGTGCTGTTTGTAGAACAAACTAGGATGAATTTATGGAATATACGTAGGCCAATTATTATATAAAATTCTTCAAATTTATATAAAATTACGCCACTGCGATTTACATTACTGGAAAGTAACAGAGCCAATAAAAACTTCATACATAAATTCAAATTTCACTTTGTCATATTGGTAACATAACTTTGGAAAAATCCCGTTAGACGTATTTATCGCAACTAACACTCTAGTAGCAGAACTCCAAGATAAAACTCCGAAACCTGACACTGGGCACGATCGTGAGTCAGAGACATCTATATAACTCATCTCAATAAGAGCCGTTCTCGTCAGACGTCAAAATGTACATGTCTTCTACGAAATATTTCCACAGATTTTCACGTTGTATTCACCGTGCATCGTTATATAACTGATTGTTGGTGAATGATAATCATTTCTACAGATATTATATAGGTATTGCCCTTTCTCTATCCCAGTCCTATGCCTCACTAGTCTATCGACATTACGTGACTTAAGAATCACGAAGTTTATCTCTGTAAAATGCATCAGGCTGCTCTTAGCAACAAAATCTTAAATCAAAATACCTTGCCGAGCACTTTGTCTTCACGCGCTTTTGATCTTTTCTCTTAAAATAAATACCCGCTTTTCACAGCCAAGCAAAATTACTGGAGAAATTAATGTTCAGTATATCTCAATTTTCAGAGTTATCTAAATGAATGCAGAATGATACAAATTTCGAACTGAATGATAGCAATGATTTATCGCGTTTATGCCGCTCCTAATACAGAAATAAAAATAAATCATCATCATTTTTTATAGGATTTTCATTACATTCAGACTTCAAGAGAGTTCCAGACCAGAGCTTTGGTCGACCCTGACTTTCAGACTTTGACGCCCGCATTCATTAATTACACTGCGAAGTTAATCACGTGGTATTCCAGTTAAGCGCTCCTTTCCCATATGTCTGCTTTCAACGTCTTCATTGGAGTTAATCACAGATGCATGTTCAAGTCGACTTCGGAGGTGTGTTTCTTTTCTCTTTTCTGAAACAAAACCATGTCTGTGCTGTGTATCAAAAGCGAAACATACCATAATCTGGTTCCTATTTATGTGGTATGAAATTTAAGTCAACAACCATGTTCGCCTTTTCAATTTTCTCGTTTCTTTCTAAAATACACCGTTACAAAAAATGTATATGCTTCTGTTGTCAGGCCAAAGATTAGACATAGGCAACGTATTCTGCTGAGTCCACAAGATTCCTCTAACACCTGTCCGACGCCAACAATAATTGATTCTAATAGATGTACCGACCTATAAAATTGTAAATGCCAGAAATTTGCTGCCGGAGAAAAGAAGGAAACCACCCTCTAAAAGTTAAAAAATTACTCATACTGCCTCAAAATAAGAACGCAACGGCCTATCGTTAAAGCGAACACATCAAACGAGGACAATCGCCAATTTTGGCAAAACTTATTCGATGACATTCCACTAACTAAGAATCACTGATGTTAAATTCAACCAATAATTTGTTAAAATATGTTGTAATAGAAACACAAGTTAAGCATGAATCAGAATACCATTCAAACGATGGCTGGCTCAATTGTAAGAATTTAGCTTCCGTCAAACATATGCTATAGATTACTTCACACGACATTTTCGATTATCCTGTGTAATTTTTAAACGTCCATAAATGTTATTTCCCTTATTTGATGGCATTCACATCCACTTGTCTTCGAAGCAAGAGATGCAAAATTTCACGATACTTCTGTTGTCTTCATATTATTGATCCTGGTGATAATATTCTTGTCAAACACCTAGTCCAAATTCCTATTTTTAATTAATGCAGTTGTTGATCTTAATATTATTTTGCGTTTATCTCATTTTTTCCAAAATTTTCGTTTGTCTGTTCCCCCTCCCCTAAAACACACAGTTTTCTTTTATATGTCTACGTTGAAACTAAACATCTAAATAAATTTCGTAGTTCTGAGATCGCGTGACCAACATTTGCCATTTCTATCACCTTCTTACTTTCCCGGTCTCACGTTTTAGATCTCCGAAATTTACAGTTTACTCCGTGACTAGAAATACTGTTGTATCTCGGGCACAGACGTTAACAAAATTTAATGGACCCAACACAGCAGATCTCGTATTTTATCTGTGACGGAAACAAAAATCTGAGGAGAGGTAAAATTTGCAATGCTTTTGTCAGTTGGCATTACGTTTTCGTCACTTTCTACTTGCGTATCTACAGTAAGACTATATGTGGATTCATCTTCAGACGTTCAATTTCGAAAAGTTTATATATGAAAAGTGGTTGCGATACAAGCAAGTGAAACAGGCTTAATGAAAATCAAGAATATATATAATTCTTTCCATATTGGAGGGAGAGCATTATGCAACGCCGATAATAATATTCGGTCAAAAGAGTGTGTACCAACACAGTGTCATGTACAGTCTCTGCAGATCACGGTGATAATTTGCTTTACGATACTCCCAGTTTCATAAAAAAAAGACTGTTTTATTCTTATGATTGGAATTCAAACGTGCAACCCATTTTACTGTGAATGTATGCCTTTGATGCTTTCTATTTAAAAGCCTGAATTTGTCTGGCCTGTCTCCCGCAGAACGGCACAAGATACAGCAGAATTTCTCCTCCACTTCACAATTCTTTTACAGGCTTCAAGACCAACCAGTTGATTTATTTCTATGTATATCTCTGCCCAACCTCCGGATACAGTTCTCAACTTCCACCTTCAGATAAATGGGAAAAGTGTAAGGCTGCCCCAAGAAGTTGCAAAAACTGAAATTGAAATCCCTTTCTATTCTCTCCCTACCTAGATAACACTTCTGAGATTTCAAGTTGTCGCTAAGCACATACGTCCTTGCCAGAAATAGCATAACACCAGATACGGCGTATTTTATAAATATACCATTGCCCACATCAACACCAATATGGTTTATCGGCGTTTCATACCGACATTTCTTTCAAGTATCAGAGGCTGCTAAACTTCGTAGGTGTCATTTTAAAGTTTACTTCTTCACTTATCAATTGTTTAAGTTATTTATAATGATGTTTTCAGTAGCGCAAATAATACAGTGTATGCAGGATGTACAGGGCACACACAAAAGAATGGTGCGGTTTCAAAAGTGAATAAAAGATTTATGTCTCATATTACACGGGCACAACATACACCGTCAGCGGCGGCAACTGTCCAAGTTTCTCATGCGCTACCAGCAGTTCGCTTCTCAAGCTTACTGCGTGGAATGTACGAGTGCTTCTCAATCGTGTTCTTCCACAGCGCTGGATCGGACGTGCTGCTGCAAATGGAGACAAGAACCTTCTCCCTTGGCCATCCCGTTCGCCAGATCTTACACCGTGCGATTTCTTTCTTTGGGGTTTCGCTAAAGACAGCGTTTATGTACCACCATTGCCCACGTCCATCCATGAAATTCGTGATCGGATAACGCATGCACTGCAGGCCATTACAGCGGACATGCTACAACCGGGTCTGGGATGAGTTTGATTACCGTGTGGATGTGTGTCATGTGACCCAGGGTGCACACATTGAAGGATGTAATTACCAAATGAGAAACTTGGACAGTTGCCGCCGCTGACGGTGTATATTGTGCCCGTGTAAGATGAGAAATAAATTTTTTATTCACTTTTGAAATCGCACCATTGTTTTGTGTATGCCCTGTATATACATGAGTCATGAATAGGTACGTACACACAGCAAGGCAGTCGTGGCTTATTTTGAGGTACTATTGCGGAATTTATTCTGGATTAAATTAAACAAACCCATGAAAATTACAACTCAGTTTAACCAGTTTCTGGATCGAGATTTTAACCAGATATCTTCCAAAAAGGGACATCAGTACTATACATTCCGCAGCAATGTTCGGTGTTTGGACTTTACTACTGTTACATTAAGTGCCATCATTTTCTAATGAGGGGTGTGATGATCGCAGAACTGTTGAGTGAATACAATTTGTAGCTCAAGTGCGACAGAAGGGAGTACGTCCCTGCAAGACTTTGTAAGATTATGAAAACAACACTTGTCATAACATATTCACTCATCACCCATCCACTAAATGGCGTTAAGCATCTAGGTCCATACTAGCTATTGCAACTCAAGTTCCTGAATCCTAAATGTGTTAGAATCTTCATCATGTTCTTGGTTAGCCCAAAACAGCTTCTGAACAGATAAATTAAAATGATTGCATTCTTATGTGCAGGTCTAGCAAGAAAATGTCTGTACCAGCCTTACTTATTACTACAAAGATGGACACCGGATATCCTGCGTGGATTTTTCGTGATTGTTTTCAGTCTACGTAAGTACGTGTCAGAATATTATCTCCAACAGATGAAGACTGCATCATTCCAAAGCCTCTCAAATTCATAATTTGCTGATTATCCCACCTTTCGACGCCATGTGTTCCGAGGCGCTGCACGTGTCCTAGAATAGACCATAAATACGTAAGCATAAGCCATGGAGGAATTACTTCGATATACTATCAAATCTCAGTCAGAAGAAAGCAAAATGAAACTAGGATTATTCCAGACACACTTTACATAATCTATAACTGTTCTATCTAACTGTCCGATCGTTGCTCTTTAGTGCCTAGCACATCTTATTCTTAGTCCGAAGGTCCCCTGTCCAACTATCGACGCACATATTCGCTGGACTGATGTTTTTCGTGGTCTTTCTCTTCCTCTCTACACTAGTACTGAAACAGCACTTTACACTACGTTGTAATCGCATCCTTCCATACATTAAAATGCTTTCCATTCATACATCGTCCTGATGTAAAAGTACATATGTAAATACACGTTTCTTCAAGACATACAACTAGAAGTCTGCATTGGCCCACTTTCACAATGTCACCCCTGGCGGAACGTAACCAACAACAGAGAGGGCATGGCCCAGAACCATCCAAATAAAAAGCCTAACAGAAATTTCCCCACGCCATTATTACAGACGAATCGCGATAATGCAGTCAGGATTTTGTCGATGTAAAGCAAGGCAACCGCTACGGCTCATGCTGACCGAAAGCGCGTGCACTGGTTTACTTCATCGTTTAAGGAACAATTAGTAAATTAAAGGTAGACTGACTTGGTAATACTCCATGCAAACCAAAATCCTCCATTTAAAAAATTCCAAATTCATTGTAATCTACAAAATAAGCGAAGCTGAATGTAACTTTCCAAGTCTTACATAAAATTGAAGACACTTGATTGATCATAAGCGTGTCAAAAATATTCATTAATCATGTCTGCGGTGAACAAAACCATTTCAGCTACTGCAGTAGCTTTACGTCGATTTGGTAAAACCTTATTCTATTGAACTTTGCTGTCCAATATTATTCCAACTTATTCTATTCATTACCGGATATCCGTATGAAAGAAACGCAAAACGAAATTTAACCGAAGAAATTCCAAATGTAAATTAGTGGTTCTTTTTGACACTTTCTTCAACAAAAATGAAAATTATATAAACTGAAAACGCCTCTATCCTTTGAAAGTGTGGAACAGTTCAAATATTTGGGTACAACCCTAACAAATCGACATTCCATTCAGGAAGAAATTAAGAGCAGATTGAAGTCGGGAATGCTTGTTATCATTCGGTGTAGGATCTTCTGTCTTCCAGTTTGCTATCCAAAAATACAAATTTTAAGATATACAGAACTATAATTTTGCCTGTTGTTTTGTATGCGTGTAAAACTTGGTCTCTCACACTGAGGGAGGAACATAGGCTGAGGGTGTTCGAGAATAGGGTACTGAGGAGGATATTTGGTCCTAAGGGAGACGAGGTAACAGGGGAGTGGAAAAGACTAAATAACGAGGAACTTAATGATCTGTACTCATCACCAAATATTATTCTAGTGATCAAATCAAGAAGAATGAGGTGGGCGGGGCATTTAGCACGTATGGGAGGGGAGAGATGTATACAGGATTTTGGTGGGGAGACCTGAGGGAATTAGACCACTTGGAAGAACCAGGCGTAAATGGGAGGATAATATTAAAATGGATCTTGAAGAAGTGGGATGGGGGGGGGGGGAATGGACTGGATTGATATGGCTCAGGATAGGGACAGGTGGCGGGCTCTTGTGAATGCGGTAATGAACCTTCGGATTCCATAAAATGCAGGGAATTTCTTGACTAGCTGACGACCTGCTAGCTTCTCAAGAAGGACTCTGCTCCATGGAGTTAGTTAGTCAGTTAGTTAGTTAGTTAGTTAGTTAGTTAGTTAGAAAACGCTTCTAATTTCGTCATAAAGTTGTATATTCAGCACAGAAACTCTCGTAGTATCTGTTGAATAAATACAGGTTTTTGAAAGAAATAATGTTACATAATTTGTTTAAAGCAGTAATATATAATTCTGAAAAGAATATCCTGGACCTCAGTGTTTCCATCCCCCTGAATGTTGATATTTTCCGGATGTCGCAGGATTTAGACCTTCCTCGAAGTACAGGTTTATGCATTATCCGATAAATATTACTTTCACCAAAGTCCTGAAAATAAGGGCTCAAAACAAAATTTCTTTCTTTCTTTCTTTCTTTCTTATCTTACCTGTGGGAGTCAGTACTTAAAAAAGGAGTTTTTAAGACCAGTTACAATACATTAACAATATTATACGCCTAAATACATCGAATGAGAATTTCCATTTGTTTCTGAAAACTATACTATTAAAGGTATCTAACGTGTTGCTGATTTAAGTATCAGTTAATTATCTGACACGAACTTTGTAACTATTGGCACAGCAGCTTTGTTCACTGAGGAAATTAGCCCATGTTCAGAAAGTTGGTTCATTAGTGAATATATCAATCTTCCTGTCTTTGCTGCTTCTCAATAACTTCTCATGATGCAAGAGTTCTTATAAATAATGAATCTTCTTAAAGTTTGTTGCTGAATTTCCCTTTCCTTTTCACACTTCTACGTTGGCAGTCTGGACAACTAATGTCTCCAATCTCCTTGCCAGCTACAACTCTAATTTCAATTTTGTAAGACAATATACCTAATACCTCATTATTAAAGTATAACGTTGCCTTCTATTCCGCTGTCATATTATAAAGTGAAGTTATTCAAATGAAACTTTCTGTCTTTGAAACACCACCACAACCGTCATCAGCAACAGTCGACGCTGTTACTGAAACAGGCCATCTTAGGAAAGTAAATTTATTATTTTTTCTTTATTTCTTATAGGAATGTGAGTCGCCTAGTGTGTGTGTGTGTGTCCACTGTATCCTTATTCTCTTTGTAGTCCTATGCCTTCCCTCAAGTGGTCCCTCAAATACCATGTAGGCAAGATCTTCATTTTTTTTGGCAAGGGAAAGCTAAAAATGTGATCCTGTTAGCTTCGTCACGTCTATCTGTCAGCATGACCTTCAGTCAATCCGCAATAACAGTCTCTGAGCGGTTTTTCATGGGAGTTCAGGCTGGGACGTTATACATACTTTCATCCACACGTCCAAATTTTTGTTAAAATGGGAACAAAATAATGAAACTTTCGCTGTGTTTCTGCGCACGTCTCAAGGCTAATCTGTTATACGTATATCTGAGTGAAAATGCGATCCAAATAGACTTTCTAGGAAAAAATTATACATTTTACGGTCAACACATTTCTACATAAAGTCTTACTGTTGTCGAGGTAATTGAACTGTGTTAGTCAAACGTACCACAACAGTCATATGTACACATTTCCTAATTTCTTGAAGTTTTAAGAACAAAATTTTTGTCCACTCTTATCTCCGGCTGTCTTCAACTGCCCAGTACCCATATTTACTTCATGTCTAGGTTTCGGATTCCCTTTCGTAATTTTCCACTTATACTTTAACAGGACAATAAAACAGAAAAATTCCAGATCCCGTGTATTAGGAGCCCAAACACTAGCTCTTCAGTTTCTCCACTGAACCATTGTGGCTTAAATAAATTTAATGCATGTCAAGTCACTAACCCTTTAAGGACAATGAATCTGCGTCACTGTCCTCGGTGTTATCACGAAGAACTTCTATTCGAACCGAGTACCTAACAGAAGCATTACTGCTGAACCGAATGTTCCGTTCCACCGACGCGCTTAACCGTTTAAAGCATAGTGGTAAATATATGTACTACCTAATCTAGCATTAAAGAACTCTGTATTTTACCTCAAGGCGTGTTTCTGTGTTTAGTACGTTACTCACAAAACTCTGAATTTTTCCCTAAGTAGCATTAATTATAGGTCCTTTTAAATTAAATACACTGTGTTCCCTGTACGAAGAGAAGTGAACCTGTAAGAATATGAAGGTCAGTCCCCAAAAGTTTAATTCAATATTCATGATCTTCTGAACACTGTTACATTTTCCAATACTCCAAGACGTGAAGTTATAACTCCTCTGCCATGTTTTAAAGTCCAAAATTTTAGTTTCGAAAAGTACACAGAAAAGGAATAAGCACAGAAGCCATTTCGCGGATGAATATTTGGAGTCATGCCTATCAGAGGGACTTAACAAAGCTTTTAACGGCAAAGAGTCTAGTCTTTGTTAAGCAGCTTCTTACAGCCGCTTTTCACAACAAACCTTCGTTTTATTTCTCCCACTTCTTCCCCTTTCGTGAAAACGACGAACCTCATTCTGTCTTCCACTACAACATCCCTTTAACTGTTACTGTTGTAACTCCGTGGGGAATTGACTACATAAAGAAGGATTTCCGTCCCTTCCCTTAATTCTGAACTAATCTTTCTCCAGTATAGAATGCTTCATGAAGAAAATGAGGAAAAAGAACGAGATGGTGGTGTAGAAAAGAGCAAAAAAAAATCTAATTCCTTTTTCCCTCCAAGTTGTACTTATCTGCTTTCAGCCACGCACGCAGTCATCAGCCCACCCCACATTCCACCGTCGGCCACTCTTTAGTGTTTGACAAGGCACTTCTCCGGCACACTCTAATGGTGTGTTAAGTCATTTGTGGTCCAGCGTGGATCAACGTCTTCCAAACAACTACCGTCGCGTTCCAACTGCTCAGAAAAATCATAATTACAGTTCAGTTATTGATCAACTATTTGACTCAGTCAAGTCAGCGAGACTGTATTAGTTTTAATGAAAATAAAGCTTAACACATACTAGTACTGAGACGGGGAATAAAAATTGAAACATAATTCTAGAATCTGTACATAAAAGCCAACTAATCACTAACTAACCAACTCCATGGACAAAACAGGCCCACGTCCTTTAGAAACTAACACTTCTTCAGATAGCTAAGGAACTCTTCGCACTCTACGGAACCCGAAGATTTAATACTACATTTCACAACAGCTTCAAAATTTTATTGTAAGCCAGTTGAATCCAGCATCGTCCCTACGCTTTTTCGCATTTAAGATTAATTTATATATTATCTTCCCAACGCTACACCTTTTGTCAAGGCTACCCTTACCAGAAGGATGACCGGGCTCTGTCTGGGAACCATCAGATCATAAAACTGTTCTGTTCCTCCCCCCTCCCCGTTTATGAAAATAGTAAATACAGTGCTTCTCACTGCACCCCCATTTCTTCTCTTCTACTCCGTCTTTGTTTTCTTCTTCTCTTCTTCTTCAAGCTTCAAAGTAATAATTATAAATGAGTAAGTATAGGCATTCAACCAATCAAATTTGCACACAATTCTACAGCACAAAAGGCGTAAATGAATTAAATCCTTAATTTTTGTGTGCAACGTTTACTCCAGTTCTGCATTTCTTCATTGCTTATTTAACGACGCTGTCAGTAACTCAGGTAACATACCTTCGAAATGGTTTCGAAAACCCTGTACACTTACCCCCCCCCCCCCCCCCCCCCCCCACCCCAAAGCTTGGAAATTATTTTTGCTTCATTGTATGATCATCCTACATGAAAATGTAGTCGACATTGTCCAGACCACCCTACGAAATGACGCACAGTCTGCTTCAACTGCTCATCGCTTTTAAACTTCCGGGCTCCCACTGTTTCAGAAAGCCAGGGAATATACTTTACTCCAACCTACATCTGCACTGAAAGCGGGATACTGAAACCTTTCTTCAAAAACTATATTTGTGCATGGGTTGCATGTGACTCAAACTTGTTTTCTGAAGGTTTATTCCTCTTGGCTGTAAAGATGGCGCAAGTTTCATCATGTTACTTCACGACTCTTCCTTTCAGACTGAACAATTAAGAGTCTGCTCTGATTACATTTCACAGGAATTGTGTGTGGACGTTATCGACAGTGCAGAGACGTGAGTCTCATGACTGTTGCCTGTACAAAGCTCAAGCTTCTAATATCGTAGCACGCAACTGTACACGATCTTGCAACAAGAAGAAATTCTTTACATTTCGACACTTTCATAACATTTCCTAATACAGACCATTTTTTAGTGAAGGGTTTACAGACCAACTTCAATGCTAGAGGACCACCCCCTTGTCGGTTTTCTATCATCCACACACCGTCAATCCCAAGGAAAACGCCTTTAACTACATTCTAGAAAGATTTGAAAAGGTTAATTTTCTTACTTACGGAAACATGTATTTTTCATATTTCAACTAATCTGTAGTACAGAAACACGTAATATATCCTTTAGTAGGACATTCTTTCTTGTGTGGTAAAACGCTGCGTCACTGCGTCATAGGTCCGCGACTTTTCAAAGGAACGTAACTGCCTTCATTTTCAAGGATCTATAGTTCGGAAAAGAATTTCCCATCGGAAATCTCGACCAACGAAGACGATAATACCTTCTTTCGAAACGTCGGAAGCAGAATATCCAGTGATGCAGCTTCATATGCCAGAAGAACAGTATCTTCGACCACACCTCTGTAAAAACCTCAAAGTCGCAAACGCGTTAGTAATCAAAATATCGTTACATTACTACAAATAGAGTTCGATGGGCTACTAGAAGATATTTTATTAAATGTCAGTTACAGACTTCCTCCCACAGCACCAGCGATGTGCACAAGCCAAAGGTTCCTTCCACACGAACCACTTGCTCTCACCCTGCTATTATATCAAGTTAAAAGGTATCAAATTTTGGAGTTAGGAAGACTAATACACACCGCCAGCGCACTTCAGAGAAACGTTTCTGTTTTAGAATGGTGCTGAAATAACCCTTGTGCTCTGTGCATTTCGGGTTATTTGTTATTGTCGCAAGGTTTACCGTACCATGCTCTTGATTTATCGATTGTGTTCCAATATTCTCGACATTGTGTTCCGGGTCGCCGATCTGAACTGAGTCTCGGATATAAATTGTCCGTGTCAAAATTCTCGATAATTTTACAATAGTTCAAATTCACACGTCACCAAGAAAAACAGAAACATTCTCGATGCTGCTACTGAAGTACGAATGAAGGTCACTGGTGTGAACACAACGACTAACAACAATGATCCGCCGACTGTCGCACCACAAACCGTGAACACAACGACTAACAACAATGATCTGCCGACTGTCGCACCACAAACCGTGAACAGGCCACTATCGCCCGTCTACATGTTTAAATACTGTCGTTATTCTGCCCCTATGTAGAAAGTCAATGTACACCAGGTGGCAGTGATTCGGGAAAGAATTTATCGTTATGAATCATTCGACAGGCACCCATGCTTCGGTCTGAAATTGTGATTTAGTAAGTTCGTGACCTAATGTACTATACGCATGCGTACTGCGTCTAAACCGTTGCCAGGAAAGGGAATGTTTTATTCTAAAGGCTTGGAATATTTCTGAAGGATGATGTTAGCAGCAAAGGTGCGATTTATTACCAGAAAATGGTGTACAGCAAAAGTTTTCAAATTTTTTACTGGCGTACCACTAATTGAAATTTAAAAAATTAAATAAACCACAATTTTTTTATTTAAATAAAAAGGTGAACTTTATATTGTTCGTTCCGTGCATTGTCGATAACCAATTCACAACACTCAGCCAACAAAATGCACAGTGTTTTTCCTTAGATATTTATGTTATATTACAACACTGAGTATCCCTATATGTTTCAATCCACATGTGACCATCATCTGGGAATATGCATCAAGTAATATAGCATAAAACCTACTTAGCTATTTTTACACATAAATAACATCTTATGCGTGGTGTAAAGAGTCAAGTAGTAAAACTTAGACAGCTCTATGTAGAGTAGTTGTGTACATAAGTGAAATGGAATCTTGATATACAATATCTCCAGGGCGGCCTAAGTACTGTGTCAACTTTCGTTAAGTACGTAAGCCGCCCCGGAGATACTCTATATCAAGATCTCATCTCACCTATTTACACAACTACTCTACATAGAACTGTTTACGTTTTACACTTGACTCTTTTACACCACGCATAAGATGTTATTTATGTGTAAAAATAGCTAAATAAGTTTTATGCAATATCATTTGATGATTGTTCTCTGGTGATAATCCCTTGTGGATTGAAATATGTAGGGGACTCAGCGTTATACTCGTAATACAATATAAATATCTAACGCAGAATATTGTGAATTTTTTGGTTGAGTGTTAAAACTGGAAAGACTGGCTGACAGCGGGATAAGTTATATAATGTTGCCAGCAATGATGCGTGTTAGCAAATATATGTGGCCAGTGTTGTACTTGTTTTTTTAATTTTTATCTCTTTTTATATTTCGATTTTTCGTTCAGGCCGCGTACCTGTAAACAATGGTTGGCATATCAAAGTGTGACACCATGGCATAAGAGTATGTATGCGTCCTTTTCTTGTAGCCAGAGCTCACACATAAAAACGTACAGGTAAAATTATGAAATATACTATGGAAAGTTAGGGTATAGTGATAATATCAAAATAATGGCTAAATTCTATACAAAATTTATTTTGTAACTAACGGCCAAATTACCGGTCATCGACGGTCGTAGTTCGTGAAGTTGTGACTGAAGGAAATATATGTCTGTTGTTTAGTTTAAACTAAGGTTAGCCACCTTTAAGAACGTTTGTTTTCACTAAATCCTCATTGAACTGTCACGAGGCTGAACGGAAGTACAATCAAACTCCGATATAGCGCCGCCTTTCGCTCAACGCATTCTGCGGCAATGTACAAAGAGTGGCGGTAAATCGAAATAAGAAATAGGAAATTTCTGTCCACAGATTTTCAAGAGCGATAAGTGAGGGTGCGGTTACGTTGGGGAGGCGCTGTATCAGGGTTTGACTGTATTTGAAATTTGTAGAACATGTTCAAGAAGGACTCCAACAAAATACAGTTTACATGGAACTCTAATACTGAGCACGGTGTGCGACACAGTTGGCACTTGACACAGAACACAAAGCTCGACTAGGAAGCCACCAGCCGTATCGAAGTTTGAGAAACGTCTTGAGTCGCTGCATAATGTGGAAACGCAAAGACGGGGGGGGAGTCCGTGCCACTGCCTGGCCCAGACGCTGGTATAGCAGTAGCAGTGTGCCTCTTAAACCGGCAAACCAGAAGCTGAAAACGTATTCCTAGCCATCGATTTAAGAGGACATGAAACAGGGTCCATATGACTACCTATAGTAACAGTTATCAAGTCTGTAACATAATGGTTAAGATCATGTGAGTGTGAGAGACAGTGTGTGTGAGAGAGAGAGGGGGAGATCAGCTTATACGGCTATACGCGTCTTTCTGGAATTCATATAAATAAAATTAGAATGTCACAGTAGTAAGACCAAATATATGAAACTGCTACGTTTCACAAACACTACGACTCGGTCATACGATTAAAACTATACAGACTGCTTGGTTGTATAAATTACGTGACAATAAATGTCCTTATATATAAATAGAATGTTTCGCATAAGGTGTGCCAAACTTCTGGATATTTTTATACGAGTAATTTTAAGTAAAAATGCTATACCAGCATAAGCTCTACTAAAAACCGTGATATGATACCGCTAGTAGCATTTTAATGCACGCACATGGATGTAACCGAAAATTTTACGACACATACATTTTATCATAGTGTACGAATAAAAAGAAAGTTGTGTGACACCACAAAAAGAAGATATCGATCAAGTCTTAACCTACTGCACAACATGTGCCCGATAACCCCACACAGCAAGGGTAGCAGTTACGTCTTACCCTACTGTAGGTAAAACAGCAATAAGAAACTTGTGTGTCAGGTAATATTACAAACGAAAGATACAATTTTTTATTTATGCTGCACAATCAGTTGTTAGTTTACGTTGTTACGTTACTGTACGGAAGAAAAAATTATTTTATTAGATAATATTAAAACTGGTAATTTTCAGTTTTGTTAGTTACACTTATTACAGTTCAAAATGAACCCACCAGTCTGTATGCACAATTCTAGGCCTCCCACAGAGCATTTGTTGCCCTTCTGATATATGTGCCATCTCCCTTTATGCGGTCAGCGGACTCCGTGATTCGCTGCAGCAGTTCTCTTGTCTGCGATTTTTGCCGGTAGACCACGTCCTTTATGTACCGCCACAAGAAATAGTAAATGGGTGCGAGATCTTGTGTCCTCGCAGGCCAAGTCCGTGGAACAGAACGACAAATCCGGCAATTAGGATAATAAAGATCAAGGTATTCTGTTACTTGTCAGGCGACATAAATTGGAGCACCATCAGGTTGATACCACATCCATAACCGTGTCTACAGAGGAATGTATTGTAGCAAACGTTGCAGCGATTTCTGCAAGTAACTCAGATAATAAACCTCAGTCGTAAGTCTTCAACGACAAACCGTCCAGTCGACCAATTTCCAATGATGCAGCATCAGTTTTTTTGTTCATGGTGCGAAAGCCCGTAGTGGGCCAGGGCCTCCTAATTATCAAGGCTTCACGATCACGCTGAGACACGCCACACACGGTAGGACTCCTCTGGACGAGTGATAAGCCCGACGCAGAGACCCCTACCTGGCAACACACAACACTCACAAGAGACAGACATCCATGTCCCCGGCGGGATTCGAACCCGCAATCCCAGCAAGCGAGAGGCTGCAGACCCACGCCTTAGACCTCGCGGCCAAAAGGATAGGCAGCATTAAATATTCACTGAAAATATGTGCTGAAAGTGAGTTTCTACGGTAATACGAATATGTGGATTGGCAAACACTGCTAAGCGTTTATACACTATTTGATCCAACAAATTGCACAGTCAGTAACAATAACTATTTGTCACGTATGTTCCTTCTGCATGTTTCGACCTCTACATGGTCATCATAAGGGAGGTATATACAATAAGTAAATTCATGTCTCAAAAGGATACGCGAAATGAAACCAGATCAAATGTATGTGTAGTAGCGAAATTTGCACTTCCGCGGCAGTATCCAGTACTACAGTTGCAAGGGGTATATCATGATGAAGCCACAGACGACGAAAAGGCTAAGAAAAAAGCATTGTGTGCAGAGGAACAACGGATACTGATGACTCAACACTGTCAGAACTTACACAAACAACTTCCTACAGATAAAGAAGCAATTTACAAACTGGTAACAGGCTGTTCTGACATCCTTAACTTGATAAACAAGGGCAGTAACTTGTTCTGTAACCGACGCTAGGCCGCAGGATAACGTAATGACACAGGTAAAAATAAACTGAACAATTATCAAATCTTATTGAGCATCTGTATAGGTCTCAAGGGCAACAGAAACCAAGTGCTGATTAAGGTTACTGTGTAACACAGAGAACACAGAAAACATAACACAATCACTAGAGAACAACAGAACAAAAATATATATCCTCTTTTACTCATCAGAAGTAATATGAGCCCAAGGGAAAGATAAATTTATTTAGTGTCCCTGGAAAGGGAAACAAGGAGACCCAAAATAGTCTCTATTCTCTGTTACAGTGTCTAATCTCATATAATGGCAACAGACAAGTAAAGCAACAAACGATTTTATTAATCATCATTATAACAAACAAACTTAACAAGCACACAAAAAAACTTGATTGTTGAACATCAAAGCCAGCCATAAAACAGATCCATGATTCAGTTACAACTACATTATATCCCACAATCCACATTCCTAAGGGTAGTTTAGTGTTATTCTTCCATCTACTTTTCGGTTTTTACATCACACCTCTTCCAAAATGATTTTACGTCTAAATTCCGTATCCATTTCTTTTGTTACAATCTACATGTCTATATTACAGCATCCAACATATCTTCTCCTAACAATACTTATAGAACTGTAGAGTTTGCCTCAATATACCTTATTCTGCACAGATCAATCCCAAATCACCCACTTACTGTACAGATATATAACAAAATAGCAAAGTCTCAAAACCCCGGAGACACTGCTGTCCAAACAAGATCCCGCAACACTGGATTCCAACATTTAGGCTGAAACTGTGCACCGCTTTGCAACGCCCCTCGGCAAATGAGAAACAATACGCAAAGTAACCTTGATTTCAGGCTCCAGCCGCGATGTTGATGAGATCTGCGCTCTTCTGGGATATTACGCGGCGTCGTGTTGTAATTGTTTACCGACGTTTCGGGACAACGTATCGGTCTCATCTTCACGGGTCAAGAGTCCGAGTAGGAAAGAAAGAAAACCAGCAACCTATAACGTAGATTTTGGAAAGTACGTGCGGGTAGCAATCAGTAGGCGTGATGACAGCCAATAGGGTAGAACCAGGGCGAGAGAGGGGTGGATACAGACAATTACCACACGACGCCGCGTAATATCCCAGAAGAGTGCACATCTCCAAAATTCAGAATTTATTTATTAAACTATGACAATTATTTGATAATCCATCAGTTTCATATGAATTGATAAAAAACGAAAGCTGTTCACCTTATTTACAAATTCCATCTAGTTGACTCCAAACTGAGCATCGCATTTTACAGTATATATTTTAATATTATCCTCCTCCTTATGCCTAATTAACAGGCAAAATTTGGTGTTTCCCCTATAACACATGTGGTACGTATCGCACTCGCTTCGAGATTATTATGAATTTAACAGAAACAACTAACTCATAAAATAACCAACTAAGTAACTAAAGGACTCCATGGAGCAGAATCCTTCTTGACAAGCCAATGTTTCCACATGTAGCCAAGAAATATCTCCAATTTTATGCAGCCCAAAGGTTCGTTACCGTTTTCACAATATCTCGCCTTTTGTCCTTGTCCTCAGCCAGAAAATTCTAGTCCATGGTCTTCCGTAATATTTCAACTTCCATTTGAAACTCATCCCTCCAAAACAGGAATAGAACATATCACGTTAAATGTCTGCTAACACTTTTATGGTTTTACAAATAGCATAAATTTATCAATATATCTGACCATTATTTCAATAAAATCTGTTTTACATAGGTCTATATCATATTAAATGCGGCTTAAGTACCAAGATATCGCAAATAAACTGACTTTCAAAATTAATAATCTCCGGAGAATACTAAGTTAAAGCTTTGTCTTAATAAGGAAAAATTATGTGTTAAGAATTGTTTAAGTTTTGATTTTTAGTTATGTTTATGGGCTTTCGATTATTATTGTACGCCTCTAATTTCGTGAAAATTTGCATCACTGAAGATTACCTCTCAGCACCTGACACACAGACTCTTTACTATTAAAACCCTAAAAACAGTAGCACCTAATATATTCAAATGTCATCTTCACGGAAAATTCTGAAGACGGAGGCAGTACGTCCTTCCGAAACCTTCGACATATCCCAGAAGATGGGAATCTCCTTTAAATGTATCTGGTGGCAAATAAATTGTGGGAAATATCTCATTTACCTTTATCCTCACAATTTTTTGGAAATTGTTTGTTGTAAATCGTATCGAAAATTCTTGCCATATGCCTACTTTCCAAAACAAATATCAGGAGACACAGCAGTATGTGTTTCTGTAACATTATATGCATATGTATTGTGATACATTAACTTGAAGTAAGAACAGAACTTAGAGGTTTTAAATTCGAGTCTTGAGGAAAATATTTGGATGTAATAATGTACATTACATTGGTAATTAAGACGTTATATGATGTGTAAATACATGATTCATAGAGGTCAGACAGAAGTGTAAAGAGAGTGGAATCTTCTAGGAGGTTACTACGGGCTAGGCAGCTGGCTAGTAGGCAACTTTTCGGTGGAAAACCGAGATTAAGTTGGGAGTCTGTGGAACAGCGCCACAACAGATTCCAGTCGCAGCTTTCGGGTTTTGCTACAAAATGCCACTTCATTTACCACTGTGACTTTTTCAAAATAGACACCTTACACTACAGGTCTGCTGGTCAAAACGATCACATTACTTATAGTGTATTAGGTGCTTTCATTGACAGTTTTTTTATATAAAGGCTACAAATATGTATATGTTTGTATGTATGTGCGCTCTTGCGCGCGCATTGCCGTTATATGTCTGTGTTTCAAACGGGGCCATTTGAAAGTTAGCGTGTAATTCAATTCATCGTTTTAAAGAAGGAGTATGCATTTCAATGGGATTGCCCACTGCCGCAAAACGACGACTCACTTTTAAAGGTTAGTTACTAAAATCACAATCCGATATTATTTTACCAAATTTTCTCAGGCGACAGCATGCCTATGGACCACACAAACTCAACAGTTTTCGACCATATACGAAATTGAATTTTTCCGTCGTATTTCTCCCGCGTGTGAGATGTTAATTTCCTGCTTGATGTGCCAAAGCGATGAAGAGCGCTCAGCATGGCGTAGAAACCAGTATGCTGAAATGTTAATTCGGAAGGCTGGGGTAATTTAACATCTTGCGTGAAAGAAAGTTGGTGGTCAGGTCACACCGAGGCTGTGACAGATCGTTAAAAATCACGTTTCTCCTTTGCCACGCCATTATCAACGACTGGTTCAGCGTTGTAAGATGTCTTTGCTCACGAAACTTCCGAACAGTCCTGAGAAATAGCTCGCATTCGTTACGTCAGGGCAGAGTTATTAGAGATTATTATTGTTATTACTATTTTTATCTGAACACAGGTGAACCTAATTAATATAGATCTGTAGTATTAACAATGACGGTCAGATGTTTAACACGCCTTCTTGTTTCTTGTGAGGTCCTGGGTTAGCTTCTAGATCCGGAGACCGGTTAGTCTGAATGTATTTTTCCATGATTTTCCTCAATCCCTCCATACAATGCTGAGACAATACCTCAAAGTAGTCTACGGTCACTACTTTCCACATCCTTTCCAATTTACCATTCACTAATTTGGCCTATTGACCCAATCGACCCTACGCAATGCAGCTACTCTCATCGTCTCTAAACGAAAATAAGTCAAAAGGAAAGTACTTGCTTTGTAACCCTCCTAAGACAAAAATAAATGTACATTATAAACAAGGTTTCAGTTCATACCTCACACGGAACACATTTTGCTTCCATCAGGAAAATCAATCGGTGAATCTTATGTAGAAAAATAATGGTTGTTATTGTGCCATACACAATACAGATACAGGGGATGGGAAAATGCCACGTTTTTAGTTTGTAACTCTGCGGTACACGTATTTGCCACCAAGATTCAAGGGTGAAATAAACAAGGCGATAATAAGAATGGGAAAATCGGAAATTGCTTAAAACTGAGAGAAATATAAACGAAAAATTTAGAGTGCTGAAAATGAAGTTAAAATAAAACCTGCCTAAAGAATTTTTATGAAATTTTTTGGCGCGGTCCACATGTAGGACCGGATTAATTGGTGTGTGTTTTCTACACGAGGCACGTAAAATTTGCGGTAGGTCAAATGATCGCACAATAGGCGCTGGCTGCGTGATTACTCCGTTGCTCTGGCGGATGAAGTATATGCTGCGAGAAGGGAAAGGATTGAGCGAGCGATCTGCAACTGCAGTTAACCGAGCGTTACACTTATAAATGTCTGATTGCGTCTGTGCTCACAAAGAAAATCTGTAGTTAATATTTACGTACATTAACTGAAATTTAACTTTTAATGTTTCGTTACGGATTAACTGAAGTGAAATTTTTGTTATTTAATTATAAGCTTTATGTATATAAATATATAAGGAGAGATGAAATGTATGTGTAATATGGCATATAGGAATTTGCATAGAGGTTTTCGCTTATTTATATGTCCTAATGAAAGTTTTAACAATTTATCAGCACGTTTTATAAATTCTTGCATGAAAGAAATATTTGTACAAGTAAAAGGGATGCAAAATGATTTTTAAGTGCCAAAATTATACGCATATGTTAAAATTCCACAGCCTTTATACTAATTTATAAATAGGTAAGTATGGTATAAAATAGCATTGGAATAAATAATGTTTTGTTTGTTGTAAGACGATAAGAAAATATTCCTGCCATTTGCGGGAATTACGCAAAGAGAGAAACCTAAGTTGGTCTTTCTTACTGAGACTCATACCGGGAGATGTTTCTCACGGCGGATAAATACATGATATTACGGTGACATAAGGACCTGGTTCCCGCGTTCTCAAGGTTGAGTAACGTTCAACACAATACATCTGGCCCCTCCGAAACCCTTGTACATATTTAAAAAAATTCACGGCGTCATATTCCAGCAGACCGCAAACAGTGGTATCTCCCACCAAACCTCTGTACACATATTTGCCTCCTCAATTCTGGCCGTCTCGACACCACTGCACTAACGGCATTAGGTGACCTGCGTAAGCAAAGAATGTCACGATTTAATCGCACACGTCTTCTTGGTTCCAAATATTTTCCTGAATGATTTGCAAAAACACTTTTAATTTATCCTCCTGCCTAAAAAAATATGACTATGTATAAACTCCTCCCACACAGAACAATGCAAAATTATTTTTGTACATCTTAGTATTCAGAGTTTTAGAAAGCAGGCTGTACAATATATTTTTCTAATTAAATAAAAAAATAATAATAAATAATAGTAAAGGTAAAGTTCACCCTATAACCTGCTATAAAGGCAGAAAGGGGGAGTACGGTATAGCTTTACTCATTCTTTAAACTCGGCGCTAGATGGGGGTGGGTGGTTAACACACGCCCCGACCGCTTCACCTCCGGGAATAATAACTCTGCTGATAATTTTGTCACGTTTTGCTGCTTCGATATAACCAGTGTTTCTTTTTGCGAAGGTCTCACAAAGAGATCACGTTATATTGGCCAAGTAACTGTATCGCTGCAGATCCGGTGGCCGTGCGGTCTAAGGCGTGAGGTCTTCGGCCGCTCGCTTACTGGGATCGTCGGTTCGAATCCCACCGGTGGCATGGATGTCTGTCTCTTGTGAGTGTTGTGTCTTGTCAGGTAGAGGTCTCTGCGACGAGCTGGTCCCTCGTCCAGAGGAGTCCTACCGACTGTGGTGTGTCTCAAATGTGTGTGATCATGAAACCTCGATGAAACGAGGAGGCCCAGGCCCATATAAGGCTGTCGAGCCATAGGAAAAAGTGTATCGCTACGTACACAAACAAGTGCGTAACTGAAATTGAAATTCTGAGAAAATTTACTGAGGCTTGGTTCAGAGGTTTCAGGTATGGAGAGGCTCTTCACATGTCTGTCTCTTCCTTTGATGTCGATATTGCGTACTTTAAGGATGTGAGGGAGGAAATGTACGTCATGGGGGAAAAGTAAAGATTCTTGAACGTCATGTCGAAAAACCAAGTTACGCACTTTGCAGACTTTAGATTCAGTTTAATTCCTGTTTGTAGCAAATCAGTTAAAAGGTCAGTGAAAAGACAGGTAATGATTTCTTCCTATATTCGCCTTCTATTTCCTTTCGTTAGTTTCTTTCCTACTTTCCATTCTTCCATCCTAGCTCTGATCTGTGATAAGTTAAAACAGTTAATTATGGTCAGTCTGTATTCATCAGGCGTGCTGTTTCCAACTAGAGCATTCAGCCCTGTAAGTACGAGAAAACTATATGTTTCCACGAAAATGAAGGGGCATCAGCACAGCATAACACACACAGTCAAAAACAAACAGCGTGTTATTCATAACAATGCGGTAATTTCCACATCCCTATATTATTATTTTATGACTATCATCCCAGCAGCAGTAAAGGCCTGCGATATCCAGGTATATAATCAAGATAAAATGATAGTTACGCTTAGAGACAATTTTCTAGTCAGACTACACAATTTTTGAAAAGAGACAAGGTATAAGCCTCTTGTAAGTTACCATATAAATTTTAAGGTCAGAATTATATCAGCACCGAATAAAATCAATATATTAATCCATGCTGAGTACGATAAATGCCACTAGTCATATGTATAATTCTTCCTCAAGGACATCGACACTACTATCCTGTAATTTCATAGTAATTATAAGCATTACAATTGAGTGTATTATTTATACGTACATATTTCAACGTTTCACTGGTATCGGAATCTTAAAGTGATCATGGCTAGTAACTGAAGCGGTTTGTAATGCACTGTCTAGAACTCAGTGCCACAGTGTCAACGACGAGCGACACAAGTGTCGATTAGAACTAAAATAAACTTGATAATTGTTCTTTAGGATCTCAACAGACATACATCAGTCAAAATACGGAAAGTTTTACTTACAGACATCAACTTGACACCGACTAAACGACATGATACGAATCAGAATTTTCACAGATTGGAGTAACTCACCTGAAATAAAAAGAAAAAAAAGCATATCATTGTAACGATCATTAACCGGTTAGCTCAGAGCCCAGATTACAGGCTGTAGATCAGGATAATCTGAAGTCGATTCCCTGCAGTATCGGACGCTGTTCTCTTCGCCACTGCGTCCACAAGGGCTCAGGGGCGCACCCTTCCTCCAATGGGAAAAAGTAGGGATTTTGCACTGAGGATAAAGCGGCTGAAACGTGAAGCTAATCACTTCTCTCCATCCAGTGTCAAAGGTTAAGAAAGATTGGAGCTGCTGCACCACAAAAAGCCAACATTCACAGTGATATGACAATCCTTTCCTTCAATATAATAATAATAATAGTATGTTTATATCAAAGAAACGACTCTTGACTCATTCAGACAATGGCAAAAAATTTTTATCTTCTCGAAAAGATTTTCAGATGGCTCTGGGGCCCACACAGCCTCCGATTCAGAGGGTAGCCTAGGCTCTTTCCTCAAAGGTCAAGTGGCTGGGGTGTGAGCCTGACCAGTCACCTCCATCTAACGCTGAGGTTAAGATTGAGCAGAGCTACACCTCCACACCTCCTATACGACTTAACGGCTTGCGCAGGGACTTTATTTTTACCACAGGAATAAATTACTGACTACTGGGTTATTTTAAGACAATTTGATATAGTGTTGATTGTACAGCGTCGAGTGTCCGGGATATTTATGAATTTCGGGTTTGAAAGATATAGAAGGATGCACAAAAACATATATTTTAATAAGACAGATACCACGAAAAAAATATTGGGCTCCATGTTCAAAACTTTCATTCTACCGAATTGTACAGAAAAAGCAAGAAAGTTTTATTCACATTGTACTTTACATATTTACAAATTCAAAAACAAAATTTCGATTAGTAAACATACGGAGACCAAGGGTCCGTCTGACAGAACGTCTGGGAACCTGACTCTGATAGGTTTGGACTCAAATATTTCCGAGTCCCAGATATCCATGGGCACTGCAAGTTGAGATCCATGAGAGATAAACAACATAAGTCTTATCATGCACATTTTACACTGGAAGTTAGTACTTACCAGGATCTCATAAGTGCAGCAGGAAAACCTGTTGAAATTTACTAGCCCCTGCACCTCTATTGCTTGTTATAATTTCAATCTAAATTCAAAGACAAAAATTTGAGAATCTAGAAGCAAATAGACGCACTTATTTCCAGATATGTTTTAATTTACGGTAACGAAAACAAATTCATCGTAGTTTTAATCACTTTCTAAGAGCTGTGGCTACATTAACTATTAAATAATTTAGAAACAGAATAGTTTATACGTATTTATATAATACATATTTGCATTAATTACTAATTACATTTGGAACAATAAATTATATATCATGGATTCATATCTAAATTCCTGCTTGTATGAAGTCCTAAAGAATCGTAAAGAAAAAGCGTTGTGTGCAATTTTTCAACATCGAAGTCATTTGCTGAAATGAATTTATTAAAAGAGAAAAGTTACATTTCTCCGTTTATTTGAAGGATTCCGTTGCAAACTAACGTCATTCATGCTAAATTATTCTCTTAGATACTAAAGAAAAATACAAACCAGCATCTATGTAAAAGTGTTAATACTGAATACGATAATTAATATTACAAACGCAACGCCAGCCAACTGAAGAGAAACAAATAAGCAACAAAATTAGGCTACTGAATAGCTATGCTTCCTTTTGGGTGGAAAGTTCCAAAATTAATATCAAAATTTACACGGCCTCGTAATTCTTGTCGACGTGACTCTCAGTATAATGTCAGATTTTTCAATGTAAATTTGTCTGTTCCGTTTTCCTTCTTTAATAAGCGGATGAAAACTGTAACAAAGTTTTTAATCTACTGTGCATGTGTTTACAGTTTTACATGTATTTCTGAAGAGGAGATCATTAGAAGCACTCATTACCAAAGCCGCCTGAACATTTCTTTATATGAAACAAATAGAAACATCCAAAATTTATAATTTAGACGTAAATTGTGTTTTAGGTGAAGAATATTTCATTATAATTAAGAAACTACGAAGAACGACGAGACGCACGAGGAGCAAATACAGGCGTACAGTTTAAGTTACCAGTATGCTGCAGAGATCTTTTTATCTAACTATATGAAAAAGAATCTTTCTCGGAAAGCGATGACTTAGGTGGCAAAAAATGCTATTGTTAGTCACCGTGTTCACAAAATCCCGCAACGACTCCCGATTAGAGACTTAAAGTTTTCTGACAAAATTTCTTATATACCTACGGATTCTCATATGTAAAAATATAACACGAATTACTTACGAGTATGTCCCCTTTGCGCGCTACATAGCCCGCGCATCTCACCCTCCCTCCTTTATTTGAACACCGTAATTGTATATGCAAATTAGGAAACTCTTCATTCTAAAAAAATCCGTGTATCCTCTTCTTTCTTCATTTGTTTTACTCCCAAGCTTTCTCCCCAGCACAAATTCTCACTCTTATTGTGTTCTCTTCTTCAGAGACGCAGCTTTCATCATCTTTACTGTCAGTTAAAACAACAGTGCAACGTATTTTAACAAACTAAAGTCGAGTCTACAGGAACGATTTGAAAGTACAGAAATGGAATTAGCCTAAAATAAAACATATATTTAAAGTTAAATTCTCTGGAAAGGCATCGTCATAAAGTTGTGAAAAAAAAAGTTTTCACTTATTTTATCCAAAGAAATGCGTCCAGTAGCATAAAAAATGTAATCTAGTACTTGCATTTCCAGTTTTCTTTGCCACATACAGCCTATCCCAAACCTCGCAAACAGTCGCGTATACAGCACAATGCCGGTCTTGATCAACTGTCATAAATCCCCGCTGAGAATTGCCCCAGACTATCTGGTCCCCAAACCAGCCGAGAATGGGTGCTGTACTTATAACACTTGTGCATAAAACACTTTGTACTTCACGTTTTCTAATGACAGTGAAGGTTTAATGTATTTTTAGTACAGAGAGTGGGTGTGTAACGGTGCTGTTGAGTTCTTCGATCTTCTGGGATGTTTTGCAGCGTAATGGGTAGTTTGTTACCGACGTTTCGGATTGCACTTTGGTCTCACCTTCAAGAATCAAGAAGCCGAAAAAAGAACATCTTGACCCTTTAAGATGGGACTAAACCGCTGTCCCGAAACGTCGGTAATAGACTACCCGTTGGCGCTGCCCATAATCCCACAAGATCGAAGACCTCAAATACATCACAGCAAAACCTTAAGATCCCAAAGCTGTTAATTCCTAAAACTAACTTAGGCCAATGACTAAGGGATGAAATGTGGGCATGTAGTATTGGTACTGACAGAGAAAGCTGAAGTGCTCAGAGAAAACCATGTCCCTTTGCCACTCTCTTCACCACAAATCCCAAATGAACTGCCCTGGGTTTAAAGTCGGGCCTCCGAGGTAACAGATCGGCGACTTACCGCCTAAACCATTGAAAATACAAGTACAGAAATTCTAACGAAGTAATTTTAATGACCTAAGGAGAATTATAACAGTTCATAAATTGACTGAATGTGCTATCAGGTTTATAGCAGAGTGTTTTCTTTTTCTACTTGTTATACTTACGAAGGAAGTTGCTTTCTTGTCACGATTATTCATAAAGTGTGAACTGCCTGAGGTGAATTTCAGACCTCTGAGTTTACGAAGTGCTAAACTAAGGTAATAATCACTTTGTCTCGGGGCGTTACCCATTTATTATGAAAAATATAAGTTTTTTTTATCATTTATATTTACGTTCGCACATCCAGATTTTACGCTGCAACGTTTAATGAAACCTGAATAAAATCTGTGTAGCGGGTTCAGGTATGCGAGACACAGAGAGGCGCATTTGTTCAAGACTTATCAGTTGTCTTGTGACAGTACTATATGCAGTGCAGTGCATCAACAGCCCACCAGTGAAGGAGCCCTACCACGTGCCTAAAACAACTTTAGATGCAAAAGTACTTTCACAAGCGGAACAGGCTAAAGTGCCTTAATTTTTGTGCAAAAGATATAATACGCTTCAACTAACTAATTGGTCACAAAACGAATTGTCTGTTGCTTGGTTTATTTCACGCTTACACGACAACGGCCTTATTTCAAGGAGCACATGGCGCTCACGAAGCGAAAGTTTCTCATCAAAGGATACAGCAAATGAAAATATTTATTATTCTTTTTTAAGTTTGTTTGAAAGTCTTATCATTATGAATGTTGGTCAATGTATATTTTTCTTTGTTAGAACATTCGCGCAATTATCATAATAATAAGCAGTCATTTACCAGTAGTAGCTTCAGCAGGTCACTGTTCGTCTGGCAGAGGGCCACAGAAAGGCAGCTTCGTTTGCAAGCCACGTGACACAGCCCAATTTCCCGCAGTATTAAAGTATCAGTAAGGCAGATATTTGGTCGTGCCATGGCTCAGGCGGTTATTCGCCGCGGAGGCCCGGGTTCGATCCCTGGTCAGTACGTGTAGGATTTGTGGTGGACAAAGTGGCACTGGGACAGGTTTTTCCCCGAGTACTTCGGTATTCCCCTGTCAATTTAATTTCACCGGTGCTCCATTACACGGAAAAATTAGAAAAAATTAATCATCTTCTTAATCCTCTTCATCATAGGGTTGCACAATAAGCCTCAAGGCTGGGGTGCGTTCGTAGCATCTGCTCTGTACAACAAAAAATACAAATACTTCATGCTTAGCTTAAAGACGTAACGTTGTATGTGGATTGTATTCAAGTTAAGTCGAGCATTAGTCTATTGACAGGCTGTTGTTAACACAGCAATGAACGTTTGGATTCATTCGGATCCAGGAAACGCCTTGACCAGATGAAGGTCTGTTTCCCATCCAATTTTACGTCATTTGACAGATACAAAGAAATTATTAAAAATTACTGAATGTAACTGTCATATACTAACCTTTAATGGGTCGAGAAATAAATGCTGCGAGATTCTGATGAGAAAGGGCACCGGGGTGCACGCTGCCGTGGACACAGCAAGGAAATATTCCCTAAAGTTGTCCCTACGTACGAAGTGAGGTCATGTAGGGGAGAGGAGGTACAGCTCCTCTCGTTCTTAATCTCAGTAATATATGGTGGTGAGTGGTTAGCTTCACGCTCAAGCCGCTTGATCCCCAGCAAAATTACTCCATTTACCCACTTCATAAAAAGCTGCGTGAGCCCAAGAGCCGATCTGGGCTCTTTGGAGAAGAGGAACTCTTGCCCTTAATGACTTCATGGTTGTCCAGTCCGTTGCCAAGTCATTATATTGAATTCAAATAATCCAAGACGCCCGGCAGGAGCTCTAATATCTTCTAAAAGGAAATAAAATTTCTCTCTAATCAGTCTTTTCTTACGGTACGATATTATACGTACATGCGGTTCAACATCGGATCAATTAGGAGCATCTGGAGGCCATACCAGAAACCCCAACTGATCTACAATCTAACGGAAATTTATCCACGGCCTGTGATAGCCATTTCGAGAACACGCTGTCCATGTAAGTTCTACACGTCTCACGTTTACGAGTGTGGACTGGGCGGACTCTTCCTTTCGATGTAATTTGTCCTCTCAGAACGACTTTAGAGCTTGGAACAGACAAAGCTACGGGCAGAGCCAATGCAATGGGCGTGGATACTACACGACGTGAGATGAATCAACAGTAACCCTGTCATCAGGAAGATGTTGAGCTATCCTGTGGATACCTACAGAAAGATAAGACAAAAACGACAGGAAAGTAGAAAAAACGTGATGACCAGAGAACGACAAGTCAGAAGAAATGGACCATGCTGAGACAAAAATTTGGATAGACAAAAGGAGAAGATAAAACGAAAGGAAAATATAATTGTCCCACTGATGAAGAAAGGGTGGATCTTCTGTAAAACAAGTGGGGAAGAAGTGGGAAAGACAAGCATCAAGCAAATGGCCTCTATTTCAACATACAGACGGCTGCAGGGGATCACTATAGTCGGTCGCTGACAAACCTGCGTGAAACCGGACCGTCGTCAGTTGTACTGCGTTAAGGCAGTACAACAGTTTGCCTAGGCACCTGTCATGACGAAAATTCGGGTCCGCAAAATCCATATCATGAAAGCTCGTTTCCGGCGAATTACTTTGAACTCTTTTGTTTCCTTCTTTATTTCCTTCATCCTCGATTCACTGTGGTCACTTCATTCCACATTTCAGTTCATTCTCACTATCTGTCCAAGCCACATCTTAATGTTTTACTCCCCATCTTCTCTACTTTTCTATATTCCCTAGTATCAACCTAACATTATTTTCTGTAATTGTATAGAGCTACATCTATTATAAACATGTGCTTTATTTTATTACGTGTTTCAGAGACATACAGGGCAATAAATGTGAGGATATATTATTACGCTATAACAATGAATCTCTCATCCGTTCCTTCCAGGTGCCGGCGTCTTAATGCTTTAGTCTTGTCAACATTTCTGAAAGCAAATATTGTTTCTCGTGAGTACTGAATAATGTTAGGCTATTACCACCCTGCTGATGGGTGACTGTTCCGTTTAACAGTTTAAAGACAAGATTTAACCTAACTGTATCTCGCAGTAAACTCACTCGTTCTTGGTTAAAAAAAGACCAATCGGTATTACACAAGGAAATAATTTGTAACTGCTCGAAAATCCACAAAAATCACAGAAATGCACTATGTGAGCAGAAAGTAGAAACACTGAACTTCATGGTACCGTACGTAAAGTAATGGCTTTTGTTGCCATCACTACAAAGTGAGTACCTCCAGTCGTAGAGACTGAAACTTCAACAACGATCGAATGTATCTTGTTACCATCTTTCATCCTAAATTACTAATTGTTTGATGTTTAGCTTATTCTAATGTGTCTACTAAAACTGCTGTTCCAGTACGTGCAGTTCAGACTGTATGCGATCTGTTCTACTTATACGCGTATAGGCTACACACTCTCAGGTCTAGTCTAATTCTCGGCACCAGACTGAATTATTATTTCTATCGTCAAGAATATTAGCAAATAGGCCCAAATTGAATTACTGTTCTGAATGTCCCTATCAATAGAAACCCTTTTTGAGAAAATATCAGTGGATAAACCGGTCAATACATTTCCCAGAATTTATGAAACTCAATATTTCATTACTGTACGCATACAAATGAAGCTAGGCGAAAACTACAAGTCTCATGGAACGGAAGCACCTTGGAGCACACAGACCAGCCTAAATATCTTGGAATTACCCTGGACCGGGCTTTAACCTACAAGCATCACTGCATCAAAACAAGACAGAAGGTAGCAACGAGAAACAATCTTCTTAGAAGGCTTACGGGAAGTAGATGGGGAGCAAACCCTAACGTTCTCCGACTAACTGCACAAGCACTTTGCTTTTCAACTACAGAATACGCATGTCCTATGTGGAATAGATCTGCCCACACCAATCAAGTCGACACGGCGCTCAACGAGACATGTAGGATAGTGACAGGATGTATGAAACCAACGCCATTGCCAAACCTCTATAGAGCGGCAGGCTTCGCAGCTCCTACGTCTCGTCGGAAGGCAGCGGAACACATAGAGAAGATCAAGCAAACTGTCGATGAGCGACACGCACTCTACGGAGCCAGAACACCACACAGAAGATTAAAATCGCGGAATAGCTTCCTCGGAACAGTGCAAGTTGAACCACCTGAAGACTTCCCCCTTACCCAAATTTGCCCTGGTAGCCACCTCCTTGATTTCAATACTTGGAAATCTCTTAACCGCATTAGAACAGGGGTGGCACCAGTAAAAACAAATATGGTGAAATGGGGCGAAACAAACTCCGACGACCTGTATTGTGGCTGTGGAGAGGTACAAGATATGGGGCATCTCCTATCATGCAAGGACTGCCCCCAGAAATGCACCCTCGAGGATTTATGGCTAGCAAATGAAAAAGGATTTGACGTAGCCCAATACTGGGCAAAAAATCTTTAATTTAATGGTCCGGACACGATAAAGAAAGAAGACTGTACGCATAACAGCAAACCACTGAACACTACCATCTCTGTATAAGTCCAATTTACACCATCTCACTCTCCTCATTCAACATAATTTAAATACTATCATCCAACCTACAGCTGTGTCTACCAGGTGGTCTCTTCCCTTCATATTTTTGGGTTAAGGTTTTGAAAACTTGAAAGGAAAGTATCACTTGAGATATGCGTAGTTAGGAGAAGAAAGTCAGAATTGATTTAGTAGTAATAATAGTAGTAGTAATAGTTGTAGTTGTAGTAGTAGTAGTAGTAGTAGTAGTAGTAGTAGTAGTAGTAGTAGTAGTAGTAGTAGTAGTATAAAGATACATTTGCGCCTGTGATACATGAACCCTTCAACACCGGACTCGGCGCAATGTACGGACCTGTAATTCGTCACATGCTGTCAGCCTCGGTGCACCATACGGTCTTGAATTCATTCAAAGGAACCATAAGCTTAAACCCATTCTGTCCTGCGTAGTAGTTCCATTTTAAACCGCATCGTCATTAGAACACCAGGCTCTCAAGATGAATGTAAGGAGGTATGGCTCCACACATTCTTAACCTCGGCGCTAAATGTACGTAAGTTGTCAGCTTCACGCTCCGACAATTTTGTCCAAGGACAACCAGCCTAACATCCATGGGACTGTTGCCCGGTGGACCCTGGAGTCTGTCCGAGTGCGGTAGAGAAACGGAAGTCCTACTTCCGCCGAGATAGAATGTCATTCTTTTACCCCATATATTAGTCACTAAACTAAGTTATTACTGATACTGTAGTTGTTTCTATTGTTACTATTATCACCATCACTACCACCATTACTACTACTAGTAGTATAAGTAGTACTCAACAGAGTAAATTTGCCAATAAACGTATTCATTTCATCTTAATATTTGACATCCCCGTTACTGCGCACATACACAGTATACTTCACTCTTTTCAGTAATTACAGTCACTACCAACATATATATTTTGACACAATTAGGTTACCGGTTTCAGCTCTATAGAGCCATCATCAGGCCTATACAAGAACTATGATTTTTTTTTTTTAAAGTCGTCCTCTTCTACCTACACCGGTTTTCCCGTTTCAGTGTCGAGGTTTGTAATTTCTTTTGATCACACTGAGAGACACATCACAGTCGGTAGGACTCCACTGGACGAGGGATCGGCTCGACGCAGAGGCCTCTACCTGACAACAACACACAACACTCACAAGAGACAAACATCCATGCCCCCGGTGGGATTCGAACCCATGATCCTAGCACGCGAGCGGCCGAAGACCCACGCCTTAGACCGCACGGCCACTGGGATCGGCCAAATTAAAATCTACAGAGCTAAAATCGGTAGCCTAATTGTGTCAAAAATATATATGTTGGCTGTGACTGTAATTACTGAATTATTATTCATTTCAGACTAAGAAAGGCGCTATTTGTGGTGTTCTATATATTCAGTAGAGTTATATCAATATCAAACAGAGGGGTTTCGTGTACCATGCGGACACATCACGCACATCCTGTGATCTGCGTATAATTCCAGCACGTGTCTGAATTCTCAGTCGTGGGAAGGAAGACCACTCTGAAAGATTAACCTGAAGCACGTTACATTGCCTTGAACAGAATCTGTGGCCACGGACATTCTCTGACTACAGGTGCCGTATTCTGCCGACGGAAATATAAAAATTTCAAGAACACTGAACTTGTGCCTTGGTACATAACGTCTTGGGAAACCAAGTTAATCAGGTAGTAGCTCTATAAAGTTTTCAACATAAGAACTCCTTTCTACTGTTGGCTAGCATCGAACCCACGCACGTAAACGTAATTGGCTGTCACACCATCATGAAAACTTTCTACGTAGTACAGAGGAGGAACTTAAAATAATCATGAGTTTGCGTAGCGCTCTGGTGCCAGTCTCGTAATTTGATGGCGACAGGGAGAATCTACCGGCGCCGTGTTCACGGAGAGGCTGAACAACAGGTCGCTCGTGTCTTTAAAGCCAAATTTTCTTCCTAAGTATGGCTAACAAAGTAGGCGTGTGAAATCACCATTTCGTCTGTGTGTGTGTGTGTGTTTGTGTGGGTGTGTGGGGGGTTGTGAGTGCGTGTAGGTGTGGGAGTGGGTGTCCCAATTTAAACTTCTGAAACAGCTGACCTATTTTAACGAAAATGGGAACAAATTTAAGCCACTGGAGGACACCCAACTTAGTACACCTTAATTTCCTACAAACAGTAATTAAAACAAGGCGGACAGGCGATCTATAATGCGATAGCAGGTACACTCATTGTATGGTCCTAAAAACCATGTATTGTAATGGATGTGGGGAAAATATGTAACTATTTTTCACATGTTGTTGTAGAAATAAACTTAAAAAATCGTGCGGCCGTGTAAAAATTTTATATAGCTTTCAGTCTGATGACATTACCTAGGAAACCATTGGAGTTCAGTAACAGAATTTAAATGTAGATAGTTCATAAACATGTCGAGCGAAGAACTAAATAACACGTGTCTGCATAGTGGTCGTGAAAATATTTGGTCCTGAAAAGAATGGAGTAGTTGAATAAATGAATCTGTAAACTGTACCCACGGTTCACAGGAACTTGCTTTCTTTCTTCTTCGATAGAAGCAGAACGCCAGTTGTTACCTCGTCCCCTTATTCGTTGACTGGTTATTTCGTTGATAAACCACAACTAAATTTATGAAATCCTTCCAAATAATACTTGAATATTATTCCCTACGTCACGCACTGAAGTCTCACCGCGTCTCAATTAACAAGTTAAACGTATTTAAACAATCGTTCTCTATCTTCAGAATTATATGAAACCCATAAATATAATGTGTTAAAATTCAGAGCTTTACTGATAAACAAAGCGGCACATACAACCTGAAATTCGTAGAAATAATGTGTAACAACTCACTTGCCACCTTAAAACGCACTGCGTATCCAGTGCAAAGACCAATATGTTAATGCTGTTCAGGGAAGACCTGTGTAATCCATGTTTACGGCGAGTCGTATTAAACCCGTAAGTACGCCCTGTGGACGAAATGCAAAATTCATTTATTGCTACAAGCAGATGGTACATATAAAACGACTAGACTATAGAGATTTTCAAGGGGAAAGGAACCTCGCGGTATTTGCTCGTTGAAAAATCCAGTGTCATTACCATTTCCAAATTTCCACGCAGCTCCTTCGGTTTATAAACAATAAGTGGGTCTAAACACGCTACGTCATGAAAAGTTCATACGCGCTGCACGTGTGACGCTATTTAGAGGCGTGATATTACGTATCAGTTATAATAATGTGCTGTCCTTTTTGTGTGGATCTGTGTTACAACCCACTCCAATGTATTACTTCCCCCCCTCCCTTTATTTGCGTCATTCCACTAAAATATTACAACACCCTCCCCCCCCCCTCAAACCGTTCCTTCCGCTTGCACCTTCATTCCACTTTCTCTCCCTCAAACCATTCTCTCCCATCGCCTAATTCAGAAATGTTCCGTCTCCGGTACTCACGCACAAAATCACTTTCAATAAAAACCAGTCGTCGTGGTACACTCACGTTACAATACGTGTGGTTTCTCTTCAAAAGTAAAGCAAAAGCAAAGTTGTCCCTTTGCACGCCATTAAGGTATATGTAGGAGTGGAGGTACAGTTCCACACATTCTTAACTATGGCAGTAGATAGAGGTAAGTGATTATATTCAGGCCCCGGCCACTTTACCCCAGAGGAAAGAGCCCTGTTTACCCATTCAAAACGAAGCGATTTGGGGAAGAGATAACTCTGTTGTCGCCACCGGGAAACTAACCATGATCCTTGGCCGTCCAGCTCGCAGCCTGCTCACTGTGTCCATTATGCTACCCCAACGGTCTCTCTTAAGCTGCTGTAATTTTGGGCATTATTTTAGCGTTACGGCTCATCATATTTCATACTGGCTATATATCATCTTAAAACAGCAAGGCGTGAATGAAGGCGTGGAATGGATTTATCCAAATTAGAACAGTGTCCAATGGTGGGCTGTTGTGAACACGGTAATGAACCACCCGATTCCATAACAGTTTGGAGATTTCTTGACAACCTGATGGACACTATCATCTTATAAAGAAGCATTTTGCTCCATAAATTTACATAATTTGTTATGACTTCAAATGTTCTGAAATGTTTAAAATATTTGCAGTTCCTGCCGTAAAAAATCCATTTTCCGACGTTTATGAGTGAGTCTGTATATTCAGCAAATACATCCCATGCTTGCTGACGTAGTTGTGTAGTGACGGGTATAAAGAAATAGTAACCAGCCGTCGAATTTCCACGAGTATAATGTACAAAACAACGGGAAGTCTATTCAAAACATTTGCCTAATTTCCACACATTCTGTTCTTCCCATTCTAAATTGGTGCATTAAGTTTTGGAAGTATTATTTTCAACTCTTCTTTTTGTGCTCCTTTAGACTTCAGCATGCCCAACTGTTACCCGCCGTGCCGCTAGCCACAAACACTACCTTCCTTGTCACAGGAACGATGCTTAATGGGCTTACAACGCGTCCATGCATGGAAAAACATGTCCGGCGAAACACAATTCAAATTTAAAACACTGCAATTCGATTTCACCAGACAACACGTGGAAACTGCTGCACAATGGCTTCACTAGATATACAGAACATCATTACGGCTAAAAAACATCGATGTGCCTTTCACGGCTCCATCCAACTTAATTTCTGCCATAACAAGAGAGAGATGAAAAGAACACAGAGCAGTGTCCGCCTTTCCATAAAACCTCGGTATTGAAACTCACAGTGTTTTGGAATTTATTGCAGTTCGCCATTATTATTATTATTATTATTTAGTTTTTGTGCATTATTTTACCCTGCTCCGACATTTCATGAATTATAAAAAATAATTTTATAAAGCCTTACACTTCGACCCATCGCCAGGACTCTGTTCACAAATAACAGGAATGAAGACCAACTTACATTCTTTCCCTGACTGGGATTCAAACCGCGGGCCATAGCGAGTTACAACTGGTGTTCGGGAACTAAACATCTTATAAACATTTACCTTTATTTTAGGCTTCCGCCACGATGTTGATGAGATCTGCTCTCTTCTGCGATATTACGCGGTGTCGTGTGGTATTTGTTTACAATTAAAACACGATGCCGCTTAATATCCCAGAAGAGCAAAGATCTTATAAACATTTGTCTGTTTTCTATAACTTCAAGCAGCTATAGTTACTCAGACTCCCACACTTTCAAACATACTGTTTTACCTTTTGTTTCGTATGGGTTGGAATTTGGTTTCTCACCTTCAGGAATAATATCGAAATAAGTGACATAAGAGTAAAGTGCTAAATAATTGTACCTGAGAGATAAAAGGGCAAAGAAGAATCGATAAAATTAAGTAATTAAATATTCCGAACATCATTTTTATAATAAATTATTTGCTGTATGTTTAATGTTATCAGGAGCATATAATAAGCAGATAGTTTGCCGTATTGTATGGTTCAAATTAAACATGCATTATCACCATGTTTCTTTATGCAACACGTAGCTGTTCTTATTTTTCTGCGTCACTAACAACACCGAACTGTTCAGTTCTCCTCGACGTTTCAGTTCTGGTGCCCTATTACTGAAGAAACTGCAGAATGTTCTTTGATATACCACAATTCCAAAGTACGTTCCTTCCTATAAAGAAAAAAGCGAGCTGTTTATATCGTCAAGCTGTGTGTGTGATTTTGTGTGTGTCTGTGTTCGCTCGTTTCAACTTCCGAATCACTTGACCGTTACAAAACTTAGTAAGAACATTAGGCTTCTGCAGGACGCTACAAAGCCGCACTTTTTAATTTCCTACTATCGGTAGAAACAACATGGCGAACGGGTTAACTTCTCAGGCAGGAGAGACACTAGCGAGACAACTGTACTCGTGGGTCCTTATATTATTCAAAGCAGAAGACGTTGAAGAAATGTGCGACTTTCTTTTTTAGGCAATACATTTGCAAACCCGTGAAGCGGTTCATACTGGTGTGTATATACTAACAGTAAAAGACTAACACATTTCAGTGAAACACAACTCTATATTATTCAAAGTGATCAGCTACATGTTTCGGCTTGTAACAAAGCTATCATGAGACTGCATATAAGAACCCTAGGTGTGAATTAGTGGAAAATAAATTACACCTACGACTCTCAATCTTATGTCTATAGCAGCTTCACCAGTTATTTTAATGCAACTTACCTGGCCTCAACCCAAACAAGCTTACATACATCATCCCACGTCTACAAACATTTACGACATGTTGTCTTATACAGACAGTTACATCAACCATCAATTGATCGATTAATTAAAATTCACATCTGACAACTTTTAATGTATATATAAGTTCAGATATTGACTTGAATATATTACAGTTTTTGATTTTAACTTTCTGATTCTTATATGCAGCTGATGATGGCTTTGTTACAAGCCGAAACATGTAGCTGAGAATTTTGAATAACAAAAAATTGTGTTTGACTAAAGTATATGAGTCTTTTATTACAATATTCAAAACATTTTAACGATATGGAGGTAGTACGAATGTGTTCTGTACCTTTCTTTCTGATGGTGATAAGTAATAGACCAACGAAGATAAATAAAATGTAAAATCTGGTAAAGACATAGCTGATAAAGATGCCTACATGAGCATACTGTGTCTGTATCAACAATTGCAAATATGGCAATTATGCGAAACTTTGAGGTTATACCCAACATGTTTAACGTATACAGAATCTGTTCTTTCAAAAAAGGAATATAAAACAAGTATAAAAGACTAATACACACAGGTATGTAGGACCACAAATCCATACAATAAGACAGCAAGGTTTACGAATTCTGATCGAAATTTCTTCATATATAACAATTTCTGTATTAATGCTGTGTCCCTTAATATGTTCTGTAGGATATACCTTTGTGATACACGGAGTGTAGCTTAGTTCAGTAATGATGACCGTCGTGCATAAAGCGTCCTTAACTTCTCTTCCAGTACACTTCGGTATCGTCTCTGATTCGGTTGCTGCGGTTGGTCAGATGTTTGTTGCATCTATATTGTGACATTTTCCTTTAAATCAGATGTACCTACGGTTAGTCGACTCCTTGTACTTTCCACGTCTGAGATTTTGCTACCTAAACACATTACGAAACTCCTTCTGTAGGTATCCCCTGTACATGAACCTTAGCTGTTTGCCTTCATCATCAGAGGTTTACTTCTTCTTGTTGACTGACTGACTGACAGTAGGTTATGTAACGACTACCTCGGCGTTATTTTACGTCACAATATACAAGAGGACGATTCCACTCTAGGGGCTAGGGAAGAAGACGTCTTGCCCTTCTTCAAAGGTAGTTTATCGACCTTTGTCCTGATGGACCGACTAAAATCGCGAATAACCTCAGTCCTGGCTCATAGGCATCGCAAACGCGAGTTACAGGCATTTCCACATAATTCAATTTCCTCAGTGGCTCCATTTGTTCGTGGTACTCCACAATACGGACCGATTTAAGATTTTCTTTCCTATTTATAAACGTTTTACATTCATGCATTCAATTTTTCATATTGCTCATGTTGAACGATGTAGCAGCAATAATTGTTCATAAGACATCAGGTTATTTTTAATACCTCATTACAGATTTTCGATTATTTTATTCAATCAGCTGACACTGTAACTCTATTCACAGTGGTGACGTAGTGTGAAACCGATACAAGTTAAATCGGCTTGCAACTTTGCGAATCACTGCCTGTATAAAGAACACCGATTATTTGTGTCGCCTACGATTGGCACAACCCTCACAGAACTGGGCCTATTTTGTGTTCCTGAATTCTCTACGTGTAAATGATTTGCCCATCTTCAATTAGCAAGTCCGGGGACTCTTCAATCCAGCAGCTGTGTTCTAGTGACCGATTTGGTAGCTATTTTGTGTGCATGATGTTGGTCTTGTATGTGTTCTGGTCATTTATTGTGGCAGTCTACAGCTTTACTTATTATAGTTTAAAAATTTAAAACGTCCTACATATAAATATCATTGTTGTTCTGATCATTTAATAACAAGGTACCTAGAAACTTTAGTTTGCTATTTGCAATCTTCCTGTTTCCCTTTCCTTGAAATAGCCAGGTTTGATTATCATATTGCTTCTAATGTGATGTTACCGATTACTTGTCTTTTATAATCATACCTGCGGCCATATTTCTCAAGAATAATATTTATCTTGCTGTGAGACTGTAATGTCATTTCCAGCGATTTCCTACTTTTATAAATACGATAATCTGACTTCTTAGATATTAATGTTTGTTCGATTACTTTATTCCTTTCACTGTTTGAAACATATTGCTGCATATTTTTAAAGCCCGTCGTTGGGTTTCAATACTATGTAGCTGCTGTAGCACAAGTTTCAATCAAATTCTGTTATTATCTACGGCTGCATGTATTACCAAAGCTGCTGCAGGCCAACTTCTGGTACACAGCAAGTACATAGATGGTCCAACAGGCAAAATTTTACCCTCAGACAGAACATGTCAGACCCATATATCTGTAGTTAGTTGGATATTTAGTTCATGGCAGTTTGTGGTTACAGAAATCATGTTACGCCCCACACGGATGGAGAAGACAAAACTAGAATTTCAAGTTACGAGGAAAATCGCCATTTCATTATAAAATGTCGGGTTCAAACCCCATAACGCTTTGTAGACAGTGGATGATGCTGCCCACCACATTGTTAGAAGACCATAATCATTACTGAAATTCTCTCTCTGTTTTCAGCGCTGGGAACACTTCGTAACAAAGACTGTGTCTTATTTTTTTATCCAGTCGTCCTAAGCTGGGCGAGGAGAGAGCCAGTCGGTGTCCTATTTTAACATTCAAATGCATGCTGATTAAGATTCGAATCTGAATATTCTGTTTCACATTATGGGACTCTTAAGTCAGTCATAACCTAAGGCAAATGGGCCAAATTACCTTAATTGCCTTCACCACTGAAAATGAGTAATAATTGTAAAATCACGTTTCAATCCAATGCCAGCAATCACAATTACCATGGGATGAGATTATATGATAAAAGAACATTAATTTTACCATTTCAATCAGGCAAAAGTTTCAGTTTATTTCTTCAATGTAAGAACTGTAAAATCAAGCAGTAGGATAACATGCACCAAAAGATATTATACGTATAGTTTTGTGACACGAAATTTTGATGTGATGACAAACCATCAAATCGCTACAACTTTTACGTAATTCATCATCCACTGTTCATCAATACCAGACACTGAACTGATTTATTAATAACGTGTTGCCTAGTTCAAAGTCCCTTTTACCATAAATGGGACAAAGACAGCCATAAGCTGTTGTACAGTATCATTAAATTTAGTTAGCGGGATGAACATCTGCACATGCGTGTATTTAATATCCCTTATAATATTAACGTACGTGTCTTCTATATGCTAGGGCGCTTAAGTCGATATTTGGACCTAAGGAAGTAACAGTAGGAGGACGTCATAGCGTAGTGAGGGGCTTGTCGTCAGACTTCATTAGGGTCGTTAAACAAAGGAGGGTGGGAGGAGCGCGGCATGTGACACGCGAAGAGAGAAGTGTCTACAGGGATTTGGTGGCCAAACCTGAAGGAAAAAAGAGATTACTGTAAAGACCTAGGCGTGGATGGGAGGATAATATTAAGGCGGATTACACTGATCCGGTTCGGGATAAGGACAAGTAGAAGGCTCCTGCGAACACGGTACTGAATTCCCAAGTTCCACACACTGCAGAAACTTTCTTGACTGCCTAAGGAGCTACTGGCTTCTGAGAAACTATTTTCTTCTCAAGATGGACTCCGCTCAATGGAGTTAGGCCGTCATGTACATTCCTTTCGCGACTGTTATTTTGCCCTTTTTTTCTTAAGACTGACAGCATACACATTCAAAACAACAAATAGGCTTGAAGTTATTTCATGAATGCTATCAGCTTTTCATGAAATGGAACTGTTTTATTGAAATTAATAACTATCCAATTGAAATTTTAATGTTAATTTCGACACCACATTCCTTCCTCCGCACACAAAGAAAATACCTCACTTCCTGCACCACCGACGTTACAGTGTTATTTGTTACGGGGTATATGTGAGTATTTAAACATTTAAAGTTAACTCTAACAAGTAAGTTCTAAGTTTAAACATCGCTAACCTGCCACTCTACGCAATTCTGAGGTAATACTTTAAAATTCGGATCCTGATATGGTGCAAAAGTCTGAGTTAATTGTTTCATGTTCACATTCTCATCGCTCATATCTCTTGTTGAATTTTAATGAAATCTTACTGTCTCTTATCGATCTTCGAATTGGCCTTTAAAAGTTTCGCGTGAAAAAGTGCGTACGCCTTTGTTCTTTTCCACTTTCAGGTAAACGTAAGTTCCTTTGCAGACAATTTTTTTTACTATAAAATATATAAGCAAGGTAAAGGTAAAGTTCTCCCTAGAACAGGCCATCAAGGCCCGGAGGGGGGGGGGGGTAGAGGTATAGCTCTACTCTTTCTTTAACCCTGGCACTAGATGGGGTGGGTGGTCAACTCCACGCCCCGGCCGCTTTACCCCCGGGAAAGAGACCCGTTACCCATTGTATAGGAGACTGGGTGCTTAAAATAATTTTCAAAAATGAATATTTTCATTCTTATAATTCTTGGTATGTCAGGAGATTATTATTATTATTATTATTATTATTATTATTTCACACATTTAGAATGTTGGTTTGTACAGGACGACATATAATGACGTTATTTACTGTTCGTGTTAAGATAATTTACATTTAGTTTTACGTTAATATGCACTAATATATTACACATTTGGCACAACTGCTAGAATATTGCAACTGTACCTTATTTGTATTGTCGAATAATGACAAATATCAAATTAGAATATCTGTCATACATTTAAATTTCCATCTTTCACATGCGCGCCAAACAAATGGATGGGGCAGTCAGCATTTACATAAACATAAACGTGATTTAAATATAATTTATATTCTGTTTATATCATTTCTAATTGCCAAAGTGCTTATGAATCGCTGTCAATAATCCGGGTTAGCTGAAATTTGGAGCCTTCTTTTAACATTACCTCCGTATTTTACGAACACTGAGTTAACTAATTTCTAGGTCCACAATCGGATTTACATAATTCTACAACTTCTAAAACAATTTGCAATACATTACCTAGTCTAAAAATCTATCCCCTCCTTATGTACCCAATTAAAACAATTACGGCTTGATATATCACGAGAAGAATATAACTTAACGCGATTCTTGTGACGACAATGTTCTGTGATGTACGGTAACAGATTTTAGCCTGACTGGAATGGTACGACGTTACAGTGAACCACGAGCACGGTGCTTATCCTGCTGAAAAACAAAAGCAATTTAAATATTACATACGAAAATTACGTTCGTGTCACACAGAGAAGATACTGTCTCTTCATAATGAAGATTCAGTTAATATTGTTTATAAAAAGAATCGCTCTTGGCTCTGCGATTATAATGGAACACACAGGCAGAGCTTTTGATAGTTCAACCTGGTGGTACACACAGTTACCAATACGCCCTAAATGGTAAATTATGCGTTTTACTTCTGTAGTTTACACAGTTCTATTTCCTGCAAATGTACAGAATATGATTAATTCGTATCAGCATCCGTCGGTGTTTTGCATGTTAACAACTCAAGACAACGTGGCTGAAGACTGCAAAGAGCTAGGAAATGAGTAAGAAAATGTTTTATGCCACTTAGATCGGCGAGTCTTTTGAAATTTTTACACATCCTACAAAAACACAAAGCGTGAAAATAACTGGAAGGATGTGAATGTTTGTAAGCTCCTGTGAAAACAAACGAAGTAACAAAGGGAAGCCCCAATCTGTGGCCTATAACACTGTGTTAAGAAGAAAGAACAACTCATGTTGACAAACATTCAATACTTATCCATGTGCTGCCTAGAGGTGCCTCAGAAATACGTATCAAATTAAAATATATTAGGTGTAACCGTTAGAATTTACAGAGTTCAAAATAGAATCACATTTATCCTGCGTTACCACCAGGAATGTAGTGCTAAATCCTCAAAAAAAATCACGACTAATTTTTACACAAATTAAACACGCTTTATCCAACATCACAGTATAGCCCTTCATTAATTTCACGGTGCATTGGTACTAATCTGACAGGTTTCACCTGTACACATTTTGTAACTCAGCCTCTTATGAACATTGCTTAAATGATGAAGAGGAAAATATGAAGAAAAAGCGAAATGAAATGTGATGTGTTTTCTTGGAGACAAAACTCTATAATCACTAAATATTATTCGGCTCAGTTTTGTGTTCCAGAGTGTTAAAAGTTGGTTATATTAAAAGTATCACTAAAGGGTTAAGCAGATCACAGTTGATATGCCAAATCCACTGACTGAACATTAAATAAAGGAATAAGGCTTAAATTTTCAAATTACTTATCGTTACTTTATACGTGGTTCCTGAAATTCCTGTCTAATCACTTTATACGTTTCCAAACCAGCTCCGAAACTAAATGTAAAAATTTTCCTCTACTTAAACACCACGTCATTAAGAATCACGGAGAATTAGGCGTATAGTGCCACTAATTCTTAAATTTCGACACTGAATGGAGCTGAGTGGTCAGCTTCAGGCTCTGGCCGCTATACGTCTGGGAAAAGACCCCAGATAAACACTGTTTAGGAGGTTGGGTGAGTCCCAGAGCGACCAGGACTCTGAGAAGAAGAGAAAAACTACTGCCCCTTCCGGGAAACAAATCCTGGTCCATGCTGTGGCGAAATCACAAAGACTACTGTACTGTGCTTTGCATTAACCTGATTATTTATTTAATTGTCGACTATACAGTGGCGCTATCAATATATCAATCTTCACAGCATCAAATCGTAGATTGATAAGTAAATAATAAATGGCGAAGAATGTGGAAAGAAGCCATCGTAGCCAGTTCGAGGTACCAGCCCGAAAATCTCCTGAAGAAACTGAGGAAATCCATGACATATAGCAAGACAGTTGGTCTCAAGTTCATGGTTCAAAAAAAGTCATAACGTTTACCGTTTCAGCCAACGTGGTAGGTTTAAGTTGACAACAAACTCGAGCCTCCTCAAATAATGGCTTATTAAATAAAGAATGGTGCATAACCTGAAATGTACGCTATACTAAGACTTAAAATTTGCAATTTGAACTTGTATTCAACATACTTATTATTCGAATATAAACCAAAATTTAACAGAAACCAATAACAATTGAATTGAAACTCTTACAGTACTTAGGCTACGAAAGTGAAAATTGTGAATGAAGTGAAGCAGAAAACTGCTTCATCGTTACGCATTCAGTACAGTCTGTGAAAAGGAAACACAAAAATAATGGCTTAAAAAGGATACAGCCACATATATTCGAAACAAAATCCACATAGGCACATATTTAAATTCAAGCTCTACTAGGTCACAATCGTATTCCAAAACACCTTTCACAACCGCTGGCTCTGTCCATACAGCCAAGTGTCCAAACGTCAATAAAAACGGCTAAACCAGACAGAACAACAACTTTGAACAGACACTGATTTTTCCCTTCATATCTACTGTTAAAGTAAAAAAAAAAGAAACATTTTTAACAATCCTTCAACTACTCTTCAGGAAAGTTCCATAGTTTTTAAAGGAAAAGAAATGTGGGTATGCGAGGAGAAGCTTTAAAATTGTTATTGTCAAAATATTCTTAAATCCACTGAACACTTTACTTTGTACTATGCGATTTTTTTATCCTCACACCCTTTCTATACGTAGGTAGGTAGGAAAAATGAATCTGCTCCCACGATTTTCCACTGTAGTAAACTTTCTCAAGTTTCTCAACGACTCTAAGATTTCGAGGGAACACTGCCTGCTAAGCACACAGGGAGTGGAGAGCCATCACCTCCTCGAACGGCACTTCGGCAAGGTACAAGCAAGTTCAGAATAAAAGTAAAGCATAACTCTTACTTCGCTCGTAGATACGTAGTAAAATGCAGGTGTATAAATTAGTGCATAAGAAACCAAACATAAGTTGATGGTTGACTTATCGTAATAAAAAATCTTTGTCTAAGAGTTGCTGATAAATGTGGTCGACATTCTAGAAAACTACACAGATCGTGCTACGGCCCAGGCGATTAATCGCGGTCTTCCGCCGTTGAGGTCCGAGTTCGATTCCAGGCCAATCCATGTAGGGTTTATGGCGGGAAAAAGTGACTGGGACTGGCTCTTCTCCGATTATTTCGATTTTCCATGCCAGTACAATTCCAGTTTTACTGCACTTGCATTTCATTTATCTATCATGGACACAATACAGTTTTAGTAACCTAGAGCATCGTTACAAACAGAGTTTCTCTCTCTATCTCTGTCTATCTCTACGTCTATCTCTATCTCTCGCCTTTTGAAAACTTCAAACACAACAACATTAAGCAAGTTAAATTGTTGTTCAGTTTATTTTATATGGAAGAAACTCCGGAAATGTAAGGTATTATCCGTTTATACAAACTGAAGTTACAGATTGCCGTATTTTAGATGTCACGTTACGAAATGTGCTGATAAATCTTTCGAACAGTCCAAACCATGTACACAGGCCTATATCTATATCGTTCTTATCTTCACAATGCGCTCAAATATATTTTAGAATAAATAATTAACGATGGAGATGCTACGCCTGCATGACCCAAGGAATCGTGGTGCGATTTCCGGCAGTGACAACAGATTTTTGTCTACTCCAAAGCGTCCACACCGGGTCCGGGGCACACCAAGCCTCCTATTCAACGATCATCGGGGGATATTTTCACGGGGTTAGAGCGGCCGGGGAGTAAAGCTAACCACTCATCTGTAGGGCTAGACCCTATACCCCCACTCCCACATAAGCCTTCATGGCGTGCATAGGGACAACATTACCTCCACTTTCAACCAATTCCATACACAGATGTCCATCCTGTGACACTAATGTACGTTCACACGCTAAAATAATTTAATGCCATACACACTACACGATGTGTACTTGCCGAAATCAAAAATCCCGAAAGCGGACTGTATCCTGACCCAGGTTAATTAATTCCACACATTGACACCTCATTTCCTTCAGACACGTTTTAAAATTCTGCTCACTGTTTAGAGCATCCTGTTAAGAAATGCTGTCAGGAATGAGAGGCTGGCACATTGTTGAAGCCCAACAGGTTCTGGCGTCCATAGCTAGGTAGCAGTTAACTCGACGACGAAGATTCATGCCTTCAAGAACATGGAGCCGTAATGATTTGTAGCTACCTACATTCCGCGGGAGGTTACTGCCTCCAACTCAGAGTACAACATTCAACCTCTCTTCTTGGTCTACCCCCAAGGCAGCATTCTCCTCCGATATTTCGGTAACTATTTCCCAATCAACAAGGCTACATATCCCAGAAGACGTCACACATACATATATACATACATACATACATACATACATACATAAATACATTCCATGGATCCATAAGTCTGTCGAAGTGACAGCTGGATGTGGAATAAGTCATAATATACAAATATACAGACTATAGAATTTTACGTTTGAACACTATAAACTAAAACACTATAAACGTGTTACATACCTCACTATGAACCATCTTTATACAGTACATAAGAAATTCATCTACTGAGTAAAAGCAGTGTGTATTTAAGTATTTTCTTAATGCTACTTTAAATTGTGTCTTTTCATTCTTAAGACTTATGAGACTCAGAGGGAGTCTGTTGAAAATTCTGATACCGGCATAGAATGCACATTTTTGAAAACAAGATACGTTGGCATTTGGTCTAAGCAGGTGGTGCTTATTCCTAGTGTCTACACTATGTATAGATGAATTTGTTTGAAAATGTTCTTGATTGTTTAAAATAAACTTCATTAATGAAAATATATATTGACATGGAATAGGTAAAATCTCTAATTTTTTAAACACACTTCTGCATGGAGTTCTTGGTTGTGCACCGACCATAATTCTGATGTTTTTCTTTTGTAAGGTGAATATCAACCTCCATCAACGCCGCTGTGAGAATCTCAAATACCGTCACAGCTGGAAACATTTCAACTGAGATCTGCGCTCTTCTCCGCTGCGTAATATCCCAGAAAAGAGCAGATCTCATCAATATCGCGGCGAAAGACTGAAATCAAGGGATTTAAACTGTAGAATTTATTTAGAGACGATATTTTTGGCTGAGAGAAAATAATTAGGCACATACCAGTCATGGCCTATTTTAATATAGTCAGACCATTCCGGAATTTTTTGGAAACGCTGAGGAACGTAACAGAAAGTCCGATTCTGGACAGCCGCGATTTGGTCAAGATAATTGAGAAGTATGTGCCATTTGTCTGAACGATGAACTGAGCTGCTAGAAGGCAGAGATGACAGTTGATAGAATAATAACTGCTGCATCAAATACCTTCGTTCTTTAACTGAGACTGGATACAATTTGTATGTGCGTAGGCGAGTCAATGAAATCTGAACAGCAAAGTCTTGTAACGATAAAAGAAAAGGTTGGACACAAATGACTGACAAACAGCGATAAAATATAAGGCTGAAAATCCGCTACTGGAACAGACCGAATATCAGCGTTTATAACGCTAATAGTAAACGTGGGGTTACAGCAAAATAACACAAAGCAGTTGTGCATATCCTCATGTTGGCTCAATTTCCTTTTGTTAGTCCGAAGTGTCATCATGTCTGTTCGTGAGTCATTCGTTAATAAATTATGAACAACAATCGGACTTCGATGAAAACCGATATGAACATCACACCAATTTTACACCGTTTTCTCTTTCAGTCATATGCACAATAATTCCACCGTGATAAAAATACGAACTGCTTCCGTAAACGTGCCCCAGGGACGCACAATTTACGGCTCTGAACTTTATATTGTAATAAACATTCTAAGGATATAGAACTTCGAATAGGGTAAATGCTTTGTAGGAGGTAAATCCACAACAAACAGCAGCGCAAAATCAGTATTAAGAAAGGAAATATGACCATAACTAGTGATCAGTTACGTGCGGCACTTGTGTGCAAATATGACCATAACTAGTGATCAGTTACATGCGTCACTTGTGTGCAAATATGACCATAACTAGTGATCAGTTACATGCGTCACTTGTGTGCAAATATGACCGTAACTAGTGATCAGTTACATGCGTCACTTGTGTGCAAATATGACCATAACTAGTGATCAGTTACATGCGTCACTTGTGTGCAAATATGACCGTAACTAGTGATCAGTTACATGCGGCACTTGTGCGCAAATATGACCATAACTAGTGATCAGTTACATGCGGCACTTGTGTGCAAATATGACCATAACTAGTGATCAGTTACAAGCGGCACTTGTGCGCAAATATGACCATAACTAGTGATCAGTTACATGCGGCACTTGTGTGCAAATATGACCATAACTAGTGATCAGTTACATGCGGCACTTGTGCGCAAATATGACCATAACTAGTGATCAGTTACATGCGGCACTTGTGCGCAAATATGACCATAACTAGTGATCAGTTACATGCGGCACTTGTGTGCAAATATGACCATAACTAGTGATCAGTTACATGCGGCACTTGTGTGCAAATAAGTTGTGCACATGACAATAAGCCTGGGATACAGCACCTTTTATAAGTTAAGAGGTGACAAGTACAAAGTGCGAATCCTTTTATCGCATATGGCACATCAAGTGCCGTGAAAATTAAGCACACAAAATTATTGGTGTGTCAAGGTTAATTCCACAAGTAAACTAAATTAATAAGCAAAGTGAACGTGAATTTCATCTTAATAGATCAATTAGTCATCAGATATTTTGAATTCGTCAGACACGTAAAAAAAATCGAATGAAATGGAACAGTGCTTCAGCCCGTTATAGACTTCTATTTTTTTTTCCTATGACTCGACAGCCCCTTGGGGGCCTAGGCCGCCTCATTTTTCAAGGCTTCACGATCACACACTTTTTAGACACACCACACTCGGTAGGACTGCTCTGGACGAGGGACCAGCTCGTCGCAGAGACCTCTACCTGACAAAACACAACACTCACAAGAGACAGACATCCATGACCCCGGTGGGATTCGAATCCACAATCCCAGTAAGCGAGCGGCCGTAGACCCACGCCTTAGACCGCGCGGCCACTGGGATCGGCATAGACTTCTATAAAGCTTATAATTCGGTTCAGAGGGAAGTTTTGTGTTCTGATCTCTTTGAAATTTGTATAATGATAAAAGTAGCTACATTAATTACTTGTCTGAAGGAAAAGTGTTATGAAATCCGGACAGGCTAACATTTGAGTCTTGCATTTCCTAATCAGAACAGCCTGGAAAAATAAGATGCTTTATTTCCGTTCATTTTAAACTTTACTTTATAAACAGTCATTAGGAAGGTCCAAGAAGATCAGTAAGTAGTAAAATTGAAGGGATAACATCTATTTTTGCTCTTCGCTGATTATGTTAAATCGATGGGCGAAAACATTAATTCTATAAAGAAATAAACCTTCATTGTATGCTAGTGAGGAAATTAGTCTAGAAATAAATGCTTAAAAAATCTAAGCATACGTATAGGAATCGTCCAAATAATGCAGATCAAAATAGCAACATAAACAGCAATAGAATATCCTCTAAAAATGTGATAAATCCCAAACAAATGGGAGTAACACTAACGAAAAATAAGACAGGCAATGTACTTTTGTATAAACGTAACACGGAGTCGCGTTCGTGTAACCACTCTTGCAGTGGAAAAGCAACACGTATTACATATTCTGAGTGTGTGTCTGTAGCCTTAGTTATCAAGCGTGCAAATCGCATGTGCCGTATTATATTGTCATCTGTGGCCTGTCTGGCTGTACCATATTTTTCCACATTATCTCATAAACGACGCGATTTTTGGGAAAAAGTTATTGAACATAAAATGTGTTTTGTTTTTTTCTACGACGTTGGTCTGAAACATTTCTCATTCTAAGAAGAATTCAGCGAAATATTACCATAAATGTTCAAAGGTCTTCATGTAAATTACCCGTATGCTTGTCAGACTTTAATGAAACTTAAATTTTCTCAACAGATTTCAGACAAATAATCAAATACCAAATTCCATAAAAATCTGTCCAGTGGGAACCGAGTTGTACCATGCGGACAGACGGACGGACAGTCACTTTTCGCAATTCTGCGACCGCGCCCAAAAACTGCATGCAGGAAGAAAGTAATGCTTACTACCCCTTGGTCTCGATTCTTTTGTCTTACTCTTTGCTGTTTGAAGACAATGGTTAGAATGCACAGAAGTATAATGTTGCCCGTTTTTATGTGGGCGTGAACCTTGGTCTCTCACACTTAGGAAAAAAACATTTTCAAGCTGTTGGAGAATAGGGTGCCGAAGAAGTATAAGTGCCTAATAAGGATGAAGTGACAGGAAGGTGGAGAAAATTTCATAATTTAGAGCTTCATTTGTACCCTTGCCTAACACTATTGCGGCGGGCACATTAAACAAGGGTGAACATAGCGATAAATGTGGCACGTATGGCAAACAAAATAAATTAATTCAAGGTTTGCGGCAGTGGTTCCCAACCTCAGGTCGCGACCCAAATCAGGGTAGCGGGGGGTCTGACATAGGGTCGCGAGAGGGTTTTATGGAGAACTCCATAATTATAAAAGAAAATCAAAATTTATATCTAAATTCAAAAAGAATGATAGAGAAAACATATTTATTGCATTTAGTTTATTAATTTTAAACATACTGAAGCAATTACATTTTAAATAACTAATGAACACACTTTGTTATTGTACGGAACAATGCAGTTGTTTCTTGTATGTTTTGTTATTTAATATTGTCGCAAAAGTATTGGATTTGACAAGTAACATTAAAAATTTAATATTTTTTTAATAAGTGGCAATGTTATTTAGTGTTCAAGAAAAGGCATTAGTATTAGTTCATTTATAGTAAATATCACTGACTATTGCCGTTTGCATGTTAGCGTCGCGGGTCACATACCGTTTGCTACTTTAGGGTCACGCACATAAAAGTTTGGCAACCGCTGGTTTACGGGAATCTGAAGGTAAGAAACCACTTATAAGATACAGATGCAGAGGGGAGGACCTGTGAAGATGGGACCGATATCTTGTCCCGAAACGTCGGTAAACAATTACCACATGACGCCGCGTATTATCCCAGAAGAGCGCAGATTTTATTTGAAGTGGGCACTAATAGAACAGAGGATGTGAACTGGATTCATCTGGCTCAGGGCTAGGACAAATGGCCGGCTTCTATACACACGCTACCAAATATTAGGGTTCCACAAAATTCGGGGAAATTCTTGAGCACCTCAGCAAGCAGTAGCTTTCCAAGTAGGACTGTGCACCATGGAGTGGGGTTTCATGAATTACGAAGCTCTAAATGTTACCGTTATTAATTATGAGAGCAGACATTGCAATTTGTGCCCATAACTTGTTGTTGTTGTTGCTGTTAATAACGACTGTCTGAGCCTTAAATAACTAATTACGCCAATTACTTTCTGTACGTCTGGCACATAAACGATTACAATTACGGGAGCAAAGCAGTGCGGAGATCTGCAACCACCACAGCATGAGACATTCCATTGAATTTGTGCTTCTCTTGATGAGATCCTCTGTATCATGAGAATGTCCTTCAAACAGACGTCCTCGTAAGGGAACAGAGGGTGAGTGATAGGGAAGAATAAGACAGAAGAAGCAAGCAATAAGCGATGAACCATGCTGGAAGTAGAGATGATAGAAGAAAATAACTGAGAAGTGGGAAAGAGCGGAAACCAGGTAATAGAAGGGAGGAGATATCACATGGAGTAATAACGAAATTTAAGTGACAGAAGAAATGAAAAAACAAGAATTGGAAAGGAAGGATTGAAGGAGAAGAAGGAAGACTGAAAAGTACGAAGGATGATAAAAGGAAGTAAGTAACACAAAGAGGGAAGAGAGGAAATTAAAGGAATATAAAAAGAAAGAAAATAAGACATATGGGTTGACCATATCGTAGACAGGGACAAGCTATTTGGAGCTTGATGCCATCGAAATTCCTCGCCCCGCATTATTGCGACCCTATTCTCTTCCTACACTCAATTTTTCTTTAATCTTAGAAAGTATGAACGTGATGCCACACATGCTTGTGCTAGACGAAGTATTTTTATCTCTTTCCGCTCCCGTTTCGCTCAGTTTGCTTCATATTTTCTGCAATGAACCTCTTGGATCAGAAATGATTTGATTAAAAACTCGAAAATCACGAGACACGACAGAAAGCCTCTACCAAAGATTTAGCGTCCCATTCACTGCACCCCTCTAACCTTCCTCTTCCAGGAGTATACATCGTCTGGACATAATTCTCACTTGTCAACTTAGTAATCGTTTTCACGTATAAACAAACACACAAAACAACAAGTGAGGTAATATTGTATCAGTAATAACCATAAAGCACTTTAGAACAGAGATCGGACATTAGCTACACAACATTCCGTCCTGCAGTCTTACCTACAACCCAACACAAATTTCTGAAGAAGATTTGAAAGATTCAGTTTCAGGCACCAGACTTCTGAGTACATAACATGTAGTCCAGTCCACTTTCTCTCAAAGTGACCAATTTCTCAACGCTGGACCAAATCGAGAACCAGAAGAAACAAAGATGGAAAAAAGAAGAACTGCCAACAAAAAATAACTGACACTTTGTAATCAGACATGCAACAAACATCTTCATGTAAAGAAAACTCAAAATCGTACATGAAATATCACGAAAATCTTTACCGTATTAGCCGCTACATTTTTCTCCATTAGACTGCGTGTTACTCGTCTGAAGTATGGACACTTAAATCTATGAAAAACACATATGTGCACTTTCAAAAATAAAACAACTTCAAATGTAGGGACTGCCACTATTATTTCCTTATTTGAACACCGGACTGCTGGCTAGAAGTCAGTGTGCCTCCTACAGGTTCTGCTACTGACCACATCTATCAAGATTTTGCTCGGCCCCGGAGCAAACGTTTAGCTGGTATCGAAATACCATTCTACAATGCATGCCTCTCATAAAACACTTCTCATCACGAATTTCAAAACCTGAGCTGGTAATGAAATAACGCTTTGCACAGCATGCTTCTCAGGGTGCCACTCTCAACATGAATTTCAAAATATCTCGAAAGCAGCCGTCAAAACGTTGTTAAATTTCGACATAATGCAGCCCCCCCCCCCCCAGATACAAAATTGTACAGCCAAAATCCACAGATTTTTCTTCTGCGGCGTACTGAAACAATCCACTTACCATCACCTTATCTCCTTCAAGTTCCAACGCCATACCTTTCCTCAAGTCTGTCTTTACTAGAAGGAGGTAGGCACTGCCTGCGAACAATCAGAGATGTAAATTTTTTTTGTTCTGCATGAAACAAACATAGCGTCTCTCAATAGACTCCTTTTTCCGCTTCTTCTTCTTCTTGTCATTCTTCTCTTTTTTCTCCTCCTTCTTCAGTCTACTTAGTCTTTAAATATGTAAGTGACATATTTTTCTGGGTGTATGAACGTTATGGAAATAATCTCATATTAGTGAACTTGAAGTGAGATATTTAATGGACTTTTTATCATTAACTATGCATGATTTAAGATACAACACATATACACTAGTGTACAGTAACTGCAGTAAGGTTGCACCTTTCTGTCAGTTCCTATGGACTTTGCCTTTTGCAGCAAAATCGTGTGAATCGCGTCTTCACACAGCCAGCGCTTCCCATTTTCAGTTCCACGCTCAATAAAACAAGACAGCTTGCTTCCAGGGACAATTTTATGAAGCCTGTCCCAAGGAAATAACGAGCGTTGAAAGGAGGCCACACAATTCCAACTGGAGTCTGCAGTCACATGTTGAAGCAGTAAGGTTTTGATACAAACCTAGGACATAACGAAGTTGCCTGCTGGTTGATATATAGAAAGCATTACTTCGAGTTGTAATTCTGAAAATAAGGGAAGAGCATATTACACGGAATGGCATGGGAATTGCCTTCCTAATGAAGAAAGCACATGAGTACAATTTTAACATGAGACTAGTTACATATGCGGTAAATATGTTCGAATAACAAATAATTTGCATTAAAATGAACGTTTACTCTCTCCCTTAAAAAAAAGTCTTTATGTGCATTCATTAGAATACATATTCCGGCTGTTTTCTGCAATCATCAGGAGCAGTTTGTAAAATTTACAGTTACTTTAATTACATTTATTTCCTTATAATTTAATTTACCTGAGTTGCTGTTAACCTTTTGAGGCCCTTTATAAATCAAAGCTGTGCTACTTCACCAGCTGACCAGTATTGTCGTACATTAAAATTCCGATAATATCAATGTCAGAGACACCGGGCGAGATATGAAGTCAGTACCAAACAACTCGGATCCTCAGAAATATTCGTTATAATATCCACTTGTAAATTGTCTTTTAATCTCCTTTTGAGTAGATTTTCTCGAGGTCCTTTCTCCACAGAACTTCAATTTTGACAATTTGTCAGTTGCCTAAACCATCGAACTCTCCTATATTTCATTATTTTAACAACAGTAGGGTAATTAAATAATTCGCTAAGTTTCCTGTTACATAATAAAAGTAAAGTAAAGTTTTCCCTATAACAAGCCATGAAGGCCCAAATGGGGAGTAGAGGTATAGCTCTACTTATTCTTGACCCCGGCGCTAGTTGGGGATGGGTGGTCAGCACCACGCCCCGGCCGCTTTACCCCCGGGAAAGACCCGGTACCCATTGTATAGGAGGCTGGGTACGCCCCAGGGCCGGTCTGGACGTATGCGAAAAACCTCGCCCCCACCGGGATTTTTTTTTCCCGTCCCGTAATTTCCCTTTGATCCATTACGTACTTTTTAAATCCTTCCGTCCTTCTTCATGTCACTTATGATCCATACTAGTCCTTATACAACAAACACAACACAAACATCCATGCCCCCGGCGGGATTTTTTTTTCTTTTTTCCTGTCCGGGGTTTTTCCCCTTTGATCCATTTTTGTACTGTTTAAATCCTTTCGTCCTTCATGTCACTTTACGTTCCATGCTACCGTCCTTACAACAAACACAACACAAACATCTATGCCCCCGGCGGGATTCTAACCCACAATCCCAGCAAGCGAGCGGCCGCAGACCCACGCCTTAGACCGCGCGGCCACTGGGATCGGCGGATTCGAACCCACGATCCTAGTAAGCGAGCGGCCGAAGACCCACGCCTTAGACCGCACGGCTACTGGGATCGGCATTCGATCCCCGGACCGTCCAGTCCGTAGGGAGTCGCTATACCGACTACGCTATCCCGGCCCCTCCTGTTACATAATACCCTGCCCAAATACTTTCTCGTTCTTAGGATGAATACATTTTTCTGTGCATCTTATTTTACTTCACCGTTCAGAAAATATGAAAAAGCGTTTTTGTTGTCTTACCACTTAAAACCCCCTCCCCCTTTCAACTTGACAAAAGTTACACATTCAGAAACTGTCCTTCTGACCCTGTAAGACTATGCCAAAGCATCCTGATTTCCTTAGCATACCGACTGCAAGCAACAAACCGTTTTGCACTACCATTTTCTTGAATATCGATACGGTAGCCAGGTGAACAGATCCACTTGAAATGCAATACTCACAGATTTCTTATTCAAAACGAACCTATGCATATTTTCACGTGAATTTGAAAGCTATGTATGAGGCATTTCAGCACTTTTAAAAAAAACTCGTTACTCCAATAAAAAAATTTATAATAAAATGGACGAATTCAGAACTTACGATAAAACACCCCAAAACACGCCAACCACAGGAATGACTTGCGTGCCAAAAAGTTCAAAGTTGGCCTACGACAAAGCAGTTAACATGACATTTGGAAAGTTGCATTTTTAAATCAGAAATAGCTTTAACTTCATTATCAACTAGAAATCGGTTTCCGAAATCACATCGGTTTTAGACGTCGTGGTTTTGAAGCGAAAATCGATTTCTGTTCAGTGTCGAACTTTAGCGTCTAAAGAGTTAATCTGCCTGCAAGCCAGCCACCACTTACACACGTGTGAAATTACACTGTGGGGAAGAGAATCACAGTTGAAGCAATTAGAATTCGTTCTCCTATTTGCTGGGAACGATTGAGCGTGTGTCAGACAATGAGTTGGTTACACGTGGTCCAACTTAACAACTCCTGCGTAATTGGGTGCGTTCAGTAAATTCAACCGTGGAATTCTACGTGATGCAGCATGACCTGGTTTTCGATTTCCTTTAATTCAGTTGACCAGCTTTCTGCTTCACAACTATCTGAAATTTTCTGTGCATTATAATCAATATATACGTAATAATACTAGCATTTCAGTAAAGGAAGTTAAGAGAAAAATGCATAATTACAAGCTTCTTAATTTTCGTTAATCAGAAGATATTATCAGCATAAACAAGACAAGAGCATGGCACGTTATCTACGTGCAAGATATGATAAATACAAAAATTTGGTCTGAGAACCTGAAGAAAAAACACCGCTTGGGTTATACGGACACAACTGAGAAAACAATATTAAAATGGATAATAAGTGAAAGGTAAAGGTAAAGTTGCCCCTATGCACGTCATAAAGGTATATAGGAGAATGAAGGCACAGCTCTACTCATTTCTCAAACTCGGTGTTATGTGAGGGTGAGTGGTCAGTTTCACGCCCCGTCTGTTTTTCTCCCGGGAAAACAGTCCTTCTTTTCAATTACATAAAATGCTGGGAGGGTCCCAGAACATGCCTGGGCGCTTTAGAGAAAAGAACAAACTCCCGCATTTGCAGGGAATCTAAACACCATTCTTCGGACTTCCAGACCGTAGTCTAGTCACTATACCATCTGAGCTAACCGGGATCTTAACAACAGAATACTGAAGCGATAATGGACCGTGTTCTTCCAGAAAAGAAGACTTTCAGCTCCACTACATGAACTCTACTCGGAGTTAGCCAAAACAACATCTTTATAATATATATTAAAAACAATATGAAGAAGATTTATTTTGCAGGTCAGTTTTTGCAATCCAAGAGTAAGGCGTAAGAATAACTGTCCATCCCCTACCAAACATAAAATCCGAAAATGGAAGTTCAATTCCCTCTAGAATGCAGCAGACAAAGAGAAAGTAAGACGCTGGAAGCCAGAAGAACTGTGCATTACATATCAGAACTCTGATATCACATTAGACAAGGCATTTCAAACAAAAACTGAGGGACGTAGCCAATAATGAGAGCAGATGTGTATGCTGTAACAAACTAATCAATCAGGGATTTACACTAATTTTCTGTGCTGTAGGTTCTATATTACCGAAGCTTTACATATCTGTTGAACCGTTAACAGCGCATGCCTTGCTATAATTGAATATAACGTTCTCGAGCTAGCAGCCGCGTCAGGTTGTTGAACGGGAAGCAAACCAGCGTTTAGAGAACCACCTCTGTTCTCATCATAAGTTTCAGTTTTCCTGATGATGTGAACACAGACGGTTCTCGAAACGCTGGTTTACTTACAGTTCAACCACTTGACGCAGCTGCTACCCCGAGAAAGTTTTATTAAATTCAGCTTTCGTGAAAGTTTTACATTATATAACTTGCTATAACGTTTAAATAATAATTATGCTTGTTATATTCCCGTATCTATCCATTTAAAATGAACAGTATTAATTTATTTTAATTCATTTAGTTGTGCTACTTTTGTCTGTTTGAACTGTTAAAAACTAGACTTTCTGAGCATACATTAGGCATCCTTACTGTACGATTTCCTTTTGTTGCTGCTGCTGCTGCTGTTGCAACGTCGTGTGTTTAGACTACTAGATTTCGAGAGATCACACAAGCTTAAAGAAAATTTTATGAGCAGAGAACCAAAACACAATACGCACAGTAAGAATCTGTGTCTGGTTCTATAATAATGAGCTGGACTCATTTATTCTGTAGTCTGTGTTACGACAGGTCCGTAGCCTCTTCCTGGAGGCGCTGGACTAGACGTGTTTTAATTGGGTGAGAATTCATTAGGCATACTCGATACTAACTTCTTTATTATTGAAAATTATCTTCGTAAATCCAGGGTTAGTACACGTATGTCTCTTCTTATTTGAAAACTTGAATATTTCATTTCTGCTTTCGATTTTCTGTAAGACAATAATTACTTTTATTCAGTGTTTTGACAAGATAATCACATAGAGGTTACAAAGACTTACTTTTTTCTACCTAATGTCCCTGGTTTTCAATGCATGTGGTCTGGTAATAAATAAAATTTCTCGTTCCATCAGAATACATTTTCGCGTTGGCCTTAATCAAAGCTTTCAATGTACATATCCTTTAAGGCGCAATTTATTCATTCCTGAATCCTGAGTTGTCTTGGATATGCTGATATATCTGCACCACTCAGAATATGCATCGTCAACAACACCCTTCCTCCCCTTCTTTGAATCCCTAAAATCAAACGTGCGTGAACAAACATGTGTTTTATACACTGCCCTAAAACATTCACGATGGGATTGGCGCAAACCATGAAAAGTAAGTTTAGACTGTCGACTCCACGTACACAAGCGAACGCGCGACGAGTAACATGAATCGATACATCGCAACTTCTAATACAGCGCCTTAAGAATGCATCTGTCTATTTTATCTTAAGAAATTGTATTTCATTTACGTCACTAATTGTTTATTGAATTATTAAATTATACTTCTGCACCTGAATATGCTATATACTAGGATGATTATGAATGAACATTTAAAAGAGTGTAAAAGATATATATATATATGGCGTATTTTAATGTTGGTCCAGAGTTTCTGTGATGGGATTGAATAAAGTCACGAAAAATCTTGTTCACAATTCCTGTGCGTTTCGTAAAGCGGGCCTGGAAAGTACGAAGCAAAAGGCGTTGCTTTCGGCAGCAGACTTGGCGTAAACTACGAACTGCAAGAGAGAAACAGGGCGTTTGACGGCAAGTGGTCGTTAGTGTTCCACTTCGCGTCATGAATGTTATAGTTTGACCTTTGAGGTTTCTGCAGGTTGGTGGTGATGAAATAATTATGCTGTAAGTCCACCACAAAGTATCAACGTTAGTTATGTAAATATATTATGAATTTACATGAACTACAAACACCTGTGTGTACATTCATGCAATAACTGCTCAGAGATTTGTAATTATTTTGGTTAAGAGAGAAATTAACATGCCGTCACAATAAACGTGCCAGTAACACAGCACGGAAGCTGAAAGTCGTGCCAGTATTACAGTGGCCGCAACCAGAGTAAAAACAAGAGTTCTTGACACCTCGCTCCTTTATAGTATCAGTCGAACAAGAAGGCTGGTGAATTACGACTTCATATACCGACAGTCTGCAACGTTGCCAATATACCGCTTGTACTTTGATGTACTGTGACAGGCAAATTAAGAATCAGAATTATTCTGCAAATTGGCAACACTGTTCTCAGTTACTCTTTCTTCCTTCTGTCGCTTGGAATAATTAAACACTAAGCCTAGGCCTTTGTAAAATTGGATTCTCTTCTCCCTCTTTGCGTTGTAAAAACGAGACAAAGCTATCGGCTGAACTTCTTCCTGCTGTTTGGCTAGAAATGTATAAAACGTATAGAATTCCACTCGAACTACAGTACTGATAAGAAAAAATCAAATGCTCATGACTGAACACAAGCGTACTCTCGAAATGCGGAAACGTTTTCATATTTGGTTAAACACTGCAGATGAAAGTACTGAGCTTGAAAATTATGCAGTGGGATCGGACACACGAAGAGGAACTTCACAATACTCTTCAACAGGATCTTGCCGTACCATCTTCTATACGCGTTTTGATAAGCGATCTGACAATCAAATCACTCGGACGACGTTTTCTGCAGCAACCACCAACAATGGTAAGTTTTCACCTCTTAGACCACGTGACCACACAATTCAGAATCTCTATATGTCCATCAGAATGGCGTTACGGTTCGGTTTTTTTAAGTAAACATTTCTCTGGTGCCGTGTTTAATTTTTCGTCAACAAGAATTAAGAGGAAAGAAATATTTTGAGATTTTTCAGAAAGATTATTAACAAACCCGAGATTTGAAAAAGAACTCATCGCCTGCTAACAAAATCTGAGATTTCAAATAAGACGCAGGAAGATAAAAGTTTCCATCGCAAAAACGTCAGGAGGCTCCAACAACGAGAGAAGTGCCTATGAAAGAAAAGATCACTTTGTCACTATGTTTATTGAAGCAAAGTGCCTTGAAGGCATATAGGGAAGAGTATCTATAGTTCTACGTATTCTTAATCTTAGCAGCACGTGGTTGTGACAACAGGTCAAGGGACAGCACGATCTTAATCCTTTTCTTTAGATGACAGGAATTTTTCTTCACCGGATTTATTCCTGAAAAATTGTGTATCTAGTGTCTTACGTTTGTATTATGGGATGGTTATGCCAGCACATCAGTAAGAAGAAACCAAATTTTCCACTGGACTGGTAGATATATCATAAGGCACCTTTGAACACAGCATTTCAATAAAGAAATTGTTGACCAGAAAAAACTAGTTAAGTGTGTAGGATTCTAGTGTCAGAATGTTCTATTTGGACTATCTATATTTAGAACTCTATCCAGCGGCTAGTTTTCAAAACATAAAAATTCATAGAACGAACAAAGCCTTTGGGAAAACGGAAGTTTCCATTCTCACGTAAAGGTGTGAGGAGTTCCCACGAGAAAAGCAAACACCAGTGTTTGAAAATCTACCATCTCACGTACTTGACAATTTTGACTGTGTTTCGAAAGCTAAAATGGCTTTTGAAAGTAAAGGTTCAAGCCTTGAGGGACGTCACACCGTGCCTACAGTTAACTACACGTTGATGTGTCGGAGGAGCGTCAGGCACTCCAAAAATATGTTGGGTAACTATTTACCAATCGCCACGGTATATCATCCCAGAAGACTTGAACATTAATAAACATCGCCGTCAAGATCTTTAATATCGTACTTTTTAAAATGTTCCAGTTTAAATAATTTGAAGACAATCACAGCTACGAGAGAATAATACTGAAACGCATCTCGGAAAAAGAAAATAATTTTCAATAACGTTTCCAGGCACGCAACAGATGCCAAAATGCCTGTATAATGTCGTAAGAGTGGATCCTCATGGCCGTGCGGTCTAAGGCTTAGATCTGCGACAGTATAATTGCTGGGATTGGGGATTCGAATTCTGCTGAGGGCATGGAATTTCGTCTGTTGTGTTTGTTGTTTTTTTGTGTAGGTAGCGGCCTTAACGACGAGCTGATCACTTGTTCAGAGGAGTCCTACCGGGTGTGTGTGTGTGTGTGCGTACGTGTCCAATTGTGTGTGGTCTAGATACCTCAACAATAAGGCGATCTAAGTAGGAGTTGGGCTGTAGCGCCACAGAAAAACAGTCATAAGGACAAATTACTTTGAAGGTTACCACACTTCCTCAACATCAGCGACTTTTCAGTATGTCCGGTCCTCAACTGTCAGACATCGTACAAACTCGTGGGGGGAGGGGGGGGGGGCGGGGGCAAAGTTTCCACTCCTGCAGGATCCAGATCTGTTGCGCGTGTCTGCTGATGATTTATACAAGAACAGCTGCACAATCTGACTTCTGGTGTTGCTAATATCCGTCCTCTATCTCGACAGCACGGTGAGTAAACCGGGCACTAGCGCCAGGTTCTGCCGGATGTTCGAATTTAAGCAAGAGGCTGAATTCTTACAACTGTATATTTAGACAAGAAGGCACAAGTTACAAGCACTTCCATTTCTGTGGAACCCTTGCATGAGACACATAAAATTAATTCACAATAGAGAAGTATCCTATACTTTCAACCTGTCCATATGGCTCACAACGGATTCTACGCGGGTTTAATATGCTTCTTGAGTATGCACTGTCTGTTTCTAATAGCATCTCATTAGAGTTTGTTAAAGCTGTCTTTGATAAAATATCACAGTAAGAATCAACATTATACAGTACACCGAACAACGTGGTTCAAACAGTAACACTTTTGATTTGTATTCGGAAGATGCACATTTCTAATCTTTCAGGGTATCCGGATTATCCTGCCTGAGGTTATCAAAGATTTCCTCTGTTCCTTCCAGAAAGTGCAGGGACAGTATCTCCAATTAGGTCACGCCGGCTTCCGTTCTACATTATTACAAATTCCTTTTTCACTTAACTATTCCACAGGAGCTATTTTGTAATTTTTATTACATCAACAAATCATAAATAAAATTTAAACACGAATACATATAGGTTTACGCATCAGATAGCACACTGTGGCTATATTTGTGTGGTTCGCTTTGCTGGGCGAATTGGATGTTTGCATTTCTCTCTAGCGCTGATACATCGACTGAAACGTGCAGGCTACTAAGTGTAGACACACATACATCGACTGTAACGTGCCGGCTACTAAGTGTAGTCACACATACATCGACTGTAACGTGCCGGCTACTAAGTTTAGACACACATACCAAGTGACCGCCGCCCGCACTAAAGAAACCATATTACAGGATCAAGGTAATGGTAAGCCTGAATGTTAGCGACGAAGGTGATTTACTGAGGAAACATATGCTTTCTTCCATCGCGGTGTTTTTGGTTGAAAACACAAAACGTTGCGGGGGGAAAAAGTCTCCGTCTTCCGTATGGAACTTACTGCATTTGAATCACTTCGATTTAGCCTATATTTATCACCGGGGATAGTTCATTGCATGTGACAGCTGTAGGCAGGAAGAGTTTCATTTAAAAACTTATGCGTAATGCTTAAAACATTTCTGCTGAGGAAAGTTTACCGGCCAACTGTCCCTATACTATTATGCAGATAAATTAATTTGTAAACTGGTGAAAACAATCGATTTTGTAAAGCACATCACGTGTCGTTAGACAAATCTTGTCGTCAGTACAAATGGCTACACCGCGGATCGATAGGCAATGTACAAGCGTGGGCCAAGTAATTCTGGTAGCATAACTCGGAGGCTCAGCGACGCTACTAGCAAAGCTCATTCACATACAGGATACTAAAATACTTCCATCCACTACCTACGATCTGTATTATGTTTAACCACTCACGTCTTTCTGTTTGTTTTTAGAAACACACTTCTCCCGAACGATTTCCATTCCACTATAATGCATGAATTCCTTGTCTTCCACGTCCTACACAGAGAGTCAATTCATCTAACATCCAACAAGACATCCTAGCAACAGGCTCACTACGTGACCTGCGTGAGTTACACAATTCCTCGTTGTGTAATAATGTAATCTGCACTCTTTCCTTTCTACATACAGATACTTTCCTGAGTACTCTGTTTTTAAGAGACCAAGTCTGATATCTGCACAAAACAGTTATGGGGCGTTTTAAAAATAAATAAATGAATATATCACGTTGCAGACTATTCCCGGAAATACTGAAAATATGTGACGGATTAAAAATGTAAATTTCACTACGGAATATGGTGTAACGTCAGCGTAGTGGATTGTCTTTCGAGGCTCACCTATGTCTAAGCCTTCCAAGTATTATCTACTTGCAAACGTTTCCAATCAACATACATGAGGGTAGCTTTGGTGTATGAAAGCCATTCACAAGGTAGGCATGTTCTGCGTGGGAACCGAACAAAAATAACAGACAAAAATACTTTAACGTAAGTGGATTCAAGTTGTAAAATTGTAGTCTGAGATTATGACAGCATGAGGCACATCAAGAAGAAATTCTAATTTACTTTAACAGGTACCCTCCCTACCCCACTTTACCACGTGTTTCGTCTGTCTCTCTCGCTCTCACCCCCCCCCCCCCCCCCACGTCGTAATTAACGCAGTTCGGTAATCAGTCCCCTTGATGAACGTGCTCCTAACACGCTCAGGCCCACGTGAACCAGGTCTGACAACTAACGTTTCTCCAAAAAGTTCGATTCCTCACGTCTCCATATGACTGTTGAAAGCAATAATAGTTGTAATGGGACAAGAAAAAATTTCAGATCTTTTGGATGTTCCACAATGACGACTTTCAAAATCGTGCTGTAACACTGTTAATAATGCAGCATCTTTTTTCCATGGCTCAACAGGTCTGGCGAGCCTAGGCCTTATTATTGTTAAGGTTTCGAGATCACACTCAGACTCACCACACTCGGTAGGAATCCTCTGGACGAGTTATCAGCCCGACGCAGATACATCTACCTGACAACACACAACACTCACAACAGACAGACATCAATGCCATAGGCTTTTTTTTTCTGTCCGGGGTTTTTCCCTTTTGATCCATTTTTGTACTGTTTAAATCCTTTCGTCCTTCATGTCACTTTACGTTCCATACTATCGTCCTTACAACAAACACAACACAAACATCCATGTCCCCGGTGGAATTCGAACCCACAATCCCAGCAAGCGAGCAGCCGCAGACCCACGCTTTAGACCGCACGGACACTAGGATCGGCCTTGTAAGCAAATACGCACTTATATACGTAACAATACATATACTTGTGTCATGTGCATGTGCATGTGTAACATTGTCCTTCACCCTGAAGGAAGAACACACATCGGCTGTCCTTGCCCTTAGGTTACAGTGCCTGTGTCAGGCAGTGACTTTGGAGTTTTCAGAGTTAAAACTTGTTGCGCGTTTGGGTGTATATTACAGCCCGCCATCTTCAAGGTGCATGATGTGAAAAGCAGAGACAGACAGAGGCAGAGAGAGAGAGGTGTTTCATTTATCACGAATGAAATGTTATTTACGAGGGAAAAAATAAAATCAATCGATGAAAAGCCTGTCCTTGTGCCACACTGTCCACTGCAAATTCGAAATGGACTGGCCTGGGATCGAATCCGGGCTTCGATGGTGGCAGGCCTGGAAGCACAAACCGATGGGCTGTAGGTGTCTCGCACCAAAGCAGCGCGTGTTTTGACAAGCTGTATGAATCAGGCGTGTGTAAAACTCCCACTGGCGCGGTTTCAAAATTATTACTTGCAAATTAAAGCCGATTCATAAATTGCGCTATTACAAGTCCTATAAAATTTAAAACCCGGTTTACACGCATTGAGCTGAAGAATTAAAAATAGCACTCTATATATTTTTAGTACTTCAGGCTAATTTCCTGTACTAAGCCAGGCGAAATTAATTTAAACCTCTACACATATTTACATTTATATCGGCGTAAAAATAGACACCAGAACCGCCTCGTCGGTGGGAGAGTCCAGCCACACACACACAGAACACCTGCCATTTGGTTTTAAAAAAGAGGATGCGCAACCGTGCAGCCTGATATCGGTTTCCTGGCAACCGCTGTCCATGGCGAGGGCATTCCTCTGCATATGTATCTCATTCACACTTCATTTTCAATTAAGAAAGGAAATGTGTAAATTACAGTTTTATAAATCGCCCTGTGAGGCATAAATAAAAGGGTGGCGCCAAATCAGAAATTCTCGAGCCCAGGCTCGCGACCAAAACGCGTGTCGCAAGGTCCTTGTGATGGATCGTTAGGTTCTAAAACAATCAAAAGATCTTGATGGATTAAATCACTGTGCATATGCACAATAATTTGGCGTGATTTAACGTTATTACGATTTTGTGTTGTGGACAAAAAGTTTGAAAACTACTGCGATAACTGTTGTGACATAAGGTAACGGAGACTTATGTTTTGAAACGAAAGATACGTTTTCTGTTTTAATATGATTCAGACATGTTCATCTAGCGTAAATCGATTAAATTCCTCTCTGAAAGTTAAGTAAATCAACCAAAATTTAATGACATTCGGAAGAACATTAGGGGATTTTATTTACAAGACCCGACATTTTGGATAGAGGAATAGCATATTTTGTAAGTTTCCACGTAAAATCTGGGTAAGAATTACTAATAATTTTTATGATTAACAAAATTCTTGCAATTATATAATCAAATAATACCGGCAGAATTAGAATATAAAAACAGACGTATAGACTGTAATGGAAAATGCCCTGTGCGTCATAACTGCATACAACGAATAAACACATACAGAAGGTCCTCGCAGATCACAGAAGCAGGTATGCTTTGCAAATTGCTGCGAGACAGTAGAACTGTCCCTTCCTACTGGCTGTCCATATGGTATGTAAAGAGACAGGGCTGTTTTCTTTCTCTGCATAATTTTAAACGGAATGGTTTTACAGATGGTCAAGAAATCCCCCGGGAGTTCATCATCGTATTCACACAAGTCCAGCACTAGTCTATTTTCTCATCCAGACTAAAACCATCTCACATTTCCATGCCATCTTCACAAAATTTTCCCATATACATAAATGTGTCAGAAATGATCACTTCAGATTTTCTGACTACAATTTTTGGACGCATTTCTTATTTCTCCCTGCAGTGTTACATAATTCGCCCTTCCATTCTTGAAAGAAACTGGAGAAAAGAAATAATTTCCCCAAATTTGAAATAGAAATTTTGAACTTTCCAAATGTTCAGCGTATAGAGTTTGAACACGAATGTCTGGTTAAAAGTTTCAGAAACCAACATGAGAACTATATTCTTACAAGTAAGTCAATTACCCCTAAAGTGCAGTTGTTGGTAGACGAGTGATTCCTATTACCATAATGCACGGTGAACAAAAAGTAAAGTTTACCCCTAATTTGTTATCAATATGCACGGTGAATATAACGTGAAATTTTGCAACGCCCAACAGGCAAAATCAGCTTACAGCTATCGAAAAATCAAAGAAAAACTGCATAAGACTAACGCATCTATATGATTCAACAAAATCTGCAAAATGGAACAACTGTCACCAAAATACATCCATATTACAGTTAATGGCAATAACCGGCAAAGTCTTAACACGAAGAAAACTGCTATTATATACCGAATCAATCAAGAATTAAAATTCCTATACAAGAAAAAATGTTTACTTGACAAAAGTAGGGGTAATCGACTTACTTGTACGAATACAGTGCATATGTTGGTTTCTTAAACTTTTAATTTGTTATCAAGATGCACGGTGAATATAACGAATGTCTGGATTGGAGAACACTGTGCTGAATTACTGCACGACCTAAATTAATGCACTTCAAGTATACGTATATGGGGTTCAGTGATCCATATGCAAGCATAGCAGCTATATGCAGAGTCTAGAATTGAAAATGGGAACATGTAAGAAGAAGAAGAGGCTGCAGTAGTCGTTGTGCCGCTTGCAGTCTGATCACGACCACTGCAACTGAAGTTACATTGGCTACGTGAACATGTCCCGTGGCTTCCCTCTTTAATCTAATATTTTTATGCTCAAACAAATTTCAGCCATTTTTTAACCAGAAACACAGCTCCTCTCTTTGGTACATTTCCAGCCCTTTTATTCTTACTTGTACTTGTGGTACTTGATTTGCAGACGAAGTTAAAAGGAAGAACACTTGGAAATACATTCTTACACTTCAGTCGTCGTTTTCAGCCTCTAAGTCGATGAAGAATTAAAACACGAAGGGGTGATGCGGGGGAGGGGGGGTGAGAGGAAATGATTAGCCGAGAGAAGGAAAGACACAGAGCGCGAAATTAAAGGATTCGTTGCTTCGCGGACGGTGTCCCGTAGGAGTCGTACGTTTAAAGTGTCTCGCTTGCCCACAGGCCTCTTCCGCTACTGACATCCTTCTGATTTATACAGCGTGTTTGCAAAAGTGAACAGGAGTACAGAAGTGTTCAAATGCACAAGACATACTGCCGAATGCGTTATTCATCGCCCTTGATGTTCTCCCGAGTAATAGTAAATTCCTCCTGAAACACCCTGTATATACAATGTGATAATGCAGAGAATATCTATCTTGCTGTATTAGCATAGTATTAAGAAACTTTTTTTCCAGAATTCGCAGGAAGAAGTCCTGCATTGTGTCTAGTTACACTGCTCCAGTCACGACGCTTTCGGCAAAACAAAACAGGACTTTTTTTGGGGGGGGGGGATAAAGCACTAAAGATAAATAGCTTGGATTGCCCCTTGTATCTTCAGTCACCGACAGTAGATTGTTCCTCCTTAAATTCTAAAACCATATCGGTTACCATTCCTGGATATTTGAAAAGTGGCCTGGTCTATGGATACAATTTTGGGTTTAAAATTTTCGTCTTCTTCAACTTTTTAAACAAGGTCGCAAGACACGGAAGATCAAGTATCACGACCTCGAAATTTGATCACATTACCTACCTGCGTGCATTTAACTTTCACTCCTGTGCTTTCAGTTCATGAGCAATATTACGTTCGAATTTCTACGTTTTATATGTTTGTCCCGAATATTCCTTTCGCTGGAAACCATCCATACAAAGACACAGCAAAAATTATGAAAATTCTTCATTATACATTGTTATATATTCATCATCAGTAAAGTGTTCTAAACATAACGTCAGATGTTAGTTAGATTTGCGTTCAGTTCTGGTATAAAATTTTATGAAATCCGATTTGACTCCCATGTCGAATACAGGTTACACACTGAAAAATAACAGTAATAGTTACAGTAACAGCAATAATGACTTTAAGATCCAGAACTCTGCCGGGCCTTGAAGTTAACCACTCACCTACAATTATCGACAGAGTTTAAACATGAATGGAGCTATACCTCCACTCCCGTTATATGCCTTTATGGCTTGTATAGGAACAACTGTACCTTTTACCTTTTAATATATAGAAATACTTCCTGTTCCGTCTTCAGTCAGCCCTCTCTTTCTTGAATGACCAGCATCTAGTCTCCCTCTCGGTTTATAATGAAAGGTTTCATTTTGTTCCCTCGTAGTCTATTCTTTGCAGACGCTCCAGTAACCAGGTCTTGTATTCTTCCATTTTGCTGAGTACAGAGTATACTTCTAATTATCTTAACATTCCATTATTATCCGCACACAACTTGACTAATTTTAAAATTTTCATTTCTCGGAATTTATATACGCTGCGCATTTCTTCTTTACTAAAGGCAATTTACTGCTTTAAAATGCCATTTTTATATATCTTCTATTTCTCCTCTTTACAGATAAAAACCAGAATTAAAATCGTCTGACAAATTTCGTATGTGCAATATATATACAGGCCTACACATATCCAAAAACAATTTTAATCGAAATACATAGTAGCTCTAAGACGACCGTACATAACTTCCTCATTATGCCCTATATTAATAGCACGGTACACACAAGGCAAACACATTTAATTTTACTAAGAAGAGAGAGAGCCAATCCCAGTGGCCGCGCGGTCTAAGGCGTAGGTCTACGGCCGCTCGCTTACTGGTATTGTGGGTTCGAATCCCGCCTAGGGCATGGATGTCTGTCTCTTATGAGTGTTCTGTTTTGTCAGGTAGAGGTTTCTGCGACGGGCTGATCCTTCGTCCAGAGGAGTCCTACCGAGTGTGGTGTGTCTAAAAAGTGTGTGATCGTGAAGCCTCGAAAAATGAGGTGGCCTAGGCCCCCAAGGGGCTGTCGCGCCATTGGAAGAAAAAAGAAAAGATGGAGAGAGAGAGAACGGAAACTGTAGACGGAATCTCGATAATGAGCCACAGATAGTAAGATGAATGGAGAGGCAATAATAAGTGGAAGAAAAAGGAAGAGCTTAGGAACATTTAAGAGGGTGTTCATGTGACAAACGACGTGTAAATTAAACACCGACATTCCGATATATTTAAGTTTGGTGGTTGCGGCCACTGGCGGATACGCCTATGTTTACGACTTCTTTTTGTGGAGAAGGGCCCCGCAGCACGTGCTTCGGACGCACTGCAGCCTTGACGCTCATTGTGCAACCTTGTGATGAAGATGAAGAGAAAGACGATTAGTTTTTTTTTTTCATTTTTCAAGTAATGGAGCACCGGTGGAATGAAATTGACAGGGGAAAACCGAAGTACTCGGAAGAAACCTGTCCCAGTGCCACTTTGTCCACCACAAATCCCACATGGATTGACCCGGCATCGAACCCAGGCCTCAGCGGTGGGAGGCCGGCAATTAACCGCCTGAGCCATGGCACGGCCCTATTTACGGTGTATACTTTTGAAAGCAATTTGACTGATCAAGTTGGTTCAAGCGGTAAAGTTCTGGCACGTGTTTCAGAGGTGCCCGATTCGAATCTTGCCTGTGATGTTAAATATCCTTACTGAGATTCTCCGTACTTTAACCTAGTTTCTCGAGGCCGATGACTGTAAAGTACCGTAAGCTGTGCCTTGCTTCTACAGCCATTCCAGATTCTATTCTACCATAACTTGACTCCCTACACTCCGACGTACTGCTAGCCTCATTAAATAACATCGAAATAAATAAACTGAAAGAAATTGTATAAAGCCTACAAACTTGTAGCGCATGTCACATCTCCATAGCAGGCACTTTGTCCATCTTTTACAGGTCCCATAGCATGCACTTCAAGATATCGTGGCCCAGACAGCCATCATTTCGTCCCCTTACATCACGCTATCTTGACAGCAGACAAGATATAAATGCACGAATCTCCAGTCTTACAAGAATATCTGAGAAAATCAGAAGCATAAATACAGAGACACGATCAAGATGTCAAATGGAAACGTCATGTTTGACTAGAAAAATATTTACAGCCAAAGTGATGGAAGGTTCTGAGAGTCAAACAACAAATGCAAGTTCATTACCTTAAACGTCATATCGGCAGGACTAAAACATAAAAGACATACATAGTGTAAACCAACGCCCATTGGCATGAACTTGATTTTAGGTTTTTAGTACTGACACTAAAGTAATTGATATTAATTTTTAGGAGCGTTTGCACAAGTCGCAAACAAAAGCGCCTATCAGCTTCGTGATATCCATCCGTCCCTCTGTCCACATGTATCAGCGAGGCCCCCAACTGGACGGATTTCCGTGAAATATGATACTGGGGACTTACATGTAAGTCCGTCGAGAAACTCCAAATTTGATTAAAATCGGGCATTTTACATGAAGACCTAAGTACGTTTTATTGTTGCCGGCGACATTAAATAACCATAAAAGCTCTCTCTTCGAGTGAAATGGTATCTGGATGCAAAGACAGCCGAGGAAATACAAACGTTACGCGAAGGAGCCATAATGTTACGCTATAGGACATTGCCTACCTTGTTATGGTTACAGGATGCGAAAATTGACAAAACATTCTAAAGAATAACTATACATTGAACTAATACGAAGCAACATTGAATTGGCCTGACAAGCTTAAATGTGTATCCCTAAATACCACGCTCAATATAATTTTGTTTAATAGGTTCGATATCAAACACGCATACAAGCAACTTGGTAGAAATGTACCGCTGTAGCTTTTATGTTACGCGTTACGCAAAAAAGAATTAATAAGCACCAGAAATTCTGGATACAAAAAAGTATTTTCAAAGGCAATTATTAGACTGTTTTTAAGAAACAAATTTAAAAAAAAAAAACTAAACCTATTTTTAAAATACTGAACCTTGAGTTTAAGTAGACACTTTTGTACACAGAAAAATTTTGCACAGTTTTACTGCCTGTATAACATTACCTATTACCAAAGGTTGTAAATACTCGCTTGACGTTTTCTGCAGGAAAAACTTTCATATCAGCCTCCAAGATAAAACATATTCCTTCAGGTCCCGTACAGTTTTCAAATGTTTGTGAAGAATGAGTCCTATTCTTATGGCCAAAACAATTGGATACTACATCGCATAAGCTGTTGATTATACAGATTACTGTCAGTTTCTTTTACGGACTAAGGAAGCTGTGTTCACTTTAATTAAAACTCATGAAATTTATTGGAATACGTTTTAAACGAAATATAAAGTAGCTCTCCCATATTTAAGGGCGACGGTACGAGGAATTCTATTCGAACGGAGGCATAGCTCCATATATCACGAAAATCTGTTGATATGGGTAGTCAGATGCTTAATCTTATGACTTTACAATGGATGAAATAATATTTAACAAACTTTATAAATAAATTACATAAATGAGCAAAAAGTTCTACCAAGTGTAGGCCTATTTCCAAGATATGGAGCCCTGTTCTGCAGTAAAAGAAAGCCCCTATTTCAGCATTCAATAGCACACTTCAAAGTAGTTTGCAGGCTGGACAACCACTTTTTATGAAAGAGGATTGAAATCTGATTCCTGGAAGATGAAAAAATCTAATAAAATTCCTCTTTCATATGTTCCTGTATGCCTGTCCTGTATTATGTGAGATTATGCATTCATAAATGTCCCTTGAACATTCTCAATTTCGCATAATCGGCATCACTTTATAATACATGCTTTTGCGTGGAGAGAGGAAAAGCTAGGAAAAGAGAGGATAAATAATAAAGGAGAATTCCAACGTCTTGTAGAATCATATTCGGCTGTACAATATCCAGCAAAATCCCATCTTTTCTCCTTTCCTTTACGCTAAGCCACCACCCACCAAAAATCCACCTTTCTTACAGAAGTACAGAACTAAGGCGGTTAGAAAATACACAAGATAAAACTTCGTATAAAAAACCTCTTCAACATTCTTCTCTTGTCCTCTCATCTTAGTCTACATAATATACTATCATATCTTGCGCACCATTATATATATACATATATATATATTCTTCGCCATGAATTTTAAATATAAGAACAATAGCAGATAAGTCACAAGAAAGGAAAGTTCTTACTTTAAAGGAACGTATTACAAAAAAGTATAGACAAATGTCGTGACAAGGGTCGTAATGTTTTACTTAGCGTAGTACAATAATACAGAATATACGTATATAATGTGAAAGTTTAATTTGAGGCACTACATGCTTTAAAAATCATATGTATGAACATGCAGAAAAATTTGCGTCTGATTTTAGCGTGGCGCTCTTATACACATTAGGTGTAGTGAATCACTAACGTGAAAGCATTAAGACTAAAATGTAAGTACTCTTAAAGTACAGGCCTACACAATAGCTAGTCGTACGCAGGATCATAGAAGACTGAGTAAAAAGTGGACAACCAATGGAAATAAAGATTTTAGTATCCTGCCATCTGCTTTAAAAAATACCATATTAACAAACTTTCTTAATAGCAAGTGGAATCAAAGTACAAAGACAAATTTTATTAATATCAGATTGATAATAGAAGGATTCGTGTATGACTAGACAGCGTATAGAAGTAGATTAAACATTCTCCAATCTGCACTTCTTTGGTTTTAATTGTTCCTTAATTATAAATAATAATGTGACAATGTTTAATATATACGTTCCCTCAATCTGTGGTTCAATATTTGTAGACAGACAGGACGGAAATTAGTAAAATTTACGTAGGAACTGGAGATCAGTATAGCGTGAAGTGCATGATACAAAGAGAGCTTGAAAATGGGCGGTAAGATCCGAAGGGGGCTGGTGAGTGTAGATGACGCCCTTTCTGGGTGGTCATCGACTGTAACTGCATGCCTGCTGGTATATCTAGGACAACCGAAGAATAGGCGCTGACGTAAGGTCACGCGATACAAATACGATGAACTGAAACAACTGACGCAAGAATAATTTATTCTGATGGAATCAGGGAACAAAGTGTGGGATACTTGAAACAGATCCATTGAAGAACAGAATGCTTGTCTCGAAACTTATGATAGTATTGTTAGAGCTCTTACTTAAAAAAATCGCCTGTACCTTCTGACGTTGCGTGACAACATGAAATACTATTTCGCAACATAATATATCCTCTGTAGGCTACATTCGGCTACTGCTTTGAAGTTCTACAGGAACAATAAGATAGTCTTCTATGGAATCTGTTATAGGTCTATCAAACAGTATCGCCATTATGAACAACGTCGGGTCAGACTAGCCAGTCTGCTTATAAGCCGTCTACGTGCAGTTGGTTTATCTACCTTCCGCTTGTATGCTCAGGATTCCTCTTCTGTGTGGCATTTATTTCAGTGCAACCTGTTGTCTTTGTTCTGTATATACATTCCAGTGTATCCGGTTGTCAATCTGTATACGTAATTCAGTAAGTCCGGTGGTCTTCATTCTATATATGAATTCCAGTGCATCCGTTTGTCAATCCGTACATGTAATACTATAGGTCCGGTTGCCTTCATTCTGTATATGTATCCAGTGCATCCTGTTGTCTTCATTATGTACACGTATTCCAGTGTATCCCGTTGTCTTCAATCTGTATATGTATCCAGTGCATCCTGTTTTCTTCAATCTGTATATGTATCCAGTGCATCCTGTTGTCTTCATTATGTACACGTATTCCAGTGCATCCCGTTGTCTTCAATCTGTATATGTATCCAGTGCATCCTGTTTTCTTCAATCTGTATATGTATCCAGTGCATCCTGTTGGCTTCATTCTGTACATGTACTCCAGTGCATTGAGTTGTCTTCATTCTGTATATGTATCCAGTGCATCTTATTGTCTTCGTTCTGTATATGTATCCAGTGCATCTTATTGTCTTCATTCTGTATATACAATCCATCCGGTTGTCAATCTGTATATGTATTTCAGTGCATCTGGTTGTCTTTATTCTGTACATGTACTCCAGTGCATCCAGTTGTCTTCATTCTGTATATGTATCCAGTGCATCTTATTGTCTTCATTCTGTATATAAAATCCATCCGGTTGTCAATCTGTGTACGTATTTCAGTGCATCTGGTTGTCTTTATTCTGTACATGTACTCCAGTGCATCCGGTTGTCTTCATTCTGTATATGTGTAGTAGCAAGGTCATGTGCAGCTAACTTCCGAATTTCGCATATACACAAAATACATTTTATATAACGGATATCTGTATTCCGTGCAATGTTTCGTCACGTAACACCCATGAAATATTGCCAAATCTTCATCTGTGCGCTGCCAGACTTCCGGTGTTACTTCCTTAATTTCCGAAGTCTCATGACACCATTTCGAAACTACTTACGCTGTACTGTTACACCCTCCATTTATTAATTCTGATAACACTTTCTTCACTGAACTCACCTTAATGGTCCCATTTACTGCGAACGCATATATAAATGTTTGTTCCAAGTTGCAACGGCCGAGTCCGAGCAGCGTCGTTCTTTTAGTGCTAATGTCTACAAGTGACACACCTAAATGCTGTTGCAAATGCATTCCACGACACCATGAAACACTTTGGTGTCAGAGGCTGTTGTCAAATGCTGAAAGCTGAAGACGCAGTAACGACTGAATGACACGTTAGGTGCATCTCAAGACAAAACTAATATTTTATAGAATATTAATATTGCATTGGTACTTACAAGTGTTACGTTTTGTTGCAATATTGCATTGGTACTTACAAGTGTTACGTTTTGTTGTAATATTGCATCGCGTGGAAAGGACAGTTACATTTAAAACTTAAGCATTCTTTCGTGGAAACCCTCCATCACAAAATCTTACACTGTACCAAGAAACGTATGTGTTTGTGTTCATTAGGGCAGGAGAAACTGTTTCATCCAATGCATGCGATAAAATGCCACTCTGGGTGTCGAAAATGCTGCTCTAGGTGTAGAAAATAGAAGTCGTGTAAAGTTAGATTAAGTGTTTTCTATAACTAACCATCTAACTACTTACATTGAGCAGAATCCAGCAAAGCCAACAGTTCTCAGATAGTCAAGAAATTCCCCGTAGTTCATGGAACCCGAACGCTCAGTAACGTCTTCACAAGAGTCCGCCAAAAGTAGACCAATCCAGTTTAAATATGTTACTGAGTGTTCTCTACAGCTAAAGGTTATCGCTAATACACTACACGTACATAGTGCGACTGTAAATGGCAGAAAACGCACTGTCGACTTCCACCACGACATTGAGGTCTCCACCGTATCGCTTTCATTGTCAATCAAATACCTCAACATTATTTTATGTTGTGCTACGAAATGGAAGGCGCTGTTCCCGTGCGGGATTGCGATGTGGTGGCTTCGACACTACGCTGCGTTCAGACCCCAGACTGCCTGTTAGGTATCTTCTGGAGACAGTTTATGGTCCTAGAGAAATGGTGTTCCTGTATGCGGAAAGATAAGTAGGTACTTCGAAATTCAAGAGTTTTCGAAAAGTCAGTTTTATGCTAAAATTCTAAGTTATACTTAAGTAATCGGAAATAAGATTAAAGCGAAAGAAACTCACAAATAACGTCAAACAAACAAACAAGTAAAAGAAACTAAAACAAAGAGATGACAAGATATGCAAGACGAAATGCAGAGGAAAACTTTTGAGCGATCAGCGTGACAGGTGAAATTGTCATTTCAATAACTGCCTTTACTGTAACGCCAGGCTCGGCAAACGTAGCAATTTGCGTAGTTCAATTCTCCGGCGGCAGTTTCTAGTTCCATGTATACTGCAGCTAAGTTAAATATGTAAAATGATCACCACTGGTTATTCTTTAAACCACATAAAGCTCACTATTTGTTGGATGATATAAATAACACCGCAACTTAAGCGTGCACAAAGGATACTCAAACATGAAAGTATTCTTACTGAATACCTCTGCCCTTTTTTTCAAATACGAGGTATAACGCTACCTGCTTTGCACATCCATCACTCAACACGATAACTATATCCGACAAGCTGCGCCGTTCTTTAGAAGTTAGTATTCTCAGAGCCTTAGAAGAAACTTTCCTTCTGTTATGGAACCCGAAGATCGTTGCTGTGATTACAAAGAACCAGAAGAATCTAATTCACATTCTTTTTTATACTTTAATATCCTTTTAATATTACATTCTCATTTAATTTCATGCACCAACAGTCGCCTCTTAATTTCATGTTCTCCATCTAAAACTCTGCAAAGATTTCTCATTTCTCCCATGGTTACTACATGCCTCTCACAACTTCATCCTCCTGCATTTCATGGCATCAAAAGTACTTAGTGAAAGTGCAAATTACGTTGCAGCTCATAATGCGTGCTGCCCTTAACAGCTTACATCATCAATTATAACCACTCGTTCGTTTCGCTATATTTGTCAGGAGAACAGCAATTTACAACAGTTTACTTAACAAATAAATTTTCACTATGCTGACTTTATGGCTTTCATAAACTCAGGATACGAAATGAAAGTCCATATGTTACAATACTTGATTTCTAAAATTTCTATATGACTACGCTGAAATTTAGTGCGGAGCGCCTACACTAATAAGTTTTGCGTGACATATTCACCCTATAAACTTGTAATCCTAGTTCTCCTCACGATAAAAATATATTATATCTTGTTCGCTTGGTTGTACGAAGCTGTAAAGCGCTTTCGATAGGTCACGCTTAATGTGACAGAACTTACGTTTATTGCTGGGTGTAACAAGGCAGGGCACTAGACAGTGACACGGCTACAAGCATTCTTAAAGTTGGTGCTAGGTACAGGAATTTCATTACACTACCAACTGATTCATTGTAGATTTTAATGTGTTTGAACAACATCCACATCGCTCTCCAATGTAAGAGTATAAGCAATATCTCTTAAGAGAAAAGCATTTACAACGTTCGCCTTCTTAGAACCTGACATAAATTAAACATTTATAGGTGTATATTTACAGAAAATGAAATTGACTCTTTCAGGAAAAGCATATATATATATAGTGAATCTTTATATATTCAAATACTACAACGTATTTGTGCAGCCTATATGGGCGGACCGAAACCTAATTCCCAGCGTAATCAGTTACAAATTTAATTAGGAGCCATATGACCGGGAATGGGACAGCGTTTTCATTACAAATGCACTACAGCATTAATAGCATGATATTAATTAGGATACGTTTGTTATACAAATCTCTGCCTAATCCAGAATACAATGTATCCTGTAGCACGTGCTTAATTTAAATTAAGAAATTTAATGGCGTAAATATAGTATTTGTGTTGTGTCAGGATATGATAAATGATTAGTAAAGAATAATACACAGTAATTCCCAGGATGGAAATTGTGAAGATACAGAAAATGAGTTGTTACATGTCTGACGTTCCTTTAGTTACCAAACATCGCGGTGGATGTAGGTCATGATTCAGCTGCTCTGAATGGTCGGTATGCATCCAGGCGCTTCAGTTTGCGTGTTCGTGGAATTCCTCGATCACCAAGACAGTTATGCAGCAACAGCAGCACATGACCGCCACCTACCACGTCACTTTCACCTCTCCATTTTAATCATCCCACTACGCCATACAATGCAACAGGAGCCTAACTCTTGTATTTAAAATCTTCGTGTAATGCATTCTCTCCTCATTATTTCACATCTTCATTTCCCTAAATTCAATCCGTACCGAACGAACATTATATACAAAAGCATGTCCCTGATAGAACAAACGGTCATCAAAACTCTAATAAGAATTTTAACAGGAGACACAAGGCCGTGCCATGGCTCAGGCGGTTAGTTGCCAGCCTCTAACCGCGGAAGCTCGGGTTTGATCCCGGGTCGGTCCATGTGGGATTTGTTGTGGACAAAGTGGCACTGAGGCAGGATTTTCTCCGAGTACTTCGGATTTCCCCTGTCAATTTCATTCCACCGGTGCTCCATTAAATGGAAAAGCAGAAGAAACCGCATTATCTTCATCATCTTCATCACAGGGTTGCACAATAAGCCTTCAAGGCTGCGGTGCGTCCGTAGCATCTGCTGCGGGGCCCTTCAATATAAAAAACAAGAGAGACACTTTATGACTGCGTGCTGCACAGATTGAGTTACAATTAATTGAAGGCCTGTCAGCAACAGGAGGTGATAGCACCTGGCGCAGTGAATACTAATAAAGACAAGTGCTTAACACAACACACAACAGGTTGCGAACATACCAAAGCACACGCACTTTAAAACATGTATGTGGAATGAATGGCGTGACAGAGAATGCATACGGCATAAACCGGGTGATATAAAACACACGTGAAAGGAGAAGCATGATAAAGAATACACGTGGAAGGAGGAGCGTGATGTAGAATTCGCTTGAAGAAATAGAAGCATGGTACAGAAAACACTTAGAAGTTTTGGCGGGATATAGAACGCACTTGGAAGGATAATCGTGGTGTAGCAGGCATGTGAAGGAAAATGTATAAATTTCCAGTGAAGGACATGCGTGACAGAGAATATACGAGGAAATAAACGCGTGATAAGAGGATTTACGTGGAAGAAAACTCATGACAAAGGACGTAAGTGGAAGCAAACGCATCATATACAACTCACGTGGAAGATAACACGTAAATTTCAACACACGTAGAATGAACAGCGTGATACAGAATTTAGGCCGCGTTCTCACGGGGCGTGAACCACGCGCGTGAGTCACACTTTCGTGCTCACTCGTGTTGCCTCCACGTTTGGTGGAAAGCGTGAGCTGTTCACACGGACAAAAGGTTTCAGTACAATCGTGGCCATGGACGAGATAGTTGCTGAGGGCTGTGCCGTAGTGTGCTCTGTGTTTTGTGGAATTTTAGCATATCAAATTGTTCGCGCACTCCACAAAAGACAAGAAAAACGTCGGAGAAAGCGTTGGTGGGTTAAGGAGTGGATAGCACGGCGCCCACTTGTGGGAGCATCCAGATTTATTGATACCGAACTGAAACATCGCTATCCAGATGACTTCAAAAACTTACTGCGAATGACAGAAATACAGTTTGAATACTTGTTAAGCAGAGTCAGTCCACTTATAACAAAACGGGACACCAATATGAGGAAATACAGAACTTCTCAGGTTTTTGAACTTCCTTATAATTTCTGCAGGTCCGAAACCACGTATGTTCAAAGCGGCTGATATTCGTTTTGCTGCCGCCTCCCTTAAATCGCGATCTCGATACTCCTCCAAAGTGGCATTATACAGAATAGGTTCGTTGTGGTATAAATCCAAGAAACGTAAAGTGTCGCTGTCACTGAGTCTTAGCATTTGTGACATCTTACCTCACGAACGCCAGCACCACGACTGAAAATCTAACATGGTTTGATCCTGCCACGACAGGATCGTGGACTGCTGACGTCACACGCAAGGTCCACGACTCCGCGTTCACACGGGTAGTGGCCCACGAAAGTGTGACTCACGTGCGTGGTTCACGCCCCGTGAGAACGCGGCCGTAGGCCTATGTGGAAGGAAAGGGTTGGCATGGAATGCACTTTTAACGGAATGTCTCATACAGAATGCACTTGTAACGGAATTCTTACGGAAACCGCACGTGAAAAGAGATGATGTTACAGAATACTCTCGGAAGGAAAGGCATAGTAATCAGAACAGTACATACGTGCAGCATTTATAGTTTCATTAGAACCTGTAAAGATAATGGGTAGGATGTTTTGTTCTCCGCTGCGAATTTTATCGAAATCAGTTAGGAAATCTGGACCACAATACATGAGGATGGACATTACAAATTTAATAAAAGTTTCAGATTTTTTCGAAAGGCACTTAAAATTGATTGATTAATGACATTATTATTGGTGTCCGCAACGGGTCAGAGGACAGACAAACGCCTAAGAATATTTGAGATTTCCTCTTTAGGACCTTATACGTAGCCGAAAGTAATTTCAGAAAATATCCTTTACGTGCCTCAGAAGAGGTTATTTGCAAATGTACCTGAATTTTATTCATATTTTCGAAGAGCAACAATTAAAATTAAGGTATAACTGTATTTACTCTCATCTTTACATTACACTCCAACACTAACACAAATACTGTCAACGTTTCCTTACCCCACAAAACCAACAAGGCTCAAAAATTCAATTTTATATCATGCTCTGGTCGCCATGCACCGTATACGGGCCGTAGATGGATACACAAATATTTACGTTGGGACAGATGGAACTCAGTAAATTTATCCCACATTGCTGAGCTTTAACTCATTTCTCTAGCACGTGAAAAGTGATCGCCGCCCTCTCTCAGTTATTAATGCTGAGCTAAAAAGACACGAAACGAATGCAGGACACACATTATCCAAATGTGATCTTTGTTATTTTGCGTACGTCATTGGCCTTGGCCTTCAATTACTGGATACACAAAATTATTGTTGCAAAGTTAATCAAGCTTAGCAAGGTCCAAAAATATTTTCCACCAACAGGTTATTCACAATATAGAAAAAAAAAACACGGAGCATAAGTATAAACAAACACTTTTTCCATGTACTATTTAAATATTAATATATCAAAAGTTGTTCAAATGGCAGCTGTACATAAATAAATATTCTCCCTCGTGCTTCGTTAAGTATTCATCACCTCGAAAAATGTACCGAATGGAGCCAGATCTACAGACATATCTATCCCCTTACATTTCCTTACACTTTCACCATATTGACATTGAATTAAAGATGCAGAAGAATGTGTCTTTGTGTTTGTTTAAATATTCATCATATAGAAAAATGTTTATCATGGTAACTGTAAATAGGCCCTAAATATTGATTTTTATTTAACGTTAAATATTTACAATACCGAATAAACCTCATAATAAATATTTCTCTTGGTCTTCATTGAATATTCATCATATCGAAAAACACTTCGAATGAAAGCTGCATATTTTAATGAGACGTAAAGGGTAAAAGGCAAAGTTGTCCCCGTCCATGCCATCAAGGTATATAAGAGAAGTTGAGATGTAGCTCCACTGATTCTTAACCTCATAACTAGATGGGGTGAGTTGTCAACTACAAGCCCCAGCGGCTTTATCCACTAGAAAGAACCCCAGTACCCACTTAATGGGAGGCTGTGTGGGATCTAGAGGGTCCAGACGTTTTTAAAAATAGCAAAATCCTTTGGCACTGCTGCAATTCGAATCTCCGGATCGTCAAGCCTGTAGCCTACTCACTATACAGACTCCGCTCCCCCGGTTCCATTTTATTGAGACTACCCTGTATAATGTGTCAAGAAATACGTGTTCATGTTTAGTCTTCATGAGAAATTCGACAGCTTAACCAGAGCGTCAATCTAAGCACAATTCGTATCAGACCAGTATTCACAGCATTTGTTGTAAACAACCAATAGTGCATGAGATCTGCGCTCTTCTGGGATATTACGCGGCGTCATATGGTAATTGTTTACCGACGTTTCGGGACAACGTATCGGTACCATCTGCAAGGGCCAAGAGTCCGAGTGGATTTCATTAAACTGTAAAATTTCATTAAACTGTATCAGTTTGGTACTTACGAAAAACGTGACTGACGGACGGACAGACGGACGACTTCCCCAATTATGAATTCATTTACATAATTCATGCATATAAACGAAAATTCACTGCAACACTTCACAATTGCTATTACCAATGATGTGTTTAATTGATAAGCGCAGAGGCTTACTAACAGAATGCTTTTTCGCAGTATCTCTTGTAATCCGAAAGCAAGAAGCTAAGTCTATACAGTATTGTGTGTTTTCTCCTCTACATCCAGACAATTAATAACATGCGTTATTAGGCCTTCTTTATAAATCAAAGAGCCGGTATAGCGTAATCGGTATAGCGACTGGACGGTCTGGGGTTCGAATCCAGAATCTTCCCTGTGGCCCACCAGACCTCCTACTCAATGGGTGCCGGGGTGTTTTGCCGTGGAAAAAGCGGCCAGGCGTGAAGTTACCCATTCACCTCCATCTAGTGCCGAGGTTAAGATGAGTAGAGCTATAATTCTGCCCCCACCCCATATTCCTTTATGGCGTGGATAGGGAAAACTTTAACTTTGTATATCTAGAACACTTTGTGAGGTCATGTACATGTTCGTCCCGATGCCTGTGACCAGGTATTAGGCCCTAAATTTTGGACACATTTCTTTCAAATTTAATATGAGAAATATCGACAAAAGTTCGTTGGGCATTCTCGATTTTCTAATCCGTTAACCAGTTCACTTATGGCCACGCGTGCACTGGATGTTATACATCATAAACAGTTAATGAAATTTTGGTGAAATAACGTACGACATATTTTTGTGTAACGATAATCTGACAGTCTGTCATTTAGTCCTTTTGACGAAGTGCAAAACCTACTTTAAATAAGGTAATAATGAACTTAATAAAACGCAAAGAATTCCGTCAGGAATGTTGTGCAATACTTTATGAAGTACACCCTGCCCAGACTTTTGGTATGACAAGAACGAAACAAAGGTATTAACGTGGAAGTCAAATGTGATACGCACACACACTCATACACATACATACACACACACAAAATAAAACCGCATAATGCCATCATGTTCAACCTTTCGAAACGCTCAACACGTTTCTGTTACGTTTTGTACCAGTTTCTGCATTGAAGTGCATTCATTTTTCTTTCGTATCGAACTAGTAAAATCGATCATTTAGAAGAAGCCCAAATCAGATTTTATAAGAAAGTTACTGTCTTCTGGAATACATCGCCGTCCATCGTGCTCTAAATTTGACAGATATTTCAGAGAAACATTAAAATATTGCATCCCACCCACAAAAGAGCAATCTTCGTGGTCACTCATATTTTACTCAACCCAGATCTTGAAAAATCAATAAGATTTCCCTGAAAATTACTAAGCAAAGGTAAATTGAAGTAAACTGAATACAGTGAAGGTGTCCCCGTGCAAGCTATAGAGGCATACATGGGGGGGGGGGGGGGGTGATGATCCATACAGATCATTTTGTACAAGGAATGCAAATCGTTAATAAAGCAAAAACTCTCACCTTAAAGAAATGTTAGGGGATTTGCATCTTTTCTTTGCCGGACTGCTGGCAAGATGCCATCATGTGTCCGTAATGTCAAGTGACCAGTCATGCCGACACAGATTTTCTTGGTTTCATCTCTCTTCAACTAAATACAGAGATGATTCCAAGTATCAGGTTTCTACTGCATGCTTCTCATGCAGCCTTCTCCATTTAAATTCATCAAAATTAATTACATTTCTGTAAAGACCACCAAATTATTTTTCCAAACTTTAACATTAATCAGCAAAAAAAAAAAAAAAAACAGCGGCCCTTTATCAAGCCACGACTCTCACAATTTTCTTTTCTTCATTTTCATGCTACTCCTACAAGAAGGAGCAGGGTGCGGAGTAAGGGAAAATTGTAACAAAGTGATGCTTTTCTCACCACCAAATAAAGTGCTTCTCACTTTTCCCATTCATTTCCTCTTGTATTTTTTACCTCTCTCTCTCTCTCTCTCGTTTTTAGAGCGTTTACAAATTCACAAAATACAAACATTTATTTTTAACAAAAGAACGAAGTCAGTGAACGCGTGTGTGCGTATGTGTGCGTGCGTGCGCCCTTCATTTCTCTAGTAAAATACATTAAGTTCTGAGTGCACACGAATCTAGTATTGAGTATTCTGGCCTGTTGCTTTATCAATATGCAAGTGACGTGTTGTAAAACTTCTGCATTGAATTAAAGTTTGAGTGTGTTACACGTGAACCAGACGTCAGTGTTCTCGGAAACCCGTTTATTCGGCAGAGTGTCAACCGAGAGTAACTATTCTATTGAAAATGTTTCACACTCGAACACAATGGATACGAACTGCTGCATACTCACAAGTTTTGCGTGGAATTATTCGTTTCATTACAATAGAAATTCAAGGTGGTGATAACTCAGTCAACTGACGGGCCACGGATGAAATTTTACCCAGAGCAGCGCTGTGTATTTTCTCTTCATCATTGCAGAACTACTCCGAGAGCTTGAGTATGGTACAGATGTGGGGGGGGGGGGGGGAGGAAGAGGCTTTCCACGACAGTAAAGGTGAATGGAGCGTGAATATCGCAACACATCTCCTAACGCCTCGTCATTTAAAATTTAATTTACATACCAGGAAAAGTTCAGTATTTATGCAGGAAACGAAAGGTTAAATTTCGCTCGGCTGTTCTATTACACTTTTACACTCCATAAAAAGTGGCCGTAACAAAGTCCAATATCGCATATCTATTATCGAAGTAAAATTGACATCAATTGAAAGTTGTCGCTTGGCTTATTTAAGCACCATTCTATGAGATAATAAGGAGAAATGGTGGTATAGCTCCACTCATTCCTAACCTCTGTCAGTTCTACTGCTTTACCCCCGGGAAGAAACACCCACTACAAGTTGAATAGGAGAATGGGTAGGCCCCACAGCCGTTTTGTGCGTCTTCAAGTACAGAACGGCTGTTACCCTTGACGGGAAGTCGTCCAGCCTAGTCACAATACCGACTGAGCTACCCCGGCTCCTGTAGCAAGCTTTGAAAAAGGAAAATACATAGACGTACCAAATTTCAGTCGGAAAATCTGAAGGGATGAGATTATTTTGGTCTTAAAGGAAGTTTTTGTGAGGGTCTGGACCAAATTCAAGTGGTTCGGGATGGGTTCAGTGGCTGGGCCTTCTGAACTTCTCTTTGCATAACAAGCAGGGAATTTTCTTTACCAAAAACTGTCATAATATCAATAAATAATCTACTCCACGGAGTTTGGTAATCAGTACGCTGGTTTAGGTTTGGAGCATTCGGTATCTGGACTTTGCCCATCATCATCATCATCATCTAGTAGCCTACTCCGTACAAAATGCAACGTTTCGGAAAATGAACTGTTTTCATCCTCAAGTTAAACGTTTAAAACGATTTTCCGTCTCTGAACCAGTTATTTAGATTAGCTCTTTTACTGGAGCCAAAAGAATAGAAACATCCGCATTATTTTTCCTGAGGACGGAAAGAAATTGAATTTTCCAAATATGTTCTGGTCAAAATACTAGACGATGGAAAAAGTGTAGAAATCGAATGATTCCGTATGTAATACGTTTATGAATCTCAACGACAGAACCCTGTAGAAATGAGGTCGAGAATGAAGCGGTTGACGCGCGGGGTAGCTGGGAATGGCGTGCTGTTCCTGTCAAGTTTCATATGAATTTTGTCATGTGGTTCAAAGCGTAGAAGGATGGGGCCAGGAACGAAGTTACTGCAACACCACAAGCTTGTACTTCCTGATAAAATAAGAACAGAAATCCGAAAGCATTTACAGCTTCATGATTTCTTTAAATCCTTTTCCTTGGTACCGAATTTCAGAAGCATGAATACGGATGTTAGAATGATACCAGCATGTGATGGCCGTTCGTTGTCCTTTGTGAAGGTAAGTTCGAAGAAATTAGACTAATATTAAAACATGCTTGGTCAGCGGCAATCCAATAGCCGCAAACACGTATGTCTTTATATCTACTGAGTTGGTACTGTCACATATGATACCAGGCAAAGTTAATGACCACATTCTGAACCACTTGTTTTTTGGACTTTGTCCATCGTCGTTTAAAGTCCAAAAAAACAAGTGGTTCAGAATATCATATACCATCGTCAAAACCTTTTAAAACTCAATTAATGACCACAGTTTCACATCCTACAAAGTGGAGATTATATCCGTTAAAACATGTGCGTTAATTACCAGATATCTGCATGAACTAACTGCGAGTATTTGTCTAGAATAAAGAACAAATAATGCGTAATACATTTTTATTTATATTAGAGTCATTAGTGTAAAAAACTGCATTTCTTGCAAGTAATAATTTGCATAATGTTGTGGCGAAATTTGTATAATGTTATGGCGAGCCGTATCCTGTGCTTGAAACACTGTTAAATGAATATAAATGGACATAAACAGTACTCTAGAATTTCTGACAGCAGAATAATAAAACGCTTGAAGTACAGCATAGCTCAGACTTGATGCATGAACCTACACGGCGGGGTATATAATTTTGGCGCTACACTATGTTCACGTCGGTTTGTGTTACGTGGCTTACAGAGGGCACTGTAATTAGCTCAGCGGACAATACTTCAAGCAGACAATACAAATAATACTAGCTATGAATACGAGTATATATACCCCGAGAGCGTTGTAGTAGATACGAAGTGCGGAAAAAAATACAGATTGTTTATCTTAAAGCGGAATTCGTTCATTAACAGTGCATTATACAGGTTTTTTTGTTGCGTAACTTCTCACTGTATAGTGGACGATACCGTTGCTGCATAGCGACAGATGACGCCTCCCCTTTCCGCGGTACGCAGTTCCGCTCAGTCTCGCTTTAAAAATAACTCACTGTATGTTAACCTACAAGTAAAAACCAACGGGAAGATTGATAAATGCACATAACGAGGAACCCACAATCTGTATTCTCCGCAACGGGTGATGTACCTATCGAATCAAGGAAGATGACGGAGGTGTAACAGGCATCAGCTTGGGTGAAGAGAAGTAGGAAATTTTAGTGAGGAAACATGTTAGTAAAAGGCAATTTGTAATACGCAGGTGTAGGTGTGTGTCTACAAGCAATTCTATCTTACAATTTTCTCATTGGTCTTGATTTTTGGTCTTTCAATGCAAATGGAATGAAACATTCTTGCCACAGCAAGTCGCTAATAAGAATACCGCAAATCTCAGAGACATATATGTTACTACTGATAAGGCTAACCAAGAAGGAAGCTTTTCACTGTACACAAAATTTCGATACACGTGTTAAGTCTTATAATACCTAAGAGAATTTTACAGTTGCTAGTTATTTCTCTTAATATGTTCTGTAAACTTCTTGATATTTTGTAACTATACATCCATGACAAGGTTTTATTATTTTAAATGTTTTAATTTAAATTTCTTGTAACTACGCAGCGCAAAATACAAAGCGAGAAACTTCGGTATAAGCATCCCTAGGGATGGACGGTCTGGGGTTTGAATCCACGTAGGGACAAGTAATTCTTCTTTCTCCAGAAAGTAGTGACCTGCTCTGGGCCCACAGAGCCTCCAATTCAGTCGGTACCAGGTTTATTTCCCGGGAGTAAAGCGGTCGGGGCGTGAAACTCGCCACTCACCTACATATAGTGCCAAGGTTAAGACTGAGTAGAGATATAACTATTCTCCCCAATATGCCTTCATGACGAGGATAGATAAAACGTTACCTTTAGTTTTACATACACGTAAACCACTTACTGTCACTTTATGTAACGGAGAATTATTAAAATGCTCGGTTATATCCTAGTTCTTAGTCCGTAAATTGAAGAGAAGCACATCGTTTAGAAATCCATACTAATTCTCACTAAATACATTTTTATAGGATCTGGATAATTGTTTATGCTTGTCTGCATAAGCTGTTCTTAGGCATTGTAGTTTACTAATGCTTGAAATGCATCTGGAATACAATCTTGTAAGCAAGCGGGCTGCATACTAAAGTTATCCAGCTATGACGGGCCGGTGATCTGATTGGACCTGACAGTAGATTTCAGGTTTTAGATAGGGAAAGAACGTCCGCATCCCACAGCAGACTTTCCTTCTTTCCCCAAGTCTTCATGCTGTTCGTTTCGCAAACCTGACTGATATTTTATTTAACATTTTACTTTCATTGCCATTACTCCCATTCTTCTCGGTAAATTCTGCATTAAGTTTTCTGTTACATAAAATATGCTTTTCTAAAAGTTACTTCTTTCATAAATATTCACGCAGAAGATAGATCCCGTTCTTTACCTACGCAAACCTCAATATGAATGCTAATATATTTTCACGTTTTTACTGACTGGTACCAGTAACCAGGAAAGTTCCCATAAATTATTAAACTTCTAACATAAAACAGGAAGTTCTGGAAGAACTAATGGATCTCCTCTCCTTTTATGTATTGCTGTCAAATTTCAAAGATCAGAAAAAGGTAATTCATACACTCATCAACAGGATGCAATGTATACAATTAAACAGCTACATCTCTGTACATAACACATCTGTCTCTATAGCGAACAAATATACGATTCCAAAGTACATTCAAGAAACAAAAAACACAAATGTTTGATTTCGAACGGGCTTCGAAAATTTGAGGTTCTTGTGTGTCTTTATTGGCCAATGATGTAACAAAAACTGTAGAAAATATAGTACATATACTAGTAATAAAAGTAGTATGATCCTGAATTAACACAATTCTACATTCACTACGTATCCACAATGCACGCAATATTAAATATTCAATAAAATCTACAAATACGTTTTTGAATTAATAGATCTCTTACTCTAAACCGCATGTTTTGTTATCACTAAAAATCTACATTTCCTATTCAACATTTAGCCGTTTCTTTGTTTTATTATGTTTTCAGGACGTCATCCAATACTGTACAGAGATTATGGAATCTAATTCTGTCCTTAAAATATTTGTTAGACTGGCAAAGTCTTTCCGCTGAAATGGAGTTTCCTGACACGAAATTCTGAAGTATCCAGATATGCTTCTTTTTCATACACGAGGAAAGGAGCACAGCTGTATAAATAGACCGACATATCGGCAGAACTAAATGTAGAAACACAACACGAAACCAAACCGGCAACAATGTCATAATATACCCGTATATAATAAGCCATTTAACAATGGTTCGAAATTTAACTATCTGTAAAAAACATTAACAAACACAAGAGAATTATGATAAAAAACAGAAAAAAAATAAATATGTATTATTCACTGCGGAAATGATTATCTTTCTGGTACTTTCGAAAGGTTGAGGTCAGGATAAAAAAGTGTCACCTCTTTTGAATTTATGCCGTGTTTAACTTCTTAGTTTAAGCGACGGATACAAAACAAAGTCCTCTGAAAAATATGTTCAAGTAAGAAAGTTCAAGTGAAAAGTTATAGATATTATACAAAGACGAAATTCATGACTTACATGGTTCTCTTACTATCCACATTGTCAGAATAGTGAAATATAAGAATGTGTATTTTGTCCGTGTTGCTAGCATGGTAAACACAAGGCATATGAACATAACTGTAATGAGCAAATGTGTTGCGAAAGCTCAAGTTGGAAGGTCCAAAGGAAAGGTTAGGATAATGTCAAGGTTGTGAAGAGGAGATGTGGGCATAGCTAAAGCAGGATACTTCTTTATAAATCCTCGGACGTATATTCAGATTCAGAGTTATGAGATTAATTGTGCATACGTCATACATGCGAAATGACAGTTTCTACTTCTTAATCAACGCGGTTAATTTAACGCACATGTTGTAACCGGATTATACAAACTGGATTTTTTTTAATATTGCTGACGTTTGCGCAAATCTGGTTATTCTGATACGCTTCGCCTAAGATTACATAATTCAGTGAGATATATGCAGCGTGAATTTAATTTCACAATCGACCACTGAAAATTAAAATGCTGCGAGAATATTTCCGTCAAGCTTAAACTTCTGGTGCTGGTGTCGGAAGATGAAGATCTGTTACATTCGATAGTATTAGACTAAGAAACACGTATTTCATGTGCGACATCAAAAGACAAGTTTATTATGTGCAATTTTGAAAATATTTTCCACAGTGCTTAACGAAACAGAAACGTGTAATTTCCACGTGCCCAACTGACCTCGGTGTCCTAATTAATTTAGGAGCAGTAGACAAATTTTCATGAAACGTTACAAGAAGTTCATGCCTAAGAGGTCACTATTATTTTACCAGTAACTTAAATTTTGTAACAGTAATGAAAGAAGAAGGCCGTGCAAAATTCTAGGGTAGAAAATCCACCAAAACATTCTTCAAATTTTAAGTGGCCATAGTCCTTCGAAAGGTGTACAATCTTTTCCGCCCGTCTCTCTTCTACTGAATAGAAAACGTGGCGAGCGCGAAATTCGTTTTCCACTTACTTTTCAGTTTTACCGTGCTAAATAATGAATCACAGGGCCAGGCATATGAATTGTGGTGTGGATATAGGTCCTAAACTTTTTATCAATTCTACACGGAACGTTATTGCATACCAAAAGTTTTAAACACGAACATGGCGGGAATATTTTATGTTACACCGAAAAAAAAATTAATGGAGTTCATACATGAAGATCCAAGACTGAAAATCATGCACAGAGACATGTATTAGTGAAGGGTAGTCATCTCCTTAAATTGTTATATTTCTATGCTTCCGAATAATTCTGTTTTCGAAAAAAGTATGAGCTAATTTCTTTTCCTATAAGCCCTCTTGTTAATTAAAATTCAGACATTTATATTCTAGACAGTATTGGTCTATCTCCTCTGCGTGGTCACTTCATAATTCAATTGACGTGAAACGGAGACACGTTTTACCATATAAGTTTTTAATTTTCTCTTAGTGTTTGTTGCGTGATGCTGAAATCAGGCTACTAGTCAGACCCACTACTAACGCCGAGAAATTTAAATAAATAATGTGACAACAGTAATGAGGAATCTATAAACACAAAGTTACAGGATGCAGTGGAGAGCGCAAGCGGACCGAATGGAGGAATAAAGTTGCCAAAGAAAATGGACTGTAAGCCTACAGGCCGTCGTCCATTGGGAAGGGGTAGGAAAATATGGAGGTAGCAGTTCTGAGTAGCGTCGGAACCGGCCGAAACGTCCATTCCGTGGCCAGAAAAGAGAAGTCTATAGACAGTTTATGGTGTCATAAATTGTACGATAATTGAGCAGTGAAATAAGAAGCTAGTGTGCAGAAAAGCTCGCAACCTCGCAGCCGTTGCCTCCACTGACTTCACCTGACATCTCTGAACACTCTGGCAGACATAAAAATACGGCATTTCACTCCTCTGAGTTCCGACTCTGCGACTTCACCTTTAATCCACAGAGCCTCTTCTTTGAACAGAGTTAATTCTTTCAGATGGCAAGCGCTTCTAAACCCCATTTGTAAAGCAAACTCGGTCGTGTTGTTACAATCGAAGTCGTCCTTCGCCTCCGACTCAATACTGAAGAGAATTTCCCGCGCTCACTTGCAACAGAGACGAAACACTTTGGCGTGACCAATGCAGAAATTACTGCCGTACGCGGCTAGACAAAAGTCAGACAGCTATAGAGCTTGTTCAGCTGAAGACGCACCTTTTTGTCTTTGACTCGTATAGAATGAGGGATTCTAAAAGGCTCAGGATCCCGGACATTCGCGCCAGATAACAGACACATACAGAAAGACCAAATACACACATACAGATTAACTGCTTACATCAAAGGGAACTAAAACTATTCCAAAACAAATGGAATTTAATTCCTGGAGTAGGTAACTTGCTAAATACTAGTCAGAATCCTTCTCTAATTACGGAAGAACAGTATGTTTTTCTTTTCTGCCGCCTTTCTTATCATATTTCTTCCAGGAATTCTAAACTTGCAGTAAATCCGACAATCTACTGCGATATAATTAAAAGCTACAATTTCCACTGGCGTTACTATTAGCTTTGTACTTCCCCTCGTATATGCCGTCTGCGTATAGAGTGGTATGACTAAGAAAAGTGAACAGTTGACTCCCGCACACACCACAACATGTCACGCAAGGATAAAACACGATAGAGTTTCGTACATGAAGACAAAATTTGCTACGACACATCAAGCATAACAGAATTTTAACTAGAGTTTATATTCAACTGTTTTACACTGATGTCATGACGACATAATCTACACATACGAGTATTACTTTAAGGTACAACCAACTACACAGACCGTCACTCTGCAGATTGAACCCAGCTGAGACATGCTATATTTATATATATATATATATATATATTAAAACATTATGAATGTAATTCAGTGTCTTTTAGCTAGGTTTTAAGGAACTTGGTGTGAGTTTTCTGAGGATGGTGCTGTAGCACCGAAACATGTCGGAGTGTTAATAAACTATACGATTATGTATACTATGTGTGCACTTGGTTTATTTAATAAAAGAAAATGAAATTAGATTAAAAGGCACAGAATGAACAACTTTAAAATAAGAACGGTGTGTTGAAGAGGACATTTGCACTGTAATCAACAAAGTGACATGGAACTGGAAGAATGCAGGCACCATGAAGTTTGTTAGTTCGAATCCTTCATCAAACATTATTTAGACTATTTAAGTCAAGCAGATATGGACATGTAGCACGCAAGATGCAAATACATACACGGTCTAGGTCGAAACAGACAAGGAAAGAAACGGGCGTATCTGACTATCAGTGTACAGTCGAGCATATTGTTTAAAGATTCTTATAGAAAGAGTATTTGAATATGTGACTCAGATTTACGTGACTCAGAACACAGTTCCAGGGTGGACATTTGAATGCAGCAAGGAGTCTTCGTGCTTCATAAAGACATGAATGTATTGAATAGTTGAGGGATTACTTGCAGCCAGCTTTAAGGTCATCTTTCAGGTCACTTTGAAGGTTACAGTTTACTGGGATGTGACGCCGTGTAGACTTGTATATTAATACGAAAAGGCCGGAAGAACCTACAGCCTCGATCTACCCTGAAGATTGATACAGCCAGTTCCTCCGAAACGTTGGTACCCCACCCACCTAATTGCAAGACATCACTTCTCATAATACCGTAGTCTTAACCATCAACATCTGAAGACTGCGTATCTATGGACTTGCCTGCTGCTTGCTCCCCTGCGATGAGGGCGATTGTTCGCTAAATATCACGCCTTCTCCAAATACACCCCTGCCAGTCTTTAACAATGACGTACGTTTCACTGCGTGCCTCCATTAACACTGTCTCTGGACTCCACCAATTCCTAAGTAGTGAGTTGGGAATGCGCGTCTTCTCAGTTCTCTCCCTCCATTAGTTTTCTTTCCCTTCGTTCACACAGCCCTTCCCGATATTCTCCCTTTTACCTAACATATCTTCCATTTGTTTCTACCCCTCTCCCACACTTACCTTCTACATCTATCACATTAAGTTTGTATTAGCAGTAGCTCTTCAACTAATTTCTCAAAATGCCAAATCAGTTCACAAATATCAAAGGCAAGAGTTCAGTTGTCCATGACAGCTTACACTATTGACAAAGATTTCTGAGATTAAAGTCTTTTGGAATGTTCTGCCGTGTTGACTGGTACATATTTACCGACGTTTCGAAAGATCATATTGCCTTCATCTTAGTCTTCAAGCAGTTCAAGGTTCTCGCGTCTGTACTGTGGGTTCTGCAGTTCTTCTGCTTTGTTACAACTTTTCGACCCGTAGATACTTACGTAGTTCAGAAGGTGAACTGCTTCGTTCTGAAGATAACGGAAATAATCATGTATATTAATACGGTAAGATTTGTTTATGACATCATAACCTACTGATCTACCGAACGGATATTTCCAAAACAGTCATTTTTAGAAAGCTTATGATTCAGCATTGATGTCAGTCTGCAGTGTTTTTATTAATACCTTCTTAAGAAATTGTTAACAAAAAAGTCTGACTTTAAAAATTCAGCCTCAACTCAATTCAGCGCAGGCCAAGGGAAGTTAATAGTCTAGATTGCATGCACTTCCTTTAGTTTCTGCTTGAGGCAGTACTGTCGATTTCAACGTTTCTTTTTTTTTTATTTACACGTGCTAGGAAGTTTTTGATTGTTATTTACATGCTGCTTCTGATCCGTTGATCTCCAAAAAAAAAATACCCATCATCAAGCATTAAAAAGTACAATTTTTAATCTTTATTAAGATTAAGTCGCTGTAATTGTTGCTGATTAAATATTTTACTCTTTCTACGTGCGAATTATTCGCACGGGTACAATTAGTGACTGTTACAAACGTTAGTACTATTTACCAGTCGGCACGGTGTAGCATTCCAGAAGACCTGGATCTTCAGCAACACAGCTGTTAGAACCTCAGGTTTCACTTCTATGCATTAATTTGTCGTAAAATCACGAGAAATACGTGTTTTACGTTACTTGAACCGTACATTTTTGATTATACAAATCTTATTCAGACAAATGTACACTGTTTCATGTTATACAACACAAATTTTTACAAAAGACTGCCCAACATGTTTCGAACCTATTTAAGGTTCATCTTCACGGGCTTACTTGTTGAAATTATATCAGCAATACATCTGGTATAAAGATGTTTTAATATTGTTTTCAGAAATCAAAACCCATACACATCTAATGGCATTGTAATAATTTATGTAACTTTAATACCAGATGTATTGCTGATGTAATTTCAACAAGTAAGTCCCTGAAGATGAACCTTAATTAGGCTCGAAACATGTTGGGCAGTCTTTAATAAAAAGTTGTGTTGAATAACATGAAACAGTGTACATTTGTCTGAATAAGATTTGTAAATACACGTTCCCTCCAGCACTAAGGAATCATGCTCATTCACTTTCTACTGTTGTTTCACATCCCATAAAATATTTGCGAGGTAATACAGCCAGGTTGCTCAGTCAGTGGAGTGACATTATAGGAAGAATGACTGAAATTCAGTTTCCAGCAGAGGCAGAAATTTTTTCCTCCACGCCGCGTCCATACCGGGTCCGTGGCCCACGTAAAGTCATATGCAATCTGCTAAGAGGACATATTCCGCCGGCACAAAACCTTCACCTAATTAAAAGCATAAAAAGACGTGAGGTTTACCTCCATTTAGCTGCAGGTCCCCATGGCGCTATGCGTAAGTACAGGAAGAGCTAAGTTGGTCTCAATACTTTGGATTGTAATAAAACTCAAGGTATGGGAGTCTGCCACTTTCTATTTTCTTAACGATATCATTTTCTAAACAAGTGCCCACGCTTCCACTTATGCAACATATATCTATATCATTTCTTACACCTTATTTTTTAATCTTTTAATCTGTTACCTATTTCTTAACACCTCTTAAAAATGTAATTCCTGCAGCCTGCATTTTCTAAGCTCTTTTCCCCCCCAAAAGGTATTATTAATTTTGTATTAATGTTAGTCTTATCTAATACGGTTTACTTTTAAAATTTTATGTATTTCACGACCATAGCGTCCGAACATCTACACTCCCCACATCCAGAGAAAAAATGTCTTCTTCTTAGCCTGTATCCTGTTTCCCTGTAATAAGTTGGAACTGGCAAAACTTTGTAAAATTTCAGCTTAGTCTTTCTTTTTATTTGTCCTTTCATAGCTCTGTTGATAGCCACTCAAAGGCTTATCCCTTCGTGTCTGTGTGTTTTATTATGTACAGTATTTTAAGATTTATAAGAAGTACTGCTTTCCAAGCAGTTACAATGTGAAACTTGTTCAATAATTAAATTTAAAGTATTTATTTCGCAGTGAAATGCTTATTGTCCTGCGTCATTTCAATGTTATTTTTAATAATATAAATATTTTAAATTTCGCCTAGGTATTATTTAACACTCTTCTTCGCTATGCTACTGAGGGTGAAAAGGTTTCCTCTACACTGAGAATAGACCTGATTAAAGGAAACAGAATGCCATTCGTGGACATGCAGCGCTACCTAAAGACGGAAGACTCGGTCCAGCCACTCTTACATCCCGGAAATACGTCAGTCTCTTTGATACGGGAAGCTCTTAGAACCGTTTCTCCTCACCCGTGAAGACACCAATCTATTGTGCCCCGTGGAGCTTCACCACATTGGAGAGGAGGAGCGACAACTAACCGGTGGGATCATGAAAGGCCAGACAGAGTGAAAGGCATGAAAGCGAGAAAAAGGAGTGCATTGTAAGATCATACAAAAACTACCAAAAAAAGAAAAATGATAAAGTTACAGAAAATGGTACAAACTAACGAGAAATACCGGTAGGAGAGGCACATCTGAAGTAAATGGAGTGAGAAATTAATAGAAATCAGGAAAGTGCAGGAAATCTAGTATGGGCAAAATGATGATGAAGAGAGAGACAAAAGGTTATGGATGGAAAATTTTTCAGCACCATAAAATAGAAAAACGAGATAGAAAATAAGATGTAACAGAAGCAATAGGGGTAAGAAAGAGAACGAATTCACCAGAATAATATTGCAAGGAAACACGCGATTTCTATTACGTGCGGAATGAACTGTAACTTTAAAAAAACAAACGCAATAAAGATTCTGTACGAAGAAAGAATAAAAATGATCAGGCATGTGCAGCAGATGCCCTCCCCTAACTTTCAATCCTATTTCTTACGAAAAAAGTTAACCCGGCCGGAGGCACAGAGGCACGCCCACCATCACGCCTTGTGCCTTGACCGCGCCTGACACAATTTAGTACATCTTGTTTGCTTCGCTAGCCTGCACGTGCTGGGAAACTTCTAATCCACCAGTGATGTTTTTGACCTACTTTACAAACACTAAAATTCATATTATCATTAATTACTACGTAATTTGCTTCCTCTTAGCTTCTAAATTATAACACATCTTTAGTTGTAAAACCTCCAGCAGACCCGTAAGTGGACACACATGTGAAAACAATAATTTATTTATAAAATTACATAAACTAAATGGAAATCTGAAGCTCTGTGCTATACTTCAACGGCTCACTTACGTGAATGTCACGTGCAAACGTTTTACTGTGTAATGCAAAATAAAAAGGATTACTCGAGTGGCAAAATCGTGCAATAGTACAGAGGACCGCACTATGGTCCTGGGGACGACTCAGCCTCTAACAGAAATGAGTACCAGGAATATCTCCAGAGGGGTAAAGGCGGCCGGAGCGTAGGGCTGACAACCTTGACACCGTCGTGTGCAGTCTGTCTTGAAATCTGTGAGCCTCAACCTCCTGGAGCCCTAAGGGCCAGTCCTGGCCTGTACAGGGGTTCGTTTAAGAGCCTGTAATACTAACCTTAACATTTAAAACGTTAAATTTTTCACACTGACCACTGTTTATATTATCCAATGATGCCCTCAAACAAATCGTGATTATTTCTCCAAACAGCATCAACAATTTTATTTTACAGTGGACACGGACTGTGTTTCTGTGATGTAGAAACCTAGCAAGCCCAATCGATTTCAAACTACACCCCTATTCCGGGAGGAGAATGTGTGGGTTAGCGAGCGGAAGGGACTGTGAGAAGAACCAAACTGGATCTTCTCAACTTCAATTTTCGTTTTCTTCTGTTAACAGAACAGATACCCTGCCCAGCGTTGTGTAAGACAGAAAAGGGAAAAGTACAAAACATTTTCTTCGAGTCTAAATTACAGCCTCTTGGGATATGTGCCGAGGGAAGGACACTGAGGAGGAGGAAATAGGATAGGGAAAAGAAAAGTCCACTTAGTGTGTATTAAGGTATGGAACGTCGGGCATGTGCGAATTAGATCAACAGAGCTACCGAGATGTAGGCCAAAAAATGTGTTGAGAACCATCGGTGAAGTGTAAATATTAAACAGACGGACAGATTCCTTGAGAAGCGAATATACGCTTGCATGGTCAATAAGTTACTCAGTACCGTACACACAGTCACAAGAGACCGCCACTGGTCCCTTTCCTGAGCCAGAAGTATATGCTCAACTTCTTCATATATTCGTTTTAAAATCCAACTTAACATCATAATTCTTTTACGTCTAGGTCTCCCATGTTATCTTTTTCCTTCCGGTTTTGTGACTGAAATTTGGTGAGAATTTCTTCCCTATCCCATACATGCTACAAGTCCAACTCATACCATTCCCCTTCAGTGATCTCCCTATTCACACTTGACAAAAGTAAAATTAAGAATCTGCTCTCTGCATAATTTACCCCATCCTACTGATAATAAATGTTTGCTATTATATCTCTCATATTCAAACACTCTAAGTAGAAATACGTTATTCCCTCACAGCAACAGAAATGATCACCACAGTTCTTGCTATTTATACCGAATATCGTAATATTACCTTTAGCACTCCGTTTTGGGGATTTGGACCGACAGACGGTTATTCTGACAGTCTGCATGGCTCTATTCATTCCGTTCAGCCCAAGGACAAAGGAGTGTCTTATTTCAGGCCACGATCCTTCTGTCTTTTTTCCGACACCACAGTTCTGTTACGTCACACTGCTTCTTATTTAATGCCACATAAAATGTGCAGGAGACGTGTTATTAAAACAACTGTATTTGTCAGAAACTTACACTTTGAAAACAGCCATGGTGTTATTCTTCTACAGAAGGTTCCATAAATATAAAACACATAGAGATTACTGGAGTTGGACACAACTGTTATACAATATATTCAACAGGTACATCATCCATTGCAACGAACCGCGCAAACGTTTTTGGTTTTTCCAGAATATCAAAGCGAACTGCTTATTGCTTGTGGTATTTTTACACTGCAGGCAGTGACGGTTCATTCTTGAACGTGATCCGACATTTCGTACTTACAGAGCACATGCGTTTCCAGACTTGCGGAGCACTCCGTATGACAGCTAATAACCGACGCTGATAAATGAAGTCTTAAGCAGTGTTACGCGCTGTCGATTGGTAAATACTGATAATGGTACGAGCGACATGAGTATAAACACAGTTGTAAAGGCCATCCCATGACATGCATACGCAGGCACAGTGGGAAGGCAGAGGTACAGCTCCAACCCATTTGCAACCTCGGCGCTAGCAGATCATCACCACGCCTCGGCAATTTTACCACCTTGAAAGACTCGGTATCCGTTGTACAGAAGGCTGGGTGAGCCTCGGGGCCGTTCTGGACGTGACGGAAAATCTCGCCCCCTACCGGGATTCGATCTCCGATCCGCCCAGCCCGTAGCAAGTCGCTCTACTGACTACACTATCCCGACCACCAAAAACACTGTACTTGCCTGAAATACATATAGGGAACATTACTGGCGTTTCGATGGATCGTAGCACGTTCTTCGTTGTCAAGCAGAACTGAACGTGCGACAAAATCGTGATAGGCAAAAATAATCCTGCGGAAATGTTGCAAAGTTCAAACTCCTAACACTTCCCCACCCTGAGAAGGTTGCTATTCTCTCTTCACCACTCATGATCTTTAGGCCCTGTCTTTCCATGCACTCAGCAGCAATCACTCCACCACATCGTAAACATTGTACACTAATCCTAATGCACGGAATGACATCACTGTTTGAATCCACCAGCTCTAACCAATTCCGACAGCAGCCTTATAAAGCCCATATCTCCGTAACCATTAAATTTGTGGCATATAAATTTTATGTTGTGAATTCCATATGGCTTGTATAGTAAAGAGTATAGAATACCGACCGCTTTAACAAAATTGTTGTTTTGCTGTAGGACAAACGCGTTTCGACGCTTAGTTTCGCGTCATCTTCGGTGTCTTCTGCAAAAGTAGGTTATGGTTAGCACATGTCCGTTCGTTACATTCTTATGGATATTGTTGTTAGTTTTATGCTGTCATGTGTTGTCCGGTACTGTGTATCTGCACAAAACTTTACGCCTTAAGATTTTCACTATGATCTTGTGACAACCATAACCTACCTTCGCAGAAGACACTGAAGACGACGCCAAACTAAACGTCGAAACGCTTTTGTCCTAAAGCAAAACAACAATTTTGGCAAAGCGGTTGGTACTATATATTTTTTCCCCCAATGGCTCGACAGCCCCTTGGGGGCCTAGGCGCCTCATTTTTCGAGGCTTCACGATCACACACTTTAGACACACCACAGTCGGTAGGACTCCTCTGGACGAGGGACCAGCTCGTCACAGAGATCTCTACCTGACAACACACAACACTCACAAGAGACAGACATCCATGCCCCCGGTGGGATTCGAACCCACAATCCTAGTAAGCAAGCGGCCGCAGACCCACGCCTTAGACCGCACGGCCACTGGGATCGGCGGTTGATACTATATAAATTATTACATAAGCCACATGGAATGCAAAACATAAAGGTGAGTGCCAGAAATTTAACGGTTACGAAGGCACGCGCTGTATAAGGCTGCTGGCAGAACTGCTTAGAGCTAGTTGATTCAAGCATTAATGTCATTAGGATTATTGTATCTTCTTTACGGTGTGTAATAAGGCAGATGGTACTCTATAACACAAGATAATTTCTGACATACGCTTATTGGACCTTTCCGACTCGCATTGATTCCAAAGGCACGTCCCTCTGCTATAGGCATCCTGTTGGAAGACATCCCGTATAATGCCTGCATTTGAAGTAGCAGCACAGAAAACAACAGAAATAAATAGAAAACGGTATAGAGACACGAACGGAAACAGGACGGGGACGCAAGTGACAATGCTTCTCGATCAGGTCTGACTCAGCTTCAGCAAAGATTTCACAGGTCAGAAGTTAGAAACGTGTGTGCCATACAAACAAAGAGTTTATAAAATAGCGAGCAGGTAAAGTAAATATCGCCGTGAGTGTAGCGGGCTGGAGAAAGAGATAGAGACGTTCTTTGATAAAGTAGTTTTGCCACCACGCATTGACGCTTCGTCTTATTGCGTTTAAAAGTCCCACACGTATCTCAAAATACCTGTCAATCCAATTTATCTTCTCGATAATAATACTATCGATACTATCTACATATATCTTTCGTTACACATTATAATAAATCACAATTCTTTAACTGCATTTTAAAATTTAATATGTATTTTAAACCACGTTATTGTTAAAATTTAATATTTTACATCTGTGCATTGGTTCACAAACTTCTGTAACATCTCGATGTATCCATCCTTCGTAAAGCACCTCCCTGAGGGTGGCTACATGAGTGGCCGAAACATGTAGGAGGTTTATAATATACTTTCATACACTTATGCGCATTTGTTGGTTTCGCTACCATATCTAATTGCTCAATGCACAGCTATGGATCATTTAAAAAAGGAGATTTATGTTTCAGCAACCCCTTACGCCTCCCACTCGTCACTTAAAAACAACTGACGGATTTTCATGGAATGTCGTATAAACTTGATGCCACTACAGGTCCCCCCAACTAGCGCATATTTTAATCTTCTATAATCAGTAATGGAGTTCGCGAGAATCAGGGAACTGCGACCGATATTTGGATTGGTTTTTCGAAAAATATATTCGCTCTGTTAATGTAGATTTATGCAGAATGCAAAAGAAAATTGTGTATTTAAGTGCATGAAACAACTCTACAACTGCTGAAAAGACTTTTCATTAAATAATGTAAATTAAATGTTGGGAGTTTCACCGAAATTTATCAATACATTCGTATTCGGCTACAAGTGGACAAGAAAAGGGAAACTCTATGTGAAGGTTCACGTGCTATGTACTCGTATCTCGTGTATAACTCGTTACATGTACTGGGAAATGAAAAATATATCGAACTTGATTTGTAGGAAGAAATTAAACGCGTTTTAAGCCCGATATACTTATCATGTCTCACTTTTTTCGAAGTAATTAAACCAACAATGTTACACCACTTGTGTATTTCCTAATCAACCGTGGGATCCTGAACACGTGACAATGTTACCGAAGGTGGCCGGCAGTGTTTGAATGCGACTTATCCAATTGCAACAAAGAGGCGCCCAAGGTTTGGTCATTTAATATCTTGGCCATTTGACCGGTACAAGTATCTAGATACCTGCAAGTCTCAAGACACGTATCGTATAATATTTCCAACTTCTCCTCTTAACAAAAGGGACTACAGCGCTCTTTCATCGGGGTAAAGCGGCCGGGGCGTGGCGATGACTACTCGCCCCCTTCTAGCGCTAAGACATGAATGAGTAGAGCGACATCTGTACTCCCCCTCGGTGCGTTCATGACATGTCACAGGTGAACTGTACCTCTTAACTTTTAACAAGGAATCACAATCTGCCGAGCCTCTGCGCTAATTCCTTTTCATCCTACATATAAAACTTCAGCTCCTACCTCGCAGAGAACACTCTCTCCATTTTAATTAGGGAAAAAATCTCTGCTTATTCTACGAAAATTCGCCACATTTTCATATAAGTATTAATAAAATAAAATTGAAAATATACACTATTTTATACCGAAAATTTAGAGACGACAGAACTGAGAGGGTGGGGGGGGAGAGAAGAAGCTGGAAGATGCAAAGAGACAGAGAGAATTCTATTTATTATTATTATTATTATTATTAGGTTATCACGTTTATGGAGGGTATTTACAATTGCTACGTTTATAGCTGAAACAAATCATGTTTTTAGGGTATATGCTGTTGCAGCTGTGTTGTAGTTAAAGTACATGGTACTCGTAATGCTATTTCCCATGCTAAACGTGTACCTTTACATTAGTACTTCCAGAAGTACGTGCGCAGTACCCAGTATGGCTGTTTTCTGTATTTTCTCGATATCGTGCTTTCCAGGTATGCTACCCAGATATTTTCTGAATGCTTTGAGATGGTTCCAGTTGCCCTATTATCAGTGGTATCACATGCACAGTATTTCTATTGTAAGGTTTTTATATTTTAAAATCTTTTCGATTTCTTGATCACATTTCTATCTCCTGAAACTGCAACATCTACTAACAGACACGCTCCATTCTCATTATCACAGTTTAAGATGGCTGGTTCATTGTTAGGGATAATCCTGTCAGCTATTATTATTATTATTATTATTATTATTATTATTACGGGGGGAACAGGACAATTTTGCTGCTCTGAAGGTTCCCAGGCAATGGCCGCTCGTCCTTAAATAAGAAAATTAAACTCGGTTAAATTTAAAGATTCCGTTCGTACAACGTAGTAAACACATTCCCTCTCCTTTATAAAAAAAACTCAATCAGCTAATGCTGTATGGAGAAGTACTCGCTGGTTTTCCTGACAGCCATAAAAATCAGAGGACTGGTGGTAAATAAAGCAACCACTGGACCTTAAAGGGTTGAATTATATTGGGGCCGTTCGTCACAAAAGCCAAGTGCGTCAGTACGGCGCATATGGAGATAAGAGACGCCAGATAAGTTCTGTGGAGGGCAGACGAGAATATGTTGAATAAAGCAAAGCGGACAAAAGACAACGGCTGGTATTCCATCTTGAGAATTGCGAGAGGGACCAACAACTCTTCGTCGTAGAGACGTAATTTACTTCTATGCAATCTTGTGAACAAGATAATGGACCGCTGGCTTACATAAAAGGCGGGGAATTTCTTCACCAGCCAAATGACTATAGCCTTCTCAGGAAGGACTTCAGTCCATGGAGAGAGTCATGGAGTTGATTAATTAAAACTTACTCTTTTCTTGGAATGGAGAATATGACATCAGGAGGGACTAGCAGAACTCAATTATGTAAAATTACTTTAAACAAGACGTCACTTTTAATAAACTGTCATCAAACTTCAAAACTGATACGCAATTAAGATTATCTGGGCTCTTTACAATATGCCAAGTATCTGCTCAACAGGAGAATTTGTAGTTACATATCGTCTCTATGATCGAAAGTCTTGCTGAACTATGCAGATTAGCCATTGTCTTCTGGGATGTGATGCAGTGTAATTTGGTAGATTAATGTTATTTTCATTTTTGTTGTTGTTGTTGTTGTTGTTGTTGTTACCATCATCACTGGGGTGATGTGAGACATAGTCCCTTGGTACTGAGGTCGCTAATGGACCTACTGTACCAGCCCCAGATGACGGGTGAATGTGCGTAAATGGAGCACTGGTGGAATTATCATTAATATGGAAGAACCGAAGTAGGCGTAATCGGAGAAAACTCTGTCCCAGGGCCACTCGGTCCACCAAAAATCCCACATGGGCTGCCCTTGTTTCAAACCGAGGGAAATAGGTGATACCAAGTCTAAGTCTACAGCCTGAACTATAGCACGACCAGTCTGGCAGAGAAATGCAGATGCTTAGGAGTAGGATGGAACAGGAGGATAACCCGAAACGTCGGTACCTATCTGCCAGACTACAACTATAACACCTAAACCCTTCTACCTGGTTCTTCTACAGTTACGTGAAATGCATGAGGTCCACGCTGATACAAACTGAGCGGCGTATTTTGTTACACACCTTGTATTTAGATATTCAAATGGTTCTGACACATGTGAACATCGCAAGAGGAAATGGCTGTAAGCCGGTACTGACCTTCTGGACATATTTCCGTTTGTTATTACAGAATGCGAATGTAAAGTAAGCGTACCATGAAAATCACACAGATACTTAAGTAAGCTTCGAAGAAATCATATGACGTAATATCGTCATATGATTACTCCTGCCGTCAGAAGATAACGCGTGTAGCTGAGAATTCCGTTGTTCCGGGATATGACTCTGGTCACTGGCTAATCGGATACCGAAGGTTTGAGGCAAGTTAGGGGCCTGATCATCAATGGTCGAAATGTCTTGGAGATGAGGCCAATATCTTGTCTCGAAACGTCGGGATCAGATTACCCGTTGACCAACGTCAGATACTCAGCTACACCGTTGCGAATACCCCTACACTCAGAGGCCACGTTCAGGCTAGGAGATTTAAAAGTGTTCGAATTTATACCAATAACATTCTAATGCTTCCGCAGCATTACAAGTGCATTATATATACCGTATATTCTCGAATCTAATCCGCACCTTTTTTACAGTTTCAGAGGGCTAAAAAATCAGATGCGGATTAGATTCGCGTGAGGATTAGATTCGCGGTCTAGAGCTGGATTTTGGAAAAATGATTGAGCTGCTGTACAATATAACAATAACGTAATTAACGTAATTAATAAACAACGTAAGAACAATACAATACAATAATCTATTATTTTATTATTTATTATTATAATTTATTATTCATCAGACTCGCCGTCATCACTCATAACTGAATCGTATCCGTGCTCTCCACCCAGTCACTATCATCTTTATCTTCAACATCGTCCTCCCATACAATGTCATCTTCGGTTCCGTCCAAAGCATTGCTTATGCAACACTTCTTGAAAGATCTGACGATAATGCTCTCCGGGAGGGCTTTCCATGCAGCCGACACCCACCGCGCCACTTCTGAAGGAGCTGCGCGTTTGATTTTTCCAGTTGCTGTTAACTCACGGGCAGGATCCGCAATCCAGGTCAGATATTGTTGCCTCAACCTGTCTTTAAAGGGCTTATTAATGGATACGTCCTTTGGTTGCAACACTGATGTCATTCCACCCGGAATGACAACAAGCTCAGTTTTCATCTTGCGGAGTTGGTCCTTCACGGAATCAGTGAGATGCCCTTTGAATGCATCAAGGACAAGCATTGATGGTTGATTTAAGAAGGCTCCAGGCCTACGACTCCATACTATTTTCAGCCACTCCAACATCAGCTCCTCCGTCATCCATCCTTTTTCCTGGACCCTGACTATAACGTCCTTTGGAAACGCCTCTGATTTGGGTAAAGTCTTCCTTTTCAAAATTAGCAAGGGTGATAGTTTTCTCCCATCAGCAGTTGCTGCCAGCATCACTGTTAGGCGAAGCTTTTCGCATCCAGCGGTTTTCAAAAGTACCTCCTTTACACCTTTCTTCTCCACCGTGTAGTTTGGTGGCATATCAAGATAAATAGCCGTTTCATCGGCATTGGCAATTTGCCCCACCAGAAAATTTTCCGTCTTCCTAAGGTTGATGATCTACTGCTGATAATTCAACAACTTTTGTTCAAAATCTTTTGGGAGCTTTTGGCATATTGTCGTCCTATGCCGCAACGCCAGCCCCATTCGGCGCATGAACCTTATGGCCCATCCTTTACTGGCTTTAAAACGACTTCGAGGAATGTTCAAAGATCTGGCCTTCTTTATCGGCTCCTCGCGAAGTAGATCATAACTCACAAACAGTCCAGTCTTGCGTCTCTCTTGAAAAAACGTGAATACTGCATTATCAATTTCAGGAAATCGTCCTTTCTTGGGTCCAGTGAATTTCCTTCGTGACGCCTCACACCCGCTGATCGCTGCCTTGTGTTTCCGCCATAGTCGAACGTTGCTTTCATCAACTCCAAAAATTGCTGCGGCTTTGCGGTTTCCATTCTCCTCTGCGCACCGAATAACTTCACGTTTGAACTTTGCCGTATATGAGAGTCGTTTATATTTCAGGTGTCCCTCTTCCATAACTACGGTACACGACAAATTGGAACAAGCACCTCCCACGTTTCAACAACTAAAGATCAGCTGGCTTCAGACGAGATTGCGCACGTCTGTTGAGAAAGGCCCCGCCTCTATCGGTATGACTCATCGGCCACAGGCGTAGCGTCGGATTTTAACGCACTGGTAACATCCAATATTATTCAATCAGTCGCCCCGTGGGCAAGGGGTGGTTGAAGGAAAGGTGCGGATTAGAATCGCGAACTAACTTTTTTCGTTTAAGAAGTCGCCAAAAACTGGGTGCGGATTAGATTCGGGTGCGAATTAGATTCGAGAATATACGGTATATGTGAAGGGTCAAGCCACAAAGCTGTATCCGTGTAATGCATAGCCACCTCGTTAATACTTATTGTCGAAGTCGATGGATTCATTTGTCCTTTCAAATGTGAATTCGTTTTAATTACATCAACTTTCACATTTTTCTGATTATAAGGGCTTCTTTGTAGAACTAATGCCGGATGTTACCATCAGGTACTAATCACATTTGCATCAACTGTACGGCATTACCAAGAACGAATTATTGAAATTACCACAGTTCTCATTATGGAAGTATGTGCACTCAGCTCTGAAAATGTACCTCACGCCACTCCAAAAAAAAATGAATAATTTATCACTAATTTGCTAATCAATTACTTTTCCTCTACTATTGAATTATTGTTTGAATATTCATATTTCATTTAACTGGCTATGACTGCTGTGCATTAGTCATTATATATTTACCGACAGCAGATCAATGTTTGTTCAGATGACGTGCTGACATGTAATTAGATTCGCTTTTATTCATCGTCCATCCGAGGATATTATAATATTGTAAATATATAAGAAGAGTGCTGCAACAGAAATGCAAGTTTTAAAATGTCAATAATATTTTGTTATTATTGGGCAAACGGACTAAAGCATTACCACAAATCTCAAACCCAGTGTAAGTAGGGCTGAATTAGTGTACTCTACAACGAGAATAATTTTAATAACTTTTCCACTCAAACCTTTAAATTAGAGTGATTATAAAATACATCACCTCTCTCAACGTGAAATCTTCCTGAAAACCCGTATTAAGCTAATACATATATAAGCCTACAATCCGTGTTGGATAAATCGAATGTGGAGACGTTTAACGTTAAAATAGGTGACAGCGTAGCCTACTTGAATTAGTCACTATTGTGTCAGCTGGTTAACGTAATTACTGACTGAAATTAGCGGTGTCCATCTGTGTAGTTCCCGTTACACCCCAGCTACTGAGAGGGTGGTTTTTAACTATCAGACGTTATAAAAAAGTTTTCATCAGTAAGCCTGTAGCTGATAATTATAGGTTTTTAAGAGACCTTCGGTTCAGTTGGAACAGAAGTATTACATATCATTTAAACTAAACTCAAAATTCGCAACGCACTATTTAGGTCACTTTCAAATGTGCAACTATGAGATGGCTGGTAGACTTCCTCTTCGTAGAATTGATTACTTACTTAAACGTTTCCAATACATGGTAACATTACTAAGAGCAGTGCCTTGCTGCAGATTAACTTCCGTTATTCGCTTCAGAATATGCAAACGTCTAGCTATATATGAATCGCAAATTCAATATTCCTTGGGGGAAACGTCGCAAAAAAATGTTTAATACCAACAATATTAAAAAATTTACTGTAAATTAGATCTTTACTGACAGATAAACAGACAAGGTATATTTAAATAAATTACGAACGCCGTCTGACTTTCAGGTATTTCATTCCTCACGGCAAGATAGCAAGAAATATCCACGTAATAATTTTCTATCTGTGAGTCATTTCTAGGAACGATAAATTGCAAATGTTACAAAATTGCAAAACAAAGTATTGAAGTTTTTATTCACCGCCATATTTGCAATTATTAACGTAAAAACACGATTTACATAAAATTTGTTGTTACTGTAATGACACACTCCTGACACGGTTACAGTTTTCAGTAGGATCCTGAATTTAAATGTTTTGACCAGCCTTTGTTGAGAACGTACGAACATCTGTTTAATCGGTGTGCTAATCAGATAAAAACCAGATTCGCTCGACAATGCTGATCCGTAAAAATCACTGCCTGCTGTAATACTAAGGAAATCTACACTTGCCACACTGTATTTACACGTTGCTTATAACTTTCACAATAAATACCGATTGTTTCCCTGCTACCATTAAAGATACAGTTAAAATGGAGGCACTGCGTTTCCTGTAAAGTAGGAACTGAAGTTTTGTACATAATTCAGATGAAAGTCAGCCACCAAAGGGTCTATTACCGACCACAAAATACCGCAAACCGTAGTAATTTTGGATATCGTTTTCTCTGCTGGAGGGTCTGATACCCATAACCTCCACATTATGCGTTTATTTGTGTACACCTAGCAAATAACATGAAACAACTAACATTCCGTCCACCACAAACCGAATCACGCACCTGTGCGTGACATTAGCGCTTTAATAGAAGTGCCAGTATTTGTAATCACCTTAATGTTATCAAATGCCACAGCCCCGAAACATGCAGTGCGCGCTGTCGAATGCTGCCACCAAACCTAAACGAACGGAACGAAAAAGAACGTATGGCATTGGCAGGAAAGTTAATTGGAATCGAATTCCGATAAGAGTTTAAAAAAAAGAGTGGGATTAAACTTTATAGAATGATCTGAACGCTGCTGCAGTACCCCGAACTATTCCGTTGATGATAAAAACGAAGTGAACTTCGGTATCAATCATTTCGGGGGGCGAAATGTAACCAAAATTGGGTACAGAAGTAAGAAACAGTCTCCACAGAACTGAGGACTGGAGCATCACACTACGATTTATCAACAGTCTAACACATTGCATTAGTGCACACCACGTTACCTGCCGCAACGGTTGAAATTACGGCATTATCACACCGTTTAACTGGCAGTAAAGAAATGAAACATGTGTCGACTCTCAAGCATTTATCATCAGTCAGGTTCTCTGGATACCTATTAATCAATGACTATTCCTTTTTTGCGTAAATTGCTGCATTTCTGCCAAGTGCATTTGTCGCAATGGCATAATTCATATGACGTACATAATTTGAAATTTGATAATTTCGAAATGTGACTGAAATTTTTAGTAATTTTTTTCACCTCGTCAAAAATTGTGCTGAGTTACTGCCTTAAAATCATCCACTATGGCTTAATTTAACTTTTTTTTCCAGTTCGACTCTAGCAATTATCCCGCTAATCGACTTAATAGGCTTGAAGTGCAGCTGAATATATAATCAATCAACTGATTCGTTTTTGCTATTGTAATTAATATTATTCCGTGACACTAAACGTATACAGTCGTATTTCTGTAATGTTAATCTCTTTAGCAGCCACAGGAATTGCTACATTTATAATATTCATAAAACACAACCAGGTGGACACTGGAAAACTAGATCATGAAGTCCAGATGCTGTGTTCAAAGTCCGTTTGAAACACAAGTGGGACAATGCAAGCAAGGAAATGACCACGTTAAAACATTTAAAAACGAAGGAAATTGAAAGTAACTGCGCTCGGTTCTCATTCATTTCCGAACAGCATTGCTTTTGAGGATCACAGGCTTTGAAATTTGTTCTTACGGCAAAAGTTGCAATGTAGATAAGACGGGTATGAAGCATTGGTGGAATGATAACGAAGGGGAATAACCAAAATGCTCAAAGAAAAACTTGTTCAAGTGCTAACACCTTTTTCACCACAGATCTACATACTGCAGCAGGATCTAACCGGATCCTCAGCGCTGAAAGACCGGCGTTTGTCCTCCTGATCCATGACACGGCAATTAAAAGACGAAAATTAACGTGGATCAAATTTAAAGATTCAGTTCGTAAAGCGCAGCAGACACATTCCATATCTATTATAAAAACCAATTACGTTAAAACTGTATATGGAAATAATTGCTGTTTTCTCTTAGAACCATACAAATCACCAAAATACACCGTGTGGGCAAAATACAAAATTTTGGAATGTTGAAGCTGGTGGTATAGACAGTAACCACTGAACATTACAGTGCTAAAACTTTCTGAAAGTAATTAGAAATATCAGTGAGGTCGATACGCAAAACACCTTACTCTAGTGTGATAATTTCTGCGTGGCCACGTTTACTGCTTAACATCAACGTGTCAATGCTACAGGCAAACACCGCTATAGAGTGTAATTTGAACCTCGATAATGTGCTGTCACTAACTGCGTCATTCAGCTGTGAGGTCAATCAAGGACAGTGCTATAAAGTTCCTTTGAAATATCTTAAGAAGCTGAGTCATAAAGAGCACTGTGTCGTGTCGTGTTCTGGTGTAATAACGATACATGGAACAGCCATATATATCATGACGCAATATTTACGTACATTTTCATGTCACTTACTTTATTTCCCTTGCAGCTGGCTACACAATTCCATTCAATTAACTTACCTGGAAAGAAAATAAAACATCTCATTAGTGTCAAAACGTACATTTTGAGGAGGATATACTTATTCAGCATTCCTAGTTGTGTACATAAACCAGCGTTTCCTTGTTTCCGCAATGAATACGTTGGAAAGGTTACGTATCTTACAAGTGATGCCTATGTCCTTTAATGGCGGTTTCTAAACGCCAATTAGGTTACAAGAATTGGTTTCTGGATGTGGTGGTCAAGAGACAATACGAAAAGACAAATAAATGCTTCCTTGGGGTCGCATGAAATGCTGTTTTGTTCATACATTTCGTCTGCTTGCTATTTCAGAATAAAATGCAAAGATTTAACATTTAACAGGCACAAATAGTATAATAGACAGCATAGAAGAAACTAGAAGTTAGATAGTTTCAATGGTATACACTATATACATGAACTCCATTGTTAGAAATGAGTTTGTCAAAATCGGTGGGCTTAAATAGTGTTAAGATATACGTGGCTATTTTACAAAAATAAGTCGTGTGTACAACACGTCTTATCCGCGATTAATACTTGATGAAGTATACCAAAATTTGTGTTTAGACCCTTTGCACTGTGGACCTTATGTGCTGTGAGCTATGCTTAACACAAACGTATATACCAGTAAGATCTACAGTACTTGTATACGGTGCTTCTCTACCGGTGTGCAGAAATACACTGACTTGAACAACGTTAGAATGTATTTAACAATAACAAATGTATTATTGTAATAAGTTCTTATTTAGATTATTTAATTATTTCACGAGACCGTGCTGATACATGTTTGAAATTATTATTTCTCCAAATATTAATAACATGTAATATACAAATACGACTATTAGTCAATATACTTCTAGAAATAATCCTTCGAGGATTTCAAAAACTGACAGTCGCAGGTCCTGCATTTTTTGGCACACTGCGCTAATCCAGAAACAACAAATTTAAGCAGAACATTTATCCTGTACGCCATATTAACTACTGCTCTCTGTGTCCTTCCCTCCACATATACTCACTGAACGCCAGCGTCATGAAACTCGGTATGGGGTCCTGCTTCACCTTGGTACGTTTCAACTCTTGTGGTCACCGGTAAAGATGGCTGCTGCGCGAAAGGAAGGAAGCGAAAATACCGCAACTGAACGTAGAGACTAAAAATTTTTAAAGCGTTAGATTTTCCAAAGGAGCGAAATATTTAAGGGCACTCCGTGTTGGCAAAATGGAAAGGAACAACATAGGGACCGCGCGAATTGTGTTTATAACTGAATAGTCCTGACGAAACTTGTAGCTTTGCCTCTGAAATATTTACAAAGAAATTCACTATATGCATCCACCAGCATTACGAGAAAAACATATTGAGTAATTCTTCGGAATCCTAACAGTCATCATACAGAGGACGAATGTTACTGATGTTTGTAAATATGAATATTTTATTTGGTTAGTCCTATTTCATTTGTCAGCAATTCTGAATGCTGCTAAATTTTCTATAAACTATAATACATCTCTCTAGTAAGGTCGCATGCACGCATAAATATTTTACGTACAGGTCGACATAAAAACTATAAAGAAGACGGAAGGCTATATATCTACATACATACACACGTATATATATATATATATATAAATATACACGTAGGCCTACACAAACGTTTTACGACATACACGATCCTGTGTACCTTAAAATGTTGAATTACATCTTAGTATAAAACGTTAAGAACCCCCATTTGTACGAAACATTTGTCACTACCGAACAAACTATATTTAACTAAATACAATGCTACATAATTTATGATTCAGAGCAGCATGACATGCGCGCTGTGACGGCTTAGTGCAGTAGATTTCTGTCCGAAATAAATTAACATCGACTCCAATGATTTATGTGTAATCGCAAGAACGCTTTTGTAAACTGCATGTTCTGAAATTTACGTCCTCCTATGAGACGTCACGAAGTCTCGTGAGAAATAACTGCGACCTGTAACAGGTGCATAATTATTCTCCGGATAAAATGTATGATGCATTGCACGAAGGATTGTTCAAAAGAGCATAATTAATCCAGCCACGCTGCCACGTGACGTTCTGATGATACTCGTAATTCAAAGTTTACTTAGTCGTAAGTCTACGTCACGTTTAGGGTAATGACGACAGCAGATTGTGTTGAATTCGTCACAAAACAGAGGTCTGTAAGTGGCTTTGCAGAACTAGGTGGATCCCCCTGATCAATAAAAGGGCTCGATAGAACAACCAGATCGTATAAAAGGAACGTATTAAAATTAAGGCACTTAAACTAACTTTGTTAAGCAAAAACAGCGCTCTAGGACAAAGTAAACGGCGTATGTCTGAATCTATCCCATCTACAATTCCGCTTAAGGCACAGTACGGAAACGTGAATGATAAAGTCTTACTCGTGTATCCGTCCCCATGATTCAATACTGGACATAAGCAAGGTTTGGTGTTGTATATACAGCCGGAAGATGCCTGGCTAGTTTAGTTTTGTTCATTGTGGGCCTGATATAAACTAAATTTTACAAGAATCTCAAATATAATTTAAACTTTTAAAGCTTACTGTACCACCAGGTTTAACACTAAAATTTCTGCATGCTGTCCCTTTGGAGTACTTGTGCGTTCTGTAAGACTCCCACAATTAAAAATTATTATTTCTCTAAACGGTATTAGAGCACTCGTCTTTCTGGCAGCACACAATATGCTCTGTCAGGTACTAACTACACGTGTACGAAGTGAACTGTATTTATAAAGTTATGGTTCATTCTTTACATGAATCCAAGCCTGTGTAACGCCTTATCCTTGCACAGTACAACAGATTCCTTAAATACGTGTTATTTACATTGATCTGCTCCCTGAAGATGGCAACATAGTTGACCGAAACATGTAGGATTTAATTGTGTATATAATCTAATTTCAATAGACCTGTGTGCATTTGTTGGTATCATTACTGTATAATCAGGGACAGGTTTGTGGTCTGGATTAATCTTGCTAAGATTAGGGTGTTAAAGAAATAGGGCTACTTCTGTGGTCTGGATTAATCTTGCTAAGATTAGGGTGTTAAAGAAATAGGGCTACTTCTGTGGTCTGGATTAATCTTGCTAATATTAAGGTGTAAAAGAAATGGAGATAGGTTTGTGGTCTGGATTAATCTTGCTAAGATTAAGGTGTTAAAGAAATAGGGCTACTTCTGTGGTCTGGACTGATGTGGCTAAGATTAGGGACCTGTGACAATTTTGTGAATATGGAAACAAATCTGCGCATTATATTTCAGCTACTCGTGTATGTTTCTGGACTAGAAGTGCGACAGTTGCGTTCTCAAGGAGACCTCAGCTCCGCGGATTTATTTCGTTAATTCATTAACACGAGAAAACATACGAATGCCTCTATGGATTATGATCAACTTCACAATAACGGGTTCGCATCTACTGCAGACGTACCGCTAGATGAACAGCTAGCTGAATACAGCATAGAAATCGAAAAAATAAATAAAATAAAATGCACTTTAAACATACATGTACTCGAAGTTGGCAAATTTCCACTCTTCTAAGCAAATTTTTGTTATTTAGACATTTACTGTGGTTGAATCTGCAAATTAGTTTTTATATGGTTCATATAATCTTACAGAGTAATAGACAATGATTTGCCACCTATTATTTTCAGCTTTACGAATTCTGCGTTGAAGTTGTTTTCCTCTTTTCATTTTTGATCCGGCATAGCTTAGTGGGTAAAGCGACCAGGCTGAGGGTCGGACGACCGAGGAATCGTGTTTTGATTCCCGGCAGGGGCAAGAGATTTATCACTTTAACAAAGCGTCCAGACCGGCAGTGGTTCCCAGCAAGCCTTATATTCAATGGGAAGAGAGGGATTGTTTCTGGTGTTAAAGCGGCCGAGGCATGAAGCTGACCACGCACCCAATCTCATAAACAGGTTAAAAATGACCGGAGCTATACCTTCTCCCCGCTATATGCCTTCATGTCTTGTACACAGAATTTACCTTTATTATGCCGTGTGTATATCCACCGCCAGTAGCAACCTGCAGTTTAAAAACCTATACCGATGGTCATAAAGACAGACTGCCGCTGTAAGTCTCCATCTACACCATTGGTTCTCAAACATTTTCGCTCATGACATCCAGGTTTCCAACATTATGTGAAAGTTGAAGACTCGCGCATGCGCGATGCGGAGCATGATTATTTTGTGAATAGTACGCTTGCTGCATAATGCGTATGTGTAAGTAAAATTTATTTTAAACAAAATTATTCATAAATTATCTCTTATCTGCAATAATAAAGCATCCAAAATTTCACAGCACAACCTGTGATAACCGCTAACTTATAACCGATAAATATTTCTGCAAGCATAAGTGCTTCGTGCTCGCCCTTTTATTTCGGTCATTGGTACTACAGCACGTAGCTACTACTGTAACACGCACCGTAATATGTATCAGCTTGTTGCTGGCCAAACACGGAACACAGATATGTCAATAACAGTAGTAGCAGTAGTAGTAGTAGTGGCAGCAGTAGTTAATCATCTTCTTGCAGGGTTTTAGAATTATATACCTGATACAGACAACGTTTCTAGGGTATATCATTTTGCAGCTATTCTGTGGTTACAGTTCATGTTAAACGTGATGCTATTTAGCATGATGAAAGTTTTCACTTTATTATTAATATTGTTACTATTAAAACTAATAAATTAAAGTTCAGTATCCCAGAAAGTACACGAGCAACACAATTAGTTGTCTTCCTAACCTTCCTCAAGTGCCGAAATCTTTGATACGACCTTTGTCTTCCTAACCTTCCTCAAGTGCCGAAATCTTTGATACGAGCTTTGTCTTCCTAACCTTCCTCAAGTGCCGAAATCTTTGATAAGAGCTTTGTCTTCCTAACCTTCCTCAAGTGCCGAAATCTTTGATACGACCTTTGTCTTCCTAACCTTCCTCAAGTGCCGAAATCTTTGATACAAGCTTTGTCTTCCTAACTTTCCTGAAGTGCCGAAATCTTTGATACGAGCTTTGTCTTCCTAACCTTCCTCAAGTGCCGGAATATATGATACGAGCTTTGTCTTCCTAACCTTCCTCAAGTGCCGGAATCTTTGATACGAGCTTTGTCTTCCTAACCTTCCTCAAGTGCCGAAATCTTTGATACGAGCTTTGTCTTCCTAACTTTCCTGAACTGCCGAAATCTTTGATACGAGCTTTGTCTTCCTAACCTTCCTCAAGTGCCGGAATCTTTGATACGAGCTTTGTCTTCCTAACCTTCCTCAAGTGCCGGAATCTTTGATACGAGCTTTGTCTTCCTAACCTTCCTCAAGTGCCGAAATCTTTGATACGAGCTTTGTCTTCCTAACTTTCCTGAACTGCCGAAATCTTTGATACGAGCTTTGTCTTCCTAACCTTCCTCAAGTGCCGGAATCTTTGATACGAGCTTTGTCTTCCTAACCTTCCTCAAGTGCCGAAATCTTTGATACGAGCTTTGTCTTCCTAACTTTCCTGAACTGCCGAAATCTTTGATACGAGCTTTGTCTTCCTAACCTTCCTCAAGTGCCGGAATCTTTGATACGAGCTTTGTCTTCCTAACCTTCCTCAAGTGCCGGAATCTGTGATACGAGCTTTGGCAACAGTCTGGAAGGTGGGCGTACGTAACAAGTACACATCATATGCCATTATTCAACGTGTGTTTTTGTCTCTATCACAGGGCCTTATGCTAATATTATGTTCGGCTTGACTTTTGTATTTTATAAAACCTGTAATTTTAAGAAAGAAGTTTTCCGTTGGATAAACATTTAACAAGATACATTTAAATGCGCATGTCCTTAAATAATATGGCTCTTAAATTACAGCGAATAACATTTACGCACCCTAACAGTCATACAAATCGTATAGTAGAAATAAGTAGCTTCTATATAAAATTTGTGAAACGGGTGGTATAAAGAAGCAGGCTACATTAAAATACATTCAAGCTCCTGCATAAGTTAGCCCCATGCATGAATTAGCGTAACCAAAACATATACGTTTAAAAGAAATAAGAAGTATATTTAAGGCCTTTAAATTAAGTAGCCTTTAAAATTAAACCAACAAAACGGAAATACAAATAACTCGACAGAATTCAATGCTGTGCTGTTATAACGAGCTCCACATGAGTAGGTCACACAGTTTAGACGACATTTTGTTTTTTTTGGGGGGGGGGGGAGAAGGGCCCCGCAGCAGATACTACGGACGCACTGCAGCCTTAAGGCTTATTGTGCAACCCTGTGATGAAGAGAAAGAAGATTAGTTTTTTTTTCATTTTTCCTAGTAATAGAGCACCGGTGGAATGAAATTGACAGGGGAAAACCGAAGTACTCGGGGAAAAACCTGTCCCAGTGCCAATTTGTCCACCACAAATCCCCCACATGGATTAGACGACAGTACTAATGCGCACAGTGGCGGACATCACTGAAATCGCAGGTGCCTTTGGTATCTTGAAATACATCCAGTGAAACACGAAACTCTAATTATCGTAAACTTGTTACAACAGACTTGCATAGTTGACAACTGATAAATGCACGCTCTGCTGTTTCCCCGTCGCAAAACCTACTTGTTATCTACACAGCTACCGCATTTTAAAATTGAATATCAAGAACAAAAGAAAGGAATGAAAAGTATGTATGCATACGTGCCAGACGTAAATTTAATGGCACATGACTTGAAACACAGAATGCAAGGAATCCACGCCGACAAACATATCTGGAAAGACATCACGGAAACACGAGCATATAGGAACTCCACTATATCATTACAGAATGTCCTGCTCTGTCCACGCGATGCTGACAGTGAAACTATGACGTAATACATCTCCCTTTTTTTCTGTGCTTCCAACCAGCATCCATTGTGACTTTATTGCTCCATGTATGCTGCTTTATATTCATAAAGTAATTCGATAATGCAACAGCGGACTCCTACAGACGTTGTCAGCACACAGCAAACCAGTAGGACGAAAAAAAATTTCACAATATGTACGGGAGATCTTGTATAAAAAACCGCGGAGAAGAGTATACCGATATAACTAACCAACTAACTCCATGGAGCAGTAACTTTCTTGAGAAGCTAACAGGTCCTCAGCTAGTCAAGAAATTCCCCGCGTTTTATGGAACCCGAAGGTTCAGTACCTCATTCGCAACAGCCCGCCACCTGTCCCTATCCTGAGCCATATCAATCCAGTCCACGTCATCCCATCCCACTTCTTAAATATCCATTTTATTATTATCCTCCCGTACACCGATATATGTGCTTATATTAGTGTCACTATGAAAACCTATGTAAAATATCATAAACAAATTCTAGGCAGGAAAATGGGGGTTAATCCTTCTGTCACACCAAAAGCACTAATATCAGACCGTGCGCTCCAGTGACGTATGACAATGCATCTGACGGTTCAACTAACGATTAAAAAAAAAAAAAAAAAAGTAGAAGTCAATCGACAGGGGATCGACTGGTGCTCAGCAAGGCGAATGAAATATCCATATCTCTTAATGTAAGAGAATAACCGACGTTTGAAGACGCAAATTTGAGACTAATAAATACTTGTGTAAATAACCAAACAAATTACACTCTATTAATTAAAATTAAAACCAACTTGATGCACACTCACTATGCACGGTGAATACAATATTAAATAAATTACACTCTAGTTCTTGTTGGGAAGTCGTTGACAGTCGCTCAGCCCATAAAAAAATTTCCCACCGTTTATGGAAAAAAAGACTCATTATCATGTTCAAAGGGGCCGTGACTGAACCCGGTCCTGGGCTACATAAATCAAGTATGCTCTCGCATGATATTTAACACAACTTTCCGTAGTTGTATTCCTTAAATCCCCAGTTACGTATAGGTATATTCCCTTCAGGTTTACAATCAAATACTGAGTACAGACTTATCATTAACACATATATGCTACATGTTCTATCAGTCTCGACCTCTTTAACTTTGCTCATCCTACTGACGTTTAGCGAAAAATACGAATTACAAAAAATCTCTTGTATTCTTTAATAATCCTGTCTGTCTCTTATCTCTTACATCCAAAAACTAAAATGCTTATTGTGCTCAAAAACCTTCACTGATATTAGAAACAAATCTAGGGAAATGGAAGGTAAAAAAGCAGGTAATTACAGAAAGTTTTTTAAATTCGTTTCGAAAGGACGATTGATATTTTAAATCAGATTACACATTTAATGCTTCGAATATGACTTCGATTTAAATTTCACCGCCATCTATCATGAAAAAATGTTACTTCTTACAAAGCTTCTGTGCTTTCCCGTGGGACGACCATTTGAACGTAACTTAAATCATGTACCTCACACTATTACCAGGGTATGCTTCTTCCAGTCACAGAGACGAGCAAGTAGAAAGGTGATATGTCCTACTGATTCTCCTGTGTTCTCCAGGAATAACGATGGACTAGATTTAAAGATAATCCTTTCTTCTAGAGAACAGTTTAATAAATCTATGTCTCTTCTTGCAAGTACCCTGATTGCAACGTGTGCCCAGCTGACTGTGTGAGATTCATTCATTGTGAGGATTCCTGACCAGAACTAACAAAGCCTGCTTTCCTACTGACACACGTTTGTCAAGATCAGGCGGATTTCGTCATTATTTGTGACGTATAGTTTTCGTTTGTTAGATTTTGTCCAAATTAATTACTATAGAAAAGCCCATCCAGTGGTATCGATAATGTAATCGGTCAATAATTTGTGTTTTCACCATACCTAGCAAAGGCGCTGCAATCAAGCGCTATGTTTTCCCCATAGGGATAAGAATTTTCTGATGGTTCTCCCCATATTCCAGCAAAGACGCTTTTTATGTTTTCCCAAGCCTGGTGCACAAACGAGTTCGCTTATCCGCCACTTTGTTATTATTTGTTTTAACTATAAATATGTCGGAGTGTTATCCAGTGACAAAATAGATGCAAAGTTTCGTGAAAATCTGTCAAGAGGTTCAAAATTTTAAATGAGGGGACCCACCGGTAAACACACCAAGCACAGCCATCGCACATGCCTACATTTCCTTCATAGGAAGGGCCGTCTGTTAAAACGTTAAGACAAAGCGTGCCTTCTGTTACACTAATCATCTGTATTCTGGCACGGGACCCAGAGTATTACAAAGACGTGGTTACAGCACACTCGATTCGTCCCGCCAGTTGAATCTGCTGTAATGAGGTAGAAGAGATGTACGTCTTTTCTTCTTGACGAACCAATAAAATGTGGCCTGCAAAGGATCACTGCTTTTTTAACAAACATTGTGACATCCATATTCAAGACAACCGTCACGATACCGGTGCCTGCAGGAGCGAGCAGCTAAAACAAACATCTCGCGCGTTCTGCAGAAAATCCACGATATTGCAGCTGTTGTACTTCGACTAAAACACAAATACACAACTTGCAGCAGATGCGACCCGCAAATATAGTACGAGGTTCTGTTCCACTGGCATCTGTGTCGAACCTCAGCACGTATATATCGGTCAGTACGACTGCTAGGATATGGACTGGAGCGCAGGAAAATTGGGGTTCCATTGCCGGTAGAGATGCACAGCCTCCTTTTCAGTGGGCACCGGGTGGTCAACAGAATCTTAATCTCGGCACTGAATAAGTTTCAAATTAACGGCATGGAAGCTTTGCGCCCGGGGAAAGAGCCCAATGTGCCTTTCGGATATGAGGACGGATGGGTTGCGGAGGTGTAGAGGCTGTTACGAAACAAGAGATCTCCGCCTCTACTGCAAAATCGAATTCCAATCCATAGCCCAGCCTCTATACTGAGCTATCCCCTAAATTACTTCAGGTTATCAGTCTTGGGTTATTTAGGTAAGCGTTCTTAACTGCATAAAATGGCATAAGATGAGAAAATTATGAATGATAATGAGAGAAGTACTAAACAATAGGTCCGGGGTTCTCACCCCGACGGGGGCAAATTCTTCCGGGCCCATCCAGACCGGCCCCGCGTCCCACCAAGCCCCCTGTACAATGGGTACCGGGCAATTCCCGGGGGTCAAGCAGCCGGAGCGCCGGGGTCAAGTATGGGTACAGCTATACCTCTACCTCCCCTCCGTGCCTGTCTCGCATGTTCCGGACAGCTTTACCTTTTTATTAAAGAATAGACCCTCGTGGCTTGTTTTAAAGTCCTCTTACACTGGCCTGGAGAGAATAAAAAAAATCACGACAAAATTCAGAATAGCAGGCAAATTAGCCACATGTCAAAATAGGCGCCTTGCATATACACGTCTTAAAACGTACCGTTGCATATATTCAAATGAGACTACGTGCATATAATTGTTATCCCATCGTTGCATATCTTTGAAATCTACGTGTCAGCAAATAGTTGCGACTAGTGTTAGAATATGCCAGAAACCTCTCGTTATTCTGTTTTGAACAACAGATATTAAGTAGCACAGAATGATGAGACATAATTTAAAAAGCAGAGTATTCAGTAAACATAAATTTGGAACGAGTCAATTGTAATCTATTTTAATAAATTAATGCAATATTCACCTGGACTACTCGAGGAAACCCACTAAAATCTGTTAAAGTAGCAGGTACCAACACCTAGATTCGAATCTGTACCCTCTGAATGCAAGTTCAGAACGTTACAGCTACATAAACGTGCTCGGTAAAACGGAAACGAGATTTAGGAATATGTCTGAGATGATGGATGGACCAAGTGTAAATTTTGTAGCAGGAACATGTCCAAGGATGTAGTAGCGTTGATGTCCCTTGAGAGCGATTCAGGCATCTCTAATGGCTGTCTCTCCACTCTTGGTGTTTTCACGTGAGACGAAACATAAACCTACTCGCTGAACAACTTGCGGTATAGGTTTAGAAGCATAATTCGAAAAACGAGGAACTGGCTGCAGGTAAACTTCCCGACGTTTCAGCCACGTATAAAATATCAGACACTGTCCTAGCGGCCCTTCAGCTACTCGAATAATAAAATTAATTTTAATTATTTTAGCACTGAGGCACATAACTTTGGCTTTACGTTATAAAACAGACCACATTAACACCATCACAAGAACAACTACAATGAATATGCAATTCAGTTCTCATTTATTAACGTGCTATTTTGAAAGTGCAATGGTCAATTATAAAGCCGGCACAACATAAATACAACAAACATCACATGAAGACACACATAAACAAACAAAGAACCCAACATAAAAAACAACAACAAAGTTATATTTATAACAGATTCAGAACCAAAATTAAATATTTAAACAGCATTGCTGAAAAAAAATTAATTATATACAACAGTAGAGTAAACGGTACAAGATACTCTTATAATCAAATTAAGTGCAAATAACCTAAACAATTGAAACCAAAATTCACAAAAAGCTTCAGTGACCGAAATACAGCGTAAAACCTAACCAAAATTCTTAAGATTTAAAGTATTATAATGATAACTGTAAATAGCCTTAGCTCTTAACTATTCTTAACAACACTGAAATATGATGTTTCATGTTGATATTGATATAATAGTACTACTGAAGACGACCACATACTGGTTGAATTATGTGGAAGATAAAATTGAATAAAATGTGTACTAAATAAAACAAAGTTAATATTGTTGTGTGAGGTGTTAATATATTTTAAGTCAAAGCCATTTTCTTCAGTACTGACTGTAAATAGGTGTATAGAGCCTTAATCCTGTACATAATATCTAACTGGATAATTAACTCTCTAGAACTCACTCCTTTTTGAAGAAGCAGAGTTTCTTCAGTTAGTCAGGAAATTCCCCGCATTTTATCAAAACCCCGAATTTTCATTACCGTGTTCACAACATCCCGCCACTCGTACACAACCTGAGCCAGATCAATCAGATTCACAATTTGCAACCCTATTATTTTAAGATCAATTTTAATATTATCCTGCCATCCAATTCTACCTCTTCCAAATAGTCTCTCTGCTTCAGGTTTTCCCACTTCCACCCTTTATGCTTCCTTTTCTTCTCCTACATCTTTTGAAAAACAAAATTACCGTCAATACCGGTAATACTCCAATAATTAACCGTCAAATCAACAGTGTCTACTACACAGGATATCCTAAATGTTGCTGTATCGAGATTGCACTCACGTTCCAAAAAATGCTGCTTGCTACTTTATTTACAGGCAACAACCATCAGAAACTGACAATGACATTTGACAACAGAAATGAAAGCTACTGCAACCACATAGTTGCCAACTGCTACAAATGAAAAACTGAATGTAAGAGGAACTAATCACAGCTAAGCACTTCACTATCTCGGTGAAGCGACTTCCTCTCTTCTGTTGCCACTCAATATTTATCATTAATCTTTACCTAAAATCTCTCAAATTGTGCACTTTCCCGCACTCATTGCCCACTCCTACGGCACTCATTAAACGCTCCGTGGAACGTGTCTCCTCTGTGCTACATCGACCATATAATTCCCCAAATAATTATGACACATTATTACTATAACATGTACTTGTCTTCTTCAATCAATCAATGCATTGTGTAATACACTTAACCTTGCAAAGCATAGAAGTCGATATATATGTACCACCACGTGTAACACAATAATTCTCACAACAGTGAGCCACTTCTTTCCTTACGCAGCGTTCAGTGACTGGTCTTTCTAAAGGCAGCATAATCTGTTCTCTGTGAAAAACCAACCACATGTTTATATATAATGTACATCCATTTCTGTTGTGAAAGGGTTAAGTCACTTTGCCAATGTACTGTTCTTAATATAATTACATTTATAAAATATTTATGCGACGTCGTATAGTCTGGTAAAAATTAGCGGATGATTGGGATAAACCTTTTGTCATCTTCCGGGTACCCTCCATATTTCTACCGGACTTTTGGTGTGACATTCAAGAAGCCAGTAATCCACGTATCCATAGTAGTGGGAACTTTAAATCTCAAATTCCAATATGTAAAGTATTAAATTATGAAGCAAAGGCCCTTTCATAGCATATTTATTCGACACTCTTGTCATTAATGTTCATTATCAGCAGAGCCCGAAATTCCAGTGCCGTTAATACCAAAACATTTCAGTGGGCGCAGATCTCAGCAAATTCCCTCCTACCGCCACATCCTATTTTCTTTTTTCTTTTCTTTTTCACCTCCTTTCAGGTGTCCAAAATGACCATTTTATACGTATTTCCATACAAGAATTCTGCGCACATTTTTTTAGTTCCATCCTGCCCTACACGCTTCAGACCATGTTTCCGGAACAACTGACATAAAGTAATATATACTCAGTTATCTAAAATTGATAATGATAATATATTTACAGGACGAGATCTCTTCGGATCACACAGATCGAGACACGTGTTTGTATGCATACTCCACACACAATATAAACAACTACGAACTTGTACCTGGAACGGCTCACTTTTTAATATTACATTGTAATTTTATGATTATCAACTTTATGTATTTTAGAATTTTAATATTTTAATCATTCCAATAGCGTGCTCGCCACTGGACCCAAGGTTCGCGGGTTCGATCCCGACCGAGGTCGATGGATTTTTAAGGGTGATAAAAATCCGGAGCGCCACTTCCTTCGGAGGGGAAGTAAAGCCGTCGGACACATGTCGTAGATTTACGGCATGTAAAAGAACCTTACGGGCATGAATAGAACTAGTAATGTTCGTAAGCAAAATTCAGCGGCCATTTCTCACGCAAGTCTCCTGACTGACTGCCAGATGTTCCTGGCAGTCACATCAGGATTGAGTCGAACAGCGCGGCCAGTGAGCCGGTCGCTCACTGCCACAAATGCACAAGACCAAGTAACCTCGGAAAGAGGAGGCCCAAGCCCATATAGGGCTGTCGAGCCATGGTTATTATTATTATAATCATTCCAATAAGGGCGATACAATACCTAGACTAGCGTGTTGGCCTTGTACTCCTTTGTTCTGAACAACTCCCTGATGAAGGCACACCGGTGTCGAAACATGTAGGAATTTTATACTTGTATTGAAATATATTTTATTAAGCGCATATGTTGGTTGATGTACTAATTAAATAAAGTACACGTTTCAAAAGGTAAAGTTGTCCCTGTGCTTACTTAAAACAACACCATAAAGTGGTATGGAAAAGCAGAAGTACAGTTCCATTCTCTAATAACCTTATCATTAGATGGAGGTGAGTAGTCAGCTTCTACGCCAGGCTTCCTTAACCCTGGGGCTGGAGGCTCTGGAGGGGAGAAAAATCTCTTGGTTCTGGCAAGAATCGAACCCCGATTCCTCGGGCGCCCGTTCAGTAGCCAAGTCCGTATACCGGTTGGTGTATCCCGTATGCCGCGAGACACGTACCTGCACAATACGTTCTTCGAAATAACTGTATAAAACATTCACACGGTAAAGTAAACTAGAGGTAAAATTATCCTATGAAGGTAATGAAGGCATACGGGAGGGTGTAGGTAGAGCTCCACTCATCCTTATCTCGGCACTAGACGCGGATAAGTGGTCAAGTTCAACCCCCCCCCCCCAACCCCGCCCCTGCTTTACTCCCAGGGAAAGAGCCCCTTTTCCCATTGAACAGGGGGCTGCTTGGGGCCCACAGCAGAATTAGACGTTTTTGAGGTGATAGAAATCCCTTTCTCCAGCCGAGAATCAAACCATGATACCTTGGACGTTCAGCCTGCAGCCTAGTCACTGTAACGACTACGCTGGCCCACTTCTAAAACGTTTACAAGACGGCTTTTTATAATATAATAGAACAATGAATACACTCTCTAAGATACTTTACCACTGGAACACATCTGCTTTGTTTTTATTGGGAGAGATATTGTCTGTGTTACATTTTAGCGCGCCGTGCGGTAAACTTGCAGTCTTTCCACCAAGTCAAACACTGTCTAGCTTATGGCTGTTACACAGGCAACATACATGTTGAAGAATTCGACACCAACGACACATAGCGGTGGTATTGCCGCACACAATTTAAAGTACCGGCTGTGTCGGTTTGAGAATGTATCTACATCACAATCCCAAGCGACAGTAAAAGTTCTCGCTTTGTGATGAACAAATTTCGAAACATTCTATACTGCAGTGTTTCATGCTATGCCGATGGCTAGTCGAAATGTGTACATGCTTGGAAACATAAACAATTGATGTAAAACATGGAGTGTAATGTTCAAACTGTTGTTTGGCTTACATAGGGGGACAGAGAGAGAGAGAAAGAGAGAGAGAGAGAGAGAGAGAGAAAAGGAAGTGTTGTTTCAGTTAACCGTGCCAGAATAATTTCACTTAGTCTCATCGCACTAGAGTAACCACGTTCCTTTTATAAATCAAAATTTATAACCCACCTATGTAAATGTTGAAAAGGTTTAAAAATTCATTTACCTGAATAAAATAAGAAGATAGGTGCAACAATTTGTAATTCTTACAATCCTTCAAATTACCAAACTTTACCGTTAGGAATACAGAAATCTATATTCCTTGCGTGCTACATGTCCAGCTCACCATTTATCTTGAATTTTTAGTTTACAAACTCCTTCCTCGTACAATATAATCTCTTGCACTCGTTTGTATCACAGTCTGAGAGATCAGCCAGACACGTGCATCAACTAGGAGCAAAAATGGCTGCATATAAAATTTTAGTCGGAAAATTGTAAGGAAAGAGACCTGTTAGGACACAAGGACACAGATTCGGCAGCGGTGTTACAGGGGATTTATATAAACAGAGAAGGAGTACGTGGACTGGATTCAACTATGGCGAACTTTTTAAACATGCTAATAAAACGTACGTTCTTTAAATTCAGGGAATTTCTTGGCTAACTGAGTGTTATTACAGACAGTAGTTCAGAAAATCGGTTGGTATGGTGTATAATGCCGATCCCAGTGGCCGTGCGGTCTAAGGCGTGGGTCTACGGCCGCTCGCTTACTGGGATTGTGGGTTCGAATCCCGCCTAGGGCATGGATGTCTGTCTCTTGTGAGTGTTGTGTGTTGTCAGGTAGAGGTCTCTGCGACGAGCTGGCCCCTCGTCCAGAGGAGTCCTACCGAATGTGGTGTGTCTAAACTGTGTCATCGTGAAGCCTAGAAAAATGAGGCGGCCTAGGCCCCCAAGGGGCTGTCGAAGCATTGGGAAAAAAAAAAGGTGTATAATTCCGTAATTAAAGAACCTACGCTGATTGTGATTATACCAGGGAAAATCGTTGTCGAGCAATTGTCATCTGTTGCCAGCGCCGAAGGAAAATAGTGGTAGCCACAACATTTAAAGATGATGGCAGAGTGGCAACAGTCTTGACATAAAGATTGGTAATAAAGTATACGGAATGAAAGCAACAGGAAATGGAAAAGCCCTTCCAACGACTAGGTAAATTCCTCGATTATGATGGGGTTTATTTAGAAAGGTATTATATAGCGGTACAATAAACGTCAGCCGATCCTTTCAGATTTGAAGACAAGGAACAAGATTCATGCCTTGTAAACTTGCACGTATCTTCTAAAGGAGGACTTCACTCTGTGGGGTAGTTAACTTGTTACAGCTTTGTGCAGCGTCCCTGTAATTTGTCACCTTTTCTACTATCTGAACGTTTGGTACAGAAGAGCTATAAATACGTTCTTACGCGTTCCGGAAGTTTAATGACGTTCATCGACTTTGATAATGGATAAGCACGAGGTAGTGAAATCGTTAGAAAGTAGCCACATGAAAGCAATGCATTTTACTAGAGAAGTGTAATTGATTCTGCGTTACGGTTTAAAACTCGAGACAGGCTGGAAGGAGCGTTCAACTTCCTGGAGTAAACCAGTTATGCAAGGAGAGGAAGGAAACGTGCTTTGAAGGATGTTTTGCATGCAAATCAGACACACTTACACTGCAGTCTCAAGGGTACTGTCCCAGCAGCGATATCAAATTCTAGATAAAATTCCTGCATCAATTTCACGAGACACGCGTTTGAAAAAGATATAAGGACATGCTGCAGCCCAAGACATAACCATACTGAAATATGTACAGGGGCCTAACATTTGTCAGCCTTTTGTAGGCATTTTCCAATGCTTGTTGCAACTTCAATCGATACTTTACATCATTTGCTTAAAAATACTTCAGGTATAATGCTTTAAACAACGTGGTATATACGTTGGAGAAAAGCTGGAGGCCAAACTTTATTTTCCTTGAGCACCTATTCATATTAGTCATACTCGTGTGTTACAGAATTCTAATTTTATCCAGAGGCTCTATAAAGTTTAATTTATTATTGTTCTGTTACAGGTACTTTTTTGTCGAAACTATTTATACATACATGTACATATAAAAGGAGACTGTGATTTACTTAATAGTGTGTACATGATTTACCCCACACTAGAGGGAAAATGGCTGTTGTTGATCTTCGGACAGCCTCCGTCTTAGCATAGTTTCATTGCAGAAGACTGTCCATGTTTGACATGCTGTTAATTATCAGACGGCCTCGACATGTACATGCTTTCACCAAGAGGAGAATCTCAGTTTTTGACATGCACGTGCTTTAATGTATAAGAAACATTCAGTGCCTGGCACGCGGTGTTAATTAAAGACGGCTTCGACATGTACATACTTTCACCTATAAGAGCTCCAGTATCTAAGGAATACTGTTGCTATACATACAGTCTCGACATGTATACATTTTCATCTTTGAGAGTCTTCCCAGTGAATTTTCAAGTAGCATCTTCCACTGACGTCGTTAAACGTCTCCAAAGAAGAGAGTCCTTTTTTGAGAAGATAACAATTACTCAGCTGGTCACGTAACTCCCCGACTCTTATGGAAACTAAATTACATTGCTTCAAAGCTAACCCTACTACAGCCTTCACACTGCGTAATCTGAAACTATTTCCCCTTTAAATTCGTCAAATATTCACCACAACGTACAAAGTTTCAAATATACATTTCAGGTACTAATGTTGTATATTACGAGATTCTTGTGTTAAATCATAAATTTAAACTTGGATTTTACGTTAAGTCAAGTCTATATTCGACTGACATGTAAACTAATAATAAATTTTCCTGCCAATGACAATTTATTTCTTCTGAGATGTTACTCTTTGTCGATTGGGAAAGAGTTACCGACGTTTCGAAGAAACATGTTGTGTTCGTCAACATCGCCAAGCAGTCTAAAAACAGTCTTCTTAACCCTGAAGATGAAGGTGCTAAAATTCTTCGAAACGTTGGTAATTATTTACCAGTCGACACGGCGTGACTCTTCAGCAACACCGCCTTGAGAAGCGCAAATTTCGCTTTACCCGAGAGTGTGTTGTGTAAATACCAACAACAAAATTAATATTATATTTTAAAGTAGTTTAATGTTGGAAGTTTTTAAGATCAATGTAACGAGAAGAGAGCGAAAATGACATGATGATGGAAGAGAGTATGCAATGAGGGACTTCATAATTTATTTTCCATCATTAGAGTTTCAAATCAAGGAAAACTGCACGAAAATGAGAGCGACATGTCAGTGATTAAGAGGGATGAGGAATGGAAACAACAAATTCGCCAGAAAGCACAAAGGAACGAGATCATTTAGGAGAACAGTTTAGAATGGATCGAAGTGGATTTCTATATAGCATATACACATGTTACATAAGTCATTAATGTAGGTCATTTTTAGAGACCTCACGTCCAACCGAAAATAGGCCCAAGTCCCATCAGTTGAGGAACACTGCACACTTCACTCAAGCTCTTCACTGAACTCCTTCCTGATTCATACAAATCCAGTCAAACATTTTACATTTTAAATCATAAATTTTAATAATACCTTCGTATCTATGTTTAGGTTTCCCAGGAGATCTTTTTCCTTCAGGTTTTCCCTCTGAAATTGTGTATAATATCTCGTTTACTTCATGCGTGTTGCATTTCGCTCCCATTCTATTCTCCTTACGTTGATAGCCTTCACACAACAGCGCGCATTGTGAAACGACCTGCTGGATACAGAACAGTTGTAAATTGTATATAGTTGACAAATCGTATTCTTAATATTGCTGAAATATTGCAACAAAATTCTTACAACAGGCATTTTCAATATCAAGAGCTCAAAACAATAACTTCGCTTGTGCCTCCAGCTTCACAACGTCTGTGTGTAGGATGTACTCACCAGTGACAGTCACCACAAGATGTGCTACTTAACCACTGCAGTTGACAGGACATTCAGCAAATAACAACTGAGCCCATTCTACCCCCTAAATAACAGCAGGAATGCTCGACCCTCCTTTAAAACGTCTATATAACTATGAAAGTGTTTTGCTTTTTAAGACTCCCTATAATGTCCTTCGTTCTAATATCAGACACTTGTTGTGTGCTTGTGCCATCTGGTCGCAGTTCAAAGGACAGTAAATTCCTCCATCTGCAGCTTACATTGCAGCTGCAGCAGATTCCGCAAAATTGGAGGCGGTTACCACAGTTACGGCACGTACGAACGCAACGTACATCGGAGTATTGTCTCCACTAGAATCACGTTCATTTTTATTTGAACACTTTTGAAATAATGCATGATTTACCATGTACAAACTTACAGCAGTACAGGGTGAAAAACCATCACTGTACGCTTTAGAATGTCATAATACTGCAGTGGTTTATTTACACTAATATATTCATGTTTCGGTCCTTACTGGACAGTCTTCAGGGACATACACACAGCACGCAACCACTACTAAGAAATCAAGCCATACTTGCTTCCTGAAAATAATAAACACCTGCTCATTATCCATCTAATATAATTACGAAGCCCAGTGTGATTACAACTTCAGTGAACAATATAAAGTATGGTCGAAACGTCGTTACGTCTAAACGCTCAAAATAACAAAATCTATGTGCTGGGGTTCAGTTAAACTCTGTAATGGTCCCATAAAAACTGTATTATGTTATCTTTACATAATAGGAAATCACATATAACATATTAAATAATACTAATATGATACCACATCCTTAACTCATATACTTTAATAACGTGAAAAAGAAACCTTCCGTAATTTCCCATCAAACATTTATATGTTTTCGTGAAGATGATCCTGTACGAACCAAAATATATTAGAAACATTACCGAATGTAAACGAATGAAGGATTATTGGAATCAAAGCGATTATTTGGTGTCGAATTTTACTCACAAATGGAACACCGTTTTCGGTAAACTTAAGATTTTTGAGCAGAAAAAATGATCGTGGCTTATCTCAGGTCATTATCCCGTCACCCGCCTGCAAGTATAGACGAGGACCACGAAAAAATCTCCGGCCATATTTCGAGCCTGACACATCGAGAATACGTCATAAGCTTTTGCTTCCACTTGCATGCTATCCAATTCTCTAAGTCCTGCTCAAAGACCGTAAGCGGTACTGTGTCGTATAACCTACTGTAATAGAAAACTATTTCGTAAATCCTTTTGTAACCAGAAAAAAATACTTTATTCTATGGGAAAGGATAATTCTCCTTACTTTCAGAAAATAGTTGAAATATTCTTTTGCATTTCCTTAGGATATAACGTACTGCAGAAACCAGCATTAAGAATGTTGTATGTGATTGTGAGTGCACTATCTGTTGTCACTGCATGTAACTCCCATCTCTTCAGCGGCACAAATGTCAACTGCCGTTCCAGAAGCCGACAGACAGTTTAGATATAATGTGACACATTTAGACCGCAGCGCTCTGCTTCTGATGGCCACCCTGACTGTCACTTTTAAAAATTGTGTCAGCTCTGAGTCGTCAGCTGCTGTTTTGTGGCGAATTTAGCTGAAGTGTTTAAGTTCTGATATCCATCAATTTCCAGATTATGCATCCTAATTGTTGTTGCCTGGGGCAGGCGGGCGCAGTTGGTTGAGGCACTGCGCTACAAACCCGGAACGTCGCGGGTTCGATTCCCGATGGTGTCACTGGAATTTTTCACTGACATAATCGTTTCGGTCGCACTATGACCCTGGGGTCGACTCAGCCTCTAACAGAAATGAGTACCAGGAATCTTTCCTGGGGGGTAAAGGCGGCCGGTGCGTAGGGCTGACAACCTTACCACCTTCATGTGCCTATTGTCTAAAAACCTGGGAGCCTCAACCTCCTGGAGCCCTAAGGGCCTGTCAAGGCCTGTAATGGGATTGCTTTACCTAACTCTGTCTAAATACACAACACATTTTCTTCATTCACATGTTTCTGCTTTCAACATGGAACACCGACGTGACGTACACTTGACGATTTTTAGTCTCATGTCGAGTAATCACTTTTTCACCTGCTTCAGAATAGATTTTTAACAATCCCCGAGAGATAAAGTTTCCAATCTTCTGGGATGTTATGCCACGTCGACTGGTAAATATTTACTGGAGTTTCGGAGAAGCGTAGACTCGTCTTCAGAAACACCATTAACTATTCACCGCTCGACACGGCGTCATATCCCAGACGAATTGCAGCATCATCAGCACCGCTGTGATAAAATCAAATCTCGCATAATACTCCGTACCTTTAAACGTAATCTTATATGCTAGCGTGGGTGTCCCTCCGAATGTAGCTCCTTTCTCGGTTAACAACTGTTTGCGAATTTACAAACGTTCTGTAATCAATCTGGATTTTCAAGACTGTACGTACTGCTTCACACCGTACTCTGTGTGTGTGTGTGGATAAGCAGACCCGTTCGGTGCAGTCAGTCCCTACTGCAGCTCTTTGCCAGTGTATTAACAGACAACCAACTAGCGCGGTGTTGTATTGCTCAGCCTGCATTTTCTGAGTGCGCAGTCATACTGCCAACCATTAACACATCCACATAATCCATCAACAAGTACAGGATGCACAGTAATTCTGTGAGCAATCAAAGACAGAATAACGATCAAATTCACCGGTCAGCATGTTGAGAATTCACAAGAGGGAAAACAGGAAAGAAAAAGGAAAAACAAAGTAATTAAAAAGAAGAAAAAGAGATAAAAACAAAGAAAGAAAGAAAGAAGAAAGAAAAAAGAAAGAAAGAAAGTAAAGTTAGGAGTGGTACTGAGATACATAAAGTAAGATAAAAATCGTTTCAAAACAGCATACAGGATCAGTCTGTGGGATTAACTGGGAGGATAACGGGTTCAATTCTTGGTGTTGCCACAGACTACTCCGATTGAAATTATTCATGTATTTCCTCAAAACCTCTAAACCAAATTCGGAATAGTTTAAATAGGCCACGATAACCTCATTATCAACCTTCTCAGTGTCTGCGTAGTTTAATGTAGTCTTAAGAAATGCTACGCTACGCAATATGAGCAAGTTACCCAACGCCGTTTCAATAACTCAGACCCATTTACACGCTATCTGTATTTTTATCAAAATGGCAGCGTTATTCCAGCTTATCACTAACATATGGAGCCCCGTCGCCCTGATCGTCACCACCACGTTCGTCGTTAACATTTTATAACCGTATGCTGATCGCTTTAAATGCGACATTTCCGTCTGTTTGTGCGTAAATATTAAACAAAACACACTCACTTTAAATCCCGTGTGACATCGAAATTTCATTTCATTTTAATTGTTTCTTTGTTACCGCTTTTCAAGCACTCAGGACAGAGATATCATACAGAAAAAAACTAAACAATATAAGAATTAATTGATAAAAATTAGTAACGGTTTCTGACGTTGTAATGCATTTATGGTCAAATTATTTACGTGTAATTGTAGAATAATACACATAACCTAAAGTCAATAATTGGTCTTATGTTTATATTCCAAACGTAATAGGATTGTTTTATTTGTGATTATTTTGTTTAAAGTGAAATTTATGTAAGCAAAATTTAATCCTATTAGTTTGTAACTGATTGAACCAAACTGTTTCACAACACACACAGGGGCTAACGTCTGCTCGGACGCTGCTCTGTACAGTGACACGCAGACCGGTGTTTAATCTGCTCAGTTATCGAAGCTAAGCCAATCAAGGACACTTTCATTTCAAATGCAGTAAGAAAATGAAAGCAAATTTTAACGAAATATGAAACATGTATGTCGTAGGCCTATAGGGCCTACTTCTATTTTATTGCTACGTCAATGGTCAATATTATTACATAACATAAATTACATTTAAACCAAGACAGGCAATTTATTTATAAACGTAACATTGAGGTGCGTTCGCGTAACAATTTTTGCTGTGGCAAAGCAGTAAGTATTACGTATTCTGAGTGTGTGTCTGTAGCTTTAGTTGTCCGGCATGCAAAGCGCATGCGCCGTATTATACTGTCATCTGTGGCCTGTCTGGCTCTGTCACGTTCTTCCACATTATCTCATAAAGGGCACGGTTTTCGGAAAAAAATAGAACTTATTTTGTTCTTTTCTTTTCTACAACTCCTGTCTGAAACATTTCTCATTCTAAGACGAATTCAGCGAGAGATCATAAATGTACATAGATCTTCACGTAAAGTACCCATTATTCTTTTCAAATTTTAATCAAATGGGAATTTTCTCGACAGATATTCCAAAAATACTCAAATATTAAATTTCATAAAAATCTCTCCAATGGCAGCAGAGTTGTTCCATATGGACAGACAGAGAGACATGATGAAGCTAATAGTCGCTTTTCGCAATTTTGCGAACGCGCCTAGAAAACAGGAAGTTGAAAGTACTGACTTTCGAAAAGCAATACAATCAAAATCCTCTGACTTTAAGATCCTTACAGCATACATTAACAACGTTAATCCAATAATAAAAGCAAGAGGCCTGTTTCGTTTTATATAAGGCTTATTAAGACGTAATTTATAGCAGTGTTTGCCGTCTATAAGAAGGTGGTTATGAGAAATCTAGCCAGTTCTCTTCCTTAAAGTAAAAGTAGTTCGTGGGTCAACCTATTTAATTCCATAGACAAAGGACACTCTATTAACTACTACCAGAGTACAAAAATAAAGTGAGATATGAGGTTTACAAAGTGGTAAAGATACAGACTGTGGTCTTGTGGGTTATGGCACCGTGTAATCCACGGAAACACACTCCCTGTGTCTTCAGGATATAAGATGTCCATGGTCCCCCATAATGATAGTATCTACCTAATGGAATATACAGTGTCACAGAATACCCCAACAGCAAGAATGTCAGGTGTATTTCAGCTATGTACGATTACTTGAAGATTAAGGCGCTCACTGAAATGTTTATTGTCAGTGATGCCCAGCTTAACATTATAAGATGCAGTTTTATAGTTGAGAGAAATAGAACAAAAAATATATTTAATATATATCACACTGTTGACATAGATAGCTGAATTCAGTTCAGACTCTGTGGCTGTACGACCTATTTTAACATAACCCTCCCACTTACGCCTAGCCCTCCAAACCAGTACATTCGCTTCAGAAATTTCGGCTGAATTTGTGTAATTTCTTATTCCATTCATGCGTGCTACATGTCCCCACTATCTCATCCTCTTCAATATAACCAAGTTAATGTTAATTTATAAAAAGTATGAATTAAGAAATTCGTGATGTTTTTTCTCCCTTCTTCTGTTACTTCTCTCTTATGTTCGTGCTGTGCTCAACAGTTTGTTCTGAGATACCCTCAATCTATGTTCTACCTTAGGCTGAGACCATATTTCACACGCATATAAAACACGTTTAAGTTAACTGTTGACGTCACTCCACACAATCCGTCCAACATAAGAACAAGCCCCGTTGTTATAGCCTACTACTTCGTAACACACTAGTGTTTTACGGTAACGGTTTGGTGCCTCTGCCTAAGACCCAGCTTGGTTATTTAGTACATTGGCGGCTAGCTGTCTGTGGCTACCCCCTCGACAACCTGAGGATGCGTCATGGCATGGTAATTAGGGTCATTGTACATGGTTATATTTTACTGGAAAACAAAGAAAATGTATCCATGACTACTCAGTGTAACGTCTCTAACCTTAACAAGTTTTGCCAACTTCATGAGCCTAATCAACACCGTTTTTGTATACACGTATAAAATAAATTACTATCAAGACTGCTCATTTAAAACATTAATCATGGCGCATGTACCAGTATCATCAGCAAAGAGGACCAGGCAATACAAGATGTTTGAAGAAAACCGTTAATTATTAATGTACAGTGTGTGCACTCACAGAATTCGTCACAAATACCAACAGGTGACTGGTGTATGGGGAAGGTATTGCTACTTATGTGCGGATCGTACGAAAGGTACAAAACGCACTGTGAGAAAATGCAGAGCTTTTTAATGTCACTGAAGATGGTAAGGATATTAGAAGTCACTATGCTTCAAAAGACATAGAATTCTACCTTTAGAATTACAAGATCAAGTTGTTTTAAACGCAAAAGATAATTACGATTAACCCACTGAACACATTACTTAGCATATGTACTTCCACCTTTGACATTACAAAGCCTACACTTTGCCCAGACAGTTTACTTATGCATTCCACAGAGTTCTTTCAATAAAAAGCAATTATTTCCCTATATTCTTGTAGCTTTTACCAATTAGTACTTTTAAAGGAGACACACTGTGTTCTCTGTGAGGTACAAAATTACGTTTTATATCTCGTATACTGTTCTGCAGTCTCTAGGGGGTTATAGATAAAATACAGATTCGTTTAATTTGACGTATCTATTTTTTAAATAATCCTTAGTTTTTATTAATCTTTTTGAATATATTAGTTGCTGGTCACATCTTAGCGTTTAAGCGTCTCTGCAGGAGGATTTTGTATACATGTTTACATTTTTATCGTATTTGACCGTCTACTGACGACACATTCAGATGTGCCGAAAACGTCAGCATTTACATGAAATGAAATAGTTTTATAGAAGGAAATAAAGAACAGATCGTTACAGTGCATAATTGGATACCCTTTAGCAAACCCTCAGTTCATTATACGTTAAAATGACTCTGTTATTAAGTTCAAAGCGAATTCAAAGGTGACGTTCTTATTGCATTTGCTCCATTTCCAGCCTCTGGGCTTGTAAGGATGAGTTCAGCCAACTCAGGTCTGCACAAGCAGTGAGTGAGTGAGTCAGACGAACTGTGGGCATCATACACTTTACCGGTTTTGGCTGGCTGTGTTAAATAGTCAAGAACTGCATCAAATGGCGTTTCCCGATACTTTCCCATTACCTAAAACCCCCCGAAACATAGTTTCACTTTTAGCTTGCTGTCATGAATATGAATTTGGTTAAAACACCAGCTCCGTGTGTGTGTGTGTGTGTGTGTGTGTGTGTGGTGAGGAGAGACAGAGTATGTGTATGTGTATTTTCGTTAACATTTTAAAGCCTAGTTTTACCTACATACACCACACGCTTTGATATTAGAAAATCTGTACTTTTCTCACAGTGTGTTTATGTCTCCAGCATAATTCTCACAGCGAAAGCGCTTATTCTCTTAAACAGAATGAACCAGTTCGTCTTTGTAATTGAAAAAGAATGTGTCTTCAGTGACGTAGAAACTGAAGTTTTAGACGTACATACCAGGTCAGTTTTCAAAGGATTAACATCAAGGTTCTCCTTAGACCAAGGACTGGCCACACAATTAACTATAAACGTGAAAAATAAATTAGCCCATTGAGGTAATTACCACGTTGAAGATTCTAGTCTTCTGGGGTATAATCCCATGTAGACTGGTACACAAATACAAAGGTTTCGCAGCAGTTTGCTCCCTACATCTTCAGGGTAGCCCATAAAGTCCACCCTTTTCCATTACAAGGATGGCCAAAAGTTTCACCTTTCTACGAGTACACTGACGATTGAGGCAGCAAGCACCTCCGACACTTTGTATTTATACACCAGTTCACATAACTTCATATCCCAGAAAGCTATGACATTTATCAACACCGCTATCAGAAGAACAAATCTTACAATTGCTATGTTACTAATTACTTCCATATGATTATCAAACAAGACAAACCACCTAACCATCCGTCCACCTATATTCACATATCTCGACCCCCTTCCAACCAACTCTCATCCTGACAATTGTCTTCCGTATAATTTGTCTGAATGTTATGTTCCCCTTTTCTCCTTTTTTTTTTTTTGTCGTCTCCAAGACGTTCCATTTTACTCCACGGTACATAAACACTGCATTTATTAAATTGCCTATAAATAATGCACCAACCATCACACTGTATCAGTGAAGACACGTGAGTTTCTCTGTAGTAGATCATGTTTTGTTATTATAACTTGTAATGGTTTTTTTGTATGTGTTTGTTTAGCGAGATACGTTTGCCATAGTGAGACCGAAAAACGGTACCCGCAGGGCTATGAAACCTACGCACATTTTACAACGTAAAACTGGAAACTCAAACCACCGATTCGCATTCTATGGCTATTCTTCAAAATGGATTCGCAGCGTTAATCGATAGCGAAGATAAAGGTGTACAAAACGTAAAACGGATGAGATAATTTTATTTCATTCAAGTCTTTTGGGATGTAACGCCGTGTCGACTGGTAAATAGTTGCCATGCGACATTTTAAGCTTCCGCTGCGTTCTAGTAATATACTAATGCTGTCTTCGTGTTTACAGTCTGTAATCAACACAGGACACTACACTACACGCTCTTACCCCTTTTCCCTTCGCCAGATCTTACCACCTCATCATCCTGGTGCAGAGTGCCTCCTCCCTCACTCCACAGAAACTGAATAAAGCCTTGCTACGATCGTTTTGCCATCCATTCTTCTCTCACATGCATCTGTTTCCGATAGAGCACGTTCCCATGCTCAACTTTGCTCACTCGAGTGACAAAAAATGAATTCCGAGCAATATTCCGCTATACAGAGTCCAGAAGTTCCTCTTGGCGTTTGTTTAATGTCGCTGTGTCCGTGCCATAAGCTGACTTTTCGCCGCAAGTACCCTCGTTAAAAACTCTGGACAGTCCATACGCAGTATGTGACTGACGAAAACTCTTTGGGACCGGTTTCTGTCCCGTGCCGATCAATGCTCCACATTCACTACCACCAGAGCGGAGTGTCATATAAGCCAGATTATCTCGGTGAAAAGGTGACTGTGACCCGCACGTGGCTGAACTGAACCATAAAAACTATGTTAATTGCTTTGTCACGTAGCTTTGAATAAGAAGTGGCAGGACAGCTGTATCGGACGGTTTGTAAGAAACAAGAATAGCGTAATATCCACTTTAGGCACTCAATAATTACTTGTGCGATGGGCAAGCATGCAGCATTCATGGGAATAATTACGAATTATTACAAAATTTTGGTCGTAAAAACCCGAAGGGAATAGGCTTATACTGCTTGGAAAACCTATAAACATATGGAAGTTTAATATTAAACTGGATCTTAAAATAGGATTGATGAATGGTAATTGGAGGGCGAGTAGGACACAGTTGTGCTTTATTTTAAGACACTGTCACGGATTTTTCTTAAGAAATTGAGAAACGCCACAAAAGATTTTACACCAGTCTCCGGGCTGGCATTCAAACCCGAGAGCTCTTAAATACTAAGAAAGATTACTGGTCAATAAACGTTATTTTAATTTTAGTATGTTTCCCTGGCACAAACTTATACAGTAATAAGCGCCTAATCGAGGAGGTCGTGTCTGCCATTTCGTGAGTCCGCAAGTTTCATTTCCGAAACTACTAAAAGAATTTTATTCAAATTTTATTGACTGCAAGATGTCGAGAGAATTTTTATTTAGGTACTTAAACGCCGGTTTATTAAACAAATTACTTCAACTTTCTAATATTAATGGTCCATTGAACAGAGTATTTGCACTTAATACAACACACAACCAACCAGCCCAAATTATTACCATCTCACCACTAAACTAAACTTCCAGCAGATCTATGAAAATTATCCTTGTATTCATTCGTTCTACACGCTCAGATCTGTGCACCTACCGTGCTGCGACCTAGTGCCGACAGTGCGCCGACAATGCACCTACCGTGTTGCGAGCGTGCGTTGACTGTGTGGTGTCGCTAAAAATCTGGGTTGTGTCTTTTCCATTCGAATTACACCACAAGAACATGTCAGATTCACAACCAAATGGCTATGCTCCCATCATGCTCCGACCGTGTCGACGTTCTCCTCTTTGAAAGTGGCAGAATATGAGCTAGACCGGCTAAGTGACACGTACGGAGGAAGAAAGGGTCTCAAAGAAAGGGGATGGGAAGGCGTGGATTGGAAAATGTGGCTCAGGATAGGGTCAAATGTCGGGGCCTTGTGAGCACTGCAGTGAACCTTCGGGTTCTGTAGGTTGAGGACAATTCATGAGCACAATCCGCACTCTGTCCTGCATGTGTGAACCGTGGGACGGCAAATTATGGGAGATCTGTGGCCCACACGGTGTTGCTATAGGCGTTTCGGCGTTTTCCGTCTAGCACGGAGGCTTGCACAAGGGGTTTTCCCAGGCTGAATATCGGTCAGAAATAACACATACGGCGGGGGTCCACCAAATTAAATTATGTTTACCATGGACAAATGGAAGCTGATAATTTTGGTGCCTAAGCGATAGTGTTGGATGGATCTACCGGAAGTGGGATGTTCAAGGCTCAAGCAGTCCAGGATTGTTTGAGCCTTGAAAATGGGACAGATAGGCTGTCCCGAAACGACGGTAAATAATTACCAACATACGCTGCGTAACAATCCAGAAGAGCAAAGGCTTCATCTACACAGCGGCGTAAGCCTGAACTCTTCTTCATTTGTTTTTCCTCCCAAAGGACGAAGTGTTGTGACGTATAGCATCTGTGACGTAACATCTTCGTACCCAATCACGAAGTCACCCACAGTGGGATAACTGTGCAAGAAAGATCATCAAGGGAATTGTAAGTGTCGTAGTACTAATAAAGGGGGACAAGGGCTGATGATTGCGCAAAACACAGCCTCTCTCAGCCAAATGTCAAACCCAACCTTCTCGTGGTGTTCCCTGTTATCACAAACTGAGTCAATGACCGAATACCGGCGGGATATCCGAAGTATACACTATTAAAGAAGAGAGGAAATGCTCTTCCTTCCTCATAAACACGAAAATCAGTGTAAAGGCCAGTGCCTGGGCCTCAAGGTGGCAGCCCCACCAAGGCACTCAGGGTTCGTGGGCTAATAACTCGCGAGCTCTTAAACAAACCTTATTAAAGAAACGGAAATGAAGAATAGCCGGACGGACAAAATGAGTACTAATAAATATGCCATATTTTAAGTTCTCACGTCGTTGTTGCTAGAGTCAAGCTTTCTAGGATGTTTGGCCGTGTCGACCGGTAAAGTCACCACCGACATGCCGGAAGACTGTACTGCTTCCGGAGACCAAAAAGACTATCCTTGGGCTTCTTGACCCTGAAGGTGGAGACATTACGCTCCTCCAAAATGTTGGCAACTACTTACCACTCAACACACCATCACATCCAAGAAGGCGTAAATCCCTACTGACGAATGACGTCATGGTCCAGGAACTTCATACGATTATCAGTAGATGTTAAAAGATCAAAAGAAGTTGTTAGAATTTTATAGAACCTGAAGCTTCATAACCATATTACGCTTACAGCCTGTTCACGAGCAATGTACCCTACTTCCACAGATAAATCCGTTACACTTCCCACCAAACTGTTTCTTAGGAGAATATCTTCATAACAAAGAAAACCTCTTCTAATATACGGCGCTGCTTATTATTTTAGACACGAGCAGACGTTTCACAGAAACTTGCTGCCTCAGATTCCTTAAAAACGTCGGTATGTATTTTCCAGATAATATAGTTTCACATCTCAGAAGACATTTATTTTCATATTTCCCTCCGTGAGAACCTAAAATCTTACACTTTAATATTACACCTTGCTTCTATGCCGAAGAAGTCATTACCGTATACATCAAGAATATACAATATACCCATAATATTTCTTACCTTCAAAGGACATATCCCTTCCAAATGTCGCCAGTGTTTCTGGAGCAAAGTATCCGTTTTAATACTATTAGACATGTAAACGTAAACTGGCCTATTTGAACCCATTGGTCTAGAATTCGCCTGGCAACACTGAACAAAACCACCAAAACCTCAGTCAAAATGGCTGACAACGCGGACGACGCTACAAGAGAATATTCCTCGAAAAGAAGACCACAGCTTATGATGTTTAGTCACATCGGCAACTTTACTTCACCTACATGACATTATATTTACATGACCCGAAATGTGTGTTACTTAAAAACGTTTCTCTCCATATTCACACACATAGCTTTAACATTGTATTTTGAAACAGACTGTCAATTCTGGACAAGACACAAGCAAATGTTGGCTGTTAGGGGCCAGAACTCCGTGTTGTTCCGTTTTATTCCACTTAACGAAAGTTAGAAAGTGCGGTTGTAAAAACGCGAGCCGCACAGAGCACTTTACATGTAGGCCTTTTGAAAAGGTCAGCGTCGTAAATCGACTGTCGGTAACGCATCACAGTTGACTGCCAAGTCACAAAAATTTTCTACAGCCTAGCACGTGGCTCCAATCTGCCACTGTCATGCAAATGGGGGAGGCACTGCACATGACTCACTTGCTGCCTGATGTCATCACAGACTCCACATCATCATCAGCATCACCACCACTATCACCAGCCCCAAATCTTGATACATTTTGAACAAGAGCCAAATACCCCGTTATTACAGTCTTCCTTTGTTTTCGAGCTGCCTTCTTCTGTCGCCTTCCGCAAAATAACAAAAGAGATCTACATAAAAATGTCACGCGTGAAACGAATTTTCTCTTGTCTTCGAACACCACTATAAAAGAGACGCACATTTTTACTCATGAACCTGAACTCCGAATCACAAAGAATCATATTACTTCTCTGCGATCAAAGAAGAAAATTGCATACTTTTGTTTGTGACAGGTTATCTTTCTCTCTCCCACACAAAAACCAGTGCCTATATTAAACTTTGTCAAATACAGGCTAACTTCCAGGCAAGTACTCTTCTATTTATTCGTTGTTAGTTCTTGTGCGACGCTGTTTCAACAGAGGCATACATTTTATATCAGTGAATGAGATAGAAATGTGATTATGAATGGTAAGGATATGAAAGTAGGTTGGCCCAGGATACTTCAAAATACTAATACAGCCCCCAGACTTGGTTGAAGACACTGGAGGTAATTACAAAATCCTAAAGGAGAATAGTACGACATTCGAATCAGTTAACTCACGAATACAGGTCTAGACATTTACCGCAACATCAACCTAGAGAAAGCGTTACAGCCGTTAGAAGTCTTTTGTAAATTATAAATTAACATAAGGTGTTAAGTGATAAGGAAATTACCTATGATGAACTGTGAATTAAGTAAAAGAAAAAGGATATGAAATAACGCAAATTATGAGCTTACAAATTCTGAGACAAACTCCGAAACCCTCAGTCTGACAGCCTTTCTCCGAACGGATATAACTCGAAAGAGAAGCAGGATTTGTAACCAGTAACCAGCAACGCCGTGAGTGGGGCATCGTGCTTTCCCTCAGGCCCTGCATTATAACAATGGGATAGCAGTTGCAGTTGACCGTGTGATATTCCTTCCAGGTCTTTCGCCCTTCATTATTCATGACAAGCAGCAACTTGTTGTTAAACTGCCAAGACATGCCCATTTGACACGAGTTTACAACATTTACGTTAGACCTGTTTTCATTTTTTGTTCTTTTATACAATTTAGTAAATAATAAGAAAAGTACACAGAAAAACTGTAGCTAATACTCGTACTATGAACTTGGTAGTTTCGTACATTCGAGAGGAAGGAACACAGACGCTGTTCACGCCTCCCTCCTGCGACGTTAAGCCTCAGAAGCATGTTTTAACTCTCTATGTTGCAAATTATGAACTGAACAATACTGTTCCCTTTTTATGTAAGAATCGAGTACATGGGTAAGTTTTTCTTCCCTGCCATATTCCTCTATGACATTCAGTTTACAAGATAATTTTTCCCACACAACGCCTGTAATTTTTCATTTTACGGTCCATATTACACGTTCCATAACAGGCTGTTGATCATTATGTACCTAAACGTTTTGTACAAGTCTTAGCCGAGTCACTCCTTTCAGTATATACCACTTAGAGTATTTTAAAATTACAGTTTCACAAAATTGGAGAAGCAAGTGTTTACAAATACAGCTGTGAAGACCTCGTAACTTCTCAAGCTTCGCTTGCTTCATTACAGACCTGTGACGGTTGCGCTGTTCTCTCCGTGAAATCGGACCACTTGAACTTTGCACTTGGTCTAACTCAAAATTCGGTTTTGAAAATTTTAATATACCTGAATTTTTTAGTAGGTTGGGCTACTAACCGTTTTCCCCGCAGTTATACTTACTCTGCCAGAGTCTCTAGCAGAGGTAGTTTCAAAGAAAGCCTTTATTTACTTCTTTTAGCTTTTAACCATTGAGGATTAACGAATATCGTCTAGAAAGGAGAGGTTAGCCCAACGATAGAAGGCCCTCATTCGTTGCCTGACCAATCACAGAAGTCACGATATATTTGTCAGAAATGTCACTTCTGAAACACGAAATACTGACATGAAGGAAAACGTGAGTTCTCACATTTCCAGTCAGTCGGTCACTACACATCTAGTACTGAGGGCGGTTGCTTTTCTGTCGTTACCGTGGGCAGACACACAAACACTTGTCCGCACACAGCCGCCTACAACGAAAAGCAGAAAGGCTCTAACAACAGTGTCGTAAAGAACTATCAATTATGTACTCCAGCAACTTGAGAACTGAATAATAATTCCTTATGTAATCATTAAGTGTCATTCTTGCCACAAAACCGACTTTACAGTTCGCTTGAATGCATAGCCATTAAGCCCATGAGGATGGAAATTTTTTATCTAATCCATACGCCTCGACCTCTCACCTACTCCATTTTCCGTAATTAGTTAACTTGGCGTCCATCCCGTGGTAGCACGTAAACCGTGATAAAGACAGGTAAAATTTGCGTCCAAGTCAGTGGCTCATTGAGGATAGCGTCGATAATTACTGACACGCTTTATTCCTTTCATCTTGAACTTACTGTTAACTTGAGAAATACAAAGTCTGAGGCGCCGTTTTTAGGATTTCCGTATCACACATTTCTAAACAAAAATTCTTTCCTTTTTTGAAAATTATAGACCTGAAATTCTTCTTCCCCTTCATCGAAATTTTCCAAACAGAAATACAGTCTTACAGCATTTTATATACTGAAACTGGTGAGAAGAATTTCAAATTCCAATACTATCGTAAAATTTAAACAAATCTCTTAGGTAACCACAAAAGAAACTGCCTCCTTACTAATTCCTTAGGTCTCATTTTGTTAAAAGGAATTTGTTGCTTCGTTCGCCTTTTTGGTTTCTTTTAATTACTATAAAAAAGGATTTTATTATTTTACAAACATGTCTGGTGGGCGTGTCTGTCCCATACGCTTAACTGCTGAAGCAAATGCGGGACCTGAATGAAAGTGGATATGAGCATCGCATCATTTGAGGTCACTCTGAGTTGTACTATTTATTGTCTTCCTGTGATTACCAACATGACTGTTCTAAAGACTAATGAAGTGGTAGCGACACCCGTGTCACAATGCGCAGTCCTGAAATACTCGTATTCTGTGGCTATCATGTTACTAAAAGTGGAAATGTTTTTTTTAACAAACCGTTTATGCAGTCCACAACAAAAACGTGTCGTCCGATCGAAATGCATATGTGTCTTGCAATCTGACAGCGATAACTCATAAACTGCTGATGCTACGTGTGTACAAATTTGACCGTAGGAAGACCCTAAATACGAATCTGCATGTAACGTTAATTACAAGGTAGCAATTAAACTAGTGGCGAGCATAAGAATTGGCCGCCAAAATTAGTCGAATTATGTAGAAGGATAAGGTTAAAAAATGTTTAAAAAAATACCGTCACATTAAATTCTTCCCATAAATTCTTCTTTCAAACCAAATTCTATTACTTCATGAGAAACATATTTGTTGCTAATTCGGTTCAACATTGCATTGAATGTGCCCCAGCAAACTGCCATAGCGCCCATTATGTTAGACCTAATGCTCTGTCTCACCTTCTTCAGGTTTCTGTGAGTAAAGTTTCACCTGTGAAAGCCATGAAGGCATTAGGAGGAAAGCAGCTATATGTCTAGGTATTTTTAACCCCTCGGTACTAGGGGGAAGTGTGTAATCAGTTTCGCACCCCTGCCGCTTTAACCTCGATATGAATAACTTGAAGTCCCCGCTGATCGAATCCCGGTGGAGGCGAGAGTTTCTGTACGCGTCCAGACCGGCCCTGGGGCCCACCCAGCCTGCTGTACAATGGGTACCGGGTCTCTTTCCCGGGGGTAAAGCGGCCGGGGCGTGGTGTTGACCACCCACCCTCATCTAGCGCCGAGGTTAAAGAAAGAGAACTATACCTCTACACCCCCTCTGGGCCTTCATGGCCTGTTCGAGGGTAAACTTTACCTTTACCTTTACCCGTTGAATAGGAGGCTACTTGGGGCCCAGGTCCCTTCTGGACTTAATGGAGAAGAGACAAATCCCTCCTCCTTCTCGAGAATTTAACGCCAGACTCTTCAGTCCGTCGCTCAGCCACTATACCGAAAATATCAAATGATTTTCACTTATTTACAGTATGGCCGTGCAACCCCCATCTGGACTCAATTATCCTAACAGTATAAATGAAACCCCTGTACGTAATTAAACATTGCACAAATCTGTCAGGATAGTCAGTGCCACGGTTTACTCTCGGACCGAGAACCTCGAGAATTCAAGGCAGAAGCTTTACCGGCTGAGCCGACTTACACGGTCACGGCTATGTACACGAACATCCACATAAAAACACTTCTATTAAAAACACACCTAAGGGTCCTGCTAGTCAGTGGCATGTAGCCTACGTAATTGGAAACTGTCCGACAAACATGCAAGAGTAAAAGCAATCGCATTACAGGCCTGGAGAGGCCCTTAGGGCTCCAGGAGGTTGAGGCTCCCAGATTTCTAGACAATCGGCACATGAAGGTAGTAAGGTTGTCAGCCGTACGCCCCGGCCGCCTTTACCACCCAGGAAGTATTCCAGGTACTCATTTCTGTTAGAGGCTGAGTCGACCCAGAGCCATAGTACGACAGAAAGAATTATGTCAATGAACCATCGGAAATCGAACCCGCGACCTTCCGGCTTGTAGCGCAGTGCCTCAACCAACTGCGCCACCGCGTGCCCCACATACAAGACTAAAGAGTACGAAATGACAAGACAAATGGAAGGAAGAGGCAATCGACTAATTTGACATTGGAATGAGGAAAGCTACTCAATACCGGGAGACAAGTTTTAAAAGGATTCCGACACATATGAGATGGTAAAGCATAAGCAGAATGCAGAAACAAGTGGGTCCAACACTGTGCAGCGGTTGTCATGCACCTGTCAAGCAGCGAATGGCGCTTGTTACAGGCAAAGCAATATCATGCGTCCCCTTGACGGTGTGTTGTCGGGAGAGGAATGGGACGCAGATGTCAGCCTACACTGCACTTACTGCACTGTCCTAAGAATGGCCTGATTTAAAAAAAACAGCTCTGAAGAAACTTTGCTATTCTTTCTGTTTACAGTGTCCGCTTGCAGTGAAGCACCGTGTTCACCAGTACGCAATTAAACATTTGAAAACTGAAAACAAAGAAAGCACTTTTATATTTTGATGCTCCCCGATTCCCGACAGAGCATTAAGTTCGTCGGAAGGTTTCCATACTCAGACCGTTTGTGCTTCTGTTAAAAGTAGTTTTGAATACGATTTTCAGTATGGAGCAGCTGAACATAAAAATTCAGTTATCTCCTCACAGGGAACAAACTCCTTCTCCGCTAAAAAAAAAACAAATGCTTAACGCTCTTCATGAAATAAAAGTTTTAACGCCTTCATATTCGGTATGTCCTGGGTTCTAACCCCAAACCACAGGCCCCGTATCCTGATTGAGATTCTTAACATTCAATCGAGTCCCTCCAGATAACTGCTAGGATAATGACCGTGCCTTAAAACAGGCCACGGCCGTTTTCAGATCGTCTGTGACAATGTTTAAACCATTCAGCAACTCAACAACGCGATCAAAAATGTCGTTACATTATCCAGAGCCATTAATGACTGAAAGATCGTTCTGTATCCTACACGCTTTTGTTAGAAGTTCGTGTATTTGCGAATACGGAGCGTCTATTCGAGCGGGGCCACAGCATACCACCTCTGCGCAGACTCGTGTAACATGCCTGTCAAAGTCTGTTACAAGTTTAAAGACTAAAATTAATCTGAAGTCCATATAAAATTCAGATTGTACCTCGCAGAAAACATATCGTGATTCCATCATACAGACAAGTCACTTCGTGGTGTGTTTTTCAGCGAATCAAACGAAACACACAAACACTGCGTGCGCAGGAAAAATGCGGATTTAATATGTAACACGAAGGTTAACACTTAAAATGTTGAACTTGGTAGTATATTAGAACGGCTGAACTTTAAAAGGTTCATATGGCCTTGATGGCAGCACAAAAGAGAAAGCTTACCATGAAAGTCTTCCAGGAATTTAAAAATTCAAATTTTTTGTTTTATGGATTATTCAATGCATTTTAAAAACAAAGAGCATGAAAGGAAGCGACTTATCATTGTCTGTTTCAAGTTATTCCTGTATTTGTCTGGAGTAACTGCATGCAAAACAAAGCAGATCGTATTTGGGTTAGCTAGTCTTCGAGGCGAAACGTAAATCCGGCACCCCGAATACGATGAAGAGAGACGTTCGGTTTAAGTGCGAAGTTTAGACTCCATCTGCCAAATACAGTCTATAGTCTATACTTACAGGGTTAATGGTACCTGATGTACTTCAAATCCAGCCTTCTCCCAAAGCTTCCTGCCGAACGGGATACGTGTAGTCGGATCAAAGAGGATTTGTTTGAGAAAGTAGACGTGCACTCTTCCGAATATGGAGCTACTCAAGAGTCCAGAGGGCTATGGTTTTCGAATCAACAGTCGTGAGACATCAATACACAGTGCACCCTACAATCTCACTTCTTTCAGACCATTATGTGAAAACCTTTGCCCAATAAGGGCTCAAGTACCAACAGTAACACTGGTGAGCTGTGGTACCAAACTCACATCTTTCTGCTGACATGTGACACGATAAACATTTGATATTGATGATCTATATGTACACCGACACCAATTAGTGAGTAAAGATTTTCAGCCAAATTTCCCATTCTTCTTGGACTGCTTGACACTTCAAGATGGGATCGATAGACCGTCCCGAAACGTCGGAAAACAACTACCAACATACGCTGCGTAACAGCCGAGAAGAGCGAAGACCTGCACAACTAAATAATTTATGTAAATGTCACATGACTTTTACATATATTTGAAAGACTATATATATATATACCATGTCGACAGAAAAAAATTAGATATAGGTCATAAGTTGAGAAAATGTCATAAATTTACGGGAATCGGGATTCGATTCCCTGCAGACGTAGAATTTATTCTCTTCTCCCCTGCGTCCAGAGGGTACTCATTTAGACATCGTCTACCATGACTTAAGTTTTCGGTGATTTTTCAAACCACAACACGAATATTCTGGGAGAGTAGCCAAAATCGATCACTCGCACAATATTAAAAATTCATTTTTACCACTTTTCCTTCCATCGATGGTATATAGTCTGAGTTACTGCCAGAGTCATTAAATAAAGTGCATTTGAAGGTCTCTAAATGAACTCCTAAACTGGCCAATCCCCAACAATTTTTTCTCATCTCACGAGCTCAGCTAACACGTCACACATCCTAGTATATCACCACGGTACACACCGTTACAACCATCCCCCTCTTCTACACTAAAGGGTGACTTCATCTCACAACACAGAATCAAGTTCAACTCTCTCCTGTCAACCCCCGTCAAGAAGAAGTAAGACTACTACTCCTGTTTCCTTCCGTTGAATTATGCTGTCCACCGACAAAGTACAGAAGATTCATCACATGGTTGGATATAGGTTTCGTTCTCCTTTCTTCTTTTACGGCCATATTGAACTTTGAGACGACGAGGAAGTAAGTCGCAGAAGTAGGCATAGTACCCCAACGTCTAGATAGCCTATAATTTTACTTCTTCTTTAGCCTTCACGGATTAGACGGCCAGGACTCTCCCAATTTACAACTAATTTTGGTGCTATAAATCCTGAGACACTTGACAGGGCTCCTTGGATAAGGGACTAGTACAACGCAAGATCCCTGCTATAGAGGACAACAGCATTACCCATAGATACGTGAACACACATCCCACGTCTCGAGCAAAATTTGAAAGGTTGTACAGTGTTCAAGCCGACCAACACCGTGCGACCTCTGTGATTTGCTCGATTTTAATGATTTATTCAATTATAGAATCAACAGTTGGAATACTTGGAGCTAAGAAGGAAGAGGTGATAGGAGACTGGAGTACCGTGCATAGGGATGAGCTTCATAATTTTTACTCTTAACCATATTCATTATGGTGAAAAAATCAAAGAGAATAACATGGCCAGAACATGTAGCACAAATGGGACACGTGCAGAATGTACATAATTTTAGGCTAGAAAACCTGAAATAAAGAGACTAATTTATCAAGTAAAAGTAAAATTGGACAGTAATAATAAAACAGATCTTACACAAAATGAGCCGGGATAACTAGGCTACGGACTGGACTACTGAAAAATACTTGTTCGATACCCGCCGAGAGCAAGAGATTTTTTTGTTCTCCAAACCTCCGTGCCACATCTGGGATCCACCAAACGGTAACTCCCGTGACCTCTTTCTTCGGTGTTAAATCTGCCGGGGCGTAAAGCTGATCACTCACCTCCATTTACAGTTGACAGTAAGGATGCGTGGCGCTGTACCTCCAGTTCTCCATATGTCTTTATATTGAGTACAAGGACAACTTCATTTTTGTGCGAAGCTATAGACTGAATTAATCAAACTCAGGACACAAACGAATGTAGAGCTTATATGAAAGGAGGAACGAAGCTGTAGCGTCGCAGGAACGCGGGTGTTTTGTGAACAGCTGAGCTATTATTAACCTCCCAATGACTGTACTCCGTATACTGGGTTACACATTTTAAAAGCCAAAGACAAACAGAAGCCCTTTTAACATATCGCTGCCCCTATATTCTCACATGACAGCGGCAGAACTATGCAATTGTTAAACTGCGCATAAAGTTGACTAACATTTACCCTCATAATGAATAAGTATTGTAAAGGGCCCAGAGGATAAAGGACTTCGTAGACAGGCTATATGAAGGGCAATGTGGGAAGTTGAATTGCATGTTTTCTGTGTGCATGCTCCTCAGTTTCCATTTTAATTGATCTCTGCAATCATACACCGTGAAGCCCACGCTAAAGTGGTTCAGACACTCTTGTACAATCTGTATCAGAAAACAGTTCATCCTAATGGTAATTATTTAGTTCAAAAAACATCTCAATGCATGTTAAATCACGACAGGCAATGTACGTATAAACGTAACACTAAGGTGCGTTCACGTAACCACTGTTGCCGTGGAAAAGCAATACGTATTTCATATTCTGAGTGTGTGTCTGTAGCCTTAGTTATCCAACATGCAAAGCGCATGCGCCGTATTATATTGTCATCTATGACGTGTCTGGCTCTACCATATTTGCCCACATTATCTCATTAACGGTGCGATTTTCGGAAAACGTTCATTGAACAAAATGCTCTTATGTATTTTGATTTTCTCTACAAATTTTGTCTGAAGCATTTCTCATTTTAAAAAGAATTCAGCGATACATTTTCATAAATGTACATAGGTCTTCATGTAAAGCACCCGTTTTTCGTGTCGGATTTTAATGAAACTTGAATTTTCTCGACAGATTTCCGAAAAATACTCAAGTGTCGCGCCAAAAAAAGGCAACATCCAGGGTAGTAAACCAATAAGTTCTGATGACATCTGTGTTGGTACGAGGGCTTCAATTAAATTTTCCTTTTATATTCACTTTCCAAACAATACAGTCAGGTTCAGGATAGCCTACGGAAAGAGAACTGTTATTTTTTCGAAGCCATATTACCCGCCAATCACGCTAGATGACGTTACTTCCTTGAAAACCGAAATGGTCACTTTCATCCTTACAAGTTTCATTCAAAAAGAGACAACATGGAATTTTCAATACCGTATTTTTTCAATTGAAATCTGAAAAAACGTATTTAAAGCCGAAAGAAGCTAAATACCCAATATGTTGTTGTTGTTGTTCTTGCGTTGTTTCGGCTGTTGATGCTGCTGGTGTTGTTATTTTTGTTGCTATTGCCAATGCGATTTTCTCCCTTTCTTTACACTGAGAATATTGCACATTTCAACCTGAATTTATGAAGTCAGAAAGAAAACTATACAAAATACTGTGAGGTATGAGATTCTTACATCAGTGTTGCTGAAGATTTCAGCCTACCGTGACGTTACGTCGGGTCGACTGGTAAATTGTTACAGAGGTTTCGAAGAAGTGCAATACCTCCAACTTCAGCGTCCAGCAGTTTCATAAGAGTGTATGTCCTTTATCCTAAAGATGACTGCACTACGATCCCTCGAAACATCAATAACTATTTACCAGTCGACACGGCATAACATCGAGAAGAATTGACTCTAATATGAAATGCTGCAAGAAAGTAGAAAGTTGCGATTAGTGCAGTAAATCTCACAAATTCTTACGTACAATGTTATTAGAACCATGCCAGTGATAATAACCTCAAACATTTCAAGAGTATGAAGGAAATTAAAATCTATCCCAACACACAATAGCTTACATGCATGTACAGTGCGCTGATGCATGCATGTACACGACAGTTCAGTCTCCATTACCGTTCCAGTCAGAATCCTGCTAATTTCTTTCCTACTTTTTCCTGACCAAGCGAAGTCATCCAGGAAGCTGTGTTATCTGGCTGAACTCCAAGCCAATCGAAATCCAAGGGGGCCTTAGCATGACACCTCTTTCCTCAGCCCGCTGGACACGCAGTGAGATAAGCCACACTTCAGACACAAAAAGAAACCGAGATTGAATAGGGAGTGGAGCAAAGCAGAGGATTGCATATGCCACAAGTTGCCTTCGCATGGGTATATACACTTGTCCGTGCGACTATTTAAAAATATTCCCGCACCTGCACATATGGCAATACAACATAATTCTGTAGCCAATTGTAGCATGGAATGAGATGAAAAGTATGTCGTAAATTGTAAGTACAGACGCACCTCGCCCATTGGGGTTTTGCCAAGCGCAGTTTTTACCACACGCGATTGAAAATACTTAAATTTATGAGGCAAACAAATTTTCCGAACGTTGAAGAATTAAAATACGTGGACAAACACGCACGGTCGCTCACCCAACCGCCTGAGACGCTGGTGTCTGAACATATCCAAGCACGGTGTAAATGTTTACTGTCCAGCAATTCGTATATTTTAAGCGAGAGGGGGGGGGGGCACAGTTCATGTCACCCTATTTTTCCCATAACAAATGTGCGCAGCGCGGTTCTGTCCAACATGCCTCATAACCCGCGTTGAAAGAGGGAATACAGAAAGTATAATTTAGGATACAGATGTGGCCTGATTAAAAGCTCTGTCTTGATATTCGCTAGTGAAACCAGACACAATTCCACATAATAAAATACAATAAACTTTAGAGAGCGGAAAATTCAAAAACTTCCCCAACCCTCGTATATGTTTGTAAAGTAATTCAGCTACTTTATTTTACCTTAAAAACTGCAGGGGTGGATGGGAAATTTATCAGTGCTGATGAATAGAGAGAGAATGTTGGGCAAGGTTGTGACCTTGAACTACTTAACAATGCTACCCTGCACTCGCATTGGCCTGAGAACCATAACAGCCAACGAACGTCGCGGCAGATTTCTGAACGTCCCGGTTATCCTGATTGAGAGTTTTCGCAGTTTTCCTCCGTCCTTCCATTAATATCCCGGGGCAGTACTTCAAATTAAGCCACGACCACTTCCTTCCACATTGTTTCCAATTAAACATTTACTGTCATCATATAACCCGACGCTACAGCCTGAGTTGGTTGCAGTTTTATTGAACAAATGATAATTACATGACACAAATAACTAAATAACAAAACTTTAAGCAGTATGGTCGGGAATTCGTCTGGGACTCGAATGAAGTAACCCTCGAACACACGTTTAGACTTCTACAGCGCCAATAATCTCTCCCTTCACATAAACGTATCAAAACGGATAGGCGACTTGCGTAGATAATTTACGGTGGTTTTATGAATGTCAGATTATCCTTGTGAAGAACTGTGTCTACAAGGGGACAAAAGACACAGGGCCTTCTTTAAGGTAAGTCTGCTACCACGAGACATCCCGCAGATGATGTAGCTAACCAAGCTACTAACTCAAAGGAAGAGGAAATGACAGTCTCATCTGGTCAAGAAATTCTACGCCATTTATGCAAAAGCAGGACCATGTTTTCAGATTTAAGGGTCTACCAGTGGACCATAACCTGAACCAACTTAATCCACTCAATCCTCTCACATTGTAAATAAAGGTCAGTTTTAATGTTATCATGCCATCTACGCGTACGTTTCCAAGCAATTTCTTCTGGTTAGCTTTTCCAGCTAAAATATTGTATGCATTTGCCATTTCACCCATAATTACATGGGCGGAATGTATCTTCCTGCCGCAGATATATTCAGTAAACAGATGAAGCTCCACATTTTACAATTGAAATAGAAGCTGCTTGTCATCACTGTATGAATTTAAAAGTTTGCATTTTTACTCCATTCTACGTGGGAAGCAGTGACTTCCAAATGACAACATGCAAGATGTGCATTAATTGTAACGTACACAGCATGTTTGTTGAATGATAATTAATTATTGCTTCCAATCTAATGTGACAAATGTCAAGGGTGAATTGTTACAGAGCAAATATGTGCATGTCAGATAACATTATTTAAATTTCACATATATTGCAGCTATCAAATGGAAAATGAAAGCTAAAGTCCCTCCATGCAAATTCCGGCATACTAACTCCATTAGGCCACGACGGCGCCCTTACGATTCATATCCAGTTCATCATTCACCAGTCATCCTACAGTTCACCGTGGAGAGGTGGGTGTGTCTGGCGCTGTGCGGGGGACTGCTGACTATAGAGGCGATCCTATTGGTTGAAGCGACAGACTCTTCTACTAGTACACACAGACTGAAAATATGAACAGTTTGAATGAAGTAACGTGCAGTTTGCGAGTGCTCTGCGAATGCGTTCAGGATGGATATTTCCAACTCTTCACTCGTCACGAAATCTTGCACATGCGCATCTATCGCTTTCCTGGCAGGAATCATCTCCTGTTCTTTGGACAGTATCATCGACGCTTCGTAGTCTGAAATGCCAACAGCGTCAGCGTCATTAAATAAATCATGAATGTTATTAGTCCACCTAGGATGCAGGAACACAGACACGAACAGACAACTGGAATCTGAGGTTCTCACCGTGATGAAGAGGAAGATTACGGTCTTCATAGACGTGATAACGTGAAGACTGACATGTCTGCACCAAAGTTTATTAGGAATATACTGCCTCAATCTTCAGGGCAGAACAGTGCCTACCATGAAACTGGAGTATATTCCTCCGAGACAATGGCGGCAGTCAGTCCCACAAAACAATAATTTCCACGTAGAGATATCAAATTATAATCTCGAAGTCTCGAATGAGTCTTCTGTTGTTTTCTTTACAAACTATAATGAGGCTAACCAGAACTACAAATGCCCACTATTTTAAATTTACCACATAATACAATAACTGCAACGTTTGGCATCGTCACCATTCCATAAATTTCAAATTTTCATAAAAGTTCGCAGATGTTTTTGTGGTCACTTCCCTGCAATATTTTACACTCTCAACTGCAATAATTCAATACCTATCGCCATAAAATGCGAAGATAATTATAAAATTCGCGCGGCCGCCATCAAATGTTTTTATAGCCTACAACAAATAACTTCACAAAAGTTGAACGTGCTTCTCTAATGGGTTTTGACAACAGTTGATTCATTATGGAGCCAATTTTCGAAGTTCCCCGCTGTCTGATTTTTTTTTTTTGACGTGAATACGTCTTTAAATTTGCTTCCGTAGTGGGAGCCAATTCAGAAAACTGATGATAACAAAATTGGGGGATACAGTTTGGCATTGCAGCTACATATCTATCATCTACATCCAAAATGTAATTACACCACTCGATAGTTAAAGGATCAAAGAATTCATAACGTTGAGTGGGGACTGTGACGCCTCGCGCGCGGCGGAGGGGAGGCGCCGCCATTTTCAGCTCGTTTCGTCGCGTCACATACTTTCGGTTTAGTATACATTTTGACTCGGAGAAGCTACGACGCTCGTTTCAGTTTCAATTTACAGCTCTCCTCAATATTTATCTATTGCGTACACAAAACATGAGTGTGGAATACTTATGGTGAATGTATATGGTGTTAAAGTTAAAAATTTAAGAAAATGAATACAATGTCGGCCTATACTCGTCAAAAAGCCAATTCGAAATATATAAATCGTATACGGTTGGAAAAGGCTTCTCAACAGCTATCCAGTGATACCCATAAAACACTATATCATACAGTGAGGCGGTGCCGGGAACGTAAAACAATGAGGGCGTCCGAGCGGATCAACGACTGCGCAGGTACATCTGACGCTGGGGCGGCCGGGCCTATGCAAGTCGATGATGTAATCGCTTGTGTATCAACGCCGGGCTGTATAGACATCGGTTGTGTGCGATCGCCGATTACGACGACACATTCGGCAGCAGCTAGTGCACGTTTCACTACAACGTTTGTCAACAATCCATTCGGACATAAATGTAACGTGTGTGACCGTCTATGGTTTCTGCGCTCCTTGAAGCCACCAAAGGGAAAACACTTAACGCTGCTTAGTAATCTCGATGTATCCTGCATGCCATTTGTATCGTACTTTTCGTATCACAGACCTATCATTAATAAAATTATAACACACTAATGATTTGTTTACTTCAATTGTTTCCTGAACCCGACTAAAGGAACATGTTGCCATCATCAATAAAACATGCAGATACGAAGGACTTCTTACTGTTAAGCAATGATTATGACATACATATAATACGCTGAAACAAAATATTACCTGTTAACGTACACGTATTCACGTTAAACACACGGCCGTGTCCCCGACACAGCCACACCCCGCTTTTTATGTAAAAGACCTTTCAGAATGTGGCCGTACTGCTGTCTTCAAGTGACTGTTCGTCATATACTGGCAATGTGTTATTAATTGTTCTGAGAATATAACAGAACACGGGACCATTGGAACACCAATAAGGCGAAAACTAAGTCACACCAACTGCTCGAAAATTCAGAAACCCGTGAAAATGAAATACAGTTCCAACTACGAAGGGTAGGCTACACGATATTGGTACAAGCGCTTTATATCTTCAGAAGTTTGACTTCAAGCCATTTATTTAAACCCGTCACTGGTCCCGAAGGATCTGACTCCCGACGCCTTGTGTAATATTTCGTAACATGCTACGTTCACGACAGCAAGGAATTGTTTACGTTGCTCCCCGCCACCAAAAGTGAGGACCACCCCTTGTCGGCTATTTACTCATTGTATTCGCAAATGTCGTCCACAGCTGGTTGCCGTCCCTTTTATCCGCACCCTGAGGCCAAGCCATACAGGGGTGGCAGGAGACCAAAGAGTCTTTCTAATGTTATTACTCTGAGCGATGCTCTTCACAGAAAACGGCGCAATGAATATCAGGCCCGCTACAAATAGCGCTCTCGCGTACAGGAAACAAAGATAAAATGCTCACAGTGCGCGCCACTCAGTGACTTACAAAGCCTGAGGAACAATGAAAGCTAAGCATTACAGTAGACCTCCTGGAACATTTTTCGCCGACAAAGTGAGGCAAAACATGACTTCAAAATCCTACGGCTGTAAGGAAGTAGGAACGAAACAACACCGAATTACGTGAATACTGTGTGATACTAACTTCCAACCCTTCAATTTACACGGTCATAATCCATCTGCCTCAATACGTAGTGAACAAGGTTTTATGGGCTTTGGTAAAGCCAATTTCAGTGGTTCTGCTTTCTTCTTCAGAAACAAAAAAGATTTCTGCTGCTAAAAGCAGCGTCAGTTGATGGTGATTAGGCCTACATTTAGACAAAAATACAAAGCGCACTTCGCTTTTCTTTACGGACTTCAAATCAACAAATTTTATTTAATGAGTCACCCCAAAGCAGTGCGTCTTGCAGCGCTCGTTACAAATATTTACGAACGCTTGGACGGTTTCTATTGGTGGTCCTCGATCCTTTATGAAGCAAAGTCTTTTGGTATTCAGGGACTTAGGACTGCAGTACATAAATCACATTTCTTCTACATTTGTATAATATGTATTATCAAATTATCCAATAATAATATTTACCAAGCCGATCCCAGTGGCCGTGCGGTCTAAGGCGTGGGTCTGCGGCCGCTCGCTTACTAGGATTGTGGGTTCGAATCCCGCCTAGGGCATGGATGTCTGTCTCTTGTGAGTGTTGTGTGTTGTCAGGTAGAGGTCTCTGCGACGGGCTGATCACTCGTCCAGAGGAGTCCTACCGAATGCGGTGTGTCTAAAAAGTGTGATCGTGAAACATCGAAAATGAGACGGCCTAGGCCCCCAAGGGGCTGTCGAGCCATTGGAAAAAAAAATATTTACCAAATGCATTCATACGATGCTGTTACTATTGCCACTGTTGCTGATGATGATGATGATGATGACTCATTATCTATCTCGAATGGTGTAAAATCTTTCAGGATGCGCCGCTTGCTCTCTTTCTGTTTCTTTGCCTGGTAAGAGGCCACATAAAATGTAATGTACCAAGTGACCTATTTTCGCAGCTCCCTCGGCACTACAGCGCGGTATAAAATAAAATGCATCTATTTGAAATTTACGACTCTCATAATCAAGCTGCGACAAGGAGGTGCAAAACAAAAAATATGGTTTTGAAACACAAGATATACTTTACGGCGCTTCAGTTCTCAGAACCTAATGATGTGGTAAATAAAACTAATTTGGTTTTTGTACCACCTGTACACTGAATTTCATATGTCAGTAAAGATGTTATGTTGTATGTTAATGTTTGCATTGTTCATTAGTTCTATTGCAGAAGTATGTATAGAGAAATATTTTCCACAATTTTACACAGAAATTACAAATAGGCTTTGGATCTAAACGAGTTAAGTAATTTTGAAATGTAAGGATTTGGGACGTAACGCCTTGTAGTTTGATACCCCCCAACCAAAACTGCATGGCGTTACAAGGCAGAAGACGGAATATTTGATAACATAAATCTTACACAAGAAGGCCTAATCTTTTCTTCGGCCAACAACAAAATAACCCACACTATATAGGCTGTCAGAATATAAAACAATTTCATTATTTCAAGAAATTACGGCGACTTCAGCACAAGCCCTAATGAATAATATTTGCTGATCCTCGAATTCCACTGTACGACATTCAAGGTCACAGCGACAGGTACGCGTTCCATCGTTGGTTAAACATCTAATGATGTCAATGCGTTTACCAGTATTAGAAAAGAGTTTGTCTTTCTTTAAAATTCCTCCAATCAGATCCTATATAGCCCACACATATTCCTCTTTGTTTTACTGTTGCTGACCTTTCAATTAGGCTGTTCATTCAGCGCATAAACAATAAAAGTATCAAAATATTGCTACTCTTAGCATCAGTATTAGTATAATTTTCTTCCCCATGTGTTTAACTGGTCGACTTAGCGTGCTCGCCACTGGACCCAAGGTCCCATGTCGTAGATTTACGGCATGTAAAAGAACCTTACGAGCATGAATAGAAATGTTTCGTAAGCAAAATTCAAAGAGGCCATTTCTCACCCAAGTCTGCTGATGGCTCTGGCGGTCACATCAGGATCGATAGAACAGCAGCGCGGCCAGTTTTCCAGTCACCAACTGCCATGAATGCGCACGACCCAGTAACCTCGGAAAGAGGAGGCCTGAGCCCATATAGGGCTGTTGAGCCATGGTTATATATATATGTGTGTTTAACTGGTTAATTTATACGATTTTAAAAAAGCATTAAAACATGGTTTAGCAAACTACCAATTTTTACAGTCTTAGAGGTGAACTTGTTTATCTAAATTTGAATTTTCATTAAATCAATATTACGACATTAAAACATGAGGCATTATGTAATGTTTTAAAATAAATAACTGTAATTTATAATTACAGGTTTTACTAAGCTAAATTAAAATGTTCTAACATTTACTATTTAGGAACGAGAAAATTATTGGGAATGTTGTCAGCTCGAAGCATTTGTGCACCTTGAATGTTGTTGGATATGTCTTATTTCATTTATTGTTGTTGCTGTTGTTGTTGTTAATAATGGTGTCTGACAGAAGAGTCCTGAAAATAATATTTGGAATTTAAAGGAGGTGGGTACAGTATATTGCTTACGAGTTTCTTATTTTTATTCTTCACCAAATATTATTAAGGAAAGTGATATAGGCGGGGACATGTTCCACGCCTGAAAAAGGGCAAAACAAGTTCAGTTGGAACACCTGAAATCCTACTTGGAACACTTCGACATAGATGGAAACTGATATAAAACATTCTTAGAAACACTGAATATGACTGTAGACTGGATTAATCTCACACTGGGTATGGATCAGTGGCGGAATCTCGTGAGCAGGTTACGTGCTGAATATTGTGGATGGTCCACTGAGTCGAACCACTATAGCCACGGAACACCCAACTTGCACAGGAAGGTTCCCTCTGGGGATGTTAAGTGGGCCCCCAGCGGGGATCGCTGAATCACTCCCAACTGTCAGAACATGTCACTGGAGTGAAAACACCTTGCAGCATATTTATACAGCACAAGTAGATCTCAAATACCCCTAAATGACTAACTGGCCACCGCAGAGACTCCATTTTCCTTGTTATGTTCGCTTTCTTGTTGTGGGGTTAATGTAAGTAACAGCGATAATTGAAAGCATAAGAGAGGAGGGAAACTTTAAGACACTCCATCTCATTTCTAAATGCTAAATCCCAACCCGTGTAGTGATCTCAGATCTGATGTTACCCTTTCTCAGTGAGTGAACAAAAAAGGGGAAAGCACTAGAAAGGACAGCAGGACGCCTGGCAGAATAATAGCGAGTTATAATCCGTTTTGTCACTGCAGACCATTTAGCTAAGTTACAGCATCAATCGGACATTGGCCTCAGTTCTGGCCTCTTCTAGTTACTCGCAGCCACAGAGAGACATCTGCTAAAAGTGATAATATGACACCAAGCTGATTAACAGTGTCCTACAGGCCCTGTAAGTCCAGTGGTTACTACATGTACCACCATGTTTGACATTCAGAAACTCTACATTCAGACAACAGAATGTATTTATGTCTTTCTTATGGTTCCCACACCAAAATGAGATCTTTTCCCTGCAGAGAACTAACCGACTGGGTTTTATAATACACACGGAGTGTGTTTACCGCGCGGTACGAGCTGTATCTCCAATACAATTCACATTAAACTCAGTGTTCAAGGGATTAAGGACGTTACAGCCCGAACTTGGCAATGACTTTGGATCAGACCTAATCTACTCATCAGCAGTGGCAACGGAGTAAATTTGCTAGAATCTTTAGTAGGACGCTTTCCTGGTCATTGTATTTACTCTGGGAAAATAACTCGTTGACATAATGATGTAACGATGAGCAAGAGTTCCAAAGAAGACCGGAGAACACATCGTGGTGTTGCATCAAAATTTAATAACTTCGTTGGTGAGTGGAGCCCACAGAAGTATTTAGTGAAGCTATATTTTGCAAGCTGAATTCAAACTAAGCAGGTATTCGTCGAAATTAATAGCGTACTTCGCTATTTGGCTCCTTCTTAACAAACCCATTAGCGAGCTGCGTGCATTTGTCCATCCATACGTCTGCCCAATGTTTCAAGTACAAACACCAATATTAATTGTCTTCTATTCACAAATTTCGTCAAATTTGTTGCGAACCACCTTATACCTCTCCGTGTTGGTACAGCACCAATATGGCCGTCGTGCAAACCTGTGACGTAGGATGACACTAGTGACTTCCACTGCACAAGAGTGTACAAACCAAATAGTCCGAATACGGTCTCGTCCGCGTTTACCGAAGCGGTTAACCGCGTTGGTTAACATGTATCTGTGTACATTAGGTACCGAAACCACGTCTGGGGACGCGCAAACCGACATGCGTTCACAGTGACACACTCAGCTTTTAATGGAAATACCTTGTATGCGAGTTTTTACAACTTGATCTTCAGTGAACAGCAATTGATTCAGCACATTCTGAAATACTCGTCCTTCCTCAGTTTACGTTCTGCCATTAGGCTTGAAGACCAAGTGTCACACAGGTAACGTGCAAGTCCACGGAGAACAGTATATTTTTAGAAGCTGATAGCAAAACACGTAAGAAATTCCTGCCTTTCATGGAATTCCAAAGTTCATTACCATGTTCACAAAAGCCCGCCACTTGTCTTTGTTCCGGACACGATGAATACAATCCCCACACTCACATCCTATACATCTACCCATTTTAATAGTGTAAGTTCTATGTAAGCCCAGAATTTCCAAGTCCTCTCTTCCCCTCAGGGCTTCACTTCTCATCAACCCATGTGTATCACCTGACTATTCCATTTCATCTTCTTTATTTTCACAACTCTAATCCAAATTCAAATAAAACAATCGTAACAACAGTAATAATAAAGTGCTTAATGCTTCATGAATGCACAGTGTTTTGTTACGTGTTATCTTTTCCAGTGAGAATAAAGTGAGCTGCGAAAAAATAAGTCACGCTGGGTATGTTGTAATTTTACTGATATGTATCAGTGTTTTAGTTAGTGACAGTGAACTTAAACTTGACTATGTATGACACAAGCGATTGCCGCCAGGATACGGTGTGTCAATAAATATTTTAATTATAGCAGGGAAGGTTTCAGCAAGCCTATTGACAAACTCTTGTAACGGAGTCAAGAGACCGTAATATGAACACTGCGCATGTGATGACATGGTGTGGATAATGCTATCGATCTTTCAGGAAGTGCTAATGTCGTCGCGTTTGACAAACAAGAACAGACTGTCAACTTCCGGGCGATTAACTACTTCTAGGTACCGAAAATAGCAGGAAGTGGGCGGTGCAATCTCGATGCAAGCCACGTCTGCAAGTTATTTTAGCATGATGAGACAACGTAACGAAACACTACACCGTACATGAATAAATATCTATAAGATATGCGAGATGAAGCGAAAACCAGAGTCCAACAACTAAAATATTTGGTGAATTAAAACATATTGATGGAGGTTCATAGCTTCACCAACCGATAAGGTAGCAATTTTAGCAGAACCCGACTACCGTAGGACTAATTACGTATGTCACAAACGACATACATTGCTGCTGGTATTTAAAAGGCGCAAGACTTGCATACTGGTACATATTCAGACCCACTTCCTCTTACACATACCTCGCACCTCTCAAAAAGTCATACAACAAAACTCAAATCTGAGAGTCTTCGGGTTTTCCCGAAACTATGGTTGAGCACTGCGTTCTTCTGGGATATGACGATCGGTCACTGGATAAGCGGTTCCCGACGTTTCGGAGGAACATAATGCCGTTATATTCAAGAGTCTAGAGCTCCGAGAAGAAAAACATAGCGTCATCGAAACGTCGGGGACCGATTACCCAGTAACGTGGCGTCATATTCCAGAAAAACTGAGTCCTCATACACCAGTTACCGCTATCACAAAAAACTATAATCTGGCAATGCATGTATTAATTCTTCATCATAACCGGCGTTCGTCCAGTGATTATATGGGAACTTCTAGTAAGTAAAGGTGTGAAGCAGGAAAGAAAAAAGTCATTGACCTTTACGTGTTAAAGTATAATGCCACACATTATATTAAAAGTAGAAGAGAAACGTGTTTGCTGTCCCCTACATGAAAAATGGAAAGCGCTACTTATCTATGTCGTTCAAAGAAATGTAAATGATACAAATAAAAAGATTATCTTATGTCTCAGAATCAGCGACTGATTTCTGTTAAAGAACACAGATCGGGGATGTCTGATAACAGAGTGCTGATGAGAATATTCGAACCCAAACGCGAGGAACCAAAAGGAAGATGAATGAAATTACGATACAACAAAATGAGGAACTTCTTACACTGCACACTTCACCACAGACCATATCAATAGGTGTAATCAAGTCAATGAGACATAACGCATGAATACCGGGTAAGATAAATCTGTACAAAACCTTAGTAAAGAAATGGAAAGATGTTACCTTGGGTAATTAACTTGGAGGAAAAATAGTACGAGGTATTAATAAAAATGGTTGAGGTATAGGATGCCGATGTGTGGAGCAGACCAGTTTGAAGTTGTGAACCAGAGGCCAGACCGTATGAATATTATAATAATATACCGTAATCCACGCTAGGCGAGGATATCCATGGAGTCTTTTATTGGGTTAACGATATGTTGATCCCGTATATAAAGTTTCCAAACAGCATTTAAACCCAACGTAGCTGTCATCCAACTAGTCATACACACAAGCAATTTATCACACAACTCCGCAAGACACATGTCATGTAATTAAATTAATGTTACCCCACGGTCGAATGTTCCAAATTACAGCTTCACATAAATTTTACCAGATTTTCCACAGTGTACCGATCTCAATTATCCAGACACTGTGATTCTCTTTCCGTTAGAACTCATATATCTATTACGAAATTTGACGGTTACAAAACCAATATCCGAGACTGAATACTGCGTGCTCCTGAAGTTACGGCGAAAATGTCAGCTGGTTTCAGGAGTTTCCCGCTCCTGTTCTACGGCAAATAGCGGATATATACTACACGGCAGTTATCAAGGCATGTCCGGCGGGTGCGGGTGTTCTATGCGATAAAGATGCCGTTCTTAGGGACACGATAAAAGGAACATTCTCTGTCGCTGGCTGCCGACATATTCTGGCCAGACTTTCCAATACGAGTAGTAATTCGTAGTCTTAATCAACAGTTTTTTTCGAAAATATTTCGTCTACAATTGTTAAACTTTATTTTCAGCTGTTTCACTGCACAGAATATTGCACAACGGAAAATTTCATTACATATATATACATATACATACACACACACACACACACAGAGGTAATGTGTTACTCTCACGGTTCTTGAACTGAGAAATTACAAAGAGCGTGTGGCTATTATACGAGTAACAGCGGCCGCAGCGTCAAGCTGACCACTTGCTTCCGTCGAGTGCTGAAGTTGAGAATGGGAGGAGTCATAACTCCACTCCACCTTATGCCTTCACGGTGTGCAGAAGGACAACTTCACCTTTTGCCTATTACAACTCAGAAAATCAAAAATATAGCCTATATGTACGTGTAAGTGTGTGTGCTTGGATGAGTATGGGCACTAGCTCCAATACCGAATTTTGGTCAGCAGACTTCTTAGTATCCTTCCACACCGAGCAGAAAGTATTCAGCGGAGTTAAATATAAGGAAAACAGGTTTGAGGGCCTTCGACGGATCGAACCAGTTTAGGATCGCGCATAATGCTGGACTTTGTTACTAGCAGGGTCTGCGACCGCAGCGTTTGAGCACTGCCTATCAGAGGCGCGAAAATTCTGAATGTCTGAGAAACATCTTGCTAAGACATACACCTAAATCACGTACATATGAAAAGGATACAGGGTATCAGTATTCTTAATGTTCCGCTCGTGTCTGACCTCTGTGTGCAAAGTAAAATCAGAAAGTGCGGGATGTTTGAAAAGCACTATTCAGGGGCAAATTATGCAGTGATACTAGTTTTTATTATTACAAAATTTAAAATAATCCAAAAATACATGTAGATGTTCCCACTCATTTTTTTGGACATGTCTCAGCTCGCGTTTCGTATTATCAAGAACTTACATAGCTGCTTCTTAGTAATAACTGTGATGGCTGCCAATACTTTTGAGTGAAAATTTTGTTTTGAAACACCCTGTATAATATATTTGTCTTAACACGTAACCAGCACGTTATTTCACCGTCGAATCACACGAAACTCAACCTGGCTTTACGTTTCTCAAAAACGGATAATGACACTAAAAGTTTATATTAAAAATACAATATAAATCGCATTAAGGTTCAAAGTTTCATTTAAAACATCATTCTGTATATAGCACGTGTGCATGTAACTAAACACAAAAAACAACACACTCAGCTACATGCAGTGTGCGCCTGTTTGGATGGATGAAAACAAAATAAGTCCTATTAAACATCAGAACATGAAGGAAAACATTGTAGTTGCAAATATTTGTCCTCCGTTTTACTGGCGTTAGGCCCTACATGTGTCCACTAGCAGTTGACTAGTTTCGAAACTGCAACAGCGTCCTAACCCCATGTTGCAGAATCTTTCCTGAGAATCCCGACAGCCCGTCAGCTTCTCAATAAATTCCCCGAGTTATTTATTATTCACTTGTCCATTTCAACGTTCACAATAGCCCGCCACTGAAATGATGATTAGGTGTTTTTTTCCTGTTTTTCCGTATAATGGAGCACCGGTGGAATGAAATTGACAAGGGAAAGCCGAAGTATTCGGGGAAAACCTGTCCCAGTGCCACTTTGTCCACCATAAATCCCACACGGACCGACCCGGGACCGAACCCGGGCCTCCGCGGTGGAAGGCCGGCGATTAGCCGCCTGAGCCATGGCACGGCCTTGCTTTTAATATTACACTCCCGTCTAGCCCTGGATCTCCGCAAGTATTTGAGAGCTAGAGAGCAACATTTAAGTTTTTCAAATTTCCCCAAAATAAGTATATTAATAAAAAGTTACATTATTTAAGTTAAGGAGCGAAGTGTACCAAAGCGTTCAAACTCATAGCGCCAAATCTCTCATTATGTTAGTTTAGCCATTTGTGTATATGGTTAAATGCGCAATTACACGCATTTCATGGGTAGCAGCATGCTGGTTCATTACGTAGATCGTTTTTGACAGAAGTTATAGCCAGGCACCGCATCGTATTAGCACAGCGCAGTATTCAGCAGCGAACAAGGGCGCTGTCTACAGCGAACCTTTGACACAGCCGTAACAAACGCCACAGTGTGCTACGTGCCTTTCAACCACCTCACCTCTAACACTCATTAACCACAACCTTCGGTTACTAATTCTTATTCTCACAAGGTAATTTAACAACGACCAAAGTACTGCAGCTAGCCTGACTTACACAATATTACGAATACTATTATTTGGGCCTGTTTCGCGATTACTGAATACGAACACACACCACGACAACTGTTACATGAAGGAACTGTTACATGGTTGCAAGTCTTATTCTCACTGCAGTCTATACACATTCTATGTCAGGGGTGGCCACTATACGCCTCGCGCACGTCACTGTCATTGCACGCCCCAGTTCCCTGTAAAAAATAATATTCAGGTAGTTTACATGCACACGAGGCTGACCGTGAACGGCGTTTTAAAAGTTTTTCTAAAAAAAGGAGACTCATGAGTAACAAAATAAACTACTGTACTGGGTGAACAGAAATCGGAAGCGATCAAAGAAAACAATTTTATGTTATTACCAAGTGGCTCTTGCCTACGTTGCGTTCCGAAGAGCAGATCCTGAAGCTCATTCAGCTGACCACCCCTGTTCTGTGTAATCACATTAAACAGAATATGTTGAGCCAATATATACAGAGTGTTCCACGATAAGGTGTCCAAACTTCACAAGCGTTTTTAAAGGCCATTTGGAGTAAAAAATGACCTACAAACCAAATGTCGTCTCAACACCGTTATTGAGTTATGCATTAGTACGTTGCAGCAGAATGCAGAGTCAATATTGAATTTACCTTTATTAGTAGTCTACAGCTCAACGTTAGCCTATATCGAATTTTCGAAAATGAACACGATGTGACTGCATGCACGCATGGCGTCAGTCATCGTTCCACTTAATTATTTCCGTGCCTCCCTCAAAACAGTACGTCTCTCCCTCTGTATACTCTCCTCCAGTCTTCTCGCTACTGTGTTGTTCACAAGAATGTTGGTGGTGATAACTTGAGATAACCACCCTTGGCGTCATACGCTTTCGGGTTGTTGACATAAGCCGGAGGGAAGCACAACAGCATGCAGTGAGTCTGAAGCCTCCAGCGTCGTGATTGTCGCCATCTGTGGAATTTCTTTCCGCTGCTTCAGGATAGAGCTGCGCTAGTGTAGCTCCAACCAGAGGAGTTCGCACGATGGGATCTTGCGAACTCATAATACGTGTACTAACATGGCGATCGATTGCCATGTTAGTATTACTCATGGTAGGAATTACGAATGTCAATTAGCGTCTAAGATAACGATGTTCATATCAACGTCAGCTGATACAAAACTTACTTGGCGGAGACAGACCCACTGTCATTACGGTAGCACACGCCTCCCATTACTTAAAAGAAAATAAGTCAACGCAATTCGGTGTAGCTTCCTACCAAAACCTGTCCCTCTTCACCAACCTTCCACAGAAAATAAATAAATACAGTAGAACCCCCTATCCGCGGATTCGGTATCCGCGGTTGCAGTTATCCGCGATTTACCGCGGCCAGAAAATATTAACACATTCACTGCCAAAGTCGACCATGGTCGATTTCAGTATTTACGTTCTAATTTGCCAGCGTCGACTTTAGTCGATCTAAAGTTTGCGCTTTTTTATATAGGGTTCGCTACTATCCGCGGTTTCGGGCATCCGCGGTAGGTCTTGGAACGTATCACCCGCGGATACGGGGGGACTACTGTATCTTTCAAGAAAGCGACATGCAACAACACAGGGAATTTGATAAGTAATGTTTTGAGCAAAACAATGCTCTAAAGGGTCTGGGTATATTTTATGCAGTTCCATTGTAGATCTGAATAAATTACAGAAACCACTAAATAACAAACGCCAACTACCTGCACAGCACTGGAGTTATCCTTTTCTTCTCCTCAAAACGCCAAACCCTAATACATGTGTGTACTTAAATACATGTCAATCTGGAGCCGGAATGGTGTAGTTGACATAGGAACTAGGCTATAAAACCTAAGATCGTGTTTCTGTTCCCAGTAGGGCTAAGAGATTATTCTCATCTTCAAAACGTCCTGACCAGCACTTGGGTCCGCCCAGTCTCCGATTCAATGGGTAAAGGGGGCTCTTCCCGGGGGTACAGCAGCCGGGGCTTCAAGTTTACTACTCATCTCTATCTAGTGCCGAAGTTAAGAATGAGTGGAGCAATCTTCCACTCTCCCATATGCCTTCATGGAGTGTACAGGAAGAACTTTACCTTTTATCACAATCTGAGTAAATGGAGAAGAATCCTGGAGAAGGAAGATAACTATCTCTCACAAATGCAAGACATTCCGTGCCTTGTATAGTACCAGAAGTTTTATTGCCGTATTTACAAGAGTGTTTGAGTGTAACTCTCCTGATCCACATACACCCATTCCACGTTACTGCACCACATTTCCTTACGACACATCGTAATATACTACATTAATACACCCAACCACACACAGATCCCCTAAGCAGTTTTGTCTCGCCAGGTACAACAACAAAACTACCCTACTCTCATTTCTCCTATGCACCTCCAATCTTCTCAGCCAGGATTTGATTGCCATAAGAATATTTCATGCAGAGGACAATTACGAAAATCATTACGTAATTTTCTCTTTCCTCTTTTATTTCCCCTCTGTTAAATCCAAATATTTTCCTCAGCACTTGTTTCAAATACAGCCGACCTGTTTTCAAGCACAATACACATTTTTTTTAAAAGATATACCTACATTACATTTTACACGTGATGAATGTAATGAATTCTAAACGAGTTATTTATTGTAGTCTTTCCAGAGAGTTTCAGTTTTAATGGACAGGACAAAAAAAGACTAATTACCTGCCCATATAAAATTACTTTAATTTCAGCTCAGTTTCACAATAAGTAAACAGTCTGCCATCAATGTTAAACCCATAACACACAATTCGAAATATTTTTTCTTTCATTACATATTTTATCTGGGCATGTTAAGTGCAGTGCCGATCCCAGTGGCCGTGCTGTCTAAGGCGTGGGTCTGTGGCCGCTCGCTTGCTGGGATTATGGGTTCGAATCCCGCCGGGGGCATGGATGTCTGTCTCTTGTGAGTGTTGTGTGTTGTCAGGTGGAGGTCTCTGCGAAGAGCTGGTCCCTCGTCCAGAGGAGTCCTACCGAGATGTGGTGTGCCTAAAGTGTGTGATCGTGAAACCTCGAAAAAATGAGGAGGCATAGGCCCCCAAGGGGCTGTCAAGCCATTAAAAAAATGTTAAGTGCAGTAGCATAACCGTGTCTCGCTGCTTCCCCCATAGCGTGTTTATAAAACAACTGAATAGAAGCTTCTCCTAGGAAACCTGCATCAATGGAACACAGTCCTTCTTGAGACGTTACTAATTCCTCACACATTCATGAAGTTTTGTGGAACCCGAAGGGCAATTACTGTGATCAAAACAGTCTGAAAATGGTTCCTAGACTGAGCCAGATTAATATAGTCTACAACTTCAAATTCTTTCGTTTTAATATTAATTTTAATGGTATCCTCCACTCTAAGCCTAGGACTTTCGAAGAGGTCTTGTTCCTTAAGTATTCCCCCAAAGAATCCCTCATACTTTTCTCTTCACCCCACTTCAAAAATAGTACATACGTTCTAAACCTCACAACCAGTTACTATCTAATCTATAAATGGTTAAACCTTTCAATGAGAGTTGATCTAATATTCAGTTTGTTAGCTTTCTTAAGTCAATGAACATTAGGACTAAGCAATAACAAACAGGTAACGCGGGGAATTTCTTGACTAGCTGACGACCTGTTAGCTTCTCAAGAAGGACTGTGCTCCATGGAGTTAGTTAAAAACAAACAGGTACGAGGAAGTTTTATAGGCACTCTACGAGTACATGATGCAATCGTCTTCACAGAAGGTACTAACAGTGGCGCTGCTAGTCAGTCTTCATGTGCCAGTGGAATTAATACGCCTGCTCGCAACTAATGATGGCAACATTCATTTAGGAGGTGACAACTCTAATTTACAAGGATCCCATGAATAGTTCTTCATCGAGTGAATACCACTTAAGCGAACAGACAGTCGCGTAACCGGCCAAGTTACTCCACGCCCCTTATACACCGTGCCTCTTGATTACGATATTGAAAACAATTCTTTATAAGTTGAAGCCCCACACTCCTACACCCTCGCACCTCTTTTAAGATCAGCTTTAATACTATCGGCATAATGTCATAGACGTTCAAATTGGGCCTATTTTAGACTTACGGATAAGCTTATTTACATTAAAACTTCGAAGGCTGACATTCATCTACACAGTAGTTAAAAGCTTCTGCCTCACAAAGAACACAGTCCGCGATTATTACAAAACTCAATCGCTTAATATTTAGGAAAATGATGGCTGTTTATCGTGAGAAGCATTCGAAACACTTAACTACACTGTGACAGGAAAATACAGACTTTTTTACTGTTACAGCAGGTGGTACATACAGATACTCGTACTACTGGGCTTTAGAAGGTTAACTCTTTTTCCTGTAGTGCCGTGAAGAGTTTTATAATTACAGGCGGTGTTTTTCTCCTTTTTGTGTCTAGACTTCTCATTACTGGTGTCTAGAATTAAAGACTTTTATTGCCCATAACTACAGCGTATTTAACTTCCTGGTGCAGATAAGTAACGCTTACTACAATACAAACACGCACTTCCTGTGTTAGTGACAGTGCATGTGCGTATCAGCTTGTACGGATTTGGACTCCTTGCCTGTTAGAGTAAGAATTATTTTTGAGGTCATCATTCTTTTGAACGTGTTTTAGGGTACGTTTGTTTATACAGAAAGTGACCTTATATTTGCAAATATGTACACATATTATGTATGCACTCAAGTGAATTTATGAAAACTTGTCAGTGCTTATCAGTTGCAATCCTCAAATTCAATACACCATACAAGATACTTCCGAAAACATATCTTCCACACGTCATTGATTCCTGAAAGGGCGAATATTGTAATTTGGTGCTCTTTAATAAAAGTTAACTTCTTAAAATACGTATTTGTAACAGACATGGTTCTTTGTGAGGAAACGCTCTTCTTGAACTTGTAAATCAGCGATAATTGTCTTTCACATTCCTAACTTGATTCCAGTTCATTTACTTCTGACACAATACATAAAACAGATGCAGTAATGTTACTACAGCACAGAACTTTGTTTCGCTTACTACAAAATACATAAGCTCCACTGTTAACAACACTAAATACGTTCTGTGAAATTAAATCATTACATCTACGCCATAGCGCTTTTTGTTCCCCTGATTAATAAAACCGATCGCTCTCTTTCATGTACGTATTAACTTACGCAATGCAGCATATTGAAATACTGATCTGAAGCCGTGTAAGACAACATGCGTGCGAAATCTTGTGTGGTTGAAATATGTTTTATTGCGTGTTGGCTAGAATAATAGGCTGTAAATTATGACAGTGCTGCAGATAAACACACATATCGCAACGACGCAAGTGTGGGACTTTACGGAAAATAATATTTTGATGGAGGAACTGAAGTTCGCCATTAAAGACACCACAGGAAAAGGAGCAGGACACGCATGGTAGAATAACATAGCGGTAACATTCTATAGACTTGTCTTCTGGGAGTAATCGATTAAAATATCTGATGGACTTAAGGCTAAACGAAATGACAATTTCTGTGGATTTGCTTACAAACCTCAGATGATCACTGGAACAGTGCACTGAAATAGGCCCTGACTGCCTTCTTTAAAATCCGTACCTGACCTAATGGAACACCCGAGAGTTTTTAAGTTTTTCGCAGCGGTGAGGATGAGGTATAACCGCTCTTCTGGGGTATGACGCTGCTTCACGTCCGAGCAGAACGAATGCCTCTCCTTCATTGAATAAAAATTTTCAGGAAGGTTGATAGATGTTCAGTTTGTCGAACAGTGCAGCAATCAATAGAGTCTTTTAGAAATTTAACAATTTTTCGATTTCTATTGAGTATCAACAGTGAGTTGTTTGATCGGGTGAATAACTATGATCGTTCCAATGAAGACATCGGATTATTTAATCATTCTTAAATATAATTATCAACCGAATTGTAATGCGCGCGCACAAACACACACACACACACTTAACAAGTGTCCGACAGAACTATGGTGGTGGTAGTAGTAGAAGTAATAGTAGTAGTAGTAGGCCTAATATGAGTAATAGTAATATTAGTAATAGTAGTAGTTATTGTAGCGGTAGTAAAAGTGGTAACAGTGACAGTAGCAATTTGTTTATAGGTGCACAAGCTGCTGATGCCATTGGAGCTTCACTGCCATTCGAGAAAGCTCTGTTACTGACACAGTACACCACTGTTTCACTGTTATGACGAATATATGATCACCTTTAATGGAATCGTGGATCATTCGTTGCAACACAAACACTTCCCTACATGTGCCTTGACAGTCCCTTCCCGAAGGCTACAGAAATGCAGCACCTGTATATCAAAGAAAACATTTCATATTTTTTTTGTGTGTATAGTCCCACATCGCCGTAATATCAAACAGCACAGACAAAATAATGGTGCTTGGAAAATTGCACATCAAATGGCCAGAAAATCAATTAAAAACAACTGACTGCCGCAAAGTGTAATTTACACTAAATCAAACCACACTGTCAATTTGTTTTGTGTTTACGTAATAAAAGAGTGGACCGAGATAGACTGGTAGCCCTTGAAGTGGGGAAGGTATACTACTAATTTCAATACTGTGAAATTTCGAAATTATTTCGAACACTGTTCACTCAATTTCACTGAAAGGTTTTTAAAAAATCAGTGCTACAAAATACCACACGTTGATTCTCAATTACAACTTCAAATCCATGTAATGTTTGTACAAACCACCAAACAACCGCGATATACAAGTCAACGTACTTTGACCGAGATCACCATCAATCCACCTGTCAAAATGTTCACCCTGCTGCTGCTGAATAAACTACAGTTTCATGTGGAATATTTCAAGAGGTATGAGCAGAGGATAAACCTGGCCCTGTAGTTTTACCTATGGTTGTATACGAGAACCCTCTTCTCTGTTCGGTTTCCTTACATTCATTCTCGCTGTCTTTATTACCACACACTGCAGAATAATACAATGCCATTAGTTATCTGCATACATCACTGTGTCGTACTAGGGTACTCCAGGCGGTCCATTGCCTACTCATATTAAAATAATGAACAACATCCAGTATGACGGTGCTTTTACAAAAGATTTGCCATACCAAATTATTAGGTTTTAGAATCGACAGTCCATAATCAGACGTGTTCATGCGTGCACTGATTCGGGCGGAGAATATTTTGAGCATTTATTGCGAATTGTGACTTGATAAGCAATAAAAACTCAACAGTTATTACACTAAGAACATTTGTAAATGTATTATGTCAGTTGTAAGTACAATATTACATATTTAAGGTATTTATTGTTGAAGTATTCTTTCAATTGAACTCAAAAACCACTCATTTCCCGTCATATGTTTATATAAACTTTTTTCTTGGTTTTGATGTCAAGAACTTATTTTGACGGTTGTCCAAGCGTTTTAGTTACACTCTGGATACGCCCTATTCAACGCAATGAGATGAGTCACGTTAAGATATTGATTCATTCACTTTTGGAGGCAAATGTAACAGACACAAAATCTGTTCGCGTAAATTTTCTTCGTAAGTAAACGTGTTAACGTGTTTTGTATAATTATGAAGCAATTAACCCTTTAAAACTCAACATAACTAGCATTATCGTTAACAATCAAACTCCTGCCTGACACGGAATAAACTTTATCTCCATTACAAAAACTAATTCGTCAGTCCAGAATGGGAAAACAATCCCTCCTCATCCAGAGTATCATAAGGAACACATATTCATTTTCATGAAATAGGGGGAAATTTCTTTATAATTTTAAACTTAGTGACTAATGCGTTTTAAAGGTTGGCCTAGCTGAAAAATAAATTCCATACCCATATCATTTCCATATTATTTGGAAAGGTAAAATACAGAGGGCTAGGTTTACATTTCAGTAACGACTACGTAATATTCGACTGAGGGGTTTGGTATTTATGGGCAACAATATGTTGTCACTGACAGGATGATGATTGGCATTACATGCATTACTCAAATACAGAAGCACAAAGAGCACACAGGAGGCCGTGACGGTTTAGCCTGATAAAGCACGCAAATGGAGAGAGAAAACGCAGACACAAAATACAAAGTGGCGCCCATTCAAACTTACAAACGAATTTACAAAGACGACAATAACCGAAGCCCCAAGTAACCTACCAATAAAATGGTGTGCATGCAATTTGATAATGAAATAAATTATTTTAATTTCAATAAATCTAATAACAAACTCACGCAAAAGATGTACTTAGGCCTATACAAGTTTATCGAAAAAATAGCAAAGCAATATTTTCTAATGTATTTGAAACGTACAAAGTAACTGTTTGCAGCAGGATTTTTGAGCAACTCAGGGTCAGTGGGGTCCAGAGAAAAACTTTCAGACTATCGTCCTGGTTAACGAGCAGCCCGATTTCTTTTCTAATGCTTACCTTACTAGCCTAGTATTCAAAGATTCTCACGTTCAAACCCGTTAGACGAAACAAATATTGCAGACAATACAGTAGTTTTAAGAATCTATTAGTGTAATAAAGCTCAGGATAGGGACAGGTGGCGGGCTCTTGTGAATGCGGTAATGAACCTTCGGGTTGCATAAAACGCGGGGAATGTCTTGACTAGCTGAGGACCTCTTAGCTTCTCAAGCAGGACTCTGTTCCATGGAGTTGTTAGTTAGTTAGTTATCAGTGTAATAACATTGTATCGCCTGAAGACAGGAGGATACCCAGTTTCCGGTAAGATGGATTTTTCTCGGGTATGACTCTATGTAGTTTGGTAGGTGGACCAAACGTTAGTAACTGTAGACCAGACTACACGGTGTCGTAATCCGGAAGACCACAACATGAATTTTTGGAAGGGAGAAAACCGCAAACCTCCTATAATTATAAATAAAAATCAGTTGCTTCTTCATTTACGTGCTGACTCAATCTCAATGGCCTTATAAAGGTAAAGCAATCCCATTACAGGCCTTGGCAGGCCCTTAGGGCTCCAGAAGGTCGAGGCTCCCAGGTTTTTAGACAATCGGCTCATGAAGGTGGTAAGGTTGTCAGCCCTACGCACCGGCCGCCGCAGCGCGGTCTAAGGCGTGGGTCTACGGCCGCTCACTTACTGAGATTGTGGGTTCGAATCCCGCCTAGGGCATGGATGTCTCTTGTGAGTGTTGTGTGTTGTCAGGTACAGGTCTCTGCGACGAGCTGGTCCCTCGTCCAGAGGCGTACTACCGAGTGTGGTGGGTCTAAAAGGTGTGTGATCGTGAAGTCTCGAAAAAATGAGGCGGCCTAGGCCCCCAAGGGGCTGTCGAGCCATTGAAAAAAAAAGGTGTATGCTAAAAGGTTGATATTCACTTATTAGATTAAGAGTTTACCCGCCCTTTACGGAACTGAAAGATTCATTATCGCGGAAGATAGAGGTCTACTGGGATAGCCTGCTGTGTCAACTGGTAAGTAGCTGCCGATATTTAGAAAGAAAGCAGTGTCTTCAATTTCAGTGTACTGTTTGAGATCCCAGAAGACTTGAATCTTTGGCATCACCGCTACGAGAACCTCAAATCTCGTATTCGTTTTCGTATTCATAAGAGCTCGCCAATGAACTCTCTTGAGCCAGTTGAATCCAGTCAGAAATTTCAAATAAATTAAATTCATGTTTCCGTGTATTTATAATTGAACCTTACAAACTGACGGAAACCAGCAAATACACACTGTCAATTCAGTAAATATTGAAATTTTGTACATATTTTCCGGCGTCTTTTTCTATTCGGTAATGTAAAGTGTTTCGTGCAGAACAGTGCAGAACATCGTCAAGTCCAGTGGAAACTTCAGCTGCTTTGTTGTTGCCGGGCCACAATATAAAACACGGTAGGCCTACATCAAAACAAGGGGCAATGCCCTGACTTCATACTGTTTACTGGGCAGATGTCTGAGCTTGAGAAAGAGACAGAAATCGCCAGAGACATTTTAATTTCTTCCCAGCTATAATGAACGAGCTACATCGACTATGAACGACCTCGCCTGTCGTGAGCACACATTTCATGACATAAACAAGTGAAATTTCTCCTGTCATCCCTTAACACTTTGCAATAACAACTTATAACTTCCTCCAATTTAATTTACAAGTAACCACAAAAATGGCCGTGCCATGGCTCAGGAGGTTAGTCGCCAGCCTCTCACCGATCCCGGGTCAGACCACGTGGGATTTGTGGTGGAAAAAGTGGTACTGAGACAGGTTTTTTTCCCCGAGTACTACGGTTTTTTCCTGTCAGTTTCATTCCACTGGTGCTCCATTACACAGAAAAACAGAAAAAACACCTAATCATATTCATCACAGGGTAGCACAATAAGCCTCAAGGCTGCGGTGCGTCCGTAGCATCTGCTGCGGAGCCCTTCACCCAAAAAAACATATTTGACAAACACCTCGTCAAGAATTTCATTAAATTAGTTCTGGAACCTCATACATTGGAATATGTAGAGTTATTTAGTTATAAGATCCTTTAAAAGCATCACATACAAGTATTACATACAAATACATTTCAACCGATATATTTAAAATGCTCATTCGGTGATTTCTAAGTCACTCAATGGATTAAAGATAAGTAACTAAGGTTAATTAAAATATAATTTCTTACCTGTCGCTACTTAAATATCCTTCATGCTAATTACTGAAGTTATGAACATGATGATGTGGTATATAATTACAAGCAGCAATAAAACGAGGAATCCCGTAAAGATGAAAGTTGGATATTCGGATAGGCCGAATCTTCTCTATGAGGTCAAACATATGGTGTTAAAACTTACCTGAAAAGAAAGAAAAATAGTTGTATTTCACAGAAAACATACTAAATATCAGATAATACTAGAGTCGAATAATTATAAGCAGTTAAATTCGACAATTGCTATTTAACACCTAGTATGTACAGCCGTTTATTCGAAATTAAGAACCCAGAAAAAGTACACTACACACACAGAAGCCCCCTATTAATATTTCAAAATAAATGTCACAACGCTTTGGGCTGCGTTTATTAAAATTTTTATTTACTTGAAGCAATAAACTACTTACATCTCTTTTGGAATAGTGACGCAATTTAGAGTGACAACATATCTATCATTCGGTCTAGTGACAGAGGGTTCCCTTTGAATTCTTTTATTTACTGCACGAAGTAAAATAATGTGTATCGGCTAAAATACACTAAACCTGTGGCGAGTATACAAAATAATCATCGTTCTGATTTGAATAAATTAAATTTCCCTCATGGAGTAGTCTCTCATTAGGGTAACCAAAAATCCATTATCACGTTTACAAGAATTAATCACTGACCCTACCCTGACTCACATGAATTTAGTCCACACCAGCCATCGAACAGTCAAAGTCCACTTCTTTCACGACCAAATGTTCAATATAAGAGTAGTTATTGTGAACAATAATGAAGGCACTAGCTTCTACCATTTACGCCATCTTTTGGTCGGCTATACTTGGCATAGCTGCTATGTTCTTCCAGACAGATAGCACATCGAAATTTGAATCTTAGGCATTTTTGTCCAAAGCTTGCAGTATTTTTGGCAGTCTTTCAATATTGTCCTGTTATCTATTATCCTCAGAGCGGTTAACAACTGTAGCTATTAAAGAAACTAAAGGAACAAACGAAAGACAATTACCAATAATTGTAACGGGAATAGTATACATGTACGGGGGAAGGTGCTGTTTGTTCCGGACGGAGATGCATTTCCTTATTGAGTTTCTCTGGTGAGCAAAGCCTTGAAACGTGACAGAACGCCTGAGGCCTTTGCCAGGGACCGACTGATCAAACTGTTAAGCTTCTACAGATGCCAACTGTCTTCCTAGTGAAGGGGACTGTGGAAGGTGACACTGCTTCTGACAAAGACAACTCAGAGGCAAACCAATAATCATTCAGTGCCTGACTCCGAAAATCTGGATGTATCTAAATAGTGTTTCTACTCTTCACATTAGAAAGTTACAAATCAAAGGCAACGGTGTATTAAGATAATGTTGGTAATTATGTAAATATCCGTTGATATAAACATGAACCTTGTTTTTCCAGCTCAACTGGTTTTCAGTGTCCGTTCAGAGAATATGTTAATTAAAATTTTATACAATATTACGCACTAGTTTAATCCCGCGTCATATACATGTATAGTAACGTTCTCTTGTCCCTTGTCTTAGAACATGGTAAATAACTTAACTCCGTGGAGCAGAGTCATCCTTCATTAGATAGTAGGGCTCGAACTGAAATCCTGAAGTTTATTATCCTGTTCATAACACCCGACACTGGTCCCGTATTTCGTTATGAACAGTGTCTAAAATTCAGATTCCGTAACTAAGTAACCTCATATAACTTTTTTACTTTTTAATTCACATTATTATCTTCTCGCAGAAAATATGTTAACATACTTCATTGAAAATATCGACACAGGTTAAGATTACAGAAAGGAGTCACTTGTCTTAGTGATAGCTCACATAATTAAACCCTTGAAGTCCAGCATTCAAAAATTCTACCTTTTGTCTACAGACTCTATTTATGATTCTCCCATGTCTGAGGATACGAAGCAATAAATGGTTGGTCTCTCTAAAGGAGACTGAGTGTGTTTACTATGCGGTACGAACTACAGCTTAAACAGTCAAAGGCGAAACCTTTTGTGTAAGACGTACCATATTTCATGCGGTTAGTCGCCTGCCTCTCACCGCAAAGGCTAGGGTTCAGTTTCGGGCCAGTCCATATGGATTTGGTGGTGGACAAATTGGTACTGGGACAGCCTTTAATGAGTACCTCGGCTTTCCGTTGTCAGTGTCATTCCACCACACCCATCTTAACTTTCATGCTGTTCTTACTGAAGGAAAAGCGGGCGAATCCTGAAAACCTTTTCTTAAAAAAGAGTTTTAAAACCGTAAGTGTCGCCTCACGCTGTATATTGTACAAATTCACGCTATGCTCAGAATGTATGTACTCCAAATAATCGTCATATCAGAACTGCGGGAAGAGTCCTTGGTTAATTTTACATAGTCGTCCACGGATCCATAATGGTAACCAATTCCTTGATATAGGTGTTGGACACAGCCCAAATTTAATATGTTGTTTCGGTTTCGTTGGCTTTTAACAAGTCAGTCAACAAACTTCAACCCTTTGTTTTACTCACAGAAAAAGACACTAAAGATTAATCCATTATACGACTTGATACTGAATACACATTATCCTAAAACAAAGAAACTGGGCTTCAATGAAGTAAAAAACGTGTATTATCATTACAATGATATCCAGCAGGTCACAGTTGAACTATAATGGTTACCACCCTCAAGAGGGGGGTTACAAGCTCACGCTCTGCTAACCTTCATTGTTTTAACGTGAAATTCCCCCCAGTATCTATACTCATACTCATGCTTTGTGGCTCTGCCATGTGGCTACACCAGCAACCGAAAATCAAAGGCGGATGACGCTGCCCATTGTTCCGGAACGCCTCAGTCAGCTTGTATAATGGTTGAAATGACCAAGGGTATTAGAACAGTAGAGCAGCTGTCTTTCAGTACACAATTACATCACTAATACTTGTACATTAATTTTGTTACGTCTCTGTTAATCAAACTTCAGTTTTGATATTTCTTCTTACAAAACAAGGAGCTTTAAAAATCCAAATACAAATATATGTGTCTTTCCATGCGTTATTTGCACAAAGTTTACGAAATAAACAAACGATAGAAAATTTGACTGCCAATTTAAATTCGATCGTGTTCGTTGGATAAATCAGCCTGTATTATAAATTAATCTTAAATCAAAGTTTATAATCGTACCACAGAATGGCAGATTACACGAAAGATATTTATATAACACAAATAGTCCATGGACCTCGTTAATAACCACGTATTTGGTGAGAAACAGTTCTTGACATGGCCTACGTATAACTACACGTAAATAAAACCCAAACAATAAATTCGTAACTACTGCAAATCTGTTTATTACGCAAAGCCAGGTTTGACATAACACTTCGAATTTCCCCACACTTTTCATCTGTTTTTCGCTTAACTCTCACAACAAACAACCAATATTTCCCTACACAACACTTACCGATTTGCCTTTCTATGGAAGCACACGTGTTCCGTGTGATGTAGGAAATGAGACAGTATGTGTCAAAAGACTAATTTTAGTTGTCGGAGGTTTAATAACTCTATCAATGTCCCTGTAAAGCACAAAGCTTCAATGCTCATCTCTGCCATAAGATATAGCACATGATGAACAAGAATAAACGGAAAGATATTAACCTTTTAAAGCCTAATGGTTACTTGATACGAGTACATCAACAGTTTTAACATTCACAAATTGTACATTCTGCCCACACTGTATTTATGTGTATTGTATTTATATCACAACAAACACCGACTTTTGCCTTACATAAAATAAATTGATTTGTTTTTATAACCGAGATGAAAAGTGTTTACTGCGCGGTACGAACTGGGTCTTTAACTGAAACAGTTTACGCTTCGTCTTTAAAGGGTTAATTTGTATCTAGAATAAACAAACACAGTAAAAGTTAAGAAATTTTAAATACAATGTTAAGTACAGTAAAAGTTAAATAGATACAGAACGTTTTGGAAAATACATGTAATCCAGCACTGTATACTGTATATTTCCACACCTGTTACTATACAAGCATCATCATTACTGGCTTTTGGGTGGTACATTTGAATTTCCGAAGGATTACGAGCCACAAAATATATTTCGGAAGTTCTTTTTCCCTGTACAGAGCAAGCCTAATATTTGAATGCGTGATAAAATTTTTCACATTTGTAAATGACCTATTTAATATAAATTTATTTAAAGAGAAACTATGTTAAACACGAAGCAGTCTTTCTAGTACGCGCCTTTTAACATTCGCTTCTTCAGGAAGTCTCACATCCATAAACGAAATGCAAAGAAAAAGACTGCGATTATTTATTAGCCTTCTCGAGGAGAGGGAGGCTGAAACTGATAAAGGAAGAGCAGAATATTCCAGTGGGGTCCATTCACAAGACTACTTTACGAAATGGCAGTAATTAGGAAGTCTTTTTAGACAGACCAGACACTGCAAGCTTATTGGTAGCAGCAATGGCTCTTCTTTTGTAAGACATAAAGTGGAAATCTTCTAAGTGAAGTGTTTCAAATGTTCCTGTTTTAAAGTTGTTTGAATGTAATATTTTTGTGTCGTCTTTCGCTTTACTTTTGACCACGTCGTCTTTGTACTTTGTGAGATTTTATAAATAAAGTCATTCACTAGCTTCTGAGAAGGCTAGGTTTATATCAAAATGTTCTGTTGAGAAGGAGCCTTTAATGTACATTTATAGCTCATAAATATAGCAGCTTAACTGTTAGAGAGCAAACACTAGCTCTCCAATCCGTATTGATACTTCATTAAGGATTCAGAACCATCGAAAGCTTCAAGACTGGGCATGAAGCCTTCACCACTGCAAAAACAAAGCTGGAAGGTGCAGATGAAGATGAATGAACGAAAGGCTAATTAATGTGGAATACATGTTACACCTTTCAGGTAACGGAAACTTACTTTGAACCCTTTCGATACAGATTACATCTACAAAATATCTTTTAAGACCCATCTAATACAATAGCCTGGTAAATGTCACAATATATAGATAATATTACAACCAAAAACAAATTCCGGTGTGCATAGTAACGTTATATTTTTGTTTTCACTTCTATGTGAACATCTCTCTGTATGGCAGATATTTAAAACGAAATGCAGGAAAAAAATTTGGACCATAATATTCATCCTGTACACCACATGAAGGCATACAGGAGAGTAGAGGTATAGCTCCACCAATTCTTAACCTCGGGATTGTATCGAGGTAAGTAGTCAGTTTCACGTTCCGGCCGCTTTAATCCCAGGAAGACAGCCTATCATTAGCCATTGAACAGGGACCTCGGTGGCCCCAGAGCCCGTCTGGACGGTTTGGAGAAGAGTAAGTCTATTGCACCTGCAGGAACTCGAACCCCGTACTGTCGAACCCGAAGCTTATGCTGACCATCTCGGCTCCAACTTCGGACAATGGGATATATTAACTGCAAGCACCTTGGCAGCTGATCATCGTGGAGGCTGAAGTGACCATGAATGCAATTTGAAACGGAAAATAATCGTGAATTATTTGCGCAATGTACATAATTTAGCGCACAATTCGAAGGCTGTATTCTTCCGTCCGTCCGCATATTTTATCTATGTTATACTTGTCCAGTTTATAGTAAATTTAGCACTATTTGTCCTTATTCAAATTTGTCGAGTGCATTTAATGTTTCGTCCTGGTCAGTTAAATACAGCCCATACTTCAATCAAAACAGAAATTCAGATTGATATATTCTTCTATGCAATCTGAAGTAAGATATAATACTTTATTAGACCTATATATCATTAGGCTCCACAAATTTAATTTGAAGTATTTTAGACACAGAGCATGTACGCGTTACCGCGTACATGGAAAGCAAATTTTAATTAAACTTATTTTTAACTGGTAGGCAACCATGTATTTAAACTTAAATGTAATGGAAGTAAATGAAATTCAGTGCTTATATACCATTAATTAAGACTGTAACATTAATTGTCTTAATAATATGATACAGCTATCAAAAGTTGAGTAAAGAAGACTCATAAAGTAAGGAAGGTCAGCCTGTTTAGAGAAGATATCAGATAGAAGATTTACATCCCACATGTGGGATTACAATTTATTGCTATGAAGAAGACGCGCATTTTATTTGTACGGCAACAACACTCTGAACGCCAGCAGATCAACTCCATTGTCAATGAGGTATGTAAAGTCAGAAGAACATCGTACTTCTTTCTTTTCTTTATCGTGTCCGGACCATTAAATTAAAGATTTTTTGCCCAGTATTGGGCTACGTACTGTAATATGTGTACTGCAAACCAGAGTGCATCCTTTAGTTCCATCTAGACCTATAGCAATTAAATTCGCACCACCATACACATTGCGGGACTTGCACAAGTTATACAAACGTTATAAGCACAAACGACCAGAGCACGCGTTGCTTTAAAATCGGCTAAGAGCTTGGCAGTGTTTTTCAAACTGTTTTTCACTACTTTTACGAATCTCTGAACAACTACGGAGATCCCGGGATTCAACTCCGACGCTTGAGGCGATCAGAACATTTGGTAACAGGAACAACTACAGTACCAGGATGTATGTTGTAGATGATGTAACTAATCAATGTTAATAAAGTTCTTTTAATTAAAAAAAAATCGCACCACACTTATCAGCAACATGACAATAAATCTAATTCACACTTTAATAATAAAATTTATAAAATAACACTAACTTTGGCTGCCCATTCATGTGTTCATTCAAAAGCCTCCGACTAATACGTGATATTTCATGTGAACGGTCACAGAAATATTGGAATTTTACTGACAATAAAAAAAAGGATGTTTATAATGCCATATCATGTAAATATATTGCCTGAATTCTTTTGTGAAATGTTTCGGTATATTTAACGATTTCATGCTAGAATGGTCAAATTTTATTGTCGTCTTTATGGGAAAACAGGACACCAATTGACAAACACACTTTAGAGTGTGTACCTCCTTCAACACGGGTACATTTTATGATACACATAATCACTGATTAGATACAGAAAAGCTTTCAGTGTTGAGTAGTGCACGGGAAATTTGTTGTTTGAGTCATACGGCTATATAAATCAATATTATTACAGACCTTGCACGCAATTTCCCCTGAAGTTAATGAGCACGATACATGTTCGACTTCGAAGTGGAAGTATGTAAATATTAGAAATTAATTTGCCCACGTCTACAACACCAAATAAAGTAAGCAAAACTAAACGTTCATTAGGTAATACAGAATTTCACTTCTAGCGTTTGCAGGAAACGTGCTGACTCTTTTTAAAAATATATAAATTGAAATAACCCCGAGACAAATTTACTCAATCTCTCTTAGACGTACATAAACCAAAATTAAATTCTCAGTTAACAAATATTTAGAGATGACAGTTGGCACAACAAAAGTTATTAATTAATATGCGTTGAGGTATATATTGCGGCTCTTCAGACTAACAAGTACACAGAAAACTGTGTTATGTGCAACACTGTTTTTATGAAACCTGAGATCCGTTTTTTCACAGCATCTACTCCACATAGTACAATGATTTAAGATATTTTAAAAAATGCACTTATGCCTATCAAATACAAAAATAAAACTCTGTATTAATAAGGTACTGTACTGTTGTAACAGACGTATCCCTTTGTGTTTTATATCTTAATATATCAAAGAATAATTCAGTCAGTACAACTACTTGTTATTATAAAAGCAATATCTGTTTTCAAAATTCGTTACATGTTTCAATGTAAGAGGCCATCGTCAAGCGAAAATTATACAATTTATCGAAGGAAGGTAAATGGGTATTTGTTTTCATGAAAGAGATCTCTTCCTTAAACAAGCTTTTCTCTTATTATGATTTGAATTTCTGTATAAAAATTAATTTAACATGGCCTGTATTATTTATATTAGAAACATGCCTTACACATGTCGCTGTGTTATTGTAAGGCCATTTTTTTATTTAAGCGATTTCTAATGTTGTGTAATTTAAAACAGTCAGTAACAAAATCGTTCTATATCAAATTTTACCACATCATAATTAGCTTTGTCTCTTTTATATTTGTACATCATTTCTTAAAATATAGTAAGTAGTAATTTTGAACTACATACGTATTTCTCATTCTATTCTTTTTCATTGCGCCACGACGTTAACATGATATTTCTGGAGTACAACTGGGAAAAGGGTGGCTAATTTATTACTTATTATGTCTTTTTACAATGTGCTAATAGGTTTTTTTTAATTTTTATTTATATTGTGAATAGAAGTTTCAAGTTTCTGTTGCGGATCATTTTGTGCGTGTCATAAATAGGTCAACGTAATACTGTATAACACTGACCTCGAATCGAGCACCTTCCAAATACAGACCTAAGGCTTTACAGCTTCAAAATTCTGCCTTCGCAGTTGCTAACTTTAACTAGCTGCATGTTTTATAAGCAGTAAAATTTTCCTCTTCATTTTTGGTTGTGAAAAACATGAAAATGTTTACGGTGAACGATTCACTACGCTGTCTATGTTTTATATGCTCAAGTTTTCTTGTTTCATAACATAACACGTATTACGGTTGTAACCGAACAAGCATGAGTACTGTACATCACCTATAAAATCCAATTTCATGAACACTTTCCGCGTGATCTTGGGAGATATGCTTTCCTCGTTTGTTCAAAGGATTAAGCTACTGAATGTGGAATAAACTGTGTAATCAAAAACTTTATGGGACCTATATATTTTATAAAATACTAGCGCAATTCCCGTGAAAATTCCACGACAAAGTGGAGTAGGTAGTCAGAAACTCCTCTTAGAAAAGGCTTTGAAGGCAGACACCAAAGAATTGTTAGAAAACTTTGACTACTGACCTGATTTTGTGCATACGTATTTGAGTGTAACTCACATCTCGCGTATGTGGTAAATGAAAGAATGTAATTTACAGTTGTCACTCTATATTTCAAGCACCACTACAGCGTAAGTCTAAAGCTATGAAATCACAAAAAGAAAGGTTTATTTCTTACAATTCAGTATATTATTATGAAGGAAAAGTCATATTTTGAAGCTTCAGGTTTGGAAGCTGTAAACATTAAAGTGTAGCCGTCGAAAACATTTGGTACAAAACTTCTCTGTCACTCATACTCGTACTTTTCAAGATTTCCTATAGAGTCCGTATGGACAAATTTAAAGTCCGAAAAAGTACTGCAGTTGGCACGGATATTCATTTTGTGGCCAATGTCACAAACAACAGACCTAGTCATATTTATTTCAAAACACCAACATCGGAAGTATTCAGACATGCCGTAGTTTCTGCAGTTGTCGTTTCGCGTTGATACATAATCCGTTAGTGCTAGGAAAGTGCAATTTCTTACTGTAAGATACTATGAACGTGCGCTTACTGACAAACACGAAGCGTTTCAAGAACTGCGAATATGGCAGCCGCGCGAACCATTGAATTTACGGCTGATTATTGAGTTACTAGAAACACATATTTGCTGAAAGTTTATACAAATTTGCATAACCATTCAGTTGTAAATTATGAAGGTCTAACAAAAGGCGTTGATCTACAAAATTCTTATTTTAAAATCACTTTGTATGGAACTGCACCACAATTCGTGACTGTGAAACACTTTTGGTCTTACATTTGCATATCGAGTTTCAAATTTGCGAAAACTCTGAGGGTTTTAGAGAGATAAAACCAAATATTTAACATAATAGGAATAATAACATGTACGACAACGACGGCGGCGGCGATGACGACTACGACGACGACGACGACGACAACAACAACAACAACAACAACAACAACAACAACAACAATATTTGCCAGAACTTTACATTCCCAACAAGAATTAGCATCAAAGTGACCCTCAAGGAAGCAGGTCACTTTTATTCTCATACATATGCAATGCTGCTAAAATACAGACCTACGTAACGCAGCATGCCACAGCCTGCAGGCACCTAGTAAGGAGCAAAGGGCGGTACGAAAGAAACGTACGGAATTTTTATTATTATTATTATTATTACTTACTGCAATTGGGTTTTCACCCGGTGGCAGTAGTCCTTACACTAGTACACACAATACAAATGGACATATAAATATACATATAAGTAACAATACAATACAAACTATACACAATTACAAAACAATACATACAGTAAATACAAGTACACACATTAGAACACCATTCACACATTACAAAAACATCCAAACCTTAACAAAAACATCCACTCCTTAACAAATACATCCACACCTTACAAAAACACCCACACACAATACAAACAAAACACACGCACATTACAAAAAACAACCCCACAAACTAAATAATACAAAAACATCAAAACACACATACTGCAAAAAGAAAGAGTTGTTAAGCCTAACCTAACGTAAATGAATCAGAGTTAAAAGTAATTTCGTATACCAAGAAATGAGTCAAACACTATACAAAAATAAAATTCCATGTTTTCAAAAAATGATACACACACATTTCAACAGCACCATCACTTCACTACGCTTATATACACATCACGGCATTCCCCGTTTTGCCTCCCTTTACTTCACTTCACTTCACTTCACTTCACTGTATTATTAGATATTTTTCCCCACCCTCTATACCCTTCACTTCACTTCACTGTATTAATAGATATTTTTCCCCACCCTCTATACCCTTCACTTCACTTCACTTATCACTTTCTTAACCCTCTTCCTAAAAATACTCGGCTTACAAGGGAAAGTCCCTAAAGCATCTGCAGGTAGTTTGTTCCAGAGTTGGATGGTCCTAATTACAAAGGAGAATTTTCCGATATCCGTCCTTTGCTTCCTGTTCCTAATTTTCCGATTATGATCAACCCTGCTCAGATAGTGTGGCCTTTGTAGTCTGTCACCTATAGCCTTCCAAGCCCTTTCGCCAGTGTATACAGCAGTTTATTTTCAGTGTAAGTGTGGACTGAAAGAGAGGTTGCAAAACATGACGCATATAGAAAACAATTTTGGCTGATTTTTAAAGACCTGTATAAAATTGGTGACATCCACAGTACTCGCATTCACAATGTACACTTTACCATACAGAACAGTTCTTACACGTAATATATACATAATGAACGTAAAGACATGTATGTGAAAGATATCACTAAAGACATTAAATTCATTCACGTATGACAAATAAAAGCTGAAAGCAGCTTCCTCATCCCACCCTCTAGAGCGATAAAGTGATTTATTTTGCTAAGGTGGTGTAATAAAAGTAGGTGACAAGGGGGAGTTTAATTTACACGCTGGCTCCAAACCCATATGTAGGCTTATATACAACTTTAACTGTCATGCTGTAAATCTACATGACACGGTACATTTCCTGCTTCTTATATCACACACAGAAAGTAGCATTACAAAGGACTCTAATTACACACCGCAGTTTAAAATAATACGGCACGAATACATTGCAAGTGTTTTTTGCCTGGGGTTCACTGTGCATTACTTTAATGAAGTGAATACAATTAGCGCGTATTGAGAAAGTCTTTTCTCTCCTTGCGTCGGTCCGTACTTCTTCTTTCTGCACTTTTCGTTTCCGATACTGACGAAACTTGGTACTACGCTTAACACTTAAATGCCCGGTGGTAACCATACATACCACCTACTGTAACATTCATAGAGACTACTCTTAAACACACAGTGTCTTTATGTGTTCAATATGACTCTTAGAGTAAATGGAGTTTATTCCGCTTTACAGCATCCGATTGGTCTTTGTAATGAACACGCAGTGTGCCCTTTGCGAGGTAGGAGATGAATCCTTACACATGTCAGACGAACGTCAGTTATCGAAGTTTTCACATTTGTATGGCGAATTCAGTAATGTCTTTGGATCCTTTTTCTTTAACTCGTGGTTTTGCAAACACAATTTACGTACAATGTACAATGACAATTCGCAATTAAAGCGAGTTTCTATTTCTCATAATGACATATTACTATCACTTACTCAATAATTACATACAAGAGAAATTAATGTTTACAGAATGTTAGCGCCCATCCTTTGGAAGCATTTTGTGAGCCCTTGGGTTCCGCGGAGTACAGTTTGGGAACTACTTCTCTGTTGCTTTAGATGGAATATGTATTAACGGTAGTTTACATTGCAGGACTTTAATAAATGTCTGATTATTGGCCTTATGGGCAGACGCAAGGCAGACCTGACTTTGACGTAAATAACGTTGAATCTGTATCCTCTTAAAAGATCAAAACAAGAAATATTTTAGAAAAAATTACATACACTTGGCGAGATAAATAAGCTAGATATATGATACATACTTCAGTCATGTTTGATGCAGTTCAGTATATTGACAATCATAATATATAATATACAATACATAATAAAACTTTTGAAAATGACTGAAAGTGAGTTTGGGCACGACATTAAAAATGGAATTGGATGTCATGAAATTATGAACGAAACAAGCTGCCAAAAAATTTGTTATTATTCAGCTCATGTTCTGCGCTGCTATACCATGAAATGGGATATAAAATGTGATGACGAAGGGAGCAAACAAACAAACAAAGATAGAAAGAAAGAACGTATAACGTTACCTTTTTAGGAATATTTTGAATTCAAAGGAATTTTCTCAGTCCTTCACACGGTACGCTCAACTTCAATGAAATTAACAAAGTTAAAAATGCAAATTTAGGCACGTCGCAGTCAAACGCGTATGAACAATTTATCACTACGGTGCTGTAATAAAGCTGAATCTTCCAACATATATATCTTACGCACTTTCACCTCAATTTTTCGACGTAGTTCATGTACATTTTTAGCCCTACACTGCCAACTTGAAGATTAAACTTAATGTCGGACTGTCATCATAATCACAATATCGTCGTCGTCAGCATCATCATCATCAATATGTTTATCTAGAATAAACTATTGCAACGTATTCACTTCCTCCTTATTATTCCCTTCACTCGAAACTTGAAGTACGTGTGCGCAAACACAACAGCCACCCTCTTTCAAGGTAAATAAAGAGGTGTTTCACAGTATTTTCTGAAGTTACGAATTTTAAGCATATTACAGTCAACTATGAAGACACTCCGCCGGACATAACTATAAATATTATTTCGTTTCAAACAAAAAGTGTACCAGAATATGTAACTTCTTTTAAACAAGTTATAAGAGTTTCGTTCTAAGAATCGACATTTCGTGTTTCAAAGGTGACTTAGTGGATTCGCATCGCTTTTGTGTCTCTAAAAGACTGCACTTCTTACAATGTAACACGCAGACCTCTTATCCACAATATTTATATTAGGTAGAGGCCTCATTTACAAAACAGACGCATACCGGTGAGGCTATGCCTGTTTGTCCAGCGTCTGAGACCTAGCATCAGGGCCTAAACAGTCGTACTGACACATGACAAAGCCTAAGATTCATAACATCACAAAAGGGTCTTTTCCGTGTACCTCATAAACAATTACAGGTTTAGTTTAAATTTTATACAGAAGCCTTCAACCATAGATGTAGGACAATCCCGACTTTAAGGCACATTTTTGTGTCGTAAAATCTAGTTTTTATATGGCTATAGACAGCTTTTTCTTCTAATACATAAAACTTCAACACTTTTAATGTAATTCGATACGGGAGACACTAATTTTCATGTCACTATTTCCGTTTTTAAACTTAATATAGTCAAATAACGGTCTGAAAACTCTATGTAGGCTATTGTGTTACGGAGTATACCCCTTCCAGACTTTCAGTCTAATTAAGTAGCACAGATCGTCCCCATCTAGGCTCCTGATACTTTCATTGTACTTGTGACTAATGGACAAGGCAGGGTTAAACGGTGACCCCGCCATATATTTTGGTCTAACCGCTCAAATCACATGTTATATGGACATTACTTTATCTGACAAATGTCGCTTGTCACTTCACGTCAGGTCGCTTAAATTCGACGAGCTATGACTGACGGTTTGTTTGATTGGAGCGTATCTGCGAGCCGAATGAGAGAATTTCTAGCAAATTCCTTAAATGTGGTTAGTGAACGCATAATATTAAACATACTGTACCCCCAAAGGGTGTCATGCACATCGCAAGAGAGATGTTGACGTCACAACGGAAAACTGCGTAGCTGCAAACAAGACCAGCATATAAACGGCAAAGGTAAATTGCACCCTATAAACTTCCAAGAACGCACAGAGGGGAGGAGAAGAGATATAGCTCTACTCTTTCTTTAACCTTGGCGCTAGATGGGGTGGGTGGTCAACGCCACGCCTCGGCCGCTATACCCACGGGAAAGACACCCAGTACCCATCGTATAGGAGGCTGGGTGGGTCCCAGGGCCGGTCTTACAGGTGCGGAAAATCTCGCCCCCACCGAGATTAGATCCCCGGGCCGTCCTGCTCGTAGCGAGTCGCTATGCTGACTACGCTATCCCTGCCCACACCAACACATAAACACCAAGCTAAAACAGAATAGACCTAAACAAAGAAGGAACGACACAACACAGATAATATGCAGATATGTTGCGCTTGTGACGGCATATAAAGAAGACGAAGTAAATTGTTCAGCGCCGATCCAACATAAGAATGAGAAATCATTTCAAATAAACAAAGCAGTAAGATTTTACCATTATTCGTGATATGTAAACACATAATTTAAATTTGGATAATTTTAAACAACTTCACAATAGCAGTATACATTATAAAATCCTGGGATCGCAAGGCAGTGTGGCATTTCGTGTTTTTGTATACTCTAACCTTGACAATTAAACGTCCCTGTAGATGACCAGAAAGAATCGAAATACGCAGAAAGTTGTGATATCTCAACAGAAACATATTTTGCGACTCAGAGAGTGATTTTCTTTGTTGTACATACGTGTTACCAGAGCATAATGGGATGTCACTCCTCAAGATATTTAGGTTTTCGCACTGGCCACTCAGCGCATGGCGTACACCAGTAAGGACTACGAATGCAAATAATACACCATGATCTTCCATACCACTACATGCTAACGAAAGGTGTTTCCAAAACTGGGGACTGAGGACCACTGGTCTTCCAAGAATCCACTTTTCACCGTTTCTCAAAGTATTCGTTGAAGTGGGCTACATTTTAATGTGTTTAACTCCGAAGAGACGTAAATTCTCAAGAAAACAGAATATGCAAGCATCAATTGTTTTTCACGTTATAGAATTATTTTGTTCCGACAGTGGGAAGGCAGGGTAGCGTAGGCTACGGACTGAACGTCTAAGGAATCATGGTTCGATTTCCGGCAGTGTAAAAGGATTTATCAGTACTTCAAAGCGTCCAGACTCTCTCTGGTGCCCACCCGTCCGCTTATTCAAAGTTTAACTGGACTCTTTTTCCCGGGCGTAAAGCGGTTGGGGCTTGAAGCTGACGGTTCACGTTCCCTAGTAGCTATGCTATATTTCTAATGCTATGAACCTCAGGTTATTAATACGTATGCTGTTCATCGGTCCATATTGTCAGCATCAGTGTCCATGGCAAAACAAACTTTCCTTCTCCACTTGCACCCAATGACCTTCCCTTCATTTCCCTTTGTTCCTCTTTCCCACAGAGCAGTGGAAAATATTTAATTGCAAACTAGACCTACGTGGCCTATACGTGCATAGCAATTAATAGTATGCTCATACAATGTACATAATTATTATGATTATTATTATTATCACAAAACATATATTTAAAATATTTTTCGACAAATATGTATAATACAATAGAAGGTAATTGGTCTCAAATGACCCAAGATTCGCGCCCAGCCCTATCTATTTTAAATCCCCTACAATTATTTAATTAGTAACCCTGCACCTTACAAATCTACACGTACACATATGTCCGAACACGAGGAAAGTAATGTGATAACCGCAGTAGAATATCATGTCGATCAGCAGATTCTCATCTTCTGATCCACATAGACATTAAGGAAAATGAGATATGAAAAGAAATCATTTGGAAAACATACATACTTTTCACTGTTCATATTTTTTGGAAGAAGTATAATAATGTATGAAAGCCACTGCGTGACTCCAATTGTAACGGTTGTTCGTGACGTAATACATGCAAACGTCACGTCAAGAGACATGGCACCCCTTAATGCTCCAGTCAATTTCTCATCACTCCTCGGCATATCTTTCCACTTAGAACCTGGCAGAAAACGAGGCACATCCGGAAATGTCAAAGGTTACCTAGTTTCATGCCAATGTTTGTCTATCCCTTAGCGAGTCCTTCATTACTTTCACCTTATTCTCATTGGCTACGAACATGTTAATATTATTAACAAAGAGGCCTCTTTCAATGTTTCTAAGTAAGAACCCCCTGTTATTTTTGTACATAAAAATTGTGCTTTTTGACTCTGAAAACATTTTAACAGTGTATATGGGCCGTGCCATGGCTCAGGCGGTTAGTCGCCGGCCTCTCACCGCGGAGGCACGGTTTCGATCCCGTGTCAGTGCATGTGGGATTTGTGGTGTACAAAGTGGCACTGGGACAGGTTCTTCCCCTAGTACTTCGGTTTTCCCCTGTCAATTTCATTCCACCGGAGCTAAATTATTTGGAAAAATGAAAAAACTGATAATCTTCATCACAGGGTTGCACAATAAGGCTTAAGTCTGCGGTGCGTCCGTAGCTTCTGCCGCGGGGCACTTCTCCACCAAAAAAAAAACAGTATAGATCCTTGTGATTTTTGTAACGGGTAACTAAATCAATGACACAAATATTGTTTAAGGACTTGACCGTCCTCTTGGCCAGATACATAATTGTTTTAAGAGAGGGTGTTTAATTGTCTTATCATAAAACATTTTCAAGTTTTCTTGTACCTTAATTCATAAAATTTAAGCAGATTTGAACAAACGAAACTTATGACGTGAAAGTAAGAAGAGCGTGTGTCCCAGCTTGTTGTTGATCGAAAAGGGAAGAAGCATTAAGAGGTAAATACATTACATAATGAAGAGCTTCATAACTTGTACAAGAGATTCAGCATTGTGAAATGGGCTGGCTAAAAATAACATCACACGTTTTCTTCTGTTTGATGAAGCACAACAATGGACGGTGCCACAATACCACGATTTTGTACCAAGTCGCATTCTGATATATGGTACAGTAAGTAACTTTGTTCGCTTTCGATGGCAATTAGAATATTACATATATATTTGCTTACTAATCCGTAACACACATGCTTTCAAAGAACAAGAAAATGTCATAAAATTGTATTGTTTGAATCACATAAACATATATATGGCACGGTTAAATTGAAAAATGAAGTCGGAAAATTGGAAACCCTACATTGTTTACATTACCACAGCATCATAGCTCTTGCAAAAATAAATTTATCACAGAAGAATAAAAGCTTTTATACTGTAGGAACAATAAACACAAAGAGAATGATATTTTAAAATTAAATATTAATGTTTAGTACTTTTTTCTGCATTTTATGAAGATATTCAGAGCAAACAAAATAGCATTCCACCACACACCACTTTCATGTACTGTCACCAAATATTACTGGAGCGATTATATTAAGAAGGATGCAGTTTGCCAAACGTATCAAGCACAGGGGCATGAAAATTTTGTAAAACATTTGGTCATAAAACTATACCTTGGAACAATTAGCCGCAAAGAGGATCATACTTTTAAAATAACACTGCATTCGACTTGTTCGGGATGTGATCCAAGGACACGTGCCTGCGAAGACTGTATTGAAACAGAAGGCATGAAAGTAGAAACAATATTATTGGGAATATTACTGTCGACAACACTTGGCCCAAATATAAAAAAACATAACAGAACAACACGCTAATAAATAACAAACCATACATAATAATGGGAATGCTGTTAAACAAATTGACTGAATACAAGGTTCACACAATTATGGAACATAAGTTAAGAAATTTTAAGTATAAAATAATATGTACTCTGTACATGTGTAAGAGTTATAAGTGTAAAATTTTAAAAGCAAAATCTTAATAACTCTTTCCGTCCCAAGTAAAGCCGGTGAAGGTGGTGGTGGTGTTGATGAAAGGAATGTGGCAGCCAATCACAAGTATACTTTGCAGTGATTTAATATATATTATGCAATATATTTCGGCTTTAACTAAAAGCCACCATCAGACGTTTTAAAAATGTATACACCTCTCCAGACTACAACTTGTTTCCTGATAATTACGGAGTAAGATGCCTCTTTGCAATTTCTAAATTATATATTTCATTAAACGGTTTAATACTTAATACCCAATTATTTTAACCAAACATTTTCTCAGTTACAGATTTTCATCCCTTGGAAGCCACACAATTCGGAAGATATCCCTTTCACTCAACTGAAGTATCATGTTCGTTAATACTATGTCCCAATACATTATGTTACTTTTATTGCTCTATGTTCGGCTTTTACAAAGCACAAAATATTGTAAGGCTTAAATCTCAATTACTTGAAATGTTATCGTCTTGTATGCAAGTGATGGTTATATAAGTACTTTCATAATGCCTGATGATAGATTTTATTTAAAGTCGAAACATGTTGCGTAGTATATACCGGTACTGAATAACTGCAAAGTATAGTTCTGATTGCTCCCATTCCTCTCTTTATCTGTACATCACAACGACATGTCACACAAAAGTAATAATAATAATAATAATCTTTATACGAGATATCATATCTCCTTTGTATATCAGATCATAAGTATATATTTATTCAATGGCAGTTACAACATCTTTAAAGTTTAGTTTACATACGAATAGTTTCGGCTGTAATTTCGAGCCATCATCAGGCGTTGTCCAAGGACAAAGTTACAAAATCTTTAAATAGCAGTTTTAAAGTTTTTGTATCTTTGTTCTTGGATAAGGCCAGATGATCGCTCGAAAATACAGCCGAAACTAGTCGCCTGTAAAGTAAGCTTTAATGTTGTGACTGCCACTGAATAAACATATACTTGTGATGATGATGATGATAATAATAATAATAATAATAATAATACGATAGAGGAACTTTTGAAAATAAATGCTCGCTTCCCAACCTGCTTAATTACTTCGTTAACTAGTGTCTTAGTGAGTGAGATCATTACTTAATTTCTCCGTGAGTTGGTGCTACATTTGCTGTAATAGGAGTAAACTCTTTACAGTCTGGGGACTCAATTAAGAAGCATTTCGAACAGAGTCCTGCGTCTAGACCTGAATCAGTATGAATTCATGGGAGCAGACAATTGCGGGTAAATGAACAGGGTTACAAAGCTGGTATGAAATCCAAGTAGCCTGAATTGAAAAGAGTTCGGCGGACCCGGATGCCAGCAGCGACGACCTGTTTGAGTGGTGGAGGTGAATGGGGAATGTCCGCCTCGTTGAACTGTACCGCGGGGAGTGGTAAGGGAAGTCCGAATCGAATTCATTCCAATTAATTTGAACATTGCCTGTGGCAGTGAGGAGGTCGCATCGGAAATGAAATAAAAGCCAAATCTACTTTCATTGAAATAAAACAGCAGTTGTGTACTGTTGGCATTCTGGAAATGTCCTTTGAAACTGCCCGTACAAGAGATGAACAGTCAACCCTCTGTTAAAGAGACAGGGAAAGAGACAGAAACATAGTTAAAAAAAACGCAAAACTTTATGATGAAATTGGGACTGAGGGTAAATATTCGAAGTTTCAAAGGATGTAATTGATTGTTTATTTTCAACGTTATTTTTATCGCATATACAGAGTTCTGAAATCCCAGCTCACAGCAGGTTTCATGCTTTGTTCATCTTATGACGTGTGTTGCAGCTTGAACGTTGATGTGTATTGGTAGTTACTTTGTGGTAAGTATAAAGAGCGTTTGTTATTCATAACGCACTGTCATATGGTGACAGATGCTGCATTTCTTCACTGGAATTCGCTACATTTATGGAACTGAAGAAAGCTATATAAAAATCAGGAGAATATATGTGTTCGAGAAAAATGGAGGTCCGTATACCTGTAGAGAAGTTCTGTAATAATTCTCACACAATAAGATATTAGCAGAAGCCGCCAGTTTATATGAAGCTGTAAAGCAAAGCCCAGAGTTTCACACAATTCTGCTTCACCTTCAAGTCTCTAAAGGTATCTAAGAAACCAATATAATACCGAATTTATCCTCACCCCATTCTTGAAATTCCAGTGTGAGTATTCAACATTCTGAACACATTCCTTCACTATCCACCTAGCAGTCCACTCAATCTACACTAACGAGCTATACTTCACTATTCAAACAATATTATTTTACCCCGATAAATCACAAACTTCCCCGTTATTCTGTAACATTCCTAACTGTCACTTCTTTCTTTTTTAATAATTTTCTGGGCACTGCTTTCAAGTACTTTTCCTTCATGTTTGTCCCTCATAGCAAAAGGCCAATGGCAAAATTACCTTGTATAGCGGAGAGGGTAATAACCTTTTCGAAATAATTTTTTTTCTATGGCTCGACAGCCCTATATGGGCCTGGGCCTCCTCGTTTCGTCGAGGTTTCATGGTCACACACATTTGAGACACACCACAGTCGGTAGGACTCCTCTGGACGAGGGACCAGCTCGTTGCAGAGACCTCTACCTGACAACACACAACACTCACAAAAGACAGACATCCATGCTCCCGGTGGGATTCGAACCCACGATCCTAGTAAGCCAGCGGCCGAAGACCCACGCCTTAGACCGCACGGCCACTTCGACATAAATAATAACAAGAAATATCTGTTGTCTTAAATTATATATGAACATCTTTTATATTGTTAGTGCTAACAGAAAATTGGTTAAATAATAATATCGTGTCCAACACTCACGCACTTTACCTACCGTCACTGTGTTCTGTCAAAGTATACACCAGAGCCGTTCTGAGAAAGCTGATAGTCGGTCATATTGACAATAAATTTCCAGTCTTTTACGAAAAAAAAAACAAATACCATTGCCATGTTTTTATAATTCACTACTCAAGAGCCTGTTGAGTCCAACCCAATTCCTCACAGTCTATTTATTTAATGTTATTTTCCTGCAACCTTATTTCCCATAAGTGGCCTCTTACTGTCAGCTTCTGCCTATGCTGTTATGCTTCCCATTCCTACAGTACTCTTTTACCGAGAGAGCAGAGATGTCCTAGAACCGCAAATGCAGTGATTTTTTTTTGTGGTGAAGGGCCCCGCAGCAGATGCTACGGACGCACCGCAGCCTTGAGGCCTATTGTGCAACCCTGTGATGAAGATTAGTTTTTTCGCTTTTCCGTGTAATTGAGCACCGGTGGAATGAAATTGACAGCGGAAAACCGAAGTACTCTGGGAAAAACCTGTCCCAGTGTCACTCTGTCCACCACAAATCCCACATGGACTGGCCCGGGATCGAACCCGGGCCTGCGCGGTGAGAGGCCGGCGACTAACCGCCTGGCCATGGCACTGTCCTATGCAGTGATTTACTGTTGCCGTAAAGTTTGAGCTGAAGTGAAAGATTTAGCATTCAGTAACAACACAAACTGGCCTCAAATATCTCTTACATTATCATCACAACAGTATCTACCACTTTTCTAAAAGCATGTGTGTCTATAGAATAATACAAAAAGCGTCACGAATAGCATAAAACCTAGAACAGGAATTAATAATTAGTTTTTCCGCCAAAAAATCCCTAAACATTTTAAGTGAAACGACAAAACCGAATCCAATCGATGAGAGTCAACAAAGCGAAACTTTGTTCTTTCTGGATGACTGATCCACTACTTTAAATTCCATGTCAGAATAGTTCAAATATCTCGCATGATACAGTTTGTTTGTGTCCTTTGTTAAGTTGTTCCTATATGTATTTGACATTACAATAATACAAAGTAGTGTATGATCCACGTCATTTATCATTTACATGGTGCGTCCTAGTGACCTTTAGAATAACTGCATTACTAATATCGGGGCAAGGTATTACCGTACTGCAGTACACAAATATGACAAACACATACAATAACAGACAAAGCACAGGCAAAGTTTTCCCGCTCTTGATGAAACATCACGCTACACAGACGTAAGGGAAAGTAAGGACAGAACTCCACGACTTCTTCGCTCGACACCAGGTGGAGATAGATGGCCAGCTTCGCGTCCTGGCCGCTTTACCTCCGACAAAAGAACCCCGGTACCCACGGTACAGGAATCTGTGCCCCACAACCGCGCTCTATGGAGAATAATCAAAGGTCTTCTCCCTACGGGAGCGAAATCAGAATTCTTCGGTTGCTGTAACGTACTCTGATAACTACTACTGATGCTGCTGTGCAGCAAGAATCAACACTGGTGAGTTGGTTCGTGTCGGATCACGTGACTACATTCTTCAGGATTTTGTGTCAAAACAGACGTCGGGTGTTTGCGCAATATACTAGTTTTTTGTCAAAAAACTAGAAAACGGAAATCTACTGTCAGACTAGACTCATCTAGGCAGTTGGGAGATCAAACTTAGTGAATGATACCCGATAATTTCGCACTCCTTTTGCTTCAGCGATGTTGAATGATACTCAGACTTCGGTCATTCAATGCGACATAAAAACAAAAATTTCAAAGATTCTAAAGGAAACTTTATAGTCTGCGTAACCTAAAAGGCCTGAACATCAAGACTAAGAGTAATAAGCCGTGTCAAAATGTGTCTTCGATATGAACTATGAATCTGTTTCTCCAAAGAATTATTCAATCAATTATTCTAAAATAAAAATATGGATAACATTTACAGCAGTTTTTCAGTAAATAAGATTGAATCTTTGGACTCGTGAATCACGAACGAAATCGGCTTACTTACACAAAACATTTCAGTACCATTATTTTGAACAAGAAAAAGTACCAGTTTTGAAACAGGCACGGTACATGCTAGTTGTTCTAGTGAGGTATTTGCATGTCCACTAAACTAAAATTTTTTAAAGAATTTCCTTTCCAATACCTTGAAAATATGTAAGAATGACAAAAGTCTAATAAATTTCCGGACAGCAATATTGAGGAATTTTTCACACATGAGATTAGGCGGAAGGGAATACCTTGGTGTGACCAAATGCACAATAGGCTGATGAAAATATTTATATATGTCGAACAAGTGCAATACCTTTTTTGTTTACAGAGTAAGTGCGATTATTTATTTGAATACTTCTTGTACTACTTGTTCCTGTATTTTATTCACATACTTATTGCTAGAGGATAATATAAATATGTTGACTACGATTTGAGGAAAGTCATCTCCATTATGATTTCTAAACATATAGAAATGCCTTGTTTACAATGAAAATAATGCAAATGTTCCACATTAGAATTCTAAACTGGTAAAACAAATGATGAAACATGTAAAATATCATGACATGCAATCTCCACGTCCACAAACACATCTCCAGTGCATAACAACCTATTAACATACCATTTACACACACGTCAATACCTACAATGTGCTGACATTTCGAACAGTGAAAACAGAAGTGACAAGCGTGTTTACACTATAGAAGCCAATAAGAGTCGTTCATGCAAAAATATATGTATATCGAATGGGATGGAGTTCTCACGTATGGAATTTTAAAATTCATAACTTAGGCGACGGAGAGATTGTGAGTCAAATTAGATTATTCTAGAATTTCTACGCAATCGTAAGTCTGCAAGTATACAAACACACGAATTTCGTACTAAGACTATTAATATTATTAGGTCTGTTTTCTGAAGACATATTGCCTTTCGTTGTGTGTGGTCTTTATGTTGCAGACAACAACGTGTATTTCGATATGGACCAAAACAAAACATCGTAACTTAAAAGACGAATTTGATCAGTTAAGGTCATATAAAAAATAGTTTTCTAAACGTAATCATAGTTAACCCTTTGAAGCACAAATATAATGTAGAAATGTTTCAACCTTTAAGTCCCATCTCACACAAAACATTATGCATGAATTCCAAAGATCAGTCTGTTAATGACATAAGAAAATCAACCTTCTGGGCTCCAGACTCAGTTTTTCCACATGGAAGTATTTGTTTAGGGGGCAGATTTCCTTACTGTCCCCCGTTTCATCCTTTATTTAACAAATATCACTCTTCGCCACCACACGTAAGAAACGTAACTCGAAAGCTAATAAAATAATAATGTTAACAATGAAAAACCTAATATAAATATATGAATATTTTGTTGTAATTTCGCTTACTGCCCAGGTATGGCGAATCTCTTCAAACTGGCACTCCAATAAAACAGTTTCTCGCCACTGCACTGGCAGAAGCGGATGGCAGTTGTCGTGCTACACAGTCCGTGCAGTAGCAGAAGCAGCAGCAGTAGTAGTAGTAGTAGTAGTAGTAGTAGTAGTAGTAGTAGTAGTAGAATTTGTTGTGATATTAGGAACAGGACAAAAAGGATGAGGAGGAAGAGTAAACTAAGAATAGCAGTTCCTTACTCATCTGAATAAACGGGCCATCGAAACACGTTAAACAGAAGAGTATGACTGTGAAATTCCGAGTCGATCTAGAACTACTTTTCCACTATGGGGAATTTGAAGTTTTCACAGCCGTTTTGCTGAAGATTCAAGTCTTCTTGGGTGTTGTGCTATTTCGTTGTGCAAGTAGTTTCCGACGTTTCGAGGATCGTAGTGCCTTCATCTTCAGTCTGAACCAGTCTTCAAGCAGGCTTATTGGGCCCTAACGAAGGCACTAGGATCCTTCGAAAGGTCAAGAAGTACTTACACAACGACACATGGTAACATCCCAGAAGACATGGATCTTCTACTTTTTCACTAGTTATACGTAGACTTGAGGGAAGAGAAGTTGATAAGTCACGAAACTGTATTTGTGAGTAACGTACTGGGCCATCCAAATGTGACAGTCACCTGTCTGCAGCACGCGAAGGGAAAGGCGTCTTGTTCAATATATCAGCACTTTAAAATGCGATGGTAAAATAAAATAAAGGGCGAAATCTTCACAATGTGTGTACACATTTTGTACTCTACATGCAGAATGCTTTACCTCACAGCGCAACTGGATTATTTGCATTCAATTTCCATTCATTAGATGTTGTCAAAGAACCTTTTGTCATTTGGATATTCGCCTAAAGTTTTTAAGAGTTTGGAGACTTCTTTTAACTGCAAGGCTTTTAGTATTAATATTCACCAAAGCATACCCTTTCAAAGTATTTCTCTTTTCTTCCATGCTTCAAGCTTGTTCAACTTTCAAAAGGACTTAACTTGAGTATGTATGAAATAAAATTGAGTTTCAGTGTTTTCACGTATTAAAACCACGTATCACATAAAATTCATATAACACAGTACGTCGAAAGACGTAGGAATGGAGGCTGGCCTACAAATATAATGAAAGTTCTAAGTTATACTGAACCCAGAATTCATTTCTCTACATTTTTTATCCTTTTGCCATGTGCATGGAAATAAGCAGTATAAAGACAATGGTTTCCCTTCGTAGAAATTCGCTTTTATTTGTATTACGTACATATTAGCATACGGCTCAAATGAAGCGTGTATTATTAAACAATATCGAAACTGTTCAATCGCTGATCATTGGACCCCAGACCGAACACAAAATAATGATGGGCTAATAAAAGGGAAGTCAATGGTAACTGTCAGTACTGCGAACGTCAACCTTTAAATGAACAAAAGAATACGATCACTGAACAAACAGAAAACTAATGCTTTACGCTCATATAAATGTCAGACAAATAATGGAATTGTGTCTATCACTGAATAACAGAACAAATGGACAAACACTATTAGGAAGACAAATGCAATTTGAATTAACTAAGCACTTTCACCTCAAAATATCTGTTTACACTATTGTTCGACGTCTGCTTCTGTTGTACCACACGAACTACCTAATGTCATTAAAGGAATGGCATAACAAACTTATTAATTTCGATCAACTAATAAGTTGTTATTTTAAAGAGAAATATTGTGAAGTTGCAAGATTTATTTGAGTAGGTTTTATGAATTTCGATGTGTTTTCTATACGACTGCTCTCTGAAATGTCCAGCAACGTAGAAAACGCAAACAGGCGTACTGAAATTCGCACTGGTGAGAACAAAAATTTAGTTCCTTTTAAATTTTAAAGGCAATGGTAAATTATTATTATATGGGTAAAAGGAGAGATACATACAGGGTATTGGTGCAGAAACATGACGGAAAGAGACCACTTGGATGACCTAGGCATAGATGGGAGGATAATTTTAAAAATATCCTAAAGAAATCGTTTGTGAAACCGTGGACTGGATTTATCTCCTTCAGAATGGGGACAAGTGGCGTACTCTTGTAAACACGGTAACGAAATTTTACATGAAACTCGATAGCACATCTCCCAAAGTTAAGAAGGGACATGTAAGTACCTGCAACAGACATCTGTAACTCATGCATACGAAAACAGTGAGACTTCTCTGGTTATTTTATTGTAGTAAGTAGTATTGGTAAGGAAAATTCTGGAGGCCGGGGACTGGGCCCTCCTACAATATTCACTCGCAACTGCTTACATTCACATCTATACATCCCATCCAGACTCAACACAAAAGACACAAGAAGCTCTCCAGTACATGCATCAAAATTGCAATCCCCATTTTCTATTCACTTTATCCTGCTTAAGGGACAATTACTTGAAAATACTAATGTGTTTATGTAACAGGTTTAAAAGGTACGTCCTTCTAATTACTGCAAGGGACTACAAAGACATGAGGTCATGATTATTAAAAAATCTATGGATTTGACATGAAAACACATAATACGCTGCGGTAGTAATTTTATTTTCAACTAAATTTTGGCTGCCTGAAGAAAAGAGGGGGCGAGAATCTGAGGCTCGTTATAGAGCGAGCCCGAGCACCCCCCTTCCGGAAAGATGGTACGTATGTGTCTCGGCTTACAAACTGGGGGAGATAATTAGAAATTGGGAAAATTTGGGAACGTTTAGGAAGTGGGGTAGAGACAGAACATGAATGCGGAATTCACACTCAAGGCCAGGGGGTAGTGTAGCGCATTTGTAACCTGTTAAACTTCTATGGATTTTGGAAATCGGTCTTTTTTAGTGAAACTCGAGACTTGACGGCTTTTGCTTCAATAATTCAAGTGGGAAATTCCAGAGGACCCCCCCCCCCCCTCTCAATATCCGTTTATCGTGGATTTTGGGTTTCCGGGGTTAAAACAGTGTTCCAGCACGAAATTTGTTTTAGCCAATCAAGTTCGTATATTTTAAAACATAAATTCGGCGTATCGGCGACTCCAAAATTTACATTTCGGCCAACAGGAATACTTTTGACTTAGGAGGGGAGACGTTCTTCGTGCGGACAGACTGTGGTTGCGTTTTTGAACGTAGGACACTGTTCGGGTAACTGAATTCCTCGCTTCGCTAAAAGTTCAGACTGATGAAACAAAATCACAATTAGAAATTATTATTCGGGAGTGTATAAAGCAGGGAGAAATTTGTGAAACTTCTGACTGTGCCTTGGAGTGTTTTGTGATATTCAGCGTTATCGAATATACACTTGAAAACTTAAAACTCAAGTCACTCAATCACAATAATGTGTGATTACTTCAAAGTGCCGCGCAGGTGATACAAGTAGCAAGTTGTACTCACTTCAGCAACACTTATTAATCAACAAACTATATTCAATAAATCACGAAGACCGTTACCACGTGTTTTAAGCTATTGTTGTTTTTGTGTAAAGTGGGAATGTGTCTGCTGAGTTAACCACAAGATAACAGTCCGTGATAGATGAAACCTCATCCTGCCGCACTTGACCTCGTATCCCACCATACCCTCTCTAAGCAAATCACCTCGAATAAACTCTTCCGATAGAGTGTTTTTTTTTCTGACTCTCAAGTGTTAATACTTGCTGACGCCGGGCTTTCAATAACCTGTAAATCAATCCTGCACCCTCTGATTCAGAACCAAGATCGTACAAACCAAGAACAAGGTGATTTAGACGGTAGTATTCACGTTGTTTCGGCCAAAACACTGGGGGGACGGCAGGTAAAGGCCCCGAGCTGAAGGCTGGACCCAGCACATCGGAGCCATTTCGCTACCACATCGCAACATCAGGTGCGGGGCAAGACAACAGCGGGTAGAACTATCGTGAAAAGAACGGCAGCGCATTCTTCACGAAGTTGAAAAAAAAACCCTTATTTAGAGACCAAAGTACTTTCGTCCGTCCATCTGTCTGTGTCTGTCCGTGATTTAGTACCAGCGGCGATAACGTCTGCAGGATTTTCGTGAAATCCGGTGAAGCAGGTATTTACAAAAAGCTGTCGAGTAACCGTCAGTTTCACAAAAATCGGCTCAATGATAGCCATACTTTACTTCAAGCGTATATAAATTTCTGCACGGCCTTTCCGTATTTCTTGACGGATCTAAGTGATGAGATCTGCGTTCGTCCGTGACATTACGCGGCGTCGTGTGGTAATTGTTTACCGACGTTTCTCTTACCTCATTCCATACATGTTTTTCCACCAGCCTTAGCTGACTACACTCCTAACGTTGTCTCTATCCACCCTCCCTTTCCCCGGTTCAATTCTATTGGCTGTCACCACGCTTACTGATTTCCACCCCGCGAGCACCTTCGCATATAGAATCTACGTCACGTCGCCAGCTTTCTTTTCTCCTCGGACTCTTGACCCTTGAATAAGGGACCGATACGTTGTCCCGAAACGTCGGTAAACAACTGCCAAACGACGCGGCGTAATATCCCAGAAGAGGCGCAGATCTCATCAACATCGCAGCGGAATCCGAAATCAAGGATCTAGATGAAATCCGGCACACAGCTCCAAGTGATACCGATGAGCAATTATCCGTTTCGTTTAATGGGGTGCAGTGAAATTCATACTTTATTTTGCAGTGTAAATAAACTTTTGCCTGCATTTTCTAAATTTTTCATCATAATTGGCAACAATTCAACACGACATGTCCACACAGGCATTTACTGAGTAAACGTGAGTTTCGTTAAAATCGGCGCAGCCAAAGCCATGCTTTAATTGGAGGCACAATTGAATTTGTATCCGTACTTTCCACATTTACTGTCCGATTTGGTTGAAATTCTGAATAAGAAATCCGCACATGCTGCCGTGGAGTATTTACGTGTTTCATGAGATCTAGTGAAGGAAAGGCCATACCTTTCTTATGGGCGTAAAGGAAACTGCAATTACGCAGGTACCATAAAACCATATGATATTTTGAAAGTAAATAAAGCCTTAGTAAAGGCCGTGCCATGGCTCAGGCGGTTAGTCGCCGGCCTCTCACCGCGGAGGCTCGGGTTCAGTCCCGGGTCAGTCCATGTGGGATTTGTGGTGGACAAAGTGGCACTGGGCCAGGTTTTTCCACGAGAACTTTGGTTTTCCTCTGTCAATTTCATTCCACCGGTGCTCCATTACAAGGAAAAACGAAAAAAATTAACTATCTTCATCACAAGGTTGCACAATAAGCCTTAAGGATGCGGTGCGTCCGTAGCAACTGCGGCGGGGCCCTTCGCCAAAAAAAAAGCCTTAGTAAAAATCTGTCTACTAGGTCTCGCAGGACACCATTTGCAATCTTATTACTAGATAGGCCTCCTCTGCATTTTCTTACAAACCACTAAGAAAATTACAAAATAACATTTAAAAAAGGCACCGGACGTGATTTTATTCCAAGTAGGCCAATCTCACGATTCCAGGTCAATACTACGCTATTGAGACAACCTTCAAACGTCACAGGCAGCAATCAGTGTAATCGTCCTCCAATGCATGCAATCCTGCCAGAGATCTTGAAATAATTTCGCAGGTTCAACTCTGCAAGTGATGTGGGGCGTGAGATTTACATCGCATGTCTACTTGCTGCGAGGGAACGAGAAAGGCATAAATCTTGCCATATAACAGCGCTGTAAATCATCTGAAATAATTCTAGGGAATTAAGACCACCGGAAAATATGTGAACATATGAAATATTCGACCAGTACTGATAAATACTACATTTGGAAAAGAAGAATAACATAACAAATGCGTCTCCATCACTATAAAATTGTAATGTAAGATTTTGATGATGATGGAAAACAAGATGGTGACGATAATAATGCTGATGATGAGGAGGAGGAGGAAGAGGACATCTATTGAGCGAAATAATATTTTCTGATGAAGTAGCATCCAAATCTCATGAATGTAATCAGGTATAGCAGTCGAATATGTGAGTCTGGTCTAACCCAGCGACTGTTTAGAGCATTAGAAAGTACTCCTAGGAAGAACATGCGGTGCGCAATCACAAGCAAAAATGTCGTTAAGTCCGTTGTATGTTGCAGGACAAACAATAAACGGTATTGTGTATTTCGACAAGATAAAACTTACGCTCAAGGGGAGTGCCAACGTCACTCTGTAGCAATGCCGTGAATCTTTACATTATAATGACTTTCGTACGGCAGTTAATGCACGGGCAGTTTGCGAAAAGTAAATGTGCAGAGCTGAGCTGGTTTCTCGGTCTTACTTCCAGGACACAGGATTCAGCGAACAACAGCATTAGCTTTTCTACAGAAACTTTAATCGCCCTCATTGATAAACAGCAGTTGATAAGCCAATAAAATAAAATCCAAGCCTTATGTTATACAACTAAATCTAACACATAAAATTGCGTCTACAGGGAAGTATATAATATATTATATCCCTAAGTTACTGTCCATTTGTAGTGATAAAACACTAGCCGAGGTAGCGTAGTCAGCATAGTGACTGGACTATCCAGGGTTCGATTCCTGGCAACGGAATGAGAATTTTCTCTTCTCTAAAGTATCCAAACCGGCTCTGGGGCCCACCCAGTCTCCTACTCTTGTTACCGGTGGCTATTTCTCCGGCCTAAAGCGGCTGGTGCGTGAGGCATCACTCATCTCTATCGAGGACCGAAGTTAATAATGAGTGGAGCTACAACTCCAGTCCTCTACACCTTATCGGCGAGTACAGGGAAAATTTTGTCTTTTACTTCTGCAACAACAGTCAGGTGATATTGTGGTTGCGTGTGAAGAAACGTCTTGAGAAGCGGAGTTACCGTGCAGTTTTGTACCGTAACACATGAAGTACGTCTGCGTACACTAAACCAAGCAATTAAATGTCTCATCATATAGATGAAGAGTTTGGAAAAAACACGCGCGTCGTAATTTCTTCTCAGAAATTTTATGTTTTGCGTTATATTTATAAAACCGAAGAACAAATTGGCTACTGTGTCGTCCTCTGTGCCTGGCCTCTGACATATTTATCAATACGCACTCGCATATTAAAAATGTTTCATGTGGTTTCGGTTACGTCATTGATAGGATACGGGTTGCGTTTCAAAACCGCAATGAGAATAAAAACATCAGTAAAGTTATTACAATCCATACTGCAAACAAACCATCATTCATTTGAAAGCTATACTCTCAAAACTTCCTTTCCCCCAACCCCTGTTCTATAAATATACATTATTGTACATGAATATTTAACATTTGCCCAAAACGTATTCATGCACAAATATTAAGGTTTTTTGATTGTCAGTCGCTTTTTTTGTTAACTTATATAGCTCTAAACATTAGGTTTCTTTCAGTATTAATATTTCAACATTTTTGCTACAATCATGTAAAAAATCTTAATCATTTAGAGTCAATGGGAATAGATAAGGAAAAAATGCTCCGAAGCAAATGAAGACAATTCCGTGTAGTAATCACGCTTGCAACAAATACTGTTCGGTTCTTCCTTAGTTACCGAAACGTCTGAACTGCCTACATTATGTAGCTTCAAGTTTCAGGATAACTGTGTAAATCGTAGCTTCATTTAAGGATTTGCTCTAAGAAAACTACAAAATACCACAGTCCAGAGAAGAGATATTCTATGCTAGATTCTTACACATGAAATTCCCGATAAAAATTTGAACACTGAAGTGCAACCCGACAATTGTAACGTACTGGGGCCGTGGTTAAATTTCTTGCTTTTATTTTATATTCGGGGGAAATAATAAAACAAGATCGAAATGATAAGCGGAAACAAATAGTTCAGGGCGGGTTTTAATGAGAGGCTTAAACGCTAATGGCTATGATATATAGGCCTTGAAGATAGCAGTGAATGTCACTACGAATTGAATTCTTCTACGATGACTCACTGAAACAAAACCTATGCTATGGGTTCAATGAGACATTTAAGGACTCCTCGGTTTTTGAATCGTCCACAGAGTCCAAAGACAGTGGAACGAATACACATGTTTAATATATTGTCATTTACGAAGGCAGTCGTGGTCAGTATTTAGGTTAGATTGAATTGGATTAGGTTGATGTAGTGGTATAGCAATAGGCTTGAATTACGGAAGTATCCTACCTCTTTAAATCTTGCGCTGCATAAGTCCACTACAGGTGTTGTGATTTGTCTCTCCGGGTGATGTGCGGAATAATAGCTTTAACGCACGTACAGGCCCGCTTCCTGAATTCAAATACTTCCAAACCATCCACGACCATATATTCATTCCATTTAAGGCATCACAACTTTTGCAGCTGAGACGTGGTTCTTAAATAACCTTTAAGTCAATCGTATAAAAATCCTCTTAACATAACGGAAACACTATCAGGGTAGTCTGTACGACGTCATATTCAAACAGACTCACTCCCAAAAGTGAAACGGTTGGATTTACCAATCGTGTTTGTTGGTGGTTCAGACAATGCCTCACTCAGCAGGTAAGCCCCCTATAAGGCTAATTTCGGCTACGTTAGCCAGTGATAAGTGGGTCACTGTCACCACGGCATGGCGCGTCCTCAGGTTGCGGATGGAGGAACGGCCTCTGGATATGGAGGGTAGCTGCGAATACATTGAATAAGCAGTCGTGGACAGCCGACAAGGGATGGTCCTCCAGCATCGGGGTTGGGCGAGGTGCTAACAAATCCTGAGAAAACCAAGTACATGGTTATGTCTCGAGATCAGAATTCAGGTAAAAATCACAACATAAAGATAGATATTAAATCCTTTGAAAGGGTGAAACAGTTCAAATATTTGGGGACAACTCTAACGAACAGAAATTCCATTCAGGAAGAAATTAAGAGCAGACTGAATTCGGGGAATGCTTATTATGATTCGGTGCAGGATCTTCTGTCTTCCAGTTTGCTATCCAAAAATACAAAGTTTAAGATATACAGAACTATAGTTTTGCCTGTTTTTTGTATGGGTGTGAAAGTTGGTCTCTCACACTGAGGAAGGAACATAGGTTGAGGTATAGACTAGGGTGCTGAGGAGGATATTTGGGCCTAAGAAGGACGAGATAACAGGGGAGTGGAGAAGACTCACATAACGAGGAACTTAATGATCTGTACTCATCACCAAATATTATTCGGGTGATTAAATCAAGGAGAATGAGGTGGGCGGGGCATGTAGCACGTATGGGGGAAGGAGAGGTGCATACAGGGTTTGGGTGGGGAGACCTGAGGGAAGGAGACCACTTGGAAGACCCAGGCTAGAAGGGAGGATAATATTAAAATGGATCTTCAAGAAGTGAAATTGGATGGCATGGACTGGATTGATATGGCTCAGGATAGGGACAGTTGGCGGGCTCTTGTGAATGCGGTAATGGGCCTTCTTTTTTCAAAAAATGCGGGGAATTTTTTAACTAGCTGAGGACCTGTTAGCTTCTCAAGAAGGATTCTGCTCCATGGCGTTAGTCAGTTAGTTAAAATCTTAGCACATAGAGAATCTAAAGACTGAAGATAATATTTCTATTTCTGGTCGAATATAAAATCACATTCCGATTTCTGTGCTGTTAGTTCAGTTTCAAACTCACGTTTTTAGTATCAACCACAAAACAACAAATCCCGAAGCTTTGCTATGAGATATAATCCTCGGTAGATATAAAGAATCTTGATACTGACTCCAAAATCAATTGCTAAATTCGTGGCATTATGTAGCTAATAGACTAGGGCAGTGTTTGCCGAACGTTTTTGCTCGCGGACCCCTTCTGGCTTCGAAAAATAACCACGGAACCTCACATCCTTGCTCACGTAAATATATAGTGTCCGGATGATAGGTATGGACTGGATTGATGTGGCTCAGGATAGAGACAGGTGGCGGGCTCTTGTGAGTGCGGTATTAAATCTTCGGGTTCCATAGATCGCGGGGGATTTCTTGACTAGCCGAGGACCTGTTAGCTTCTCAAGAAGGATTCTGCTCCCTGTAGTTAGTTAGTTAGTTAGTTAGTTAGTTAGTTAGTTAGTTAGTTATTTAGGCTACGTTATTAAATTCAGTCCTCTCTCAGTTTGTTTTGTCACTACCTTCTACACTGCCCGTTGCTGTTCAACGACTTGGAATTCACTGTTAGCTACTCACACTGAACGTCGCAATAAATACAACATAAGGGACAGTGAAACACTGATGTGTTTCGGGATACAAGAAGCAGTCGGCATATGGCGTGAGAGAGGTAAAACATGTCTGAAAACAATTCATCTACAGAACTATGATGCACGACTCGATTCCTACGTAGCATTACATTTTACGGGTGAATAGAATACATGGAGAGCATTACTCATGTCTGGGAGGAAAAGGAAGCACCAGGAGCTGTAGTCGATATACGTTATACTCTGGTGTTAATCATTTCCTTTCTCTTTGTCGTGTAGTTTCCAACCCCCGGAGCTTGCGTGTTCTAACTTAAACAATTATGAGTTACGGCGTAATTTCAAAATGAATCGTAAGTCTAAGTGCTTTATTAATTACTGGGACTTTGTCTATATATCAACAGGACACATGGCAGGAAGCAGCATGTAATTCTCTTGTGTCAGTGTAAATAAACAGTCAGGCAGAATCAAAAATACCTAACCTCCAGCACGACCAAAGGAAAAGAAACATTAATTAACCACTTACTATTATTTCAATATATACCAAGCAGGCACATACATCATTCTCTCGCCAAACGAGGTATTTCCTGTAAATGCGGTTCTTAATTAACGCATACATGGGAATAAAATCGATGACGTAATAACAGTGTGAACATAACCACACTCGCCGTCATTGGTAACTTAACAGTTTGAAGCATGGCTAATTTAATATTTTAAAATTATAAAAGAAAACAGATGATTACATTGTGTTAAAGAGCTTGTACCAAATTCTTTTAGTGTTACATTATATTACTTATACATACAACACGTAATACTTGATGATGGCCCCTTGTGGCCGAAACAAGTTGTACGTATAACATAATGTAGAACCATATAAATGTGTTGTGACTGATGGACTGTATAATACCTTCCTTAGTACTATCACACCGAATATCTAAGATAAATTTAGTACCAAACCACCTGAACTTCTTAAAAACATTATTGTGTATAATTTGTCTTGTGAGTCTATACGAAACTTATGCTTAACCGCTTATCCCCTTACCCGCAATTTCACGTAATTTATTGTTTGTGTGGCCATAAAATCATTTGTGGCGCCATTAAAACGAAAAATTCTGGGAAAAACGGTTATGGATAATTTTATCCACATATCTGATAATGAGGACAATAAGAGTTATAACGACTGCCCAGCGTAATGACATATTTACGCACGTAGTACCATAGTAAAAATTCCAACCGCGTTAAATTTGCCGGTCAGACACAAGCATGCACTCAGGGTCAATGTAAACACACACGTTTTGCAAAAACTACAGAAGTCAGCTTCGAAAAAAGACCGCACTGTGAATCCATAAAGAAATGTAAAATATGAGAATTCTGAGTGGTTGTAAAAAGAAAATAACACCTGCATAAATAATAAGTCCCAGAAGCAAAATATAAGACTTTAAGACCACAAACAAAGTTCCCATTTACGAATACCAGAAACATGTAAACGAGCAGCTTCGCACTTCAATTAGTGTTACAGCTAGGAAGTGTACTTCTCATAAAGTAACACAAAAACAAGGAGCCACATAATAACTTCATTACCCTCAATTATTTATAATAAACTTTAACTTATGTTAAGTTATAAAAAATAACACGTACTTTTGTACAAAAGCCTTTGTAATTATCTAGTATAAAACATTTACATTGAATAATTTTGCATTACGGTTACACAAAATCCATACTGAATATCTTTAGTGACATTAAAATCAACATTTTAAAATAAGCCTTAAATTGTACATATATATATATTTCAATAGTTGTACTGAACAACCTTTCAAAATTTAGAACCGTAAACACTGACGTGACCTAACATATAAAAATCCTTAATGTAAATACTCTTCATCTCCAATTATAAGCATTCGATTTGTGACACCAGATTGACTGACTGGTCGAAATATGTAGCTGTGGGACTTAAACAGTGTACAGACGTTGATATAAATTTTAACGTATGTCACATATAATGTACAGCACTGCTTGTGAAGACACTATAAATACGACATGATCAAAACCAAAAATTAACTAAAAAATATACACTTATCAATAGAATATCAAGGTCCTGCACCATTTATACCCAAATTTCTTTCCACCCAACAGCATAATAACAATTTTGATGTTCCTACATGATTCGGTCACAAAACGCAGCCATCTTCAGGGATCTGCGGTTAACAAATTTTGCGTCTGTCCACCTGTCAGACGTAGGTCTAATCACCAAACATTTCTCGACAAGCGAAACCGCGCCTAACCATGCCGTAATTGCTCCTCTACTGCCTATTTAGTGTCACTTAACATACAAGACGCCAACTATCTCCCCTACGTATACAAGATACGGAAAAACTTGCTGTTCGTATTACTCTCCGATTTCTATGAAAAAATAAAAAGGAAGGCCGGACTAAATATTAACGCAGATACTCGAAGATTTTATCTTTCGACAGCCTTGAGTCTTCACACGTAACAGTCGAGGACACGAGTGGCTTGTGAACTGCAAACACAGAGGTATTATTTTATCTGACAACTAGCGTCATTCTTCACTCAGACAGATTTTCGTGACGGCAGGCGCTGGCTGTTATTCCAAATTACCGCGCTTGAGTCGAGGTCCGCGATTTTTAATTCGATATATTGCAGTCAATGTTAGGTTTCTACTCGCCACGTTTACAGAAGATGCTGCCACTTACATGTAATAGGCCCTTTCATAATACCAATAATGATAGTCTGATTACACACATCAAATTATTTCGAGAGTAACTGTGACCTTCTTTTTTTCACTACCTATGCAGGAGGAAGCAATATCTCCTGCCATTTCGCTGCCCCCCACTTCATTCCTAGATGAAATGGATTTTGGATGGAAGCGAATTACTACATAGGGCGCAAAATAAGAGAAATATTCGCGATCCCGCGAAGAATTGTATTAAAAATACAGAATAAATATAGCTAAGTAAAAAATAGAAATGGAAATCCAAGAAGAAAGAATGTGCAAACCAGATCACTAAAATTGCTCTCGTGAAAAGAAGCCAAAACACAAAGAAAAAACGAGACAAATAAGTAAAGAGAATGAAAATAAAAGCATAAATAAAAAGCAATTCTTTCCAACGAGGTAACAAAAAATAATAAAAGAATAAACGCGAAAGACGCTCTGGTCTGGAGAGTGGTAGAACTCGAGTTTACTATAATGGAAAAATAACTTGAATATTGGCCATTGTGCAGGCGAGTTGCTAGAAGTATTTTATTAGGACCCAACTCTTTCCGCATTGTGCTTGTTTAATATACAGCTCCTCGCTCCTCTCCCCCATCCATCGATATAACTTCCATAACCACACTACGTCAGTTCATAACAGCCGTGTTCTAAGACAGAAATGAGGGTGATATCCTTTCACGGAAATCTCTGTCGATTAGTTGTTGGAATAAAAGTGAAGCGTACAGACTACCAAATGCAACACAAGATAAACTTCCTGTTTATCATCTTAAACGTGTTCATTAAAAAACTTCTACTAGAAGTGCAATTGTTTTAATAACATACTATCATAGTACACAAATAAGGGTCTGTCTTTATGTGTAAATCGTGGCTCGAAAGTCATTTGACCCTCGATGTTTCAACATGTTGCCTCTAGTGTCAAGTGACTCTTACGTCATCCTCTATACCAATTTCCGACATGTTCCCGCCCTAGAACCGTCATTAGAAAAATCTTAATTGCGTGACAATTACTATAAGAATACTGAAGGCCTTAAAAGCTCATAGTCGCAATAGTTACAAATATACCAAAAACATCCACTAATAGTAAAGAGATTAAATATTTATATATTAAAGTGTTTCACGTAACTAACAATAATATACTGTATATATAAAAATTTAAAATTGACTAATTTAGGCTGTTTTATGACCAATTATATAACTGTCTAAACAACGCTCAGCTATGTGTAAGCAATAACGTGCGTATTAGCTACTTAGCCGTGGTATTCTCATATATACGATTTTTTCACTTACTGAGTGTAAACAGCAGATGTATTGAAATTAGATTTACATTTTCCGAAAGTGTGTGTTCAAGGATTTATTATTAATTAATCTGTAAGCCGCATTAGGGATGTATGTTTTATTTTCTCTTCAAGGGAATTACGAAAAGAAATATAATTTCAGTCTCCTAATAGATATTTGAATTTCATTATCATTAAAACAGAATAAGTGAATTTACTCACTTGTTAGAAAAAGATAAGGCAACTACTTTAGCTCTTTAAATATATGTTTATCTGCATGTTCTATACGATAATTCATTAAATGAACATAGTAGGGGGGGGGGGATGATATCAATCTTGTATTCGGGCACAATGTATGTGAATTTGTTACATTTATCTCTTTCATTTTGTTCAACTGTAATGCAATTTATTATACTGCAGGTAACAGTAAGTATTTAGCCTTAGACTGCACAAGTACAGATATTTGAACAATAATGTCTTCATTGATGTTATGCCTTGTAGACTGGTAAAGAACTACACGTTTCGAAGGCAAGACGTCCCTTCTAAACGTCGGTAAACACTTAACAGACGACAGGATGTAACATTCCAGGAAACCTGAATTTTCACCAACATAGCTGTGAGACACTCAAAACCTGTGGAGAGATCTCTGCTTCGAATCCCGCCTGGATGTGTGTTCGCAGTTCTCAATAATTAATTCCCCGTGCGGCCAAAGGACTTGAAATTGGCCGGTCTTCATCCTACAGCCATGACTGTACGTCTTATGGATGAAATCAAGTATAAATTATTATGTCCTGACACTAACCGATTACAGTAAAAGACACGAACAAGGAAATAGAAATAAGAAAGCAGAGAGGAAGAGATAAAAATTAAGGAAAGAGGGGAAGATAGGAGCGAAACCTATTAAGTACGAATTTTCATTCTAATATTTAAAATGGGCTAATAGTCTCAGGAAGTCTAAATCAACAGGCAATCATGCCTGTAGAATAATTAGCACTGCTTACACGAAGTCGTAATTAACAAGGTGCCAAATTCAGCAACATAAGTATATGACAGGCTGAAATAAATTAAACAATATCGGAAAGACATTAAACGTTTGGAAAATATCGTCTCGACCTGTTAGGTCTACATCATAATCTGAAAAAATCCCCTGAAGAGTACGTTCAATTAATTTGAAAAAAAAAACATTTACTAAGCCGAATATCTATTCTAAACATGTCACAAACTCACATTTTTAGTATCAACCACACAAAAACAAATCCCGAAGCTTTGCTATGAGATATAATCCTGAGTAGATGTAAAAATTCTTGATACTGACTTCAAAATCACTTGCTAAATTCGTGGCATTATGTAGCTAATAGACTAGGGCAATGTTTGCCGAACGTTTTTGCTCGCGGACCCCTTCTGGCTTCGAAAAATAACCACGGAACCTCACATCCTTGCTCACGTAAATATATAGTGTCCGGATGATAGGTATTCAAAATTAATCTCAGAACTGAGTTTAGATGGCTACGAATACGTATCAGTAGCATATGTAATAATGCGTTGCATGATTTGACCTTAATTAAAATGATTGTCGCTCGCTCTGTGGGTACAATAAGTTTCTTAATTAGATATTCTAACGGTCATACGAAATATGCATAACGCCAATTAAAAAAGTTTCGCTATTATTTTTAACAAACCATTATTCCCTTAATTAAGAAATACGTAAACTTCATTGTATCCATTACAGAAATGTACCCACGGATCCCATGAAAACTGGTCGCGGATCCCTTGGGATCCGCGGAGCACACTTTGGGAACTACTGATAGGGTGTCAGACTTGTGAGGCAGATGTTATTTTAAAACGCTCTTGCTTCATCGTCATATCCATAAAAATTCTAAATGATTTCATTAAGCAAATACTAAAGACGAGTACTTTTCTTTCGCAGTAACTACGGGTTACTGCAGCACTGCAATTGAAAGAAATGAGCAAATGATTAAGAGATGCCCCTGTTCGCAGACTGGAATGTACGGGATACAAATGCTATCAATCAGGATTCATAATGAAAGGCAAACAGTGAATTAATTGCAGTATCCTTAAAACGTTTTCTGGATTTAGAATTCAGTCCTTTGTGACGGAATTCCAATTTCGTAAGTGCTACTCTCCAAACTCGAGGCTGAAGAGAAAAAACTTTCAGCGACTTTTTATATAGGAAAGCAAATCAGCATACGTGTCCTTGTTGCATGTAAGTGTACCTACAGCCTTACGTGCAGACGTCTTCCTCTCCTGTCCTTGCGCATTCCTTACCTGACAAATCTAATGCAAATCTAACCATTGCGGTCGTCCTACAACACACATATAAGCTATGACAACTGAATAACAAGAGACTTTTGTGCAGCTACTGAGAAACTGGTGGCCACGTGACTACATTATTCAGCATTTTTCTTGTCAAATAGTCTTTCAAATTCAGACTGTCTTTATTTCGGTTTTATGGTCACCATGTTGTGTATGTTTGGAAAAAATGTTATAAGGAAATGTTCGAGTTCCACAAATACGTTACAAAACACTATCTCTATGGAAAAAATAACAGACGGTGACAAGACATAGTTTTTCAAATACGACCCAGAAATAACGAATCCAAATTTTCCATTGGAAATTCCACCATTTTCGGGAGTCATGGAAGCACAAATGCTGAAAATAAACGTTCAATATTTTAGATATTAAAAGCATATTATCCACCACGAATTTGATTCTCTAAAACAAGCATTCTTTCAAATACTCTGAGAATATTTTAAAGTTTTAAATGTTTAGAAAGTGTTTTTAGCAAGAAAGCTAGACTACTCGACTGGACAACCGTATTTTCCGCATGACAACGCTACTCCATCCAAAGCAAATTCAGTTAAGTAATATTTGGCCAAGCTAAAATATCTGTGTACGATACTTGCCATATGACTCTTGTCTGATTTCCTGTGGCCCTTACATGTTTTGCAAAACATGGATCTCCTCTTTGGAAGACTCTCATTTCCGGTCACTTCAAACGTTTCATAGCAACGTGACAACGTGACGTTCGGACAATGATTGTCAGCACGTTCCGTTTCATGGTGGTGACCACGGAATGCATGTTTTGTCAGACGGCAAGCAGTACAAAGTTACATGAAACATTAAAGGTCAGTGAAAATATAAGTGTGTTACGAATGTTACAGAATAAATTTAAATGTACTTGTCAGACCTTCCTATTTCTTTGTGTAGTCCCCACTTATTTTTTACAGTCGTCTCTGAACCAGATTTCTCCATTAGTTTTATATCAATTGCCACTTCATGCAACTTCCCTGCCTCTCATCAAGCGCCTTTCAGCATTCCTCAATATAACTGCAACCCTTCTAATTACACTGCCTTCTCTGTGATCTCCGCCTCAAGAATTTGATAATAAACAAGAAGGTAAGAGTAGTATTAGATGTTAGGGACTTACGACACGCAAGTACTTTAACCCGATTTATCACGCTATGTATTTTCAGCAGCAATATTAGGCAAGATGCTAACATGTGAAAAGGAAACAATGATGCTGAATTCGAATTAAAGGTATGGTACCGCCGCCACCATGATCAATAATAATAATAATAATAATAATAATAACAATAATGACCAATACTACAACAGTGATGGTCTTCTTTTAATAAGAGTTTATCCATTTTGTATTCATTATTTTTAAAGTTAATAACAAAAACGAGGCCGAGCGATCAACAACGCAACTCATAAGCCGAAACATGACCTTTCCTTATTCATTCACTTCTAGAAACTTCCGCTCACTACACAAATCTCCAGTACTAATACGAGAATTCAGGTCGGTGTCAAAGATGAGCTACACATACACTAACGTGAGTTCATGCATCTTTACCTCTCTCTCTCTCTCTCTCTCTCCCCTCCACTCCCTCAATTAATTATATACAAAAGCAGCTCCTTTCTGCACACAATAAAAGAACTGAATAAATGAGAGAGATTACTTTTAAGGAAAGAATTAGAGGCTCAGCCTGCTCCTATGGCAACCAGTTTATAACTTTAGCTCTTCTTGCTATATTTCTTTTATTGGTTTAAAGAACAAAATATCATATATATATATATATAACATAAATGAGAAACTTATAATTTCATAAATATGAGCAGTTTTTTTGGCATTTCCATGTTGCTTCATCATGTACATCGTTATTTTGCCTGGACTGTCCTTGTCACAGTGCTGTGTACTACTTCCTTTCGAATTTAATTGGTACCACTTTAAGTCAAATGCCAAGAATAATTGAGCACTATGAGTTACCACATGACGGGGAATGGATAATGTGCAAGTAAAAAGGAGGCCGACTGACAGGTTATCACAAGAGGTTCACGAGAAAGAGTCTGGGTAGTGTCTATGTATCCTGAACGCTATGGTACAGTACAAAGGGCTGTACACAATGCAAGAGCTACAAACATGAGGCGTGGTTGCACTTGTTGAGAAGCACACATTAAACTGGAAAACAATGTTCATATTTAGAAGAATCCTCAATATACAGCAGAGGATAGGAGTCTGACAACATTGGAGTACAGGGGCTGTAAGGAGTTACAACTATAAAGCATGCCAACACTACGGTACGGAGATGTACGGAGTTACAAGTACAAGGCCATTAACAATAACAGTGCACAAGAATGAACAGAGGAGCAAAAACGTACAAAACACAAAAGCAAAGAGAAAAATAGTAATATTAAATGGAAAATTAAAATGCAGATGCGAAAATGGAGACCAAATAGAACTAAATTAAGACGAATAAGGAGGCCATAAAACAAAAGACAGGCAACGTCCGTAGAACTTAACATTGAGGCGCGTTCGCGTAACTATTGTTGCCGTGGAACAGCAATAAGTATTAAATATTCCGAATTTGAGTCTGTATTCTTGCCTTGGTTATCCGGCATGTAAAGCGCATGCGCCGCATTATACTGTCATCTGTGGCCTGTCTGGCTCTGCCATATTTTTTCAAATTATCTCATAAACTGCACGAGTTTCGGAAAAACGTTATTGAATACAAAATGTGTGTTTTGATTTTCTCTACAAAGTTTATCTGAAACATTTCTCATTTTAAGAATTATCTCGACAGACTTTTGAAAAAATCCTCAAATATAAAATTTCATGAAAATCCATCCAGTGGGAGCAGATTTCTTCCACGAGGACAGACAGACGAACAGATATAAATGAAGCTAATAGTCGCTTTTCGCAATTTTGCCAACGCGCCTAAAAACGGTCTAGTTTATTGGTCATTCCATGATACCCTTTGGACTTAACATGTAACACGATGTTGATCATAAAGGTTTGTTAAGATCTTCATGAACGTGTCAGCGTCTATTCCAAGATATTATTCTGGCAATCATCTGGAAAGATTCGGCAAAACGCAGTCATAACATCCATTACGCAGATGGGACACAAACTAGAGAATATCAGTCACAAAGGAATACAGAAAAAAAATTATACCAAACAAGAGAAAGAAAGGAGAAAGTAAACAAGATGAAAGGAGAAGAAGGGAGTAATATCTAAGATAAAACACTGAAAGTATTACTCTTGATTCCTTGGATTAACAACAGTAGACGACTATGAAATACCGCACAATTTAATTCCTGTACTACAGGTGGTTACTGCAGAAAATAATTAGGCAATATTACATTTCACTTTACACTTTAGCGTCCCGGCCACGCATCCGAACGTGGCACTTGCTGTCACTCCACTATGCCAGCCTGTTCGGCAGAATATGAATGTACGTCCTGTACTTAACGATTGACTTTCATCGGGTACCCTTCCTCGGATGTAAGGTAACTGAGACGTGGAAACATCTACTCACTCCCATCCAGTGCCAAGGTTAAGAATAAGCGAAGCTGTAACTCCACTTCCACATGTTCCTTCATGGCATGGAAAGGGACCGTTTTATGTTTCAGAACTTTCGCTTTCTGAAGTTTCAGATCATTACTTCAGGCAGGATACGAAATGTCTAGGTTCTGTATTTCACGACTTACTTGCTCAGAAAACGTAATATATTTTGCATATCCGAGGGTACAGCATGAATCCCAGTGGTACCGAAAGTTTTAGACGGTATGTAATATCGAATTCTTCTGACACCCCACGCGAAGGGAAACTTTCGTAGTGATAAGAGCCCAGTGACTTTTGCTGCCTGTGGGAAGCAGGAACGGAACACGTCGTGTGTGAAAAGGAAATCAGCGGTGACATGGACAGAATGAAACAGCAGGCTTCAGTTCCACAGGAAACATGCTCCTACGCGAAGCTACAGCTCCAGAAAATTGTGTCACTTTCCTTTACAAAGTTCACACCACAGCATCCAAATGTTAGACTCATTTGACTGGAAATTTTCTACCTCGAAAGCTCCTGAAAATTATTCTACTTCTGCTGCATATGCAAATAAGCCCCAACCTGACGTTCAAGAAATTTATAATGTAAATTTGTTTCCTTACTCCCCCCCCCCCCCACACTTTCAGTCCTTTGAAAAGTAACAGGAAAGATACATAAACGACGCCTTCTCCTACCTAAATGCCAGCAACAATTTTACGCTGTACACAGCACACGCAAGAATGAGTCATGACGAAATATGAGTTCAAGAAAAAAACCAGGACGGTATAAATATTCCATCTGACATAACGAAATGCAAAAGCAGAAATATGGATCATTATTTGAAAAGTGTACGTTTAAGAAAACTGTGTGTCTGCTTTGCTTTGGGCCGACTTAGGACAGAATTAGAGAATATACAAATATACCTTGCCCACTGATGGAGAACTTTTTAATTTTTTGTTCTGGAGATTGAGGATAGTGCCATTCCGTGGATTACATTTTTGTCTCCGGTTCAAAATGATGGACCCAGGTTTCATCTGCTGTAACAATCCGGGATGGCGCTCTGGTTTTCCTGTTTCGGAAGCCGTCGCTCTTTTCGCCCAGCGACCAACAGTGCTTCTGTCAACCGTAGCACTTCCATAAACATTGCAAAGACGTTTGTGGATGTTTCTCATTGACCCCTCCTCGGCAACAAGGAATTCCATCACAGCACGTTGTTTGTACTGCACGTCACTGACTGAAACCACTGTGAAGCGTTACTGCAGTTGTGCTGTCAGAAATCTTTACAACTTCGTACCTAAATGCCAGAAACTTCAAATTTGTTTACTCTAAAATCTCATATTCCTAACTTTGTTACTAGCCAAGAAAAAAATATCGGGCATTACTTTCTGGGCAACGTACGTAATTCGATGTGTTTACAGTTTACCAACACTGTAATTTATTTAATTTGCACAAATAAAAAGTGGTACAATACGTGAATTTAGAATAGAATAACACAAAGTGTTCTCTTTTATTTACATAGACACATCTTTCAGGGTCCTTCAGTTTCATTTTTGGATTACAGTGATTTTCGTACTAATCTTTTTGCAAATAACGAAGTGTCTGATTCAATAACGAATATTTTTATTTTAATTTAGGCGGAAAGAATTTAATTAAAAATTTACTTCAAGAACCGGTTTTGTAAAAATGCTACATTAGCAGCAGCGTTACTGCCTGTAGCAATCGCCACCTGCTCGTGCACCAAGACCTGCTACAGTGTACACCATATTGGCAAGAAGCCAAAATAGAAATTAAATTACAATGAAGCAATAGACTGCTTAAAACTTGAAGAGATTGAATCTCACCTCACCTCAATACTACATCTATGTAAATATCAAGACCGGATCACGTATGCATGTAGTGCAAATACTGTGCATACTTACATGCATACAAATACAGATATGTATTGAAAATATACTCTAATATATAATGTCATTATTTCTTTCGTACTACTCTAATGCGAAATAATATTATGCAATGTATGGCATGTTATTTTTGTCGGACTTCAACACCTCTTGCATTTTCTTGACAGATTTCAGTGAAAGCCCCAAATATAAGTTTTCACTAAAATCATCTACTGGAAGCCAAGTTATTCCATGCGGGCAGACAGACGGACAGACACACAGATATACATGAAAAAGGTAATAGTAGCTTTCCCCAACTTTGCGAACAGGCTTAAAAACGGATTTAATGTGCATCGTACTAAGAAAACGTGAAATAAAATTTACAATCTAAATAAATTTTATGGGGGAAAAATTATGAAGAGGTCCGTGAGAATTCCCCTACATCACAGCATTAGACAATTCTTTCAGTTAATGCAAACACGTGTGAGACACGCACGATACTATTTCCGAACACGTGTGTGGCATAAACTATTGGGAGCACAGCACATGCTTCAGAGCGTGCTGTGGTAGAAAGAAGGAGTTTAGGAAGAGACACGGAATAAAGAAACAAAAAGACAAATGAAGTAAACAAAGAGATGAATGGAGAAAGCGAAAGAATTAAACGAAGACACTGACAAAAGACAACATATAATGACATGTTACAAAGAAAGAAAAAAATAAGAAAAACTTGCATAAAAACGTAGAGAAGGAGAGAAGAAATAAATGCAAGCAACTCAAGATAAAACAAGAGAGTGAAACAAGATAAAGCAAAGGAAGAAAAACACAGTAAAAATTTTAAGAAGAGAAAATAAAAAAAACAGAGTTAAAAACAATTGTTGGATATATGACAGGTTTTGGCGCTAACGTGAATTTGAAAGTTATCTGCCCTTTGACGGCTAAGACACTGTATGTAGTAACTTTGTACACACAGTGATTTTGAGAACTTCGATCAAATATCGGAAGGAGATAAGGTCTGCCCTTTATACTGCCAGCACAAACAATAATTCCTTACATTCCAAAGAGGGCATCATCTCTATCCCATTACTGCAAAGAATGGTACTGCAATATTTCCTCTTGTTATGTACATTTAAGATAAGCATATTCACATTAACGCACTTAATAAATTAATAATAATTTTCGCCGTAATAAGCAAGCAAGCCGCTCTTCCTCCCTTTCCCTCCCCTTAAATCGTTTTCGTTTTTAAGAAAGTGCAAGTTTGCAGACTGATATTGTCCCTCTTGTTAATGCGAGCTACAGCGTTTCTCTGCAACTTATAACAATTCTTCCTTAGCTCCTTCCATAAATACATATGTTCATTTTCAATTTTGTCTGTACTGATCGTTCCATGACGCTTCTTAAATATTTCATTTCCGTTACTTCAACATTATCAATATTTTCATTTTCGTAACCATAGATTCACGTGCTTATAAACCTTGGCAGCTTTTATGAAATACCTTCAATTTTACCTGTTCTCTTCCTTGTCGCTTTAGTGTTCTCTCTATCTTTCCAAATTTAGTATCCCTGTATTTTAATATTTAAACTTGCAACGTAGTCAGCTTCATCAGAAATGTTACCTTTCCAGGTACTCCTCGACCAATTGAATATAAAGGAACTATTTTGCAGTGCATTTTTTATCTTTCTTCAAAGAACACTGCTTTTATTTCTTTTGATGATATTCTGTTTTTAAATTAAATTGTTTATAAAATATTTAGATAAAAACTTGTTCTCATGAATATTCGTTTGACTTCTTAAGAATAATTTGATCATCCGCGAATGTTAAATTACAGAGAAACGTGCCTTAAACTGAATTTGGATAAAATGGAATCCTGTCTTTAGCGGAAACCCCTCGCTAATTCCGAGGATCTTTAATTTAATTTCAAGTATTAGTATTAAAGGATATATGCTCGCAACGGAAAAAATCCCGTTCCTTGTGATTCCGTTATAAGCAGATTTCACTGTATCTATAAAATACTGTGCGTTCAATATTAAGACACCTTTGATTTGTTTCGGATATCTTAAAATTTCTTGATGATAAAAATTACCTACTCTATGAGACTTCTTTCCCTCAGAATTACAGCAGTGAAATAAAGGATGAGATTATCAAAGTGCGCCATAAAAACCTGTAATATGTAACTGTCCACGGCGTCACGCTCTTCACAAATCCTGTGTCATTTACAGTCACTCTTAACACTTCATATTTACGTAATATTTTAAGAAGACCGTGCGGTCTTGAACAATTTCTATTATACCACTGCTCCTACATTTCACTTGCTTGGAATCATCTCTCCTCAGGAAATGAATCAGAACCCCTCTGTTCCCACTAATCCCTTTGACATCACTAATTACGTCGTGGCTTTAACCGGGGACCAAATCAATTTGTTACTAACCTGAAGCTGATTAGGGGTTCTGGACCTAGAAAAGCCTCTCAGCTGTGATCCTCAAAGCGAGTTTGATAACGTTCACATCACTGACTACGTCTGCCCAAGACATACCTACAAAATGGGGTTTTATTTCTTCAGGTGAAGAACACGACATATTGTCGATTTACTCTACGAAGATTTAAGAGCGGTTATGTAGAAGTTTATAACGAACTTCAAATCGCCTGCCGAAACCCGTGCGTTTTGTTACGGGAAAGTAGGACGGAATTTCTACCAATGAATTCCATAATAAAGAAAGAAATTTGACGTCATATTCACTTTCCACGTATTCTTCGTCTATTTAACGCCTTTTCAGTTACTAATATTAAACAGCGTTAAAAGATAGGGTAATTCCTCCCTAATGAATTGGAAATGACGTAGAAGGAAGTGATCGAAACCTAATTTTAGGTACTCTTACAAAGTTTTCCTGGTGGGTCTCAAGAAAAAACAAGCAAATGTTACGATACCCACATTCCGAGTCCATATTCTAACCCTCAAAGTCCAGAATATAAAGCAGGAATGCTAGGCAGTTAAGGCGGCGTTGGGGATATTCAAAGTATGTAAAAGACAAATAAACAAAATTTCAAAGAAAATCTGTGAACAATCAGACAAAACCTTTGATACTCCTTTTCAAAATTTAGTGCATAGGCTACACATTAACAAAAAATATATCTAGCATGTTTATTTACGGTCTACGTTCTGAAGTGGCTTTCGAGCAAAAATTTCCTTTGTCTGCATTTAAATTTTGGAAAATATTCTGTGGTCGCATAACTTAAAACATGTAACTTCAAACATATAAAACACATATTGCGAGATTTCTCTTCTTGGACTTTATAGACCCTAAAGATGGAATCAACAAACTCGTCCGTCTGCTTCAAACCCCAAAACTGTTAAATCCTTAAAACAAGTCTTACAAAGACGAATCTAATTTGCCGTTTAAACATAGACAAAGCAGGATTCCAAACAATATTAGCCTGCCCCTTTGACAACCCACCCGTAAATGGACATTGGACTGTGTAGTATTGTAGCCGCAAGGCGCAGACGCACAATACCCACCTAAATATAATTACTGAATTTGCAGAACATTCGAAGATAATTACTAACTTGCAGAAGATAGGCAGATAATTAGTAAATTTGCAGAAGATTCTAAGATAAGTAGTAAATTTTCACAATATACAGAGATAATTAGTAAATTCGCAGAATATTCGAATATTTGATAAATTTGCAGGAGTTAGGGAGGTAATTAGCAAATTTGTAGATGATTCGAAGATAATTAATCTCACGACTGTAAATAGGTTGTTAAGCAAAAACCTACTTATTAGCCATGAATCTAGCTGGTCGTCGCACTTTCGAATCGCTGGGTAGTGGCTGTGCAATGCATGCTTCAGACATGACGGAACTACAACCAACTGACATTCGTCCTAGATTCGACACAGAACAGAAAAAAACACGCAAGGTGCATGAAAGAAAAGTGTTTCAGATTCCAGCCCGGTAAACGTGTGAATTGATAACACTGCAAGCATAAAACACACTATCTTTACTGGGTACGATTGCTCTAGGGCGGGAAGTGCTTTAATTTACCTCTATCTGTAACTCAAATGAAACGACCATAATTGTTCCCTACGACCTCCTTCACCAGCAGCCGTAGTAGTAAGCAGTAGGAGGCAGAAGTGTAGGAACTCCGTAATCTTTTGGACTAACAAATTTCCAACTCCGTCTTAATACCATACACTATGTAGAGCAGGGTCGTTATTACATACCCATTTTACCTTGAACTTTGTAATCTGAATTAACTAGTTTCGCTGCCTGAAAACTCATTAAAATATGTGTAATCTCTTTATCAAATTAAATCTATGTTTCTTATGTTATTGTCTTTAAGAAGCGTTCTATACCGCCTGGTTTGCGTGTGAGATGTTTGTTCTTGCACACTGGGGAGGTCGCTTCTGCCCAGTTGCGTCAGCATGTTTCATCCTCAAAAGCACAGGACAGGTCTCGACGAAAATTAGTACCATGCTGAGAAAGTATATCAAACCGTCCTGGACGCATTTCGTCAAATGTGTTAGTGTTGTATAATCTACACACACGCAGAGATAATTAATTTTGTACATAACAAAACGTTTGCGATTGCAGGCCATTTTGAATCCAAATTTTATCACATTTTGTTAATTTCTAAACAAAGCACAGTTTATTGTTCATAATCAGTTGTTTTAAAGAAATAAGACTGTATTAATATGTGTACTTTGAAGACAGACTAGTCATTAAGTTGACATACACAAAACAAATAATCTGTGAACTCAAAGCACATAAACTTGAATGTTCCAATGTATGCATTGCAGACGGCGCAATAAGAGGAAACGGACAGAACAATGGAATGGAAATATCTTCCTTCAAAGTGATATAGCAAGAAATGTTTTCAGCCTTTGCAGTAATGCTTCATTTGGCCGTGCCATGGCTCAGGCGGTTAGTCGCCGGCCTGTCACCGCGGAGACCCGGGTTCGATACCTGGTCGGTCCATGTGGGATTTGTGGTGGACAAAGTGGCACTGGGACAGGTTTTTCTCCGAGTACTTTGGTTTTCCCCTGTTAATTTAATTCCACCGGTGCTCCAATAAAATTTAAAAGCAGAAAAAACCTCATCATCTTCATCTTCCTCATAGGGTTGCAAAATAAGCCTTCAAGGCTGCGGTGCGTCCGTAGCATCTGCTACGGGGCCCTTCTATAAAAAATGCTTCATTTGTAACAAAATAATACGAGCCACGGTGGATGGCACTAAACTGACGGGCTACAAACTGGTCAGAGAGCCTTTTATTTCACTCTACGTTGTTGGGAGTTACGAGTACTTAATTATCAGGTTGGTATTATACACATGTTGTCAACCACGTTTACAGGTCATTAGTTCCATTACATAAGCCCCTAACCTCTACAATTAGACGACTGGCCAAACAGGTGCAGTGCCAATATTCTCGTATATTTCCCGAATGTAAGAGCTGAATAACATAGTAACCTATATGTTTCTTTTATAGTGAATTCTACGTAGAATGACGCAAGGTGTTTTTGCTTCATGGAAGCTGAATTAGTTGTATAAGAAGCACGGTAAATTCAATATGAAAGGTAAAGTTATCCCTGTGCAAGACTTTAAATCGTATGGGGGGATCAGGCATACAGTTACACTCATTCTTAACCTCAGCACCACATAGAAATTGAATGGTCGGCTTCATGTCTCGGCTGCTTTACACCCTGGAAACGGTCTCTCCGGTAACTACTGGATGTGCCCTACAGCCGGTCTGCGAGCTACGGAAAATAAATCTCTTGTTCTTGCCGAGAATCGAACCACGATTTCTCTTACGTCAAGATCGTAGCTTAGACACTGTACCAACTGCGCTCTCAAGTCTCCATATACTGCAGAAATAATTCAGTACGCTAACTTGTATGTGTTAGTTGAGAGCCTATGTTAGTGCACTCTTATTGGTAATGGTTATGAAACTTGTTAAAGATACTTTCATCTCACACACTTCTGCAAGCATTAGGTAAAATTTTATTGAAAGTGTACACTACGAGATACAATTTTATTGTTTAACTACGACTTATTTCAAGAAAACCCCTGCTGAATAATGAGAACTTTAGCTAGGCCCCACAGATATTGACTTCTCTAAATATTCCTAAAATTTCTCAAACCTTACTACAACCACTACTTTTCGCACAAGGAAAATTAGCAGAAACTTTGCATCTACATTCGTAATATTTTACAACAAAAAGTTCACATTACTAACTAGTCGTCATTGTAAACAAATCTCACTTTAAGACAGCCCCTTGTAATTCTCGATGCAATATGAGAACAATGCTAACAGCAATACTGTCTGTGTGCAGCTCTACCAAATAATGTTAACAATTGCACTGTCTCTATGCAGCCCTACAAAACATCTATTGTGCGACAGTAAGTCAGCTTCAAAAGCCATTCGTGTACAGTTATTAGGTTTCCTATCGATGTATTGGTGTAATTAATTTAACACATATTTCAAGTTTTATTTTGTACCATTATTTAAATAAAGCTTTCATATTACCTTCACTTTCCCTGTCAAATTAGAATTTATAAAACCATTTTTTTATATTTGTTCTTTTTATTTAGGTTCATGCCACACTTCTGCATTACTACAATGCATAATCACGTAGCGAGCCCGTATAAATATCAGTGTGTTTTGTGCCTCAGTGTCTGTCATATTAAGAAATCAGTTAATGCTTTTATGCAGGACATGTTACACTGCCAAGTGCGTATTCTCTCACAAAAGAATCTTCATATCAAATTTTAAATGAAGTTTCTTCCGAGTAAATGTGGGTAAGTGGAAACGGCCTTCACGCCCCCAACTGACTTATTAATTTTTGTGGTTTATTTTACGAAACCTGTCATTTCAGATTACTGCGTCGATTGTATGATCATTGATTAATAGTAAGTGGAAACTATTTGAAAGAAAGAGCCTGTGACATAATCGAGGTAATACCGCTGCATTTTTCTGGACGGAGAACTTCAATCAGAATAGCGGGCATCACAATCGAGACTTGAAAGGTGGATGTCCAGAATATAAAACTACAGTGCTATCGCAACACCGTCCTGCTTGGCCTCAAATTATATAGTTCAGTCTGCTATTGAATTCAGCTGGCTCTCTCCTTAAACAAAATAACGCCTCTTCCACGATCGTATTTATTATCTTCTAATCACAGAGTCACCAACATAACAGTAAACATTACTACCACGGTATTATGCTAGTATTTATCACGCAGTAGTTGGCACGTTTTCCTAACCACACTACATGACAGAAATCGCACATCTTTGTGATCCATTTCAGTGATATCCGCTATACCTACACGCTCAGGTACATCCTCCGTTCTAAAGTTTAGGAAGAAATTTTGTACTCTTTTTCATTTTCCCTAGAATCGTACTTGACACACCCACCTCATCCTCTTGCATTTTATTGTTCTGATAAAATGTAATGAGAAACAGAGTTTTAAAATTCCTCAATAGGTTACAATCTTTAAATTAAATAAATAGACCAACTAATGCACTATTTGATCACTTTAATGTAGTGTCTTTCTTATACACTCTACACGTGTTTCGGACCTAGGTCCATCTTCAAGGGGTCTCAGTATTGTTAAAACTACTAAAGCAAGCACATGTTTAAGCATGTATAAGAAAGACACTACATTCAAGTGGTCGAATAGTGCATTAGTTGGTCTATTTATTTAATTTGATTCATATAAATGCACGGTGATAATAGTGTGAAAGTTACAATCTTTGTTATCCTGGGGTTTCTCTCTGCGTCTGTCTTTTACACACGTGCATTAAAATTACATATACAGAAAATATCATCGGAAATTGTAAACCAGATAAAGTAAGTTATATAATGTAATAGGCTTAAAGAGGAATTCGAAAGTTTGTTTAAAAACAATGAGAAAATTATTTGTTTCGAACCCCACAGAAACCCCTGTCCTTTTAAGTACGTTGCACTACTCATATGGAAAGCCTTTTTATACCCTCTGCCTTTATGATCCTACTTTTGGGTGACAGCATTTCAACATTCGTATAAACACAAAATAAAATTCTGGTATTCAAAGCATTAAAAATTTGATTATAGCATTGCAGCCTCCAGTGCTGGGATTATATCCTGCGATGGTTGAGCGCGACTGACACGCAGTCGATAGTGTAAATACCAACCTCGTGGTTTTAGCAGTCACTCTGCATGACTGCCGGCTAATGTCCAAACCCTAATTAACTCTATTAGCTCCGTGCCAGATGCACTAACGGTAGAAGCAAACACTACAAATTATATTACTGCATTTGATGTCAGAGAGACAGCAGATTCTGCGGGAACATAACGCGACATCGGAAGAACAATTAAACACGTCAACATGTGACATTACCTGTAAAGGGACACTCATCTTCAAAACTCGCTCCTGCGAATTTCAATTTTTATTAATTGTTTACTACATTTACAAAGTTTCTGAAGCTGTCAAAACTGTGTTCCTAAGAGATACTGCGTTCTATCGAAGAGTTCATCACAACTACTATTCCCTTGAGGACTAACAAAATAATCTGAAATTATATTTCTGTCAAATTAAGTCCAGATATCCGAAAGATTTCAAGGATCTCAGGCTTCGTCCACTTGTCCTTCTGATAATAACAGTATACAGACGAATATGAGTATTGAGCACTAATGGAAAATTACTCACTCTAGAAATCCGAACTACTCGGAGAAGAACCTCCCACAGTGCAAATATGTCCACCACAAGTCTGTCATGGACCGGCCTGGAATCGAATCCCGGACTCCGCGGTGAGAAACCGTCGACTAAGATCATGTATATAAATTTAAGTTCTACCTCCCAGAAAAACCAGCCCATGTCCACCGGAGAAACCAGCGGATAATGCTGTTTGGCTATAGTGTTTAATGTGAGGCTAGCATGAAACACACAACACAATGCGTGATAACGTTCAGGGCTGCTAGTGCGTAATAATTACAACAGGGCTTTAGATGACTAAATGCATCGTATATTCCAGACGTCTAGAGGACGGAAAATATCCACTTTCCCTATTTAGCTGCCAAATTTGCTACCTCCAGACATTCTTCATGTCTTTGTTAGTGCTTTTCTTCTTCTGTTACAAACGAGAACTTCTGGAATTTTTTGAATCACACTTTTCTTCCCGTGGCGCAACAGCCCCTAGTGGGCCAGGGCCTCCTCATTATGGAGGTTTCACGATCACACTTGGACACACCACACTCGGTAGGACTCCTCTGGACGAGTGATCAGCCCGATGCACAGACCTCTACCTGACGACACACAACACTCACATGAAACACACATCCATGCCCCTGGCGGGATTTAAACCCTCAATCCCAGCACTCGAACGGCCGCATACCCATACCTTAGGCCACGCGACCACTGGGATCAGCCAATTCACAACTAGGTAGGCTTAATTATTTAACTACTGCTCTAATGTCTATAACCATACCGTTTTATCCCCATATTATACAACAGTCACCTACAATCACAACTAAGCTTTATTTATGGAGCTGTCGACATTTTCATAACATTTCAATTCAACTGGATTATTTTCAAAACAGCTCAAGCTATTAGGGTTTCATCGTAAGTAATCAACCAATTTCACGGATATTTTAAAAATTATATATATTATATATATATATTATACTTCAGAAACTGTCAAAATATTATGGAATAAAATCTTTAATGAACAGGTGCATTGTCACCAAATCGGCCCTTGAAAATGAGCCACTACCTTGCCTCGAAACGTCAAGATTCTACTATCCATTTATGCAGCGTCGTATCCCGAAATATCCCAATCGGCTTATAAACATTACTGTAAAAACTGTTATATCATAGTGCATAACGTTTAAGCCATTTTTCCCCCTTTAGCTAGTTAGGATATGCTTTATACTGACATAGAATGTCTACGTCAATAAAATTCCTAATAGGGGTTGCGAAGGTAAAAATTGTGCTCAAAACTATGCCCTGTAATTGGCACATAAAGTGACTACCTGATTTTTTTTCGAAAAGGGCCCTGCAGCAGATGCTACGGACACACCGCAGCCTTAAGGCTTCTTGTGCAACCCTGTGATGAAGATGAAAAGAAAGATGATCAGTTTTTTTTTATTTTTTCAAGTAATGGAGCACCAGTGGAATGAAATTGACAGGGGAAAACCGAAGTACTCGGAAAAAAACTTGTCCCAGTGCCACTTTTTCCACCACAAATCCCACATGGACTGACCCGGGATCGAACTCAGGCCTCCGCGGGGGGAGGCCGGCGACTAACCGCCTGAGCTATGGCACGGGCATTTGACGATTTAAATGGGACAAGATTAAACCTCCACACCCACCATATTTGTGACACACATTGCATTAAGAAAGTAATTCCGCAGTAAAAGTCCATTACGTTTTAAATGCCGGCGGCGAAAATGCGTTATTGCATTCCGTCCGTGGTTTGAATTGGATTAGATCCTCACATTTAGCACGTCCGACGCAAAATCCATTGGAAATTTCCTGATGAAAGCATGATAGTGTGATTCCGTATAGTTTGTCACCTGCCTGACATACAATAAAACTACAGGCAAGCATCAAAAGCAAAACTCATACAAAAGACAACAAAGCATCCTATCAAAGAGGCCGAAACTATTTTTTAAAAAGCAGGGCTCCTGGAAACTTGGACAAAAATAATAAATAAATGCACATTGACTGATGTGGGCCCCCAGTATCATTTTGTGTGTGCAACGTTATAACTTAAAAGATAAATAGTTAAAATGGAGCAACCAAACTTTCATCTCATATTCACTACCAGCAAAATAATTCCGGAGATATCTACTATGCATTTTCTTTCACACCTACTAGATAAAGCAAACATCAAGGCAGACACTGATATAATTCAACTAGCTACACATATATCTGACACTAATTCCTAGTTATTACTATTTGTAACCTATCAATATAATGATGTTCATGTGCTTGGTTAAGCAACACAACATAAATCCATAGGAAGGAGTGTAGGTAAAGGTCCACACATTCTTCAACTCTCGACCAGACAGAGTTGATCCTTCAGATTCACGCCCCTGCCGCTTTACACTCACGAAATAGCAGCCGGCTCCTTGGAGAAGATAAAGTTTTCTCGACCCTACCTGGAATGGAACCACGACTTCTTGGTCGTCCAACCCGTATTCTAGTGACCGTGAATACTGAGCTACTACGGCTTGTATCAGTGAACACTCTATAAGCAAGAACAGCGACAGTAAAGACCAGTGAAACTGCAAAATCTCCGGTTCTCGAGAAGACTTTGAAGACAGAAGCGCATGATGCAAAATCAATTTTTTTTCATATCTGTGTAATAAGGTACAGAAATGTAAAGAGCATTTTGGGTAACCCAGTTTTCAGGCCTAATATGTATGTAAACAGCATTCTGGCAACCCAGTTTTCAGACCTACTATTATATATATATATATGATTCTTTCAACTTTAAATAAACGTATAATATTATTCAAGGCTCGTGCAGCAGAGTACATGCGCAGCTTAATATTACAAAATATGAGCCCCCAGAGAAGGAAACTACTGCCAAGTTACCTACGGTAAAACGCAAAAGGCCAGTTCGCCCAAGGGGGAAACCAGAAAGCATTTTAAAAAGACGAAATTTTACACTCATTAGTAACTCATTACCTAGAGACTAATTACCTGCTAACCAATTACCGTATTCCACATCGTCAAAGAAATAAACTAAAATAAAACAAGGAAATCTGCAGTAATACTAGAAAGCAAGAAAGAAAGAAAGAAAGAGAGAAGGTAAGGTGTAAAGAAGAAGGAAATACAATATTTTGCAGTCACATGAGCATAGGAACAAAACAGTCTTGCGTTACCTGATCAAGATAATTAATCACGCAGAAAGAACAAACAAAACCAATTACTCTGTGTTCAGTCAAGATAATTAATTGTGTAACAGAAATAATGTTCACAGCGTGCTGATGAGAACATCTGAACTTCAGAGATAGGAAAGACCTAGCACAAAGTTGGAGTTAATCATAGAATGACAAAATTATATCAAATATTTACAAGTAATTTATAAATGAACTATAAATAACGATATATTTATATAAAAGGTAGTCACAAATATAATTAAATATTGGCTTTTTATAGTAACTCTTTCATTAATACTGAGATACATTTAATACTTCAGTACTCTCTGTAACAAATATCACAGGAACACGATGTCCTTCGACTTCTGGCTATAGAGGAATGCTGTATAAGTCTGTAGCATTCTGTATCAACTTTGGTCAAAATTAGTTCGAGTTCAGTGTATGCGTATTGTTGTAAGCTACACCCACCTGAAAGTAACAGGCGAATAGTGTTAATTTTGGAAATTATTTTACAAGTGAGGATAAGCATTCCCAAGCGCATTAGGCCAGCGTTTCTCAATTTTTGGTCACAGAACACTTTTTAACTTAGTAAATATTTACGGAAGACGATATGTTTTGTGGTCCCTCCTTTTCAAATAAAAGTCAGAGAAACGAGATCTGTTAGTAAGCAAATGAAAGGCTCTTGTAAAAGTTCTTATATGAACAGTACCTTAAACTATGATCAAACATGCTAAATTCATAACTCATAAAAATCTATGATTGTTTTTCCCGACTTTTTTTACGGAACACCTATTCACATCTCGTGGAACACCAGTGTTCCGCGGAACATAGTTTGGGAAACGCTGTATTAAGCCAATCAACTCAATTTAGGACAAGAGAAGATCCTGATTCAGTTACCCGTACAAATGTTACGATCTTCGTAAGACACTACGGGTAAATTGCAGAAGTTCTGCTTATTAAGGCGATTGGTACTTAAATAAACCACTATCCTGTCATAATCATTATTCCTATAACAACTGAAGAAATATACGCATAATCTTTAATTAAGGATAATTATGCCTAAACACATAGCTAACATAAACGTATTCCCCCATGGCTTGGCCATAGTTCGGACTGTGAGTTGCCGGCTTCTCAGCGCAAAGACCCGGGTTGGCACCTAGGGATTTGTAACACAGAATGTGGCGGCAATGAGCAAGTTCTTTGGCTTTTCTTTGCAAATATCACTTCGGCAGTGCCACAACTGCCCCATTTGGGGCCACAGCCCTACAGAGAGACAGTTCCACTCCACCACGAGAATAAAAACCAAAGAAGTTCCGTCCAAAATGAATCTTATTCGTATGTTTAAAAAATGTTTATGTTCTACTGTTACAATTGTATTTTGCAAAGGTACAGCTCTAGTCATATGAATGTGCAAGGTACAGTGTATTCACAAGGAATATATCTTGTTGTGGTGACATGTGTTTCGGCACACACGTTGGGACGATTTATAGGAAATGAAGTATGAGGGATATGTAAGGTGGGATGATTGCAAAATAAAAGAAGGGAGACTCTGAAGGGAATGTGATGGAACAGAGTGATGGAAGAATGGGGTATCTGAATAGACGCATGGCGAGATCTTTCTACCTCAGGAACGTGAAATATTGCAATCAAGTTTGACTATATATAGCCTCACAGTTATCGAATTAATATTGGGTGCACAACGACATGACAGACATGTAGAATTTGGTAGTAATAAAGCAAATGTTTCGAGTATTTCACCATTTAAAGCGATTTCCCGATACAATATAGCAGGCCCACTTCATGCGATAAAATACATGTACCACAGTGTTTACGGTAACAATGGCTGAAGCCGTTATGTCTGCGAATACTGTGCAAGGCTACAGACATCAAGATGGCACTTCGTCATGTATGAACCACTATATTACTCTCCATACAATTACAACGTCGCAAACAACAGATGCACATATCAAAGAGTTAACAGTGTTTCGAACCGCTGCTCTCCCTGTTGCTGTAAAACACTCACATTAGCACTTTATATCACAAGTCTCTGGGCAATAACTTACAGACACGTGCATGTCTTTAAATTTGTCGCAGCACACATGCGTCTTCTTTGTGTAATAAAAATCTCCTGCCAGTCAATGTGCTTTCAACGGGATGTTAACAAAACCCTTTGAGGCGTACGGCTGGTACAAATGTTACGGTGTTTTCAAATTATAATGTAGTAAAGGTGAGCAGTCCTAGAATAGTTCAGCGCATGCGCCTGCCTTACGCAGCGTCGTCAAATGAAAAGCCCTGTATAATTGCTAATTTCATGATAAGTGAATCAAAATAAGAGGAGTCTGAAGATCCAATACATTTAGGTCATTTCTGAAAAGAACTGAAGCAACGTTACTACTTTCAAGCTAATTTTCTTGAGATTATGAGATTGTGTCCTGAAGAGTGGAGCATCGGGTTCCTCCGAAACGTTGACTCGTAATTACCAAGTTACATGGTATGACATCCCAGAAGGCATCAAACTTGATATCAGTTTCTTTAAACTTTCTTCTGTGAGTGTATTTTCGTAGTAACATCATTTATACTGTACGAATGCCATGAATTAAGGTTCTAATTGTGTCATCGATCACAAACCTACGCTGTGTTACATCCCAGAAGAGCGGAGATGTCATTTACACCGCGGCAAAAACCTAAAATCACGCAGTTCTAATTTCCATCGGTCACTATAAGCGAATTCTAACTTTCATCGATCACTATGGCAGAATTATAGTTGTCATCGGTCACTATAGGAGAATTCTAATTGTCATCGGTCACTATGGAAAAATTCTAACTTTCATCGATCACTATGGCAGAATTATAGTTGTCATCGGTCACTATAGGAGAATTCTAATTGTCATCGGTCACTATGGAAAAATTCTAATTATCATCTGTTGCTATGGGAGAATTCTAATTGTCATCGATAACTATGCGAGAATTTTCATTCCCCTAAACATCAGTGACATTTTGCGGGATTTGTCACATATTATGCCTGTTATCATTAAGTACTTATGATATATGGCTAAATCAGATGATTCCGTCCTCTGTCAGTCTTATTTTGCTTTACGATCTTCCCAAATTTCTGCAGCCAAGATAAACTGCGGCCAATGCTTGACCAGTAAGTATGTATGGTAAACATAACGTGAATACCACAAATTTGTGGAACATACTGCACCACATACCCTACTCTTCACAAAAATATGCAAGAGAGTTTTGGAATTTGTGTGGTATTAAACCTGTGATAATGAAGAGGAGTCAACGTGGACTTCCCCTCGGAGATAGTCCTGTCACGTCTCCAGCTGAGCATTCATATCGACACGTATCTGGCGTCCTGGAGACTGACGAATGCTGTAGAGACAATGAAGCGTCCAGTCCGATGGACGACAGAGATATTATTGACAGATCAGCTGATATCGACAAATTCTTTAATGATATTACAGCACATTTATCATTGCCATACGTAATATCTTAACTCATTGCAGTCCCATGAAGTGCCCGGGATCGCCCTCAAATTATCGTGAGTTCTATATAATACCTCGACCTAGTGCTTAAGACCCTGCGTACTGTTTTGTAAGTTCTGTGTATTACTTCGGGGGTGGGTGTGTTCGTTCAAAGACCTACCTGTTGTTTCAAATATAGGCTCACTCTCTTAAAAATTCGGCTCCTTGTTTGGAGAAAGAAAGAATTGTTTGAGACAGCTGTATATTAATTTAAACGGAGATCCATTTCCGAGAAAAAGCTGCCCGTGATATCATGAAAAGCGTTTCGTTTAAACAACAGTGACTAATTACGGAAATATATGAATTGAGAAGGGTGGATTCATGGATCCTCAAATATCAGCTAAAATTATAAACCGCTTTCGTAACATCACTCAACAAAACCCCGTGTAACAGAACAGAGTCAACTCTAGCATATTAAGGATGACAGTCATTATATTATCGGCAGTCTTCGCCAATTATCTGACTTACTAATGACATACAAATGGATTGCTAATTGGCTTAACGACCAGGTTAGTTAAACTTCATGTCTGTCATGTATTTTAATACACATACAGCACAAACTAAACGCATTTAGATCGATTTTCCAAACATGATATTATTTATAGTTTTTTTACTATCTCCTATCGAATGGTGGGACAGTTTTAAGGAAAAATCTAAAATATAGCGTCAACTATCTTCTTAAAACATTCTAATGTGCCTCTATTACGAATCTTAAACCACTCTTATCTTAAAAACCCAGCACTCAAAATACTCGTACAGATGCAAAATTAAAGAAATAGGCATTAAATATTGCAAACCCTATTAAAAGGACCCATGTTCGAGACGAAGCTAGACGGGGTGGTCTTTTTTGGGTGGAAAAACATTTGTAAGGGCGTATTCTTAAAAATCAGCCATTTCGAAAGTTTCACTATTGCCAGTATCCCAAAAACCTCCTTCAACCAGCAGCTGATTTAACCTTTTCAGATAAATTTACTACCAGTGCATACATAAATTCACGTAATTATAATGTTATTAAATCTGCCTGTCAGTCCAGTATTCCGAACATGACTTTTGAAAGAAGAGAAAAGTTTTATTAAGATCTCTTTAAAAAAATTTGTTATGTAATTTATTAATTTCTTACTAGCAACGCCAGTATTACCAACTTCTTCAGTAGGTATAATATTACGGCCAATTACTGTAGAATAAATTTTCCTGAATCAAGAATATAAAGTACTAGATCTCAGTACTCATTTTTTTTAAACTTCAAGTTCTAGTAATATTTTCTTCGTATACTTTTTACAAACTTAACTTGACGATTACTTTACTATAAGCCGAACCACCTAGCTGTATTTAAAGAAAAGGCAATTTGTTTTATCAATAAGAATTTGTTTAGGACAGCATTACTGTTCCTTTTTATGCGCGTTCGCAAAATTAGGAAAAGCGATTATTAGTTTCGTCATGTCTATCTGTCCGTCGGTCTGTCTGTCTGTCCGAATGAAATAACTCAGCACCTCCTGGACGAATTTTCAGGAAGGTTTATGTTTGGGTATTTTTAGAAAATCTGTCGACAAAATTCAAGTTTCATTAAAATATGATAATAATAACAGGTACTTTACATGAAGACCCTCGTATGTACATTTACCATAACATCTCGCTGAATTCTCATTAAAATAAGAAATATTTTACACAAACCAGTTGCAGAGAAAATCAAAACACATATGTTATGTTCAATACATTTTTATGAAAGTCGTGCCGTTTATGAGATAATGTGGAGAAATGTGGTACAGGGGGACAGGCCACAGATGACACTATAATACGGCGCATGCGCTTTGCGTGCTGGATAACTAAGGCTACAGACACACACTCAATATCTAATGCTTATTGTTTAAGTACGGTTTTAAAATATAAATTAACAATATGAAGGCAAAATTTAGTTCTATCATTCAGTCTTAAGATACCGAATTATAAGCACTGGGAAATTTTAATGGAAGTTATAAACACCGCAATAAATTTTATACAAATCAACTTTATGTCTTAATAATTACACACACCGCGACAGTGCAACACTTATGGTAATGCTATTCTAATTTTAAAAAATCGAAATATAAATTGAGAAAATAAATGTCTTAATGTGTCGAAGAACCTGGACCTAAATTTCAGCAAGCAGGAAAAGTTTTAGAACTTTATAATGATTGTGCATTCGAATAACGGCCCTTCCAAATAAGAAAGTCATTATAACGCAAGTGAAGCGCAGACTATCAAAAACAGAACACAACATTTTGGCGAGAACACACAAATTATCGTACTAATACATGTTATTAGAATTACTAGAACCATAGAGTACTCTTCAGCAACTAATTGAGAAGTGTGAGTCCCACATACAGCTATGTAGGACTCTCCTCAACCATGAACGTTTGTTGAAATCAACTAAATATTCGATGTACTTAAAAACGTTTGTTACCAATTAATTGCACCAATATTTGATTTACAAAAATTAATCCTACATGTTTCGGCTACAGCCTGTAGCCATCCTCAAAAAGCTACAATGTTCAAAAACATATGCAGCGTTGTTATGTGACTTGTCCATCTAAATTGTAACATATATAAATGAATGTCACTCTACTATTAAATAACAATACTAATAATACTTTTGTAAATCAAATATTGATGAAATTTGTTGGTAACAAACTTGTTTTTATGTAACAATTGCACGGAAGATGTACAATACTAAATTACATATATAATTTTAGTATGTAACAAGATTGTACTTGAAATTACTAATTCCACTGATTTCACAGCAGTATACCACTGACAGTCAGACTAAAGGCACCTAGATGTGTGGAAATTCTCTTAGCAAAAATACATGTTTGGTGTAAAACGGTATATGTATTGAAGTTATAAGAGGTACAAAAGCAAAAAATAAATAGGAATATGTGAATATATACTGCACACGGCTTACGTCACTTGCATAACAATATTTTTTATGCGAACGTAATTACTGTCTATTAGAGACACAATCAAATGCTTCAATGCAAGAAGGATGACTGACATAGAATTCAGGACTGGCCGAGCTGGCAAAGCGTTGATCCGATGAAAGGCTAGACTACAATGGTCGGACTTTCCCGGATCCACCCCACTCAGCTGTCCTCACTTCCGGTTGTATGATGGTGACTGCGATGCGGAAACAATGACGACTGTCATATGAACAGGTATTATACAACACTGTGATAACACGCAGTATGAAAGAAGGGACCTCTGACTGTTCGGATGTCATCGGCACTGACAGCGATTGTTCACTTGACATGATGAAGTCTGGTTTCATGCACCGCCTTCTTAATTCACTAAAATGAAAGCGCTGATTCAGGGGTGGGAAATCAGTTCTGTTCAGGGCCCAGATAAGGTTATTTTAACGGGAAAACAGGTGGGAGGGTCTCGCGAGAAAAATACAGCAATTCAAAAGCTATTGAAAATTATTTTTCAATCCTATTAATTGCACATGGTTTAAAGATAAATGTCATTATGCAAGTAGCAATTAACTCTCAGCAAATACTGTTTGCTGCTTAACGAATAAGACCTAACACAATTAAGCTCACCGATTTTTTTCTATCCAGTTCAAGGTATAGTAAATTACAGTAGCAAAACTCGTTCTAGGACCCTAGAACTTGTAGACATTTCCGTAAACATCTCGATTAGATTCTGTTCTACAGTTCTAAAGGACAAAAGAATTAGTCGTGGCCCCTTTCAAGTTCCAGCCATAAGTGATTTCAGGCTTCCATCGCAATATAAATGAGATCTGTGCTCTTCTGACACTTTACGCAGTTCCGTGCCGACGTTTTGGGACAAACTATCGGTCCCATCTTCAAGGGAATGGTACCAATATGTTGTCCCGAAACGTCAGTACGAACTACCACTCTACGCTGCGTAAGATCCCAGAACAGCGCACATCCCTTTCCAGCTTTAGATTGAAAGGTATGAAATATGTATATACACATACATTAAAATAAAACCTTGATTAGTTGGTTCCTCAGGTAAGATTGCAAACAGTGCCTCCACAACACAAGATATTCTTATTAACGTTCAACTAACACCACAAATTAGTTGGTTCCTCAGGTAAGATTGCAACCAGTGCCTCCACAACACAAGATATTCTTATTAACGTTCAACTAACGCCACAAATGTAACCAGTGCCTCCACAACACAAGATATTCTTATTAACGTTCAACTAACGCCACAAATGCAACCAGTGCCTCCACAACACAAGATATTCTTATTAACGTTCAACAAACGCCACAAATGCAACCAGTGCCTCCACAACACAAGATATTCTTATTAACGTTCAACTAACGCCACAAATGCAACCAGTGCCTCCACAACACAAGATATTCTTATTAACGTTCAACTAACGCCACAAATGCAACCAGTGCCTCCACAACACAAGATATTCTTATTAACGTTCAACAAACGCCACAAATGCAACCAGTGCCTCCACAACACAAGATATTCTTATTAACGTTCACCTAACGCCACAAATGCAACCAGTGCCTCCACAACACAAGATATTCTTATTAACGTTCAACAAACGCCACAAACGCAACCAGTGCCTCCACAACACAATATATTCTTATTAACGTTCAACTAACGCCACAAATGCAACCAGTGCCTCCACAACACAAGATATTCTTATTAACGTTCAATTAACGCCACAAATGCAACCAGTGCCTCCACAACACAAGATATTCTTATTAACGTTCAACAAACGCTACAAACGCAACCAGTGCCTCCACAACACAATATATTCTTATTAACGTTCAACTAACGCCACAAATGCAACCAGTGACTCCACAACACAATATATTCTTATTAACGTTCAACTAACACCACAAATGCAAGTGTTTCTGCGTAGCTTCAAGAATACGGTAAATTTAAAAGCATTATGAACTATGAATTTCAAACTTATTCCTGCAACAGCCATTTTCATGTTATGCATAAGATAGTTCGGCGAAACCTTTGACCCTTCTCATATGAATGTCACCTATGCAATACGATTTTCGGAGACTCTTTCGCCATCTCTGAAGAGTTATAATAATTTATAGATACTAAACAGAAACGTTACTTTTTGGCCTACTTACAAGTAAACGGTAATTACAGAATAAGTCTGTTAATTAACATAACAGCATGACTAGGGTCAAGGTAGAATCCCGTTCCTTGTTTTTGTAACAAACAAAAAGTAACAACTGCCATTTTCAGAAGAACGGTCCTCCGAATTTTGGTCCGAATGTAACCAGTTCTGGGGTTTATTTTAAGCTTCTGTGTTTAGGGGAACCAATTATTTTGCTTTGGCTTGACGTACGGAAAAGAATGTAAAAACACATAAATAAATACATAGAGACACAAACCTCATGCATCAGCTAATTTAGTGTGTCATTTGACATGAGGAAAATCCATTTTACGCGGTAAACCTTTTATGTCAAACCTAGTGCAATGCATCATTTATTTAATAATTACATGTCATACGCTTTCCATTATCGATGAAAGCTACCCTTTATCTGATCTTTTTCACCTGCTGGTATAATAATAATAATATAATAATAATAATAATAATAACATATTCTCGTACAGGCTGTACAGGCTATATTTCTCCAACTACAACGCAAAGGGAGATTATCCTGTAAAATATATCAACCCATGTTACGCTTGTGTAAAACATATAAATTTCTAACATAGCTTTGGCCAGTAACATTTGTAGACTTTGTGAAAATTATAAAATTCTAACAGAACAAGAGACGCAAGAAATTTTCTTAAGGTGCTGAAGATAATGATTAAGTTTGCTGGGTTTGTCATATATCTAACTAAAGGAAATAAATCATACAATCATAAAATAATGTGATATCGAGTAGCTTTCTGTACGATTACGAACAATTTCGATAAAGCTAGTTACTTGCACGTAATAAAGTAAATTCAAATAATTCTATCGAAATTTCAACACCTGCTATTTATTTGAGCTCGTCTGGTGGACTCATTCAATGACGGACGCAATATCGTAATCGAACTCACTCACAGAACAGCCAATACAGATACGGAACTTATTATTGGTATCCTAGAGTGTAAAAGTGAGAAACGACTTTACAGAAAATCTCCATAATGAAGATACGTGGTCAATATGATACATATATTTCAACTATCGAAATATGAATTACGCGAATAACTTTTTCACGAATTTCAAATGGAATCTATGCAAGAGGAAGCACAAGATATTCAAGAATCGCAAACTAAATACACTGCTTGAAGATAATCTTGTCAGTAAAATCGTCTACACCTATGTGTGAAGCAAGCGGCTACGGTTGGTGTAAATTCAGGCTCACTATCAAAACGCCCAAAAATTATAAAAGAAAAATAATAAAATTCAGCAACAATAAAAGCAACACTCGAAAACACGGGAAATAAGGCTGGCGGATGCGTCACATCAAAGAAGTAGATTAGTCGATAGATATAGCGAAAATACACAATCCACTGCAGAAAATAAAGAACTATTACATAAGGCGCCGGCTTACTAGGAGCACAAATTTATGTTACGGTTATAAAGTATGCCCCGAGAACACCGTAACAGACCAAACAATAATAATCAACAGAACACACATACTGGTGTATAGTAAAAGAGGAAACTAAGCGGATAACTGATTAACCATGGAAGCCCAGCTGTTACTATACGGTACATACCACCAGGTTTAACATTCAAACACTCCACCTTCTGCTCACACCGCGAATTTATGTATTTTATAAAGGATCTCAGATCAAACAGCCACTTTTGCCCTACACAACATTAACTAATTGGTTTTCAAACCGAGATGAAAAGTGTTTACTGCGCGGTACGTATTGGATCTTTAAATAAAATAGATTACGTTGTGTCTTTAAAGGGTTAATGTGGTAATTTAAATAAGCAAAGGTGTTGAGGAGACCCACGTGGAAAAAATCTGAACAACTTGAAGAAATAAGTTATGCCGACACTGAAAGTGATGATAATTGAAATGCGATCTGCGCTCTTCTGCGATATTACGCGGCGTCGTGTGAGCTGTCATCACCTCACTGATTACCAGTCACCGCCTCACACCTTTCCCCTATATAAGCGTGTTATGGCTTGCCGCTTTGTTTTCTTTTTTGCACTTCTTGAACCTTAAAGATGGTACCGACAAATTGTCCCGAAACGTCGGTAAACAATTACTACACGACGCCGCGTAATATCCCAGAAGAGCGCAGATCTCATCAATATCGCGGCGGAAGCCTGAAATTGTAATTGAACTGATTATAATATCAGCAGAAAGTAAAATATTTAAAAATTATTAAAGGAAAGAACTGTTCGTGTTACATGACAAACTATCCTCGTGTACATATGCTTATCACAAGGCAGTCTCTGTCGTGAGGGTAAATTAACAGTTGCACTGTATTCTTGACAACGCTCAGAATACATGTAAACGAAAAGACAGCGTACTACAAATACCATCATGGTGGTGATGATAATTCAATTAAGTTCTCTTGTTTTAGTGCTTTATGGCAACAAAGAAACAACTACAAAGGAGAAATAAAAAGAAAACTAGTACAAAAAACAAATGGAAATGTAAATAACTTTTCAATAACACAGCAAACAGAGTAAACAATAGTGTGTACACAACAACAACAAATGTATGGGAATGATGAGATTTAAAAGAGGTAAAAATATCAGCCAGTGAAATCTAGGTAATATTTGCTCAAAGCGTTAAAATTTTCGATCTATTACATTACCAGCAGAAAAGCATCTGAGTTAACCTAGAAGTTATGGCGTACGATCAGTTTAGGTTAGATCTACTTAAACCAACACACTGGTTCAGAAACTCTGCTCCGCGCAACAGTGGTATTGTGCAAACTGGACTGAATCTTTCTGTCATGAACTCGAGTAAATAGGGATTTTTCCATTTTTCAGAAAGAAATTTAGTTGACGGGTAAATTTTTCTCAATTTTGTACTTTTATCTCTCACAGCCTCTTATGTAAAAGTCATCTGGCTACCAAGTCCGTAACACATATAATATGACACTACATCATAGGCTATAACTATAGTTTTCCTAGTTAAAGTGGTGGCAGATGATACCGATTTGTTATGGCGTTCCGCGGACAGCACTGTGACACGATCGTGCTCCACGGACAGAAAAGTTTTTTAAACCGCTGTGCTAATAAAATCCACAACAGATAAACAGTAACAAGAACAGGAACAAGATCTCTCTCTCTCTTTCTCTCTCTCTCTCTCTCTTTTTTTTATGAAGGGCCCCCGCACCACAGCCTTAAGGCTTTTTGTGCAACCCCAATGAAGATGATGAGGTTGAGCAGTTTTTTACCAAATTTTACAATTAATGGAGCACCAGTGGAATGAAATCGACAGGAGAAAACCGACGACTCGGAGAAAAACCTGTCCCAGTGCCACTTTGTCCACCACAAATCTCACATGGACTTGACCTGGGACCGAACCCCGGGCCTCCTTGGTGAGAGGCCGGCGACTAACGCCTGACGCCTGAGCCATGGCACGGCCAACAAGAACAAGGTCTTCATACTGACTGCGAGACCAGCTGTGCCAAATGTTTTGCTTTATCCATCACAGATATTGTGGTTTTAAAAGTCCGGCGGAATCTTGCACGTACAGAATGGCCCAAAAATCAGTTAACCTGTTAGTAAATTGTACCCCAAAATACGGTTCACTGACTTCTGGGCCAGGATGCATATTGCTGTAATGTTTACGTTCTGTCACAGCGACATGATGACCGCCACTCCCCATCCAAATCTTCCTACCAAACTGCTAATTATTCATTCTTTTGCAATAAATTCTTAATCGAAAAAGGCCATGGACGTACTCCGCGTAAGATAAAGAAGATTTTGTTTGGAAAATCTTTTTAAGACTTCTATATAGAAGACTGAGATAATGGAGTACGAGTATAATATTGAGATGGATCTTAGTAAAGCAGTGAGGATGAGAGGTAAGTTGAATGAGACCAAAACTGTTTGCAATGACGTTATTTTTCAAAGTTGAATATTAGAATTCTGGAATAGGTAAAGTTGTCTTTCTACACACCACGAAAGCATATAAGGGGTGTGGAGATATAGCTCCACTTATTTTAACCTCGACATTAGGCGGAGTTGAGTGTTCATCTTCAGGCCTCGGCCGCCTTAACCACGAGGACAGAGTTTCCCTTTGAATAGGAAACTCGTCGTTCCCCAGAGCTGGTTTGGAAATTTTGGAGAAGAAACAATCTCTTGCCGCTGCCGGAATTCGAGCCCCAGATCGTCCAGTCCGCAGCATAGTTCTTATCCTGGCTCTTAACCTTTGAACTCTATTAACACAAATTTAGTGAGGTCGTTAATCAGGATCAGACTACAGGCAAAATAAACTGTTTTCTAATTTTCATAGTACACATTGATTAAATGAGGTATCTAAAGAATTATTTAACACTAAAGTACAGTCTACCGCTTTGTCGAAAAACTATTTTATTGGTCCCAAAGCCTTGCTTCAACTACTGTTTTAGTTAGTGTTCCATTTAGAAAGTTCCAATTTATTCTTTTCAAAACACTCAAGACTTGAGGTGTTGCACATTTAAAACGTAACCCAGCAGCATACTCCTACGACTATCTGATGCCCATTGAGATAACACTAACTACTGTGATGGCCATGAAACTTCAGTCAATACTATTCTAGGTTACTAAACAATACATGTAATATGCCTATACGCCAGCAGAAGTATTACGACAATTTTGAGCCATTTTAAAACGGTGAATTTTTGTTATGTAGATGCTTTCAAAACACAAAATCATACAACACGCCTATATCTGTGCAAAATAAGCTGATTTTTGTATCACCACAAGCCACTGGTAAAGCGCCATAGTAAGCCACAGTTTTGATGCCGCCTCATTAGTAAATAAACATCTTGTCAAGAAAGTTTCAGCTACGTTAACTGGAATTAAGCTTCCAGAGAGCTCTTTATATATATCTATATAAATTCCAACCCTGCCAAAAGGACGACACGACTTTATGCCTAACTTGAAGATCCACGAAGAGCAGCATGAAAGAACTGGAAAATTGGATTTCCCTATGCCTTTGATGGAAACTGGCGAAGGGACTTTTTTTCTTCTCATGATGACAGAAGGGATAGATATAGGGAGGGTGAAAGTTTTTATGTACGCAAAAAAATGCTCTCTTTATAGCAAAAAAAATCCCTTTCGGCTGCTTTAAATTAGATGCAAATGAGTTCTGCCACTGCACATCTTTCTGGACGCAAACCAACCAATAACAATAGAGGCGGAAAATACGACATATGATTTCACTTCCTTCCTCTCATTTCAATCTGCAACACACACATAAATGCCTTTGTATAAACACAGTTTAAAACGTTCAATAATAACAACTTATGACTTCTCAGTAGACTGACTAATCATTATACGTATACTGGAAACAGGAGTTCTGTTTATGAAAGTTAGTACGTCTTTCCATGGTCATCACGATAGGACTCCGGAGTGTACCAATTTTCGTAATGAGACAGGCAATGTACGTATAACATAACATTGAATGGCGTTCACGTAACCATTGTTGCTGTGGAAAAGCAAAAACATTAAACATTAGGAATGTGTGTCTGTATTTTTTTCTTAGTTATCCGGCATGCAAATCGCATCTTTTCTCCGTCGTATTATATTCTCACCTGTGGCCGGTCTGGTTGTGCCATATTTTTCCACATTACGTCACAACGGCATAATTTTCGGAAAAATTTTACTAAAGGTAAAATGTGTGTCTTGATATTCTCTACAAGTTTTGTCCAGAATATTTCTCATTCCAAGAAGAATTCAGCAAGATATTGTCATAAATGTACATAGGTCTTCATGTAAAGTACCCGTTAATCTTGTCGGATTTTAATGAAATTTGAATTTCCTCGACAAATTTTCGAATAATCCTCAAATACCAAATTTCATGGAAATCCATTCAGTGTAAACCGGGCTGTTCCATGCGGACAGACAGGCAGTTAGATGGAAGGATAGACAGACATGACAAAGCTAATAGTCGCTTCGAGCAATTTTGAGAACGCGCCTAAAAAGTGATCTTTGAAAAAGAAACAGGCGGAATAACGATCTAATCGTTCGCTTACTTTTAGTGTACAAGGTGACGGTTGGTAGAAATTTACCTCCATACATTTGACATTCTGCCGCGACACATTGCATAAAACCACTGGAAATGCTTGTCTTGTCTTGTCTTACACATATACATGTGTTCGACAGTCGACTAATTAACCTACCAATAATACGGCAACACAACAACACAGCCTGCCACTGAACACTAAACAGGAGTCACTTCCATCCGCCTGTAGTTCCCACAAGGCCATCCGCCTGTAGTTCCCACAAGGTTTCTTCCTACAGCCCACATTGGTGTGATCTTCTCTTCTTCTCGATCACCCATAATGATTTTTACACGAATCTGTACTTACAACTTGCACCACTCGGTAAGGATACAACCATTCGAACAATGCTACGTGACTTATACTACACATACAGAATGTTCCGCTAAAAGCGTGCTAAAATTCGGAATGTTATTATGCGAGTCATATGCAGTAAAATAAAAACTCCATGTCACCCTATGTCAAAACATAATTTGACATAAGGCTATATAGCAGTTGACAATTATCAACAATCCCATCGATGCGAGCATTTTAATGAATGTAAATGGCTGTAGCCAAAAATTTTACAATTTTACCATACTGTAAAACATAGAAGGCAAGTTCTGTGACGAACAAATACCACAAAGGAGAAATGTAAATTAAGAAGTTGTTGCCTTTCGGACAATTCCATCATTTCCCCTTATGCGGTCAGTGACTGAATGCTTCGCTGAAACAGTTCTTCTCTCGTCCGCGATTTATGCCGGTGACCACGTCTGTCATGTGCCATCTCCGACAAGTCGTAGTAACAATACGTGAGATCTGGCGACTTCGCAGGCCAAGATTGTGGACCAAAACGACAAATCCGGCAATTAGAATAACTGTGATTAAAGTTTTCAGTTACTCGATGGCCGACAAGAGGCAGACACACTGTTAACTGAAATGGGAGTGTTACGTTCAAAAGTACCGTATATGAATACTGTAGGGTATGAGGGAGTGCTGTTTACCAAAGGTGCGAGTAAGCTTCAAGCTGATGCACAAGAACTGATATTGTACAGCGCAGCACAGTACATTGAAAAAATAGAAAGTTCGTAGCGATACAACAGTTGAGAATCGAACATACGGTGATACAGCATTTCGAATCAAAATAACTCTTATAACAACATCCTGAAGTTTGGCACACGTTCCGTGTAAAATTCTGTATATTTAGTCATTCAGTCAGTCACTTTAGCTTTCCTTTTTGCGATGCTGTTAGTGTGTCAGACTATGGCGTCGAATGGTAGAACGACTGATAAATACATAATGAAGTGGAAACTATATGACGGAAATCGTACGGCTTAATTTCGGTATTGTACGAGACTGAGGAAACCCATGGGAACCCCAGTTAGGATCGCTGATGTCCCGGTGTAGATTGAAACTGATAACCTATCAAGTACGACACATAACATTACCACTCACTCAAGATTGCAACTGGTAACCTATCAAGTACGACACACAACATTACCACTCAAGATTGAAACTGACAACCTATCAAGTACGACACATAACATTACCACTCAAGCCAACTTGCGCGTGAACTGTACAAATCGCCACGTTTATCGTAATTTAACACCGGAGCTGCTCAATGACTTCATCTTTCATCAATCTACGTAAGTAAGCCTATCATTTTCTGTACTGTACCTTCAGATACTGTAATTCTTTTTCCTATGGCTCGACAGCCCTATATGGGCCTGGGTCTCCTCGTTTCGTCGAGGTTTCATGATCACACACTCAGACACACCACACTCGGTAGGACTCCTCTGGACGAGGGACCAGCTCGTCGCAGAGACCTCTACCTGACAACACACAACACTCACAAGAGACAGACATCCATGCCCCCGGTGGGATTCGAACCCACGATCCTAGTAAGCGAGCGGCCGAAGACCCACGCCTTAGACCGCACGGCCACTGGGATCGGCCAGATACTTGTAATAGAGCGTATAATTACAATCGCCCATCTAAATAGAAGCCCATATTTCAGGAAACCGACAAAATTGTTTTGTATACCACATCTTCACTTTCAGTGTTTTTCAATTTTGAAGGGTTTCTGGACTGAATAACAAAAAGCACCGCCAAAATAATTTATTTTCCTGGTCTCTTCGTGAACTTTGTTCCATACTTAAGTATTGCAAAATAAGGCTTTTATAACAGTAGTAATTACTCATCAAGAGAAAAGGAATATCCTACGTACAATAAACATAAGGAGGGCTAGATGGATGGGTCACATCTTGCGTAAGAACTGCCTTCGAAAGCACGTTATTGAAAGTGACATAGAAGGAAGAAGTGCTGGGAAGACGAGGAAGAAGACGTGAGCAGATACTAGATGACCTTAAAGGAAACGAGAGGGTGCTGGAATTTGAAAGAGGAACCTCTTGACCGCACTGTGGAAAACTCGCTTTGAAAGAGGCTATGGACCTGTCGTAAGACAGACTACGGTAAGATGAACTCCAACTCCGATTCAGCACTGTTCACCTTACAAATATATCAAACCTAAATAAGATCTGACTACTGACATTTCTTCAGATTCTCATTAATTATTACGTTCTGTGGTCTGTCAAACCTTAACGACTTTCTTGAGGAGCCTGCTGCCTCCATCTTCATGGAAGGTTACATCCCACCTGACAGTACTTTTCGCTAGAAAAGATTGTAATTTTGCATCCTTTTTTTTAGTCCAAATTTTATGACAAGTAAGATTAGCTGTACTTTCGTTTCTTGCACTGAAAGTAATGTGTAGTTCTGAGGTACAAGTATTCTGCTACTGTCACAGTGTCTAGAGAATTTACTAAAGACGCTCTTGGGAGATTTATCAGATATCTTCTTGCTGTACGTATTTACAAGCATTATGTAAGAGTAATAAAAATACGCAGTTACATTAATTCAATATATTTTCTTTCAAGAATAACCTGGAGAAAGAAAGGACATTTTAGCTATTACTCCTACTTAAAACCTCTAAAACTAATTTTTCATCACTTCCATGCTAAAGAAGAGGCATGAAATTTCCTCCAAAAGGCATATAATTTATATTATTTTCAAGACACGCTGATGTACCTGTAAGACTCTGCAGTGAAGGGAAAGCACTTGCTAGGCATAAACAAGTAGCTTTTTGAAGAGATAAATGGAAAGAAGACTTTGGGCCGGATTTAATATCGTCGCTCTCAATTAAAATTAAAACTTAACTATTTTTATTTTGAATACAACACGAGGCACTTTATATTCCTGAATTCTGAAATATTATTTTATTTAATTCTGAGTCTCAAACAACGCCAGATGCAAACCTCTGTTCGTACGATTTATCTCGGTTCCTCGTCGGTGATTTTCCTGAGAAGAAGGAAAAATGAAGAAGGCGCTCGAGCGTGGCAGTCGTCGTTTGTCTAAGTCACACTGGCTCAACGGCTTCCCAGGCAAAAAAGCTATGGCACATCGGCACGGGAACTGAAGGAATTTCTTCCATATTAAGACATACGCCTTTGCGATGATATGCTCCTAAATATTATGAAAGATAGTGCAATATACATTGCATATATTTTCTTATATACGTTGTCTACTTAAAGCAACATAAAGCGGGGTATTTCTGAAGTCACATGGCGTGTTCAGAGTGGCAGTCGGTATAATTAACGCTACGGTAAAGGCACCCTAATATTCCAGCACCGCCAATAAGAAACTCCGCCACTGAATACGGTTCCGAGAAATTCTTATTCACCCCCCGATTATCACAACCTGTCTCAGTTAAGATCCATCTTAGCTTCATCTTGCTGTTTCCTTCTGTGTCTTCCAAGTGTGTATTTCCCAAAAGGCATCTCTACAAACAATCTGAATTCCTTGCCTCTCCATCGTGCCTGCAAGAATATTCCATCGTACTTTTCGCATAAATTAGAGTGTAAAATATTGTTTTGTGTAGCCTCATCTTCAGCAAATATTCGTCACATATTTATGGCATATTCTTATACAGTCGCCATATATTATCGAACTGTCATCTCAACGAACTTAATTTTTAAGTTACAAGGAGTACATCTATATGATATACTACCTAACTAATCATTTGAGATCTGCTTTCTTCTGGGATATTACGCGGCGGCGTATGGTAATTGTTTACCGACGTTGTCCCGAAACGTCGGTAAACAATTACCACACGACGCCGCGTAATATCCCAGAAGAGCGCAGATCTCATCAACATCGCGGCGGAAGCCTGAAATCAGCCAACTCTGCGAACACAAATGATTGTGCAGAATCTTTCTTGAACAGAAAGCATTTCTACATCAAACCAAGAAAAATGCTGCTCTCTGGAACCGGAAGGCTCGTCATGAAAGTGCACAACCCTCCGGATGCCTCCAATCAGTTCAATTGCAGTTTAACACTACATTTCTCTAAGTTTGTTTATAGCTAGTCTCCTTTACTTGGGAGGAGAAAAAAGGCGTCATGAGATCACCAGGTTATCTGTATGTGCACTTCTGCCCTGTAGCTTCGGTGCAAGTCGAAGGATTTTCACGAAGTTTGGGGTAAACTTTATAGCTATCACTGGAGACGACATCAACGCCGTACGAATATTCTGCAATTCGTAATGTCAAAATGAAGGACTCGAGAAAATGTGAGGCCATAATGTCACTGTCACTACAGACATTAAGCTCCCCAAACGGTAGATGACAACAGACCCCGGGAACATTTGCAACTGTTGTTAAGGTAATAATACTCTGCTGGTATGTAAGAAAAGAATATTCCGACCGTACGAACTTTCTTTAACTTCCGTTCTGATGGCGATACCTAGCGAAACACTGCAGCTATTTGTGTGAAATTTTGTTTTGTATGGGCATAGATCATAAACACATAAATTACGTTCTACAAAATACAAATATGGTGACGATGTGATATTTCAGGTCAGTATATATCAGACGAATTAACACAAATACAGGCCGTGCCATGGCTCAGGCGGTTAGTCGCCGGCCTCTCACCGCGGAGACCCGGGTTCGATGTGGAATTGTTGGTTGACAAAGTGGCACTGGGACACGTTTTTCCCGGAGTACTTCCGTTTTCCCCTGTCAAAGCTAATCATCTTCATCGCAGGGTTGCACAATAAGCCTCAAGGCTGCGGTGCGTCCGTAACATCTGCTGCGAAACCCGTCACCAAAAAAACACACAAAAATAAATCATCACTTAGGCAATACGTTCAACACAAGATGGAACAGCGTAATATAACATAAGAAGAGCTGTCTCAGAAAGAGATGCAACAGGAAAGTCGGTTTTGTGTGCTCTACTCGGCAGTGGTATGCCCTGGTGTCATCAACTGCTTCTTCCTATGCAAACTTCCAAAATAGCGACTGTAATTAATACTATTTTCCTCATATTATTTGCCTTAAAATGTTTAATATTCTAACAAATAACTACTAATGTAGATACAGCGTAATATTAATTAAGCTCTCCATTTTTTTTGTATGGCTCGACAGCCCTATATGGGCCTGGGCCTCCTCGTTTCGTCTACGTTTCATGGTCACACACATTTGAGACACACCACAGTTGGTAGGACTCCTCTGGACGAGGGACCAGCTCGTTGCAGAGACCTCTACCTGACAACACACAACACTCACAAGAGACAGACATCCATGCCCCCGGTGGGATTCGAACCCACGATCCTAGTAAGCGAGCGGCCGAAGACCCACGCCTTAGACCGCACGGCCACTGGGATCGGCTAAGCTCTCCATTACATATGAGTAATTTTGTACGTACTTCCTCTTGGATTTGGGGAAGGACATTACACGCAGATATTGTCACTTAATATTCACTCACTTAACCAACGATTGCACTATTATAATTAATTGATCTCTCACTAGTACCCTACATATGTTTCGGCCCCATTGTGGCCATCATCAGGGGTAACATATTATATATACACTCCACTTTACGTTGTCCAATTTGGCACTGTTAATTCATTATTGTTTTGTCGATGTTAAAATAATAACATCGACAAAACAATAATAAGAGATCAATTAATTATAATAGTGCAATTGTTGGTTAAGTGAGTGAATATTACACTAAGATGCACGGTGAACAAAAAGTAAAATAGTCACTTAAGTTTAGTTAGTTCACAACAGAGAAATTTGTTTTTAAACACGCTGCAACACACTGATTCTTAACAGCGTTTAGTACATGACTGGCAGTGAACATGACTGTTTTGTGTACGTAATATCACAATTACGCTGCCCTTATCGTTAACTGGGAGACAGGCACAATTGTGGCCCTCTGTTCCGTCATTCAATTCAATGGCCAGTAGATGGAACACGTTTACTTAATAGTGTCAGATCGATAGTTCCAGTTGGCAGTTAAGATAGAAATAACTATCGGTCTTCCGCTCATTTTGTTGACACATGATTGCTCAGTATCGCTAGTAAAGCTCCCTTTCCATGCTGTTTGCTTTCCTCGTCCTGGCGGATTACACCGCACAAATGAAAGCCAACAGCGGACTCACTACTTGCAAGCAGAATGAAACCGGACTGCTAAAATGAGATAGAATTACCCACCGACAAACAGTATATTTGAATTTCATTACTGTGGCTTTAGTTTATAAGTTCCAGTTAACAGTGATATGCAACGGAGAGGGATATAAGCTAAACTTCAGCTGATGTTATTCCGTTGATGGATAGAAAGCCAGGAGTTTTAGCATCACAAGAAAGCAATACATACCAGAGTTGGGATGAATAACCACAAAAAAAGAAACAACGTAAGTGGTCTAGGCGTAGATATTATGGCAAAATGTAAAATGACACTCCATAAAGCAATTTGCACATCATGTGTAACGATTCAGATTTCAGATATTGTTCTAAATCGGAACATACCAGGTTTAACCTGTGCAATTTCTAGGACAACAACCAAAGGGGAGGAAAACAAAGTTTAGGACTTTTCCTGTTATAACGCCACCACGAGAGGGACTTAGGTTAGACGTTACGCTAGTCTCTCTCTGTCAAGGGTTGTTCCCTCCCTCCTTACAAGAGGGGATTAGGTCACGCGTCACGCTAGTCTCTCTCTCTCTCTCTTACAACATGAGCCTCAACAGTAAGACTGTAGCGCCTCTAACGAGCGAGCACCGTAACAGGAGTGGTGGGGTTATAAGAGGAAATAACCAAAATTTAGAAGTTTCAAAGCTGCGACAATGACTATATGTGGTGACGTCTTCATGAATTTAGTAATGTTTTAACACAAGTCTTAAATTGGGTAAAATATTTGTTTTTACAAACATTTAGTACAGTAATATGTATTAACAAAACACAAATTAGTGAAGTTACCAATAAAGGCATTTTTATACAACTGGACATTGTAAAAGACAAAATGTGAGATTTCGCGTGAAGTATGTATGGTATTCATATTTTATGTTCTCACGTGTAATAAAATCCTTCATACATATCCTCATGATGGTCTACTGAGACAGAAACATGTAGCTTGCTGTCACATAATAAATGCACAGCGTTTGTCGACGGCATTTTAATTATTATTAGTAACTGGAAATATATTGTTATCTACGGTTCCCGCCAATACAGAGACTTCAATTAGTGTTGCTGCGTCACACATCAAATACATCTCGGTTTCCCATTATGTAATGAAAATGTTACAATGGTTTGGTTTGGTTTGGTTTGAACTGGATTCAGTGTACAAAACAACGTATGAAGGTTCAACAGTTGTTTGCATCTTGTTTCTCTTGCATGCTAGTGTAACAGGCATCGTGTCATTAGTTAAGCCGTAATAAGAGCTAGAATAAAAACAGTAGGCAAAAACCACGAAGCTAATAAACCACAATCCTCACGGCCATGTGCACGTCTGTCTGTTAAACCACAAGATCATGCACACAAATTAAACGCAATCATTTTGACAGTTCGTGGTCAGTGTGTCTGCCCTTGTCCGAAATGAGTTCTGCGAAATATTTTTAAAGCATGAGACAACATTTGAATGACACTAAACGTATAAAAAGAGAAAGGATTTCTCTTGTGCATTTAATGCAATAATTCATGATAAATCTAAGAGGAGAAACTTGTGCTACCTGGAAGTTTTTCACGAAGTGACAACACATGATCTGCAATCGACAATTTATATAAAATTGTTCTACTGCAATTATAGTCTACATCATGGGGCAAAGGCGCATTTGAGAAATTAAAAGTCGCTCAGCTAGTCAAGAATTTCGCTACCTCTTATGGTATGCGAAGGTCCATGACCGTCTTCACCCTGTCCTAGCGAGCGCAGTCCGGTCCACATTCTCATAACGCACTTCTTTCAGGTATATTATAATGATGTTTTTTATCCTACCACATACATCAAGTTTTTCAACTGCTATAATAATTATAATAATAATATTATTATCATTATCATCATTATTAATGCGCTATATATAATACTGTCTTCTAAAACACGTTATTGAAAGGAAGATAAAAGGAAGAATATAAGTGACGGGAGGATGAGGAAGAAGACGCAAGCAGCTACTAGATGACCTTAAGGAAACGAGAGGTTACTGGTATTTGAAAAGGAAGCACCAGATCGCACTCTGAGGAGAACTCGTTTTGGAAGAGGCTATGGAACTGTCGTAAGACAGACTAAGGAATGAATGAATATATAATACTCTTTGAGTGGCCTGAGTCACAGTCTGAGTTGTTATCGATAACAATCTCTTGATATCACTTTTATCCATTATTATTATTATCGGTAGAAATTGATGGGTGTTGTATCGATAATAATCGAGACCATTGTGCGTCAATTATGAGAATCGATTAAACGGATCAGTAGCGATTTTCTTTGGATTCACTATTTCGTTGGAGTAGCGACAGAATAGTATGGCAAAAAGCCTTAAGAGGAAGACGTGGATGATGACGATGATGATTACGATTATAATATAATAATAATAATAATAACAGAACAGATAAGTAGCAAAGAAGATCGACTAAAAAACTCTACACAGACTACAGCCCAATTTATATAATCCTATATCTACTACGAAAATTCTTGGAAAATAAATATTATGTACTTTTTGAAACAAAAAAATTACCACTGGTAAGAAAATTCCCAGGCATAACCTAAGATGAAAACAGAAAATAAAACAATACTGTCTTGTACCAAATAAAAATTTAAAAAATGCAAGTACCAAAACTGAAAGAACCAAAGAAAGTCCACAGTCTACTAATAATACACACCTGCTCCATGGCCCGCGAAACCACGAAAGACAATGTTCCATTACAATGACATTTCTTATGCTTTACCCAGAACCACTTCAGGGCACTTCTTCCTATTTTTCTTCTGGTTAATTTTAGAGTCCACATCGACGGCCGGATAAATGGGAATGAAAAACTGGAAGGAATTTGGAAGGAAGTGTTTTTGCCCTGAGGCAATACTCTGGCACTTTGCTGAAGTGACGGAAGATTAAAATCATATACCTCAATCAAAGATCAGTATTCCGGCCGAGAATTAAACCTGGCACCTTCCAGCACACACGTCTATAATGTTAGAGCTACGCCAAACGTCAACACATTTCATATACACTTGCTGAATATACGTAAATTTGTAAATATTTGTTATAGTGTGTTCTGTACACGCTGTACTCATAAACGCAGCCCATTTGTAATAAAAACTCCATCCGATTGTTTATAGAGAAACAAAATAATAAAAGCATAACGAATCTGTCATTTCCTAACATTCTACAGCGTCGGTGGCTGATGAATTAATGGGTATGGAGCATTAAGAGAACGACACCGACAGGAAGAAACTAAAGTACTCGGAGAGAAACCGGTCACATTATCCACCATAAATCCCCAACTGAATGGCCTGGGACCGAACCCACGTCACTGCGGTGACAGGCCTACGAATAACTGCCTCAGCAAGGGCACGATCCCACCATTTATTTCAGAGGATCCATCGCCGACGTATGCGTACATAAAACACGTGTCGACTGCCTGTGAATGGCACGTGCGCTACAACCGTATCAAAAACTGAAGAAAAATCAGGAAACAGAAAGTTGTGCATGCCAAAAATAAAAGTGGGAATACACTGATAATACACGAGTTTATGCGGTGTTCTGCTTTACTTATTTCATTTGCTGAATGCTTTTTTTCACTCATTTATTGTCTCTATTCTTGCCAATTTTTTATTGCACTGAAACAACTTTACATCTTGACTATATTGCTTTTTAAGAGACGTCTAACACACACTGTGGTCAATGTACTGACGACAGCAGTACAGCATAAGTTCTGAGTGCATTTCTGAAGCAGCAAAGTGGACAAAAAGTGAGGTTCCTGATGTTATTTCACCGGTCTGCAGGAGTGAGGAGAGGAAATTTCGGATTAACCGCAAAACAGTCTCAGTAATGACAAAGCAGATGCGGTTGGCCATAAAGTCATTAAAGTCAGAGACTGTTCCTTGGGGTTACCGCATGTGTTATACAATTACTCCAGCAATGAAGATGTCACACAAGCAGCGACAAGCATGCAGTTTGTTTCCTTCTCAGAGCATATCAACACACATTTAACTTCAAGTTTTTGGGTGTCTTTCGTCGAAAACCACTTGCTAAGTTGCAACTGTCCTCCACTGTCAGAGTCACAACTGTCAAAACTTCATGGTCGATTTTGATCAAACTCGGAATTGTTCACCTTCACTGAATTTTGTCAGTCTGTTTTACTTTTGTGCGAATGTATTGGTTAAAAAAAACATTTTACTTATTTTATTTAAAGGCGTAATCTACTTTTCGTCTTCGGTTTCTGAGTCCCTTAACAGATTTCAACGAAAGCTTCGCACGAAAATATGTTTTATTACACTAGGACTAAGTTTGCAACGTCATATTTCATTTTATGGATCTCTTTTTCTTTTGTGTCTCATCTGACTTCTATATATTTACTGCAGTTCAGGTTTTAATACACAAGTCTTCTCTTATACTGGCACGCTACTGTCGTCCGTAAATTTCATCCAGTTTCTTTTCAAAAGGAACTTGGGTTTAAGAGCCCCTTTACTGAAACAATTACTTAAATTTAAATTTCTAAATTTGAAAATATTTGCGTATATGCTGATGAAATGTACTGTACTGAATATCTGTTCTCTTAATTGGTACATCCATGTGGTAGTATGATTCTGATACTTTCATTCGTTTAAGGCCTAGGTCACTTCTGCTTCAGGGGTTAGGTAATCTGGCTTGTTCCGTCATCAACTGAATTCATCCTTCTATCTGGTCTTGAGTCTTCCAATACCTTCATATTCTTCCACATTTCAATATAATTCTATCCTTGAAAACCCACTTCCGTCCATTCTTAAAATGTGTTCGTATGCATTATTTTTCTTCTATTTTCTGGCTTACATTACAGTCGTTCTTACTTAAGACATTACGTTCTTATAAACTTCTCGTAATGTCTAGAGAGTAAAATCAGACACTGATCTCAGAAACGTAATCTCAACTTACTCAAGCTTTCCTTTAATCGACCAACCACTGTTCAGATTCCACAGCTTTCATTCAATATAATCACTGCTATTACTTCATAAAATTTTACTTGTGTGCTTCTTAATGTATTTTTGTCTCAGAGTTCTTCTAATTCCCCACATACTCTGAAATTCAATTCGACATCTATGTATTCATTTTGACAATAACAAACCCCTAGCCTCCACATTTAACATTAGACATTTTGTAGCTTATGTTGTTATTCATCCCTGCTCAATGTTTGTAACAGCTGGTACGTTTTTGTGGGTCTGCTATATATGTATTCAGCCTTGAGATGCGTTCAATATGTTCCACAGATATCTACAGAATAAACGTATATGTTATACGATGTGGACCCAAGACAGGAAAGAGGAACGTGGACGACTAGAACCGTTGGTCCGCTTTTCACCGAAATATGGGCAGGCATGACACGTGTGGCAGGAATAGGACTGAATGGAGAAGACTGAGAAGTCACTAAGAACAGTTCAGACATATAATTATGTAAACTGTGCAAGCTATGCAAAATATCAGGCTAGAAGCAGATCATGCTAGAAAAGACTCTAGGATAAGTCAAACATAATTGTAAAGAAATTATGCAAGCATTTGGAATCACTGTTTCAGGGTTTATCCCAATCAGTTTCTCAACTCATGAGCCTATTACTCAATAGCAGGATGCCAGATGTTATACCAATTTACAGCTTGCTGATGGAGATCCATTGAGCACCAGGCTCCTCAATAAGTTGCCCCGAGATATTTTAGATTTATATGTTGTCGCATTGCAGCATGTCCATGAACGCGGCTTCTCAAGTTGCCTCTCAGAATTTTTGAAGAGTTTACCAAGTTTGCAAGCAGCCATGGCTCTTCGTCGCACGTTTGTGTAGTATCAAGCAAAGAGTCGTGAATAAATCTGACAATTACAGCCACTATAAACCTATCGATTTATCATAATTATCCTGTAGTTTGCCAGTATATTACCACATCCTGGCCAATAAAGTTAGAGGATTTTTACATTTACCATATAATATCCAAGGCAAATTCAGGAAAAGATAAGCAGCAAGTGCGAATGATGGTGACGTACCACGTTTAAATATGACACAACACTGCTCCCCAAATGTATAAGATGAGGAGGAACTTTTCGAAACTGTCCCATACTGGCCTATATAACCAGTGAAGTCACGTAAAAAAAGAACATCCTACTGACAATCTTCTTTTTTTGGTCTTTGCCTATTGTACTTTTAACAAAGCACGACGTTTGGAAGCACAGCCGGCCTCCAAAAGTCGTGCTTCATTAAAAACTTAAGACAACGGACAAGGTCCAATTTAAGAAGCTTATATCAGTGATTCATATACCATCGTCGCGCCCTACAGAGTTTAAGGAAATCTTACGGTTGCTAACTGTGCGTTAATAACAGGCCTTGACTTCTGTGGCCATGTAATGAACTAACTGCGCTAACACCGCACTGAAGCTCTCCAGCATTTTATTTTCCATAGATTATGGGGTTATATAGACTACTTTACAAATCAGCTGTAAGCAACTCATTCCCGGATACTGACTTTTTTAAACTGCCACAGAGAAAGACACCACATTGACCTGATACACTAGAACATGTCATATGACAAACTTTCTTGATAAACAAGCACAAAAATAATTGGCAGAGGACAGTAATACACACAGGACCACGATATGACGTATGATCAGAAGTGACGAGCACCAAAGCATGACGACTGATGGGTCCGTAGTTCTAATTGCAAATACACCGCACATCTGACCGACCTGTCACTCATTCTATAGATACTGCATTAACCACCGACCAGTGGATGGGTAAATTCATTTGATGGAATGTCGAAAGCAAATTACAGGTGGGTTGAGTTTCATCCAATAACGAACATGTAGGTGGACGCAGGGGAGATGCTTGTTTTAATTCTCATTGCCTTATGGTGTAGACAGTATTATTCTAAGCATATGGACAGAGAATTACTGCTTCATGTTCCTGTTGTTTGTTTAAAATTCTGTGTGCCTGCGTAAACACCTTGACAACTGCAGCCCTTTTATACACAACTGGACTGACAAGAACTAAAATGACGAAAACCATTCAGTCTTCCTTCTCGAAAGAAGTCGCTTATTGAATTTCAAATCAGTTCACTTACAGCAAGGTAAGTAAAGGGGAGAAGGCTGTCAAAAGTCATACGTGTTTTTTCGTTGATTAATTCATGGCTTATTTACCGACGTTCTTTCAAGTACAGTATACCCTCACATTTCGCGGGAGTTACTTTCCTGAAAACTCCCAAGGACAGCAAAACGGCAGTGCGCGAATTTAAGCCCTTGTGGACAAAATGGAATTGCGTAAACCAAGGACAAAAAGATTAATATAAATGAAAATATTAGTTTTGTGTTTACTGGAATGACACCGGCGTTCCAGGCTGGAAGTATTAAGGGTGACAGAATTAGCCTAAGGTAAAATACCCGGTGGAGAAGGTGGCAGAAGACCAGATGAAGAATGAGGTAATGTTCTACTTCTTTATCTTCTATCATTTCCGTATATTGAATAAAGTTCATTAAAGCATGATAACAATAACTATTTCTAAGTACTGCAAAAAGTACAGTCCAAATACCGTTTATGTTGGAAGATAACTAGGTAGCTGCTGAGATATGTGGGTATGTGCAAGCTCTTGTGTACTCCGAGCACCTGCACAAGAGCGAACGTGAATGGCCGGTCGAGTGACCTAGGCTGCGATGCACAAATATTTACACAAAAATGTCACGGCAATTAAGCAATACGGCAACGAGCAAACCTGCGACTGGAGACGGGTCTGGTATAACATGTCTAGGGTCGAATTGTGGAAGAATTTTGTGTGAATTGGTAGGGATGTGGAAGGACACGGTTGTGGCCTACTTTCAGGGAATGTTCCAGAATTTACATGCGGCCAACTGTTGAAAATTTCAGTGATGACAGCCGATCGCTGGTCGGAGTTTCCAAAGAATGGTACGAACCACTACCTCAACGTTCGGCAAGTACCGACATGTGTGAGCCAGTTAGATTATTTTCAAGATATCCGCCATGTATATCACTTCACTTAGGCATTTTAAAATATACCATCAGTAATAATACGAACATCGAAACTGCGTGATTATGTCGAGGAAGAAACGACTGTGCCTCTGCAACTTGCAATGTGGTCAACCTATGAAACTGCCAAATATGAATAACCCTTATGAATATGTTTAAGACATTTTTACGGAACTATAAACAGCAACGTATTAAGTTGAACCCGGTTATAACGACATCGGTTTATACGACACCTCGTATATGGCGGCAGATATTCTGTGGTACCAATTAATTCCTTACTGTTAACCGTAACATTACACACCTCGTCTATAATGACACTCTTTTAAAACGACACAAAATATTCGGTCCTTTAAAATGACGTAACCGATTTCGACTGTATTTACTTAGTTGGTTAGGTGGTTGGTTGGTTAGTCAGTCAGTCAAACAGTTAGTTAGTTAGTTGTTAACTTAAACTTCATTAAAACTGTTAATTCGCGTGGCATGATGTTTATATTTAGCTGCAAGAAAATCCATCAAAAGTTTACAAAGATGTTTAGATGGACGGACACACGGACATCGCATTGTAAATCTTCCTTCATCCGTTACAGAATGGACGCTGACTGTAAACAACATTGTAATGGTTTAAGATGACATTTCACACTCCAGTATGAAATAACCAACGCATGGGCATATCATCGTGTGCTCCGTCTACTTCACTGCCTTCCGACGGCAGCAATACTTGACACAGCGAGCAGCACGTGAATTCCTTTGACACTTTGTTGATGCACTCTGTATTACAGCAACATAGCGTTACTGTCGACATCCAGACACAGTGGGTAGGGCCTCCTATTGTGTTACTACGCTTGTATTTACAATCACTACAAAAAATGACGTCTATTGTCTGGATCGCGGGGGCAAGGGAAAGAAGGAAAATCATTAAACACTGTCCCTGCTTTGAAATATCGTCCATGCGAGGCGTCGTACCAGTAGAACAAGTGTCAATATAGCATACAGCGATCCGTCTACAGCCGTCTTCCGTTTGACCTTTACACGTATGTTCAGTACATGTAAAAGCGCATTAAATGCGGACCGAAGGGCCGAAGAAATCTGGGGCGTCTAAGGAAAAATAAATTGTTCAATGAAACCAAAACACGGGATATTGCGCATCCCATGAACTTCAGAAGGAAACAAAAATAAGAATAAATTTAAGACTTATTTCGCTCCGTACACAAACGTGCGAGTGGTATAATACATGTGGCCATCAACTTAGAGTTGTCTACACTACAAACGCAAAGATTTCAGAACTTTGGTGCAAAATATCATTAGTTTCCGAAATTTAAAGCGCTGAAATTATTCGTTCATTACCACACAGCCGAAAGTGATAATTTAAGAAACATTTGTGACGTTCTTGTCAAGAGCACATTTGTCGTTTCATCAAGCAACAACGCTTAAGAATTTCATTTGGAAGGTGACCGATTCGAATGTCGACTACTACACCATCTATCGTAGCTGAAATTCAGCGGATAGGGTAGTCTATATACTGACTAGATTACGGGTTGCACAACCGAGGAAACGTAGTTCGATTCACGGCAGGGGCAAAAATGTTTACTTTTCTCCAAAGCCTACAGACCGGCCGTGGGGCCCACCCAGCCTCCTATTCCATGAGTATAAGGGACACTTCCCTTGAGGTTAAGGCTGCCGAACCTTGAAGCTCACATCCAGATAATGCCAAGGCTAAGGACGAGTGGAGCTATATCCTCACCCCTCTCCCTCCCCATTTTGTTTCATGGCTTGCAGAGGCACTTTCACCTTTACTTTAGGTGTCGTTCTCTGCGAAGTTTACACATATAAGTTTATGTTAGCACACGCTCTATGTGTTATCGTGTAGCCAGTACACTTTATTACATTAATAAACCTTTGGCATCCATAAACTGCAGCAAGTTTCGTCATTAACCGATCGACTACCGACTTATTACGAAGGACTCTAATGCACTTAGTTAATAACCATATAAAAATCAATATAATCGTTCTTTCTCCTGTACCGATTCCACAGTGTAGGTGTAACATTGCATTCCAAGGCAATAAATTTAAATTGAATGTAACGAGTGTTTTATTGCCCCAAGTATTGCGTAGGCTTTCTACCTGCCTAGGTGTTATTTGCGTCGGTTTAATAAAGACGCTTTGAGGAAACGTCCACATTAAACGCCGACGCTCACAATTTGGCATCCAACTGTGCGTAACAGCCATCGTCACTGACAGACGTCAGAGGAAACCTTTTATTCACCTCGCGACGACAGACTAAGTGACGCACAGCACCTGCAGGGTTTCTTTCTGCCATCAAGAACAAATGGATTACGGGGCACTTACTAGAAAAGTGCCGCATTGCACTTCAAACACACAATTTGTGTTACAATACGTGTTATGTGATGTCACATGTTACGCACAACATATTGCATCAAGATATCCGTCTTCTGCGAAATGACGCCCTTGTGGACTGGCATATAGGTAACAACGTTTCGGAGTGGACGTGCCATGGCTCAGGCGGTTAGTCGCTGGCCTCTCACCTCGGAGGCCCGGTTTCGATTCCGTGTCCGTCCATGTGGGATTGTGGTGGACAAAGTGGCACAGAGACAGGTTTTCCCCCAAGTACTTCGGCTTTCCCCTGTCAATTTCATTCCACCTTTACTCCATTACTCGGAATAAACGAAAAAACACTAATAATCATATCACAAGTTTGCACAATAATCCTCAAGACTGCGGTGCGTCCGTAGCATCTACTGCGGGGCCCTTCACCACCCCCTCCCCCCAAAACAATTCGGAGGACATTGCAGTCGGCTACCACAAGTTAGCTAGAGCATATACTTGTACATATACAGCTATGCACGTAATGTACACGTACATTACTTGTGTACCTGACACAAAAGATGCTCTTGACAAATCCTGCAGCTGCAAGCCATAAAATTCTGGCGATCGTGGATTTTTCTTACTGAATTCTCTACAGACTTAACTCCAACAAAATGTTCCTAAAGCAACAAACCATCGATTGTATCTTCACACTCAGGTTAAAAGTCGAATAACACATTAATATGTATAAGATTTCGATTGTGCAGCTTACGAAGCATGTTGCAAAAACACGCAACGGATCTCGAGAAACAAAAAAGAGTGCGTGTTCATGTTCACATGCTTTAAGCACGAGCATAAGAACGAAGGCTGCTGTAAATACATGTACCACACCGTGCAACGTTAAAAACCCTGTACTTTGACATACAATATACATGTGTGTGTTTCATAAGTTTCTCCAAGTAAGTAGCCGTTTCCTTAACCTTTCAAGGCCCAATGGTTATTAGATGTACCATCAGGTTTCACCATAAAAAATTATACGTTCTGCCCACACAGTGTATTTATGTGTTTTGTATGGATCTCAGAACAAACAACGATTATTTCCCTACACAGCATTAACTGATCGGTTTTTATAACCGAGACTAAGTGTGTTTACTGTGCGGTAGGAACTAAATATTTAAACACGATTGAAGTTATCTTAGGCTCTAAAGGGTTAAACAAACAATATTAATTGACTGTTCTTTCTAATGGAAGTACTCTGTATTCCCTGTGACGCAGAAATTGAATCTTGATTTTAGATTAATTTTTGTCTTCAAAGATTTAAATGTAGGAATAACTTTATTTTATTTAAAAAAAAGCTTTTTGAAGCTTCTTCAGTGTATATAAAATGCATATGTACAACTAAGAACGAAACTAACATGTCTGAAGATCAGCCTTATGTGTGGCTTTAACACTCCTTTAAAAACAAATTCAGGTTCCAAGTAGGGCAATAGTTTTTGGTTTGATATCTATAAGTATGCAATGTGTTTTGTACCGTATACAAGAAAGGCTGGCGAAATGTTTATAACTCCTCGGCTATCCTAACACACTGGTACCGTTTCATTCGGAAACAGCGTTTTTATGACGATTTAATGTCGCCTACAAAAATGAAACGGACTTAGGTCTTCACGAAAAGCGCCCGATATTTCTACCCAGTTTTAAGCAATTTCAATTTTCCTTACAGATTTTCGTAAGTCCCCAATATCAAATTTCAATTAAATCCATCCAGTGGGCGCCGCATTTATACATGTGGGCGGAAGGACAGACAGACAGACAGGGGGAGTGAAGGACGGGCATGAGAAGGTAAGAGGCGCTTTTCGAGACTATAAGAACGCGCCAGAAACTGAGGAATGTCGCTGATGGTACAGGAAACACGTACGTAATGCTATGGTCAGCTGTTTTAAGATTAAATAATTGTTATATTCCTCAAGTGACCCTAAATAACACCAAAATATCGTGCAATGCACAGTCGGGTATTGATCTCGTTACTTCTACACACTGTACTGCCAGTACTTCCGAAAAGAATAAATTACGTCATGGTCAGCTCACTTTTTTTTCAACAGTAGACCTATTCAATTCATGCATAACTTTTCCCGATTTTTCCGATAATACGTTTCACTTTCTCGACAGTCCTTTGAAATGCATGTTATAAGAACAATATGGCGTTCGCGGGTCACAGAACACACACTGCTTACCGACATGCTCAAGAGTAACACAAATCTGTGACCCGTAAAAAAAAATGTTAAAACCACGATTTTTAATATGCAATCAAGATAATTTCAATTCGGGACTTTATTTTTTCCCACTTTTCTTATTTTGTTAAAAGTATATCTGCTCACGCTGCTTTCATGTTTGCTCCAAATAAAATAACTTTTGAACCAAAAGCTCAATTCGGAATTTCGTTATTCCCTACATTCTTTATTTTACTAAAATTATATCTGTTCATGCAATTTTCATGTCTCCTCCAACATAAAATAACTTTCGAACCAAAGGCTAAATTTTCATAATCACTTCTACGAGCGTCTTTTTATTATATCTCAACCACCCTTGCACATCTTGCTTCTCAACCACAGATACCATCACAGATGAGCTACAATCCGAAGTTACGGCGGTACCAAGTCACCTAAAGTAGCCAAAAGAAGCCTAGTTTTGAGATTTGACATATCTAGAAATAGTAAGCAAATTTCTAAAGGCTGTCGTTCTTACAATACGAAGCATTACGGCACTTCCTCATAAATAAATATATATAAATATATTTATAAATACCTTATATACCGCAAGTGTGTGAATGTGTGTATGTGCGTAGGTGAGGGGGTGTTGGGGTCATGAGTAATGAGAGGTGAGATAATTATTTATTTATTTATCTGATATTCTAATCTATGACTCGCGGTTTCAGAATATTGACCAACTTTTTAAAACAGAGCTACAGAAGTTACAAGTTCTGGAAGGAGCTCTTGAATTCAAGAATCTCTTCCCTCTCCTACTTTGCATTCAGCGCATCAAAACAGTCCAACTGCAAAATTCTGTGAGGAAGTTTTAGCTACATTCGGTACACAAATTTCGTCAATAAATTCAACATACAATACTATTAGGAAAATACACATAATGTACTTTACCTAAAATGTATTCCAGAGCGTTTCTCTAAAAGAACAAAGTACCCAAATAAAGATGCTCACTTGTAACCCCTATTTTATAAAAAAAAAGTTTAATGTTGTTAAAAGAGCTACACGAATTTCGGCCTAACACACAAATAAATGTGAACAGCTTTAATCTTAATGATTTACATGCCAATTTAATCTAAATATGACAAATGAGACTATGAAGGTTTGATCAACATGTGCAAAAACGGCTTAATTTCTCCATTCAATGACCTGAAAATACTGAATTTTTAAATGCAGTTTATATGCAAGACCTGAGAAAGGCTGGACTTGTAAGCCAGAACATGTCCGCAGTCAAGGTCTGCATGTTTCTAATGCAGTCAGTAATTAGTTTTGTTAAGAGAAATACTTTAAAAACATATTTTAAATATATTCCTTCTCCACAGTAAAATCCAGTCAGTTTATGGTGAAGAGAACCTTTTCCAGTTTAATTCGGTTTTACAGCCCTTTCACACGTTCAAAATTTTTCAGGACCCCCCTAATAAAATTATTTATTATACATGTATATAGAAAACTATAACACAAGTAAGTAGGGATAAAAATATAAACAAGTTAAAGGACACGAGTTCAAAATAACATTAATTTGCACAAATTTAGTAAAAAAATCACTTTTCATGAATTTGAAGAATAAATCCCGGGATTCCGTAGAACACCATAAATTAAATATTGCCTTAGAGGGAAAAGAGTCGCTGTATCTTCTGAGATCGATATAAAAAACAGAAAATCAATTTATGGGAGGAAAGCTACATTTTTTAAAGTTAAAACTGGCAGTACATAAAGTAGCCACTAGACTTTAAATGGTTAACCTCTATTAACTGTTTGAATTAGGAAACTCTATTACAAAAAGGCTTAGTTTCTAATGTCGAGCAATAAAAAGCTGCTGAAAATCTCGCTAGGCCTACATGCAGTTTCCAGTTTGGAACTCAGAACTAGCCGACATTTTTCGTAACAAAATGTATAATTATATTTATAATTTCATTATTACTCTACCATTAATATCGCATTAAACATCAGCTCATATATAATTCTTAATGCTCTATATTTCTTATGTAAAGTAACAAATTAATTTCCTGTATTAAAGTTACGGCTATGTTTGACAACACTGTAAATTACGGCCTTTGAAACCTGTACTAATGAGGAAGTGCAACTAGTAAAGAAGAAAATTTTAAATCAGATTTTCCCAATGCTAAGCTCTTTCACCTTACAATAATGAAAAGTATTACCTTCTCCTGTAGACTTTGAGGAATTATTCCCAAGTACCCACCATGTTAAAATTATTATTCCTAGATCTTTAAAGGGAAATACATTTTTCCCTTCGGCCATAATCCACTTCTTGATTTTTACATCTTTAACAGATTCGTGTCACAAATGGAAGAATTGTATCGTAACATCGCCACTCTCACACGCGACTTACGAAAAGTAGAATTTTATAGCACTTATTTAGCACGCAAAATGAAATACGAAACTAGACTTACACGTTGTAAAAAAAAAACAAATCTCCACAATATCAAACCTCTTACCCTATACTACGCGAAGAGTTCTGTGAGCCGAAGTTTCGTTCACTGCGATGCTTATAAAATAAATACTTCTAGGTACACATGGATGCACGTAAATGGCACAGCTCTTTTGTTCGACGTGTTTCGTTCCTGCAGGACCACCATCAGGGGATTCATATTTATGTTCACACAAGTATCCTACATGAAATTAATACAGTTTACATTCGCTCACACAATGCCTATTACTGTTAAATTTTCAGATCCTCTTCTATTTGCTGCTCGTACTGCAGTAATTCCCAAATGTGTCTTGTTAAAATATTTACAAAGTTTTTATGAAATTTTTATTAAAATGTTTATAAACTTTGAACACAACAACATAATTCAGGAAGACTCAATACTATAACTGCCCTTTATTTTTGTTACACTACATTAACACTCTTTTCATTCCAAAATCCCGTAAGATACATAAAACTGAGGTACAGTTGTAATTTTGCACGTCTTTCACGGCAATTACTATACGAGATCCGCGCCGCTGTGTATATTAAGACCACAGTATTCTGAAAATCAACACCATGTGTGATGGCGCATAGCTACCAACGTTTCGGAGGAACCTGCTGCCTTCTTTTTTAAAACAAAAGATAGCAGAAGAGGAAATGCATTGGCTACATTGCGGTTGGCTCCCACAACCGACAACTTTTGCCTTCGTATCGAGCCCTGTTTCGGACCTTCACCGTACAAAGCCACATTTTTCCTTTCACCTTGAACTTCCTTTCTGAGATGAAAAGGGGCAGCGAGATAAAAAAAACATTATTAGATGGTGGGAAGAAAGAAATGGGACATGGGATACGAGAAAAAAATAAGAATTTATGGATAAAAAAGGGCATTTTTTCAGCGTGAAAAATATGTAGTTGTTACTGTAATTTGATTATGTCAATCCTCCCAGTTCATTTACTCTGAACTTCAAAATCTTAATACAAAGGAAATGCAATTTACAGTCCCCGGTGTGGTTCGTGTTTAACCACAGGGCTCGTCTTCCACTCCAGTTTTCAGTCTCCTCTCTGTAAACTAACAGCCGCCCCATTTGCATGCAGATACCCTTTATTGGATTGCCTGCACTGAAACCACCCAATTGCACCTCCATACAGGAGTCAAATTTAATTTACTTCGAAACATAAATCAGACCGCAGATGTCATATGACCCAAAACGTTTCAGGCGTCATAATGCTTTTATGGATAGACTGTTATACAGTCGGACTAACCAGATTGAAAGGCACTGGTGCAGCTTTGTTTCTTTACCTCGTGGTTGTTTCCTTTATCTCAAAAAAGAATGTGCATGACACAAAACTAAGAAATGTAATACATCTGATTCAATTTAGATTATATCACTGTAGACGGCAATTCAATTCCTTTATTAGAGTGCCTGTAAAAGTCAAGCAGCCCCTAAGAGACGGGAAATGTTAAGTAAATAGACACTAAAAATACAATTAAAATAAAAAATACAAGAAGATTAGAAACCCCTGCTCCATAGTGCAGTATACAGAACTCGCAAAGACCTTCTTTGCCGTTTATTAAGTTTACGTTTGACCCGATTACGCATTTATGGCCATAAGTAATGTGGATGTGAATAAAATCTTTACCTTAGAAAACTTTTAGAGAAATCCCCCCGTATTAAATTACAAAAAATGCCCAAAGACTTATGCGCCAATACTAAGCAACAGAGAGAGGAACACACATGATGCAAGGAACGCATAAGAAACTAAACACAATAAAGAAACAGGAAAATGTCCTCAGCGAAAGCAATTTGTTATTAAGAAACATAAAATCCGCATATGACGTTCGCAGCTATTTTATGATCGTACAGCAGGTGCTTTTGTCTTTGTAAATGGTAATAACAGAATAAGTATCAAGTCGTCGTCGTCTGAAATAAAGCGCCCTGAAGATTAAATAATTCAAATTTACGCCATTATCACGAAGGAAGTCGGATTAAATAAACTTGCAAACATTATTTATTTTCCCCTCTATAATAACGTGCTGTCTATCTAAGAAAAACACTGAGGTATTTTTACATCACAGTGTTTGCTGTTCACAACATCTTCAGTCTGCGTCAGTTTACAAATTCTGGATTGTCACATTAGGTTACTATCAAAACCCGCCTGACAGCCTCACATTATTGAATCACTTTATTTCAGAGATATGAAATGTCTCCAAAGTAAACTGTGATATTTATACTTAGCCTGGATGACGTAAATGTTTGCCCGTCTTTAAAATCAGATGTAATGTTGAGATAGTGAATCTGCGCTGAATTTCCGTCCGTCACAAAATCTCGACGTCTCATGTTAGCAGGCTACACATTATGACAGGAAATGCGGAAAAAAATCTATATACTGTGACAGTATAAGCAGAAGTATCATAAATCGGGTGGGAAGGTGCGGACTGGACTGATCTGGCTCAGAACAGTGACGAGTGGCGAGCTTCGTGAACGCGGTAAAGAACTTTCGGGTTCCGTAAACTGCGGGCAATTTCTTGGATAGCTGAAGCACTATGACAATGGGACTCTGGTCCATGCAGTCAGTCATCTATACACAAAACAAAACATAACACCCCATCCCACTGTTCCAGCGGAAACAGTACAGACACTAGCAAAATTAAATAACCACCAACAAAAATCCGGAAATTGTATAATTGTGACTAGTATTATAACAGCTCGAAGGAATCCATTACCTGTTGCCATTACAACTGTTGCTGCATCAACTGTTAATTGAGGTATCACTTTACAACGGCGTGCGGGCACTCAGATGGCTGTCAGTAAGCCGTATCATATTCACATAATGCATGCGTATTCTCCTAAGTGAGCATGTCCATCCAAATTATGCACCGGCTTCCTAACGTACGTTCGTAGTGAAACCTGAGTGCCCACATGCCGCTTGGCGACCTGACTGTCTTTGTACTTCACGACTATTATCTAGCACCCCTACAAAATAACCAAAACACATCGGCGACGTAAACGTTAGTACAACAAATGAAAGAGTTCTTATAAGTTACTTGTGGAATAGTCACCCTTCCAAGTTCCAAGAAATAATTTAACAATCTAGGTTTTCTGTACGTAACATTTCCACTGATACACTCTTATAAAAGAGAGAGCTTGAGAGGTAGATCCAAACCCCGATAGAGCACCACTGTTTGTACACCGAAATTTGTGGCGCTGTATCGAGTGTGGCTGTAAATCGAAATGCCGTGTCATAAGGCAATCCTGTTGACAGAGTTTCATGGGAGGTAAGTGAGTGTACCGATATACCGAGGGCGAAGTATCGTGGTTTGACTGTATTCTTATATTATGATTTCACTAAATATGCAAGCACGTAATTATGAATATTGAATAGTTCAGCGAAGATATCTTCAGTTAATGAAAATAATGATGGTCGTAATAAAAGTAGCAACAATAATTACTGCTGGCACAACAGCCATAAGGCCAAATACACAGACAGCACACACACATCAAAGAAAGTACATCAAACAAATCACAAATGAAACGCATACAGCAGAGACAATACGAAGAACTCACCTTAAGTAACAAAGAGCATGAATAACATCAGAACTGATACATTAAAAGAGGATTAATTGACATAGTTTGTTATTGAATATATCGATAGTTCAAATCAGTTTATTAAATTGGAGGCTTAGCAGCGCAGGATTACGGAATTAATAATAATAATAATATAATAATAATAATAATACAGACCTGCCTATATTCTGTAAAGAAGGAACGCTGTTTTGCTCGTTGTTCTCAGTATATTTCCATTTTGTCCTCTAAACTCATATTAAAAGTTTCAAAACAAAACACCTCATCCTTCAACAGTGCTAAGACATAACAGAACGTGCAGTTCTGCTACATGATCTAATAGTATAACTTATTCTTTCCTGCACTGTTTTACACAATAATATACAAAACATACTTTCTACCATTTATTGCTGACATCCTTTGACGCTATAGTAAACAAATAAGATTTCCCAGAGGTGTCCACGTAACCAACTACAAACCAGAGACAAAATACCGACAAATAATGTCCCGAGATCTTCGCTCTTCTGGGATATTAAACAGAGTGAATTGGTAGTTAGTTGCCGACGTTTTGGGACAACCTATCGATCCCATCTCAAGGGTAGAGCAATCCCTTGAAATGTGACCGATAGGTTGTCCCTAAACGACGGTAACTAACTAGCAATCTACGTTGCGTAACATCCGATAAGAGCGAATTTCTCATTTACACCGCAGCGGAAGCCCGAAATGGCGCAAACAATGTACTGTTTTGGCTAGTTTATATAATGATAACAAATAATCATAGAGTAGTGGAAATATATTTTTTTTAAACAATCGCCTCGTTTTTCAGCAAACTGAGGTTAATGGTCCTCAAGTTACCATTATTTCGTCACAATTTCTGTTGTTCTTACGTCAGTCTTTAACTCCTAATGTCTATAGTCCATGCCATGACGTTCATTTCAGTTGCAATTTTGCCATGCTCCCTTTCCAATTGTCCCGGCTACGCTGAGATATTCGCTTATTAACTTCCGCAATATTCTATCAACTGAGCAGTCGCGTGGAACTACCAACTAACCAACGCCATGGAGCAGAGTCCTTCTTGAGAAGCTAACACGTCCTCAGTTAGTCAAGAAATTCCCCGCGTTTTATGGAACCCGAAGGTTCATTACCGCACTCACAAGAGCGTGTAACTACTCGAAACATAAAAACCACTAGGTAAAAACGAGGGAAGGTTTGCACTGTTAGTCTATATCAGGGTGGCCAAACCGCGGCTCGCGAGCCACATGCGGCTCTTAGATATATAATGTGCGGCTCGCGGAAATATGTTGGCTGAGCTCATTTTTGCATTACAATTCATATAAAAGGTAAATAAATAATTTTTAAGCTTTATAATTATTTACCGGGTATAAACTGAGAGTGCACTGGATTAAAACGGAAGTTTAATGTTCATAGTGAGTAAATATATTTAAGAATTTTTGTAACAAAATGTGCATGTAACAATAAAAACGTGTGTGTAATATTTGTTCATGCCTTGTAGCTCTCAAACATCTGAAGTTTATCGTATGTGGCTCTTACGTTAAGCAAGTTTGGCCGCCCCTGGTCTATATCAACTATCTCTTTTCTGATCCCAAAACTAATTTTGAGGCAAACATTTTCTTCGACAATTTATTCGAAAATTGTGACAACGATTACTATCTGCAGTCCCACATATGGCACTGTAATTGTTGCCAGAGGAAAACTTGTGTAAACACATCGCTCATTATACACGCAAATAGATACATATTTGTACATTTTTATTTCTAAAGAAAACACGTAGTAATTATGATTTAAAAATATAACGTATCGTATCATACACGTCAGGTATGTTATTTTTCCTATCACTGAAAATTTACAACATTAAAAGTGGAATCTGGGTAGTTTCAATGTTCAGTCTTTTACTAAGCAATATTTCCGCAATGCATATTCGAGGTTGATGTGAAGAAATTACAAAGTCACATACATACAACAAAAAACATAGTCATATCTCTTGAGATAGGTACACTAACTTTGTTGTGACTGTGTTCGTTAGCTCCCTAAATTTCCTCCTATAAATGTACGCTACCTCTGATTTTCTTGTGTGTCGTCTCAGATGTTATAACTTTCCATAACCATTTTCGTAACTTTCGAATATACCTCAGTGTATTTTTTAAGCTTCTTACCTTACAGGATTCACTAATTTATTTATTCTTCATGTAGCTGCAATGTATTAAATATGGCATATATGTACAACCTCAAAACTCAGGTGTGGTACTTACATTCTCGAGCTAATCACTTCAATATTTTGCACATATACTGAGATATTTGTGGACCGGGATAGCGTAGTCGGTATAGCGACTCGCTACGGGCTGGACAGTCCGGGGATCGAATCTCGGTGAGGGCGAGATTTTTCGCAACCGTCCAGACCGACCCTGGGGCCCACCCAGCCTCCAATACAATGGGTACTGGGGGTCTGTTTCCCGGGGGTAAGGCGGCTGGGGCGTGGAGTTAACCACCCACCCCCATCTAGTGCCAGGGTTAAAGAAAAATTAGAGCTATACCTCTACTCCCCCTCTGGGCCTTCGTGGCCTGTTCTAGGGACAACTTTACCTTTACCTTACCTTACTGAGATATTTATTTGTTGAGTCTCCAGCATGAACTATGTACATATTACAAAAGGCTGCGACTGCTAACACCACATTTTCTAAAGTATCCAGTCTCCTGTACAATGGGTACCGGGGCTCTTTGCCGGGGATAAAGCGGCCAGGGCGTGGAGTTTACCATCCACACCCTTCTAGCCCCGAGGCTGTGAGTGATTACATCTATACCTCTACGCTCCACCCCGTTCCTTAATGGCACGTTATAGGGAGAATTTTGCCTTCAGACATCCCTTACATTATATCTTACGATCGATATCATTCACATTATGGTCTTTAATCTATCTGATACTTTTACACTCGCTGTTCCCACTATTTCAGCGTAATCTACGTAATGGGCAATGTTGAAGTAAACTGATGGCAGTTACACGAGTCATATTTTGTAAAGGATACATGTGCCACCTACGGATGCATATATATATATATATATACTCGAAACACTTATAAATCAACAATGTGTACCTGAAGAATCTTCATCTTCATACGTAAGAGTACGAAGGCATGCATTAATTTATACTGGAAATTTTGCAATGAACGTCTCCATAAATTCAAAACAAACAAAACTATCGATGTACGATGCATTCTTGAAAGACCACACCTATAAAACATGCTAGCCCGACTGTAATAGACAGATATGTGCAGTCACATATAACATAAACAAAAGTAAACTTTCTGCTGTCAGTGAGGTGAAATATTTCTGATGCATATACACAGAGAGAACTGTGGCTGCAGCATAAAGTTATTAGTTTACTTGTTCGATAATACAGTCCTACACACACGTTATTTCGTCTTATAGTAGATAAACAAATTAGCATTATGCTAGTGTCCGGTCCGCAATAGAGAGGTGCTTGGTTACAGTCTCGACTGGGGAGCACAAATAATTTTAAAAATGTAATACTTCTTATTATACGTCTCGTTCACATGCAATGATTCTTTCATTTATTCGTATTTACTGCATGTTAAGTGCGATCGTATCGTCATCAGGTGAAATATCTCTTATTACCAACTGTTGTAAATGCAATGTGTTTTATTAAATATTAAAACTGGGGTTAAATTAATGTTTATTGTAAAATATTAAAATAGGACGTGTGCACTTGATGCAGTAATGAACGCTTTTTAAATGCTTCAGTTCTTATCAGATTTACTCGCTCCATTATCTAATGTTTCGTTCCACTGTCACGTTAGTCAACATGTTTAGTTCATACCAGGTACACTAACACAGCGTTCAGAAAAAATACAGCTCCATATAGTAAGTATCGGACATATAGGCCTATATGGTAAAGTACAGTAACACATAACTGTGAAATAAAAGAAGGGGAAGAATAATAAATTTCCATAACAGATACTACAGGTTTCAGATGAACACAATTCGTGGTATCAACAACTGTTCGAACTTACTGTAAGTAAGTGACATTACTACTGATAATGACGTCAGTGTGGATAATCCTTCGACAGAATCACAACAGTAACACCAGACAAATCAGCGTTCATGTTAACCAGTGGCTATCAATATGAATGTTACAAACACCATACAGAACAGCTGGCATGAAAATATGACATAACGTGAGAGTGAAACGGAAAATACATAACAGAGAGTCAGTCTGATTAGAAGGGGAAGTTTAAAGAGAGTTAATTGCTGTACCGATTACAAACCTTCCATTTTAATTTTTTCTGATCGACATTATTTAACCTTCATTTTCATAGCGACAACATTACATCGCATTTAGAGCAGCTGTGATAGACAGATATTTAATCTGAGAACAGGATATCGCACTGAAACATGACGAGTATGAATGAGTGAAAGAATGTTCATAACGATCGTTGGGTGTGATTCAGGCGTAGATTTATAAGTTTCTACAAACATTACATCTCGCTATGATGTATTACTTTTACGGGTTTTTCCCTTGTGTCTTTCATATCAAACATAGGTCTCATGCCTTTAACCTTTCAAAGCCTGGAGGTTACCTTATGTATTGCCAGCTTTAACATCCACATGTTCTACGTTCTGCCCACAGATGTGTTCACGTGTTTTGCATGTATCCCACAACACACACTGACTTTCTCCCTATACAACATTAACTGATTGGTTTTTATAACTGAGATGAAGAGAGTTTAATGCGCGGTACGAAATGAATCTTTAAATAAAACGGATTACGTTTCGTCCTTAAAGGGTTAAACGTACTGCAGGCCATCCAGTTCTCACGTATTTACACTTTGTCTTCCTCAAACAGCCTCACCCGAAATGGCGAAAAAAAAGTATGAAGTGAATATGAATAAGAACAGTCTTGATCTAATCACAGACAGTAGGCTGTTACTGTCAGCGGTCTGGCTGTCAGTAACATCTAACTCTTTTATCGTAACCATGTTATCTCACAGAACTCAACATTTGGCGCACTGAAAGCGAGACTCCTCCATCCAGGTCTAGCAAAACACCGTCATGTACGATGCATATAAACTTGACAATGACGTGACCAAAGAAACTACAAGAAATCCCTTTTTATTAGCAGCAAAACTCTCAAATACCTCCATCATTTCGAGAGATATGAAACGTAACAATTCTAGTGAGCAATAAACAAAGAAAGCAGGGGCAACCACATTGAGGGAACGGAAAGAATTCCCATGGACAGACCTCCTTCACATGTCCCTAAAGCAGTTACGCTCAAATCATAAGCCCATGAGACAAAACTCACTCTAACTTTCCAAGTCGGACTGTTTACAAATATGAAACACACTCAGACTCAAATTGTCCCTGAGTACGGCATGAAGGTGTAGGGAGGAATGTATTTATAGCTCCACGAATTCTTCAATTCAGCATTAGATAGAGGTGAGTGGTTCAATTCATGCTCCGGCGCCCGGTATAACGTGGATATAAGATAGCCAGGCCCCAGAGGCAGTCTCTTCAATTAGAAGAAGATGGAAAATCTCTTAACCCTTCCGGGAATCGAACCGATTCCTAGGGCGTCCAAAAGTTTATGTTCCCTTGGACAAATCTCGCGGACCCCCGGCTGATGAGAACTGCTTTAGAACGTTAAAAATTCAACTGGAACTCTTCAAGTTTTCTTTATCTCTTTCCCTCCTTTCTGCGTTTTCCCTGCCAACCCTTCTTAATCTTCCTTTGTCTCCTGCGTCCCTTTACCATATTCTTTTCCAACCCCCTTTTACTTGCCCTAATGTAAAATGTATACAAGTTAAGACCGTCTGAACAAAATTCCTTTTGTAAGACACTCACAATAACTGAGAATAACATACATATATAGTCAGTCAATAACAAACTGTCTCTTTATTATTTTCACATGTTATAATACATTTATTTTGTCCCCACATCAACTTCCGTTTCTCCCGCGTGAAATCTTCGTTTGAGGTGTCCCAACCAAAATTCGCTTTTTCTCATTACACCCAACAACTGAAACTGAACGTCCATAAGTTATAGAAAAATAAAAGCTGGACGCATACAGTGAGACTGTAGGCTAGTCGATTTTGTTGTGCGATTCGGATCCCAACTTTTTCAATAAAGACAATTTCCATCCGCACTCCGCAACCCTTCAAATTACTTTATCCAAAATTTCATAGTATATTTGCACTAATGGACGGAATATAATTTTCTGCAACATAAGCTTGGACAAATTTAGGCAAAATGTCTCTCTATATACGTATACTGCATTTATATCACACACTGCGAACGGTGTTCTGTCAACTGTTCTCATAAGAGTGGACTTCCCTTACAAGTTATGCTTCCCTAGCAATTTTAAATTAAAATATATTCAGGGGTACGTATTTATCCCAATATCGAAAATTTTGTACTAAACCTCCAACACTGTTTAGCGGTGCAGACGGACGGATGATCTTACAAATGGAAAATACAAAACGTTCATTGCCAAAGTGTAGCAGTGTCGAACAAAAGCAAATTTCTAACTACTGAAATATGATACATGCCACGGAAAATGCTATCACGTAAGGTTGTAGAAGCCGATCACAGAAAATCTGCAAAACAATTTATATCCTCGCTAAAAACAGAAAGTCGTCTGTTACGTGAAACACAAAAACCATTTCTCTTTTCAGTTTGTTCCCAGTTCTTCTCTATCTGATGGTTTACATGAAACCGTATGACGAACAGATGCATACAGCTATATACTCGTAAACTGTGTCTGCTGCTGCTTCGTCGCTATGCAGTCATTGCGCTCTAATGCATAAAACGATCATTAGATATTTATAAGACTTACGCTAACACCAGGTATCAAAAAAGTCAAAATATTTCAGCGTTCTTTCTTGTACCGGTTATTGTTTTCATTCCTTACTAAGTATATTAATAATAATCGTAGTACAGTTATTAATATACATACACTTACAAATATTAACTTGTGGTTTATTAAGTATGTGTAGTGTAAGAAAGATCTGTGTTATTTCAATATAGTCCATTTTTAAGAAAATCCCGCGGAAGAACGGTTACATCAGGTGGCTGTTTATTGCTGTTTATTGCTCTTTATTGCTGTTCATTGCTGTTTATTATTATTCCAAAAGTTTTGATCGCTTTTACATTTTGATCTCCAGGAAGTGTGTTTTTTTCGAAAACATGTAGCCAACAACCAAGATTTACGTTAATAAATCCAATAAGACTAGCCACATTTTATGGTGTGAATCTATGACTATTCTCATAAACTTATGTCTAAAAATAATCAATTTCTGTACGACATACGACCCATGTCATATCCATACGATGCTTTACGTTATATCTACATTACAGGCACTGCTCCTTTTTAATTGTTGTTAATCTCTGCCAGAAACTATTGATGATAAAACTATTAAAAACTTTTTAAATTTTTGGTAAGAGTTCTTATTCTCGTGGACTGTAATTTTATAAAATCACACGTCTCAATACATTGCGGCTAAGTAGGCTACTTGTTTGAATATGGAACATTACAACATTGTGTCAGTCAGTCTATCAATTGAACGCTTAACCCCCATCAAAGACGACAAAGCTTCAGAATTCAAATTAACATTTGAGGGTGCGTGAGATACTCAATTATCATGTAAGCAATTGACTTCATTAAGTAAATTCCTATCCTCAAGTCATGTATGAGAATACTTTGACTTGACGCAAATGCAACTGAAGTTATTAATTACACATTGATGACACTGCAGCATACCAGTCATGATCAATCATCAGCAGAGTCAGTCACTTCACACAGAGTTCAAGTTTCGCTTTGAAGTGAAGGTGGAATTACCAGAGGCACACTTTGATGTCAGTCACTGTCGATTCTGGCCGATCCCTTTACGCAAACCACAAAACGTGAAGAACAGAACTAAAGTATCCTTTCCCTACTCGTTTTTAATTGATGAGCCATTTCCTCCGGAGAATCATAATTAGTTTTGTCACGTTTAATTTCCTCTACATTGATTTTCTGTTCTTAGACCACAGATCTAATTTAACTGTCTAGTAAGTTTTAATATAATAGAATGGAACTTCATTCTAACAATATTTCAGAAGATATACTGGTTGCAAAGACAGTTCTTCTCTCCACGAAATTTCACCACCAAGAACGCCATAAATATGGCTTCCACATTTAATATAACAGCCATCACTCGGACTGTGATCACCCTGTCAATAAATAATAAGTGTTAGTCGAGGGTCAAAATAATATATTCTAGTTATCTGGTTGATATGAGATAAATCGGCATATTTCTGTTGAGTTAAAGCACACGTTTTATTAAAAAATATCTACTTTTATGCAATGAAGAAAATTACCTAACGATTACAGGACCTACTTCGCCTGATACTTTTTATCGCCTACATCGTCAGAATATATTTATACCTGTAATGCATGGAGCTCTAAAGCTTACATATATATGTGTGTATATATATACAATAGACGTATAGACACAATATCCGTTTGTATCCTTTTAAGTTGACCTGAAGATATCTCAATGTCAGCCGAAACATGTTGTCATTTTTATAATACTGTAAATTTTAAATTAAATTCAGAAATAAAGTTGTGTGAACTGAAAGTAATCTGTCCCTATTATGACGTAACGAAGACTTCTTCACATAATATCCCTACGGCATTTAATCGAAGATAATGATGAAAAGCATATGCCTACAGGATAAACGGCATGAATGTGGACAGGGAGAAATGCACAAAAAGTTTGTCGAACAACCCCAATGCAAGAAGCAATTTCAGAGAACGAAGTGCAGATAAGTTAATTTTAATGTGGAGTTAATAATTGGACTGCGAAGGTGCTGACTAGACTCAAGCGCACGATGGGAAAAGAAAAGCAAGCTCTTGTAAGCACTGCAATGAACTCCTGAATTCTCTGAAAGCAGGAAGTTTGTTAATCAGCTAAATAATTACGAACTACTCATAAAGAAAATGGACTAAGGAGTTAGAAAGTTAAGTTACTTTTAAACATAAAGTTAAGTTACTTTTAAACACTTTATGGTCCTCTATTTTGTTCTAATCTGACGCATCAGTTCAGAGTTATTCTCGCACAGGGAAGTAAATTTCTGAAGCTGTAACCAAACATGGGACTTTGTACACTGGATGAAAGAAAAAATGTTGTAAGACGTGTGTTCCACATATTTGAGACACTTTCGTATGAAGATTTAAGTCGTTTAAAGTATAATGCCTTATCGATAGGTAAATTGCCACCGACGTTTCGAAGAAGCTTGATACTTTCAAAACATCGGTAACTACTTACTAATCGACATGGCGTCATATCGCATACGACTCGAGTCTCACATTTCGCAGAGATTCTTCATTGTTACAGTTTCTTTCGTGTTAAGAGACAGTTATTTGAGACACTAGCGAAGAGAATGAGGTGGGGGTCAGCAGTTGACAGAAAGTAAAGGTACGACAGGTACAAGAAGCCTAGTTCAAAGGTTTCGCAGCGAACACGCTTCTTAACTGTACTCTATTGTACAGTATACGTAGGTAAAATTTCGACAGGTTTATTAAAGAAGATCTAACACCGGTCTTGAAAATCGCGTATTAAGTTACATTCAGAGCGTGCAAGTGGAAGAAACGGAATCACTAAGCTTGGAATGAAACATGATAAAGCCTTAAACCTGATTACCTCTGACCTTTATGTATTATTCATGAAAATGTCCGGAGACCGCATCATGCACTCGCTGACCTAAATAAAACTTCACAGTTCTTCTTTATGACTTGAAATTTAAAATTCTTTTTAACTGTGATGGAAAAACGAGCCTCTTAGCATCAAAATTAGCTGTACCTGTACATAATTCAGACTATTTACTTCCTCGTGATTTACATTCGTCTTTAGAAACTACGCCGTGTCGCTATACTGGTTAAATGACTTCATGTAGTTGTAACAAAAAAGTAGTCAATCAGTAAAGCATATGTTACAAATTTTGAGCTAATAATGATTATTAAGTTAATGTTTATTTTAAGTATATTTAACATTCGAAATTAGTATTTATGTATCCCAAACAACAACAAAGAACAAAATTAAAACAAACATAAAATTCCAAAAAATTAAAACATCACAAGATTGAAGATGGATTGAACAGACTAAGATTCGTATGAAGTAATGGATTTGGTTTGAACGGAGTTGAAATTGGGGGCTTAACAACGAGAGAATACATGACATACAGTGTACTCTAGATTATCCGGGGTAATGGTGGGGTACATGTGCGTAGATAATTCAGAAACACAGATAATCCAAAATATATAATTTACTGAGCCACGAACAAAAAACCAAACTGTAATTTATTTATTAAATATATAATACATATATAGCTTACAAGTAGACGATTATTGTTTACGTAAACATTTCATGACATGTTTCTAGTGAGGATTTTGTTGCAGCACTCGGCGCTAAATCACTTTATTTCACTCCTTCTTCTAGTCAGTAGTCATCAGCAACTAACGAACGTTCAAGGATAGTCCGCAAACTGGATGATCGAGACTAAACTGTATATAGCGACGATCACCACTGACAATGTTCTTACAATCAGTGAGTTGAGAAAAATGACCAAGGAAGCGGTCGTGGCCTATGAACGGACAGAGTATAATTACGAATCATAGTAACAATTTGTACTTTTTAAGCATAAAAGACAAGAAAGATCTCAACATGTCTGTTCTGTACACTTTCTTGAAACCATATTCCATATTACAGAATCCCTTGAGGACGGAACACAGTGTGAAGTCAGTACCACAGACCATTCACATTCACACAGAATACTGTTTGTAAAGGGTTCTTATTCCACACAAAAGGAAAGTTAATGGTATCATTCTCGTGTGTGGGTGTGTTTGTCAAACTGCAAACGTTCCAAAGTACTTTATTTCACGTATAGGTTTAATCAATACCGACCACTTTATCGTGACGAATAAAATTTTTAAATACGCTGCTTCAGCAGCCTTCTAGTCGACTGACGATATCGGAGAAATAACACACAAAACCTGCACTCTAGGCAACCCGGCTAATTGGAATTAAAGACGATCAAATACAGTGCCTCAAAATTTCATTTATGTGAAAGGGCGTGGAATAAGGAAACTGTAAACAAACTCTGTACTGGCAATATTTGTATCCAAATACAATAAAAATATTTCGAGTCATTTACGTGTATATAGATTTAGGCCAAACAAGTTTTATTCGATTCGTTCCGAAATATAATCTTGACCTTAGTAAGCCCGGAAGATGATTGTAACTAATGCGCAAAGTCGAAACAGTGGAAATTAAAGAAGGTGAGAATGTGTGTGTGTGACGTAACATTGAAGCATCGTCCCATCCTGGACTCTTCAGATTCTCATAACAGTTAATCCATTGGCATATACACTGACCACATGGCAATGATTCTTGTAACAGACCTGAAGATGACTGTCACTGACATAAATGTGCAGTTTAAATGTTTTTCACGTACAGTGTAAAAGTTGTGTCTAAATGAATCCTTTTTATGCGCCTTCGCATGGTAGCGAAAAGCGCCAATTAGGTTCACCATGTCTGTCCGTCCGTCTGTCCGTACATCCGCATGGATGAGCGCGACTCCAACTGGACGGATTTCCGTGAACTTTGATATTTGGGATTTCAATGGAACTCTGTCGAGAAAATCCAAATTTGGTTAAAATCTGGCACAAATATCAGGCACTTTACATGAAAGCTAAAGTACTTTTATTGTTGCCGGCGGGATTAAATCGCCATAAACGCGCTCCCTTTGAGTGGAATTGCATCCGGCTGTTCGGATAGCCTAGGACGTATGAACAACAAGTGAACATGCCGCAATATTATGAGTATAGCGCCCATTTTTTTCTTACGCTAACAGTCTGTGTCTTGAAATAATAACTACAAGCCAGCACCCTTTCTTCGATTAAATTGAAATTCCTGTCTTTACGTTCTGAAGAGCTTTTTTTTTGTCTCTCGAGCTATAATGTTGCTTTTCAACTTAAAATATTTCATTAAACATTTCGTACCCATAACACATGACGCCACATTTCAATATGCCAGTTCTCTAGCTGCTGCATGAAGCCGTAAAACAAACTTAGTATATATTGTTTCTAAAGTCTGTGAGTAAAAGTGATGATAAAATATGTTTAATCTTTTCCAAAAATGTTACAAAATATTTTAGAATTTCATGTTCACTGACGTGATTCGTACGACCGCCAAGCTATGGTTAAAGACAGGGCTAATGTTCTTTACAGATGTTTGCTAACCGTATCATTCATTAGGCTAGTACTTAACACTAGTAGCATCCGGACAGACGTGACAGGCACTGGGTGAATTTTATGCCTTTATACTCATTGCTATGTAGGAGAGGAGCATCAGCTTATCACCTCATTAGGTGTCTCCTTACATCTGTCATTAATCTACACTACTAGAATGCCGGCACAAAATTTCCATATCTAACTACCTCTCCACAAACAAACCTTCCATTCATCCACGCTTACATAATAGTTGTTAATAATAATTCAACGAGAAACCTTGACAATTCCAGTACCTAACTACGGGTTAATCTACCCTTTCATACAACTGGTACAGTTCCCTTCAAATTTAAAAGGGAAAAATTGAAAATTCCCCCGATAACTGCCATTTATACCGGTAACACTTCCCGCTGGTACACTGTTATACGAGTGTATTAGAAACCTTCAGGGACACCATGAAATCATATGCTCACTAAATATGTACGCTATGAGCTCTAAAAAAATTCGAAACGGAGTTTGACAGAGCAAACCGTGTCACTGCCCAAGCGATGACTTTCAATCCGCAAGGGTCGTTGTTGCAATACCAAACACTGCTCAACTGCTTCATGATAAATTTTCGAGACAATCGTTGCCCCTGGCGCACGTATCCGTAACTATACTATATGTTGACAGAATAACAACAGAATTTCAACTTTTGGTCTATTAAATACACGCATATAGAGCAAGTACCTCGCGTATATCTTCCACAGCCTTCAGTGACATTTTGATATCACTAGCTTATTGAACATTAGCACTGCTAGTTTGAAAAGTTCTGGAAAAGCGGATGTAGAGGTAGTAGTAGTAGTAGTAGTAGTAGTAGTAGTAGTAGTAATAGTAATAGTAGTAATATTAGTGGTAGTAGTACTAGTAGCAATAGTAGTGGTGGTGGTAGTAATATTAGCTATAGTAGTAATAGTAGTAGTAGTAATAATCTGCAAGGGTTTTATCTGGACAAAAGAACAACGATATTCTGTTCATTAGTCCTTGCACTGAGTTTATGTTTAATTGCCCTCTAAACACACGCTGAACATGACCTCTTTCAAGCATTGAAAATACAACTTCACAGAATAAGCAGTTTTCCTATGTGATCTAAAAGATCGTTGCTTCCGGCAATGCAATGTTAGGCACAATAACTCCAATGCAAAAATAATTTCCATGTCGTTTTTGTTGCAATTAAGTGGCAGCATCGTAAATACCTGAGATTATCATTTGGTTCATAAAGAAACTAACAAGTCAACGAACTGTCGAACATCACGCAAGCTGTGTCCTGTTTAGTCTAATTGTGTCATTTACATCCATTCCAACATTCTGCATTTCAACACGTTGTTCTTGTTCCCGCAAGATTTGTGAAAGTAACCAAGCCATTATCCAAGTGTGTTGCGTCATCAGGTTACCAGATGTATACATCATATATACGACGTTCCAGGAATTGGGTTTATCATCTTTTTATGGTAATTGTAATTAAAAACTCCATGAAGTAGAGTCCCTCTTGTTGAAGGCATGGTATGCAGCTAAGAAAGGTCTGCGTGTATGAAAACCGATATTTTACTGCCGAGTTCAAAATATCCCGAATGTCGACCGAGCCTATCCCTAGACATCTTCCTTTTTCCAATCCGCATCCTAACACACAATTTTTTTAAAACTCGTTTGAATGTTATCCTATCTAAACCCACTTCTTCCAAGCGGCCACTTTCTGTTACCACTCTACTCCTGTTTGTTGCTTGCACGATTTTTTTCTTATTGTTCAATAAATTTGGATGCTAGGCTATAATCTGTAGCCTACCGAGGGCTAAATATCCATAACAAATACATCGCTGGACGACTCCTTCGCACTAAATGAAGATGCAAAAGAGAAATTATTGTTCATAAACATGACAAACACTTTTTTACAGTCAAGTCTTTTCGCATTTTCCAACTTTAATTTGAAACTTACATCTCTTTATGGAAGATGTAACATCAATGGAGTAATTTTAACACGACTAGTGATCCCGAGATAACTCGTCACTCTCTAAACACTTTCTAAGCGACTTAAATCCAGGAAAGGTTTATACTGACAATAACACGCGTTAAGACGCAAAAGTATGAAATTATGAATACGTCTGAAAATTTTCACTCGGCCAGAACATGTATGTGTGTTGCAGGGAATTATAGACATAAACAGATAAATTTATTTACAAATATTTCTTATAGCTACCTAATCCTACCTCATAATTTCAAAGATTTGACGGAAAGCATTCTTCTTAAATTCCTCCCTAAGTGTCTGTTCACAAGTTGCTTCCCGGATTTCCCTAGCTCGCTGAATCTTGAGAAACTGTGCGTATGATATTCTACGACAGAACAAACATATCTGGCACTGATGCTAAGTATTTAATTTTTAGCTTCTCATGAGATTAATGCACGGCTTAAGTGGCATATAAAGTACTTGCAGTGTCTACCATTTGTTCCTCTACCTAGATGTACCTACTTTAAGTGGCGAAACAATGAAATCATATTTCTTTGATGTACCAGAGTTAGAGATTATAATGCAATAAAATATGGCAGCGTGTTTCACGCTTGTGAACGTAATTTCCTACTGTGAGCGAAGAACGTAAATTACAGACATTTTAAAACAGAGTTCTCAGGAAAATATTAGGATTCAAGCAGGACAGCGTGATAAATTTTGGATATTTTGTGGGAGGAAATTCGTGACATGTACATTTAACCAAGTTATTAGGACAGCCAAACGTACATGACTAAAATTGGCTGGACATGTGACTACAGGGAACAGAGGCTTTTTGGAGAAGTTTTGGAAAGGCTTGGTGGACATCAGAAAAGAAATCTGGACGATATTCATTCACTCATTCTGCAGTCTGTCTTAAGACAGGTCCGTAGCCTCTTCCAAAGCGAATTCTCCACAGTGTGCGATCTAGTGCTTCCTCTTTCAATTTCCAGTATCTTCTCTTTTCCCTAAGGTCATCCAGTAGCTGCTTACGTCTTCTCCCTCGTATTCCCGTCATTTCTATCCTTCCTCCTAACTTTCCTTCTATCGCGTGTTTTAGAAGGCAGTTTCTACGCAAGATGTGACCAATCCAGTTAGCCTTTCTTCTTTGTATTGTATGTAGAATATTCCTGTCCTCCTGGACTCTGTGTAATACTTCATTTCACACACGATCGGCCCAACTGATCTTCTCCATTCTTCTCCAGCACCACATTTCAAAAATTGCCAGATATTTTTGATCTAATTTCCGAAATGTCCACGTTTCAGCACCATACAAAGCAATGCTCCAAATGTAGCACTTTACTAGTTTCTTCCTTAAACATAAGTCCAGTTTGCTGGTGAAAAGATTCTTCTTCTTGTTGAATGCTGCTTTGCCATGGAAATTCTGGATTTAATTTCACGTGTACACCTTGCTTCATTTGTTATCATGCTACCCGAATAATTAAAATATTCCACATTCTTCAATTGATTTTGATATATCATAATGTTTATTGGGTATGGATGCCTTGAGAGTCTCATTACCTTAGTTTTTTCCACATTCATTTCCATTCCATAGCGTCTTCCATTTTTAATTAGTCTATCAATCATGCCAATCATGCACCTTTTCTTCCCTAGCCAGTAGCACAAGGTAATCTGCATATTTAACAGTGCGAATTACTTGTCCTCCTATTTTGAAGTCTCCAAAACCTTCAAGAGCTTCCTTGGTAAGGTACTCGCCCTATAAGTTGAACAGAATCGGAGACAAACAGCAACCTTTTCTAGCCCCTCTTCCAATCTTCACACTCCTCGTCTCCCCTTGGTCCAGTCGTATTTTGACACAATGTTCCATGTACAATTTGCTGATCAATCTTCTTTCGCGCCAGTTTATCCCAATTCCCTTTAGGATCTGCATTAATTTGGTCCAGTTGACACAGTCAGTCAATGAAACAAGCACACAATTCTTCATCTATGACCAAGGTTCGTTCTGATATTATTCTCAGCATCCCAATTGCATCCCTAGTTCCTTTTCCTCTTATAAATCCAAACTGATCTTCTCCAAGCGCATCCTCAGTCTTCCTTTCAATCCTTATTTTAAGTATCCTCGCTACTATCTTTGCTGCATGTGCGATGATGCTGATTGTGCGATGGTCGCTGCATTTTGTAGCTTTGGGCTTCTTCTTTAAGGCAATCATTGTAACTTCAGTGAAATCTCTGGGCCACTCACGAGTTACATAAGAGTATAAGCTGTTAATCAGCTGTGTCATTAGTCTGAGACCATCTTCTCCCAACAATTTGAGTACATCCCCAGGTACATCATCATCTCCAGTAGCCTTCTTATCCCTCATCTCCTTGATAGCTTTTTACACTTCACTGTGCAAAATATAAGGGCCTTTCTCATCTTCATCTACTTCAGCTTTAGGTTCGACTTCTAGGTGTTCTGGTCGATTAGCTCGATCGTAGAGCTCTGTGACATAATTCTCCCAAATTTTCAGTACTCGTCTCTGATCTATTATCATATTCCCTTGAGAGTCTTCGATGCCAATGTTTTGAATCCCATGGTTTTCTTTCCAACCTAGTTTCTTTGTCTTCATTTGCATTAGATCATAACGTCCTGTTCTTTGAAATTCTATGATCTCGTCGCATATGCTCTCCAGATATTCCTTCTTGGCGTTGTCCGTGGCTCTTTTCAATTCGTTCCTCAGTCTTCTGTAGTTCTTCCCTCCTTCTTCGTTGTTGAAATTCTTCCATTTCCTTTGTTCATCCATTTTACTGATCATCTCCTGTGTAATCCATGGCTTTCTTGCTCTCCTCTCGACTTTTCCACTAAATCACTCATAGTATCTAACACACATTTCTTGATATTGTTCCACTGCATTTCCACATCCCCACTTTCACATTTGATTGCACCAATTTTTTCTTCTAGACTATCGTGTACTTCCTGTTGTTGAACATACAGCTTCTCTAAAACCCATCTTGGTTTTCGCTTGTGGAACCTTATGATTTTCTTCAATCTGGTGAAGATCGTTGCAACCAGTAAATTGTGGTCAGAGTCAATATCTGCTCCAGGCAGTGTCTTCACATTCTTCAAGCTGTTCCTGAATTGCTGTTTCACTAGTGCATAGTCCAATTCAAATCGACTCCTATACCCTGGTGATTTCCAGGTGTACAATCTTCTTTTAGGTTTTTTAACCATGTGTTTGTTATAACAAATCCATTTATTTCACAGAAGTCAATAAGCATTTGAACTCTCTGATTCCTCCTTCCCAGTCCATATGGTCCAACAGTGTTGTGATGTGCTTTATCTCCAACCACACCGTTCCAATCTCCCATTATAATCGTATTTGTCTCGCCCTTTACATCCTCTTCAATAATTTCTTCAGTTATATCATATAGCTCTTCCACTTCGTCATATTCATAGTCCGATGTTGGCATGTAACTTGCACTATCAACAAAATTATGGACTCTGCCTTCAACTTAACAGCAATGATTCTGTCACTGAACACACTCTTCTTAACAACACTTTTCACTACGCTTTTATGCACTACTATTGCTACGCCTCTTTCAGCACTGTCACCCCCGCAATAATACACTGTATAATCACCACTTCTTATTTCACCTTGACCCTTCCATCGCACTTCACTAACGCCTAGCACAGACACTGCGTTCTTCTGCATCTTCTTCTTCAAATTTTCGAATTTTCGTCCTTCATTTAAGGTCCTTACGTTCCAAGTCAGTTCGATGTCAAAATCGATGTTTTTACAGTCAGGCTCAGAAACGAGCCTGATGAAAAGTGCGGTGCTGAATATTAAAATTCTACTACCACAGTTATAACTGCAAAGAAGTTGTTTTGGATACGTGGAAGTAACGCATATGTGGCTAACTTTCAATATTTAAAAAACATCTAAGACTTTGGACGACAAGAAATGGAAACAAATCGTATGTTCCAAACGAAATACAAGCCAGTGAGTGCTGATTGCCAGATAGACGATCAAGTTTCACTTGGCGAGACAGCATGAATATTTCTGCAATATTTAAAGTTGCAGAATAATCAACGTCTTCTGGGACGTTACGCCAAATCAGCTGGCTAATAGGATCTAATGCCTTCATCTGTATGGCCAAGCAGTCTTATAAGTCTCTTCGACACGGCGTGAAATCCCAGAAGACTTGAATCTTCAAGAATTTTTCTCTTCAGATTAAGGTCTATATTAGTAGCTCTGCGACACATACAGCCTGTTCACCTACGCAGTAGATATCGGGAACTCTTTAAAGTGGCATAAATCAGTCTAGAAATGAGCCTGATTCCTCACACATATCCACTGTCAAATTTCGGAATTTGTGGAGCTTTACTTTCACTTCTCCTAACGGCTTCATGGCGCTTAGGTAGGTAGAGTGGTTGCTTTACATTCATTTCACCTTTTACAATAAACTGTTTATACAAACTTACTATCAATGGTTGGGGCACCTGTGACGCGCAAGTATGGTAACGCTAAGACAGGTCAAATAATTTGTTCTATTATATAGTCAGTAACTGTAGACGTAAATATTGCATAAGGATACAGACGCAATGTCGCATGAGTTGAGGCTATGTGTGGCGTTTTTAAGGATAAATGTGCCATTCAATTAATTGAATTTAATCTTATTTCATGTGACATAGCATCTGTAAAATTTGCGCCAGAAAGCAAACGTGACTTGACATCGGGAAAGAGTAATTTTGCCAGGGATGAGAGAGATCTCACAGGGAATTAGCGTGCCCTACTAAAGGGCTTACTGTCCATGTCCAGCATACGAGGTACATATCGCCAGACCAAGTGGCTGAATTTCCAGGTTATGCCGCTCCTTGCATAAATTGCCTTCACTAATGCATTTGTAAGGCTTCTTCTAAACGTCTGCTTCTTTACTGTGACATTTTACCAGCACCACCCACTCACGAAATAAGTACAATCAACTACGCCAATATTATAGGAATAATGGTAGTTGTCTCAGTAATAAAATTAATGAAAGTTACGAATCGAAATGGGTGTTATTTATACTGCTAATAATCACAGCAATATTTGTACACTCTTAACCAAAATTTACGGATTTTGCCACTTCTTAACTGCTCAGTCCTTTAAGAAATTCATTACATACCTTTTAGAGATATAATTAAGTCATGCATATAAGAATGTCTGAAACATGTCCATAATATTGTGATTGTTAACTTATCATTTGCTCCTTTCTACAACATATTTACGTGCAAAACAATATTATTTCCATTATTTTAAAATATTTCTTACGTTGATAAAAATATAACATTTGGTACAAATTTACTAAGATATTACGAGTTCCGATAACAGAAACATGGGATAGTGGAAATAACAAAATAAGAACTACGAAATTTAAAACTCAAAACAAGCAACCCATTCTGTAGGTACATCTAAAAATCATACTGTGAGACACGCTGTTGTCGGTAGTGGTAAGTGCGTGGTATATAAGAAAGACCACCTAATGTCACTGGTAGAGAACATGTGGTAACAAGCAAAATATAGAACAAATATTTCATGTCTGTATTGGTCTTCATAATATATTATTATGGTTTAAATAACACGGCAAAAAAAAGGATTAGACATTTACGTGCGTTTTGGGGCAGTGAATTTGGCAAGTAGGATCTGGTATGATTTTTTAAGTCCTAAATGTGTTAAGCCTTTTTTTCTGAATTTAGCAATTACAAACGAAATCTGAACCAAGTTCTTTGAAGATTCTACTTGCTTTCCTCGCTGATAATGCAAACGAAGTTTCAATCCACATCCGTTCGATCTACTTCCTCTGCTAAAATGAGAACAGCAGCGGGTGTCCTACCCCTTAATACGCTCCACAAGACAGAATTTCCTCTGCTTTACAAATTAGCGTTTCCCGCTAGAGTATTATTTGCTAAAATCATCCTCAAATAGCAGCGAGCAGAATCGTGCTAATTTCATTACTTCATACCATCAATCGACGTGATACTGTACAGTTAAAGTGGCATTCCGCTGAAACTAAGTGCAGTATACTTGGGTTGTTTAACGACACTTTTCACTGTAAGGTTACAAAATGTTACATTTCAGGGAATGAAGACCATAAATCGTAATGGGCTCTTTGACTGTAATACCACAGACTGGAAGAAAACATGATAGACCTAAAATTAGCTTAACAGGTAACGCAGACCACGTTCGAAACACCGCCTGGTTACAAGAGTTGAGCTTTACTGATAAAAACTGTAGGCCTACTCTGTAGTATGTATGAATGTTGATAACGTAAATCATTGAGGAAAATAAGTGGAAGTCATTTGGGGATCTACAGACTATTGCGAATATAAAAGTACGCTACATCATTAAAACCAGAATGTACTAGATTGGTGGCGTTATGTTCTTCGGCAAGAAATATTCAAAGATTCTAGTGACAAATCTACCTAGACATGACAGCTTAAATTAAATTAAATTAAAAGAAAATTTAAAACTTATGTTACAAAACGCGGTACTGATTATATAAACTGTTCCAGGCTAAGGTTTTTGTGGTTAGGAGATAAACCTTCGATTTTCATTATGAGAGAATTGTTCCGAAACGCCAGTAGTACACGTCTGTGTTCCACGCAACCAAAGGGTTCTGCGGGATCCACACATTCATTCTCTAATGAAAATTTTAATTCTTAACAGACAGTGAATAAGTTATAAGATGTCTTAAGAAAAACAAGAAGTGCCATACATTGTGTTGGCACGGCCAACAATAAAGTGTAAAACAAATCTTTGCAGAGACGGTTCAGAAAGTGAACGCATATAAATTATTACACTAATGCAAGAAATAGCATACCAGACAAGTCACAATAAATTTTACTTAAAACCAAAAAATGTATTTCAATTACTAAGCAATTACTCATTGTGATCGATTTGAATTTCCTCCGATTTTAAATCAGCGCAAACTTGTTCCACCACATTCAATTTGCCAAGAGTTCCCCCCCCCCCCCAAAAAAAAGAAGGGATGTCAACGAAACATTTGGGAAACACTGAGATACGCAAATATTCGGTACATAAAGAAAGATCTTCCCGAATATGGCTCCTTCTGCTTGGAATATTTTATACCAACTTAAGTATTGTTACTCCTAAACGACACAAAATTCATTTTGTGTCGTTTCTGAAGGATACGTACGGTAATTTATTTTGCCGTTGGGCATAAAGCTCTTACCGCTGCCGGAAACTGAACCACGACTCGCCATTCGTCCAGCCCGTAGCCTAGTCAGTATAGCGACTGAGCTAATCCGGCTGATCCTTAAAGTCATCATAGTATAAAAGATGGTTTGAAACACGCATTTCACTAAGTACCAAAGTCTGCATTTCAAAGAACATTCTATGCGGTGTGTAGGGAAGGAAATAAAATAGGGGAAAATATAACCATCAATTGCACTACGAGGAATTTCAGAGCTCATTTACACTACGACACGCAGCATATGTTGAAGAAGAAAATATGTTACATATATTAACATTACTTCGTTCCAGCATTAGGAAAAATCGAAACCTCAAATTTTATCGCTTTCTAATATTTTTCACTTGCAAGTAAGTTCACTGAAATGCCTAGTACAGAAGCTATAAATTAACTTCTTGGTAAACTTCATCAATAAATTAATTTACCAAATATTCACTCCAATGTCTTCTATAAAATTATGTCAGAAACTGCCGAAATTAATAAACAAAGAAATATATTCGTATTTGCAAAATATTAACCACAAATACACAGCGGAATGATAATTTGTCCAGAATCTACTTGGGAAACGCGTGCTGCTCCATTCTCCACTGTTGCTAGAATGTTATTATTGCTGCATAACCAGACATACAGCTTTGAACGTATTCCCTGAATGCCGTGTACAAACTGTGCAGCATTGCTCAGTATTTATCTACAGACGGACTGGCATGCGGTTATTGCTTTGTACATAATTATGGTATATTACCGAATAGTGTTAAACATACAGCTGTCACGGCCAAAACATCGAATTATTCTTGCCGAATACATTCACTGTTTACTGTTCTCGAGGTAAAAGTCATAGATACGTTGAAGGAATGTTGCAAACTGAATGCAATTTATTGAAACTTCAAATAACTAGCAATGACAACGTTAATTTCAAGGGCATTAATTAAATGTAAAGCTTGGGAAAACGTTCTCGTATAGCGCATGTTATAGATGAAGGTAACAGAATTACACTCCTCACGCGGAGACACGAGATGATCTAAACACTACTGGATCATCTGGAAGACTTCACACGTTCAGTTGAATAACAACGCTTAGTGGCAAGTCGGGTGAAAGGGTTGCAGCATCCATCTTCTGCTAGGGGTATCCAACATATACCTTTACAGTGGCAAGGACACTTTCTTATGGCAATGTTGTTATGGCTTTATACAGATACCACGTTACACATCAGTACAGTGTCATTAAAACATATAATTACTTTTTGGAAGTCTGGTCTTTCTGCTACTAAAGTAACAATTGTCAAAACAACACAATTCGAAAGCAGTGTTTAGAATGTAAGAAATAAAACGTCAACAATTATGAAAATTTACATATAAGTATTGGCAAACTGGAAAGATTTAGTATCAAATTTAAGTGCAATATAACACAACAAAAATAAGGGAAATTAAAAAGTGCAATGCTGGGAACAAATGAACGTTTGAAAGATTACCTGAAATTTAAAAAAACTCTGAGAGTAGTACTGGTAAACATTTACGATTCTAATAGCGTTTGAGAAAGAATACAATTTATATCACAGGAGTACTGGAAACTGACAGTAAAAATCTAACCCAAAAAATTATTTGTGCAATATCGTGAACAAGTGAAACTCCACACTGACAACAAACTAAAATGTGAAATGAAGCTTTTAAACATACAAGTAATTTAAAGACCAATGTTCTATCTCCTCAGAATTTGAAGCAATACATAAATAAAAATTTTGTGGAATCTTCGCAAGAATTGTAAGTTTCAAAAATACTTGCAACATAAAATGCAGTTTTTAAATAAGTGTTGGTAATAGGTGTAAAATAAGCTACAGGCAGTATTCAAGCCTTATGCTTAAATTAACTTATATTTGAAGTAACTGGTTCAAGAAAATATAAAAATTATTTCAATTCAACCACGAATATACCACCTTAATATATGAAGGAAGACATTTGTGACCGCGATTTACTTTTTGGTGCCACTAAAACTGAAACCAACTCACAAACATGAGGAAAGCTCACTTTGCCAAGTGATTCATTTTTTCTCTGTGTTATGCTTTCACTCAAACTTAACCCTCCCAATTGATCTTTTCCCGTCAGATTTAGTGACCAAAATGTTATGAATTCCTTAAACCTCGTGCAGGCTACATGTTCCACCCGCTTCATTCTCTTTGATCTCATCACCCTGGTCATACTTGATGAAGAGGGCGAATTATCAGACCCTCATCATTCAAGTAGCTCTCTTTTATCGTCAGGGCCCCACATTAAATAACAGCAGTTTCCGCTCACCTGAATGTTTAGAGTAACAGACAAGTAATTACTTTATAGACATGGAATTACAGTTACCATACGAATTGTTAACGGTCCTCATAAAACGCTAGGTCTTCTATAAGTTACACGTACATTGCTTTCGCAAAGCGAAGCGGTGTTGGTTTTCCTTATATGACGAACTGTTGTAAACCTTTACAGTATTAACGATTTATCTATAATGCAGGACGTAAATTTCACCAAAATTGCCTCCATTTATCTTCAGGCGGGTAATTCCTGCCTCAAGTAACTTTTATACAGGCTATTAATATACGCAATTCCCGAAAAAAAAAAGAGCGTGGGAAGTATTTCAGCTTTAACACATGAATATTTAACAAAACACGAAACCATCTCATCAACGAAAACAGTGGACATAAGTGGACCAAGAATTGCCTGTCATAAATAATTCTGTTCTCATGCTTCATTTTGTGGAATGGTTTGCGACGGTGTCAGTACTGTAGACGGTGCAGTGTTGAGAGCAGGATGATCGGAGGATGATACTCGAAAAGGAATTGGAAGGAGGCGGTGTTGACGTCACTGAAGTATTATGAAGCCATTTGATTGGGAGATGTGATGAAACCGGGCCGACAATAGAACTGGCATTTCCCGAATACAAGTGCAGACACTTACTGCTGTAACCAGGAAGGAAGACAAACTTGTTGATATGGTGAAACTAAGCTTGAGTGTAAGCAAGTTAACATGCCTGTTGTTTAGAATACTGTTTAGAGTTCTCACTGATTTCAAACACAAAATCGGGTGACGGAAAGAGGTCGAATTTCCCAAGCATTTCTATTATGAAAGTTCGGGACGACAGACGATGTCTAAGCTAAGTCATGTTTGTTACAAAATATCATGTTGAAAACTTTACAAACCTGTTTTTCTTGTAAACATTCATATATACCAACATGCACATAACAGTGTTAAACACTGTAAATAAGCTTGTACCTTCCTACATACTTCGGCGATAAATCGACATCTTCAGGGATTTAAGTACAAAGGAATTCATGACACCAATAAATTAATACATCATTATCTAAGATCACTGTATTGGTATTGTGTAGGCCTATTTCTTTGTACTGAAATCCCTGAAGATGGCAATGTATCACCGAAACATGTAGGAAGGTACAAGCCTATTTATGATTTTTATTTCTGTTATGCGCATATGTTGGTATACATGAATGCTTACAGGCACAATGTACGGAATGAATAATATCAAGCTATTTCTCGGTTGTTTTAAATTCCCGCTTTCGGAGATGCGTCGTTCTTGATTTAAGCGAAATTCATCCTACTTGGTCTTTCTTTATTAAGAAAAAAAGTGCTGTTGATATAACGCAGGAAATGGTCGACAGCGTGCGGCAGAGGTTCCTAACATTAAAACAAAGTGCGGACTGTACCTTAAGGCAACACACAACCTGTATAATAAAATTACTGTAGTTCTTTTTAATTTAATACTGCAACGAGTTAAGCGTTTCATTACTTTGCTATAAAGCATTAAAGTAATGGTCCGTGGCGCCATTTCTGACAAAAGTTTATTTATCATTTGCTTCAGATAATATTGTTTTGTGACATGGTAACAAATTAAGGAGGATATAAAGGGCAGGAAATGTAACACGCATGGAAGAGAGGAAAGAAATCCGTCCAGTGCCATAGTTGGTTGAACTGAAGGGAAGAGACCTCTTGAAAGACGAAGGTTAAACAAAGATATGAGGTCAACATATTATTTAATTACAAATATTTAGAAATAACAAGATTGTAAACGGTGTACTCTACGACACAGTACACAGAATATAGCAAGGCGTTCTTTACTTCCAACTTATTATATAGTTTCAAAGTAAAGGCATAAATGTAACTAAGGCCGTCCCTGCTCCGACTTCTACGAAACCCACAAATGTTCAACGACATTACATACAAATCTCTTACACCGAATTTGACCCAAATCGGAACGTGAATATGGAAAGTATGGGCAGAAATTCACTTACGACTCTAAATAAAGTATGGCTTTCACTGCGACGATTTTCACAAAACTCACAACTCTCCAACGGCATTACTGTATTTTCCATACCAAATTCCACCAGAGTTGTTCATGAAACGTGGAAAGTAGGGGTAGAAATTTATTTAGGCCCTTAAGTAATATGTAACGCTCACTGAGCCGATTGTCACGAAACTCGCGCTTGTTCAACAACTTCTGTGAAAAAATTCAAATACCGAATGTTATGAAAAGCTTGCAAAAGATTTTGTCTCTGATATTAGGTGACAGACGTACGGACGTGGTCTCCACATAAGTCGTACTTTTCACTTCGTTAAAAAGGCGTAGTAAACTAACAATTATTCAGTTTCTTTACAAAACATAATATACAAATCGCAGTTTTTATATTGTAATTGGATTTTTTCTAGGAACCCTTATAATCGCTTCGCGGAATATCATTCCAGAAACACGGCTCCAGACTTACAACTGGTCGCACACTCGTACATGTGCAACATGTACATGCTCATGCACTTATACATCCCACAGACATGCTTTCCATAGCTTCGCCACATCGCACGGTTTTAGTTCTCCAAATCTCTTGGTTATATAAATAATGTCCTGGAAAACTTCAGAAATCTTCCTACTGTGGTACGTAATTTTCATTAATCAGTTCTAACAAAAGTAGTCGCTATTAATTAAAGGTAGGATATAATTTTACTACATTCCATTTCTGTTGAAAGCTATGTTTTGCCATTAGATTCAGCCTCTAAACAAGACGAAACTCGTGGAAGTTTAAGTATCCAAGAACAATAGGTTTCTTGGGAAAAGCTTTCCAAAGTTTTGACAGTACCTACTACCTCCATATTCATACCGATGGTAAAGTTCCTACACTTGTTACAATAAATAGTACTTTCAAGGTAATACGAGTATATAACAAGGCTTTCTGTAGGGCGTATAGCTCTTGGAAGCTGCCTGGATCGAATCCCAGCATCTCATACTTCGAGTTATAGTAATTAAAAATATTTACTTCATCAAACTGACTTGACATTAGCTTACTTTAAAACATTACTAAACCTTTAAAGACTAAGACAGCGTAACTTATATTTCAAGACTTAGTTCGTACCGCGCAGTAAACACATTTCTTTCCTATTGTAAAAAACGATTAACGTTGTACTAGAAGTAATAGCTGTTTGCTCTGAGAACCATACAAAATAACTAAATAAATGCACTCTGGGAGCACAATGCAGGATTTTTTTAATGCTCAAACTAGTGGTGCATATAGTAACCACTACGTTTTGAACGGTTAGTTGGGTTCCTTTTCATCATTGCATGCCTTTTCCTCCGGTTGTGGATTGAAAGATGGCCCCCAGATATGGAGGACACTATGGAATGTATTTAATAAATAGCAAAGGAGAAATGAGAGAAGTGGTTTTCAAGAAGGTAACAAATCGTAAACACCAGTATTTTAAGAAATGTTATGAACGAACTCGGACTTGAGCGAGCTGTATTAAACACGTTAATGAACTTTCAGATTCTGAAAAAATTATGATCCTCCTGCCTTCGCGTTACGCGCAGCACAATTGACTCTTTTATACACGTCTGATTCCTCCTGTCTGTCTTGCATTACGTCACAATCTTGTGACGAACCGAAAGAGGGCTCGACACAAAGATTCTCAAATTTCGGCCGAAGAAATGTGCAACTGTCAGGGTAGTTGGAAAAGTATTAGCTTCTTAACAAGTCCTCTAGTCCATGGACTTAGTTTACTGCACTAATCAGTTCCAGTGGCAAAATATTGCACTGAACTATGCCTTATTTTGCTCTTCCATGGAGCACAGTTCACCTTGAAAAGCTAACATTTTCTCAGCTAGTTAAGAAATTCCCCTCATTTTATGAAAATTGCAGTTTCATTGCCGTGTTCCCAAAAACCCGCCTCTTGTCCCTATCCTGAGCCAGATCAATCTAGTTCAGTCCCATCTCATTTCTTGAAGATCCATTTTTAATATTATCCTCCCTTCTATGCCTAGGTCCTGCAAGTCGTCCCTGTCCCTCAGGTTTACCCACCGAAACCCTATGCGCCTCGCCTGTCCTTCATACGTGCTACGTAACGCGCCTTTCTTCTTTATTTCATCACTTTACTTTTCCTACAACACTACAATCAAATTATCACCGCCCACATCTATCGATGTTGTTGTTGTACTTAGCACTACAGCTACAAACAAAAAATAATATTCGTATTTTGACGGCTAGCAGATTGCCAGTTATTATCAGGTTTACATCTGGCGCAGTCTCTTGGTTCTCAATTGCAATTCTATTATAACAAATTAAATTTCCAAACCATCGTGCTTCCATTGCCCGTCCTACAGCTGCGTCCAATCTATTCTGACAATTGCAAAATTTTTAGCCTTCTAGAGGACTCCCGTCCAACATATTATATAAAAATCTATTTGGGTCAAAATGAATTATTTTCCGAGAAATCTTTTAATCTCTCACCTTAATACAAATTATTATATGACTTGGCTACACTTTGCCAGTTTAAGCATAGCCCATTGTCCTGTACCTAATTTTCAGAATCACTCAATTGTGCCAAAAGGTAAACACTTCAAAATGTTAAGAAACTGACCTTTTCGCTTTCCTTTCCAAGTTTAATACGAGAAGTGTGTTTCTGTTCTACCTGTGAACCCGAGAGGTGCGCAGATATTCAAGATATTCTCCAACCTTTATGTAGTCCTAAGCTATCTTGCCATGTTCACAAGAATTCGCCATATAACCCTATTCTAAGGAACTAACACAGTCCACAGTCCCAGATCTTATTTCTTTAAGATCCATTTTCATATCATTCTGCAGTCTCCGCGAATGGTTCCCACGTGGTCACTTCCTTTCAAATTTTACATTCAAAAGCTTGTAATAATTTCTCATTTCCCCAGTGCATAATACACATCTTGCCCATCGCACCCCCTCATCCATCACACCTTTAACTAGCTATCTGGTAAAGAGTACAAATTATAGAGTTTCTTATTATGAAATTATCTAAACCTTCGTATTATTTCCTATCGCCCACACATACTATCCCCAGCACTTAAATAATGGTTAGTTAATACTGTAACCAGTTAATATTCAAGCGGTTACGCCGGCCTCTCACCACGGAGGCCCCGAGTTCGATCCCAGGTCAGTCCATCTGGGATTTGTTATGGACAAAGTGGCACTGGGACAGGTTTCTCCCCGAGTACTTCGGTTTTCCCCTGTAAATTTCATTCCACCGTTGCTCCATTACACGGAAAAACGAAAAAAAACTGATCATCTTTATCATAGGGTTGCACAATAAGCCTCAAGGCTGCGGTGCGTCCATAGCATCTGCTGCGGGGCCCTAAAAAATACTGAGACATGAATTTCGGAAACGTAACCATTACACCGCCATACGTGTTTGTTGCGGATACAGAGGAAGGAAACTCTAGAATGACCATGGGATGGCCAAACCAGACATAAACATAATCTCACATCATAACCAATTGGCGCTAGCTATAGCCTGCTTCCTGAATTCGTTATTATTTTTATTTCTATGCTGCATGATTATTTACCAAGAATTCTCAACTACAAAATATAAACAATCTAGTCATAAAATTATTATTATTATTATTATTATTATTATTATTATTATTACCTAAAAATGGGCATCTCATACGACAGGTTAATATAATCTGATACATCAGGCAAATCTAACATTGATCAGAAATTAGCTATGTAACGTGGCGTTACGAAATTACAATTTTAAATAAGTTTTGAATAAAGTCCCTGTCGTGTGCGTAGTACACCTGCTGCATACTCGGGGGTCTGGGTTCAAATCTCGGTTATTGTGTCTGAAGTTAATTACATTTCCTCAGTTCCTCCAAACAAGTGACTTTACGTTTCCTTGAAATACGACTAGATTTCTTACTCCCATATCATCTGCAATTCATTATTCACCAGTTAGCCTAACATTCTACGCTACATAAACTGTAACTGAAAGCGTCGTTAAAAAAGCCAAGAATAAATAACATATACTCGTACATGTTCCTTTGCACGGGTGTGACTATTTTTCACCCAAAGCGAAAGGAATGGTTTAAGACGTCCTGAGGGCAAAGTGTGGACTGAAGAAGCGGCCTAATACGAACATTAAAGACAATTACATAACCATAAATTCGTTCCTCTCACAAAACATTTTAGGGCACCCAAACAAAGAAAGTTTACATGGAGGAATGTGTAGGACACAAGGAAAGAGTGAGAGTTGGAGAGAATATTTTCGTCGGAAATCCTAAAAGAGGAGCTATATTGAGAGTTTTAGACGTTAACTGGGTGACAACATTCAAATGGATCTTAGATAAGGTTTTAAAGCTGTGGACTGGACTAAATGATTTATGACAGGGTCCAGTGGCAGGTTTTTTGAACACGTTAATTAGCTTCTATGTTTCACTTTACAAAATATAGTGAATGTCTTGTCACTTATTGCTCATTTCCATCTAAAAGTCTTGATCCACACAATCAGATACTGCAGTTCATAAAAAATACACTGAACGTCACGGTCGAGTGGGGAACATTGTTGCATTGTAATCTGTTGCTATGGGATTAGCATTTCGACTAATTCGTTCCTTAGCCCTCCGAGGTCCAGTGGTTACTTTATATACCACCAGTTTTAATATTCAAGAATTAAACATATGCCTACAAAGAGTATTTATTTGTTTTGCATGGAGCTCATGAGAGACTAATTACTTCCTTATGCAAAATTCACTGACTGTGAAACATCACTAATATATACTTGGACTTTTTCCACTGTCACTGAACACGAAGACTCACTGACCAGTTTCTATAACTGACACGGAGTGCTTTTGCTGCGCGGTAAGCTGAAATTGTCAATATAATTCGGTTTATTCTCAGTTCTTAAAAATAGTATACGAAAGTTAGCCACAAAGTAAGTTTACAGGGCATCTATTTTGGGTTCTTTATTTTCATCTCTAACAAAGATATTTCAGATTTAATTGTACTGCTATTCCGCTACATTTCCAAGTAGTCCTCGCCATACTTGAGGCATTTATCTCATAGTGGGACGAGCCTTTATATTCCCTATTAACAGAAGTTCGTATCTTGTGTTATCAGCAATCATGTCACAACTGTTTCCACCTGACGATGTTTTAATTTTTGGCCGCGAAGGATTTTCTTCAGCCCTGCAAACAGACGATAATCGCTCGGCGAAGGATTCCCCTGATATACTCAAAATCAATGTAGGTCCTTCAGTTACGAAGCACAATGTAAACGTGTTTTCTGAACGACCCGTACGAGCGTGTGTGTGTGTGTGTGTGTGTGTGTGTGTACAGAGAAGGAGGGAGATAAAGACAACCACTGAAAGCGTCATTAAATAATCTATAACCAACAAGACAAACAAGTGCGGCATTTAACGCCTTCAGCAAGCGGACTTGCAGGTCGACATTTCTAGTTTATTCCTGCAACAACTTTAGTGCGCTACACTTAACATTAATCAGATTTCTGTACCTTAAAATGATCAGGATTTCTATTAGACACGCCGACCTGGCATCTATCCGGAATCAATTATCCATCAGTCTACCATAATACGTCCTAAGATATATTTTCTTATTGATGACTCTCTCAATCACTCCAACCCTACAGAGTTCAACAATAATTTCATGCATGAAACATGAAATGGAATTGATTTTGTAGTAAACGGCAGTAGGTAAATCAACGTGCAATCCAGGCATCTTCCTGGAAGACCTAAGGAAAACCACAGTCGATGCTCTTCATGCAGCTTTCTCAAAGAAAGTGTAAATACCTGTAAACAAATTGGTTTCATGCCTCCATGAGGTTGTAGGGCTTTACAAGCCGCAATTTCCGTCGCCGGATATTTACAATCTCCATGATGAAAAATCGATGCTCAAAACTAAGGCTCTGAGCAATATGCTGGCTTTCCTAACTGCAAGCTTAAACAAAGTTTTAAAAATTCCTGTTGCACTGCCAAGAAAATTAGTAAGTTAAGAAGTGTTTTCGTGTACAGCTTTAAATTGTTTCATATGACGAACACGTCTCGAAATAACAGAATTCTGATTTTAAAATTGCTCTGATATTCTGGAATGTCTAGCGAATAAGAAACAGTAGTAGTAGTAACAGAAGTAGTAGTATTTTCTAAAGTTGATTATTCAATTCAACTCTCTATTTATTTTTTGTAGTGAAGGGCCCCGCAGCAGATGCTACGGACGCACCGCAGCCTTGAAGGCTTATTGTGCAACACTGTGTTGAAGAAGATGAAGATGATGAGGGTTTGTTTCTGCTTTTCCATTTTAATGGAGCACCGATGGAATGATACTGACAGGGGAAAACCGAAGAACTCGAAGAAAAACCTGTCCCAGTGCCACTTTTTCCACCATAAATCCCACATGGACCGACCCGGGATGGATCCCGGTCCTCCGCGTTGAGAGGCCAGCGACTAACCGCCCGAGCCATGGCACGGCCTTCTGTCTTTATTAAAATAATAGAAATAGCTAAACAAGCTAAATGTAGCATCAATCACAAAATAGCCTCATGCGACTTGGCAAAACATTTAAGAAGTTACGCCTCAAGAAATGCATGCGTGGCAATAGAAATAAAACTGAAGGTTACTGTCTTCAGCAATGTGATATCGTGTGGGCTAACGACGGTTCGACAGAACTGAAGATGAAGCAGCACGTTCATTCAAAATGTTGGCAAAGGCGGGTTTACATTTGTCATCCTGGATGAACATGACGGATGAATCATCTGAAGTGAATTCATTGGACGAACCAAATTCCGTTTACATTGTTCATCAACACTGAACAGGGTAGTTCATTTCAAAATGGCGGCAGCTGAACTCGTGCGTTATGTATCGGTGTTTTCTGTGACTGTTTAATCAATGAATGTAGAATATTATTGAGAAAAGAGCCTTTGTTGATACTGAGTTTCGTGGAATACAAACGCCGTGCACGAATAAATGTGCTTGTTTGAACGAAAAGATTTCGGCACACAACATTCGTGTAGGCCACCATCACTTTTTTGTGATTTTATTAGCTTAGCAGCATACCCGGTACGAACTGTTTTCATTTTCAATTTTACTCCTCTACGGTGAGTTCCGGAAAATTCAGCGCCTGCAAAATTTCCTGTAGTGCATTTTCACGCTCTGTTTTCCTTCTACATTTTGGGTTCCTCAAGCACTCATCTTCCATAAAATCTAGGGCCAATTGTGTGTGGTCGTCCTTCCATTTAAAAACCACAGTAGGTTATTTTCAAACAGAACAATAGAAAAAGAAACCAGACAGCAAACAGGAGAAGCACATGCTGTTCACTGTGGAGAAGCATGCAGTGATAGCTTTGTTTACATTTTTCACTTTCGATGATTCATCCAGAATAATTCCTCCAAAGTGAATAAAAGTTGGCCGCGGCCAACTTTTTTCATCCTTCAGCTTGGATAATCACTTTTGATGAAAGGACTCCTTACACTGTTCACTTCTAATGATTTATCCAAAGTGATCATCCAATGTGAACAAATCAAACCCGCCTTAACTCGCTCTCGGACTATGCGATGTCACATAACATTAGGCAGTAATCTTCATATTCACGGCGTAAGGACCTTAAAAATATTTCGCCTTACTGTCCTAGATTTAATAAGATACGAGGGTTTATATTACGCAACTAAACAAAGGTAGCGCCATGACTCAGGCGGTTATTCACCGGCCTCTCACCTCGGAGGCCCGGGTTCGATCACGGGGCAGCCCGTGTGGGATTTGTGGTGGACAAAGTGGCACTGGCACAGATTTTTCCCCGTAGTACTTCAGCTTTCCCCTGTCAATGTCATTCCACCGGTGCTTGGAAAAACGGAAAAAACGAGCCATCTTCATCACAGGGTTGCACAATAAGCCTCAAGGCTGCGGTGCGGCCGTAGCATCTGCTGCGGGCCCTTCATCATAAAAGAAAACTAAAAGAAAATTTACGTTATTATTCACAAATTTCTGAGCTCTTGTATAAAAAGGTCAATGTTAATGGGCTGAATAATGATGATTATTAATACAACAATAAGTTTGTGCTGCAGTACGGCGCACGACAGCAGCCTACAGCCACCAAGCACTGTAAGGCGGAGTGAGCGGCATTCTGCTTAACATTTTGGAGACCCTAGTTTCTAATGTCCTCCCGGGACCGGTTGTGCATACTCAGGTTTCCCGTGGTTTTCCTCAGCATTCCAGCACAAAACTAGGTTCAGAACTCTATCCACATCCTTTCCAGATTTAACCCATCATTCGACCTACATAATGTGAGTTACTCAAATCATTGTTAAATAAAACGTACATGAAAAAATCTAATACCAAAAAGTAACGATAACATATTCTAGATACAGGAACTACTGTAGCAATAAGATAAAAATGATGGAAATGTATGTGTTTTTAACATATGTCAGAAACTAACTTATTATTACTAATATTATTATTATGTATATTAATGTTATTACTATACTATTAGAAATTTTATTTGTGTTAAATATTATATACATTCATTTCCGGAACATGTCTGAAACCAGCATTACATGTGATTTTCCAGCCCATGAAGATAGAAGCTATTTATTACAAATGTTTAAAAAAAGTAAGACTATAGCAGCTGTTTTCTAGTTAGGATTGTATTTGGGAGAGAACTCGCCATGACATAAGGGTACCCTCAGGCTCTTGCACTCCATAAGAAACTAAACAGGGGTGTCCAAAAACAGTAACACGAGTGGAGGTGTACAAGACTTTGAAGCCCACTGCGTATCGTACAAGCACAGCAAGCAATTTTCAAGAAATGCTCTTCTAATAAACACCTACATTTGACTTAAAAAGTTGTTCTTTCATTAACTTCTACAAATTGCTCCTACAACACATTCTGATTTGGTGCTCAAGTGAATAAAAATTCAATCACGGATGCAGTTAATTTTAAAAGAGCGGCCGGTTGATGTCAGAATTATCATCCCTAATCACACTGGAGGCTTCGAGTTCCTTGAAGTTCCTTGATAATACCCCTGAGGATGGCAATTTATTTGCCGAAACATAAGTAGGGGTTGTAAATACATCTTATACTTGTTAATAATCTTGTGCATTTGTTGGTTTTGACTTAAACTCATGATAAAATGCACGGTACATACGACATAAAATACTGCAGGCGCTCCGAATCTATATTGTGGCCGGATAGATTGACTGACATTTTCTTTTCTTCTTTGGTATATTCCGGTAAAAGACTGGATAGTACACTGGCGTAAAGAAAACAAGCAAAATATTTAAAATGCAAGACATGCGACAGAAGTAAGCCAGGAAGGGTTTTCAGATTAGTGTTTATATACATAGTTTTAATAGAAGGAAAGAAACTAACTGGCAGAGACCGATAATATTTTAAACTCTTATGGTTCAGGTAGATAATAAAAAGAAACACCATTTCATAATCCCAGTCTAGAAATTAGCAGCGAAAAGACATACTCTGCTTTGGAATACACACATTATCAGAAAGCATTCAGCCTTTGTCCGACTGGTCAGAATGAGATCAAGTTGTGAGCTTTTGTGGACGGTGTATGAGAAATTCGAGACAAGCCACTCTATAATCAGCTCGAGGCTCGCGTGAACACCTTGGAAACACAGATAACAGTTTAGAACATGATTTAACAATGTCATTATTACATTCCTGGTGTTAAAGACCAGTCTGTAACGTACACTTAGTCGGTCAGAATAACTGACAGTCACATAAAAATTTAGAACATGGATCTTTCCTGTTATAACCCCACCACTACTCTTTTGGCTACAGAGGGGCATATTTTAACCCAGAGAGACTAGCCTGACGTCTAACCTATGACACTCTCGTACGGCAACACAGTGGTGGGTTTGTAACAGGAAAGGTACCTCTAGAAGCGTTCTGACCTGCTGTCACTTTGAATTACATACAACTCTTCCGTAAATTATATAAAATTACATAGATAGCGCTTAATATGCGGTTCCGTAGAACACGAAATTACTTGAGCATGTCTAGAGGGTCATATTAAAATTACTTAAAGTAAAAATAGACCAACATTCAGGGTCATACCCTAAGCTCAGTCGGTTAGTCGCCGGCTTCTGACTGCGGAGACCCGGGATCGATCTCGGGAGAGTCCATGTGGGATTTGTGGTTGACAATGTGACACTGGGACAGGGCACTCTCCGAGCACTTGGGATTTCTCCTACCAATTATCATTCCACCAAAGCTCCATTCTCACCCATCCACAATCAACGATAAATAAAACACTAAAAACGAATTATGTATCACTTACACGACCAGTGATTTCTTCAAACTCTAACGTATTTATAAATTACGCATTTCTGAAACAAGATTAAAATAGTACGGGCGAGCGATTCGATATCCCGAGCACATCAAGATAGCTCCGAAAACATATCCAAATGTTTATGACCTGATCACGTTTTGAACCTGCAATTCCAGAGTGCAGGCAGAAAGGAAAACAGATTAAATACGGAGACAATTTTGTAGTTACAATTTGTAATAAATCACTTATTGCAAGACATGTCTTACTGTTCCTCTTCATTTTAACTTCTTCGTACACAAACAAGTGGTATACACGTACAAAAGCAAGAGAGACAATTGGGACACAACTAGACATGCACTTCAACAGTTGTATAAATTCTTAGTTATAATACAAAGGTAAAATTCTCTCTGTGGAAGTCATGAAGGCAGATGGGGGAGTTGAGTTACAGCTTCATTCATTCTTAAGCCCGGCACTAGACAAGGTGAGTCGTCAGTTTCATACCCTGCCACTTTACCTTCCGGGGAATATTTATTAGACGTTATACGCTATTTAATCACAAAACCAAGGATCTGATCTAATCCTGAGCTTCAACCGAAACGACGGTACTTATCTCCAAGTCTAAATGGCATCACATCTTAAAACGCTAATATCTTCAGAAGTTCAACAGGTTCACGTTAATCATAAAAGTCTCAGAAGAATAATTTCTGGAAATTTGTTGTTGGTTGTTCATTTGGAAAATTACACCCCTTCTACTTTCCAAAACGGTGATTATGTACACAAAACTTTTCCAGTTGTTTGAGGAAATAAAATAAACTCCTCTGGGAAATATAATGACCTAAGAAGAATTAAACATATGAGAAACATTTTATATTGAATCACGTAAGGATAAATTAGTGATTTATATGGGTCACCTAGTACTTTGGTAAGAGCTAAATCTAGAGAAATGAATGAATTTCTAGACATAGAGCTGGAATGGGGAAGTAAAGGAATGCATACAGAACTGTGATGGAGGGATCTCCTACTACATGTCAATTTGGAAGACCGCGAAAAAGATAAGAGAATAACATTAAGATTGCTTCTAGGGTGATAGGTTATTTGATCGAATGTCATAAGACTGCCTTATAGTCTTACCCAATTGTATTAGGTGTGCAGAAACATTTAATTAGTTAAACAGCTCATTTTTCCCCATGCCGCAACAGCACCTAGTGGGCCAGGGCATTCTCACTGTCGAGATTTCACGGTCACACTCAGTTAGACAAACCACATTCAGTAAGACTCCTCCGGACGAGTGATCAGCCCATCGTAAATACCTCTACCTGACAAAACACAACACTCACAAGAGACAGACATCCATGCCCTCAGCGGAATTCAAACCTGCGACCCCAGCAATCGAGCGGCCGCAGACCGACGCCTTAGCCCGCACGGCCACTGGGATCAGCAATCAGCTAATTAGTTAATCTAAACAGACGAATCTTTGCTATATAATGCCAATAAATTTCAGTACAGCCCTATAATTTTATCCGTGGTACTTTAAAATGTGAAGGTAAATTAGTCCCTGTGCGAGCCATTAAAGCATTTGGAGTGGAGATACAGCTCCACTAATTCTAATTTTGGCATTTGATGGATCCGTGGAAAGGTGACGACTAAATGTGCATTCAGTAAGCCGTAAATAAATTACAGAGTAATCTCGATACAGAAATATTTAAATCTCTTCACACATAACAGAGGCAGACTGATAGGGCAAAACCACAAAAGCAGCGGTACTATGAAAATTAGGTGCAGCTTACCTGTGTTCAGAAGAAATGCCAGAAGAATAAACTGCCACAGAGATGGTGACCGAAGCACCGACATTGTTGATGACCCAATGTGAGACATTTTTGTTTTCTTGCAATGCGAATTGGAATATCCACACGACACAAATGACAACATAAAAACAAAAACCAACGTCTTCACCACAGTATTATTCACATCACCTTCACAACTGTCTGGTAGCACTGGTTACTAACTTGATGTTATATTACCAGTGTTAACTTCAGTCAGTCGAACTGGGGGGAGCAACACACCCTCTTATTAACCGTACCTGAATCATCAGGCCACACAGCACGCATAACAGTTAGGGTGGGGGTTAATGACTACAATGCAGTACAGATCCTTACCACTCATTAGGGTGCTGACTCATTTGCAATAGGCAAGACAAGGGCGGTTTGTAGGGTGTACAATAGGGGGTACCTGTGTGAGAATAATGGCAGACTGTTTGTTCACTGATCACGTAGGATAAAGGTTCATTCAGTGTTAGTTCGTGTACCGCATTGCGTGACCTGATTGGTTTTCTTAGTAACACTGGCGTAAATAAAGTTTTGTTGGTATTATCAAATTCTGTTACAAAGAAACATCAGCTTATCCTAAATATCCTCGATTCCGACTCGGTCCTTATATTCGTTTGTTCCCACTGCACAAACTTCATACAAGTTTCTATTATATCGCTGCAATATAATTTCAACAGCTATTGAAATCTCTTCCACAAATAATGTGGTGTTATTGAATTTAACGTGGAATTTAATATAGAAACCTGAATGAAATACTATTCATATAAATTCGACACATCAAAGTTACATTTCTGAGATACAAACATCCCCTGTGTTATGCGGAGTTAATACAATATACCCACAAATATATTCGCACTTTGTAGTGTACTTTCATTCAGTCACATTTTAATATAAACCGGAGAATTCCAGCGGTAATTTTCACATATACATCTAACGTAAACTGTAGTTAATATTATCCTACGATGTAAATTGTTAATCGCAATTGTAAATTCAGATAGTTTACTTTCCTTGCGACGACACTGTTGGTTTAGTTTAAGAAGGGTTTAAGTAACCACCGAACTTATTTCGCTTACTAATAAAGTTAGATATAACTACCCACACACTATAATATTACACTGAAGAACTACAACTCATAACGCAGGTTTTTTCAGCTTCTAGCCTTTGTTTAGTACTGTCCGGCAAGTTTCATTTCAGATCGCGGACAAGTATGACACATGTACGTCACCAGACCACACACTTCCCTGAGGCTACTTGTTCCGAACAAGTCACTACACCTGCATCACTGTACAGCTACCATCTGAGTCACACTGTATGTCATCTGACACCCACTGTACAAGCCTGACAGATACCTCCCCATCCACTCGACTATGACATCATTCGCTTTCAGAACACGCAAGTGTGTCGAATACACTGTTATGTGTCTTGTTATTTGAATTGGTCTCCAGACTGTATTCCGAGCTATGTACACTGGGACTTTTTTTCTTTTACAGTGTGATATAATTACGGGAGTGTCTAGCGTAGAGGAGAAGCCACTTCCCACTTTGTTCTTCCGCTCAACCCACCGCCAGCAAGGCCCACCAACGCACAAACCGTTACACTGTTGTTGCAGAAGCGCGGTTGATTACCCGGCAGAGACAGCTGTACGGATCCAACGGTAACAACTCGCTCGCCAATTTGAGCCGACTGCAGTACTTTCAAGTTGGAACGCTTCGCACCGTCGCGGCGCTACGATCGTTGGGGCACGACGCATGCCGACCAACGACGTCCACACCAAAAGCAAACCCTAAAACTCTTCTCCCTCTCTGCATCCATTCTACCTCTCCTCTTCCAACATTTCATCCCCGCTTTTACCTTAGATACCCACAAAAGCATACGTGTGGATGTGATGGCGATTGAAGTAAAGCGTTTACTGATAATTTTCGCCTCAGCTACTAAGAATATCAGTAGACCAAGCAGGTAATTTGGGGATATGCCAAGCTCGAAATACGGCACGAAAGTACTATGATCATATAAAGAAAATAAACTCTGGAATGGAAAGCAATTTCTCGTGAACATGTCCAGTTACTTGGAACGTACATTTTCTTAAAAGAGAAAAGAACGGAGAAGAAGATAAAAGAAGAGAAGAGAGAGAGGATGTTTACGCTGTATTTACTTCCTTTAGTTGCAAGCAGCTCACTGTACTAGAGTTCATTTAAGTGGTCAAATGCAACGTCCAGACAAGAAGAAGTGTAATCACTACGCCCGTTGTCCTCATGGAGATTTTTCTTAATTTTTCTTTCAGTAGTTCACTGTCCTGCCGATCCCAGTGGCCGCGCGCTCTATGGCGTGGGTCTACGGCCGCTCGCTTGCTCGGATTGCGGGTTCGAATCCCGCCGGAGGCATAGATGTCTGTCTCTTGTGAGTGTTTGTGTGTTGTCAAATAGATGTCTCCGCGACGGGCCGATCACTCGTCCAGAGGAGTCCTACCGAGTGTGATGTGTCTGAGTGTAATCGCGGAGCCTCACAGAGGAGGCCAAGGCCCACTAGAGCTTTCGATCCATGAGAAAGAAAAAGGTCACTGTCCTAGATGATTTCAAATAGTTCACAACAGCCCGATTTTATTGTTGTCAATTTATAAATCACCGCCACTCCCATTTTTGGTGCACCTGGAATCAGAGAGTAGTACACTGTCGCTATGGATATGACGAACATGGAGGCTAGTTATGTCTCTGAGAATAATTTTAGAGCGGATCACTAAATGTTTTATAATGAAGAAATCGTGAATGAAATCGGCGGGATATACAGCAAGTATGCAGATAAGAAATGCAAGCAAATACGTTGGTAGACAACACTGAAGGGAAGAAACCACCTAACAGTCATACGAGTAAAGAGAAGGATAATATTAAAATGGATGTGAGGATATGATCGGCATTCATAAAGATCAGAGCACGGTCTCGTGAAAGGTTCTTGCGGACAGGGTAATAGAACTTCAGTTTCCAAGAAAGGCGGGTGACTGTCAGCTACTTAAGACTAAGCTCCTTGAAGTTAGAAAATTCACCCTCCTCTCTTCCTGTCTGAAATATTTTTCTTATAAAGAGACGTTAACGATCCCAAAGCTTGTGATACAAATTTGTCATTAGCTTGATATGTTTGCAGTTCTGGGATGTTACGCAGCTTTTATTGGTAATTACCGACGTTTCGGGACAACCTATCTTACTCTATTTACAGAATGGGCCTGCATATTTAAAAATTTCTGTTCCCTTCACTTTGTTCTCCTAGGTGAGATTTATGAGACAAACTTTAAATATTTCTTGTACAAAATTCAACAATTCGTGTTTTATTAAATAAATTTCTGCCCTTTCCATTTTCCCTCTTATTTCCCTTTCGGAGATACGAAATCAAAGAATTCTTAAAATCGGTGACGAATGGAAGGATGTTAGGTAATTACAGTTAAAACGTACAAAAATATGCGCGGAAAAAAGGCGGTAACATATGTATAACACAGAGGGAGTATATGAGAAGCTGTAGCATGCACGTGTACAAAGTAACTTAGATGAGTAATGGTGAATATTAAGTCTTCTATAACGTACTAGAAAAATTTGTGTTTAAGGAACTCATTTCATAAGGCTTCTCGCAGAATAAAGTGTGTAGTGTTTCATGAATGAATAAGGCATAACAATTAGTTAGTATCCATGCCATCTAAGAAATTATTCCGCACTAATTCACTTTCACTTAGATTAATCAATCACCCGATGAACAGCATTCCACAATTCAGATTCCTCCAATCAAGAGCCACATCCACAGTATAGAGATATCCTTGCAACGTCGAGATTTATTCAGGTAGTCAAAATATTCTTTCCTTTAAGGAAAATAATAAAAATGAAATTCAGAGGAGCATTTCTATTACTCGTCACCGAAAACTTTTCTTTGCGTGAACATTCTATTTTTGTAACATTCATTTTAATATTAACCTTCCGTAAAATCATACGTCTCAAGCAAGATTATTTTTCTTGATTTCTCTCCACAGTATTTTCCATGTTCCTGATTTCATTAAAACGGTTTTTTTGTAGTGAAGGGCCCCGCAGCAGGTGCTACGGATGCACCGCAGCCTAGAGTCTTATTGTGCAACCCTGTGATGAAGACGATTCATTTTTTTTGTTTTTCCAAGTAATAGAGCACCGGTGGAATGAAATTGACAGGGGAAAACCGAAGAACTCGGGGAAAAACCTGTCCCAGTGCCATTTTGTGTACCAAAAATCCCACATGGATTGACCCGGGCCTCCGCTGTGAGAGGCCGGCGACTAACCGCCTGAGCCATGGCACGGCCCATTAAAATGGTTAGGTCCTATACAATGAAACTCAGCCTTCTGAATAACAGTTAAACAGATTGAAAACTTTATGCACCTTCCTTCGATTGGTTGAATAATGTAACATCAGTCAATAAACTGACAAGCTACACGATGGAAGACTGAATTTCAATTCCCGACACGAGCACTGGGATTTATCATTAAGTGCATCGCACGCAGAACCACTCTAAGGCCCCCGTTTTGTGGACACATGGTAAAGATAGCCGTATTATAAAGCTCACTACTCGTCTATATCTACCCTTCAAAACCAGAAATAGCTAGAGCTTTCAGAGCACAAGGGAAGCTTTATTTTACCTTTCTTTAGGTAAAGCAATCCCATTATAGGCCTGAACAAGCCCTTAGGGTTCCAGGAGTTTGAGGCTCCCAGATTTCTAGATAATCGGCACATGAAGGTGGTAAGGTTGTCAGCCCTACGCACCGGCCGCCTTTATCCCCAGGAAATACTCCTGGTACTCATTTATTTTAGAGTCTGAGTCGACCCCAGGGCCACAGTGCGACCGAAAGAATTATGTCAAAGACACCATCAGGAATCGAACCCGCGACTTCCGGCTTGTAGAGCAGTGCCTCAACCAACTGCGCCACCGCGTGCCCCTTACCTTTCTTTAAATTCGTAAATACATTCATAATTGCCGAAAGGCTACCTCAACCACAGTGAATTTCAGTTCCGATTATTTGTCGCTTCTGTTTGACTGCTGATTGAGCACTACTTTATAAGTCCACCATCCTAACTAGAAAATCTAACACCCATAAATCATACACGACATGAGGCGCAATTTAGCTTGTAACTTCACTGAACAGAGCCCATTTGTAAGTCGAGTTGGAGAGTAACTAGATTGTCACTTTGACTGTTGATGTTCTGAATGTGTCATTCAGTAGAAATTCCCACAGTTGATCCAAATCGGTATTTTGTGTACTGTGATAGACATGATTCATGCACATATGTCGCGCTACGTATTTGAGAAAATAATTTATCTTAAACAGGCCAAGAGCAAAATGTCTTTCCCGAAATTTAAAACAAAAACAGAAAAATATGCTCCAAATTGAGGTGAATATGTGTCCCAATGGGAATTTAAAACCTCTCTTTCGACAAGATATTATCTCAATGCTATAAGTTTAGAAATCTATAAACAGTTAAGTTAGAAATGCCAGATTTCATAATCTCATGTTTCGCTTCCTTATATGTCGTTAAATTATGGCTAAATAATTCTCACAACTTACAAAAATGGTTTTAAGTTAAACAAGTCTTTCTTACTCTGTTCAATTCACATAGTCTTTTGGTAGCAATAATGGTAATATTAGTGGGGAGGCCTGGTAGTTGTATTCACAAAGTCTGATACGAGAGTCGCTCAGAAAATATTTTTACATGGTGAATATTTTCGTTGCTGCATAGCGACTGGTGATGCAGGCCGCTAGGCAGTGCTCAGTCCGGCGATAAAAAATACTCTCTGTAGCATTTCATTAGTCAAACAAGCAAAGTACTAAGAGTCATGTTGTGATACACCCAATCGCTTACACTACACACCACATAACATGCCAGAAGTACTAACTGTATACGTATATTAACGACCGCCCTTACACTCGCCAAGTTAAGCAGTATTTTCCACTCAATTTAGTTCTGTTTTCCAGCAAAGAAAGCAGTGTACGTGTGGCTATACATTTTAAATATGCCCACCCCGTCAGATGACGTTTCAACCATTACTTGACAATACCTTCAGATATTTGTCTGACCTATCTAATCGGACCAATAGAATAATTAAGTCCTTGGTCACGAAAATTAATGTCACAACATATACAGCGAAATTTGGCTCAAGCAGGAAAATTTTTCACTTGCATTCGGAAAATGTCGGGTTTGAAATTCGGCCGGGACACTTCCCAACGCTTTCCCCAGGCCCTCCCGAAAAATGGCGAAATAAAACCTTAAATTAGGCCATGACCTCTCACTTCGACATTCTTAACACTTCAGCCTTCATTATAGTTCAAACACTTGACCTTAGAATAACAAATTACAAGAAATTATGAGAAATAGATGCCCGCATTTTCCGTCTCATAAAAGGAAATTTTCGCAGAAAACTGTCCCCAATAATCATCCTGCGGTTTAACAACGGAAGGTGTTGAGACGTTAAATCCGCAGAAATATCTTGCTAATTATAGGGCGTGTCTTATCATTTGTAGCATCTTATGAGGCAGGAAATAAGGTACACAACAGTAAACGCCTTGAAGGTGAGCACATAGATATCTAGTTCATTATCGAACCTACAAACTCACTATACATTCAGGTACTGTCTCCTTAAATTCATTAAACTTCTAAGAACCTGCCATATTAGCTAAATGATTAAATTATCTAATTATGTAAAATCATTAATTAGTTAAGTATACCGAACTAGCATATTAACCAACCAATTAACTACGCGTAAATAACCAGCTATCTCGGTAGCCAAATGACTCAGCAATCAATTACCAAGCGAGATAAATGGAATAATAACATAGCAATTTCTTGACCGATTAGCCCACTATAACAAAAACAATAATTTATTATATACCTTAATACAGAAGCAATTAACTGAGTATATACCGCTCGGCTTAGCTAAGTAAATAAATTATTAGTTAACAAAATTAACTTTCCATTTACCTAAGTACCTAGCAATCAGACCAACTAATTAACTAAAAAACAATTAAGCATCTAGCATATTAACCTTCTTACTCCATCGAGCAATTACACATAGTTTCATTACTGACAACAAAGTACTGCTACCACACAACATATTTATTTTACAGAACACTGTTATTTTTAAAAACCGGTCAAAATGACTACAAATTTGGCGATCTAAGCTTATGAAACTTGGCTTCCAAATCAAATTCCTGATTAACTCTAATGAGAATAGTACAGAGTATACACAAAAGAATGGTGCGGTTTCAATATTGAAAACTATTGAAACCGCACCATTCTTTTGTGTATACCCTGTATTTCTTAAGAAGATAATATATCCCGTATTTCTGGTAAGTGCCTCGCCTCATGTAAAATCCGAAAGTTCATTAATATGTTCAGATGAATTTGCTGTTGTAAAACATGCTCAACCATTGAATCCACACCACAAACTCACATTCTCTTTCTTTGAAATTCACTTCAATTTATCATCCCAGCAACACTTAGGTCTCCCAAGTGATTTAACCCTTCAGTCTTCCAGCTAAACTTACTTATATTTGCCTACAATATGCGTGCTACGTACCCATCTCATCTAAACCATCCTCAATGGACCACTTTAATATTTTGTGGAAAGTAGGCCTATAAACTACAAGGCTTTTCATAATGCAGTTTTCTCCAGGAGGCCCATCTCTTAAATCTAAATATTCTATCACAAATATTTTGTCTGCAACTCTTCGCCTACGTTATTCCTTGCGAGTGAGACATCAAATTTGATACCCATAAATACATAAAAATTAGAGCACTGTAATTTTCATCCTTATGTTTTTATATACTCTTTAAAGATATGTAGACTCTAAACTGAATGGCGCCAGCCTCCCCCGATTTTAATATATTCTTCTTCCTTCGTGAATATAATTTTGATTTTTTATTGCCGTTAAGAGATATTTAATGTTTCTTTGTCGCATTTTCGGATAATTTATATAAGAACATTTTAAATATTTATTTTTCTGTGCTTTTATTCGAGTGAGGTTTCATTACGCTTCCGTATCCTTGATACATTTAAATTAAGTTTTAAAATTACTTCTAAATTGCGTATGATATTTCATTTCACAAACTATGACCCCACGAACAGGATGTCATTTTGAAGGAGGCTGTCAGATTTACTCGTTATGTTCCTGGATTACATGGTTGTGTATTATCAGTACCTTATAAGGGCTTTCCTGCATTTTCAGGTGAAATTATCCAACCATAAAACAAGTCCCAGAGAAACTTAAATATTGGTCCTGAAAGTTTACTAGACCTAAAAATTAGTTTGTTTACAACGAGGTGCAGAATACCGTATGGGTAGGTATACTTTGGCTGCCGCTGAAAAGTTACGCATTAAAGCTTGTGTTCTGTGAAGTAACCTGTAACTCATTTGTCCCTGTTTACTGCGGTCTATAAAATAATTCTTAAGAAATCATTGTCTCTGCTTACTGCCGTCTAGCAGATCATTTTCGTGAAAATTTTATCTCTGTTTACTGCGGTATAGCAAATAGTTGTACGGAACACTTGTTCCGGCTTACTGGGGACTAGCAAATAATTTTTATGAAACCTCTATTTGCTCAAATTTCTCTTACAGCCTAATACATGTTCCTGTTGCTTTCCTCTTTCAATATACACATGTAATAAAGCCATGCATTTGCCCTTCCTAGGTTCCGCACTTTTCCCTTCAGCACTAATTTAACAACAACTGCGTTCTCTGTTCCTGTCTGTTACCTGAAGTCATTCCGTGTGCAACCGCTGGATTTGAGGTTACACTAGCAAGAAGCAACTTTCTCCATTATGGCAGTATCAGAAACAAGCTTGTATCACACGTTTTATACCACATAGCACAACACTTTTATAAAACCGGCCACTGTAACACGCGAAAAATGATACTACTTCGTACTTGATTACACTAAATCACATGACTTTTATTACAAAATTCATGATTAAACAGATAACTAATTGTCATTCACTCGAACACGCACACGTTATAAAAGAAACTGCTTCCGGTCTGACGCAATCGGAAAAATTCGGCTGCAGTTCGGGCTTGTTCCCGACGACAAGCAGATTATGCTTGTTGCAGGGCGCACATCACTTCTGCAGCGTGTTGTTAAAACTGTTGCTAGCATAGCGATGAATCCTTCAGACGTACGGTTTCTGAACTTTCCATTCCTATCACTTCGTAAAGAGTATCCTTCAAAATCCTGTATATACAAAATTTATTACAGACGGAAATTACACAAATAATTCCACAGATGCTCTAAAATATGTCCGCAACAGAGATGAAAATTTGTTTGTTGTGTTGGCGGTGGTCGTGCAGTATCGAGTACCTAGGTGTTATTAATAAACATAATTTTACTTACGTTATTGCTTTATTTGCCCCAAATTGGTTCGATTTCAACAAAACACGTAAGGACGTCACAGGATATTCCATATAGAAGTAAAGGTAGCCCACAAGAGTAAATTTTGAAATTTCTTTAGCAGATTTTCTAAGCCAGAGAAGAGCTAGACCGCATAAATTCCAAAGTTTCTAAACGTTCTAATCGACTGTTCTCTGAACAGGGCGGAAACCCCCCCCCCCCCTTTGAAACAAATTATAATTCTCTAACCCTTTTCATGAACAGTTATCAATATACACAAACCAAATAATAATAAATTATGACAATTATGTTTATGTCATGCCGATTCCAGTGGCCGCGCGGTCTAAGGTATGGGTCTGTGACCGTTCACTTCCTGGGATTGTGGTTTCGAATCTCGCCGGGAGCTTGGATGTCTGTCTCTTGTGAGTGTTGTGTGTTGTCAGGTAGAGTTCTATGCGTCGGGCTGGTCACTCATCCAGAGGATTCCTACCGAATGTGGTGTGTCTGAGTGTAATCGTGAAGCCTCGAATGAAGAGGCCCTGGCCCACTAGGAACTGGTGGCCAATGGAAAAAAATATTTATGTCATTCTCTTTATCGATTCAATTATCCATATCCCTAATATTTCTTGTAGTTTATTTTATGGCGCTACCAGGACCTCAAGATTACACAACGTCGAATGGTAGCAAGTATTTGGAAGGAAGTGGCCACGACTTAGTGGAGGCATTGTGCCAACATTTTCTTGGATGGTTCGAAGAAAACCATGAATAACCTCAACCAGCAAAAAGCTTATTTCCCTGCGGAGATTTGAACCTTAGATATCTTCTTGGACTGCTTGACCCTGAAGATGAGGGAAATGTGATCTTTCGAAACGGGGGTAACTATTTAGCAGTCAACACGGCGTACAACCCAGAAGATTTGAATCTTTATTTACCAGACTTCTTCGTTATGTAATTCAATGTGCTAATGAAGATGAAATTCGTAAAATTTTTTGTACAAAATATATGAAGTCCGTCATTGGAGAAGCCAAGCCCAGGTTCTGCACTAAAAGTAATGCACGGTTTCCACATCCCTGAGTCTGTGAACAATACACATAGCTGTGTAAGTGCTGGAGCTTCTTTTAACCCTTACCAGATGGACCATGGAGGTCCAGGTGATGCAGTAAGGCACCCTGATGACTTAAGCAATATTGAAGCTGGCAGCGCTGAGTTACTAAATCTGACATTGCTGACAAGTTGATTTCTCTCCCTGGTGCCCGCAGTATTACTGGCAGAATTCTAGAGGTTTATGCTGACCCAGATGACCTTAGCAAGGGAATCCATGAGCTAGCAAAATAAGAGGAAATGGAGGGCGTTCTGTCTGTGGAGTGGGAAGAATTACAAAATTCTGAACATGGGCTGTGTGTATAATCTAGCGATGTTTCGTTCTCTGTATTCTGACCGAAGCATATGCTGGATGGTTCTTGGAAATTCAGATAACACTATAACATTACAGGTTGTCCTCTGTAAATAAATGGGTAGCGCTGTACAGTTCCTGCTTCTTAGGTTACAGTGAATTGATCAGTTAAAGAGATCTGAATATTCACTCCATGCCTACGCAATAAAATGTTTAAGTTTAAAGTTGGTAACACTCTGGCTTCGATTTCAGGAGGATCTAGGTTTAAACTGAATCGGTAACCGGATATCATGAGCTAGAACATTTGTGGTTTTCTTTAGTTTGGGTAAATCACGACCGCTCCGTCCCACATACGTTACAAATAATTAATTACCGATCATCCTAACATTCGACGTTACATATTCTGAATATTGACAGAGCAATTGAGGAAGCTAGGCACTGCACAGAGATGAGCAGTCAGCTTCACGTCCCGAACATCTGATACAGGGAAGAAGAACACCCGGTACGAAGTGATTACAAACAAATGCTTGTACATTAAATCTGCGTATTGAATTTGTGCTTCTCACGGCTGTGAACATGAAGATTACTACCTTAATTAACGCAATGTCTGGTACAAAGGCACCAAAGTTTAGTTGAAACATGTTGGCTACGTTCAGGGTCAAGAAGTCCAAGCACCGCATTGTACAAAAAAATCGTTCCCTATCACGTATCTCTAATAAATGTTTACCTAATTCTCAAAAATATGCCGGCCTCCAGCAACTTAATATTTTACCTGCATTATTGGACTTTATAAGCATGTGAGCAATAACAGAAAATGTAATCTTTTAACTCAAGAACAAATTTTAATATAGGCCTATTGAAAGGAAAATTCTTTGGAATGCATAAATTCAGATTCCAAAAATGCAAAGAAAGCATCACACATCTCCTTCCTTACTGCCATAGGGCCGTGTGATTATAAATATCAAGTAAATCGCTTTATGCGTTAAACCATACAAGGTTTCTCAGCGATAAAACAGCGATGGGCATAGGCCGCTTCAAGTATCAGACAACTTAGGTGTCCTAGCAAATTCTAGAGGCACAAACTGACAAATAGTACTACAAGTAACAGTTCGGAAATCACTGCTTTAACTTCTCGTGTTAGTTACACTGCATTAAAAAGCTCGCACTAGAAGTGCTCACAGTATGCCTAACCAGTTTGAACTATATTAAAATTGTAACCCAAGTTTTATTTTTAGGTGCTGAATGAATGTTATATCTACAACATATTTTCTTTCTTCTTTTTTTTTTGCATCACATTGCAATACTTCCTCCCATAAAGATGTCGAAAATAAGTAGAAGATCCCTTTGCCAAATTGTTTAAAAATGGAACTAGTTCCAATGAGAAAGTATCTACAAGGTAATGGTAACAGTTTTCGAAATTAATTCCCAATAAAAATTCGGTTATGAAGACAATAATGAAGCATTCACTGCAACTCTAGAATATGATCGTTTGCGATTGCTTCGACAAGGGTCTGTTTGAGGCAGCGAATAATTAAATCACTTATCTCAAATCACACTTTCTTGTCGGATTTAGAACAGAACCTAACTGGTAGAAAACTGCGGAAGAACTTCAAATCGCCGAGAATATTGATTTAAAGAAGATGAACTTTACACATCTTAACTCCGCCCTCTCCGTTGAAAGTTTTACACAGTTCGTTGTTAAGCAATTTAGGTACAGCACTGACAGAAGTATTACACATTTTAAATGAAGAATAAGTAACCCATGAAGCAGAAGCCTTCTTGACGAAATGTTAGGGAAACATCTGTCATGAATTAATAAGGTTCATGAACTTTTCGACACTTGAAACAAATTCAATCACACTTTATATCTTGCGGTCACATTCACTATTACAGTCAATCTACGTCTTGATTTTCCCAAACTGTCTCTCTTTTTTTCATTTTTTTCCAAATTTTGAATGTATTTACCTACGTTGCAATTTATGCTGCATGTCCCAACTATCTAATTCTCCTTCGTTTCATTGCTGTAAATTAATATTTTGTGATGACTATACAATACGAAACAGCTCGTAACTTTCTGCGAATGAACCGATATCATTATGTTAAAAAAACAAAATCAATGCGGAGTGGACATAGCAGTCGCCTAAATATCAATTGTGTTTTATTTCATGGCACGACAACTCCTAGTGGGCCAGTGTCGAGGCTTCAAGATCACATTCAGTTAGACACATCACACTAGGTAGGAGTCCTCTGGACGAGTGATCATCCCGACACAAAGCCTTCTACTTGACAACACACAACACTCGCAAGATACATATATCCATGCTCCCGGCAGAATTCGAACCAGTAACCCCAGCAAGCGAGTGGCTATAGACCTACGCCTTAGACCGCGCGGCCACTGGGATCAGCAAATTTAAACTGTATATCATTGGGAATTATTGGCATTTTCGGAATAAATGCATCGTCAATATATATTGTTGCTTCAGTAACAAGTGTCAACAATGTCTTGACTTGAAATACTCTGCCACTACATAGTCTTGGTGCGTCCAAATTCCTTAACAACATGACTGGAGATCCTACTAAGTAGCAGATCAGGCCAAGGCCTTCCAGGGGAGAAAGACAGTTGTGAAACTCGGTGACTTATTCTTCACTAATATCCTTAAATGTATCCACTTATTTGTATATTTTAACATTTCCTGGTACACACCTTATATCTGGAGGATTCATTTCACTATTACATTCAGTCTACGTTATAGATTCTCAAGTTTTCTCTCTTACCTTCATATATTTCTATTAGAATTCTGAATGCATTTATCGTTTTTGCCACGCACGCTACATGTCTAAAATATTTCACTCTAATTCCTTTGATTGCTGAACACTAATATTTGGTGAAGAGTATACATTATTCCGAATCTTAAATTTTAAGACTGATGTCATTGACATTTTCATTTACACAGTCCGACAAATTATATAATGAGACTGATTTTATTTTGACCAAGATAGAAGTGCCATCTATGAAGCAATGCATGCCATCCAAGTGCCCAACCTTCATCTGTAATCTGGCAACACCGCAACGTCCCACGCTGAGCATGACGGGAAATACGGCGCCATGTTGTGTAGGTAGTGAGAGGACGCGGTCACAGTAGCAGCATGGAGCAGAGAGCGAACATTAAATTCTGTGTTAAACTCGGCAAAACTGCAGCTGAGACTGTGAAATTGATGAGACAAGTGTATGGGGATAATTCTTTATCTCGTGCACAGATATTCAGGTGGTATGCACGATTCAAAAGTGGTGTGGAAACGATTGAAGATGAAGCCAGGCCTGGGCGTCCATTTTCTGTTCGTAACGAGGGACTCATTGTGAAAGTGAGAGAACGAATACAAGAAGAACGTTGTGTGACTGTGAGAATGATGGCTGATGAGTTTGGTGTTAACAGGGAGACGATTCGTCAAATCTTAGTGGAAGACCTGGGCAAGAGAAAGATCGCTTCCCGGTTTGTGCCGCATTCATTGAATGATGATCAAAGACACGAGCGTGTTCAGTACGCAAAAGACATCATTAAAACTGCTCATAGAAATAAAACTTTCTTGAATTCGATTGTAGCAGAGGATGAAACTTGGTGTTTTCGCTATGATCCTACAACTAAACGCCAAAGTGCTGAATGGAAGTCACCAGCATCACCAAAAGGCAAAAAAGTTCGTTTACAAAAGTCAAAAGTGAAGATAATGCTTGTGTGTTTCTACGACAGCAAGGAAATTATTCACCACGAGTTTGTCCCTCAGGGACAAACTGTCACTGGAAGTTTTTATTTGAGTGTTCTGGAACGCCTATGGAAGAGGATTCGCCGTGTCCGGCCCGAGTACTCAGCACCAGGCAGTTGGTTTCTTCTTCACGACAATGCACCGGTTCACCGGGCAGTTGCTGTACAAGAATTTTTAGCCCAAAAACAAGTGTGCGTGCTCAATCATCCGCATTACTCCCCTGATTTATCCCCCTGTGATTATTTTCTGTGTATGTGTGCTAGAACCACCTGCTCAAAAAGCAAATTGAGGACCGTGAAGTGACTAAGTATGTTTATGAAAAATATTTATTTTTAATTCCCCTGTTGTTGTTACAACACAATACAATAGTGTGTTCTGAAGTTTAATATGGGCATGTGGGAAACGTCTCTCTTGCCATTCAATGAAATACATTCAGCTCTGAGCTGGTCCAAATATATTTTGGTTTTAATAAATGGAGTTAACTTCGGCCTACAGACCCTTGCGAACAGCTCATGGTGCTCAGAATATGTTTAGCCTTGCAATAGCTCTGCATTCATTCTTGCTATATAGTTTTTAACGTGAAATTTATAAAAATACAGGTCTTCCATGTTTCCTGATACGTGTGGCGTGGACTTCCTATAAATTTACATGTTAAAATAACTACCCAGCAAACTTTCGCATAAATATATAATTTTAATCCTATATTTCTTGTGGTTGAGGCTTATTTACAGCAGTCTTTCAGCTTCAATCTTGGCATATATATATCGACAGGATATTGCTGAAAATCTCAAAATTTTTAAAGTGCGATTTAAATCTACTTCTCCAGTCATTAATCGGAAATCATAAACGCTCAATGCTGACACTTCTTTTCTCCAGTGATAGTTTTTCCTGTTGTGTGATTTTATCTGAGTATTGGAAAAATGGTAGTAATCTCCCTGATGAAAACTGCGGGTGTTATAACGTATCACACAAACTGTGTGTCTCTGCTACTTAGACATAGTAGATGTAATTTGCTTCTGGCATTAACCTAGTGTCGTGAAATGCATTGATGATAATCTGGTTACTTGCACATTAACATTTCCTCCCCCCTCATAGTCCACACTGCAGCCAAAATAGCTGAAAGTTTACACTTCTAAAGCTTTAACACCTAAAGAACCCGTTCTGTAAAGCTGTGGGTACATTAACCGAAGCGAGTTCAGTCGAAGCAAATCGAGTCAGACTAAGAACTTGCAAAAGGAGACTCTCAGCTTTAATCGACTCGACGCATGCAGTGCGACAGAGGTACACAGGAATCACATGAAAGACAAATTAGGTTTGTCTCCACAGCATAGTTCATTTTGTAATTCTAGTGGTGGTATGAGAAAATGTCTCTGTAGAACTGCGACCTCTAATGGGTCCAAGAGCCACATAATAGAGGAATAAGAACGGAACATTGATGGCATAACAAATGACAAGTAAGAACCGAAGTAGTCGGAGATAGACCTATATGAAGGCCACTTTGTTCACCACAAACCACACATGGGCTGCCGTGGCACTGAGTCCGGTTCTCCGCGGTGACAAACCAATGACTTACCGCTCGAAATATGGCCTGGCCTATACAGCGTCTTATTGTTAGGGAGACAGACTTGATTCTTTCAGTATGTCAACAGCTCTTGGCGCATAAGGACTCTGACTGATCGAACACTGAAAAGGCATTTTCGATTCCCAGTCGATGGACACGAGTGTTGGATTTGTCCCGTATGTGTCCCTCCGTATACATGCGTGCTTGCAATTCTATGATCCACCGCATAAGGAGCATTTCCAAATATATGAGAATTCATACTTCAGATTTAATTCCGAATATGAATACTTCGTTGTTCTAATCTGTGAAAAATGAACAAGGAACAAAACTGAGTTTAAAACGTTATTCTTTAAATAATGAACACCATCTCACGGATGAAGAAATGTGCGGCTTCTGTAAATTAATTTTCTTGTACACGAAACTTCGTCCTTGTTATTATTAATTAAATTTATGGTTTATGAATAATCGAATGTCATAATATTAGGGTCTCTTCCATGTTTAAATCCAAGTCAATTCAAGTCGCACTTCGATAAATTAAGATGATTTAGTCACGCGATTGGAACAAGAGAGAGGAAATATTATAAATACCTATAAATTCATAGAAATATTCTTCGTATCACAACAGGGGTCTTAGTGCTTCTATGTCAGTGACAATTTAATTTATTACTAAATTGATGCTGGGCAGACTTCCGTGTTCTACGTACTGCAAATGAGACTAAACATTACATTGAACTCAGAGGCTTATACTGAAATCGGAAGTAACAAGACAGGCAATGTACGTATAAACGTAACATTGAGGCGCTTTGCCTTAACCATTGTTGCCATCGAAAAGTAATAAGTATTACATATTCTGAGTGTGTGTGTCTGTAGCCCTTAGTTATCCAGCATGCAAAGCACATACGCCATCTGTGGCCTGTCTGGCTGTACCATATTTTTCCACATTATCTCATAAACGGCACGATTTTCAGAAAAGCATTTTTGAGTATAAAATGTGTGTTTTGATTTTCTCTACAAATTTTTCTGAAAAATTTCTCATTTTAAGAAGAAATAAGCGAGATATTATCATAAATGTACATAGGTCTTTATGTAAAGGATCCGTTACTCTTGTCAGATTTTAGTGAAACTTGAATCTTCTCGACGAATTTTCGAAAAATATTCAAATATAAAATTTCATAAACATCCGTCCAGTGGGAGCTGAGTTGTTCCATGCGGACGGAGAGACAGACAGACAGACATGATGAAGCTAATTGTCGCCTTTCGTAATTTTGTGAATGTGCCTAAAAACCGCTAGTCAGCTGTTACACCTACAGTAGCATAAAACCGTCAGGAACCAGGTCTGAGGGTGGAACGTCAAGAAGGTAAGGCAGGAAATAAGATGTGGGGTAAACTTAAGCAAAGGCTGCAAAGGTAAGATGAAACGTGTAGACTGGCTAGCGACTAACAAGCCATCGAAGGATCTGTCACCGTGCCTCACGTTCCCTGTGAGTGTGAAATGTAATTGTAACAAACATTTGCATTCCACTAACTTAGTACTGGGGGCTTTGAAACAGTTTCAGAAACACGAGGTTTAATTTGCAGATTAACGTTTGGAATCTGCAGCAGCGCAATATCTACCCAACATTTTTTCCCCAATGGTGCAACAGCCCCTAGTGGGCCAGGGCCTTCTCATTATCGAGGCTTCACGATCACACTCAGACACACCACATTTGGTAGGACTCCTCTGGACTAGTGATCAGCCCGACATAAAGACCTCTACCTGACAACACGCATTACTCACAAGAGAAAGACATCCATCCCCCCGGCGGGATTCGAACCCACAATCCCAGTAAGCGAACGGCCGCAGACCCACGCCCTAGACCGCGCGTCCACTGGGATCGGCTTTACCTAACAATACTTAGTATTAACTAAGATTAAACAGCTTCCCAGGCTTTTGGCGCAGTCATGAAGATCCATCAAAGTGCAGCACTATTTACGATGGTGTATGGAATGTTTTGGGAAGAGCTCTGTTCGAAACTTCAGTGAATTTTATAATTACTGATGCTTTCGTGATGTTACGCAGTTGTCAAAAAAATGCCCAAGCACCGGTAGTAGTAGTAGTAGTAGAAAAAGAAGTAGTAGTAGTAGTAGCAATATTGTTAGTATTCTACAATAAATACGTCATAATTACTACCTTCCAAAAGGCAATCTGCCTACCATCCAAGATAAATTCTTATTTCAATGGACGCTATATAAATTCTAAAAAGAGGAGCTCTGTTAAGAAACTTCATACTAAATCTAAGGTTCATATAGTGCTCTGCTGAATATTCAGATCCTCTTCAACGTCACACCGTGAATACTGGTAAACAGCAAGGACGTTCCGAATATCGTAACGCCACCCTCTTTTTGGACTTTTTGACTCTGGAAATGAAGGCCATACGAAACTTCGAAACTTCTTTGACTGTTTAGTAACCCCTGACAATGTTTAGATTTTTACCTTAATCATGATTAATTACAGTAGAGTAGAGTTTCTGTGACAGAAATTCCGTTCAGTCGTTCAGATGGTCAGGACATTCGAGAAAGTATAATGTAATGCAAGACGAGACGCATCCACAAGCATTTGATAGTGAAACTTCAGTAATTTCATGTTTTTTTCTCTTTTCGCTGTGTTATAAAGGTATCTGTGTACAAAATAAATGAGCACACCTAAACGCACAGAAGTATTTAATCAATAATTTATGACTTAACTAACAATCCAAAATATTATTGTCCGTATAATCCGACAGCAGAAAATTTATGCGTTTTGCTAATACCTCTGTAAATATCACCATGCATTTTACAATGCACTTTAACCTTCTTCCGTTGGAACGTGGATTAAGTACATCCTGTTTGCTTGGAAAGCTTAACTTTGGAATTTGTGTCCTCCTTTACACAATAATCCTAAGGCAAAATTGACCTTTACAACAAATTGTAAGTCGCATTTTCTCATTCATTTATTACAGCAACGTTTTGTCGTACTTATCTATTGAACTTTACATGTTGGGCAACATTTAATAAAATTGTGTTAAATAACATAATACTGTGTACATTTGTCTGCATAACATATATATTATCTATTGAAATCTCTGCGCTCAACGCGAATAAAAAACACTGTAAATATCCGCCTTATGTTATATACTTTTTCTGCATTTATTTCACTAAGTGTAAATTGGTCTGTAACCATAGATTTAGACTGAGGGTATTCTGAACAAACTGGTGAGAATATGTGGCTCTAGGGGAAAAATACCTACAGTAATTTACATGCCTGGGAACGTAATAGTTAATACTTTTCGCGAAATATTATTTTAATGATTAAAAGAAGGACGGACAGATGGGAGGAAGACTTCAGAATTCCGTACAAAATTTAAATCTAAAAACTTGAAGGAAAGAGACAACTTGGTAGACCAAGACTTAGGCTAAAATATAAAAATGGACATTAATTACGTTTACGAAGAGCCATATCGGTTAATTAGATTCAAATTTCCATGTATTTTAACTAACTACTTGGAGCAGGCTCTTCTTTGATAAGCTGATATTTCCTCAACCAGCTGAGAAATTTCCGGCATCTTATGGTACCCGAAGGTTAATCAGCATATTCACAAGAGCCCGACATATTTCCCTACCCTGACGCAGATTAATCCAGCCCATGCCCTCCCATCGTATTTCTTTACGATATGTTTTAATATTATCATCTCAGATAAACCTACGCTTCCAACCGATCTACTTCCTTTAGAATTTCTCACCAAAACCGCATATATACGTACATCTCCTCTCCCTCATATGTACCACGTGCTCCGCCCGCATCGCTTTTCTTCGTTTGATCGACAGAATAATTTTTGGTGAGAGGTAAGTATTTCAGTGTCGTTTATTTTAATTAAACAAATTAGTGATTTTAAATCGGATGTTGTTGGTAGCAATTCTAACGGATTTTAAAGAGTTCACTAAGTTTGTATTCCGGTAAGTTACAAATCGTATTTCAGACAAAACTCACAGGGAGAAGACATTATGATCCTCTTTCTCAGAGCTCAACAAAGCCAAAGGAGGAAGTGTAGTGCTTGAAAGAGATTATAACGTTTATTTTGAAATGGATTTTCTAGAGGAAATTTAAGCTGGGTTTATAAATAGAAACATGGGGTGAGAAAGGATGTACGTTTAACTTGTGGTAAGGTCAAAGGTTAGCAGAAACCATGCACCCACGTATCACGGTGGTCTTTGTTCGTTAAAGCATATAATTGCCGAGTGTAATAAGAGTGGTCATCGCAGTAGCCTGCGATACGTTGAAAACAAGAGGGGGCAAGTGAAAGTGCTTCCATTGTTTATATCTTAAAAGTGCGGCTCTTGGCTCCATTCATTCATTACGTACTCTGTCTTGCGACAGGTTCATAGCGTCTTCAAAAGAGAGTTTTCCACAGAATGGGATCTATTACTTTCTCTTTCAAATACCAGTATCTTCTTTTTCCTTAAGGTCATACATTAGTTGCTTACGTCTTCTTACTCCCCTTCTCGTCCCCTCTATCTTTCCTTCGATAACGTGTCTTAGAAGGAAATTTTAAGCAAGATGTGACAAATCCAGTTAGTCTTCTTTCATTTTATTTTATGTAGGATTATTCTTTCTTTTTGACTGTATGTAATACTTCTTCATTTTTCACACGATCAGTCCAAGTGATCTCTATCTTTCTCCAGCACTTGGTTCCATAGGACGGCCTCAATACGTATGCCTTATTTTCACTTACATTACCGTAAGATTACGAGGAAGTAATTCGATTTTTTGACACAGGATTCCTGCAAAATATGTCGGTGTTCGGAAATTAAATAATCTTAAACATGAAGTTGTGTGTTAATGCCCCTTTCTTTAGCTTACTGCCCAATCACCTGCCATTTTCAATTTTACGCTATACAAAAAATGCAAGTAGCACAAGTCCGTGAAATGAGAAACATCTCAGCGCTTCAAACCACAACAATCAACATGAAAATAACCGCTGCAAAAGTAAGAATTCTTCACGTCTACCATGAAACCCTTCTCATAGTGCAAGTGTTGCACTTCAAAAGTACCGACATTTCTCTCGTTAAAAGTGCAATAAGAGGCACCAAAAGGAAAACAGAGAAAATTACACAATGAGGCATTCAGCAGATTTACTCTTCACAGCATAATGTTGGAATAATAAAAGCAGGAAATACGAGATAATTCAGACATGTAGCAAAAATAGGTTTATAAAAATAAACTGATGTTAAAGTTTAATATTATGTCCCTCAGTTACAACTTCACCTAAAAAATATAAATGTAGATGCGAGAATAATACTCACGTAGATTTTATAAAAATAATTCTCAGACTTTTAGGACAAATATAGAGTTCTGTAAAGCTCAGACACCGTTACCAGTTAAATAATTTTAAATGGTAATATTTCCGTAGTCCTTTTTGTTTGCTTACAACACACTAATTTCATCAAAATGCGATTCAATATTTTACTTACGTAGTTCTATCAGACGCAATTCAGCTTCACAGACTGTGCTGCATAACACGATTCTCATATCAGTCACATCTCTTACAAACTTCCATATTTTTTTTCAACACTGAACTACTATAACTACACACAAATATCTCAACCGTTTAAAGCCTAGTATTATCTCTATGTACCACCTGCCGCAAATTTAAAATTTTGCATTCGTCTCACACAGTGCATATTATATATTCTTTTTTTATGCTTTTCACATCTGGCTCAGGATAGGGACAAAGGGCGGACTGTTGTGAATATGTCAATGAGCCTTCAGGTTCCATGAAATGTGGGGAATTCCTCAACTAGCTGAGGAACATTTAGATTCTCAGGAAGGACTCTACTCCATGGAATGAGTGATTTAGTTTGTCTGTTTGTTTGTTTGTTTGCTCTGAGCTAGTTAGTATGACTCTCAAATACACAACAACTATTTCCCTTAAAAGACTTTACCCACTTGGACTGTATAATGGACAAGGACTGCTTTCTCTGTTGAGGAGGTACTGCATTTCAAATGGTTCCTCACGTGATGTCACTTGAGAGGCCGCATTATTCGTCTGGAAATTTGAAATTAATTTACTACGGCACAGCAGAAAGGAAAACAGTAAAAAATGTAGTTGGAATGTATTGTTACAGGCAGTGGCCTAGCTAGGTCTTCTCTCGCGCTGGGTGAGTGATCAAAAAGGCCGCCCCTAAAAGGAATTATAAATTTAAATTAGGCTATTAAAATCGTCTATTGAAGTTCTTTTTGATTTGACACAATAATTCAAAATCTGTTGAGAACAGGAAACTTTTTATTTAAAGTATTCCTAAATATTTAGTTTGCGGCATATTTTGCCACTTCTTGCTCTGGGCCGTCCTAAGAGGCCCCACCTACGCCACTGGTTACAGGTATCCGAATATCTGTTCAAGAAAAACACTGCAATATGTAGCAGGCTTTACATACAGATCTGTCTGTTTTTTTCAAACGGAGGCGAATCTTTGCCTCTCACACAAATCGAAGAGATCTGAGAATATAATACTAAAGAAAAAGCGTGTGTGAAAAGGAGGAAGCTACATGAGAATAGAGACAAACACTGGATGAGCAACTGGAAAACTTGTAGTTTCTGCTCTTTGCCAAATATTATTTGGGTGATAAAAACATGGAGGATATTAGGGGCGGGTCATATGGATTATATGGAAAACTTCAGAAATGCATATGAAATTATAGTCGCAAACCCTAAAAGGAGGAAGTCGCTTGGGGGACCTGGGCGTACATAAGAGAATCTTTAAAGTAATGTGCGGTCTGGATTCGTCTGGCTCCGGATCAGTTCTAGACGAGGGCCATTCTGAATACATTTATACACCTCATATTTCCACAGAAAATTTGAAGGACCGTGCTATGGCTCAGACGATTATTCTTTGGTCTGTCACCGCACAGTACCACGTTCAAACCCAGGTCAATGCATGTGGGTTTTTGGTGGACAAACTGACACTGGTAGAGATTTCCCCCCGAGTATTTCGGTTTTTCCTTGTCAGTGTCATTCCCTCAGTGCTCCATACTCATTAATTCATCTTTAACCGACGCTATATAATCTCAGCATTTAACAGCCTCCTGAAGTAATACACTAAAAAAGTTTGGAATTTCTTCACCAACTTTGCGTGTATCAGCATCTCAAGCAAGTGTCTACTCTACTGAGTCAGTCAATAACAGATTGCTTGAAACTTTGTGCTTTAACTTATTGAATAGCTTTCAGAAGGTTACTTCTAATGAAGCCAAGCTTCAAACTATACTATGTACTGAGCATATTGTTCGCTACTGTTAATAACAGTAAAGGTAGGACGGACGACGCTGTAAAGCTACCGACCTAATTCTGACCATATATCTCTTCGGTTACATGGCGGTGAGCCCATCTGATTAGCGGCATGTTGCTGATAGGTACACTGCGCACAGTACAGATAATAATGCATTATCGGCATGTTGCTGGGCGCTGGATTGGTTTGCCTCCATCACACAGATACATACGGCTCAGTAGCTGAGTTCAGATGAGATTGTGCGACAGATGCTGGAGGGCAGGGGAACAGAATGCAAACTGTGTTGCCGACACAAAATTTAGTCAACAAATATGAAAGATTTAAAATAATTGAATAAAATGAAAGTTTAAAGAGAGAGATAGAAAAAAAGAGAATTACGGGAATGATTTTAAAAAACTATAATGCTATGGGACATTACATTAGCTACACTGAATAAACATTGTCCATTGAATTAACGCTTCCCTCACCTTACGATTTCCAAAATATGCGTCATTCTGATCAAGGTATAAATACATGTCTACGTTTCCATTTATACTTAATATCTTATGAACCAGAAGTTCAACATTTCATAATGCAAATTACCATAACAAGGGAAAGCAGAATTAAATCAAGTAGAATCTTCGATACACAGGGCCCACCCTGATTACGAGTTTAGTTTTGTGCACTTTTACTGACTTTAATGCTCTAATTCTTGTTTCAGTTCAATTTCTGAGAGCCAAACCAAAACTTCTCAGGGTGCTACAAAGTTTTCGTTTTAGGAACCATATTTTTTAAGTAGGCATTGTAAACCCATGTGATTTAGCACTTAATTTCTTACTCCGAAAGTCTTTGGATCGTATATCCATCCACAGGCCGGCTATCACGGATTAGAATTCCTCAACCTCTTAAATCAAATGCATCCAATAGTAATTTAAAGTAGGGCAAGGCTGCTTTCTTCCGCATTCCTAGAATTTATCATTCACAAACGTCCTACAGTTCCAGGTCACATAGCATTTGTATTCGTAAACCCGTAGTTAAATAAAAACAAGTAACGAATAATCCAGGGGCCGTCATTATTTGATAATATCTGCAAAGTGTCCTTCTGGGCAGCGTATAATCTAGTTTATAGTAAGCTTTGGAAGCGAAATTAAAACAACAAAATCTGTCGATTATGAAAGCTGCAAGTAAGGTGGAGTACACTGTAAAGTCCATAGCTCGCAGGTAAACTGCAAGCTTTAAGTCTATCAGAGGAGAGAGTAATAAAGAAAACGCGACATCAATGTTCTCGAAAATTTAAAATAGATCATGTAAGAACAAATCTTGAAAAAGAAGAGAACTCAGGGAAGAAGAGAACACCTTCGACTTCATTGTTACTGGTCTGCCAGTTGCAGTTGTGGTGAGAACCAAACTTTCAGTCCAAAACAATCCATGCCAACAACTTATCATCCGTGGACAGATAGCAGCTAGGCAGTTCAAAGACCTCCCTAGAGCTGGGCGGCCACGCACCAGTGTTTAGGTCCTACAGTTAGTACATGCCACATTAGTTGTCCAAGATATAAAGAAATAGTAGATTTAAAAACACAAATCAATCATAAGTTGTAAGAATGGCAATATCGTTATGTTAGGGTGAGATGACGGAGGATCTCGAGAGAGACTGAAATGTCCATCAAAGATCTGTAGCATCCACTACTGGCTATGATGCTCCCGTACCATACTTAGCAGCAAGAAGATGGATTCCCTTCAAGCAGCGTGATCGTAAATGGGAGTTGTATTAACCCCGTGAGGACTGAAAACGTAAATGTATTTTTCTATATAAAATGCTCCCCCGAAACGGTAAAAGTACTGCTTTGTTAGAAGGAGCCCAGGTTTCGCCCGCTTGTCGTTCTGAAAAGTGTTTTATGGACTCAGTATGAAGCATTTTTGGAACGATACTGACACGAGAATGCCGAAGTATAGATTGACCCATATATCCTGAAATCATAGAAATAGGCTACAATAATTGTTAGGGTGATTAAAATTGCATTCAATTTTAATTTGTGCTGATGTTTTACACACATTCATGTCATAGCTTCATACCATATTGCAGTTAGTTTTTTTGAAACGATGGTACACTTAAATGTCCGTCAGCTGTCACCTCATTAATGCACTGCCAAAACGCGTTTTAATGCATTTCGTTAAGAATATTAGCAGTACTGGAGCATACAAGATGTGTATCATGTGCGACTGAAAACATATGAAGGTTCGTTAGAAAATAAAAGTTAACTCATTCAAGTATCGTTATTTTAAACTTTATAAATTTGATATACGTTGCGTCCTCATAGCTACTAGGCTAATAGCTGGACGACCAAGCAGTCGTGGTTTGATTCTGGACACTAAAAAGAGATTTTTGCAGCACTTGAATTTCTAACAACTGCGTTGGTGACGACACAAGTCTTGTGGGATGTTGCGACCTGTTGATTGGTAAATAGTTACCGACGTTTCGTAAAAATCGTAGCGCTTTTATCTCCACAGTCAAACAGTCCAAGAAGTGTGAAATACTTTACCTTGGACTGCTTGATCCTCAAGATGAAGGCACTAAGAACCTTCGAAACGTCGATAACTATTTATCAATCTACATGACGTACCATACCAGAAGACTTGAACCTTCAAGAGACTGTTACCTTCTCAAAAGCGTTCAGACAGGCAGTCTGACTCATGAAGCACGGATATTGAGGATTATTTCGCCAGGGTTAAAGCGGCCAGTGGTGTGAAGCTGGCTGCTCATTTCCAAATAAGGCCAAATTTAGAATTCGTGAAGCTATACGTCCACTTCCCCCATATAGGGTGTGGTGTATAATAAAGCAGAGGGACGAACTTGGGTTTGCATTTTACGTTGACGTGTTTAGGGATACAAATAAAAATAGGAGATATATAGTGTGCGTGTTATGACATTCTGGCTGTCGTTCTGTACTGAGCCTACACGAATGGATCTATAGCGACTTATTTTGAAGGTGTTATCAAAATAAATGAGCAGGTTTTTGTGCTGTGGTCTCACGCAGGCCTGTCTTACAAGAACCAAAATGTACTGGATATTATTCAAATTTTCTGGGATCTTATATGGTGTACATTTTCACCCATGAGAGAATTTAGGGTCTTGTTGCGGCGCAGATAATGTCTCTGTTCTTGTCGTTATTGGCGCCGCGTCAATACGTGATTGACGCCGACGTTTCGAGACAATGTCGGGCACCACTCACCCAGTGACGCGGCACAACATCCCAGAAGAACGGAGACCTCAAACAGTTACCCACTTTCGAAATATCGTAGGGCCTTCTTCAGGGTAAAGCAAACCAACGACAGTGAAATATAGGTGCTTGTACTTCTTATTTCTCTTTTGGGGTTCGTGCCAACGTAAAAAGAATTAGGCGTAGAATATAGGACATACAGCCAAATAAAATACGAAGCAACAGCAGTAGCTGGAAGACACTGTATTCCTATCAGCTTTCCTTGAAACACATGCAGGTTTTCCTCTAAAACTTCAATTTCTTTCTTCTTAAATGAACGATGACTCCGTCTCTGTTTTCTTATTCATAACCGGCTGGGAATTCTGCAGCTTCTTTTGTTGGTGGTGGACTGTCCCGGGGAAGATCAACAGTTTCCAACAGAGATTACTCTTCATCCATCAGCTGACTCGTGCTGAACATCTGCTGGGCCGCTGTCGAACGTTTTCAGTTCAAAGCTGCAGAAATTCTAGCACAGAGCTACGAGTAGCAACTCAATCATATTAAGGAATTATTCAACTCATAAACTGCTGTCTTGACTATTTCTTATGAAATGAGTGCCAGGGGTGTAACGGCGGCCGGTGCGTAGGGCTGACAACCTTGCCACCTTCATGTGCCGGTTGTCTAGATATTGCGGGAGCCTCAACCTCTTGGAGCCCTCAGGGCCTACTCTGGCCTATACAGGAATAGCGTTTACTATTTGTTATAATGCTGTATCGACCAGAGTGGTTATATACAGAATGTTCCACTTAAAACCTGCCCGCTTGCACGGCGAAATCAAGAAACGATTTTGTTTCGTTCAGATGTTGGTAGACTAAATGCACACTCTTATGGAAGACGTTGGAAATGAGATCCTTGCGAATCAATACATTTTTGTATGTGTGTTATCAAAAATCCTTTTTGATTTCGCCGAGTAAGCGGGCCGGTTATAAGTGGAACATTCTGTAAAATGGAAATAGAAAGACAGAATAGTTTTCAATGAAGAGAGAGGAATGATATGTGCAAGCTAGTTTGCTTCAACTGACGGTAAATGTAAATAAAGTTGTCTCTGTGCACTTTCTGAAGACATTCTGCACCTGAACACTAGATAGACGTGAGAGTCAGTTTAATGTCCCGGACGCTTTAACACAGTGGCAAGAGTCCCCCAGCATCCATTAAATGGGAGGCGACGTGGATCCCAGAGGCGGGTTGGAGGTTTATGGAAAGAAAAATCCCTACCCGTGCGGTGAATCGAACCACGATTCCTCAATTTCCTAGCCCCTGTGGCAGTTACTACACCGGATAAGTTATCTCGGCTCCCCTTACTTTAAGGTAGTGTCCCGGGTATTTCAAGTAGATAGGTTTATGGGGAAAGGTTTGGTATCATCCTCCCGTTTTGCATATACGTAGTAATCTACTGTTTTGATTGTCAGAATAAACACAATAATTAAACACATGCACTTTATTTTCCTCTACGACATGTTTCGGCCGTGTGCACCGGCCATCATCAGGTAGGAATTACAATACCGTAAAATGAAAAGTATACTGAGGTGGAGGCCTCCCCTTCACAGTTAAAATGTTAAAAGTATGTAAACTGTCTATTTTCCCTATAAGGAATAATATTAAGATGCAGATACAGTAGTATGTAAAATTAGTTGAAGTATAAACTATTAAGTTATTGGGATGGAAGAGATTTCTATTATTCTTAGAAAATGTGTAGTGGACAAGTTTCGGGTAACCGGCGGTGTTGACGCAATCTTATTTGCACTGCGTTGGGTAAGAATTAAGCATGAACAATTTCACGTTATTATCACCGTGCATCTTCACTAGTTAAACACTCTTTCACAGCAACTGATGCACTATTAAAACCACCTTTATTGTAGCTTTTGTAAATATATATCCCTACATATGTTTCGATCCTCAGATCATCGTAAGGGGGTTTCCTTTTTGAAAGCCACTAACACTTCAATTACATAATTTGAAGGATCGAAGAGCACTTGTGTCTTAATATTGTATAAATTGTTTTAGTTTAAAATTATAACACATTAAAACTTATGTTTTATAAGTTACAACTTTTTTACAAACTTTTAACCACAATTTTAATTTATAAAACATAAGTTTTAATGTGTTATAATTTTAAACTAAAACAATTTATACAATATTAAGACACAAGTACTCTTCGATCCTTCAAATTATGTAATTGAAGTGTTAGTGGCTTTCAAAAAGGAAACCCCCTTACGATGATCTGAGGATCGAAACATATGTAGGGATATATATTTACAAAAGCTACAATAAAGGTGGTTTTAATAGTGCATCAGTTGGTGTGAAAGAGTGTTTAAGCATGAACAACTTAGCGAGGTAAAGGGCCCGGAATAGATCCGTGTCAGAATGCCAGTTGCATTAGATCCCGATACGCTAATCTCATCAATGGGGTGGGAGGCAAAAAGTAGCTACATAAAGCATGTAATTCTTGAAAAACTGATAGTCGTTCAGCTGTATAAGAATTTCCGCTTATTATACGAAATTACAAGACTCACTACCACGTCCACAAAACTGCTCACTGCTTCTTTAAGATCCGTTGTAATATTATCCTACAATATATGCTTCCGTGTCTCAGACAATTTATTTTCTTTATATTCTAACTAAAATTTTTGAAGCATTTTTCTCCTTTTCCAGAAGTGATGCATGGCCACCGATCAAGATAACCTCTTTGATGTCATGGAACAAACTATACATTTTTTTAATTTTGTTTGTTTATTCTATGAATAAAATAAAGTGAATATTTATGCTTATGGTGTATTATGTCTATTTCATAATGTGTTATAAATAACAAAAATGATGACAGTGCCATATTTTAAGTTTATATAGCAGGTCGTAGAAATTAATACTATTAATACCAAGTACTTTAATTAATTTGCATAATTTTTAATTTACAAATTCTGCTTATTGCTGACGACGATTTCGTTCAAATATCACTGGGCTTGTGGCTCTAAATTTTGCACTTTGCGACGCGTGTTTTAAGATATGGCAAGCAATTAATTATCAGAGCCCTAATATACTCCTAGAGAGACTGAAGCAAAGTCATGTTCTTTAGCATTAACTTTTGAACCAAGAAAATAAAAATGTCTACATAACTTCCCCATAGTTTGTGTTCATATACACAACACCATATACACAAAAAACAATTGCGAGTTGATAACACTCTACGACAAAGTGAAAAAATATAAATATTCACACGTCTCCGTTGTGTTGAAAGAAGTGGTGAATTATTTGATTTAGTTCAGAACGTGTTTGTGGGATGAGATAACTGAATTCTGTAAACATGTTTACACAACAAGAAACATGCAAATGAAACTAGATTACCTCGATCGATATGTGGTTGGGCTCCATGTTTCTTGGAACTGATTTCCTTTCGCTGCTACTATTGGATGTACTTCAATTTTGTTTTCCGTGTTTATTTGATTTTTACTTTTATGTACGTAGCTGAACTTTCCCAGATTGTGTGGGTCCCTTGTCACCTCGCCATGGCGCGTATTTAGGTTTCAGATGCAGGAAACGATTTCCAGACAAGCAGGTTAGCTGCGAATATTTTTATAACCAGCAGCTGTTGAGTGTTGAGGGAATGTTTTATGGGTTGGACAGCGGCTAGCAGACCGTCATGTAACAGAAATAGTGTGATACAAAATCCTATTTACGGGAACGGATTTGCACAAATTCTGTTTGCTATTAGCAGAACATAGGCATGGAAAACAACTTGCTATCAAAAGTAGTCTTAAGGAACAAGTAATGTGTGAGAGAATGGAATGGATTTAACTAGCTCTGAATATGGTCCAGCAGGGGGCGCTTGTAAATAGGGTCATCACATATTGTACTCTCTCACTCATATGTTGTCGTTGATCTTACGGTGGTCTTGGGTTCGAATAAAAGAGGACTACATTTACCTTTCTTCTGGGTATATCTTGCGATGGTTCTCAGGAATGGGTGTTTCCTTCGAGAGCTCTTGTTTCGCTCTGGGTAGGGCGGTAAGACAATGCAGACAGGGCTTGTAATGCACTGGAAGCGTAAGAAAATATGGATATCCTTCGGGACCGTGTATGCAGCAGTTGGAGGCTGCATCGAAACCGGCATGAGATCACATCTAAAGACACTAAATACTCAACATTTTAATGCACAACCTTCTGTTATAGATATATGTACGATGGTCAAGATTTCACAGCTAAGGACACCTTAATTTGCTTTGTAGTAGGATAAAAATTATGATTCGGATTGGTCTATTACATGGTTGTTTTATTAATCTTGCGTCGAAAATATAATAAATTCGTGAATCCTTCTAGTGTTATTGAGGGTGTCTAGCTGTAGGACGTTGAACGTGTGTTACTCCTGTTGAAAGCCCACGGCGCACTAACTTTTTTCTGCAACTGCCAATCACAAAATAATTCTACCCTGAAGATGACAACTTGATAGTTGAAACATGGTTGAGATGTATTAATATATTTTTATAACTCACTTATTTTGATAATTAAGTAAACTTTATTTTGTACTTTCTACAATTTATGACACAATTTCTCTAAATTTTCGCTTTTTTCTACCTTCTTGCTATCATTCTCTGTCAGGTTGAATTCAGGCGAATTACGCAACGATGTAAGCAGAATATAAAAGACGTAGCTTGTTGCCGATTCCTTTTATTTGACGGACCTTTCAAATCTTGCATATAAAATTAGGCATGGAATGCGTACAACAATGAAACGACCAACAAAAAGAAACGTTCACAGCAATCAAGGTAAAAAAAGTAAAGCAATCCTGGACAGGCCCTTAGTGTTCCAGGAGGTTGAGGCTCCCAGATATCTAGACAATCGACACATGAAGGTGGTAAGGTTGTCAGCCCTACGCACCGGCCGCCTTTACCTCCCAGGAAGTTCTCCTGGTACTCATTTCTGTTAGAGGCGGAGCTGACCCCAGGGCCATAGTGTGACCGAAAAAATTATGTCAATGAAAAATTCCAATGACACCATCAGGAATCGAACCCGCAACCTTCCGGCTTGTAGGGCAGTGCCTCATCCAACTGCATCACTGCGTGCGCACCACAGCAATCAAGGTGAAGCAAATTGAAACGAGAACAGAGTATAAGAATCTGATAAAATAAAGATGTAATTGGGGATCCTAATGTTTTATTGGAATATTTGTAGTACAAATCTAGGATTTTTGTTGTTTTCCCGTGATTCCTTGGGTGAATTTTGGGATAGTTCCCCAAAATAAGCAACTACAGTATTCTGTTAAATCCATTTTATTTACCCTGAAAGCTGATGGTGGTAAAAAAAACTGGGTAAGGAAACGTTACTCTTTCGAATGCGCCGTTAGTAAAGTGGGGGAAGCTAACATCAGCCTTCTTTAATCAGAAGCTACTTATCCACTCCAAAATTACTGGACTCTATATAAGTTTCCAAGTCTCACAGGTCGCCATCAATAGAATTAAATTTCCTACAACTCTCTGTTGCTGTCCGCATAAAGACAGTGCGCAGGGGTGGTGAATCTCCTCGTTGTTACAAGTACCAGAGCAGTAGCAATTAAATCCGGTTCGTTACCCTTGACTTATGCAATTTGGTAATGTAAATCGCGTCAGGCATTAGGTTGTCATTCGGGCGTAGCGCAAGGCGGATCTAATAGCTTCATGTGATTATACACTTTGTTTACACAGCCTAAAAGCTCTTCCCAACTCACGCCTTTATCAGACATCTTCAGTCTGCTTAAACAATGGGCGCTCATGAGCGTGTGATATAATAAACATAATTACAACACATCACAGGGCCTATTAAAATATAACTTTATAGTACAGTACCCAAGTAATATGTGCCACATCTTTAGGCCTTCTTGTAAAAAAATCAGAATTCCGAATTTCGTTTAATTTATTAACCCTTTATAAGGATGACAGTCAATTACATTCCAATTTAACTCTCAACCAAAGACGACCTTGCCGCTCTACAGTTCAGAATTCTTTGTCTTCCCATCTCCTTGTCGGCACAGTGACTAGGCTATGGGCTGGATGATCTAAGAAACGTGGTTTGCTTCCCAGCAGAGGCAACAGATTTTCTCTTCTCCAAAACCTCCAGAACGGCTCTCGGGACAACCCAGCTTCCTATTCAGTAGGTAGAGGGGAACTCCTGCCCCAGGAATAAAGCAGTTGTACGTGAAACTGGCCATGTAGTGCCGAGGCTAGGACTGCGTAACTTTTACCTCAACGCCTCCATACATCCCCCTATATTTCACGACTTGTACATGCTTTCTAAAACACGTGATTGAAGGAAAATTAGACGGAAGGATAGAAATGACGGGAAAACGATGAAGAAGGCTTAAGCAGCTATTGGATGACCTTAAGGAAAAGAGAAGATACTGTAAATTGAAAGAGAAAGCACTAGATCGCAACCTGTGAAGAATTCGCTTTGGAATAGACTAAAGACCTATCGTAAGACAGGCTACAGAATGAATGAACAGTGACAACGTTACCTTATTTCGTTTTATTGAACGACATTGTTAGTGGCTCAGACGTTATGGCGTCCGATACGAGGAAGATAAGTACGTAATGAATTTTAAAGCACGTAGCATGTGTTGTATCGTGACCTAATTTAAGTCCATCCTGATATTCGCCTACCAGAATCCAGCCAACATGCCTGGTTTTCGAGTATAGATTTAAATTCTGGACCTCGGGAATACAAACAAGGTATGCTAGGCGCTTTTACTTTCGACTGCAATGGTGTGTGCCTCATATACAACAAATTTATTAATGTACGGATAAAATGTACGTTCAGTCTAACTGGTATTTTGTTTGGGCGATAAATTTGAACTTACGCTGTAACAAAAGAACAAATATCTAGTCTTAGACGGAAGTAGCAGGAGAATGGACAAAATTGTGTAATATTAGGTTTCATTATCTGTATCGCTTACTTACCAACACAGACAGATAAGACCAAGAAGTCTGGGATGTATTGGCATGGGCAAGGTGAGTAATCAGTCCACACACACGGCTTCATTCAAAACCCTGAAAGGAAAAATTAGGTATTGGCTTATATGTCAAATACGGAAATATATTTTAAGCATTCCTAATGTGGTAAAAATTTATAAACATATAAAAGACAATATCGGTTGTCTGCATTGTTATAAGCCCAGTCCAACGAACTTCGCTGCAAAGGAACCTCATCAGGGCGAATGAGATGTACAGTGCAAATGCTATAGGACGCTGTGGATTACTTTACACCATTACAGTAAACAAACACCTTGATATTCTCGTTTTAACGAGTAAGATGCAGAGCTGTGAAAGTTAACTGAGATGTTGCACATCATGAAGGTCCCTAAACACCACAGTATTGCGGATCATTAGTTTGTAAATGGAGCAGAAGGCGTCCAAATACGTAGTATGGCAGTGACAATGTTGAATAAGCTGTCTCGGATACTCGACGACAGGGTGGTCCTTCATCTTGGATGACAGGCATGTCACTATCCCTTCACTGTAAAATTCTGTTCTATTTAAACTGTGCACATTGGCTAAGGAATTTAATTGGTTATTTAGAAGGAACTGGACATTATTTGAATATCCACAGTTCTGAGTATCAGTTAAGTAGGTTCTAACAAAATTTGCAATGTCTTTATAGGTCTGATGACACAAGTTGGATAATTAGAATTTTACCTAGCGAGTAAACCCATTATTTACACAGATGTGTACTAGTTTTGTTAGGATAGTAAAATGTAGGAAGCTATATTGAAGCAGTCAATGAAAAGAAAATACATAGAGAAGTACTTGCGACTCTGCCGTAAAACGTCAGTTTTAAAACCGAAAGATATGGAAGGACAATAATAACATGAATCTGAGGTATATGGATTGTGACATTGGGAGGTAAAGATAGCTAGCTCATAAACCTACTCAATTTCCGAATATGTTGTTAGAAATTGCTGCCACTTCACTGAGACTTGTGTGACCTAGAACTCTACATCAGTTTTATAGTTGAGCGGACAGAGAGCAAAAAACTGTATTTTGGTACATTTAAGTTAATGGTATTGTGAAGTAGCCTCTATCATCCACAAAGAACATGATAACTGATAACTGAAGTTTTCTGGCACATTATGCCGCCGTTTGGAAGGATTATATTGTTTTCATTTTCACGGTCAAGCAGTCCAAGATTTGAAGGCTTATAACTTTTCTTCGACTGCTTGACCGTGAAGATGAAAGCGCTACAATCCTTTGAAACGTTGGTAACTATTTACCAGTCGACATGGCATGATATTCTAGAAGACTTAAATTTTCAAAGACATCGCTGTGAAAACCCCACGCGCCGCAATACGAAAACTGTTTAATGTAATTTTCTTGTTTGATACTTTTACAAAAATAATTGTTTTTCAAACTATTTTACTCGTTTCTATGTAATTAAATTCCCGGAATATTGGTACTCCTGTGCTCCGGTGAATAAGTAGCAACCAGCGAAGCACTAACGTTATGGCGTCATGCACAAAACAGTTCGCCGCTGGCTGAACAAAAAGCACTCTGCATTATAGATGTTTTCCTAAAGTATTTTCAGAAGGAAATATATATGTAAGAGAAGTTACTTCCATCTCTGTCCTTAAATAAAGAATATGCCCATCCATTATATCTCCTCCCCCGACTCTTAAAGTCTGAAGAAAATAAATACGAAGATAAAACATTTGCAAGGACATCTAGAGTATTAACTGAATGTGATTGTTACTGACAGAATAGACGTAAAATACAGCACTGTGATAAACCCTAGTATCATGGTGTACATATACAGGGTTATTAAACTCACTCCATTAGTATAATATGTAATTATAGAAAACACATAAATATTATGACGTGGTTTAATTGGAACACGTATAAAATGGAATTCACTTTTCCGAAATCCCGAATCAAATAATACTTAAACGCAGTACAAACTTGCAGTCGTGTAACTATAACGCGTGTCTAATACTACTAATATTTGTCAAAGGAATTTGTTTCCTTCGCACTTCCAAACTAATATTGAGAAGGTACAGGCTGTAACTGTTACTGTCCTTATCATTCTTAATTCACGTCTGATGTTATAAATACGCTCCTCACCCCCAAACCGCATAAATTCTGATATTTAAAAAATAACGTCAAAAAAGCTCATTGAGCCACAATAACTTGCAGCAGGCAGATACTACAACATGGACTTTAGAATACTAGACAAAAACGTTCATCTGCTTTGATTAAGGGTTGAAATATATTCAGTGTTAACGTCCACGAGTAACGTTAAGTGTAAGGAACTAAGAGCTATTCTGTGCTTGTGATTTATATTGCAGGACTTCTCCAACGCCAGCGACTCCCAGCGTCGTTTGAAATAATGGCGAGGATTGTAAGACAACCAGAGGTAGCTGCCAGCGTTATCGTGGGGGGAATAGTTTTTACAGAATAAAGTGCCTCAAATAATGCAGCACCGCATGATGAAGATTTGTATTGGTTTCCTCAAACCACTAATTCAACTACCTAATATATGCATTATCAAATGGCATAATTAATTATGAACGATAAATTTGAAAGTTTATGGATGGAAGCGGTCATACCTAATTTTCGGATAAATTTATATTCTGAAATTTGACTTCAGAAATAAAGCAAAAACATAAGAAATATGTAGGTATGTATAATGTACTTTGGTCGGTGACATAACAAAAATATTTTCAAAATTCTTAAAAAGATTTAAATTTTTAATGACTTACTCGAATACGTACAATATTTCCAGGTCTCCAATCCATCAAAATATGAGATATTTAATATTGCAAGATGTTTGGAGACAGCCTTTTGTATATTAACATTTGATGTTTTAATACCTTACATGTATTTTAATCTGAATACTTTTAATGATATGGTACATAGATTAACTGTTGTAAAAAGCTAATTCATATTTACCATTTGCTGACGTACATACTCTGCGTATGTCTTTGTAATATCGTGGCTCCCTGATGATGGCTACAATAAGTAGCCGAAACATGTAGGAGTATAAAAATTGCTTTGTGCAGTAGTGGAAGTAAAACTTGTAGGTATACGAAATGTCAGTCCTGATAACCGTCAACCTTACCAAAATTTTCAATGGAAAATTACCAAATACGAAAACTTTTACTAGCAATTCATTTATTGAAATTGGTTTTTTATTTACACAACTCTTTATCATTTCTGTGTCAATCTTAGACTGAAGATATGTTTCGGCCAAAATAATGAGTCCATCATCAGGTCAAAAATTATACAGAGAACACAATATTGGAGGGATCAACGGCTAAGGCAAGTATTGAGCAGTCATTCTTTTACAATTTATAGCTTAACAGAGCCGTTTCTTAAGATCTATTCCTATTTTTACATAACCAAGCATATCCGTATATAACTACCAAAATCAACCGCGAATTTCTAAACAAGATGAAGCTACGACCTATCCTTTTTATGAGTTTTGTGAATCAGTTATTAATTTGGATTGAATTAATACGCACTAGGCTTATCTCCGGTTTCGGTGGTTCTTTGTAGAACAGAAAGGAAGATAGAATAAGGAGTCCTGTCCGTCCATATATCTGCCCGTATATTAAATTCTGCAAATTACTGAAGAGATTTCTGTGAATTTGGTATTGGTAATTTGCGATAACATTTTGGGTGCTGGAGTTTCTTTCCTTTCGTTCAAACTAAACACCATTTTACGCGAAGCTGAATAAGAACTTTAAAATGATTTTGTATGTTATTTGTGTAAAAAATATTTGTTTCATAAAATATGGAACATTAAGGTCTAGAACTTTTATTTTAAACGTCCTTGATGTAGCAAATATTTCACCAAATCAAGAAATATATACGGTATATTGTGATATCTGTCTTGAAGCAAAATAATTGCTTCCACATTACATGAAAAATAGGACTCATTATGTATACAGATTTACTAAATTACGTATTTGAACAGAGTGTGTAGGCTACTCCGTTGAATTATAACTTACCTGTCTTTTTATTACAGGTCATGTTACAAGATATGATACACTACCGCCTCTCACAAGTGTAGTTTACTTCACATATATAAATGGTTTAGCAAATTCATGAGCAACCTGTTGTGTATACGAGGCTCACAATATCGCATACATCCGAATGATGAATGCGTGGCCACTAGATGTGTTGAGAGATGCAATCCCCCAGCACGGCTCCAGTGAAGTCCATCTGTCTAGCGAGGCTTTCAGTCTCGCAGAGTGAACCAAATACCGACCGGTGTAATGAATGGACATCTCCCCATGGTTGACCTGAGAAGGCACTGTGATACCGCTGCCCCAACGAGCAAACAAACCATACACACAACAGAAGCAAGGGTGTACAGAATCGTAACTAATTCTGTCCCTCCAACATCTTGATGTTTACGTAACAATTTTGAGGTGGAATTCGGAATGGATGAAGGATTAGTGATCATCGCGGCAGTGGCATATTTTGACGCGCGGAGCGAGCAAAAACAACGGCTGCCCCTGATAGAAATAACGAACTTTAAAAAAAAATCACAATTATTTATTGAATTTACTTTTATTTGTCTCAATAATTTAAAATGTTTTGAGCCAGAAAGTCGAATTTTTTTTCATTTAAAATATTAATTTTGCCGCCCATTGGAATCTTCTGTCCCGGTCGGCTGCACCAATAGCTCCACCTTAGCTACGACCCTGCGTCACGGTCAGAATAAGCATAAAAACTGAAATATAATAAATGTACAAGGCTATAAATATCATGCGTGAGTAGTTACACTGACCAAATTAAAGAAAATAAGATAGGGGCACAAAATTGCACGTAAACTTCTCTTTGAAAAATTCATTGGTAGGCCACTTGAAATGACAATTAGTTACCTAATTACAGGCTTCAACAGACAAATATTTCATTGTACAGTTGTTTATTTTACTTCGGGATTCTAGGCTGGACGCACACTACTAGGCAAAAATATAAGTACAGGAATACACTGATCGGTAATAAAACTTGGGTAAAATGTTTTAAGAAAAATGGAAGGGAAAAAAGGCGGGTGGGCGAGCGTCAGCTTATAAAAGTACGATATGAAGAGTGAAAAGAAAAATCAAGAAATCTCTTTAAAACGTAATTTAAGGCCTATAAGGCTGTACGTCCTTAAACGGATAAAAGTATTCAATTCGTAATGGTGCAGAATAGGGTCTGGCTCTGGGCTGTAAAATTCTATTTGACATTTTGATATATGGCTATGCAGGAGCTTCATGATTTTTAATCTATGACTAATATTATTTGCGTGATTAAATCAAGGAAGCTGAAATGAACGAGACATGTAACGCATATGAGACAGACGAGAAATGCTTGTGAACTGATAGTCGTAAGTTCTAAAAAGACGAGGCCATTTTGAGACTCAGATACAGGTAGAAGGAATATATTGAAGATACCTTGTGAAAGGCAGGTTGGTTTGAACTGGCACAAGGCGTGGGCCAATGGCTTGATTTTTATACTGCAATAACTGTGCAAAATTTAACTTCGAAGTACCTCTAGAACTTAAATATCGTTCATGGAGTGTAACAAGTGTACATAAGCTCACAATTTGATTTTAAATTGTTACATACACTCTCATTTAAATAAGTTTCTTCATTGCCTCCTGATAACTGTAGGTTGTAGGCCTCCCTATCAGAGTGCGTTATGGTACGAGGTTTTAGGTTCTCACAGCTGCATTGCTGCCGACTGCAGTATCCTAAAATGTTGTTGCGCTGTGCCAATCCATAAAAAGTTACAGATGTTTTGAAGGAGAATGTTCACCTGTTATTCAGGGTTTACTAGTCCACGAAAATTTTTGGACTGCTACACTGAAAGTCAAAAAGATTTCCGGGATTGTTAGACCCTGAGCAGCGAGATGGCGCGCTCCATCGAAACTCCGGTAACTGCTAGCGCACACGGAGCAACAAAGCAGCGGAATTGTATCTTGTGTCAGAGTAGCCTGGATTCAAGTTCCAATAAACTTACTGTTTCATATATTTTAGAAACAACCTTAATTATAGCTCACGTACTTCACTGCTCTTTAGCTGCTTCCAAATTAAACACACAATTATGGTCTGTAACTTTAGTATCTTGCGTCCCAACGGTCATTATGTCAGAGACACATAAGCCATTAAAGCAAAAACAAAGGTTCCTTTCTTCCATAAATTTTGTTTTTACATCTAGTAAAGTGCTAGATTTTGAGCATAGCTGTTTATGGTGCTGAAACGTGGACACTTCGAAAAGTAGATCACAAATACCTGGAAACTTCTGAAATGTGGTGCTGGAGAAGAATGGAGAACATCATTTGGACCGATCGTGTGATAAATGAAGAAGTATTATATAGAGTCAAGAAGGAGAGGAATATCCTACATACAATAAAAAGAAGAAAAGCTAACTGGATTGGTCACGTTTTGCTTACAAACTGTCTTCTAAAACACGTGATTGAAGGAAAGTTACAGGGAAGGATACAAATAAAGGAAAGATGAGGGAGAAGACGTAAGCAGCTACTGGATGACTTTATGGAAAGGAGAAGTCACTGGAAATTCAAAGAGGAGGCACCAGATCGCACCCTGTGGAGAACTCGCTTTGGAAGAGACTACGGACATGTCTGAAGACAGACTACAGAATGAACTAATTAATCTATGTACATTACGGTATTAAGCAATCATAAATGTAAATTCTTCTTCTCGAGCCCTTATCACATCCAACCGACAATCAAGACCTACCAATGGTATGCGCCTCACAGGTTTAGTAACACTTGTCTAAACCATTTGTTGCATGTTTGAAAGATGCCACAAGTCCATTCCAAGCATTAACCTGCCTTACGCTGGTTACTCTAAGTACTTCGTTAGCAAAAGCCTACAGACTTTACCGTGGATATCTATGTCGCCGACCTAAATCGATATTCAGTAGCCACATTGAAGCCCCCTGTTTACCGTCCCAATATTGTCACTTGTATGTCCACACCGGTCACAATGTTTATACCACATTGTTAAGTAACGGAATACGGTCACCTTCATGTTTAACTATTATGTGCGTACATCATAAAGACCATCGAATTACGAGTCAGAATTGACCCTGTCTTTATAAATGTAAAAGAGGAGGCAACGCGTTTGCTACAAATTGTATAATTATAACCTGCTTATAGCGCATCCTGAGCAATGAGCCAAAAAATAGTAGATACATAATCAGGTATCATCCCTAAGGGCAAGCCACGTAGAGTATTAGGCTTGTCAAGAGAGTAACATGACACAAAGCAAATACAGTATTATGCATTCTATGTTATGAAAGTAATAGAAAATGGACAATAAGCAACTTACATGAAATGTGGGATTTACACAGCGATATGTGGACTCCGGTGTTCTTGGTTATGAAACAGTTTTGCCTGTTGTTCTCCGCCAATTTAAAGCGATTTGAAAAAATAAAAAATTAGAGATTTTACCTATTCCATGTCAATATATATTTTCATTAATGAACTTTATTTTAAACAATCAAGAACATTTTCAAACAAATCCATCTATACACAGTATAGACACAGCAATAAGCACCACCTGCTTAGACCAAATGCCAACCTATCTTGTTTTCAAAAAAGTACATTCTATGCCGGTATCAGAATTTTCAACAGACTCCCACTGAGTCTCATAAGTCTTAAGAATGAAAAGACAAAATTTAAATTAGCATTAAGAAAATACTTAAATACACACTGCTTTTACTCAGTAGATGAATTTTTTATGTATAAAGATGATTCATAGTGAGGTATGTAACACGTTTATAGTGTTTTAGTTTATAAGAGTTCAAATGTAAAATTCTTTAGTCTGCATAGCTGTATATTTGTATATTATGACTTATTCCACATCCAGTTGTCACTTCGACAGACTTACGGATCCATGGAATGTATTTATGTATGTATGTATGAGGTATTGAGGGAAATAATAAAGCAGGTAGCCTATATAGATGTCGCCTTATATAGTTTGTGTTCTTAACTATGTAGTTACTTAAAGAATTTTATGTACAGACGTGGCCAGTAGCTCATATTATACTGTAGAATGTGAGGATGATCAGTGCATAATTAATGGTAAAATGTGCGGTCGGAAGCGGCTGTGGCTGGATGATTTTACTACATGGCCTTTGTTCTGAAATCAAGGACATTGAGGTAGCTTGGAATGAATCACAAAAAGGGAATGCATAAGCTGTATAGGCTGCAGAAATAAATAAAATAGGCAGCGCACATGTAACGTAACACCGAGACGCGTTCGCGTAGTATTTATACCTCCTCAGCTATCCTAAGGGCCTGATACCTTTTCAGTCAGTTTAATCTCGCCGGCAACAATAAAACTTACTTAGTTCTTCATGTAAAGTTCCCGATTTTACCCAAGTTTAGAATTTCTCGACAGATTTTCATTAAAGCCCCCTATATTAAATTTCACAGAAATCGGACCAGTGGGAACCGCACTGACGCATGCAAACATGATGAAGATTAATAGGCGCTTTTCGAGGCTATACAAACTTGCCTAAGATGCAACAACTTGAAAGAAGGAAGTGATAAGTACTAAAAAGAATCTTAAGAAAATTATTATTAGTAGTATTATTAGTATTATTACTGTTTCTAATATCTCATAAATAAAGAGCTGGTAGTGGCAGAAATTAATACAGATATTTAATGGGGAACCTCCTTGAAGTGACATCTTAGAAGAAATATAAGGAGTAAATTGTAAAGGTTCAGGATCTTACCTAATGGCGGACTTTGGTATTCGATTGTCCAGTTAACTTATTTAGTTAATTAGTTAGTTTGTTTGTTTGTTAAAGCCTGAGATAATTCAATGATACCTTAGAAAATCCAGTCATGTTGTTTCTTTAATACAGACTGGAAACCATTGCTTACAATATATTGTGAATGGTGTCTACTGAAATTCGTACATCAATATGTATGAACGTACTGAAAGGGAGATACTTTGAACACGACAATATTGAAACCAGTTTTCTGCTTTCAGGTCGTAGAGCTGCCGACACACAACTTCGGCGTTTACTTAGTTTGAAAACTCAAGACGTTACATTTTGACTTCCCGTTCCGGGAGCGCTAATTAGGCCAGGAGATGAAGAAACTGACAAAGAGGTAGATGAAGCTAGAGGACTAACACGTGTTCTGTCGGAAAGGGCAGAAGGTGGAAAGAATTAAAGTACAGAAACAAAAAGTATCTACACAGGAGATAGGATGTTAGAATTACAGGGGAGACTGCACATTATTTATGAAGGGTACGAGGGCATAAAAGGGCATCATTCCCTTTCACATCTGTAAAACAGTATAATATAAATGTCTTTCTTGAATAGAATATTTGCAAATAGCTCTCTGCTTACAGTCTTCCATTCTTAATGTCACCGAGATCGTGCGTCGGTGAGGATTATTAGGTGTATCACCAGTCGGTTCCCTATGGAAGGACCCTAATGTAGGGACACATTGAAATTAATAACCGTTACATGGAGCAGCGCCATATGTTTCAGGTTGGTGGAGTTCAGCTAATCGACCCTCCGGCAATTCTAAATATTTGCCTTTAAAGTAGCACAGCTGATAACGAAATATTTCTAACAGAGTTCAAACACAGAACTATTCCACTAAAATACCGTAATTATAACATGTAAGACTTAACTCCACAGAACAGAGGCGTTCTATAAAAAATGACAGCCACTCTGTTCATCAAGAAACCCCTCGTCGATCGTGGTGGCAAACGGTTCGTTATCACTTTCACAAAAATCCGCTATTGTAATCTTGTCCTGCGTCGGTTTAATCCAGCTCACACATTCATACCCTCGTTTTTAAAAGACATTTTGATATTATTCTCCTATCTACACATACGTCTCCCAAGAGGTATCTTCCTCTCAGGCTCTCGCAAAGCCTGTAAACGTGTATGTTACAAAAATTTACATGCGTAATATATGTCCTTCTCCTTCCATCCTCCTTGATTTCATCACTCGAATATTGTCTTTCAACTGTACATATTACAAAGCTCCTCATTATGCACCTCTCCCTATCCCCTCTTACTTCCTGTCTCTCAAATACGAATATTCCAATCATTTTGCTCTCGAATGCCCCATGATATATGAGTTCTTGTCTTTGGGCGAGATATCGAGTTTCACATCCATATCGACCAAGCAAATTAAGTGATTTGTTTCTTTTAATCCGACTTTCATTTATTGGGTTTACAGTAGAATTCCATGCCGAAAAATGTAATGTTTCTCATAGCTTGTTGTTATTATTATTATTATTAATATTATTATCATCATTATCATCATCCTCATCATCATCGTCATATTTCTGTGCTTTTCCTAGGGCTTTGTGCCCTTTAATTCCATGTGTCCGTACGCATTTTATTTTTGGGCATTGTTGTTGATTATGTAATTAATCACTAGGCTGCAGAGTCAGCATGTAAATAAAGAGTTCAGTTATCATCAGTATTACTAAGACCATCTGCTACAACACGACACCGCCGGGTCGGTAGATGGTCTAAACTGTTCGAGAAAACCTGTTGTCTTCTTCACAGCCGAGCCTTGAAAGTGGAGTTAAGGTAAACAAGGTCACGTCCCAGAAAACAGCAATTTGATACCGCCAAAATAACCTTAGATGAGATCTGCGCTCTTCTGGCATATTACGCAGAGTTGAATGGTAGTTCTGTAAAGACGTTTCGGAATATCATATCGGTCCGATTTTCAAGGGTCAAGAAGTCCAAGAAGGAAGCCCACGCTTTCGTCTTGGACTTCTTGACCCTTGAAGATGGGACCGATATGATGTTCCGAAACGTCCGTACAGAACTACCAGTCAACGCTGCGTAATATCCCAGAAGAGCGCAGATCTCATCTACATCGCAGCCGAAGCCTGAAATCACGCAAAAGAACCTTAGATCCCGTGTCACCATCATCATCGTCGCCATCATCATTACCTCGTCGTCACTATCATCATCATCATCACCTCGTCGTCGTCATCATCATCATCATCATCATCATCGCTACTGCTGTTTCACTGAGTATGGCTAATCTTAAAAATTCGTACTTGTGCTTCGTACTTGGTAGGACCTGGGTTAAAATCTGGAGATCGTGTTGTGTGACGTTTTTGTGGTCCCTTCAGAAAAATGGCGTGAACGAACATTAATCTAGACCAAGCCCAGTAGTTATGCTGCCATTCGACGTTATATAGGCTAGCAGCTGACCGCGCCGTAAAACACCGTATAGAAAAAAGCGCTCCATTATTTTTAATTTTCCTTCGAAATGATTCGACGCCGGTCTGTCTGGCATAACCAGTGCAGTGATGTAAAGCAGGGTTTCCAAAGTATCGGCTCCTCAATTGGCGGAATGGCGTCAAGAATATTGTCCCACCTAAACACCGTTGTTTTGCCTGTTCATCCTTTCACTACACTGCTGCTAGCAGAAGACAGATTTAATCTTGTTTCAGCTGAGCGACTCATCTTTATAACATCATTCCATTCTGTCTTTCTGACAGTGATTAATAGACAAATTTTATACAAAAGTTTGCGTGGAAAAGTGCCAGTGAAAAATTATTAGAAAGCTTAAGGACAATCAACATCTGTTGCCTGTATCCATACATGTGTTTACTCTCGTAGATTATTTCATTTTGAAGAAATAATACAATGCATCTTATGGCTCTATTTTTTATTTTTCATATATTCGTTACTACAGATGGGCATAAATTTTTGTTTTCGGAAACAGACCAAGCCGACTATAACTTGCTGCCTGTGTGATAAATTACCTTCGCTGAAATCTGAAACCAGTCCGTAAGGTCTAAGCATGGGAGATGAATTGGAAAGAAAAGTTACACAAAACTGTGTGCATGTCGTCTTTAGATTCTTGACGTAACAGGGTAACATGGCGCCAATAGAACAGAACGGAGTATTGTCACGCCATCAAGAGATGCCATGGTTCACTTACACGAAGGTGTGGGGTATTTAGTTCAGTTGTGTTATTTTGTTTGTTTCTGAAAAAATAAAAATCGAAATGAAAGAATGAAAAAAGTCACAAAAGAGCTGACCTCCGGGATGAGGATTGGCTTTTGGGTAAGCCAAGTAAAAAGCACAGCTGCTTCCTACACATTACGTTGCGTACATTTATATTGTTTAAAAATTTTGGAAATGAATTCGGTCTGTAATAGTTAGCCGGTTTTTGGTAATACTCTACATGAAAGCACTGTCACTCTTCGCACAATTTTTATTGTAACGACGACACATGTAAATATGAAGCATATATAAATATATCAATAAATATTCAGCCTATCGTCCAAAAAAGTGAAAAGTTAAAAATAAGGCAAAAGTGTAGGGCTATTAACAATTAAATAACTCTATCTTTTGAAAAAGTACATTGATTTTACAGTAACTAAATCAATATAAAACACTGTATATCAAAAAATAAGAATCTGATTTTTAGAAAAATTTAATAAAGAATAAAATTTTAGAAAAAATCAATCAACTTGTCCCTTGACAAATTTAGTGCAACATCAATAACTGCGGACAGCTTTTCACTTATACAGTAAAAACTATTCCGTGCCCATTGAAAACAGGTATTTATGTGAGTTCCGGACTGAGAGGGTGTCCAATCTCTAGTACGATATGTCTTGTGTATCCCACTGCAGACACAGTTAATCACAGTGGACACAGCGACATAAATGAATGGGAAGTATATACTTTTGTTTTCACATTCACTTTATTGTATGAGAATATATTAAACGTAGACACGCCTCACAATATTTGTAAGATTGTCAAACGCCTTCATGTTCAGCGTGATCGATCTACTTTATATGTACTGAGTTCAAAATTTCATTGTGATATCGAGACTGTAACGAGAGGTTGATAAGCACAGTCACATATTTCAGTGACAACTTTAAGTACATAGGGAGCAGAAATACAGAACGCCAACAAATAACGTTGAAGGTAAAGTGAAAGAAGGACAAAAAATAAGGGACGGATAAAAGAGAAAGACAAAAAGAAAGAAGCAAACACGTCAGCTGTTTTCTTTTCAATAGTTATGACAGTAACAAATGTCGCCTATCTTATAAACACGGAAAGAATGTGATTGTGAATACACACACTGTGCATATGTTTAATGAACTTTCTTTCTTGTTAAAGAAGACTCAGACACCGAGAACTGTCAGTCCTTCCGTACGATTTCATACGCTTCATTCTGGTCTACATCTGACTTAATGCAAGGTATCAGGTCGTCCCTTTATATTGTATTAGTTAATTAGTAAATAACCTTCTAAACACAATTATATTTGCATCTGACTGCGATTTACTAATTAATTCATTCCACAGGTCTCTATGTAACTTCATTTATTTCAGAATAAATTGCATTATTAAGGACAAAATGTAATGAATACGACAAACGTTAATCAATACGACAGATAAGACAAGGACTTGCAAATTTTACCGCGGAAGTAACACACAACACAAGTACTTTATCGAATGGCAGAAAATTATATTTTTTTAAATATAAGAAATTTGTTCAGAAAATAAGTTTAAAATGAATATATTTTGGGTTTCTCACTTTGAGCTCTAAACGTTTAAGCTCAGATTTAATTGTAGTGTTACCCCACATTTCCACAATTGAAGCGGTTGTCCATCATATCGTGGGACGAGCTTTCCTGTTTCCCGTTGACAGACGTCTGTGTCCTGTGTTGTCAGGCATCTTGTCACAACTGTTTCCAACTCGCGTTCATCTTTAAATTTGTAACAGCCAAGATTTTGCTTCGGCGATGGAGATTGATGATATTCAATCCCTGGCGAATTCCCGAGGTTCAATCAGATTCAGGGCAGCTTCTTCAGTTACGAAATTGTATGTCATGTAAACTTATATTTTGCCGAACTTTTTGCATCATATTGAAACATGTTCCAAAAGAGAATTAAGGTTATGTAGGAATGAACGTAATGGTGAAATTTCCCTGCCCACATCATGCAGGTTTCGAGGGGAGTAAAATTATATTTCAAATCATTCTTCACCTCGGCAGTAGAAAGAGTTGGGTGGTCACCTTCACACACCTACCACTTTACCACAGAAGAAAGAATTCCAGGACCCATTGAATAGGAGGCTATTGATATTGGAAAAGCTTAAGTTAATGTACGTGAAGATACAGCTCTTGCTCTTTACTAATTTGTTTTATTTTCTTTTGTGTAATGAAGATGTGACTGAATGGATTACGTTTACCCTTGGGTAGTTAATTTCTTATAACATTTATAAGATACGACTGGGCAAAGCACGAAAATTCCCTTGTCATGACCACCCGTTTTTGGAAACACATGCGAAAATTTACATGATGCATACAACAATGATTCACTGTGGCAAATATCATCAGGAGCCGAATAATAAGGGAAAATAATTACACGTTAAATGCAGTTTGCGTTACACATTTATCGACGAATGTGTTCTTTACATTACTGCATAGGCTATCTAACTTGCCTGGATATTCCTATAATAGAGATATAAACCAATGCGGTAGGATAAGAGGTAATGCTGCAAAACTGATCACAGTGTGGATACTGGCATGCAGAGTCGCAGACTACTTCTCCTACTACGCTCTTAAAATAAATGCAAATTATTTTTAAAATGTTACGCATACGATTCTGCATGTTACTTACATTTTGAGTTAGGTAACGGTTTTATAAAAGCAGTACCTTCTTATAAAAAAAAAATTTTTTTCACCCTTACGAATTGTAATTTACATCACACAAAATTGAAATTCGATAGAAACAAACTATAAATTCCAGCACCCTCAATGGAAGAATAAAATTACATAACATAAGACAGTTGAATGTCAATATCACTATGTCTTCTTGTTTTAATTTCATCAGTCTGGTAATACGTAGGCCTAATATCCGACTATTTTGTATGCTTTCCTATTAAATTAATTCTTTCCATTAATTCATAAACTCTATGCAAGCCCTCGTTTCTTTATTTCCTTCTGTTTATCTTGTTTCAGATTTTTTTTAAATTTTTGCATTCATTCTGTGTGCCGCAAACACAGTAGAATTTTATTTCCTATGCTTCCGGTTTCTTTCGTTTCACTCCTAGACACGCAATCTTGCAAATGTTACAGCATGGACAGCTTTCTTGTACAGAACCCTACAGAAGCAAATGGATATTTGATAGTATGTGTTCTATTTGTATTTCAGGTATTGAATTTATTTTGCTAATGCTTATATGTCTCTAAAACACAAACGTACCAACTACAAGAAGAAAATATTGCACAGAAATACCGAAGTCACTTAAATAAAAACATTACATTCTCACGTAGATATGACTGAATAACGTAATCTTTATGTGGGTAATCTGGGGTAAAATTGGCCCCACGAAGCTCAGAATGTCCGAAGATAACGGTCACGCACCTGGCACTGACAACGGCTGTAAAAAAAAAAAGAAACCAACTATACGTGATAGCGTCATGATCGTGTGATCGCAAAGATTGTAAACACAGAAAGGATACTTCCTGGAACTTCTCTGCACCCCAAATTAACGGTCCAGCTTCGACCTAAGTACTGTCTCTGGCTCTTCGTTCCAGTAGCTCGCGATTATCCGATGCTTCATTTCTGCATACTTTAGATCAACATTCTACCCCGTGACATGACGTCGTTTTACATATACAACGACTAAGTGCATGGAGCATCATCCTTCTTGAGGAGGCCATAGTTACGCAGCTGTCCAACAAATTTTTCTTCCGTTACGGAAAAGCATTTCCAAAAGTTTGCTGCTGGACTATACCCGGCCCACTTCAAACCAGATCACACCTTCACACTATATACATATTTATCATTTATTTTAATATTATCCTCGCACGTGTGTGGAAATCACTATATTGATAGTATTATATGTGCAGGAAGTGGCTCTTTAGGTAGCAGCTGTGGTTGATTTGTAATATCAGTGTATAGGCCTACACTCTTAAGTTTCAAGGTGTTCCTAGTTTATTCTAATTCTATTACGCCGTTACCTTTAATCGGTTTATAAACATCTCAATTACAATATCAAATTGTTAACGCATTAATGCACTAAAGGTTGCACGGCAGCAACTCATTATGCAACTTACTTCACGCCACTTTTCTGGCGCCCATAATTTTAAGGCGTTACCTAGATTTTAAAAAAAATTATACACCCCTGCATTAATGCTTAACTTATTTAAACCACAATCGGTACATTTCTTCAACATATGCTGACATTTTCTTTCTAAAACAATTAGTCGTGTTAAATTTTAATTTTTGCCTACTGTACGCCTAGGACACAAGGAAAATACTTCACTCAGGGAAACCTCAAACTAGAACCACTGCTAGGATGAGGACAAAACAACTTGCAATACAGCTTTTTCTGCACGTTAAAAATACAATAATAATATCTACGTTAGCGACTTTTAAGGACGTTCCACTTTACACCACGTCTTCGTTTAATAAACGTCCAACTTCATACTGATGATACTGATTTCTATCGTATATTACTCTCATGCAGTTCATATTTCTCCATCGCAAGTTTCTTTCGGGCCACCTGATATTTTGTGAAGCGTCATTTCGTGCTTCATTTTGTTAACATGAATTTACAGAATGTAATGTAAATGAGGAACGAGAAGTCACGTTGCACGCTGGGTTATTTATCAAACCATTCCTTCATTCTGGCTTCTCCAGATAGGCAGCAGCACAAACACGTAACTCGATACACTATCACGCACATTTAGGTCACGCATTATATTTAAAATGATTAGGAACCTGACAACTGTCCAAATATCTAAGCCGAAATAAAACATCACAATAAACTCGAGCTCAACAGAACAAGACTGCTGGCAAGCAGACAAGCAGTACACAGCAATCAGGTACGGTGAATGCAGTGGGCATAAGGCACGTGTACCAACCACATCCACATACTAACTTCGTATCATGTCACATACACATTAGTTCGACTGAACCTCCGAATTACGTAACATTTCGAAAGTCTCGTTTTCGATTGTCGATCCGGAGGTAGCCAATTATATTTAAAATCCGAGGTTCTATTCACGGCGTGCAGTTACGCTATTCTGTCTTGGCTTATTACAGGTTTTGTATGCAAGTGTTGACACAGCAGTCTGCCTTCAAACACACCATGAACGTGTCTTTCTTCATTCAAACCAGCCTATATTTCACTATCATCATTTCGACTCTAAAAACATGCGCATCTGAGAAAGCATGCATAAGGAACTGCCTACGTGAATAAACTCATTCGCAAACACAAACACAAACACATGAGTGCATGTGTACATGCATACATAGATACACACACATATACACACGTACATACATACATGTAAGCATATGTACTTACATACACACATACATACATACATATACACACACATACATGCATATTATTTTTATTATTATTATTATTACTTACTGCAATTGGGTTTTCACTCGGTGGCAGTAGTCCTTACACTAGTACACACAATACAAATGGACATATAAATATACATAAAAGTAACAATACAATACAAACTATACACAATTACAAAACAATACATACAGTAAATACAAGTACACACATTAGAACACCATTCACACATTACAAAACATCCACACCTTAACAAAAACATCCACTCCTTAACAAAAACATCCACACCTTACAAAAACACCCACACACAATACAAACAAAACACACGCACATTACAAAAAAACAACCCCACAAACTAAATAATACAAAAACAACAAAACACACATACTGCAAAAAGAAAGAGTTGTTAAGCCTAACCTAAAACCTAACGTAAAAGAATCAGAGTTAAAAGTAATTTCGTATACCAAGCAATGAGTCAAACACTATACAAAAATAAAATTCCATGTTTTCAAAAAATGATACACACACATTTCAACAGCACCATCACTTCACTACGCTTATATACACATCACGGCATTCCCCGTTTTGCCTCCCTTTACTTCACTTCACTTCACTTCACTTCACTGTATTATTAGATATTTTTCCCCACCCTCTATACCCTTCACTTCACTTCACTGTCTTAATAGATATTTTTCCCCACCCTCTATACCCTTCACTTCACTTCACTTATCACTTTCCTAACCCTCTTCCTAAAAGTACTCGGCTTACAAGGGAAAGTCCCTAAAGCATCTGCAGGTAGTTTGTTCCAGAGTTGGATGGTCCTATTTACAAAGGAGAATTTTCCGATATCCGTCCTTTGCTTCCTGTTCCTAATTTTCCGATTATGATCAACCCTACACACACATATACACACACATACATACATACATATATACATACATACATACATACGTACATACATTCATGCATACATACATACATACGTACGTACGTACATACGTACATACATACATACATACATACATAAATACATACATACATAACACACATACATAACACATACATATATGACTGCTAACAAATCGTTAAACTCGTGCAACAAAAACGATTTCTACACTTCAGGACGCAATTGTACTGGCTTCTGACCCCAGTCCTAAGCCCAATAAACCCTGCCCACAACATCTCACCCTATTTCTCTAAGTTTCCTTGTTATTTTACCATACATATGTGGGTCTGGAGCTCACGATTGATCATAATAATTTTCTCCCAGATTTATATTATATAGCAGAGAAAAGTTCGCTTTAAAATTTCACTCGGCAGTCAACCGAAAAATGTAACTGAAACACCCAAATTATTCAATAGTCTGTGAATTCCCACGGCGCAATTTTGAAATTGTTCTACGGACATGCATATGAGTTCTGGATATTAGTGCACACAGGCAACAGACACATTAATACATCGCGTGTTCAGCGGTACAAATAAGCGATTAGGTATGTAATTGGGCAGGATATTGTAACTAATTGTCAGTGCTGGTTACGAAACTGGGATAGTTATCATTTGAACACGGTATGACAGACTAAAGCAATGACCAGCATTTCTAAACAACGTCTACAATATTATGGAACTCAATCTGTCATAACTTGTGAAAAAAAAATACTTGTAATAATTAAAGGATTTTAAACTTTTCATTAATATCACAGAAATGTTCAGTAGCATTGCTTGTTAATGCAATTAAATGGAAAAGTTAAATTTTATTTAGAATAGTAATTAAAATTATGTAACGCAGCAGAAATGTGTTTATGAACACCCATCACAAACACTCAAACGCATGCGCACTCATGTTCACGTAACCACGCTTACCACGATACCTCAAGAAGGGGTCACGGTGCAACCTTATAAACAAATATATAATTACACCTACTATTTTCAGTGTACATAAACAAATACATAATTACACCTACTATTTTCAGTGTACATAAACAAGTACATAATTACACCTACTATTTTCAGTGTATATAAACAAATACATAATTACACCTACTATTTTCAGTGTACATAAACAAGTACATAATTACACCTACTATTTTCAGTGTATATAAACAAATACATAATTACACCTACTATTTTCAGTGTATATAAACAAATACATAATCACACCTACTATTTTCAGTGTATATAAACAAATACATAATTACACCTACTATTTTCAGTGTATATAAACAAATACATAATCACACCTACTATTTTCAGTGTATATAAACAAATACATAATTACACCTACTATTTTCAGTGTAGACTTTGGACATAAAATTTCGACTGAAACCCTTTAATAATTTGAAGGATAAAATACTGAATATAACCTGTCCACTACACCTTCATTTTATGCATCTAATGTAAAAGCGCGTAAATTTCTGCCCTTAAAATCAATCAAAACATTGGCTGGGGAGTGTCGTTGACTACCCATTCCAATCTAGAGCTGAGGTTAAAGACAGAGTAGATTTATGCCCCTACTCTCCCTCTCGGCCTTCATGGCCTGTTGTAGGGTGAATTTACCTTACTGTTTTACCTACCATTCAGCCTAGACCTCCAAGTGTTCCCTTCCCTTCAATTATTTAGACTCAAATTTTGTATGCAGAGTCTATCTTCCCTGTAAACATTAGAGGCCTCGCTTATCTCATCCTCTTTGATGTACTCGCCTTAATAACACCTGACGGATTAGGAAGTCCCTCCGTTTTCACCTCATTATATCGGAGGTGTTTTACTTCGAAATACACCTTCAGCGGTCCACGGAAGTGGAAATCGCTAGGGGCAACATCCCAGCTGAATGGTGGATATACACCACAGACGCAGCAGACTGCAGGTAATTCTCTTCTTTTTCATTTCCTGCACCATGGGGTAACAGGGAATGTAGCGGTTTCTGACGTGATAAGCAGTTAACTGCAAACACTGAGCCCTACTTCCTAGAATATTTCAGTTTCCCGGGACGTGACGCCGTGTATTTTAAAACAAATTCATGTATATTTGTTCCAGACCACATGATGTCATATCCAAGAAGAATGTAATCTTTGTGGTCAAATTCCTTAAATTCTCCTTTGCTAGTATTAAATAAGTTGCGTACTGCTGAAACAAGTGTCTCGGCCAAATAGCGACAGCGTGGAGAAATAGGTTTTCTTTCCACTGCATTGCCATTTTAGGAATAATAGTAGTACCTGCTTCGCATTCTCGTAGGAACGGCACTGGTATCGAGGTTTCAGTTCTGCCCGAACAATGGATTTGGGCCGAATCGTAAGAGCGGCGCTAATATGGGCTTGTCACATACGAGAATTCCAGCAATGACGCTAGCATGGGCTTTCCCCGAGAAATATTTCTCCGTATTCTACCGAACGCTCTGTGTAAGGTTTTTACGAGATATCGTTTTTCCATGCCTGTAACAGGAACGTTAACTTTTTTCCGATTTTTCCTTTCTAAAAGAACGGCTTCTCTATTTTCACTTATCCACTATCATTAGTAGTTTCCAAGAAACAGTGTCACACTCTTTATGTTTTACAGCTGCACAGTTTTTATGAATATCTGTAGGTACATAAGATATGAAACGACATATTGTTCTGATATATGACTCAAATTGGCATATTTGACTTACGCAAGAGTACCGATCTCCTATCCATTTATCTACCTGCAAAAAATTCACCTTCGGCTTGCCGTCGAACCTTGTCACGTGTCTCGCAATTGTTATCAAAGTTCATTTACATATTACAGTGTACTCTTGATTATCCGGAGTAATGGCTAAGAGGGAGGTGCATGGATAATTGAGGAACACGAATAATCCAAAGCATACAATTAATTGAGACACGAACAAAAATTAAAATTCTAATTTATTTATTACATATAATATATAACTTATATTTATTGTTTACGTAAATAGTCTCTGACTTTATCTATTGAGGATTTCGTTCGAGCACTCGGCGCTAAATCACGTTACTTCCCATCTTCGTCATTAGATATTATCAACTTACGGTCGTGCACGTACAATCCGCAAACCGGAAACTCTCTGCACGATAATAGAGATTATACAGTACTTCAACATAAATATACATATTAGAAGATATCTGAAATATATATGACAGTAATTAATGAAGGGTAGAGATACGCCACATGTAGACAAATAAGGAAATTACGAATTATTGTAACTATGACGGCAACTGTATCCTGATATTTCTTCGGTTTCGGACTTAAAAGCATTTGATTCATTGTGCACGGAATATACCTCAACGGAAGTTGCACCAAATATAATTCAGATAATTGACAACATCCTGCCTAATGGCAAAGTTATACAAGAAAATTACCCATTGCCAAAATATTCACACTAATATTCCTTTGGTTATTGCAGTAGTCTTGTAAAAAAGCAGTGATTAAAAATTTCACTTACTTTGGAACCGGTAGAATGGAAGGTCCATTTACTTTGAAGAATGAGTTTGAGAAGAGGAAGTGTTTCCACTTTGACGCATCGTATAAAGTGTTTGCAGAATAGATAGGTAATTAAACGGAGTTTCTGCATATAGCAGTTTCTACGTTGGACGTACTTACGTTTTTTTAAGCTCGAAGGTGGAATTAATGACTACAAAAACAAGACTCCACCTTTATCCCTAAGAAGAAGCAGACTGTTTGTTCATAAAATATGCTTTGAAAGAAAGAGATTGGTCCTGGAAGCAGAGGCTGCAGTTCTCAAGGCAAGAAAGCCATGTTCTTATTAAATAAAGCAGGAAGCTATTAAACTGGCTTTGAGATCGATTCGTTATATACCTGGAAGCATAGAAGGGTTTTAAATTAAATCAAGGTGCATTCCTTACCCAGAGATGCGATGGTAGATCTTCATGCAGCCGACATAGAACAGATCTGAAAACACGCTGAAGTTGAAGAAGTTTTGAAGAACGTATCTTATGTAATTTTAATACTTTTTTCATGGCGCAACAGCCCCTAGTGGGCCAGTGCCTCCTCGTTGTTGAAGCTTCACGATCACACTCAGACACACCCACACTCGGTAGGACTACTCTGGACGAGTGATCGGCCCGGCTCATAGACCTCCACCTGAAAATACTATACTCACAAGAGACAAATATCCACGCCTCCGGCGGTATTCGAACTTGCAATCACAGTAAGCAAGCGGCCGCAGACCCACGCCTTAAACGGCGCGGCCACTGGGATCGTCAATTTTAATATTTAATCTATCAAAATACATGTAATTTAATGTATTTAAAAATTTACCACTCTTGGGATACTTAAGGACACTCATTCGTCTTCACAAGTTGGGCTTGTATATCTTTTAACAAAATGGTCAATAAACATATGTTGTGACACGGTAAGATTTCCAAACCCTCCAGTAATAGCCTATTTGAAGGTATTGCTTTATCATTAGTCCTCAGAGTAAATAAAGAAAAATCTACCAGAATCTTCGTTAACTCGGTCAAGTCTAAAACCCATTATTTTCTGAATACATGTGCAAAGCATTATAGCTACCAATTCGTTGGTTACATTTTCCTATAACACAAAATCTTTATGTCTCTAAAGGTTACGTCTGTCCTCTCTACGTTTAATGCATAAGCTCTCTTTTTAAATATTTGTAAAAATCACCACAATTCTGTGCTGCGGCGGTAAATGAAAGAAGTGGTGTAACGTCACATAATATAATAACCATGGCTCGACAGCCCTATATGGGCTTGGGCCTCCTCTTTCCGAGGTTACTTGGTTTTGTGCATTTGTGGCAGTGGGTGACCAGCCCACTGGCCGCTCTGTTCAACTCAATCCTGATGTGACTGCCAGAGCCATCTGGCAATCAGTCAGGAGACTTGGGTGAGAAATGACCGCTGAATTTTGCTTACGAGCATTACTATTTCTATTCATGCCTGTAAGGTTCTTTTACATGCCGTAAATCTACGACATGGGACCGACGGCTTTACTTCCCCTCCGAAGGAAGTGGTGCTCCGGATTTTTATCACCCTTAAAAACCCATCGACCTCGGTCGGGATCGAAACCGCGAATCTTGGGTCCAGTGGCGAGCACGCTAACCACTAATCCACCGAGGTCGACTGTAACGTCACATCCTTCCTATTAACAGTTCTTTCCTTTCTGCAATAAAATATATAAATTTATGAGACTATAACCCTGCTTTAACATGTCGTCTCTTGACAGTCTGTCCATTTAAGAACGGTGAACTTCGCAAACCACGTAAAATAAGTCTATCTCGGTGTAATATTGGACAGAAAGACTGCACGGAGAATTTACACAGAAATGACGGAAACTAAGGCCTTCAGATATTTATTAGAGTCTTCTACTCCCTACTCACAAGCGAGCGATTAAGCGCTGACATTAAACTAACTCATTAGTTTCATAATAACTTATGCCTGCCCTGTCTGAGAATTTGGGACAGCAATCAAACTCGTGGTGATCCCAGTGACCGTGCGGTCTAAGGCGTGGGTCTTCGGCCGCTCGCTTACTAGAATCGTGGGTTCGAATCTCACCGGGGGCATGGATTTCTGTCTCTTGTGAGTGGTGTGTGTTGTCTGGTAGAGGTCTCTGCGACGAGCTGGTCCCTCGTCCAGAGGAGTCCTACCGACTGTGGTGTGTCTCAAATGTGTGTGATCGTGAAGCCTCGACGAAATGAGGAAGCCCAGGCCCATATAGGGCTGTCGAGCCATAGGAAAAAAAAAATCAAACTCGTGAAATTGCAGCGCCTGAAATACATGCTTCTCCGCAGGACTGCAAATTCCCAAAGCGCATCCCTACTCGATATACACAGTACAAGCTCCATGTTTTTATGATTTCATCACAGTGTTATGCAGGCAGCAAGCAGAAATCATGCCAAATCAGGAAAATGAAAATATTCGTAATATTGGATGAGGCAAAGCCCAAAACAAAAAATATAAGGGGTTTAAACTTGGCGGCGAACGAGGAATTAAGCCGCCGTTATTTACATATAAGCTAAACAACGTACAACATAATCTGCTTTACAAAACCTGGACTGACACAGACCTTATATGTGTTTTATATATTTACCACCGTAAGCACTATTTCGGCCTATCCCAGTGGCCGCGCGGTCTAAGGCAAGTGTCTGCGGCCGCTCGCTTGCTGGGATTGTGGGTTCGAATCCGGCCGGGGGCATGGATGGCTCTCTCTTATGAGTGTCCATAGGAGCCCTACCGAATGTGTATTTGTGTGTGTGTGTCATTGAGTGTGATCAGGTGAGTAGATATACAGACGTCAGGCTAAGAACGAAAGAAAGCAGTGGTTCATTTGCTTTCCCCTCTCAAGGTCTACGTATCTAAATATACGTACTGTACAAACCAAGACTCTTCACAAGTCAGGCTTATCCTGTCGTCACAGAAGACACCTCATGAGGCCTATGACTGCAGTGGCCATTCTTACCACTTAATAAGATCTGGTCATGAGTCCGACCGGGGTCTTCAAACCAGTACGAACAGACTGACCGTCAGTTCCTAATTACTTAGATTTGGACAGTAATCAGAATATTACCCTATTTCATTACTTATTGTCTACTTAATTTGATTTATTCATTTATTTACTTTTTAATACGGTGCTAATAATTTATTGCTCACGTATTCCATTTACGTATTATTTATACATTCATCAGCTATACGGACAAATGAACAAAACCAAATAAACGGCATACATGACAGAGGGAAATGCATTAGAGACATCAATGAATTTAATTAAATGCATATCACAGCACTGGACAGACGTCAACACGTTGCAGTAAATGAAGTTCTACAGGGTGTGCTGAACATCAAGACAAAGATAGGGCTTCAATATATTAATATTATACATTTTTCGTGCTGTTGTTTATATATACGAGTTTATTTGTTACCAACTACTGCACAATAGTTACATATGCTCCTACATGTTTCGGCTGAACTACTCAGCCATCATCAGGGAGCCATGCTCTATAGAACTAAGCAGCGTGCAGCGTGTCGTAGAATGGTAACTATACATACATTACAGTCGTAATCACTGATTTTTTATAGTTTACATAGTTTACATGTTGGATATGTAAACTGTAAAAAAATCTGTGATTACGACTGTAATGTATGTATATTTTACCATTCTACGACACGCTGCACGCTTCTTAGTTCTATAGAGGAGGGCTCCCTGATGATGGCTGAGTAGTTCAGCCGAAACATGTAGGACCATATGTAACTATTGTGCAGTAGTTGGTAACAAATAACGTTGTATATAGATAAGGCGTCAAATTTCAAATGTCCTATCCGACAGAACATAATAAAAAGGAAAAACAATTCCATTTCACAAACTACTGTATCATATTATTTTAAGATAATCACACCAATTTTGTAGAGGTTTCCCATTTATCGTCGGAGTTCACGTTGTTGGCCCGTCTTTATTACGAGTACAGTCACATTTAATAGAATCCATTTCATCAGGCTTAAGGAAAGAAGAAAGAGTGAGGATAATATTTGTACCCAATATACAGTAAATAATGGTGAAATCATAATTTATAACTCCATAATTTGAATATTTTCTGTTTGTTGTCTGTCTTATGGCTCAACAGCCGTAGTGGGATTAGGCCTCCTCTATGAGGTTCCTCGATCACACTCAGACACACCACAATCGGTAGGACTCTTCTGGACGAGTGATGGGCCCGTCACAGAGACATTTGCCTGACAAACACAACGCTCACAAGAGACAGACGTCCATGCCCCTGCGCGATTCGAACTTGCAAACCCAGTAAGCGAGCGACCGCAGACCTTTGCCTTAGACCGTGCGACCAATGGGATTAGCCCATAATTTGTATATTCTCTTCACAAAGTATTTTTAGACTAATTAAATCAAAGAGAATGAGATGGAGGAGGGGAGGAATGCATACAAATTGTATTCGAGAAAACTTTAGAGATGAGCCCACATGCAAATCTAGGCAAACATACTTTTCCTTTCGTATCAGTTAGAAAGCAACAGATTCAAACAAGGTTCATATAATTGTTCGTGGATTTCACTGCGTTTTCAATTTCTTCTGACCCTAAATCTGTTTTTCTCAACTGTTCTTATTCTCAGAAAAAGTAGGATAAACTGCTTGGATTCAAACATTTCGATTCTGAGAGTCGATGAGGATCTTGCGAAAAACAAATTAAGTACTTACGTCGTTACGGACCGTAACGAAATTCAAGTTACTGATTTCGTATTTAGTAAGGCAAAGGTAGTTAATTCAGTCAGATAATATCCTAAATGTACTCTACAAATATTGATCTTGTAAAGACTTCTTTAGGTATATACCTTTCATACAAGAGAAACTTTTACGGAGGAAAGTGAATTTTCGCAAAATTTTCCTCATAATAGGGAAATTAATTTAAGTTCTAAATTAGCATTTAATTGACGTGATTCATTACTTTCTACAAGTTTAATTCCTACCTACCTGATAGTTGTTAAACATATTGCCAAAATTGAACATCGTTATTATGGTTAGGATTTTTATTATACAGACCCGAAGTTAATCTTCATACATATTTTGTAGGTGCGTTTATGATCCACTCCGGCGCAATATTCCGCGTGCTTTAACGATCCATTAGCTATCGCTATAAAACTGAAAGCTTTATAAATACTGAGCCTGACTACTGTGTTTTTATTTTGCATTGTACAGTAAAGGAAAGAAAGAAGAGCTTTCTTCGAAGCTTTCAGGTCTCACATAATACAAGAAGCCCGCATTAAATTGCGCCAGTGTCTCTCCGTTTCAGAAGTCACAGCAGACTTCAGATGATACAACTGATGATACTGAATGAAGATGATACTCGTACTTCAAAGCTGGGACGTTTCCAGCAGTATAATATTCATATAATATTTCTTTGAAATATTTCCGTTAATAAGAAAAACATTATGTAAGACAGACACACAGAGATAAAAGAAGGCCACATGCATTTATTAAAAAGAAATATGATCACAAAATATATCAGGAAGTTTTCCTTTCTCAGTTACAACAGGCCTAATCGCCGATCGGTTATATATCCTTAACCTGATAGTACTCAGATAATAAAGTCAAGGATGTAAACCTAGAAAGGAAGAATTAGGCGTTGAACGGTAATAATATTAAAAGTTTGTTAAGTAAATAAAAGGTCAGGTTGTGAGCTGGATACAAATAGGCTGTAAACGGCGTCCAGCTGCGGGTTTCTGTGAACATGCAATATGTTTAGGGGTTCTATAAAGGTAATGAATTTCTTCACAGTTCCAGGACGGATTAAAATTATAATTGTTTAATTATATACTATAAGGTACAGGTTCCAATCCGCGGCCCGCAAGGTTATATTATGCGACCCTTGGCGACTTATGTAAATTATATAATACTGTCTAAAACATTACGAAATAATTTAGGACGTTATGTACACCACTTACCGCAATTTTTACGCGTACGGCCAACGAAACATCCTACAACAACAGTTGTGGCCCTTTGCCGGTAAACACGGTTTGAAACCCCTGCTATAACGGTGTTAGGGCGGTATCTTTACCTATCTGGAGGTACAAAATATAGTAAAGTATAAAGCGTATAATACTCATTTATCCAGAAATTATTAACCTACTTCGTAAACGTAAATTTTTGTGTTAATATTTTAAGCTTCTTCTCCATATTTCGAAATTCTTTTAAGAGAAAGCAAGTGAAAACGTTACATAAATTAAAGATATTGTTATTATTATTTAAAAACTGTTTGCAGGCTGCGCATGATATGTACAATCGGAAGATTACGGTGATGCAAATGTACGAAGAAAGAGAAGAAGAACACAATTAAGTGCAGAGAGGGGGTAAGGGATCAAAGCATGGAGACCCAATCTTTTATTCCACACTTTCAAAGGGATGGCATATGTGTCCATCGGGGATGTCTTCAGCAGGATACAATGTCCTAATCGTTACGAAGAGATTACTTAGAGCAACAAAATCCATTATGCCCACTTTTAGAAGACCGCATTAGTAATGAAAACCAACTAAATCTGCCAGACAATGTTCAAAACCGCTTCTCCCCACTCATCCGTCTGCTGTTGATCGCTATACAGAATTAAAATGGGTGAGGTCGGGGTGTGTGTCGCAGGGTATTAGAGACAGCAGTCATATCAACGCGTTGATGGCGTCGGAGCGTAACGCCAGCAAGCAGTTGCTGTAAAATTAAACAGAGATCTTCAGCTGCTGCCACGGGTTCTTAATCATGTGCGTGTAGGTATGTATGTAACATGTGTGAGACTCCGAAATACGACCAATATCCCTTTGACGACTAAAATTAACCAACGTTATATAAACATTATACAAAGATTTAGTTCATAACTCACAGCGAGCACAGAGCACTGCCAATAGGAAAACAAATCGGTGAACGCTGTAAAGGAAAATAATGGCTGTTTATTTTGAACATTACACGGTATGAACAAATAAATTATGTGGGAAAAAATCAGTGCTTTGGTGTTTAACGTGATGGTGAGCAAAATAAGCACTTGCTTTCAGTAATATATTTATAATAAGGAGGTTAGTTAATTATGAGTTACAGAGATCAACTTCAGAATAAATATCATAGCGCAGAACTTCGAAAGAGGCAGAGAGACGTTACGTTATTTAAAATACTGGGATTCAGCATCAATAAAGTTATTCCTATGGTAGATCTCGATAATGGGACTGAAAAACCAGGTATATTTTCCCTGCAGGCAAGGGAAATTTTCTTTATTCCATACCTACAGATCGGAAGAAACATCGGAAATTGATCGCCTATAACGAAGACACAGAATTAGTTCCTTTAAGGGACTGAGTTTTTTCTCTGTTTTATTGCAGGAAGCTAATTCAAGCGTTGCTACAACAATATGTTTTTATTACGCACTGAGGTCTCCACATCAAAACAGGGGAAAAGTTCATATCAATATATGTCTACAAACATTTTTCGAGGTACAGCCCAACGTTCGTCCGAACTCCAGCACTTATATTTTTTATCTGTGTGGACACTTAAAAGCCCTAGTGTATTCAGCTCCAATTTAAAATCAAGAGACACTTCACCGGCGCATTTTTTATGCCTGTCAAAACATTCGCAACCGTTCCGGGACCTTTGAAAGGATGTGACAATCCATGATCACACGTAACCATGCGTGCATTGATTAAGGCGGAGGACATTTTTTAAATTTGTTTGAATTGTGACCTAATAAATAATAGGAACTTAACAGTTATTAAACTGAGAAAGCGTATTGTAAATGTACTATGCCAGCTGTAAATAAAATACATAGTTAAGATATTTATTGTTGAATTAATATTTAAATTAAATTCAAAAACCACTTATTTCCGGACATATGGTTTTACAATTCATTCTTTGTTTTGACGTGAAGAACTTGCTTTTGAAGTTACTCCTTTCATTTAGATACACTCTGTATGATGTATATACGTATGTACGTATGCACATCTCTATGTATCTAACTACGTATATATAAGTATGTATGAATGTAGGTATGTATGTACGTATGCACATCTCTATGTATCTAACTACGTATATATAAGTATGTATAAATGTAGGTATGTATGTACGTATGCACATCTCTATGTATCTAACTGCGTATATATAAGTATGTATAAATGTAGGTATGTATGTACGTATGCACATCTCTATGTATCTAACTATGTATATATAAGTATGTATAAATGTAGGTATGTACGTATGCACATCTCTATGTATCTAACTATGTATATATAAGTATGTATGAATGTAGGTATGTATGTATGTATGTATGTACGTATGCACATCTCTATGTATCTAACTACGTATATATAAGTATGCATGAATGTAGGTATGTATGTACGTACGTGCACGCTATGAAGGTATGTAGAGCGGAGATATAGCTCCATCCATTCTTAACCGAGGCATTAGATGGGCGTGAATGAGCAGCTTTATAATCCGGCCTATTTAGTCCCGGTATTCATGGAACAGAAAGCTAAACGGGCCCAGAGCGGGTCTGGAGGTTTTGGGGACGACAAAAATTTCTTGCCCTTTGGGGTAATCGAACCACGATGCCTCGGTTGTCAAGCCTTTAGCCTAGTCAGTGTACTTATTGAGACACCCTGGCTACATATATGTGTATTGAAACAAATTTGAGAAGTAGAAGAGAAGAGAGAAATGTTGCTGCATTTAACGATGCAGTCAAGTGTCGGATCATACCGACGGTGGTAGATGAATTATGTATGAGCATAGAGCATTAGTGGAAAGATTGTGACGTAGGAACACTACACGAGTGCCACTCTGTCCACCACAAGTCTCACATAGACTAATCTGGCACTGAACCCTGTCCTCAGCGATGAGAAGGCAGCGACTAACCCTCAGAGTCATGACACGGACGAAACTTCAGGCACTTCAGTTAAATACACTTTACTTACACAGGCCCATCTTTCCAGTTATAAGCACTTTATTACAAGTTTCCTATATAATGGCGTGTTCACACAGAATATGTTCGCTCTGAGCATTAGCGCGTCGCGTTATCGATTCAAAGAGTCGGTGCCAGACATTTCTGTAATGGCCTACGTTTTTCAGTTGTCATTTTAATGGGAATGTATATTAGAAAGACGGAAAGACTAAAGTGTGGCGTCTTCTGCATACCTGTATACCTCGTTCTTGTTAAGTGACAGAATAACCAAGAAAAGCGTTATTTTATTTCATGCATATCCAATTAATTAGTATTTATTTATTGACGAAGATGCTGCTACAGTACGTTAGAAGATTTAGTCAACGTTTCACGGCAATGCATTCTATGAAAATCAGGTTTTAAGGCGAGTTGTATAATAAGGTAAGTGGGATATGTAGCACGTATGAGAAATATAAAAAATGTGTGCCAACTTTCAAGAGGTACATTTAAACAGAAGTCAATTGGGAGAACTAGGAGTAGATGGAAAAATCATATTAAAGTGAATCTTATTTAAATGCTGTATGAAATTTTGGTTTGGATTTAATTACACTTAGCTGTAGGTAAAGGTAAATTTGTCCCTACCCAGACCGTTACGGCACATAGCGGGAGTGTATATACAGCCCCACTCACTCTGAGCCTCGCCACTGTAAGGAGACGGGTCTTAGTTGGAAACCAAATGTTACATTACAAACACTGTTGTCTCTTTTTGTTTAACAATTAAAGGAAACAGTTTTTAGTACTATACCAAATGCATTCCACTCTTTGTTCAGAAAACATGAATAAAGAGACCACTTGACAGACCTTGGTTTAGAAGCGTGGATAATATGAACATGAATCTAAAAGAAATATTTCGTAATCATATGGATTGGATTCGGCCAATCCCAGTGGGCGCGGCCTAAGGCGTGGGTCTACGGCCGCTCGCTTGCTGGGATTGTGGGTTCGAATCCCGCCGGGGGCATGGATGTCTGTCTCTGGAGAGTGTTGTGTGTTATCAGGTAGAGGTCTCTGTGGCGGGCTGGTCACACGTCCAGAGGAGTCCTACCGAGAGTGATGTTTCTAAAGTGTGTGATCGCGAAACCTCGAAAAATTAGGAGGTCTAGGCCCACTAGGGGCTGTCGAGACATAGGAAAAGAAAGGGATTGGATTCGTGCGGTTCATTCTACGGGCCAGTGGCTGGTTCTTGCCAACACGGACGAGCCTTCGATTTCCAGAAAGAGCTGGGAGTTTCTTCAGTAGCGGAGGGATTGTTAGGTTACCAAGAAGAATTCTTCTCCATGAAGTCAGTTAAATGGTTAGTTGGTTAGCTCGTCAGCTAACCAGTCGGTTATATACATATGCCTTTACTATGTTCACAACACACAAAGTAATACGTAAATAGCGCGTTAGCTAACCAGTCATATACATATGTCTTTACCATGTTCACAACACACAAAGTAATACGTAAATAGCGAGTTAGCTAACCATTCAGTCATATACATATGTCTTTACCACGTTTACAACACACAGAGTAATACGTAAATAGGCGAGTTAGCTAACCAGTCAGTCATATACATATGCCTTTACCATGTTCACAATACACATAGTAATAAGTAAATAGCGCGTTAGCTAACCAGTCAGTCATATACATATGCCTTTACCATGTTCACAACACACATAGTAATAAGTAAATAGCGCGTTAGCTAACCAGTCAGTCATATATATATGCTTTACCATGTTCACAACACACATAGTAATACATAAATAGTGCGTTAGCTAATAGTCAGTCATATACATATGCCTTTAACATTTTCACAGCACACAAAGCAATACGTAAATAGCGCGTTAGCTAACCAGTCAGTCATATACATATGCCTTTAACATTTTCACAGCACACAAAGTAATACGTAAATAGCGCGTTAGCTAACCAGTCAGTCATATACATATGTCTTTACCATGTTCACAACACACATAGTAATACGTAAATAGCGCGTTAGCTAACAAGTCAGTCATATACATATGCCTTTAACATTTTCACAGCACACAAAGTAATATGTACATTTGGAATCTATAAAGCGCGATTAATAAAAGGGGGCCTATTTTAGGCTGAAAACAGCAACTGATAGCTCATAATGTTACATTAGGACCAAGTATTTACTACGATGACAAATAACCTGCACTTGTATTCATATTTTTGTCCCTTCACATGAAAACGTACCTGCATATGAGTGTGTTAAAGGGCAACGTCACTTGCCAAACAATCACGCGACATACGTAGCAATATTTTTTGTTTACGTTAACAAGTACCTCGTCATATTATTGACGTATTTATATCACTTGTTAGCACGTGTAACACAGCAACCGACTGTAAACACATGTAATGCACCTATTAAAAACGACTCACTTTTGTACCTTTTCATGACAAATCACATGAGAATTTATTCCAAATCCAACACACACAGACCAGAGTCCTTCTTGAGCAAATGACAGTCTATCATCTGATCGGAAAGTTTATGCACCTTGTAAGGAATCCAGAAGTTCATTACCGTGTTCACAATAACCTATCACTGAACCCTATCCAGAAACCACTTAAATCCACTCCACACTCTCGCGTCTTATTTCTTAAAGATCCACTTTAATATTATTCTCCCACCTTAATTGTATGTCTAGTGGCTTCTTCCATTTATGTAGTCCAACTAAATTTCTGTATGCATTTTCCATCTACCCTGCATGCAACGTGTCCCACTCAACACATTCTCCTATATTGGGGGACTTATTAATAACTGAAACCCCAAAAGAACACAAAAAAGTAAATAACACTGGGGCAGTAATGATGTTTTAACTACACGAATCTCTTTTGCTTACGTTTCTTAATTAGATTCTATGTTGGCCGTGCTTCGTTAACGTACCATGATTAAATGATCCCCACGCTATGGAAGAATTCTCAAATTATACAAATGTTTTGCATATTTTTCACATTTTTAGATAACATTTCTTCCCTCTGTGCCTTGTGGATAGTAATTTTTTTCATTACTGTGTAATGTTCAGCTACGTAGGCCTACCACAAGAATTTTTCTTTCCCTGTACTGGTCCTCTATGCAATACCTAAACTCCCGTTTGCAGCAAGGACTTGCATCACCCACATAATTCGAGAGAAAAGGAGCAATTAACAAGCCCCGTCACGCAAACTCTGTTCTCCTCCCACGTTTCTTAGGCTGGGGTTTATCGCCCTCTGATTTGCAGGGAAATTATGTGTCATATACAGACGTTAGCAATATTATAAACAAAAGAGCACTTGAAACAAAAATGTAACTGCTCTTACATGAAGTATTTAATTATAAGTGAAACTAATAAACTAATTAGAATCCCTAACTGAATGTACGCTGTGTTCTAATATAAGACAAAGAAAACAAAGCTTAAATCTCTAAGGAAAGTAAAATTTCGTGATTAAGTAACTACGGTCCTTCAAAATGCAACTGCTATCATGGGAAAAGGCGACAGTTTGACACTCTCGCTTTGTAAACCAACGTAATGACTTCCAAGTGTTTATTGCGTTTTCAAAATTACGACTGAACTAAAAGTACAGGAAATACCTGATTTGATTCCTAACCTCCAGTTCAGGATCCGTTTGCCCTCCAGTCCCCTTACCTAGCACCCGGAAGACTAATATGAACAAAATTGTTGTTGTATCTTCTGTAGTATGTGTGTTTGTTTGCAACACGGTCTGTAATATCAGCGGAAGAACACAAATTGAAATGACAGAGAAGAGGAAAGTATTGTTTCTAAGGAACAGGAAGTAAACAGAGAAAACTTAACAGAACAAGAAGCTTCACAATTCGTACTTTTTAACTAATATGTTTAGATTTGTCATAGCAAAGAGAAGCAGATGAGAGATGCATGTAGCATTTATGTGGAACTGAAACACCGCGTGCAGTTTTAACAAGAAATTGTGAAGTTAAGACACTATCGTGAAGTTATTCAGCTAGTTAGCTCTACACAGTAAGTTAAATGTATGCAAATTATAAAACAGCAGTTCACAAGATCTCAGAAACATTATAAACTCAACCCCTTAAATATTAATACCTAAATTTGTGATTGTGTAGACTTGAAATCATGAGATATGTTTACAGTGTTTGAGGCGCCAATTTTAATTGGACGAGGCTAAAGGGTATGTAATGAACACAGGGTACAGAATTGTTAAAATAGTAACTGTCGCTTGTTTCATTAACTATAATGGTGATACAGAAATGTACGTGAAAATACATTTAGATTATAATCTATATATAAATACATTTAGATTATAATCTAAATGTACTTTCACGTACCTGAAGACATAAGGAAGGAAGCGGCTACGTCCTAACTTTACGCACTGTCCCAATCATTTTAGGAGAATCTGATGAAATGTTCAGCCAGGATATTCCTTCTGCCTGTCAAGATTTCAATCGCCTATCTTTTGAGCCTGTGTTCTAGCCCCTAAACCCCCAGGTTCTGACATTTGGATAAACTTAAACACAAGTCACACTGAAGTCTCTTGTCCAAAATGTACAACAAACTTTTCTATATTCTACTTTACCTTACCCTGTCTTCTATTAACATATCATTATTTCTTCAAACAGAATTTTGGGTTTTGTTTTATCTATGTTATTGTAAGACATCCTTCATATTCTTTGGAAGCTGTTCGTCTCAGTTTGCAAGCTTATCTTATTAAAGGTTCCGACTTGGGTTCCATCACTTTCCTCTGCTTTCATCTGCCTACTTTAAAGTTCCTTTCTTCCTACTTCCCCAACCACTCACTTCCACTACGTCCGTCTCTCTCTTTGGGTCGCAAATTAAGACCCCCTTCTGCAAGCTTGCCTTCCCGTATTATAATCTTCTATGTAGACATCACTTTCGACATTTAAACTCGACATCCTCTGTGTATACTCTTCTCAGAACTGTGACACTCCGTATCTCATTTTAACTTATACTCTGTTTGTATTTTAAAGGAAATTATGTTACTTTCTCATAAATATGAATGCCAAAGATGTTTATGTTAATCTGGAAAGAGAGAAGGACATTCGAAATAGCACCTGGAATCTCATTCAAGTGGAGATATTTTGTTATGAAATTTGAGTCACATAACGAGACATTCAAATTAATTCCAAGACCCATATTATTAACGATTTAACATAAAATGTCACTGGGGAAGAGGTAGACGTCACGTGTATCACGCAGGATATTGTGCACTATACGCACGTTATTAATTGCTTGGACAACTAGAGAGAGAATGTGGTTTAATTAATAAAACACTAAACGTTTTAATGTATTCGTACATGCTAGAAAAATTCTTACTGTCGCCGATATGAAGTTATTATAAATATTGGTAGCGACACTGCTGATGACCTAATAGACTGCAGAGCAAACAGTCTTGTGACGTGTTATCGAAAGCTGACTTGATATTCACGGTAAACAAACACAAAACCTTCTCTGTCAATTTGCCGCACGAGATCCCGTCTCTTATGAAAGCCACAACGTCTCAGATCATCCGGGGTACAGATACTTGGCCCCGGTGCATTACGTCCTGCACGGTTGGCCGCAGTGTCTTTGCGATGACTCTAGTTAGGAGTTACACTCTTCGTTTTATAGCGTTATCGGTCTTTACTCTGGCATCGGTGTTGGTAAGCCTGTTTTTGACGCACAAGAAACCATCTCCATATTTTGTCATGTGGTTATATTCTATTGTTTGAGCGTTTTACTATACGTAAGTAGAAAATCATTTATTTCCTACCAAAATGTTGCTTAAAATTTCTGGCTTATCCCATATTCCCGCGGCTATTTCCTAAGGGCGCCTGGTGTCGTCACTGTCCGTAGTTCTGCTGCTGCAATATGGGCTTCAACAGCTTCTTTCTGTGCCTGGGGTGCCACTTGTTTATCACAGACTCTAATATTCTCACGCACTGCGCTACAAGCCGGAAGGGCGCGGGTTCGATTCCCGATAGTCATTGGAATTTTTCATTGACATAATCCTTTCGGTCGCACTATGGCCCTGTGGTCGACTCAGCCTCTAACAGAAATGAGTACCAGAAGTATTTCCTGGGGGGTAAAGGCGTCCGGTGCGTAGGACTGACAACCTTACCACCTTCATGTGCTGATTGTCTAGAAATCTGGGACACTAAGGGCCTGTCCAGGCATGTACGGGGATTGCTTTACCTTTACCTAATGTTCCACGCTGTGGTTCAAAATTAGGGGGACTTACGTTCTGCTACAGTATTTTCTGCACATGTAATTCTGATCTCCTGCTCTACTGTGTGTCTCTTTCATCCTCTTCATCAGTTTGTGCAACTGATCTGGTATCACGTGTTTTGTGTTTGTACTAAGAGGAAAAATAGTAGACTTTCTTCAAGAGGGGGAACAGTTCCTTCTTGATTCTGTTTGTAATTCTTGGACTCTTCTGCTGTGTATTCTTGTTATTTATGCTTTGATTTTCGTTACCTTCTCCAAATAGTCTGTCCAATCTTGTAGGAGATCGTAAATACATTCGTACTAAAAATATTTGGTTTCTTATCCTCCCTATCTTTATTGCATCCCTCAGTCTTAAAGAAAGGCTGTACTTTTTAGCATACACTTTCCTCCAGGTGATGACGTCAACATGTCGACTTTATGCTTATCTCCATGTTATCAATCGCCATTTGAATCGGTGCTTTATTTTCTTCTCATGCAGTAGCGGCGTGTCCAGTTTCCCACTGCCCTCCCCTCCCCCCTTTACGTATTATTTGTGTGTCAAATGTCAGTCGCAAAACCACTGATACATAGTCTGAAAAAGGCGGCTACCATTCTTTCAGTGCATTGCTTATTGTTGTGCCAGTTTCCTTGTTACATACAGTACATTCCGTCAACATGAGAAGCGCCTCGTGCCGTTCAGTAGGTGTATGTATCGGTCTGTTAGGATTATTCGTCCGCCAGCTACATGGTCGAGGTTGCGGGTAAATATTTCTGGGGCTCTACACGTGTTATAGTCCCCGTGCAATCGTCTCGGGATAGCTTGCAATTAAAGTCGCCTCCAATGACGTAATTTTGCTGCAAATGCTGTAGCAAGTACACAACTTTCCGTTTCTGTTCTACTTCCAATTATACTTCTCTATGCTTCTTGTATGCGGCCTTCTTGTAAGTTCGGACTACACAGTTTATGACGTGTCCATGTCGGTTCCCATTACTTATCAGTGACCCACTTATAATTCTACTTTGTGATCGAGTTTGTTGTCCTGTAGGCGTTGTTTCTTTTTCCGCTATGGATGCTTTTTAAGTTGTGTTTTGTTGAGTCAATTATCGTAATTGTTTGGGGAATTATCTCTTCCGGCAGTGTGTTCCTGGGTCGCTGTTGAAGTGTTATTAACGCCTTGCGTTCGTTTTTATCCAGCAGCGTAGACAAGTGGTCGGGGGACCCCCTGTAATTATTAGCGAAGTTACTTCCAGATCTCATAACAGAAATCCAGAATACTGCCTTCTACCAGACGAACCAACTCCTGACCTAGACAAAGTAACCAAAGAGTACGACCCCACATTCAGAAATTTCCGACAGAATTAAAAGGGGAAATTGTTATCTTCCTTAAAATTGCTGATTCTCCGTTCATACGTATCAGGTTTGGTAGCCTAGGGTTTAAGGTGTAGGACTTGTTACATTTAAAATTTTTTCATGGTTTAGATTAAAATTGTAGTGCTAATTTCAATTTTAATTTAATCGTACTTCAGAAAGACATGTGAGCAGGACAACATCTTTTATGGGTGGTATATTTCATATTTTACGACAAGGTTTACGGCTACATTTGTCTACATATTACTCACACAAACACTCCAGCAAAAATGAAATATTGTGATGCAGTTGGCGGAACTGTACTTACACTTTTTAATGCGTGCTTAGGCTTCAAACGCAACAGTGTGAAAGAGCGGCCACTTTATTTTCATTTCGCCATAATGTCAGCTCGTCCACGTGACTGTGACGCATATCTCTACCATATATACACAATTCATTCCTAGTAATACAGTTAAGTTTAATCTCAGAGACAGCTACAGGGCATGCATACTGCTCGGATACTGCGTTGCTACACCACATACGTTAGATCTGACATCATTCAGTCGTTTATCCTTAGGTTTTCTCCAGTTCCTCGATCATAATTCCAGACTTGTCGTGAATTTTCGTACATCCTCTAGACATTTCAAACAGTCAGACAGAAGGAAAAGTAAGTTTGGAATTTATGTATGTATATAAATATATTACGTCCAGAATATTTTGTCTTCTCATCTGATATCTAAAAATGTAAATATTAAAATATACAAATCAGTAAATTTGCTTATTGTTTTCTATGTGTGTAAAACGTGGTGTCTCGCATTAAGAGAGCGACATAAACAGAGGATGTCCGAAAATGGGCGCCGAAAATATTTGGGCCGAAAAGGGGGAAAGTTGGAAGAGGATAGGAAAAATTAGAAACTCAGAATCTTCATGGTCTGTACTCCTTTCCAGATTTCATTAGGGTGGACAAATATAGGAAGATAAGATGGCAGGGCATGTGGTACGCACGAGGGAGGAGAGAACTACATACGGAATGTCGGTGGGGGAAGCCTGAAGATAAGAGCGAGTGATCAACTTGACGGCCAGGCCACTTCTCCCCTAGGGAAATATGCCCAGCACTCATTGAGGCTGGGTGCGTCCCAGAGCAACAGTGAGAATTTTGGAGAAGATATAAATTTCTTGCTCTGGCGGGAATCGAAACACGATTCCCCGTGTGTCCACCCCGGAGCCTATTCAGTACACCGACTACGATATCCCTGCTTAAAAGAGATAGACAAGGATACTTACAGAGCTACTGATTCGGTGGGTGGATTTCGACGCAGTTTCTTTCGGTTTCGCAGAAAAGGGAATAGCCGAGCCCAGTGGCCGCGCGTACTAAGGCGTGTGTCTGCGGCCGCTCGCTTGCTGAGATTGCGGTTTCGAATCTCGCTGGGGGCATGAATATCTGTCTCTTTTGAGTGTTGTGTGCTGTCACGTAGAGATCTATGTGTTTGTGTGCGTGCGTGCGTGTGTCACTAAGTGTGATCTAGCACAAAAACAACAACTTCTACACGTACAGTGAGTAGGCACAAAGAATTCAAGACTAAAAAGAAGAAAGAAAGGATAGGGAATGTTAATTAAAGTCAGTACAAGAATGGTACAGGTCCTGTGTTACAGTCAGCCCTGGTATCCCGTTACCACCACTTGACCAGTAAAAGCACAGCGAAGACGATCGCACAGAACATCTGCAGTGTCCTCCCTTGTATCACATTTGATCTTTAACCCTGTCGGTTCTCAATACTAGACCGTCGTTCTTGTAGGTCTCACAGCTACGAGCTAAGCCACATGCCTCAGAACTGGAAGTCTGCTACATGTAGCACAGGATGGCCTATTTAGACTAATATGCTACACATAGATTTTATCGGCCGTGCTTAAGAAACATTCCTCTGAATACCTGTGACCTGGATTGAGAATTCAGCATGTGCCGAAGATATTACAGTAGGTTAAGGCCATTATTCCAAAAGAGGTACACCCCTTACTAATATCTACGAAGGCGGATGGAGTTTAGTTCCGGTACATTTCGTGATTCTGTGCTTTATTTATTGAGTCGAGGTCCTATTGACATACCAGCACAGACCATTTCTCCCTTTAATTGGTGTGTGACCTGAATTTATAGTACGACACGCAGACCGTGATGCGGGTGTCAAACACTGCCTAAAGGGTACATGCGTCCATGTTCAATAGTCTTACCGTTGTTTGGCAGGATATATATTCGGAACCTTGTTTTAATTAATCGAAAGGAAAAGACGTCCGTGTGTAAGCCATGAAGGTATAGGAGGGAGTGGAGTTATGGCTGCAGTCATTCTTTACTTCGGCAAGAGATGGAGGTGAGTGATTGGCCTCATGTCACCGGCGCTTTACCACTGAGGAAAGTGCCCTCGGTATCTATTCAAGAGGAGGCTTGGTGGGCCTCGGAACGGTCTGGACGCTTTGGAGCAGAGAAAAAGTTCTTACCCTTGACTCAGACGTTGAAAAAAAGATTTTTGGACTTTCGTTTCCTTCTGCTGATAACTTTAAAATTTTTAAATCACATTATATAAATCTTATGTTTTTTTCTGCGTTGATCAATGTAATCTTTGTATCAGAAATTAGTAGCATAAAACCTAACGTTTATCAGGCAATTCATTCATTCTGTAGTCTGTCTTAAGACAGGTCCGTAGCCTCTTCCAAAGCGAGATCTCCATTGACTGCGATCTAGTGCTTCCTCTTTCAATTTCCAGTATCCTCTCTTTTCCTTAAGGTCATCCAGTAGCTGCTTACGTCTTCTTCCTCGTCTTCCCGTCATTTCTATCCTTCCCTCTAACTTTCCTTCAATCACGTTTTTCAGAAGGCAGTTTCTACGCAAGATGTGACCAATCCAGTTAGCCTTTCTTCTTTGTACTGTATGTAGGATATTCCTCTCCTCCTTGATTCTGTGTAATACTTCTTCATTTCTTACACGATCGGTCCAAAGATATGGAGAAGAGTGGAGAAGATCAGTTGGACCGATCAGACAATTACCACAAGAAAAATAACTGCGGAACCTTACCGTCTTATGCGATGTGCAACTTCCTGCTACGACCCACCATTTGGCTGATGACCGCTACAAATTATTCTCTCTCTCTCACTCTGTCTCTCATATATATATATATATATACGTCTTGAGTGAACAAAACTCACGTTCCTAAAGTCACCTCCAGGTGAACTTGCCCATACTTTTACATCCCCATTCTCCCCCATCCCACCCAAACACAAAAATACACAAAATAAGCACATTTATTTGTGTCTCTGTCGACTCACTAATGATTATCGTGCTGCAACAAAATATTGATCACGTATATAGCTAATACAACGTCGTTAAATAAAACAACGCTCAACCAAGACTATGGAAAGTAATTTCTCTCTTTTGTTTCCAATACTCGAAGTTAATAACACGTATTATTTACCACATACCGCACGCATGATCAGCTCGGTAATTATTCTACTTGTGTACATATGCATGGGCGGATCCTTGCGGCCGCGCGGTCTAAGGCGTGGGTCTGCGACCGCTCGCTTACTGGGATTGCGAGTTCCAATCCCCCCGGGGGCATGGATGTCTGTCTCTTTTGAGTGTTGTTTGTCGTCAGGTTGAGGTTTCTGCGTCGAGCCGATCACTCGTCAGGAGGAGTCCAACCGAGTGTGGTGTGTCTGAGTGTGATTGCGAAGTCTTGATAATGAAGAGGCCCTGGCCCACTAGGGACTGTTGCGCCATAGGGGAAAAAATATATGCATGGGAATATAGATGCGTGAGCATGTACTTGTGTAAATGCGCACGGGCGCAATCAAGTGTTATAAATTCGCAGTATTTATAAACAAGAGAGACAATGTATGTATAAATATGGCATTGAAGCGCATTCGTGTAACGATTGTTGCTGTGAAAAAGCAAAAAATATTACATATTCCGAGTGTGTATCTGTAGCCTTAGTTACACAGCATGAAATGCGCATTTGCTATATTATACTGTCATCTGTGGCCTGTCTGGATGCACCATATTTTTCCACATTATCCCATAAACAGTACGATTTACGGCGAAAAAAGTTATTGAACACAAAATTTGTGTTTTGATTTTCTCTACAAATTTGTCTGAAATATTTCTTGTTCTAAGAAGAATTCAGCGAGATATTAGCATAATGTGCATAGGTTTTCATGTAAAGTATCCGTTATTCTTCTCAGAATTTAATAAAACTTGAATGTTCTCGACAGATTTTCGAAAAATACTCAAATATTAAGTTTCATGAAAATCCCTCAATTGGGAGCCGAGTTGTTCCATTCGGACGGAGGGACAGATTGACAGACAGACAGACACGACAACGCTAATAGTCACTTTTCGCAATTCTTCGAACGCGCCTTAAAACGTTTGGTTGACATCGAGTCTCCCTGTGCTGTTGTCATGTAAGCAAATAATCGAATTGCATTATTGAAATTTTACCTGCCTTCTACGGAAGTATTTACCCACCACGAACTCGGCCACGTGCCTCAAATAAGGCCAACAAAGCATGTTCAATCTTTTTCTCCTCATTTCAGCCTGTGCATGCAATGCTTTTGATATGAACCTTGGGCTGTGCTTACGTGTAGCGTGTTTCATTTTCACATCATTGCCAAATATTTTTTAACGGCCATAGGTCCACATGTAACAAGTAAAGAAAATTGGGTTTTCTTCTATAGATATGAGTTACTGAGTTGTGGCTTTAGCATTTAAAACTAAGAAGCGACAGGATAAATCCAAATCTACTCAGATGGCGTAAGCAATAGTGTCTTGTCCGACTTCAATTTGTATTCAACCTCTTCCTCGAACTTTCATATCTACTTTTTCTCTCGGCCCTGATTATCACTGTCGGCTTGCGCTTCCTATCATTATCCTATTTGTTCGCTGTATACGCTAGAAATATTTCTGCCGGCAGTCACGTATCCTATCGTTTAAGCCGAATATTTGTAGCTAGTTTCTTATGCTGTCCTTCTAAAGCCGGGATTAGATGGCGTGTGGCTCGGCTCGTTTTACGTCATAACTGACGTCACTGACAAAGAATCGTATTCAAACGCGCCGTGTAACCGGCCTGGCGCGGCGCGGAGTGTGATTGGTGGAGCGAGGCTCGTGGGATCGCCTCAGAAGCGGTTTTCTCACGAGCCTCAAAGGGACTCGGCGCGGGCAGCTCTTGCGGCTACACGGCGCTTGCAGTCTGCGCGCAAAGCCAGTCTCGTCCAAGTCTCTATACACTTAGGTCTGGTCTTTGTTTTCTGCTGTCGGTGTGCGCGAAGAGTGAAAGTTTCTGTCCCACAATTGGTATTGACTAGAATGGAGTGGTCAAACGAGGACATTTTTAAGTTCATAGAACAACACGACTTATTCCACAAGCTGAGCCGAACCTACCCGTGCAAGGCCGCTGGTCCTCCATTTGCCGAGCTGCGCCGCGTCGTGTAGCTAGATTTTCTTTTCTGTTCCGATCTGTTGGCCGAGCAAGTGACGTCACGTCACTGGACGAGCCACGCGCCGTCTAATCCCGGCTTAAGACTCACATGCACATGAAGTAACAGCTGAAATCAGAGTCTTGTGCGTCTTATTAGTAAAATATTCTGGTCTCAATGGTATAAGGTATAAGCATTTACGAAACTGCTCCTGCTCGCAAATTCTTCGTAAACATGACATTAATTTTTTTGTAATCATTTACAAATATTTGAGCTTTGTCAAAATTTCAGAGGTTTCGTTGCTCTAATTTATGGTAAGAATTTGCTCTAGGGGGAGCAGAGGCAAGTCGTCTCTCGAATACCTTTTAACAAAGAAGACGATGTAAAACTTCAAATCCGTACTCAAACATAAATTAGGTTTTCCGCTCTTTATGAGGACAGTATTCTCCCAACATGAAATATAAATGTAAAGCAATCCCATTACAGGCCTGGACATGCCCTTAGGGTTCCAGGAGGTTGAGGCTCCCAGATTTCAAGACAGTTGGCACATGATGGTGGTAAGATTGTCAGCCCTACACACCGGCCGCCTTTACCCCCAAGAAATATTCCTGGTACTCATTTTTGTTAGAGTCTGAGTAGACCCCACGGCCACAGTGCGGCAGGAAGGATTAAGTCAATGTCAAATCCCAATGACCTCATCGGGAATTGAACCTTCGACTTTCCAGTATTCTGTCAACATACAAAAAAAATCTCCTCTCTCAGTTGGAGTGATCACGAAACAGTGGCATAAATTGAAATAAGGCCAACACGAAAGGAAAGCGCCATGTTGCGTCGGTCAGACTCTTCCAGAACGTACAGCCAATGTGTCACATAGCACTCTTGTCTGTGTGACCCAGGTTGCACTTGACTACAGCTGGGGCTGCCAGACTCTCGCATAGTGACAGAGAATCTTGATATGGTTAATCGCCAGTTGAAGGATTGATTCATGTAAAATGACAATATTCAACAAGACTTTAAATATATTAAGAAACACATTTCCGCTTAAATTACTGTAAAAATGTCACAGATAGGAAAGGGGATTACGTTCTGTGCGAAGTGTTTAATGCACAGATGTACTCAAGAACGATCCTTGCGTATCGAATGCCGAAATGAATAAATAATTTTAATGGTAATGTTGTACTGCGTATAAGCATCAAGTCATGAAAGCTTATATGGGCGTAAAGGTAATACTAGGGTAAGAAGCACTGCAGCATAAACCACCCAGAATTTTACACGGTCAGAAGCATCCTCTTAACTTAAGGAGAAGTAAACATGAGTCGTAAAAATTTCGATTCGGAATTACTAACTTTTAATTGAATACTTGAGCACCGATAACAATAGAGTATTTCTGATTTTTATAAATTCAGCATCACGTTGATTAAATTCAAGACGGTGAAAAGAAAATTACATACAAGATTTTAGTAGGGCATGTAATATGTAAGCGTTGAGGGATAATGAAAATATAATTAATTTTGAAGCAGTAGGAAGAGGGACGTGTGAACTGGATTTGTCTGAATAACAATAGGACCATTAAAGGCCTTCTGTAAACATCATAATGAATGTAAAGCTTCGTAAAAGGCGAAGAATTTCCCGACTAATTGAGACAGAATTGATTTCTCAAGAAAAACTCTTTTCCAAGGAGTTTTGTGGTTACAGAAAACATTGCTATATATATATGTATATATACATATTATATACATATATACCTGAAATCACGGTAGATAAAATGTTCTTAAATAACCCAAAACTAACTATCAGTCTATCACCCTTGCCATAGGACAGCTATCGCTGACTTTTCTGTATAGTAAGCAGCTCAAGAGAAATCGATTATTTCTGAGAATCTGAACATATGGAAGGAACATTCAAGGCCACTATGGAAATAAACCCTCTTGTCGAAGAGCTGAAGGTATTTCAGAACAATCCCTTGTGTATTTTGCTTTACTGTCAATACAGTGAGCTCTCTTCACTTACAGCTGTTTCTGCTTTATGAAACTCATGCCCCTCCTACTCATTTGCCAAAGTGAGTCACGCAAGTCCAGATTGATAGTGGCAATACAGGCTAGCAGTTCTCACGCTTCTGCTCTAATACCAGAGTGCCCAAAGCTTCACATTTGTCAGCCACAGCCAAATTTTGACAGTCACTCTCGAGTTCTCGACAGACATGTTATATCCAAGCACGTATTTGCATTATGTAGGACCATGGATCGTAGTACTAAGATGGATCTTACAGGAAAGGCCGTGAGGATGTGGTCTGAATGGAGATGTCTCAATTTACAGCCTAGGGGCTGACTCTTGTAAATACGTTAATGGAGCTTAGGTCTGGGGAATGGCGTAAACTGTACAGTGACACGCTACAGGCTTCAGAGTCTGGGTTTCGAAATCCGGTGGTGGCGAGTTTATCCGTACCCGTTCAGACCGTAACCAAGGCCCCCTCAGCTTCCTGCACAAGCGATACCATATCTTCCCGGGGTAAGGCGGCCTAGGAGTGGCGTTGACCACCCACACCCACCTAGCATTCAGGTCATAAGTGGGTACGTCTATATTTCTACTCCTCCTTCTGTGCCTTCATGGCATGTTATAGGGTGAGCTTTACTTTACTTTAACTGAGATTAATACCTTCTAGACCAGCAAACAGATTTAAACTAAAAAATCACTCTGCTTGCAGCCACCTTATAATAATGCACGTAGAATAGCTTTGAAATCCTAAGTTCTCGCGATGATATTAAGAGTGCTTATAATTTCCTGGGCTGAGATACCGTGTAGGCAGGCAGACGGTTAGGTACGTCACTGACGACGTACACACGGTTTGACAGATTTCAATTTTACTGTTATTTCTTTGCAACAAAAAATGATTACGTGTAAGTAGGCCTAAATATGTACACTATTATTAACAATTTTTTAGCACAAAAATACGTTAATTGAATACACGTAAGAATTTTCCACTTCGCTCTCTTTCAGAAGATAATAATGGAAATCGATATCAAACAGCAAAAATTGACAAAGGGATGTCGGCAGATGGCGATCAGCGGTCACTCGCTCGGCTATTTACGAATACTTGCAGCTCTTCTGTAGTTTGTTCACGAGAAGCGTTTCTGCAGAACACGAGGTGTCAGCAATGCGTCTCGTTACTATAACTAAAGGCAACATATATCTCCTTTTATTACGGTCACGTGTTGTGAATTATATCTCTTCTAATGTCGTGTCACTAGTACGCTTCTTATCACGAGTGGATTCTTGCTTCCATACTTGCCTTCGTTCCAACGTGGAAGGAAATATTTTAGCAGAATGGGGACACCAGGGATTACGAGAAAAGAAAAAGTCTTGCATTATGCACGGATTAGTGAATAAAGTATGTTAGACTGATAAACTGCCTGTACCTAAACTTAAAATAAAAAAACAGCAAGAATCAACCAGGCATATTTTTGCCAATTTGTTGGCAAGTCATTAATAGTATAGAGGCAGCAGCAGCAGGAATAGTAGTAGTGGCAGTAGTAGCAAGTCTAACCCACCAAACCACACTTTAATTTCTATCAATTTACACACTCAGTAACGTGACTACTTAAATACGATAACAGGCCGTGCCATGGCTCAGGCGGTTAGTCACCGGCCTCTCACCGCGGAGACCCGGGGTCAGTCCATGTGAGATTTGTGGTGGACAAAGTGGCACTGGGACAGGTTTTTCCCAGAGTACTTCGGTTTCCCCTGTCAATTTCATTCAACCGGTGCTCCATTACACAGAAAAACGAAAAGAACTAATAATCTTCATCACATGGTTGCAAAACAAGCCTCAAGCTGCGGTGCGCCCGTAGCATCTGCTGCGGGGCACTTCACAAAAAAAATACGAAAATAAACAAGCAGTCGAAGAGATAAGTTTCCATTCTGTTTGCAGCCTTAGTTTTCCACGAGTGTCTTCAGAGAATGTTTATGGCTCTATTTCCAGGCTTAAGAGTCTGATGCTCATTCTGTAGTCCAGCATCTCCAAAATCGTGGTCCACATGACCAAAATATTTCAATTAAATATTAAAAATATTAAAATTAAAAATTTTATCTTGTAGGAACATAAAATTGTCCCATTACAGGCCTGGAGAAGCCCTTATGGTTCCAGGAGGTTCAGACGCCCAGAATTTCTAGACAGTCGGCGCATAAAGGTGGTAAGGTTGTAGGCCCTATGCACCAGCCGCCTTTACCCTCCAGGATACATCCCTGTTACTCATTTCTGTTAGAGGCTGAGTCGACCCCAGGGCCATAGTGCGGCCGGAAAAATTGGGTCAATGAAAATTCCCAAGGACCCCATCATCTTGCAGAAACATGTAAGATTATATGAGAGTAGTGTTATATCAAGCCGATCCCGGTGGCCGTACGGTCTAAAACATAGGTCTGAGGCCGCTTGATTGCTGGGATCGCGGTTTGGAATCCGGCTGAGTGCATGGATGTTCGTCTCTTGTGTTTGCTGTATGTTGTGTAGGTAGCGGCCTCTGCGACGAGCTGATCACTCGTTCAGAGAAGTTCTACCGGGTGTGTGTGTCTAATTGTGTGTGATCTACAAACCTCAACAATGAGAAGGCCTAGCCCCGAGTTAGATTGTAGCTTTACAGAAGAAGACAAAGTAATGTAAAGATTCTTCCATTATAAAGCCTAGAATCTTTGTAATTAATATTTTTCCTGGAAATGACAGTCTCTCTCTTGCGTACTATAATGCCGTAACAGTCCGAAAGTTCTTCTGTTAAAAACTTTATTTTTTTCTAAGTGTCCCTAACTCTGTAGGTGGACCACTCAGCATTAGAGTAAGCAGAAAACTTTAAAATGAATAAAGTCATAAATATTTCCAATTTGCACAAAAATTTTCTTTCGAAATATGATAAAGGTACAGTCACGCAACATGCTGTCAGAAAATCCAGATAAATTTGTGTCTTTCTGTGATTCCACTTTGCGAGTGGCATCATGCATTACATTAGCAACTGTTACAATACCCGATGCAGCCTAGGAGTCCCCCCAATCAAACAAAAGGTATATAAATACTGTGTCGGATGAGAAAGCATCACGCAAACTTAAAACACTGTGCAGGTTTCTTCTCTTATATTTCCTTATTAAAAGTGATGTAACTACAAGCCAAGTGCGTGGCAAAGGTACAATTGTCCTTGTGCAAGCTATGAAAACGTATGGGGAAGTGGAAGCTTTAGAGAGAGTTGACCGGTCAGCTTCAAGTCCCACCTGCTTTAGTCCTTGCGCCACGTTCCAGGTATTTGTTGAATACGAGGCTGAGTGGGCCCGAGAGCCAGTCTGAGCGCTTTGGAGAACAGAAAAGTCTTTCCCTTGCCTGAAGTCAAGTAAGGATTCCTGCGTTGCCCAGTCAGTAGCGCCGTCGCTGTACACACTAAGCTATCCCGTCTGCTTTCAACAGAGCATTACACTTAGAAATACACACAGTACATTAGAGTCAAGTCTTTACAACAGCACCTTATTTGCGTCAGGACGCAGACCCCAAGTGAACGTCACCAGTTGACTGTTTACAGTCTTCTCAGTGTAATTACGTTATTGTGCGTTCTTTGTACAAGTTACACAAAGTGAACTCCTATAGTAGAGCTCACGTCCGTTAATCTGTCAGCATGTGACTCTGTTCTAGAATCTACTGAATAGCTTAGTGTTTGCTATTGGGCGACGGACTGATTTGCAACTCGGACATCGGAAAGCTCAGCATTGTCTCTCTTCTTTCAGACCATTATTGCGTCAGAAGGCTATAGGCACACTGAAGGCATGCATTGAAGTTTAAGTCTTTCTTTCAAATACTTTTCTTTATGAAAGGTATTTTACTAACTTGCAAAGGAATTGGGATAGACTGGGGCGAAAGAAGATTGATCAGCAAATTGTACATGGAACAGAGTGTCAAAATACGACTGGACCAAGGGGAGACGAGAAGTGTGAAGATTGGAAGAGGAGTTAGACAAGGTTGCTGCTTGTCACCGATTCTGTTCAACTTATACAGCGAGTACCTTACCAAGGAAGCTCTTGAAGGGTTTGGAGACTTCAAAATAGGAGGACAAGTAATTCGCACTGTGAAATATGCAGATGACCTTGTGCTACTGGCTAGGGAAGAAAAGGTGCTACAGGGCATGATTGATAGACTAAATGAAATTGGAAGACGCTATGGAATGGAAATGAATGTGTGAAAAACTAAAGTAATGAAAATCTCAAGGCAACCATCCCCAATGAAAATTATGATAGATCAAAAACAATTGGAGAATGTGGAATATTTCAATTATTTGGGTAGCATGATAACAAGTGATGCAAGGTGTACTTGTGAAATTAAATCCAGAATTGCCATGGCAAAAACAGCATTCAACAAGAAGAAAAATCTTTTCACCAGCAAACTGGAATTAAATTTAAGGAAGAAACTAGTAAAGAGCTACGTTTGGAGCATAGCTTTGTATGGTGCTGAAAAGTGGACACTTCGGAAAGTAGATCAGAAGTATCTGGAAAGTTTTGAAATGTGGTGCTGGAGAAGAATGGAGAAGATCAGTTGGACCGATCGTGTAAGAAATGAAGAAGTATTACACAGAGTCAAGGAGGAGAGGAATATACTACATACAATAAAAAGAAGAAAGGCTAACTGGATTGGTCACATCTTGCGTAGAAACTGCCTTCTGAAACACGTGATTGAAGGAAAGTTAGAAGGAAGGATAGAAATGACGGGACGACGAGGGAGAAGACGTAAGCAGCTACTGGATGACCTTAAGGAAAAGAAAAGATACTGGAAATTGAAAGAGGAAGCACTAGATCGCAGTCAATGGAGAACTCGCTTTGGAAGAGGCTACGGACCTGTCGTAAGACAGACTACAGAATGAATGAAAGGAAACAAATTCTGAATATACGGATATTGGTTGCTTCAGTGCGATTACGTGTTCTAACAATAAGATAGATTTATTTGTTGAGCCAAATATACGGAATTTTGCACTGTAATACATATGTTGTTGCGCCTGTTAGAACTAGGTTTTTTCGTCAGGGGGCACACATTCAGACTTAGTATCTGGAAAGAAATATCATTAATCTACTTGTGGCAGTTTACTAGTAGTTTCCAACCTTCAAATACCTCCTCTGCTCCTCCTAATAGTTTTGTGTGGTGCTCCTACTTACATCTGACCTTAAATTAAAATATATCTAATTTCCTCATATCTGTAGACTTGGAGAACCTCACAAATTTTTTAAGAGTTATCTTGGCCAGAAATTTCTCCCTCCGTCTCTGTGTTTCTTAACAATTTAGAAGTACATGAGTGACGCTGTCCTCATCCCGGCATAGGGGACAGGTTCCCCTCTCGACACCACCCCTCAGCCCCCTCAATTTTTCGACCGCCATCCGAAACCAAGCTAACACACTCCTCTCATTCCTGTTACACTGTACTACATATTCCTTCCTAGCACCCCCCCCCCCCCGTCGACCCTAATTTCGCAGTAATCAACAATTCTAACAATGCGTTTACCTCCGAACAAAATAAAGCAGACTGAAAGACGTGTAAACGTATGTAGAATAGCAAGTAAATTAATTTGAATTGCTATGTGGATTTGTGATCTAAATAGTTAAATATCTCAACAGTGAAGATTTATTCGTAAAAGGGTAAGAGACACTCAGCCACTCAAAAAATATTCCATCTATAATAGATAGCCCGCAATTAGCTCCGATCCCGAGCCAAATGAAACCAGTCCACGTCCCTAAACTCTATTTCCATACGAGCAATTTTAATATTATTCACCCCAAATACGACTATGGCTCTTAATTGGTATTTCCGCGTGAGGTTTCCCGATCATAAGTCTGTAGGCATTTATAATCTCTCTGGTGCGTGATACATGCCCCGCCCATCTTATTCTTCATAATTTAATGAACCTAATAATGTCCTGTGACAAGATGAAATCATGAAGCTCCTCAATATGCAGCTTTCTGTGACTTCAATTCCTCCCACTCCCATCTAATTAATTTCTTTAATACTCTGTTCCGACTGCAGAGATCTTCATAAAAATCCCCCTCTTTATTTGAGAGACCAGTTTTCACAGCCATGCCAGACAACAGACCCATGCTCAGATGAAAAGTGCTTCTTTAAGGTCGGCTATCAGTTGCAGTAATAATGTCGAATGAATGTTTAGTCAGTTCAGCCGGTATAATACGATATATGACAGCTTCGATTCTCCAATGATATTGAATTTCGTACATGTTATAGAGTTTTTGTACAACATATGACGTATGAGGGCAGAATATTTTTCGGTATCCGGCAGCGACATGGCGGATTAAGCAGTGTAATTCTGCAACTGGAAAGATATGTAGGATCAGGTTTTAATTCTGTCACTGATACAAAAATTGAATGCATATAATTCAATAGATAACTTTTATCACCTTTATATATACTGCAAATCCGTTGGCACATACCAGTAAATGCTATCGCTACAATTTAATAGCATATGTCTCCCCATTATCTAGAGTTTGAATTGGGATTTCCATTTTACTTGCCCGAGTGTAAAACAGGATTTTAAATGCAAATATAACATGCAGTTTGGTTACGATTACTTCAAATCCTTTCATATTTCATTGTCACTAACAGTTCTGAAAATACATTGTAAATAAAATTTGTTAATTAAATTAATAACGACGCCAAGGAGGATAAGACGGGTGGGTCATGTAGCATGAATGAAGAAGATAAAAAATACATGCTAAATTATAGTCGGAAAAACTAAAAACAGGAGACCACTTGGTAGATTAGGCATAAGAGGATAAGATAACATTAAAATACACTTTATACAAATATGGTTTGAGGGTGCGTACATAATTCAAATGACTCAGGAAAGGACGCCATGGCGAGCACCTCTAAACACATTATTGTAGGTGTGCACAAATCCTGGGCGCCAGGTCGCCGTGACAACTAAATTTTGTACGGTTGCGTGTAATGTGTGTGGGTCCTCAGTACTGAAACTTTTTCATCACCATTCTGTCGCTTAGAATTTTGAAGTGGCTCTAAATTTTTGGAAATTTTTTCCATTTCTGCATTAATAAAATTTCAATTTCCATAAAAAAAGGAAAATTATTTGTCGCCTAAGCGACTAACAGTTTCTCGGTAACCCATTTCGATGACGTCAGCTACCTTGTATTTTGTATCATGTTTGTGGCAGAGAATTTTTTAAAGCTTTGTCAAAGCGGTTACTACAAACGGGCTGCAAGCCGGGTCATAACCCGTGGCAGTGTTGATCTGACTCTCCTGCAGAACATTGTAATCGATCTACACCCCCGCAGCTTCGACTCCTGTTACCTGCCGTCATATTTAATTAGCGATCACAGCCCTGTAGAATTACTGAACCATCATATTAAATTTTGGGAACTCTCAATATCTTCGGTGTCAGAATATCGCCACCCAATATCCACACATACAGTAAAAGTATATGAAGGTTGGTCTCTTGCCTTAGGGAAATAAATTAGTTTGAATTTATAGTAGGCTTATGTTTGGACCTCAGAGGAGAAAAGTTCATGCGACTCTCATTATAAGCACTGTCGTTAGGATCATTTCCACATAGCCGACATACGATTTCAACGTCTTATATTCACCTACGCCATCACAACTAACTAACATCAAAAAATAATTTACCCAATACGTGCTGCAGACAGTTACTGTAACCCTTTACAGCCAAGTAGTTACTTTATGTCAATAACACAAAGTTTAAGGCTAAAAAATTTCATATTCTGTCCATACAGTGTACTTATGTTTTGTATGGTTCTCAGAACAAACAGCGATTACTTCCCTGCACAGCGCTGATTTGTTTTTGTAACTGAAAAGGAGTGTGTTTACTGAGCGGTACATGATGCATCTTTAAATATAATTCAGGCTAACTTTTGTCTTTGCCGATCCCAGTGTCCACGCGGTCTAAGGCGTGGGACGGCGGCTGCTCCCGTTCTGGGATTGTGGGTTCGAATCCCACCGGGGGCATGGATGTCTGTCTCTTGTGAATGTTGTGTGTTGTCAGGTAGAGGTCTCTGCGACTGGCTGGTCACTCGTCCAGAGGAGTCCTAATGAGTGCGGTGTGTCTGAGTGTAATCGTGAAGCCTCGATAATGAGGAGGCCTAGGCCCACTGGGGCTGTTGCGCCATGAGAAAGAAAATTGCCTTTGTAAGGTTTAAGTACGGTCTAGTATCACTGTTCGTAGTCAAGATGAATTAGTTTCGAATTTGCGTAAAATTGTATAATGTTTTAATCTTTATCCATTTGTTTTCTTTACTTTTGTGTTGTCTGTACATACTGACTGTTTTCGTGTCTTAATGCCTAAGAAAATTGTATTAATGTGTAATTTAATGTTAAAGTCCGAAATCTTGTGAGTTCGCACAAGTATCATATAGTTGCAACACTTCACACTTAGTGTTCATGAATGCTGCAGCTGCTGTTCTTTCTGTTTTGCCGCTCCGTAAGAAAGAAATGGCTCTGCTTCTGCCTATAAAAGGGCAAGATAATCTAGACTAATGACTCTTAATAAATTGGAAGAGTTTTAGGGGGGATTGGGAGGGGGGTCGCTAGCTTGTTAGCTCCAGATTGTTTAAGTTTTGTGTTATAGTTCACTGAAGTTTCCTGATTAAAAAAGCAAGTTTACCAACAGTAATATTTGGGGATTACTTTTAGTCTCTCCACAAAATATGTAGTTCGACGGACAGCCATAGTTATTAAAACAAAACTAAGTACCTAATTAACCAAGAATAAGTAAGAAGCATACTAAAACTTCTCAATTAAGGTTGAATAATATTTTAGACATTGTCCATGGTCCATTTATTTAAATCAATGTGTTTAGAGGGCGGTAGTCTCCGTCTTTAGGCGGAAGCTAGATTAACACTGGAGACAGAATCAGGTCCAAGCGGACGAAGGTAGTGGTATAAACGCACATAACACGTTGGACAATGTCCAAAGTATTAGTCAGACTTACTGGAATATACCTTCGGCAGAATACTTTAAACGTAACTTCGTAATAAAGCTTTTGTAGACATGCGAAATACAGAATTTTGTAGAATTTGTTTTTAGTTTTTATATGAACGCTTCTGCAGATAACATTAGAGCAATGGACTCAGACAGCAGCACCTTGCAGAACGTGTTGCACGCACAAGCGCTGAGAACTACGAACAAAATTTTAGCCCGAGAGCATGAAAGAAAAAAATCACTATGTTACGACGTGAATAATATTCAGGTGAATCTTAAAGAAACAGGAGTCAGTATATGGATGGAGCCTACTGAATAAGATTCAGTAGTAGGCTCTTATAGACACGGTAATGGACATCAACACTGCATTGAAGAAAGCGGGCATTGTTGAATCAGCTTAATCACTGTCATCTACAAAGAAGGAGTCTGCGTTAAGCAATTAGATACGCAGACAAGAACAACACGGTGGAGAAAGTTGTATCCGCTGAAAATTATAACTGCATGTCAGCACAGTCGGTAGAGAGTACTGCTTTATATGCGGCAAAAGTAATTAATGCAATTTAGAGCAAACGTTAAAAAAGACAAGAAATTCCCTTTTCCGAAGAATGAAAGTAATGAGCTGCAATGACAGGTAATAAGTGGCGTTCGTACATTATGAGGATGCTCATATCTGCCGAGAGGAGAATAAACGCACGTTGTTATGAGATCTCTCGACGTTCAAATTTCAATCGGATAAATGTTAATAAAGGACTTGACAAATCCCGGGCGTCAGGTCGCCAAATACCCCAGAAATTCTGTCGTAGTGTCTAATAATTAGTTTTAGTTCGGGTCAGTTTTTGCGTTTTAGTATAATCATTTCAAAAGTTATTGTTCCACACAGATGTTCATCTCCGACAACGAAAACCTGAACATAAAAACCTTTATTTACCTGTCATTTGCAATCGTAAGTTTATCTCGTACGGTAAATCGTTGGTAACCATTTCGTCTGTAATGTTAATAGGTGGCAGAATTTTGGCGTTTGGGCTGAATCAAAGATGAAGTCCAATACGCAAACTTCATCCACATAACCTACTAGCAAGAAAAGTTTTTTGTTCTAGTCCGAAGCCTCCTGACCGGTTGTACGGCCCGCCAAATGGTTAAGGGGTAAAGCAGCAGAAGCGTGAAGCTGGCCACTCACCTTCATGTAGTGCCGACGTTAAGAATGAGTAGATCTATAGGCTTGCTCCCACATCCCCAAAATGTCTTCACGACATGCATACAAATGTCAACACTTCTTGACTTCCTAGTTCGAGAAAAATCTGTCATATTGTGCTTACTGACGAATTATTTTAACTGAAATTTGCTATTTAATCAGAAATGCTTAGAGTATTTCTCTATGCTTCAGATATGGGCCTACGTTTCTATTACAAAGCGAGTTAGTATTAATTCAGAATTGTGTAAACCAAAGTGTTTTTAGGTGCTTTCGCAAAATCGCGAAATGCGACTATTAGATTCGTCATATCCGTCTGTCCGTCCGTCTGCATGGAACAACTCATTTCCCACTGGACGGATTTTCATGACATTTTATATTTGAGAATTTTTGGGAAATCTGTCTAGAAAATTCAACCTCTTTATTATCCGATACGAATAACAGGCACTTTACATGAAGACCAATATACATTTATGATAATACCTCACTGAATTCTTCATAGATTGAGAAATGTTTCACACAAAAGTTGTAAAGAAAATCGAAAAAACACATTTTATATTCAATTTTTTCCGAAAGTCGTGCCGTTTATCAGATAATGTGGAAAAATATAGTGCAGCCGGACAGACCACAGATGACAATATAATTCGGCGCCGAAAGGATACGATTTGCATGCCGGATAACTGAGGCAAGAATACAGACACACACTCACAATATGTAATACTTATTGCTGCATAATTGATTAGCTTCGTCTGATTTTGTTTTGAGGTAATACAGAAACTGAGAAACTGCCTGTTTAGCAAATTGTACGTCTAAAGAAGACCATCAGCATAAGAACTTTCTTTTGAATGCAGCATCGGGCACCTGACATGAAGACATACATAGGTTTTATTGTTGCCGGCGACGTAAATTTGCCGTAAAAGCATTGTAGTGCAACACTCAGTATTTTATATAGTTGCCAGTGACATGTAGCTCAACAACACACATCAAATGCACTTTGGCATTTCGACTGCAAAAATGGTTACGCGAACGCGCCACAATGTTACGTTATAAGTACATTGCCTATCTTGTTGAAGAATAAATGTGATTTAAATTCAGTTTCTTTGTGATAACAGGGATTTATTGAGCAAATAAATATTTATAAAATTTTTAATAAACAATTTACCATAGAATTTGGGCAGGAACAATGTGAACATAGTGATGAATTTTGTCTCAGTTTCCTCAGAAAGGCTGCTCAAACAACGTCCGTAACATCAATCACTGAAAAGATTTTTCGGCGTTAGAGGCAGGGCTTGTGGTACCGTGCATCTTGTAGATACAACAAGCGAACTGATTTAGGATACTAATGTACATTGCTAGGAGCCCTCTTTGGAATACTAATTATCAGATCGCGTGCTTGAGCCTTAGGGGGAGAAGCTAATTCATGTACATGAAACAAGGGGACGATCAAGGGCGAATATTTCTAGCCTCACGCAAAACAAGAATGTGAACATTCTTACAAGAATTGGACAGAAAGAAACGAAGTCAGCATGACCGAAACGTATTTGTAAACAACATATTTATAATCAGTTGTTTAACATTTTTATTTGTGTACAATACCACATTGAATTCACGATTTAAGACTAAACCAAAAGTTGCAAGATTTATAAAGCCTGAAAATTCATTTCCTCATTCAACAAACCCTGCCATTGGACTGTATCATGAGCTAGTCGCATCCAGTCTACAATCACTCAGCCTATGTATTTCTTATGCTTTTTTATCATACCATTAAAACCAACTATTCACACTGCTGTACATGTTTTGGCTTATTCCGTCTAGTATGCACTGCAACATGTTGGAGATACAATAAAGGTATTTGGATAGTTCCAACAGCAGTGTACGTAGTTGGTTTCAATTTTATGGTTGATTAAGGACGTACACGGTATAAGTTTATCATTACAAGAATGCATTTTTAATATTTTTTTCACATCTGCTCCTAGCTCAGTGAAGTGGTCGTTACGTAGAAGTCTTGTGACAGAAGTGATTGTTTCTCTCGTCATTGAATTACTCGTCACTGTAAACAACACACAAATAATGAGTGTTGCACAAAAATGCTTTTATGGCGTTTTTATGTCGCTGGCAACAATAAAACGTTCTTACGTCTTCACGTAAAGTGCCCGAAATTTTTGTCCGATTTTAAATTAATTTGGAGTTTCTCGACAGGTTTTCATAAAAGTCCTCAATATTGAACTTCACAGAAATCCGTCCAGAGAGAGCCGCGCTGATACATGCGGACAGACGGACATGACAAATCTAATAGGCGCTTTTCGCGACTATGCGAACGAGCCTAAAAATCCATCAGTGAAACTTATCTTGAGCCAGTAGATTCCAGTCCGCACACTCTAACACTCTAAGGTATGTTTTAGTATCATACTATCGTACACGACTAAGCTCATGTTATGATGGCAACCCTCACTTAACGTAAGTGTTTTTCAACGCAGACCTAGATTTGAGGGCTCACTTTTCTGACATATGACACCGCGTGACTAGGTAATCCGTTCCTGACCTTTCGAAGAAACACTGTGCCTTCATCTTCAAAGGTCCAGAATTCCTATAAGAACATTTCGTATCATTTCTTCTCGGACATCTAGACCCTTGAAGAAGGAGACACTACGTTCCCTCGAAAGAACGGGAACGGCTTACCCAGTGATGTGGCGTCATATCCCAAAGAAACGGAGTCCTCAAAAGCACTGTCTTACATAACCTCAACACTCACAAGGCTAGATCCGTTGGTGGCATGGTCATTTATTCTTTAGCGCATTTACAGACCAATAATTATTGGTCTGTAAATTATAATTTATAGAAACAGGGCGTGGGACTTGGTTCTTTGGAATAACCTAGGCAAGGCAACGTAGGCATGCGATTCGGAGCATATAGTAACTGAATCCCCTGTCGGTAGGGCTTGTTGAGAACAGTAGTAAGAATATCAACAAAATATTTGCTGCATATTGTAGAAGCACAGAAGGTCGGAAGGGACAATGTTATTTCTGAAGCAGCATTCCATTAACACACTTATTTTTGTAGAAATGGAAATGGCTACTGAACATCGCTTAACAGACAGACATTTTCGTGCGTACTAAAATTCTACTGGGAGTAGGGAAGGTAGATTTGTTAATGGCAGGATGTCGTATATAAGGGGTTATTGCTATAATATCATTGTTCTGAATGCGCAGGTCCCAATCCAAATAACACCTTGTGAGGCAAGGGAAAGTTTTATGAGGAATTGCAGCCAATATTTGATAAATTCCCTAAGCATATTTTTTAGAAGATATCAGTGCAAAAGTAGGGGTAGAAAACATATTATAACCGACAATTGGGAACAAGAGTTTACAAGAACACCCTCCGACCACTGACATAAAATAAGTGCATAAAATAGCATAGCTCAAATGTGACAACGTCGCAACTGTAAACAGCATTTTAGAGGGTAATAACTACACGAGTGCAAAGATATCCACTATTAGAATTCTAACAGCTCACCTACTTGATTACTTGGTACGAGTGACAACGCACAGCTGCCAAGACCCTTTACATTTAAGGACGCTGCGGTGGCACCAGTATTACACTACGAATATTTAGTGTCAAATTTTTAAAGAATATTAAATCAAAATTGTGACAGTTCATACATTAAAAAATTGTATTTTAATTTACCAGTTTTTGTAAAACTCTGCTATCGAAACAAGCTGTCGAAGCACGTAGCGATACTTAATAAGTGTTCTATTGAATGCACAATACGAAGTTGTGTTCGACTGTGAATATATAATTGTGACATTAGTCATAAAACACATAAGACACACAAATATTTAATTACAAATAATTTTGTTTAGCAGATATTATAGGATCATAATGGATATACGAGTTATAAGCTTCTATATGCAAACATTATTTATTTATTTATTTATTATATGACGAAGCTCTCTGTGTCTCAGGCCATGAGCGTCAAGTGGAAAGATGAATTCGAGAGGATGTGTAAGGAAAGGGTCCTGGCCTCATTTGAGACACTATCATAGCCTTTGCCAAGAGGTAGGTTTACTGAGGAGACCCACGAAAAGCCTCAGCAAGCGTAGTCGTGTACTGAACATTATCGATTTCCGAACTGCCCCGGAATACAAGACAAAAATGTCACAGGTCGAGCCACCTTGCTTTGTGTATATATGCATAAAGATGTACGTATCTTTACACATATACGTAAACTCAATAAAATCCGAAGGCCCATTGGAGTGTTCCACAAATCTCGCCATTGATCCTTAATCTAGGCCAAATAACACAACCAAAAATTTTTCAAACAATTTCTTTAATATGCATTTACTATTATCTTAACAGCTTCGCCTAGACCTTCCAAGTCATTTTTCCCTCTTAACCTATTCTGACCACATTTAATAATATCTCCTAACAGTACAAATTATACAGCTCCTTATTATGTCAACATATCTGTAGAGAGAACAATCTCTATTACTCGTATTTTAGTCTTCGCTTGTTGTAGAAGGAACCCTTACGCTACCTGTCGAAAGGGTGAGCAAATTTTGCATTATATGTTTATTTTGTTTAATGCTGTAACTTTAGTTAGAAACATGTAAGACTTGTAAAATAAATATTTGTATAAACCACAAACAAAATAACAATCTTGTTACAACAGCATAATATAAGATAGAAAACGCTGCAAAACTGTGTGCTTGTGTGTGTGTGTGTGGGTATGTGTGTGCGTGTGTCCACGCGGAAGGAGAGAATGAGAGAGAGAGAGACAGCAGGCTGCGAAATGAAATTGCAAATCCTCACGTTCGATGAATGGATCTCGAAATTCAATTACATCTCAATATCTTTCGGCATCGAGTAAACAATTTCGTTTCTTGGATAAAAAGGGACGCTCGTCTCTCAGGAGATATTCCAACTTCCAACCTCTTCTCACTTCTCTCATTTCGGCCCTCAGTTATCATTTGACCACAAGGGAAATTAAAAGAAATGTAGATATAAAATTTGTCAGTGTGCTTAATTAATAATCATGCCAAGGATATAAGGGGGAATGAGCATGTAGTTCCACGCTTTCTTAACTTCTGCATCAGATGGAGATGAGTGGTAAATACTTGCCCCGTCCGTTATGCCACATGGAAGGATCTCTTCCGATGCCCATTCGGTACGAGCGTGGGTGGGCCCCAGTACCTACCTGCAAGCTGTGTTAAAGAAATATATCTTCTACCCCTGCCGGAAATCGAAAATCCAGACCGTAGCCCAGTCGCTAAACAAAATTATCTCTCCCGGCTTTCTTAAGGCAATTCATCTTCTTTGCGTTCTCAGTACAATCAAAGGCATAGTACTTTGAGTCTAAACACAACTGTTTGTTTACTGCACAAAACAACTGCATGTTTCGGCTATAGAGTAGACTATAGCCATCATCAGGCTGTCTAAAAAACTAAAATCGAAATATTCACTCATTCAACCAACGAATGCACTATTATAAATAAATAAATTTTTCACTATACCCTACATGAGTGAATGAGTGAATATTAATACTAAGATGCACGGTGAATACAAAGTAAAATTAAAATTGAAATGTTCACAGTTGCGTTGTTTTAGATCTCAAAGTGTTTGGCACTGACAAATACTAAGTTAGCACGTAATTAGGAACTATATACATGTCGTAAAATAAGGACTAATTAAACCATAAGCACTGAGCAATTACGATTAATACTTTCCTTTCCTCGGAGTCTGTGAACTGAAATTTCTTATTCCTCCATGTGTCAAAAATTTAAGCCAAAATTCCATAAAATTGTATTTCAGTAGAATTAGATGGTATCCATGTTAGCAATCAAACCAGATCTATTTTAAGAGAAATGTTGTTTCTCTGACAGAATATGATGTTTGAAAGTAAAAGCCCCAGGAGAACATTTGGAGCAAATAAGGGCGAAATGGGAAATTACACAAGGGAAAACTTCGTTATTTATACAGATGACCTAATTAGGACAGTGAAATACAGGTGGCTAGGACGAGCCAGTAATGTGGTTAGGCTCGGGAGAAAAGAAACGTAGTATTGGATGACTGAGAAGGAGGTAAGAGAACAAAGTTAAGAAAAGTGTTGGCTAGGGATGACAGTGGATAGAACTGGCTCAAATTATTGTCTAATTGTGAAGTATTTGATTAGTGGTATCGAAATTACGGGCTATGCTACCATGGTTTTGGCTCAGAAAAGAATTTTTCCTGCTTCGATGATAAAGCTGAGGCGAAATGGGTACCCTGCAAGATATATGAACTTTAGATCTTAAACGAAACTATCCGACTCTTGTGGAGGCATGAATTTAGTCCAGTACTGAAAACCCGAAAATTTGGGATGCACCAAACGTCACTAATTTAGGTAAAAAATTGAGGAATTTACTAGACTTTTTCATTCAATAGCTTTTCCTAGACTTTTTCATTCAATATCTTGCCCTAGACTTTTTCATTCAATATCTTGTCGCCTCTGCATTTATGAATACTTTCAAATTGATACCTATCCTTTGAATTTGTATCTATGTTTCATTTGTCGTTAAAATAGAACAAACCTGAAAGCACACGTCGGCCATAAAACAAAAATATCCTGATCTCCTCTTCGAAAATCAGTTTGGAAAAATTGCTTTAAGCATCGTTCCAGGCCATCTGAATACAAATCAGCAAGCTCTTTCCATAAGAGGTTCCTGCAGTTGAGAAAAGGTTTTAGTGTCAGTACAACAGTAATTTGTGGTTAGATAGGATAAACTTTTTCAAACCTTCGCCCGTCCTTTGCAAAAACTGTTGGCTCATTATGCACTAAAATGTGCACCAATTTAGTTCAGTGTCTTACCGTGTCTTATCCGCAGTAAGATGAAAGATGTATAGGCCTGCTGTTTTCTGTTATGATAGCTGAAGTGGAATGAAACTCTTGACGGGTGGCGGGTGTGTATAGCTTTTAATGCACCACTCGGGGCTTCACTATACACTAAATCGTAAAATCATTCAGTTCTAAGCCCTGCGTATATCTCATGTATGACAGGCGATGGCTCAGTCCAGTACGCGCAGACAGTCAGGTCCCTGACACACTGGGTCGTGAAAAAGATCTCGATCAATTCTGAATATTTGTCGCCTTGTTTCGGAATTGTCCTGCTGTCTTTAGGTCCGTGCAAGGTTACGTAGCGAGGATAAAGAAATAGAGGGTAGTGGTATATTATTATAATTGCCGAGATTATTATTATCGCTGAAATTACCATTATTATCGTCATCATCATCATCAAAATTCCGGTCCAAAGAATCCTGCCAAATATTTAGAGACTCCACTGCTACAAAGTTAATTCTGAATCGTAAGAGACCTTACGCCGATCCCAGTGGCCGCGCGATCTAAGGCGTGGGTTTACGGCCGCTCGATTACTGGGATTGTGGGTTCGAATCCCGCGTAGGGCATGGATGTCTGTCTCTTGTGAGTGTTGTGTGTTGTCAGGTAGAGGTCTCTGCGACGAGCTGGTCCCGCGTCCAGAGGAGTCCTACCGAGTGTGGTGTGTCTAATGTGTGTGATCGTGAAGCCTCGATAATGAGGCGGCCTAGGCCTCCAAGGGGCTGTCGAACCATTGGAAAACAAAGAGACCTTAATGCCTAATCGGTGAAAGATTACACTATCGTCATCATTATCGTCGCTGTCATCATTGTCATTGTCATCATCGTCATAATCATGGCCAGTCCCACAAAATAAGGTGTCTCTAGTTTGAATGTTACTTGCAGGATCACTGACAAAACAAAAAATTTTCTTATAAAATTATTGAATATTGACGGTATGAAACGTATATTGAGTTAAAGTGTGACAACATTAACTGACGTTCCAGGGTAATCTCAGACTGCATAAAAGAAAGCTCTTCAAATTCTTTATGAAATAATTCTATAAGAAAAAATATATGCATGACACACTGCAAGCGGTAGAATTTAATGTCGACAATTTTAACGTGCACCGAATCGTACCGTAGTAATAAGTTTACGAAAAAAAGTGTTACTCATACTTGTGCTAATAATAGCACTAAACACAATATTTAAATATTTAAACAGAAAGCAATAAAAATTCTGAATCGAAGAGGATTCGAATCCATCATGCCAACCCAGAAGCTAATTGTATTTTATTATTGTTGGATTATGAGTTTATAATAGACAACTTCGGTACGATATTAGCAAAAGAAGATTTGTACGACTGAATCAGAAGTTTGTACAACTGGAACGTAAACTTATGAGTTCATTGAAACTCATTTCACATCGTGTATATGATTTCCTTAAACTCGTTTTTGTTTCTGTACTCTAATTGGCTTTCCTGCTGCTGTTTAGTGTATTAATAAAGGTATCTAACTGGATGGCTGTTGCGCCAAGGAAAAAAATTAACTGGGCTTAATCATTACAAGTGGCACTGTTTTAGCGGTAGCGGTGGCGGAGGCGGAGGCGGAGGCGGAGGCGGTTGTGGTGGTAGTGGTGGTGGTGATGGTAGTATCAGTAGTAGTGACAGCATCAGCAGTAGCAGCAGCAGTAGCAGTATAGTAGCAGCAGCATCTTTAAGGATGCGATGTTGACCTGCCTGTGACTCCATGCAGTAAAACTCGGAGAATATTGAATTAAATCAAAATTTACTTCAGTATTATTGCCTTGGGAGAAAGGAACCTGATTACTTTACTTCCCTTCCCTAATAACACCATGACCCTCTCTTCTACTCTTCTCGCCATATTGCATCTCGCGTGAGGCAAGGCTGATAACTAAACGAAACGGCAAGAAAAAGCCAATCACAATATTGTGCTACATTCGTTTAAAAGATTCTGCAAAGAGTCAGGCCCTGCTGATATCATAATATGACATACCCTGGCGATTATCAGTATACTATTTACAATAACCATAAGAAATGCGTCAGTTTCAAAGGGATCAGTTGTCCCTGTCCGCTCCATGAGCATGTATAAGAGGAGTAGAAGTGTAGTTCCACTCATTCATAACCTCTGCACTAGATTGAGTTAAACGCTCAAGTTCACGCCCCGCCCGGTTTATCCCCGCGAAGAAACCCCGGTGCCCGTAGAATAGGAGGCTGCGTGAGGCCTCAGAGCCGTTCTGGACGTTTTGGAGAAGATAAAAAAATTTCTTGCCCCAGCCGGGATTCGAACTCCGGATCGTCCAGCATGTATCCTAGTCACTATTCCAACTACACCGTCACTGTTCCTGTATAAGGAATTTCACAAATTGTTTTCTTACCGTGCCACACTGCTCAGACTCGCGGCATGTTACGGTATAATCATATTACTAAAAAGCAATACGTTCAGAAATTTACGTAAAATAGATAATGCATACTTTTCCGTCTCTCAGTTCTTTTCCGACTGAGTAGTGCACAAAATTAAGATATTTTTAACGTCTTCAACAGTTATTTAAACTATTGGACAGTTCATGAAAAATGAAATACGATTAGCAATTCAGGCGTATGTTCCATTTATGTAGTGCTACAACCTTCAAATGTGCAAAATATTAACACATCATCAGTAATAAAATAAGATACTATCAACATTATAATATATATTATATACATGAGTTATATAATGTTGTTAAGAATACTCCCAGGGTTATCTCTTATGATAGCTAATAACTCGAAACGTGTTGCATTCCACACATAATATCCTTATGGGTACGTGCACCTGGCTGGTTATATCCTACATTATGTCGTTATATTGGTGTAAAGGGTAATAATTTATTACAAAATTACAGAAGTAATTGCAGGGCTGCAGAAAAGACTTTTCGGTGCGTACGTATACCTCATTAGAGGACAAGTTTTCGTTTATGCTGCATGTCAGATATGTAGTTTCTAAGGTGATGGCCTTATAGTCTGGTAGGCGGTTAGCAGCATTTTGGAAAAAAAAATGCTGCCTCCTTCTGAAAAATAAGATGGCCTCAAGTGCCCCAAAAACATCAGTAACCCTACGAGTTTACATGGTGTCATAACCCAGAGAACCACAATCTCTCTACATGTTAATTACAAATTTCCGTGATTTATTTCTTTTAAACTGATAACACAATAATGTATTTTTTATGTTGTTCATACCGTGCATATTCTTATAATTAATACATCAGCCAACTTATGCACTTAATAAAATACATTCAAAAATAAGTATAAAACTCTTACAAACTTCTTTGTTCTGAATAACTCCCTGATGATGGCATTCCGGTGCCGAAACATGTAGGAATTTTATACTTGTTTCTGAATGTATTTTATTAAGCGCATAAGTTGGTCGATGTCTTAATTAATAATAATGTACTATTATGCCATGCTTCAGTGTTTTCAGTCCATGTTCCATGTGGTGTTTCGAGGGAATTTAAAATTGATCAGGTGGCTAGAACCAACAGTCATGCACACCACCACGAAGCTGAAGTGTGCTGACATGTCAGTCAAATATTTGATTTATGACTGTAGACACATCTGGCTTAAAACATGCTTGCAGAGCGGATTATCTAACGGCTCCTATGCACAAAATATTCATAATCTGATCTCCATTTTCAATTACATGTGACTAGAGCATCTAGTTTGAATTCCCATTATTTCCACAGAGAGAGCCAGCTGGTGGCTCTGTTATGTATGACCAATAGTGTTTGTAAGGTGGGCGTGAACTATTCGAAGTACGGAGGAACTGAAATCCACAAGAGGAAAGTAGTGTTTTTCATGTTTTAAATAAAATTGTATTTTTGTAAATAAATGATGATAATTATTCAGTCTCTGCAAATTGTTTTTTGACTGTGGATTTTGTAGTTATCGGCGGAAAGCGCCAGGTAAGGAGCAGACTGAATATAGGGACTTACATATGAAGTCCATGTTCAGCTGTTGACACTTTTTTATTTGGATAATAAAGTAAACAATGTGCCTATTTCCCATCTCGTTCAGTTTAATTCTTTTGAATTAGCGACTTAAGTATCTTCATAAACACATTAAACCTTAGATACAATTTTGCTCTCAATTTAATGAAAGGGTCTTCGTTGAAGGTGATAGAAATATAAGTGCCAAGAATACATTTCCATTACCCGTCTAATGGCTAGTGGTTATACTAAGTACCATGACGTTCCATATTTAAAACAAGTTCTCTACACAAACTGCATTATTATGTGTGGATCTCAGAATACACAGCGAATATTCCGTACACAGTATTAATATACTGGTTTCTACAGTCGATATGAAGTGTGTGTATGCGCGGGACCAATTAATCTTTAAGTACAATTCATACTACACTTCTTTTAGAAGGACCCCACAGTAGATGCTACGGACGCACCGCCGCCTTGAGGCTTATTGTGTAACCTGTGATGAAGATGAGGAGAAAGATGATCAGTTTTTTTTTTCATTTTTCCAAGTAATGGAGCACCGGTAGAATGAAATTGACAAGGGAAAACCGAAGTACTAGGGAGAAAAACCTGTCCCATTGCCACTTTAACCACCACAAATCCCACATGGACTGACCCGGGATCGAACCCGGGCCGTGCGCCCATGTTATACTTACTCTTTAAAGTGTTAAATTCCTCCGAATGCCCCAAATAGACGGCAACCGCTTCTTCCGAAATTCTTTTCCATACGTCACTCAGTGATCCAACCATTCAACGGTATGTAACAGAGTTCCGGATAAGCTGATCCTGTGGAGCATAGTCGTACTTGAGAAGCTAGTAGTTCCTGAGTTAATAAAGAAATGTACCGCATTTTATGGAAACCGGAAGGAAATTTCATGTTCACAAGAGCGTCTACCTCTTCTCTATTCTAAGTCACACGCATCAAGTCTACACCTCCCATCCTCATTTTAAGATCCATTCTAATATTCTCTTCCCATCCACGCCTAAATTTTCCAAGCTACGTCCAACCTTCCATCCTACTTTTAAGAGCACTTTTCATATTATTTCCCAATCTACTTTTAAATCTTCCAACTGGTCTCTTTCCATGAGGTTCTCCCACCGAAAGGTTTTATGTCTTCTATTCCACGAGGGGGCATTTACATTTTCGGTGGTTATAAATGATGATCTAAGACAACACATAAACAAAACTATTAGCAAAGAACATAAATAAATTGTGTACTCAAGTATCTGTAGGCCTGTACTTGTTTAGTTTAGTGATGGTGAGCCGCGATAACAGACAAGATATTTTCGAACAAAACTCAAAATAATGCCTAATGCCTTGAAATCGTTAGGCAACAAACAATGCATTAAAAAGACAGGTGAATGTCAGAGGTGTTTTGGCAGCATAGTATTCATACGCATGGCTTGGTGTTTTTTGGTAGCAGAAAAAAATTCGTTAGGTGCACAGAAAAGGGGATGTTAATTTTTTACATGCCTTAACAGTAATACTCTCCATTTGTAATTTCGTTGAATAACGAGTTTTTATACAAAAGTATCACACTTTCGCCTTACTATATACAAACAGAAAAAGAAGCATATTCCACAGCTTCACAATTTTTTCCACGTACTTCTTTGCGACCCGGTAACATACTCGCCTGCCTACAAGCACATCTTTTTTGTAAAAACGTTTTAAACGTTTCTATCTTTAATTTTTATATACTGACACTTCTGTTATGTATATAAACGCATTCTGTGTTAAAATCTCCTTTCTTAAAAATTAAATAATTACATTCATAATTTATTGTCGCATGTAAAGGTGGAGATCTTGCAACTATTGCAGTATTAAGTGTCTTTTCAATGTTCTTAATAAGGGCCTGATGATGGCCCAAAAGATGTAGCCTACCTTTTCTACCCTTTATCTTGTGTACGACTGTTACGAGTAAAAAATATATCTGTATATATTTAATGATGGCACTATTACGTCTGCCTCGAAATGTCGCACTTTGTATATATTGTAAACACCGGAATGAGGAGTGAGAAACATGGCAACAGGATTTCGAATTTCTTGCTCTTAGTCTCATGAATATTGGTAAAAGACCCCATAAATCATCAAGGAAGACGTGGACCAAAGTCTCGTAATCCCAACTTCTCTTGCAGAATGAGGAGACTAAGTCAATAAACACCCTTAATGAGGAAAGTTCTGCAAAATATTGTTTGAAAGGCTCGATTTTCCTTATTAGACTTAAGTGTTATTTTCCCTAACCTAGTTCTTTCAACGTTCAGCTATTCGGTAAACAGCTTAGCAGCCCTACATTTATACTCGAAGTATCAGATTCGAATGTGAGCCAGAAGACCGGCACCTGTCCTAAATTTGTCCTTTTCCTCATTCTTTTGGGGATCTCCCTCCAATTCATCATTTAGATTTAGCCCACATTTTGACGGTAGATAATTATTGAGAACTAATTGGTTTCTTGACTTTGTCCAGCGTCCGAAAATCTAAAATTACGACGTTTCGGGAGCTGGGTTTGCTTCCGTCCTCAGGTGAAGGAGGAGGGAAACACCTACTTAGTTGGGTCCCTTAGACCGAGCTAACCTCAATCACTGAACCTCTTGGTCTAAGGGACCCAACTGAGTAGGTGTCTCCCTCCCCCTTCACCTGGGGACGGAAGCAGAACCAGCTTCCGAAACGTCGTGATTTTAGATTTCCAGACGATGGACAAAGTCCAGAAACCAATTAGTTCTCAATGTTACATATCATCGTCAGAACCTTTTAGAATGTATTAGATAATTATTACATTTGAGAAAGCCTCCTTATATGAACCAAGAATTATGAATTATTCCGACCATGTGGGATGTGACGTCATGTAGTTTGATAGACATGTACCAACACTTCGGAATAAACCATTCACCAAACTGCACGGCCTCGTATTCAAAAGGCCATACTCTGCATACTGACCGCTGTGAAACCCTCAAATATCAAAGCAATTACAAATCAGTAAAACCTTTTGGGGGTCATGTGTTTCCCCAAGCCCTCGCAGAGAGTAAAAGGTAAAAGTCGTCCTTGCACAAATCAAGAAGGCATATAGCTTCCTTCATTTTTAACTTCTGCACTAGATAGAGTTGAGCGGTTATTTTTACACCCCATCAGCATAACCTCCCCGAAAAAGTCTCCCTGGTACCCACTGGGTTAGACCCAGAGGCAGTATGGGCGATTTGGAGAAGAGAAAAATCTTTTACTCCTATCGGAAAACGACCTAAGAATTACTGGTCCTTTAGCAAGTGGCTCGGCCACTACAACCACTGAGCTACCCCAGGTTTAATACGCTGAGTAATGGATGCAATGCGCCATACACTGGTAACCTTACCAGGAGACGGACGTGAGGGGCCACCTTCAAGACCTGGTAGTTTTACCACTTGAATAACAAGCTGGTGAGTCCTACAGTCGTCTGAGAACAGAGTCGAATACAAAAATAATAGGAATTATTGCCTAGTCGCTCACTCTGCAGTGACTGAGCTAGACAAGGCCGTAACTAAAGTTTCTACATCATAACT